>OY821749.1:11701614-13200749 GCA_963682055.1 Primula veris
GGAGAATTTGTCCGTAGCTGAGGGTAATGTTGTGAATAATGGGTTCATAATGGGAACAAAATTGATAATTAGGTTTCTTCTCAATAAAATGTTGTTGCTACACTTTTTTCAAATCTTATATTTACTGGCATGTCATGTATTTCTACTACTCTAACTTGTTTTACAAATATAGTAAATAATTTTAATCCTGCAAATAAACAAGTTTCTTGGATAATTGCTAGTGGGGCAAGTGAGCATATGGTTAATTCAATTATTCATTTTATTAACATTAGACAAAGTAACACTCCACATGTTAATTTACCTAATGGAAATCTTGCTTTTGATTCACATATGGGAGATATTATTTTTATTACATGTTTAATTCTTTATAATGTTTTATGTGTTCCAAATTTTGACTTTAATCTAATTTTTGTTAGTAAATTAGCAAGAGATATACCTTGCTTGTTGTCTTTTGGGTTAAAAACTTATTTTATTCAGGATCTGGTCTCTTTGAAGATGATTGGTAGAGCTGAGGAGAGAGCTGGTCTTTATGTGTTTAAGAATAATGTTGATTTTAATCTAGTTAATAATCCTTCTTTTCTTCAAATAAGTCAAATATTTGGCATGCTAAGTTACGACATCCTTCTTCAGTTGTAACAAAACTCATTGCTAGTGATCTTCATGATTCTACCCGTGTAAATAATCAAGTTTCAGTTTGCGAAGTTTATCATTTTGCAAACATAAAAGTTCTTTTCCTGTTAGTATTACCTTTAGTACACATGCTTTTGAGCTTATTCATTGTGATTTATGGGGCCCTTATACTGTTGCTACTCATAAGAGTTATCATTATTTTTTGACTATGTAGATGATTATACTGGGTGTTATTGGATTTTTCTGATGAAATATAAGTATGAGACTGCTAATATTGTATCTCATTTTAGTTATATGGTTAATACTCAGTTTAACATAAAAATTAAAATTCTAAGGAGTGATAATGGTACAGAGTTTAATTTGCAAGATTTTTATTTTAAAAATGGGATAATTTATCAAACTAGTTGTGTTAGTACACCAAAGCAAAATGGTATTGCTGAAAGGAAACATCAACATCTTTTAAATGTTGCTAGGGCTCTTAGATTTCAAGGACATTTGCCTTTAAAATTTTGGGAATTGTGTTTTAACAGTAACTTATTTGATTAATAGAATGCCTACTCTTTTTCTTAATAATAAATCTCCTTTTGAGTTGTTATATAATAAAAAACCTGCATATAATCATTTAAAAGTTTTTGAGAGTTTGTGCTTTGCTAGTATTTTGACCAGAAATAGAAGTAAGTTTGATAAAAGGGCAAGAAAGTGTGTTTGTCGGGTCTGGTACTAGTACAAAGGGGTATAAACTATATGATTGTGATAAACATGAAATTTTTCTTTCTAGATATGTTACTTTTTATGAGCATGTTTTTCCTTTTATTACTGATGTGGATGTTGCTAATAATCATATGTCAATGCCTGTTTGTGATAGTATTGCTTTTGAAAGATAATGTTCTTCTATTCCTGTTGTTGTTAAGAGTATTGATATTGTTAATAAAGATTTTAATGTTATACAAAATATTAGAAAATCAAGTAGGAAACAAAATGCACCTTCTTACTTAAAGGACTTTCATTGTAATAATGTTGTTACTAATAAGCAAAATTCTACTTCTAAGTATTTTTTATCCAAATATATTACTTATGATAAAATTTCACCTCATTATAAATCTTTTTAACTTGCTATTTCTTCACAAATAGAACCTAAGTCTTATAAGCAATCATGTACATAACAAGTTTGGCAAGAAGCCATAAAAACTGAGATAAAAGCTTTAGAATAATACATGGATAATTACACATTTTCCTAAAGATAAACAATCAATAGGGTGTAAATGGGTTTCCAAAATTAAGTATAAATCATATGGTAGTATTGAGAGGTATAATGCTACATTAGTAGCTCAAGTGTGTATACTCAGACTGAGTGAATTGATTATGATGCAACTTTTTCTCCAGTTGCAAAAATGACTACAATTAGGTGTTTTTTGGCTATTACATCTGTTAAAAATTGGTTTCTTTCTCAAATTGATGTTAATAATGCTTTTTTACATGATGATCTTACTGAAGATGTTTATATGGTTGTTCCACCATGTTTTCAGCAACATGATAATACGTTAGTGTGTAAATTACAAAAATCCTTGTATGGTTTTAAATAAGCTTCTAGACAATGGTTTGCTAAGCTTAGTAATGCTCTAGTTGATTTTGGTTTTATTCAGTCTATTGCAGATCATTCTTTATTTACTTATAAAGTTGGTCATGTTTTTATTGCCTTGTTGATTTATGTACGTAGATGATATTTTGATTGTAAGTTCTGATTCTGACATGATTTCTACAGTTAAAAATGTCTTAAATAACAAGTATCAGTAAAAAGATTTAGGTCCTATTAAATATTTTATTGGTTTAGAGGTTACTAGAAATCAAACTGGTATTCATGTTTGTCAAAGAAATTTTGCTTTGGAATTGTTACTGATCATGGTTTTTTCGCTGCAAAGCCTACTAAGTTTCCAATGGATTCTAAAATCAAGTTGATATAACAAGGCGATGATAAGTTTGAGGATATTACATGCTACATGAGATTAATTGGAGAATGTTGTTTCTAACCATCACTAGACCCGATATTAGCTTTGCAGTCAATGTTTTAAGTCAATTTTTGTCATCTCCAACACAAGCTTATTATGATGTTGCTCCAAGAGTGCTCATATATGTCAAAAATAATACTTCTCAAGGACTTTTCTTTCCTTCTACTCCTAATTTGAGTTTAAAGTCCTTTAGTGATTCAGATTGGACTGCTTGTGTAAATACAAGAAAATCAGTTACAAGTTTTTGTATTTTCTTAGGAGATTCTCTTATTTCATGGAAATGTAAAAAACTAAATTCCATTTCTAGGAGTTCTGCTGAAGCAGAATATAGGGCTACTGCTAATACTAGTTGTGAAGTTGTGTAGTTAATGCAATTGTTAAAAGATTTTAACGTTTCTCATGATAAACCAGCTCTTATATATACTGACAATAAATCTGTTATAGCATTGGCTTATAATCCCATTAATTATGAAAGAACCAAACACATTGAGGTTGATTGTCATTTTATATGGGAAAAACTTGCTAAAAATGTCATTAAACTGTTGTATGTATATTCTGCTAATAATCTTGCTGATTTATTTACAAAACCATTAGGTGAACCTTTGTTTACAAGTTTAGTATCTAAGTTGGGAGTGATTTCTTTGCACTCTACAACTTGAGGGGGGGTATATTGATATTATATGTTTCTATCTTGAACTAATGTGTCGTATTTCAAGAGCTTATAGATCATATTGAAGTTGCAGATGAAATATTGTACCCAGAGTTTATTATGTTAAATTACTTTTGTGACTTTATAGAATCAGGGTATTAAATATGTAATTACATGAAACTATATAACCGGACTATAAAAGTTTCAGCTCAGATATTTTGTAACTAATTTTTCATAATAATAATAATAAATATGTTTTTTCTCTCTATATATATGTGGTTATATAATATTCTATGTCGAGATCGATCTTGTAATGTGCTTATGATCAAAATTCACCGGATTATGAACTTCACAGTTATCAAGTCCAATGTGACCAAAATATCATCCACTAATTAACAAATGACACTAAATGGTGATATATCTAGTCCAATGTAATTGCTCTAAGCCAAATATACACTGTAATTTTATTTGTTTGTTCACCACTTCTGAATTCTGACTTCTCTAACATCAAGCAAGTACAAATAATGGGGTTGTTTATACATACTTAATAAATAAATAAAAAGGAAAAGCTAAATTTCTTATCCACGAATACAAAAAACAAACTACGAGAATTAATAATTGAAGTACTCCATCTATCAAAATTTTCACAATTAAAGTACCGCCGTTAATTGAAATGTATGGAAGTTAGTTTAAAGTTTTATTTTGGTCCTATTGTTTATAATATGCCTAAATTTAACCCCGAATTTTTTAAAATATCTCATTTTAGTATAAATTCATAATATATATATATATATATATATTATGAATTTATACTAAAATATATACATATTATGTTATGCATATACATACATACATATATATATATATACATATTATGTTATGCATATACATACATACATATATATATATACATATTATGTTATGCATATACATATATTATTGCAAATAATACATTACAGATTAACATTCGCTTCCTAATGTTTGTATATACAAAGAAACTAAAATTAATTAAGAAATAATTTCTATATAAAAAGTGAATGCTTGTTTGGAAAAAATAACAATTTTATTGCCATTTTTTTCACAAAATTATACAGATAATTTTTTGTCCAAATGTCATACTTCTAAAACTCATGTTATCTTCGTTTTAAGAAAAGTGTTATATTTTTCATTAAAAAAATGGATTTTAAGAAGAAAAAAATAGTCAAATAATTTGTTTTTATTTTAAATGAGATACTTAATATGTATGTATGAGACCAAATTAAGCTATAAATTGATTTGTTTTAGTCAGATAATATGATTTATTTTAGTATAAAGACTGTAAATTGTAACATTTCAAAAAAACAGAATTAAACTTATATTAGTGACAAATAATAAGACCAAAATGAAAAATTAAAATAACTTCCATCAAACTAAGTTAACGAAAGTACCCGAATTGTGAACATTTTGATAGTTCAGTATGCAAATTGTTAAATTTCATAGTATGATACTCAAATCGTTAATAGCAGATAGTACAATACTTCGGTTGTTGCTTGTTGGACTTACGTAGAGCATATTGCAGTATTTGCATAATAAATTCTTTAAAAAACCTGGATTTTTCGACTGCATTTTATCTTTTTTCACGTTCAAACTATAAAAAAAAAATACGGACCGTAATTCTGACTTACGAACCGTAATTTTAACTTACGGTTATAACCGTAAGTCAAACCTTACGGTTCGTAAGTCAGAATTACAGTTTTATTGGAAAATTACCAAATTACCCATACGTTGAAAATTAACAGATTTTCTAGTGTGATTGGTCGATCGATGGGATGCGTATAGTAACACATTTACAGTGTGTTTCTCCGATCTATCGGTTGTATACAATTTTTTTTATGTTTATGTAAAACTTTGAAAGTTCATAACTTTTAACTCGGATGTCTCACTGAGGGAAACAAATTTTGACTCCCGTTATTTTTTTTAGATCTATACATACGAATTTCCAAAAAAACACACTTTAACATCTTAATTTGCAATTTTAAATTAAAACCCAAGAAATCGCACAATAAAAACCAATCTTAATTAGCCTTACGCAATCCGAATTCGGTTTTCACTATGTAGAAAAATAGGTTATTATATATTTTATTAAAGCTCTCTATCAATTTTTTAATATATGACGTCATTATGTTCTTAACAATTGTATATATATTTGTTAAGTTAGTTAATTTCTAAAAATGTTGTTGTGGTTTAATGGTTGTTGTCGTTAAGTCAAAATATTTGACAATTGAAAATGTTTTTGGTTCAATTCTTACTTTCAGCATTTTATGTCATAAGTCAAACCGTAAATTTGACTTACGATTCGAAAATAAAAATAAAATTGACTTACGATTCATAAAAAAAATTACGGTTTGTCAAATGCAGTAGAAAAATCTAGGGTGTTCTTTAAAATAATATTGCTAAAATAAAAAATAATCTTAGACTACTAAAAAAATACTATATTTAAAATACTACAGAGTTACGGTATTATTATAAATGGGAAAAGTGAGTAATGATAATAATAAAAAAGAGAAACAGTTTTGTGTGTCTCTGCATCTCTCTTCCTGTCTCTCTCTGGCTTCTCTCTCCTCCCTCCTCCGTCTCTCTCTCTCTCTCTCCTCTCATCCCCCCTCTCTTTTACCAACAAAGTAAGTCCCTCTCTCTCTGTAAATTCTATTTTTTTTATTCCCATTTACTGTATTGTAAAATTACATCATTTTTTAATCTAAAAATGATATTAACATAATTCGATCTATGATCTAATGGGTACTTAGATTCTTATGCATATTTTAACTTTTTCATTTTTGTAAATTCATTGATTCTATAAATGTAAATTCATTTTTTGTTTCCTCTTAATTTGCACATTTGATATTAATATAATCCAATCCATGAACATAAATTTTGTATATTTTCTTCCTTTATAGTGCATAATATATATAATTGTATTGTGATTTTAATTGTCTTGTTAGATCCGTGACTAGAAACTGATTTTATTGATTTATTTACCTTTTTGAGTTCCTAATTAATTATCTTACTAATTATGGGTTATAATATTAATTTCGCTCGTTTTGTTGAATTTTTAAATGTTCCGTATTGGTGAATTGTATCAACTGGTGTTTTCTTTTTTTGTATGAATGATGTAAGCTTAGTTTGCTTGTTGGGTCTTTTCTATTGATTTTTTTATTGTTTGATTGTGATTTTATAAATTATTCTTAGTTAACATTGGAGTATTATGCAATTTTGAATAAGCTATGTTTTAGACAGTTCTTTGTGGTTTTCTCAGATAGATTATTTATTTTGATTGATTTGTTGTTTTGATCTTTTAGATAATGTCCAAAATTTGGTTTTGTATGAAAGATGTAAACTTTTTTTATGCTTTTGTTGTGTTTATGTGTTTTTCTCTTTAAGTACACTCTTTCTTATCTATATCCTAGAAATGAGATGAATCAAGCTAATTATGAGTGCATTTTGTCGCAGCCTTGATAAGTTGGCTATAGAAATGATTTGATTTTCCTGAATCTTTCTGATACTCATCGCTTGTTAGGCTGCATCTTCTAAGCAAATAAGGTTTTTATTTTTAAGCCAAGCCGAATTTTGGATTCATTTACTTAAAAAATTTCATTTTTCAATGTGGAAAACAAAAGAATGTCTTATTTAAGATAACCAACCAAACACGAGAAAGAAGAATAAAATTTAAAGCTGCAATCAAATAGTAAGCCTTTGGATTGGATTTTATCATTTTTATGTTATTTTTTGCTTTATAATGCGTCTTGTGGTAAGAAGTTTTTTCTCCAGCTTGGTATACAGAATTAAACTAAGCTCCGGGATTTTGACTTGTGGTGGCATAAAAGCAACCCACTTTATTTGATGATGTTTGAGATGCAGAATGTATAAGGTTAGATATAAATAAGTATACAAAAAAGGACGATTTTAGCGTAATTGATAGTTCCAGTGGTGGTAGCACAAGTTGATGATTACTGAGGCGGTTTAAGTACATGTAGAGATGATCTTTAGAATAATGGCCCGTACTGTCTGGTGGCTGATGATAATATTTGTTGCAGACTGTTTGTAAAATGTGTTTATTTCTTATCTTGGTTTAATATTTAGTTAGCAGAAAAGTTGATGCCAAGTTGGTTTGTGAGATAATCAGGATTGTGATTAGGAAATTTTAAATTGTAAACTTGTCTTCGTTTTCTATTTTACTGGCATTTGCTTTTTTATTGTTTTGTATAAGGATGTCTGGTTCATATTGTGGGAAAAAATAAACTTATCAAACTTGCAATTGTAACATTTAATTTGATATTTATAAAAGATAAGTTGAAGAAGGGTGTGCTTTTATTTGGTTTTGGCCAAAAGAACATGACCTTTTTTTCTGATAAGTTTGTATTTTTCTCATTCTCATATAAGTTATCTTTTCTGTTAATTTTTCCCCCCTTGCATAAAAGTTCCAGACAACTAAGCATTTGCTTTGTCTGTTTTTCACTTGATTTAATGGAGTATGAGAACTATGTTTTCATTTTCTCTTTACATGATTTTGTTCTTTATGTTCTTTTTTGCAACATGGAATGTAAATTTATGATATCTTTAGCTCTTCAATGCCTCTCATGCATGAATAGTTTTTGGTATATTTTCTCATTTGTGGTATTATAACAGTCGCCTTCATTTTTTGGTGCAAATTTGTGTTATCTTACCTTTTTTATCAGTAAATTCAAGTTTATAGGTGTTTTAGTACCTTATTACCTTCGATTAAAAAATCTGAGATTTTACCTTGACTTGACTCTACCTTGAGAATATTAGTTGAATCAACACTTGGAATTGTCTTATTTATATTCTTGTTTTGCACCTTCATCATTTTGAGGCTGAACACCATAAACTTCTGAAAGTTCATTATTTCCATGGTAAAAGTTTTAAATCATTTTGCTTCGCTGGAACAAGCAAAAACTCTCTTTTACATTTGTGGTTTTGAACTATAGTGTTCCAAGATAATCTTTGATTGGTGGAATTCAAACATGAAACATGTTTAGTGCAGTGTGTGCTCCCTAGTTCAGAACTTCAGATACTTTTTCCTGTCGAAACCAGCACATTAATTATCAATATTAATATATATTTTATAAACCATTGTGCTCTCAGGAAAAAAAAAAGTGCTAAGACCATTTCTATATTTTTCCCTATAACTGTTCAATTTTCCATAGTAGGAAATATTTCGAATAGAGTAGTATTATAGGGCGGCGTCATTTTTCATTCCACCTAACTTTTTTTTTTTTTAAATTCTGTTTTCGTTTTTTGTGCTCCGTCTATAGATCAATACTTATGGATGACGATGGGTTGAATATACGAAATTGGGGTTATTATGAGCCTTCCATGAAAGGTAACCTCGGTTTACAGCTCATGTCATCGTCTGTAGACCATCAAAGCACAAGATCTTTCCTCTCTGGACGTGATCACCCCGCCATGTTTTCTTCCAACGGAACTTTTCACCCTCGAGATTGTTCTCTCACCGATCCCCCGTTACGCTTGGATTACATGAGGGACAGTTGGGTAACTCCGCGTGAAAAATTCTTTAATATTTTACCTGGAACTCCAACTTACGGATTTTCAGAACTACCCTCCACCAGCCAAATGCAAGTTTCACAGACACTGGTAAAAGAAGAAAAGAAAGAAAATGACGGGATCGTAAAGAAAAAGATGGGCGATAGTAACGGACCAAAAGCGAAGCAATTGAAAAAATGTGGGTCGAAGGGTAAAGGGGAAAGGCCTGTGAAGAAGAACATTGACATGGTTATTAATGGGATTGATATGGATATATCGGATATTCCAATTCCGGTTTGCTCGTGTACAGGTGTATCCCAGCAATGCTACCGGTGGGGGTGCGGTGGTTGGCAATCCGCTTGTTGTACGACAACTGTATCTATGTATCCGTTGCCAATGAGCACCAAACGACGTGGGGCCCGCATAGCTGGTAGGAAGATGAGTTTAGGCGCTTTCAAGAAGGTTTTGGAGAAACTCGCAGGCGAAGGGTATGATTTTTCAGACCCGATTGATCTCAAGAGCTTTTGGGCCAAGCACGGGACGAATAAGTTTGTGACGATCAGATAAACATCTGTTTTGTCGCATTTGGCCTGTTCTTTACTTTTTGTATATATTATGTGGCCATTTCCCGGCTTTTGTCGGAAAATTGTAGCGAAGAGCTTCTTCTCTTTTTACATTTCTGATTCACACTATTGTTGTTTTTAGCTTTTTTTGTTTTTCTAGGTGTCATTAACTCATAACTTGTTAGTTTATGTATGCATTTGTTTATTTGTACCATTCTTGGATAATAAAATGTCATATCCTTGAATCATGATTGTAGTGCAATATGCCTACTTATGCTGTCCATATACTCCCTTAAATATGAGGTCGTATGTTTGCGGCTTGTTTGGCTCCGTTTTTGCTCATTTTGTTCCTTTTTATGCTTATAAGCTTCAGTCCCTTTGATTGTAAGATTAAAACCTGAGTTCTCTTTTCTTTTTTCTGACATGAAAAATACACTTGAGCTGAAAGAAATCAGTATACTTCTCAGCCTCGTATAATATTTGCTTATGTGCTACTAACAATAGCTACAACAAATTTCTTGGGTAAAAAAAAAACTTTTAACCAAAAGTAGCATTTTGTGACTTTGTGCTGTGTACTAGTCGGGGGGTTTTCTGGTGCGTAACTAACAAAGATGCAAAATGATTGCAATCGGTTTTGTAAATTATTTGTTGACAGCACTGATAAAATGATAAATTGATAAGCACGGACTTTGGAAAACTGCACTGGTTGATCACTGGACCTACAACAAATCAACTGTTGCATCAAAATTCAACTGATGGTAAAAAGAATAAAAATGACATTCATCTCCATCTGATCAGCCACTTCAATAACTCTTTAGGGCAGCAACTCTTTGCTTCTGAACCGGGGTTCCTTAATTTCTTTTTACCGGTTCTTGCATGAATTATGTTTGTGCTAAGTGTTTATTTTATATCACCTTTGGATTGATGGGAGATGTTAGAGCATCCTTATCGGGCGGCCTTCATGTGTGGCTGCAACCACAGCAGAAAGGCTCCACCCGCGATTCCCCCAACCCGTTTTCGTGATTCTCTCCCGCTCCATTCGAAATACCTAGGCATATATTTTTGAAATAGTGAGCATAACTCTTATCTCTACTTGGTAGTAAGAGTGCAAATTTGTGAATAAGCGCTTCTTTAGAAAGTTTGAGTTGAAGTTTGAGTATAGTCAAAGGATTCTGATTGCTGGCCAAAGCCAACTACTTGACAAGCCATGGAAGTTGATTGGGTCCGATGATATAATTTTTTTTATTGATAAGCTAAACGAAAGGGTGAATAATTTTGATCCGATAAAGCTACGCGGTTGAAAAAGGACAGACTAAGGTGTTGGAAATCTTGGTGCATCGTCATTAGTCGCAACATAAATGAGGGTGGACTAACTCAACTAATTCATAAAAACTTCTAAACGGTCATGTTTAGTGTTTTAAAAAGCGTTAAGTTGATCAAATCGTTTTTACGAGAAATACGCTAAAGGGCTAAAATCGTAGCTTTGAAGCGTAAAACATAAACTTTTTATAATATAAATATACATGTTAAAAATATCTAAAAAATATAGATGTTTAATATATATTTTGAAAACACCATTTAACGATTTTCTATATAAGAAAAAGGGAAATGTTTCATAAATAGTAAAAAAAAAATACGGATTTAGGTCTTTTAGTACTTAAATTTTCAAATATTTTAGTTCGTCAAAATGAGCGATTAAGTATCACTAGCACGGTGGTACAATTTGTTAAGAATTCTGTTTTTCGTGAAATTGTTAACCCTAAATCAGCGTCGTTTTCGTAGTTTTTTGGACAAATTATAAAAATAAAATAAAAAATGCTACAAGTGCTGAAAAAGAGCAAAAATGATGATAAAAGCGCAAAAAGCATGATAAAAGCGTACTAATAGTGTTTTACCAGCCAAAAAACGAAAAAGCGTAGGCATTTTATTTTAGTAAAAAGTTTTATCGAGCTTTTAGCGTTTTAAAGCGCGATTTTTAAAACACTGATCATGTTAGCTACTCCCTTCGTGGCAGGGCTCGGACGATAACATGAATGTGTTAGAATTGCGTATGGAGTAAAATTATCTTTTGGATACCTTCGATCTATAAATTGAAAAAAAAAAGTACTTGTGGGGGAGAAAAAACAATTCTCAACCTTCTGGCGAAAGTATGGAACACTGACAATTTGGTAAGGTTGAGGTTTGAGCCGCCCTCTTTGAATTTCATCTAAACATGTGTAATATGACAACTTTGGTAATGGTCACAGGTTGGAGTTTTTTGCCAAAATGGTCCAGTGGACCACTTAAATTCCCAGAATGGGCTACCTTTCTGAAATATTCCCAAAATGGTCTACTTTTGAAAAACGACCGATCGAAATGATTAAAACGACCGGTCGTTTTATTATTGAACTCTCTGAAACAATTTGGACAATAAACGATCGGTCGAATTGGACAATACGACCGGTCGTTTTTCAGACAAAAACGATCGGTCGTTATGTTCATTTCGATCGGTCGTTTTTCAGAAATACTTGTACTTAAAAAACTCATCTCATTTCCCCAGACCACTGTACTCATCTCATTTCCCAGACCACTGTAAAAATAAAAAAAACAGAGCTCTTAGATCATTTTAGGGCAAATCTCAGATCTCTTCCAAAACAGGTAAAAACTCAATATTTTGTGTTGTTGTTGGAGTATTATTTGAGTAAAATTGTTAATTTTACCGTGTGGTTATCGAAATGAAAAATCCTACAATTATGTGTTATTGGGGAGGTACGATAATGGAAACTACTAGCGAGGGGTTATCTTATGATATTTCTTATAAAAAATTTTTTAAGGTATCTAGAAACACGACATACGACCAATTTTTGGAAAAATTGTTTAAGGTACTTGATGTATCATCGACTTCAAATCGTTTGAGTTTAACATGTCGTTATCCATATCTGACTACACTTACTGAGTTTAAATATATGCGATTGGCTGTTGATGATAATGATTCGTTGGAAACCATGCTTGAGTTAATAGAAGAAAATGGAAGAACGTTTATAGAGTTATATGTTGAAATTGAGCAAGTTTACTCTTCTGATCAAGATTACGGGTTGTATTATAATATTCTTTCCACTAATGAAATCGGTACATCAAGTGGAACACCCATTCGACAAGAGCCAATGCATGAAATCGGTACATCAAGTAGAACACCCATTCGACAAGAGCCAATGCTAGAGGTATATTCTGAGAACAACGAACCAGATTTGACACATTTGGATGCAGTGTGTCGATTGGCAGATAATATTGGTTGGTCGATAGAACTTGGGGATGAACCAGAGGATGAAGATCCGGACTTCAATATTAGCGAAAACGAGTCTGACGATGACGAAGAAAATGTACAAGAAGTTGAGTACGAAGAATTATCATCTGAAATGGGCTTGTATATGGATGAGGATGAAAACGACCAATCAAGTGGGTCACAATTGGCGAATAATACTATTCCCGATGAAATTCCTATGCATCAACCAATGTCAAGTTTGTTTAATGAACCGTTCGACACTCAAGAAAATTATAGTAACCAGAGACGAAATTATATGATGTATCCTGGATTTTGGGATCCTCAAGTTAATGATCCTTTTATTGGTCTTTTATTTAGGGATAAAGAAATGTTGAAAAAGGGAATAAAACTTTGGTCAATCAAACGTAACATCCATTTTTCCACTAAAAGTTCGAAGGCAAAATTTTGGGAAATTCGTTGTAAACTGGCCGAAACTCAACAATGCAAATGGAAACTACGAGCTTCACTAAGAAAGAAACATGGATTTTTTGAAGTGTCGGTGTACAACGGTCCTCATACATGCATTCATGCCGAGTTTACAACTGATCATCCACAGTTAGATTCCAATCTTGTTGCCCAAACCATTCGAAATGCCATCACAACTAATCCTATGATGAAGATTTCATTAGTTAAAGAGATTGTGAATGCCCGCTTTGAAATGTCAGTTTCATACAAAAAAGCTTATTTGGGTAAACAAAAAGCAATCGCAGAGATATTTGGTAATTGGGAAGACTCGTATAAGGTTTTACCTAAATTTATGAAAGCGCTTCAAAAGTATAATCCCGGTACCGTTGCTTCTTATGAGACCACGCCAGTTTACGATGTGGTAGGAAATCCAGTGGGTGAGGTATTGAACAGATTTTTCTTCACATTTAAGGCCGTTATTGATGCATTTCAGTATTGTAGGCCAGTTATCGCTATTGATGCTACTCATTTATATGGGAAGTATAAAGGTAAGATTTTGTTGGCCATGCCATCGGATGCAGATAATCATGTTTTTCCCATTGGTTGTGCATTTCTTGCTGAGGAGAGTACAATTTCGTGGAGCTATTTTCTTTCTAACATTATGCGACATGTGATTAAAGAGCGCGTGAATATTTGTTTAATTTCGGATAGACATGCTGGTATTCTAAGTGCAGTGAGAGGAGTTTGGCGTGGTCAAGGTTTTGTTCATCGATATTGTTCAAATCATTTTTTGGATAATTTTAAGAAAGCTTTCAAAGGAGATCCTGACTTACACAAGTTAGCGGAGAACGCCATTTGGGAATTACAAGAAAGAAAATTGAAAAAAATCATGGAAGCAATAAAAGTCATGAATCCTCAAGCATATCAATGGTTGATAAGAGAGCCTGCGGAAAAATGGTCATATTTTCATGATAAAGGGAGGCGACATGGTAACATGACCACAAACATGGCTGAAATTTTCAATAATGTTTTAAAAGCTGCTCGTAATTTACCAATCACTGCTGCTGTGCAGCTTATTTTCTATAAGTTGGTACACTATTTTTGCGAGCGGAAAAAGATAGTAATCGGGATGAGAAACAGCGGCACAAGATATGGTCCCAATATCCTTAAAATTTTAGAGAAACGTAGGTCGGACATTGGTCATACCAATGTTACTTTCGATTATGAAAGAGGGGTTTATTCCGTGTGTACAAGTTCAAGAAATTCCAGGGGAGGCAATACTCAAGTTGTCGACTTTTCACTTTGGCAATGCGATTGCGGTAAGTGGCAGAGTGATGGAATCCCTTGTTCACATGTGTTTTCCGTATGCGCTGCAAACCGTCTTGATTGGGAAGCTTACATAGTAAAATATTACAGTCTTGAATCATACGAAGGTACGTACTCGGCGCAATTTTGTCCTCTTCGGCATCAAGACTATTGGGATTCATGTGATAGATTATTTCTTCCGGATGTTACTCTTTTAAGAGAAAGGGGTCGTCCAAGATCTACTCGTATTCATAATGGTATGGATCAGTCGGAGAGACGAGCACTTATGAGATGTTCTAGTTGTCAAGGGCGAGGACATGATTGTCGTAAGTGTCCGTATCCAATACGTGCTCGACGCTTATGATTTTAGCTGTAGCTTAAACGAGACAATATGTATAATTTTCCGATTGTAATTGTCTTTTTTAATATGAAATATCTATATTTATTCTCAGTGTTTTTTCATACTGTTTTTTGAGAAGATAAACTGTTTGTTAAGTATGAGAGTAAATAAATAAGTGCAATTAACATAAAAATTAGAATGAACAACATAAATAAATAAGTGCAATTAACATAAAAATTAGAATGAACAACATAAATAAATAAGTGCAATTAACATAAATATATATATTTGATTGATTTTATATATATTTTTATATTTTTATATATTTTTCTTGCCAAATCAGTGTCGGAAAGTGCAAACGACCGATCATAATTTTGAAACTACCGATCGTTTTTTAATTGTGCTCACTGGAAGAATTTTGTACAAAAACGACCGATCTCTGTGAAAAACGACCGATCGTTTTTACACAGACGACCGATCGTTCTGCAAAAACGACCAGTCGTTTTTTAAGTGTGCTCACTGGAAGAATTTTGTACAAAAACGACCGATCTCTGTGAAAAACGACCGATCGTTTTTACACAGACGACCGATCGTTCTGCAAAAACGACCAGTCGTTTTTTAAGTGTGCTCACTGGAAGAATTTTGTACAAAAACGACCGATCGTAGTTAAAAACGACCGGTCGTTTTTACACAGACGACCGATCGTTCTTCAAAAACGACCAGTCGTTTTTTAAGTGTGCTCACTGGAAGAATTTTGTACAAAAACGACCGATCGTAGTGAAAAACGACCGATCGTTTTTACACAGACGACCGATCGTTCTGTAAAAAACGACCAGTCGTTTTTTAAGTGTGCTCACTGGAAGAATTTTGTACAAAAACGACCGATCGTAATTCAAAAACGACCGATCGTTTTTCTGTTTTTCAGCCTTTTAACTTCTTTCAAACCCTAATTCTATTTTCATTCCACAAATATATCACCCTCTCTCTCTTCCAAAATCGCCTCTTTCTATCAAAATCTATCAAAAATCCCTAATAACTACATATATATAACCCAATTCTCTTATTAATCCTTATAATCAACAATCGATTGCTTCCGTTTCTTGAAACCAAGTTTTTTTTTCAAAATACGAACTTTTCAAAAACCCTAATTTTTTTAAAATTCCAACCATGGTTCGCACCAAGAAAGCTCAACCACACCTCGTCGACGACCATGAGGACGACTACGTGCCTCCGTCCCCGAGCCGCCCCCGTGTTCCTCGCGGTCGACGAACCGGCTCCTCCACCGCTCCACCATCGGGCCCCGGTGCCTCTTCCGGCTCTCTTCCTCCTCTCTATCCATCTACAATGGGTAAAAGAGCTATCTTGACTAACTTTACATTAGACATGCCTTTATTTCTTGAACGTTTTCCTCTTCTCATGCAAGATTTAAACTTCCAAAAACTCAACATAATTCTTACTCTAAAAGAGCCTTTTTTCATTGAAAATGTATATGAATTTTACCATAACCTAGTTCTTGATAGGGGTCATGATGACGCACTCCGCGTGCGTTCATCGTTTAATGGCCAACCCTTCGTTTACGGTATAGACCGTTTACGAAATCTTCTACACCTCGATGCTGAGGGGGTGTACGAGCAAAGTGACGAACTTTGCGAAATGCTCAACATCGTTAATTTTACCGATTTCAAAGATGAGCTATTTCATCCCGCCCACAACAATCGCTCTAACAAAGCCCACGGCCTTCTCTTTCGCAACAAACTAGCCTACCACATCCTCTCTCACATAGTCCTCCCTCATATCTCCAACTTCACGGATGTTACTAATGAGTACATCTTTCTTCTTAGGTGCATCCATCGCCGAGTCAGACTTGACTTCGCGACACTCATTCTCTTTAAGATGGATTCGTTAAAAACGAAATCCAAGAATGGGCTACCTTACGGTGCCTTGATTTCGGCCATCTTAAAGGACCTCAATCTCGTTCCCGGTGGAACCCTGTTTAAGAACAAGGACAAACACATTTGGGACACCTCCTATCTTGCCCAAATGTCAATAAAATTCGACACTACCGCCAAGACCATTACTTGGTTTGGTAAACGGGTGTCCGGCCCCGACTATACTCATCTTTCCATCGAAGAGGAAGAATATGTCGGCCCTAAGCCCACACCGCAAGCCGCTCGTGAGGATGTGCCTATTTCCTCCGAGTCCCTTCCCCCGTCTCACATAATGCCTTCCTCTTATCGTCCCACTCGCGGTCGCGGAAAAGCTCAAGTCGGATCTTCCAACCGTCCTCCGCGCACCGAACAATTCTACGACGATCTATACATCAACCAATATCGGAATGCACAAATGACTCGTCGGATGTTTCGTTTCTTGCAACCGGGACAAGAGGAGCTCGACCAACTAGATCGCGAAAGCGCCGAGCAAAGGGTGCAATTCCACGGCTATTTTCCCGACTTTGCCGGGCCCCCAGACGACAACGAAGACGAAAAGGATGATCGACCTCCCACCGCGACTAGGCGGATATCGTTTTTTTTTTTTTTTATGATGTAAAAGGGGGAGAAATACCCTCTCTTTTGTTTTTGCGTTGTATTTCTCATTTCTTTCGATTTCGAACAACGTTGGTTTTTGATGTAATAAGTAGCAAACGCTTTATTTTATGAATCATTATTATGTTGCTTATGCGTTGTGAGTTTGTGCACTTATAGTATGCGTTTTTATCTTAATCACTTTATTGAATTTGGTGCGCATATATTGCTAGTTGATTGGGTTATATGTATTGTTTTTCATTTGTGGCGATTGACCATTTTTTATGTTTTTAATGATGTTAAAGGGGGAGAAATACCCTATTTTATTTTGCGTTGTATTTCGTTTGTTTTTCATTTTCTTTTCGAACTACGTTGTTTTTGATGTAATAAGTAGCAAACGCTTTGCATTTATGTTATGAATCTTTTTTATGTTATGTTGCTATTTATCATTACGTGTTAATTTGTATGACGTTGTGATTTTGATGTTATTATAATTCTACAAATGCGATTTTGATGTTATTATAACTTGTGCGCATATATATCTAGTTGATTGGGTTATTTTTGTTGTTTTCATTTGTGGCGATTGACCGTTTTTAGGCAAAACTATGGCCAATTTTTCGCTTGCATTTTATCGTTCGTTTTCCTTAATCGTTTAGATTTGTTTAACTTCGTTTTAAATCGGATGTTGTGACATTTCCTTGTTTTAAATCGGATGTTTAGTAAAACGTCACCTACACATCTTATAGCTAACATATTAATTTACGACATCATTTTATGTGATAATACTAGTCTAGTGCATAAATCTTTCGAAAAATCCGATCCAACACTCTCGTACTAAACATATTAATTTACGACATCATTTTTTAAGAGATCATGTTCAAAAAGGGGATCATGTTTTTATATATTTTTTGTCAAATCAGTGTCCAAAACTGCAAAAAATCCTTGTTCTGTAAATTCTTTACAGTCGATCGGTCGTTTCTGAAAAACGACCGATCGTTTTTCAACAGACGACCGATCGTTTTTCAGAAACGACCGATCGTTTTAGGTATGATTTCTTCCAGTGAGTTCAGACCAAAAACGACCGATCGAAATGAACATAACGACCGATCGTTTTTGTCTGAAAAACGACCGGTCGTATTGTCCAATTCGACCGATCGTTTATTGTCCAAATTGTTTCAGAGAGTTCAATAATAAAACGACCGGTCGTTTTAATCATTTCGATCGGTCGTTTTTCGAAAGTAGACCATTTTGGAAATATTTCAGAAAGGTAGCCCATTCTGGGAATTTAAGTGGTCCACTGGACCATTTTGGCAAAAAACTCCACAGGTTGTGCCAATATGACAGATGGTCCGGAAAGAAAATAATTTACCCTGAAATTAAGTGATGAGCCGTATTCTATTAACCCCTATAGAGCATTTCCCAATTTACTTTAAAGGGCACTATAAATTATAAATTGACCCGTTTGATTTAACCTGAAATTAAGTGATGAGCCGTATTCTATTAACCGAGTCCAAATCTTGTATCACATTTCTCTACATCCTTCCGTGCCCTTTTGCTTATTTTATCCAAAAAAAAATTCTAAAAAACTTGGAAAAAAAAATTGTACAATTACTATAATGCATGTATCAATACATTCCAATAATTATTTTTAAAAGAAAATCCACACAAAATTTATTTTGTAATAAATGTATAAATTAGTGTAAATTAAACATTGAATATTATAAAAATTGTCTAAAACAATATTATGTTCAAATGTTTTAAAATTTGAATGCAATATAATACAAAATTTTATAAATTTGCGGTATAAGTTGTGAAAATTTAAAATTTAAGTGAAAATAAGCAAGAGGGTACGGAAGGAGGTAGAGAATATGAGTATGATATTTGGACTCCTCTCCCTTTAATTTTGCATGTTTTTTTCCAAAAAAATGGTGTGTTTCATCAAATTAAATTAAATGAAGATGATTCCATCCTCTTCTCTTATTGATGCTCTTATGCATTAAATTAAAGTCTGTAATAAAAAACAAAACAAATGATAAAACATTAAAACTAGAACATTTTAGTTGACTTTCGCAAAACAAAAAAACGAAACGTAAGTTTTACTAAGAACGAAAGAAAGAAAAATATATTGGAACAAAAGGGAGTATATAATATAGTAAACAAACTATAAGGATCAATGTGTTTCATGAAACTAATGTAGAAACCAAATATGAAGGGCTTAATTCCGTAATTAAGATTAAATAAATGTTGTGGACGCCCGCTCAGTTACGCTTTGGGTTGGTCAGTCATATAATTATTTTCCTCAAAAAAATAAAATCATATAATTATTAAGCAGAGGAAAAGATATACATATATATATATATACTAGCGCACCTCGCCCACGCGATGCGTGGTGTAACGCGTGGATTAGCGATAATTTTTTCGCACAACAAATGTTTGTTTTACTGAAAAAACTCAAATTACAGTAAATTTTTGATAAAAAAAATGTACAAATATACTACTAATAAAAACGGAATTAATTGAATTTGATTAAAAATAAATTAAAGTATCTTACCAGTGAGTTTCAGATTGTAAAGTTTCCTATCAAAAATATATATATAGAGAGATGAATATGAGAATGAGTTATTCTAAAAACTGAAAAGCCAGTTACTTTGGAAAGAGGTAGATATCTATTTGACAGGGGTTGTTTCTTTTTTAACCGTTCATCAGTTATTTTGATCTTTTGTATTTTATCTATTTGTAATTTATGTTAATCAGAGGAGTTTTAATTAATTATTTGTTTCAAGTCGTGGCTCTTGACATAAACTATATATATATATATATATATATATATATAGAGAGAGAGAGAGAGAGAGAGAGAGAGAGAGAGTATGGCTACTATAAGTGTTCCTGCAATGTTAACATCTCCTAGAGATGATGCCACTCAATTGTACCGTGCTTTCAAAGGTTAATTCTTTACACTTTTTCTCAATTTATGTTTCATGTACTTCGTTTTTTTTACAATGTTACGTTCATTTTTGCAGTACTCTCTCCGTTCCAATCGTTATATTTTAATTTTATCAAATTTTCAAATATAGCCTTACTTTTGTGGACCCCGGTTGTAAAATAATACACCCATGTGGGTGAAAGTGCATAACAACTATTAAGAGTGGACTCATATAATATAAAAATATTTAAAGTACAGGGGTAACAAGATAAAAGTGCATAACAACTTTTGCTATTTTAATAAACCGGATAAGTAAAACGGAACAACCCAAAATAGAATGCCGAACAAGTAAATAGGAACATAGGGAGTACTAAGTTTTGCAGGTTGTTTCGTTGAATTTGTTTATTGTCTGTTTTAGAAAACATCATAATCATTTGTACTTTGATCACTTGACTAATTGGTTAGCAGGAACTTGGTGGTTACTAACCCCTCCATTTTGAATTTTTCTTTTGATCTTTTTACCATGTTTTTTACCGAGAATATGTGAGATGTAGCCTTTTTTCCATCATTGTTATCGAAAAAATTAAAATAGTCTAACTTGGCACTGATAAACTTATCATTTTAGCCTGAATAGCGCAATTGCGATTCGAACTTTGCACTTTGGTCCATGTATTTTAAACATTTACAGAAACGAAGAAGCGGGAATTCAACCAATGGCTAGTGTCTACCTCGGCAACGTATATTTTCCGAATAATAATCAACTAAATTTTACATCTATAGTAATCTTGTACTTCCACGGAAAAGTGCCACTTTATATGTGATTTTCGCAACCTTGCCTAACAATGAAAGAATTCTTGGTTCTACTTTTTCCTGTAGAATGATTACAAGCTTCTTAGATAAGCATTTGCTAACAAGTGAAATTGATGGTGCTTATAGTTTGGAGAAAAGTTTGATATGGTTCTACACTTTAAGTCACTAGAATTGATGTTTATTAGTCTCTACCACTAAGTTGTGTGTTTATAAAACACGAACTAAAACTAAGGGAGCATATATTATTGAATACCATCGATATTTTGCAATCAGGTCCTCAGATTTAAATGTCCCTGATACCAGGTCTGACAATTTTGTTAGTGGCTATTTTGAAGATTTCCATCTTTTTGAAACTTGTTCAGTCTCCATTTGGCTGACACTTAGTTTTGATTTTCATTATTCAGTATTCATTGTTGAGATTCTTTTTGTCAGGATTTGGTTGCGACACTGCTTCAGTTGTTAATATTCTTGCACATCGAAATTCGGCACAACGAGATCTTATTCAACAAGAGTATAAAAATATGTATCACGAGGAGCTTGAAAGCCGCTTATCTTCTGAGCTTAGTGGCCAGATTAAGGTAAAATTGGAGAATTTCTTTTGGTCTTCCTCTAACCAACTAAATTTTCAGGAGGTAAAGATCTCGCTTCAACTTTTTGTGCACATTAGTAAAATACAGGTATCATTTTGGCAAGGTGTAAGGAAGTTTCCAAAATATGATTAACAGATGACAGTATATTGTATAAATATTTTTTAATAGACTGAAATTTTAAAATGGGCACAACGCGCCATACTTAGGCACTTGAGCGACATAAAAAATCAGAAATTATCATAGTTGCTAAATTGACAATTCTTGTAAATCAAAAAGAAATGTAGAATCATTATGTTACTGACCATTTAGTTAAAAACATGGCATCTTGAAGTTCTCATTTATAATACTTCCTAGCAACTTTTACAGACTCTTTAACATCACCATTAAATATTACATAAAATATTGAGACTATAGAATGAACCAACTATTTGTTTTGAATAATTTTAAAGAGAATGTCTTGTTGATTTTCACCAAATTCCTGGGGAAAACATGAATTGGCATTCTTGCACGTTTTTCTCCTTTGAGATCCTCAGTGAACAATTGGCTTATCTGCTTTTCAATGTAAACGAATGAATAATTGTTCATTCAGTGTTTTTTGTTAATGTAAAAACGGAAAGGCTGGCAAACACTTGTGAGAATTCTGTATTGCAGAGTTGTTTTTTGGTTAAGCAAAAGAGGTGTTTTCTTGAAGTCTGAGAAAAAAACTCGTGTTCATTTAGCTTGTAATTCCAGCTTTCTTAATTAGAAAAGAGAAAAAAACCTCATTTAAACTGGACCAATTGCAGTGTAACTTATAAAGAAAAGGCAGAAAACTGAGAAGTTAAGATTCAAATAAAACAAGCTTAAACATAAACATGAAGAAGCTGGCAAAAAAAATTGTGTTGAAGAGATGGATTATGTTTACAAATAGACATAGACAATGATGTAAAGTTTATATCATTGTGTATAGCTATTTGCAGAAACCAACTATTGTCCCTAATAATATAACCAAAAACAGTACAATTGTAAGCATTAGCTGAGTTTATAAGCTGGACCAAACTAGCCCAATGTTTGCAATTCTTTGGTTTCTTCATAGTATTCTTGGGTTAGTTATAGTATTGACGTATCATCATAAGTCGGGAATTGTGCACCATCTAAAACTATGGCCATTAGTACTCCAACCTAAGTTTTTTCAACTGTGTACACTACGCAAAAAAACTTATACTTAGAACTAAAACTGAATAAAAAAACGTAACAGAGTAGTGTATGAAATCTAATAAATGTGAAGGAATAAGGTGTTAAAATATATAGTTTTCTTAACTATTTAGTAACCCAACCTATCTTCTTTTGTTTGGTATACGAAATGTACTGAGAAATTTAAGCTTAGTGTACCAATTGCTAATTTTTGCAGGTTGGCATAAAAATAGAAAAGTATGATAGCTTAGAATCTAAAAACCATTAGCTAATCAGTCTGTAATAATCAACCCTTTTCGTAGCTTATTCATGGTATATTAGTAAATTAAAACTTTATGTTCTGTACCTGTTGAACTGTTACAGAAAGCAGTTTTACTATGGATGCCTGATCCGGCGACTCGTGATGCGGTAATACTTCAGCAGCTTATACATGAAAAATCTGATTATGTTCTGATGACGCCTGTAATTGAAGTAGTATGTTCGCGTACTCCATCACAAATACAACATTTCAAACATATTTATCACCAAATATGTGGGGTTCATCTTCAGCAAGACCTCGATCTCATTATTAGTAATTCTGATGAAGTAAAGGTAGTTGTTTTCTCCATTCTTACACATACTTACTGACACTATTCTATTTAGTTTATCTTTATAAAATAAAAGTGGATAATTAATCTCATCGATACATGAAACCATTAAATCAATTCTTTCATATACTAATAAGCGTGAGAAAAATAAATATTTGATCAACAGGATTAATAGTTTAGAACCTCGTTCTTGACACTATGACGTAGCCCAAAAGAAACTAATTTTTCTGAAGTTTAATTATATATTAATTATTACCTAGTCTATCTTGCATTATAATACACCCCCGAAAGATGAAAGTGTTATAAACTGATTTAAACTAACGAACGAAGAGTAAAAAGAGATTTATGGTGTCTATATAATGAAACGACGAGGAGACAATTTCTAGAAAGATGATTGAGGAGAAGTAATAGGAAAGAAAAGTACTGCCTTCTTTTTCTTGCTCGAATATTTTACTTGAGATGTTGCCGTGTGCTTTCTTTCAGAAATGACAAAAGAAAATAACTGTCATTTGCAGTACTCATCAAGAAGCAAATTCAGAAAGTTAACTGATAGTAATGGAATTAATAATTTGCTCTTATAATGATTTATTTTTTTAGGCATTGCTCAGTTCAAAAATGAACTCTCGCTGAAGCAACTAGAGCAAGGCTTACTTATGGTTATGGATTGACACCTTTCGACAAAGAATTGCTATTTAGCGGATCTTCCTAAATTACAAGAAATTCTATCTTCTTTTCGTTTGATTCAGAAAGAAATACATAACTTTTGCTAGCTAGTATCTTGCAAGTTACTATAATTTTAGTAATGAAATTACTTTTCTGTAGTTGGTGAAAGCATATCTAAACACACCACGCTATGAAGGCATAGAGGTTGATAGAGCAAAGGTGGAGAAAGATGCCAAGGCTTTGTTTAAAGCTGGGGAGAAAAAGCTAGGAACAGATGAAGATGTTTTCATACTTTTTCTGAAAGAAGCCGCGCGCATTTGGCTGCTGTTAGTTCTGTGTACCGTAACATGTATGGAAAATTAGAAAAGGTGTCTTCTTGGCTACATTTATTGTTCTTATTCTTATCATTATGTTATGTTTGGCATGCTTTTAACATGACATATGTTGGGCACTAACTTTTGACAGGCAATTAAGAAGGAAACATCAGGAGACTTTGCGTTTGCTCTCTTGACAATCTTGCGATGCGCTGAGAATCCAGGGACATATTTTGCCAAGGTATGATGTTAATTTTAAAAGTCAGTATATAATCATATACAGGTGACCAAATTATGAGGCGGTATATCCTAAATAGATAGAGTCTTATCCCCATGAAAAAAAATTAAGTTAATAATAACACACTTCCAACATTCTTGGTAGTTATAAAGGAATAATTGTCCTTTTCGTACGTGGGTTTGCTTGGTTGCAGCTTGTAAGCTCTTTTTTTTTTTTTTTTGCTTCAAGGTCATGTGGCAATTGGTTGATGAACTTATAAGTGACTTATAGGTTATTTGGCTGAAAAATCTAGAAGTTTATATGCAAGATGAACCATGTCCTATAGAAAACTTCAAATGACGTATAGATTACTTTACCGGCACGGAAAGGTTCAATGGAGCAGAGTATTAAGCAAGAAATTGGCTCGTTAGGGACTGGCAATAAATTTCTTCTTGACTATTACAGCCGCAAGAAGGCACAAAACTTTACTTATCCCACTTAGATGGGATTGTGCTGGTAACTTAAAAAAACTTATGAAACTTAAAAGTACAAGTGAAAATGTAAGGAGTCAAATGATTTAAAATTACTGAACTTGGTAACATGGAGTGAAAGAAATGTGTTAAAAATCTTTTGCAGGAACTGTTCAAGGCTATGAAAGGCTTGGGAACAAGTGATTCCAAAATTACAAGGATCATAGTTACTAGAGCTGAGATTGATATGCAATATATCAAGGCTGAGTACCATAAGAAATACGGCAAATCACTCAATGACGCTGTTCATTCCGAAACTTCGGGCCATTATAGGACATTTCTTCTTGCTCTCTTGGGCCTAAGTCATTAGGAGAGGGTTCCGGAATGGTACATGTCACGTGGGTTTTGATCATTTGCAATTAAGTTACGCCGTGTTTGTTTGCACAACTTTTCTCAATTGGTTCTTTTAAAACAAATGTTTGTTCCAAAATGTTAGTACTGGTTTTGTTATATTTGGAGCAGTGGTTTAAAAGATGAAATCATATTTGAAGCGCTCTTGTAAGAGATTCACTGAAGTGTAAGCATTAAAATGTAAAAATGTTGAAAGAGGGAAACCTTTCGAGCTTCTTATTAAAGAGTTTATTTTTCCTTCCATAGCTAATAGGAATTTGTTGAGTTTTCAAGGGCGCATTTGAAAAAATATATTGGAAGTATAAAGTTGCTAACATCTTCTCTGGGAGTAATTTTTGGGTGAACCCGGTGCACTAACATGGAGCGAAATGAGGTATTCTTGTCGCGTCCATCCTAAATTAAATAAAAACAAATCGCCAAAATGTTACTGGTATGGTGTACGATTTATAAAGGTACACCAGGACCCAGGTTCACCCAACATCTTGCTCGCCATGAGCTTTGCCAAGCAATCCTACTAACTGGGCTTTCAGAAATTGGTACAGACTACAAACTTTCTTCTATCATCCGCATACTTGTGAGAGGAAATGTTCAAATGTAAAAAAGACTTTAATACATTGTTCTAAGAAATTAGCGTGCAGAGTAGTAACAAATAACGAGAGTACCAAATTAATACTATTGTTTGTACAGTATTTGGATATTAATAATTCTAGCAGACCAGATCTAAATTTTGCAAGTTTTAAGTTCATAACACAGTTGTAGAGAATTTGTTGGCGGTTTTAGAAAAGAAAACTAAAAAGAGGGGTCTCCACTGTCAATGAGACAACTGTCAGCTCGGTTGTCAGGCTCTGGCGAATTAGTATTTTTATCATTCATCTCTCTCACCATCAATTTAGTATATGCATTGGCTCTATTAATGAGCAGGCAAACCACGCTCGGGTTGTCTCGAAATTATTTTCACCGTTATTGTTCTTGTCTCGAATTTATTTCCGCCGTTATTGTTCTATTGTGGCTCAATCAACGCCATGGTGGTTGGTGATTACAGAAGAAAGTACCTCATAATCAATCTTAGGTACGAATGCTTCAGGAGAATTAAGAAGTAATGTGCATGGTGATTACCTCCGCAATTTTGTGACACTAAAGTAATTTGAGCGAATAGTCTACTTTCTTTTGCAAAAGTTAAGTTTTCAGAGCCTAGCCAGATCCAAATGCCAGATACTTCTACAATTTAACTGAATATTCATGTACTATTAAGTTAACATATCACACCAGTTTGTCAGGCTCGGTTTATGATTGCAATGAGAATCGAATATCAAGATCTCTGAATCCAAATTCAATAGGTTTCAACTTTCAAGTTTTACATTGCTAATTCATTGTACATCTTTTAGGGCAAAAAAATGTCTGGTTTTATTCTCATTCAGACTGCACTGAGAAGTTCCTAAACCTTTATTCTACACTTGTCCACAAAGAGAGATCGAGCTTCACACGTAGAACAATTTCAATTATTTATCTTTATTTAACGCTGGAAATGTGTTTTTTTTCCCAACAAGGTAACCCAAGATAAACAAGTATCCCCTACAAACTCTCATCAGGCATATAGCATTACCAACCGTTGCTAAAAAGCACAATAAGAAAATCAGACAACTTAAGGCTGATAATTATCTTAAAATCTAGCAGTAGATTAGTTTCGATTCGCAGTACCTGGTGGATGTAGCTACGATATTATATATTGTATTATATAATGGTTCGATGATAAAAAGGAACAGAAAACAAAAGGAAACAGTGATGATCGCTAAGCATTACTCCAAAAAACTCTCTACGAAAAGATCAATGCCGACTTTCAACTTTCGCCGCTTTTCAGTTTCCAATTTTCGCTCTATACTCACCAAGATGCAATCTAAGATCTCTCTCTCTCTCTCTCTCTCTCTCTCTCTCTCTCTCTCTCTCTGGATATATATAAATAGCCTTCTCTAGATATTTCCAGTTGCTTGATTGCCTGCTCGGGGTTCAACATCTTCTTGCTGTTCTGCCTTTGTCCCAAATGTTCTATCACCTGTAGTTCCATTTAAGCTCCCATTATACCGTTCATATGAACTTTTGTTGTTTAATTTGCTTTCATTTTGATTAGCCAAACCATTTTCCTTTTCCAACTCTGCAGAAGTGTTGGAACCTGGAGGGAGAAAAACACCGGTGCCAGGTAACGGTAGACGAGGTGGCAGAGCAACTGGTGCTTGAAAAGGCATTGCTGGCGAAACCGGGGGAGGGATAATGATTGGGTGTATCCCATTTGGAGGTCCCATCTGTGGACGAACAGGTGGCAGTACCCCATTGGTTACAATTGGCACGTAATGCTTAGGCATAGGATGACGAACATGACTAGGAGACGGACTAGGCGGTGGGACCCAGTGAGGTATTGGAGCTACTGCAAGTGGAGGGGGATGGTGAAAGTCACTAGGTGCTGGATTTCTCGGTTGTAATTTTGTTAAGGTAACAAGTATACGTTGTTTCTTGAAGGAGGACATTGCATACTTGGCAAGATTTGCAGAATTTCCTTGCAAGACTAAAAGGGATCTGTAATTACAATACGGAGAATACATTAGGGGAAAAAGATGCAGACTTCTAAACTGAAATTGACGTATTACATGCATTAGAAAACCTTGTTAACCACTTCTTTTTGTGGGGTGATGTTTCATTTTTCACTTGTACATCATAATGCATTTACACCCCCTTCCACTTAGCTTTCATGTTTCAATTTTCAAATTTTCATCAGTGTTAATTTCTCATGCATAGGAGAAAATGAATAGGAAACCATGATAATTCGAGGACAAGGTGTTACATTTTTTCCATAAAACGTGGGGTTAACCTATGAAAAGTTATCCTGGCAATAATGCATAATACGTATAACAAATGCAAATAAAGCAGGAATAAAAAATTCAAGGGTGAGAATTAGATGCACACACAAAAGAGAAAGGTAAATCATGTTTTAATATCTTAGTTTGTCTCATCATTATATGCTTCATAATTAGTGAAGGGTAGGAAAACCCAACCGACAAACCACACATCATAATTAGCAGAAGGAGCAAAAAATAATGATGCTGGACGGTCCAAAGATCATTTCAAAATTCTCTTAATTAACCAGAAGAGATAGACCAGAAATATAGTTTTACATGCACGGACAGATAATTCTTTCCTATGAATTTTTCTACGATCTTATGAGGAAACAGCAAAAGAGTTTGTAGTTCAATTCATATAACTAAATAGTAAATACTACTCATGTATTTCTAATTTCTATGATTTTACAGCAGCCATTAAGGTTTTGCCCATGAAGATGCACATCATAATTCCTATTGAGATTTATTTATCGGTTCATTCTAATGTTAGTGTCTCCAAGTTAACATAGTTCTGACCAAGTCTTATCAAATCAAATGCAAGCAGCACCAACAACTTCATCCGCAGCACATTAGTTTGCCAACTATGTTCACAAAAGATCAACATCATTAACTAACATAAACTTAAAAGAGATGAGAAGGATGGTAAATAAAAATTTAAGAAGGATGAAGAAAATTTGATTATTGTTTCAATTCGTACACTACACAGTTTTAAAAGGATGGATACAAAGAATAAAGAGAAGATTACCCAGGTTGAAGTAAAAGCTTAAGAGAGCCTTTATAACCACCAGTATATTCTGCACAGATTGAGTTCCCAAAAGTCATTTCACATTCTGTCAAGAACAGAACACATACAGGCCTCTCATACAATGATGGCCACATTTGCGGCTGTGAGTGATCACCCTGCATACAAGAGCTAAGACCAGTTAATAGTTGATCGAGTTAAGCTGACCGGACTGCTTATTTGCAAATTCTGACTCATAAGCTGTGATTCACTCTACTCAATTATTTTGGGCCATAAAAGAAACGACCTTTGTTATTAATCTCTTTGCTGTATAACAAAAATAACTTACTTTTACAAAATTAGAAAATTCGTTTTTATATTGATATGCTCCTATAATATTTATTGTTTTTTTTAAACAAAAATCGTACATCCATTTGAACTTTAAAGTCAAAATTCAACATGAGCTGTTACGCTTAAGAGGGTTCATCAGAAATGGGTTTAATACATTAAATCCAGAGTCTACATAGCTAAAAGACACAGGCTTATTAGCCTTTAAGCTGCAAAGAAGTGACCCCAAGAGGCTAAGACATACTCCTCTTGGTCCAAGTTGAATATTCTTGACACCTTTTTTCAGATGCAAATTTTCTATATCTAAACGGGAAAAACCAACCATTTTAGAAGTTATTCATGTACTTATAAAATCTTACAATATGAATAAAATAGATATTATTTTTGTAATTTATGTATAAACAAAAAAAAAATCATGCAGAAAAGGTGCTATGGACAAATAATCTGGAACGGAAGGAGTTTTTATGATCTTTGTAAGTTATGAAATTTTTTTCTAGATATACATTACCTCATTGAAGACATCAATAACACACGAATCTGGCTTCACAGTAAGAACTTGAGTGCTGACTAAGCGATCAATGACGTGATGCAGTAATTGGGGGATGGGTAATATTTTCTTATCTGCAAATATGAACAAATATCATTCAAGTCAAGATAAGGAAATTTTACTCAAATTGTTTTTCCAAAGGCCCAGTATGATATCTACCTTTTGAACCTCTAGTACCATTTGCATCTTCTGCAAGTAGATCTGCAAGGCCCAACTGAATCGTCTCTCTTCCATGTCCCCTCATTGGTCTCTTTGACAAGACAAATGTATGTCCTGCATTTCGACAAGTAAGAGATCCAATTATTTCTATTTAGAAAATGTGTCATGATGTAGGAACACCTGAGTAGTACAGCTGATTGTCATCGACAATGGTCGGTGAAACATACCTTGTAACTCCCCCCTTCCCGCAGCTCTCATATCATTCACCAAGGGAACTATTCTTTGAAGTTCAGAGATATCTAATAGCTTCTCATACAATTTCATTCCGTCAACCATATTGACCTACAAAAGAAACAGGATAACCTTAGAAATGAAGAGAAATATGAGTAGCTTTTATATCGTCATGATGTAATGCAAAATTTAACCGAAAAAATAATGAATCTTACAGCCTTTCCATCTAGTATCTCATTGGCAACAAACGTTTTGGGGATAATCATGCCATTCTGCTTCACAGAGGGATTTTGAGTAGAATGTGAACCATTTTCCAATGGCGCATCGCTATGCCCTACTGAGAGAGAGAGGGAGAGAGGAAGAGAGAAAGAGAGAAAGAAGAGAGGAATTAGAAATTTAGATAATAAATTGAAAAACACATGATATTTTCGTTCGGTAAGCATAAAATATGTTAAAACTAACAAACACTTAACGTGCTTTGCTAAAGACAACCAATTGTCCTGGCTAAAGTCATATACGACCACCTAGTGTAGTCGAAACATGCATCAGACAAAAAGGCATAGCATTGAAGTGAAGGAGAGAGGAAAAAACCTTCACAATCATCGTGAGATTTGGCAGCAGGTTCTGAACTGTGAGATATCACTCCTTGGGGACTGCCAGATATCTTCATACAGTTATTTTCTTTAAGGTTTTGAACCATATCTGCTAATACCCCCAAAAAAGGAGTCAATATTGTTCCAAAAAGTTAGTACGAAAAAGATAATCAGCTCAACCATGATAAAGGATTGCATAATTTATTAGCAAATGCTTCATCTTGCAAATAGGAAAATTGTGTTACCAATAGATAAGCTGGAAGACAAGAAGATGTGCTAAAGAAAAATTTAGTAGTAGTTAAATATTAAGCAGAGAGAATAAATGTGGTGTTGTACCCCAAATGATACACCCACATGAACTATATTAGAAACAAGTCAGTCAAAGAATTACATCTTAGGTCCAAAAGTAAATAGTAAATAACTCAAAAGGACAAATTCTAAATATGACTATATTCTAACACCCCCACTCAAGCTGGAGCATACAAATCAAATATGCCCAGCTTGGAACACAGAGATCGAAACAAAGGTCGAGATAGAGGTTTGGTCAAAATATCGCCTAACTGAGAACCAGAGCACACATATGGGGTGCAAATTTCCTTCCTGACGATCAACTCCCGGATAAAATGACAGTCAATTTCAATATGCTTCGTTCTCTCATGAAAAACCGGATTATTAGCGATAAATATAGCAGATTGGTTATCGCAAAACATAGGCATTGGATCATTGACAACCACACCAAAAACACGAAGAAGAGAGCGAACCCATATCATTTCTGAAGCAGTATGAGCCATAGCACGATACTCGGCTTCAGCACTTGAGCGAGCAACAACGTTTTGTTTTTTACTACGCCATGTAACAAGATTAAAACCAATAAAAGTACAATATCCAGATGTAGACCATCTATCAGAACAGTCTCCAGCCCAATCAACATCACTGAAGCCTGTAATCGATAAAGAAGATGGACGATATAATAAACCACGACCAGGAGCACCTTTTAGGTAACGCAAGATCCGATAAACAGCCTCAAAATGAGGATAACGAGGAACATGCATGAATTTACTGACCACCCCCACTGCGTAAGTGATCGGGGCGAGTCACTGTAAGATAAATAAGATTCCCAACAAGGCGACGATAGGGAGCAATGTCAGAAAATAACGCACCAGTTTCTATATCAAGTTTTACTGAAGAATCCATAGGCGTATCAGCAGGACGAGAATCCAATAAACTAGTTTCAGATAGAAGATCCAACACATTTTTTTTTAGAAAGAGTAAGTCCCTTAGTAGAGCGGGATACCTCAATACCAAGGAAATACCGAAGAGCACCTAAGTCTTTAGTATGAAACGTACGTCATAATACCATCAGCATCATCTCCGGAAATGATTACATCATCAACATAAACAATAAGAACAATAATACCCGAGTGAAGACTGAATGGTCTGAGTGAGAACGAATAAAACCATAATCAATAACGACACTACTAAATCGATCAATCCAAGCACGAGGCGATTGTTTTAACCCATATATAGAACGACGAAGGCGACAAACAAGTTGCTCACTCCCAGATATAACGTAACCAGGCGGCTGATCCATATACAGCTCTTCCTAAGTTCATCGTGTAAGAATGCATTTTTCATATCAAGTTGATACAAAGGCCAATTGCGACTTACCGTGACCGAAAGAAGTATCCGAACTGAATTTAGACGAGCAACAGGAGAGAAAGTCTCTTTATAGTCAACACCATAAGTCTGAGTATATCCTTTAGCCACGAGATGGGCTTTCAACCTCTCAATAGAACCATCGGACTGATATTTGACCGTATATACCCAACGACATCCAACTGTCTTTTTTTCAGGTGGCAAGGCTGTAAGCTCCCATGTGTGATTTTGATGAAAGAGCACTCATTTCCTCATCCATAGCGAGCTTCCAACCAGAAATAGAATTTGCCTCTCTAAATGATTTCGGAACACAAATAGAAGACAATGCACACGTAAAAGAATGCATGCACGAAGAAGTACGATGATAAGAAACGAAATTGGCAATGGGATGTCGAGTACAAACACGCTTAGCCTTTCGTAAAGCAATAGGTAAATCATCAGGGTTAGGAGGAGATGGTGAAATAACAGGTATCGGAGATGATATAGGATGCGAAGGTGCAGCAAGCAGGGAAGATGTCGAGGTCGGGTCAAGTGATAAAACTTTCCGATTTTTAGACCGCTTATAAACCTTTAAAACCGGAGGAGAAGAATTATCAATAAAAGTAGAAGGCACTGGAAAAGGAATGCGCTCAACCTCACAAGAAGGACGAACAACCGACTCATTATCAGAGCTCGATATAATATCCGAAAAGAGTTGAGCACCATTAGAAGTAAAAAATGAAGTAGACTCAAAAAAATGTAACACCGGCACTCACAATGTAGCGACGAGAGTCGGGATAATAACAACGATAACCTTTTTGAGTTCGAGAGTAGCCAACAAAGACACATTTCCTGACACGGGGAGAAAGCTTATCTTGTCCTGGATCAAGAATATGAATAAACGCAACACATCCAAAATTGCGAGTAACGGAAAATGGATCAATATCAGGATATATGAGAAAAAAGGAGATCGATTAGACAAAACCACACAAGGCATACGGTTTATAAGATGACACGCAACCAAAACAGCATCTCCCCAAAAATGCTTAGGAACCTTCATATTAAAGAGCAAAGTATGAGCAACATCTAATAAATGTCTATGTTTGCGTTCAGCAACGCCGTTTTGTTGCGATGTATGTGCACTAGTCTGATGAATGATCCCACGATCAACACAAAAAGATTCCATAACAGACTGAACATACTCTAATGCATTATCGGAATGAAATATCTTAAATCTTCTTATCGAATTGAGTGAGAATTTCATTATAAAAACGAGTCACAATAAACGGTAATTCAGTCCGATTTTTCATTAAAAACAACCAAGTCATACGAAAAAAATCATCAACAAAAATGACAAAATATCGGAAACCATTATGAGCAGAAGTACGAGAAGGACCCCATATATCAGAGTGAACCAGATCAAATGGTTTAGCCTGCCTACTTACACCACGATTAGGAAATGAGCTACGATGATGTTTCCCGACTTGGAAAGCCTCACACTCTAGAATGGAAACACGGCTTAAGGCAGGAATGACTTGTTTAAGTTTAGCCAGAGACGGATGACCAAGACGAAAATGCCACCGGAGTGGTGAAACACTAGCGCTCAATGCTGATGAATATGAAGAAATAAAACTATTATGATCCAAATAATACAAACCATCCTCATATCCTGAGCAAATCGTCCGATTTGTTTTGAGATCCCCAAAAATACAAGACTTAGGAGTAAAAGTTACAGCACAATGTGGAGATTGAGCGATCTTACTAATTGAGAGCAAGTTGAACGGAAAATCAGGCACATAAAACGATATGATGACTTAGGAGTAAAAGTTACAGCACAATGTCAGATGATGCTAAAGCAGGATGAGGGCAAAAGAACACCTATTCCAGAAACCGGACAAGAAGAACCATCAGCTAAAACGATATGATGACAAATAGATTTCAGATTAGAAAACAACGACGAGTTACCCGACATATGTGAACTGGCACCCGAGTCTAGGAGCCATAAAGTAGACGAGGAGGCCACAAAGGCAACACTATCCGAGTTAGCTAATGTAACAATGGGATTAGAAAACGAGGAGGTTTGTAATGTCCGTAAAAGCTCACTAAGTTGAGTAATACGTGCATCATAAGTAATATCAACCTTTTTACCGGATCCAGACATGATTTTGATCAAACAATCGCTAATAATGACTTAAAAAGTCTCAACATATACGTCAAATATAACCCAAATAACCAAAAAGAAGCCTCAAATAAAAAAAATATATATAACCACCAAACAATCTGGACGGACCCAAACACAGTCCCAAATAGCATCCAACTTTCTATTTCATACCATAGACTAAATAAAGCATCTTAAAAGAAACTTATATACATGTAAACACGCGCCGAGAAACTTGCTCTTCACCCACAATCTTCAATTGAACATCGGATCAACAAATTAAATACAAAACCAGCTTACATTGCTGTAGACGAGTAGATCTATATAAAAAAAATTGGCCAGAAAATATCCCACGCGCCAATAACAGCAACGGCAGTTGCCGGAGCTCAGCGGCACGTGGCGGCGTGTCCGGCGACCAACGGGTCTGTAACTTTCAGACCTAGGTCGACTGAGCAAGGGAAGAAGTAATATGGGGTTAGTTTACTATTTCGACGTTGGGACAGTGGTGGACCAGTAGTGGCAGCGGCGGAATTAGGGTTTTGAAAGAGGTGACTCTGGTACCAAGTTAAATATTAAGCAGAGAGAATAAATGCGGTGTTGTACCCAAATGATACACCCACATGAACTATATTAGAAACAAATCAAATTAGATAATTACATCTTAGGTCCAAAAATAAATAGTAAATAACTCAAAAGGACAAATTCTAAACTGTATTCTAACAGAAGTATATATATTTGTTTTAACTTTTAAGTGTAGAAGACACATGCTTACATTAAGTGTAGAAGTAAACTAAGCAACATCTTGAATTAAAAAAAAAGAATGATAAAATCTTATCACTTGATGATAATCAAATAAGCAGAAACGTTTTTTTTGTTTGCTTGATAAAAATCAACGTTATTGAACTCAGACTAGAAACCCAAAGGAGCGGACTTTTGGGTGCAGATGAGTAAGCAATTAGTTGTTGACGTATATCTGCAATTGTTTCTATCGGCATCACCCCAAACTACGGTTATACATATATTAGCCAAGATAACAAATATATCAGGATTCACATCCAAGCCAGATGTGAAGGCTTGGGTTCTGGCTTGGTTGTAGGTTGTTGAAACAATAATCAAAGCCATTGGCATTAAGAACCAAAATATACATGCATACATTTGTAGCCAGGTATTCAATTTAGAAAAAAAAATTAGCCAAAACAGCCTTGTGTTTTTCATAAGGGGAAAAAAGTTATAATAGACATTTTAAGATGGATATCTCAAGAATCCAAAGTTAAAAAAAGACTAAAGGTAATAATTTAACTAGTTTACTTAGTACTACAGAATCCAGAACTGCATTCATACATGTGTGACCAAGATAATATAGACTTTACAACCCACCTTTATCAGATATCACTGGAAATTACGAGTAAAATTGACAAATGTAAATATTCAATTTATTTAACTTTACTCTAACAAAATGACCCCCCTTCTCTCGAAAAGAAAGGAAGAAGTAAATATTCAGTTTAATTGGCAACAATGAAATCTACATTACTATCATAAATTGTTAGTCCATATAACATGTTCTTCCAAATTCGATCACATGATCAGGTGTCAATGCAAATTTCAATTTTCAAAGATAAATTTCACAAACTAACAAATCCCATTGACATCAAGGAACACCCAACAAACAAGGAAACTGCCGTTTCTTCAGTTGTCTTCCAAAACCACCACACCTTGTCATCCAATGTTACATCCCATCAATCAACATATTTTCAATTTTGGAAACTATAAATGATCTAATGTTAATATTTAAACCAGAGTCGTCTCCAGTATTTTTGTGACCCGAGACAAATTTGAATAATGAGGCCTTTTATATGTATTTTATTTTTTTATCACAAACAAGACAATACATTGAAATAGTGAAAAACAAATTGTACTACAAAACGGTATCACAAATGTACTTACATGGTTATTGTTTCTTCATTATTACCATAAAATTGTTAAGTGTTAGGATCATAATGTTATACTTGATGTTTTGGGACCAATTAAGATATTTATCAAAATACAAGTACCACTAGCCATTAAGTAGGGGTATATGATCAGTACACATTTCCTTTTCTATTTTCTTTGCCAATAGTTCTTCAACGTAGCATATCTCCTAGGTGGCCACGTAGATTAGAAGTAAAATGGTTGATAAATTTAGGCATAATAATATTAAAAAAAATTATGAGGCCTCATTTATTTAAGAGTCCCTAGTATCTTGCCTAGGTTGACTGTGCCTGAAACCGCACTGATTTAAACACTCCAAATGGCATCAACGAACTCGGAATAATAGAATAAACTCTGCCATTACCTGTTTTTTCCTCAACAACCGTCAAACCCTGTTCATCCAAAGGTACAACCCTGTTTTCAAAAATCTTTTCTCCCTTCTTATCATTATTTACCTTCACAAACTCACCCCTCTGCCCCTGCCTAAACCCACCACCATTCCTCCTGAACTCCTTCCCCATCCCCCGCTGTTGCTGCCTCCTCCAAGCAACCTGTGAAATCAAGGTAAATGAGAAATTAGATCTTTAATAATTTCCATAATAGCATCAAAGAGGCGTACTTATAAGCCAATATTCATCGAAGAAAAGAAAATAAATTGTAAAATAAACCTTCAAGAAAATAAACTGTACGCTTTAAAAAAAAACTGACTTATTAGAGTCTAAAAAAGGAGCTGTTTCAATTTAAAATTTTATCATTTCGGGCAAACAAAAGGAAATAAAATAAACATGAACAACAAAAAATGTAAAGGCAGCTTAATACACAAAAGTAGAACACAAATCCAAAGCTTCAAAGCTACAGCCAGACGAAACCTTAACCTAGACATATTTCTACAGATGGATTACTTTACTGCAGATTTTAAGTAAGGTTAAGCTTGCTTATTTAAGGCTGAGAAAGAACACTACTCGTAGAGCTTAAATCTTTTAGCTATTAATTGTCAAAGAATAAAAAAAAAAAAAAAAATACCCTACAGATGACGAAAAACAAAATATGAAATGCCCTTAAACACCGCAGCCAAAGAAGCACGAAATCACAAGGGATATGGTAAAAATTCTAACACAACCTGTAGCAACACGTTAGAAAATACAAAACTATGTTCTTTGGTCATATAGCTTGTGAACGAATATACTGGCTTATGTCAGCCAAAGAGAACAGTTGGGTTCAGCTAACTTAAAATCTTAGCTTTTCCAATCCATAAAACCAACAACAACAACAACTCAATTTTGACTATTCTAACCTTATCAACCATGTGCAAATGCAGCTAATAAGAGAAACAGGAAAAAAGAGCTGAAAGATACATCCAAACAATTCCTCAACCTACAACCTTTATCTTTTGTAGAGAGCTTGTTCTACTGCTGCTTTTAAGCAAATAAGCCTGCCTATATGAAGCCAAGAAATCAGGGTTTATCCAATTAAACTAGCCTTTTCAGGGTACAAACCCAAGAAAACTCAGATAGAGCTGAGCAACCAAATAAACCATCGGCTTATAAGAAAAGAATACACTTTTAAACTGTAACCAAACAGAGCATGAAAGTACAAAAAAATATCTCCAATCCTAACACATCCTATACTGTAAAGAAACAACTTAAAACAAAAACCAAACAAACCCTTATTAACAAAAGTAAAATACAAATATAACTTCAAAACCTACAATCAAACAAGCCGTTAATACTTGACCTACACATACTTGTACAGAAGTGGATAACAGTACTGCAGCTTTTGAACAAAATAACTCACCTCTTTGTAGGCCAAGAAAAAACAAGGTTTATCCAGCTTAATACTTATAGCTATTCATTGCCAATTTTTTTAAAACAAAACCAAAACAAAAACCTCAGCTCTTAATCTAAGCCAACTACATACGACCAGTTCGCAATTCACAAAAATAGCTACTCCTAATGAATAGTGATACTTTCAGTCCTTTTACACTTCAATATGAGATTTCTAACCATCTGTTTTCTTTCCTTTTATTTTGGGGTTGCCAAATACGAATTCCTGTATTTTCTTATAGGGTTTCAGAACACAATTTATTTAAGACCCCTTATGAGGCCTCGAAACAATTATTTACAAAACAATCCTACCAAAAACAATATTTACAAAATAAAAGGAAAGAAAACACACGGTTAGAAAAGAAAAAACTGATCTCCCCTTAACTGTCAAACATCCCACTTTCAAACCCAATTCGGCCATTTCCTGCCCCTCACTTTCTGTTCCTCTCTCTCACTTTCTCCCTTTATTTAATTGATTAGGATTCAGTCTATTTCTTCACTCATGGATGCATTGATTTGTTGTTGGTAAAATAATACAGGAATTCGTATTTGGCAACCCCAAAATAAAAAATTTGTCTTTGTGCTGCACAAAACCTACAAAACGGCAAAAAGAAAAAAAAGGATAAATCTGGTGCACAAATCTCCCGCTAAGCACAGACCCTACAATTGATGGAAAACCTGAGCTTAAACACCACAGCTAAACAAACACAAAAATCACAAACCATACTCATTACAATGCTTTGAGCACCTCCCATATGGAAAAGAAAGAACTTAAAAGAAGAACCAAACAAGCCCTTATAAAAAAAAGTAAAACACATAAGTTGAGCTTGAAAGTTACAACCAAATAAACCGTTAAGCCATAACCTACACATACTTCTCCAGATAATTATTTATTGCCAAAAAGACCTCAGTTTTTTTACTAGCTAAAAAACTGCAACAAACAAACATGAAACCCCAGATACAACTTGTTGCAACCCATTAAGCACCTCCAATATCGAAAAGAAACAACTCAAAAAAAGAACCAAACTATCCCTTATAAACAAAAGTAAAACACAAGCTATAACCAAACAAACCCTTAACCTAAACATATTTCAACAAATAGTTAATTATTTCCAAAAAGACCTCACTTTATAGCTAGCTAAAAAAAGTACAAACTAGCTAAAAAAGCACGAAAATCACAGAAAGTACCTGTTGCGACGTGTTAAGCACCTTGGAAATGGAAAAGAAACAATTCAGAACAAGAACCAGACAAGCCCTTATAAAAAAAGTAAAACACATTCTAAGGTACAAACAAAACAAACCCTTTAAGCCTAAACCAACACATATTTTAACAGAGATTTATTTTATTTCCAAAAAGACCTCACCTATTAGCTAGCTAAAAAAAATAGTACAAACTAGCTAAAATCGCAACAACAAAAAACACGAAAACCACAGAAACTACCTGTTGCAAGGCATTAAGAACCTCGCAAATGGAACCAAACAATCCTTTATAAACAAAAGAAGTGAAACACAATCTAATCTACAACCAAACAAAACCTTAAACCTTAACCTACACACATTTCAACAAATAGTTATTTTATTTCCAAAAAGACCTCATCTTTGAGCTAGCTAAAAAACTACAAACTAGTTAAAAAAACAGCAGAAACTACCTGTTGCAACGCGTTAAGCACCTCGGAAATGGAAAAGAAACAACTTAAAACAAGCACCAAACAAACCCTTATAAACAAACTTAAAACACAATCTAACTTACAACCAAACAAACTCTCAAGCCTTAACCTACACATATTTCAACAGATTGCTGTTTTATTTCCAAAAAAGACCTCACCTTTAGCTAGTGAAGAAATTACAACTTAGCTTAAAACCACCCCCGCAGAAACTACCTGTTGCAACCCATTAAGAACCTCGGAAACGGAAAAGAAACAACTTAAAAGAAGAACCAAAGGATCCCTAAACAAAAGTAAACACAATCTAAGCTACAAACAAACAAACAAACCCTAAAGCCTTAACCTACATATTTCAACAAATAGTTTGTTTATTTCCAAAAAGACCTCACCTTTTAGCTAGCTAAAAAGATCCAAACTAGCTAAAAAAATATACAAACTAGCTTAAAAAAAAACACAACCCAAGAAGGCAAAAAAAGCACAGAAACTACCTGCTGCAAGGCGTTAATAACCTCGGAAATGGAAAAGAACTGCTGCATATGCAAGACAGGGTTCCAGTTACACCTCCTCTCCTGAATACTCGAAACGACACGATCGTACTCACCGGGATCACCAACCACAGCCAGGTGGTGGCACAGCGAATCGATCATCGCGTTCGCAGCTGTAAACTCCCCTCTTAGCCACATTATAAAACTGTCCCTCTCGTCTGGAATCCACGCAACATTCTCACCATTTCTACCCATAATTCTTGTACAAAACTATTAATAACAATATATTCAAGAAACAAGATTTTAAAGCAAGAGTCTTTGTGATAGAATTAATATAGTATATTAGTATATATCTTCGTGTTAAACTTAGATCATGTGAACAATTATATATCTAAATATAAATATATCCCAGGATTATAATACTACCAGAGTGTGTATATATATATATATATATATTAGAGGGAGAATATTAGTACTAATGATGGTACAGAATGGTGTGATTTAGCAAGTGGGGAAATATGAATCTAAGAGGAGTATATTATATTATTACAGTAGTATTTAGTATTAATATTAATATAATAAAGAAATAAAAGTGTGGTGAGTGATTAAGAAATACTCTTACTAATAAGGTGTATGAATAGAGACAAGATTAGGAGAATTGTGTGAAGAGTGTGTTCAGATCTGGGAAGTGGGGATATTTTAGGAAATAGAGAGAGAGAGAGAGAGAGAGAGAGAGAGAAAGCAAGTGAAGTGAGATTAAATTTATGACACTAGTATAATGATTTATTTTTATTTTTAGTATGGTGTTGTAAGTAAATTAAAATGAAATTGGTCGGTGTCTAAATTTGCTTATGTATGCATACATAAAATATTCAGTCTAATATGGCGGCTAGTAGCTTGGCTCTCTCTCAATTAGTCACTCCATGCATTGAACATTTGAAACAAATCTGTTTTCTTTCGTAATGTATAAAATCTTTCAATAATTTTTTTAGATACATAATAGAAAATCCGTTTCTTAATCAATAGGGGGGCATCCCTATAATTCTTAAAATCAGGTTTTTTTTCAATTTTTGACCCTATATTTTCATTAAAAAAATTATAAAAGCAATGATTTGACACTTATTTTTTTTTTATTTCACTTAACTTTGTAGTTTATGTAAATTTTGGCACTCATTATAGACCATTTCTAACTTAGCTCTAATTCGTCCCCTCCATTACAAAATAATGTTTGATTTAGTGAGAGTCAAAAACTGTCACAAACCTGTCGCAAATTGACTAAACTGTCACAAAACCGTCACAAATTGAGTAAACTGTCACAAAGCCGTCACAAAAACCGTCGCTAATAAGCTCGTAACAAAGAATACTGTCACTAATCCCGTCGCTATTTGAGTATTTTTTTGTAGTGCTCTATTTATGTGTAAATACACTTTGGCACACAGGTAGAGACTGTATTGACATAAGTCGAATGACTTCAGATAGCATAGACGTCGGTTCTTAAATAAACGTAAAAATGCTTTTTTTTTTTGCAGACCGAGATCATTTTCTCCCGATACCATATAAGTTTCTATTTTATTTCATAGTTAATTATGCGTAATGATAAATACAATACTTTGTTTTACTAAGTATCTATCGTTTAATTTTTAAAATTTTCTTAGATTTCTGCTTTAAGCATGATATGATTTTTTTGGATAAGTGTGTAAACGAAGCCTAAACAATTATACGTGTAAAAAGGGACAATGAACATGACTTAGTTGGTTCCTTACTATATGGGATGTGACTGTGACTGTGACCGTGAGTGAACCGGACATTAGAGAGAATATTCATCATTGTAGTGGGTATTTAAGTCATTATATATTTAGCTATATTCTACTTTTACAGTATTTAACATTATTGGTACGATCTGAAATAGTGAAATTATGTTAGATTAAATGGAAAACGTACTTCCCACGACATGGAATTAATATAGACAATCGTTGATGGTGGGGCAATTAGATTAATAATAACTCGCAATACTTTATTTGCTAACCTAGTTGATCACCATATTTCCAATTTCTACAGTAAATGCCCCGCCAGAGTTATAACTTGATAATAAAGGAAGCGGAAGCTCTACAAGACGAATTTAAACGTAGGAGCAGACTCGAAAATCAAGATCTCCAATCACATAGAGCACTCTCAAAAGCATTTACTTTACTAGAAGGCTATATTATACATACGTAGATATGTTGATCAGGAAAAAGAAAAAGAAAAACTCAAGTCTCTATAAGCTTTTGAAGTTAATACACAACATTGACACCAAATATTGACAAGGGAAGATGATGTAGAATAGTGCAAGTGTTCTCTTGAAAAAAAACACAACTAACTTTTAAAAAAAACTAATATATTATATTCACAGTTGTATATACACTAAGCTAGACTTTTGGGTGTCGAACCAACTAGTAAAGCAAGACATACATGCATGCATGTATGCTTATACAATGTTAAGCTAAACTGTTGAATGTTGATACTGGAATCTCTCTTAAAATAGCGGAAGCCGGAGTTCGAATTTCGAAGTAAGAGGGAGTTAAAGAACAAAAAGATCAAAATGGAGTGGAGATATATAATGCAGATGAAAGTGACCTTTTTTTTTTAATGAGCTCATGGTTTGTCGCCAATCACATAGAGAATAGTTTTACATTTTAAGTAATCAACTATTCGTCGTGTTATATATAATACACATTACGTGACTATCATGCAAACGCATTTCAAGGTGAATGTGCATCTTAAAAAAGCAAACATATGCTTCATAGCTTGAAAATTGTTATCAACACACTTATTTAACCTTGTTTTCTTTATCACACCATCACGCTTACGTCACTTATATAACCTTTATGTGAAGAATGAAGATCCAGTAGTAAAGAGCAATTAAACATAAACCTTTTTCATCTTGAAGCATTGACATGCAAATGCTTCAAATATATGTCAAAAAAAATAAGAAGTTAAATTACGGTACGCATTTATATTATGCATGATGTGATAAATTGGGCAGGGTATTTATAAAATCAACTTTTTCTTAATCCAGTTATATCTTAGTTATTCGGAAATCAAACTCATAATTCTGAAAACAGACTCGTATTTTCCAAGTATAAGGTTTGACTTTTTTGAATTTGTTAACTTTTTAAAAATTTGTATGTTATTTATTCTAAAGGGTCACGGATCACAAAAGAACCAATACATTTTTGGGCATTTTTTTAATAATTAATTCATGAATATTGTATATTGCACTCTTGCAAAATGAAATTTTACTGTAAATACTTAGAAACGTCATAATAAAAGTCTCATTTTCTTTAGTATTGAGGTGATAGTTATTTCTGTTCATAATTTGCTCCGTGTGACACTTAATAAAAGTTTTTTTTCATAAAAAAAGTTATTATTTTTGTCAAATGCATTGGAGAATACTGAAATAGACTATAGGGCCAATTTACAAAAATATGAATACTTTTTTTTGGATAAAGAATAGAAAAATTCAAAAAAAATCAATAAAATTGAAAAGGTCAAGTCTGGTACTTGAAAAATACAAGTCTGTTTTCAGAATTACGACTTTTATTTCCGAAAAAAACTCACAATATAGTGTAAAATTAAGCATCTTTATAATTATTAAAGTTGACATATAGACCTATACAAGTATAGTGTCAAACGTAACGCAACTCCTCAATCCTCCCAAATCATTTGCAAAGATTTCAGATTTTCACGGTGCCCACTTTTCTCTCGTCATAGAAATAAAATGCATATATTTAGAGATGTTTTTGACCAACTCTTAATTAAAAGCAACAATATTATGCAATTTTTAAGTGCAAGACAATGTTTCTTTTGACTGCGCCATATTTTTTTTGTTTTAAATTTTTTTTATCATAAAGAGTAAGTTTCTGCATCAAGACCCTGTTATTACTTGAGCGAGGATGATGTTTATGAACCACGTTACTATTTATTGAGAATAATGTTTCGTTATCGACGAAACATTAGAATAGCTTCTTCAAGAGAAGAAATCAAGAGCGACCCAAATGTAATTCGATTAACCGAACAAAGGAAAATGTTCTAAATTGCAAAAAGCTTTCAAATTAAGAAAACTAAATAAATTATCACGTTTAGCTTATTCTTTGGACATATTAGCCAACCTGCACCCTAACTGCACTCAGAACCTTGACTAATTACATATCTTCTAGTACATGATAATTAAGTCAAGGCAAACTGCCCACCCAATCTAGTTACATCTACGTACGAGCCTTAATGAAACTAGAGTTAGGCAATCAATAATGTCAACCTTTTAAATGCCAACATTTTTTGTTGTAATTTGACATTACTATTTTAGTAAACTGTCGGTATAAGAATTTTATATACTTCTCCTATCAAGTTTTTTTTACCGATAAATATTTATTAAAATCTAATTAAACTGTGCAATTATTCCTTGGACAATAATTTTTATGTACGTCGGAAAGAAAATGCTCACAACCTACATAAAAACATCAAGTCATGAATTTTTGGCATCCTGTGGTTAGCATTTGTATACATTTTTACCAATTGCAATTTACATACCCTTAAAAAGCAATGTATATTTCAAATAGACGCCGTAAGTATCATCTTTATTAAAAAAACTCCTACTCGTGCACTTGTTTTTAAATAAGTATGTATGTTAAAAAATTCCAAAAAATAAGCGAAAAATATAAAAATTAAAATAAAGAATAAGAGATCCAAAATAAAATTAAAAAATCTGGAAAAATTAGAAAATTTCATTAAAACCGGAAAAATATAAATAAAAGTTCAAGAAAATTAAAAAATAATCAAAAAGTAATAAATGAGCACACAACATCAAGATTAGGGGATACATGATCAGACATGATCACACAGAAAAATTCAAAATAAATAAAAATTATAAATACAATAAAAAAACCATAAATACAAATTACACAGGATTTGGAAACCCATGACTAGACGCTAAAAATCAGGCTTACTGAAGTTTTACATTATTCTTCGACTAGCCTAAAAAAACTAAAAAAAAAATTGCAAGTTACCTTTTTGAGTGTCTTCTGGAATTTTGTCAAAGCTTAAAAATGCAATAAACTCGTGAGTTATCTTGAAGATGTTTAACTGTAGACTCATTGGTACGCAAGTACCAATTCACTTCAGAATTCAGATAGTGCATACCAATATGTAATGCATTTCAGAAGATGAATCCTTTTTTAATTAAATGCGTGCCAGTTTAATTTAAAATGAGTACCATTTTTTAATCTTCAAATGCAAGTGTGCATTTCATAAATTGCACACTCATTCTCATTAACAAAAATGGCATCTTTGAAGTGTATTGTCGTATTTTTGAGTTGCATACCTACATAAATGCATACCTATATGTATATATATTTTGAAGTGCATACCGGTTATGTGCTTTTCAAAATGTATCCTTCGTTTAATTAAATGAATACCATCACTTTCTTTAAAACGGATACCCATTTTTTTTTAACTCCAACCACAAGTATGCCTTTTACAAGTTACACACACATTCTTATTAAAGTACGTAATATTTATTTTAAATTTATTTTCATATTTTTGAACATCATACCGACATGTATGCACTATTCGAAGTGCATATGTGCATATCTAAGTACATGCTGGTATGAACTGAACAATGTGTATATCAATAGGTATAAGCTTAAATATCCCATATTGTCAAGTAAAGACTTAACTTAGTTTTCAAGTGCTATAGGAATATCGAGGACTGTGGGTGTCAAAAATATTCAAAACCTGAAAATCGTGATTTATGCAAAAATCGTAAGAATCGACCCGTCAAGAAACTGTTTTTGGGTCTACCCAATCCGACCCCGCTGATTTTTGGGGCGGGTATGGTCATCAACTATATACCGTGGACCCGACCCGTAGACCCGACCCGCATACCCGAATTTTAAAACCGCAATATATACTCTTATTTTAAAAATATATATACAAATTATGTATGTGCAACGAAAATTGGATAAATACACGAGAAACGACACAAGAAGAACTCGTACAATGGCGAGTGAAGAAAGATGAAACGTTTTTTAATATGTGCGAAGACACGGTTGAAAATTCAACATGAACAATTAGTTTTTATGATGTTTTTATACTTATTTTGTTTTTCATCAGTTGACGGTTCTTTACTTTTTTTCTTTTATGTCTTGTGGGGTTTGTTCCCCATATTTTTATATCTTTATCATTAATAATATAAAAATATGAGTTTTTCCTACCATTTAATAAAAAAATAGTTGTTAATCTTTGTTGTGATTACAAGTTTTACGATTTATTTTTAATTCAGTCTATATTTCTTAATAATTTAAAGAAATCATTAATAATAAAATGGGTAATTAAGAAAATGAAAAATAGAATCATTAGTCTGTAATGTTAAAGTGATTAGTTTACGTGATTCAGTAATCAACCAAACACATTGTTGGCCAATATGAAGCAAAAATATTGATATTACTTCATTACTTTATTTATTTTTAACAAGTAATTTAAGAAATATCTTGGAAAAATATATTTATTATTAATATGTAAAAATACCATTTAGAAAAGAACATCTAGAAAAGTAGAATAAGTTTTACGAATTTTGATTATTTTGGATAAATACCCGCACCGAGAACCGTTATAGCCATTACAAATACGGGTATGAGTCGGGTAAAATAAGTAAAAAAAGTTATATAAACCCGATCCGATCCGTATATGATAAGAGAACCGCTAAAACCGTTATCTGGATATCCAAAAACCGTTGGGTCGGATCGGAGCGGATCGGATAAAATTGACACCCCTAGTCAAGGTATTTTAATTTTGTAAACTTTTTATATCTAAAACAACTTGAAAATTATTCTATTGATGACCAAATATCTCATGTTTGTTCTAATCAAATCTTGTCATACCTTATATTCATCAAAACAAGATGATGATAATGACATGTCAGGGATTTATACCAAAAAAACTTTAACATGTTTTGATGTTCAAAATATGACCATACTCGATGTCTGCTTATAATTATGTATGGCATTCCAATTTCACGTATTTCTTTATTCAGTAGTATACTCTAGTGTATAGATCATGGTTTTCGTTGCGGTCATTGAAAAGTACTCTTCTTTTATATATAAGTTCGGTGTGCACATGTTAGATAGAAATGAGTATCATCTTTTAGGTTGTACCATAAAATATAGGAGTTCATGCATAATCTTCAGGCAACTTAAAACCCCAATCCTCGTAAGTTTATCTTGAAATTTTATATAAAATCAAAACTTTTATAAGTTAACCCATGGGCGTATTTTACATGGGAGAATGTGTTGGAAAAACCATGTTTAACATGATAGTTTCCGAATGGTCACGAGACCATCTTTGAGTCAAAATTTCAAGTGACAGCCGTTGTCTTTTGGCACCATACTCAAGACGGTTGAGTAGATGGTATGACAAGGTTCGTAACGGTATGTCGCATGACCTATTCGGAGAATGGGAGTGAATGGAAATTGACATCAAAAATTGGGGTTGAGAAAGAGGAAAACTCTTAATGCTGGAAAATGGGTTTAATGAGGATAACTCATTGGGATTTGTCCCATTATTTAACTACCCTAAACTTAACCCAGTTTTTTAAGGAGATTGCTCCCGTCCTAAGCGAGGACGATCTGGACGAGCAGTCGTTCTCGGCGGTTGAAGCATGGAGACATGCCGACTACTTATGTCGAAACTATATCATGTGTGCTCTAGATGACACCCTATTCAGTGTCTTCGAGCCCAAAGCAACTGCAAATGAGCTTTGGGAGACTCTCGAAAAGAAGTACAAGGTGAATAACGCTGGCGCAAAGAAATTTGTCGTCACGGACTTTCACAAGTACATGATGACTCTCGAAAAGAAGTACAAGGTGAATAATAGGAGTGTCATTGAGCAGGTTGAGGAGCTACAACTCATATACCATCGTCTTGATGCTGAAGGGCTAGTTATCAATGTACCCTTCCAGGTGGCTCTCATGATTGAAAAACTGCCACCGTCATGGAAGGAGTTTCAGAACTACCTAAAGCACAAGCGGAAGGCAATGAGTCTGGAGGGGCTCATAGAGAGGTTGAATATCGAGCAGAGCAACCGCCGTTCTGGAAAGAAATGTGGTATTGCTAGTAGCTCGGTGGCAAAGGCCCATGTGATTGAGGCCACGCGTGTCAAGCGGAAACGCCCTGACAACGCAGGCAGTGCTGTTGCTGTAAAGAAATTTGCGGGAACCTGCTTTGTGTGTAACAGAACCGGTCATCGTGCCGCGGAATGTTATGACAATAAACGCATTGCTAAGCCCAAACCCCCACCAAAGAACTTTAAGGGCAAGGGGAAGATGAGGACTCCAGCTCAGGCCAATGTGGCCGATGGAGTAGAGGATGACATGCATCTCTTTGCAGTGGTCTCCGAAGTGAACCTTGTGGGAAGCAACCCCAAGGAATGGTGGCTAGATACCGGCACCACGAGCCACATCTGCTCCAACAAGTGGATGTTCAAGACCTACGAGGCGGTGGTTGGTGAGACCTGCTTCATGGGCAATTCTGCTACTTTCAAGGTGGAAGGAAAGGGGACAGTGGTGATGAACCTGACCTCAGGAAAAGAGCTCATGCTGACTGGGGTGCTCCATGTACCAGATATTCGCAAGAATCTGGTTTCAGGCTCGGTTATGGTGAAGAAGGGTTTTAAACTAGTTTTTCAATCCGATAAAGTTGTAATCACCAAGAATGGTATTTATGTAGGTCTTGGTTATATGACCAGCGGCATGTTTAAGTTAAATGTAGGAACTCCAGCTCCTAAGGCTGAGTTCGCTAATAAAGGTGCTAAGGCTGAGGCCAGTACCAGCAATGTAATGACTGTTGCCAAGTTGGCCAATAATAATATTTCAGATTCTGCTTATATTTTTGAGTCATTTCATTTGTGGTATGGTAGATTAGGACATGTGAATTTTAATTCTATGAAGAAATTAATATCACTGCAACTAATACCAAACTTTGTTTTTAATAAACAACATAAATGTGAAATATGTGTAGAAGCAAAGTTAACAAAATCATCGTTTCAACATGTTGAACGAGATAGTGAAACTCTTGGTTTGATTCACACAGATGTGTGTGATTTGAAATTTATTCAAACAAGAGGAGGTAAAAGATACTTCATAACTATTATAGATGATTGTACTAGATACTGTTACGTTTACTTAATAAAAAGTAAAAACGATGTAGTAGATATGTTCACTCTATATAAAACTGAAGTAGAAAATCAACTCAATAAAAAGATTAAAATATTGAGGAGTGATAGAGGCAGCGAATATGAAGCGCCGTTCGCACAAATATGTGCGGAAAGTGGCATCATTCATCAAACCACAGCTCCATACTCCCCGGAGTAAAATGGAGTTGCGGAGCGTAAAAATAGAACGCTCAAGGAAATGATGAATGCGATGTTGATAAGTTCTGGATTACCCCAGAACATGTGGGGGGAAGCGTTGCTTTCCGCTAACAATGTTTTAAACAAGTTACCACATAAGAAGCGAGACAACCACCATACGAATTATGGAAAGGTCATCAATCTAGCTATAAGAACCTGAGGGTTTGGGGATGTCTCGCTAAGGTCCTAATCTCCGCTCCTAAAAGAATGAGAATTGGTCCAAAGACAGTGGACTGCGTGTTCATTGGATATGCACAAAATAGCAGTGCTAATTGGTTTCTCGTACACAAGTCGGAAAATCCCGATGTGCACGTAGATACGATAATTGAAAGCCGAGAGGCTTCTTTCTTTGAGGACATCTTTCCCCGCAGAATGCCAACACCTGTACAGATTCAAGAGTTGAACAGTGATGGAAATGTGGGGGCAAGTGAACCGTCAGAGAAAGAAGAAGAGGAAGATCCTCGACGAAGCAAAATGGCGAGGAAGGAAACTTCCTTTGGGCCTGATTTCGTAACCTTCATGATAGAAGGTGAACCGGTGATATATCAATAGGCTATGCCAACACCGGATTCCCAATATTGGGAAGAAGCAATCAATAATGAGATTGAATCGATTATGCAAAACCACACTTGGGAACTGCTGAATCTTCCGCAAGGATGCAAGCCCCTAGGTCACAAGTGGATCTTCAAGAGGAAGTTAAAGGTTGATGGCACGATCGAGAAGTACAAGGCAAGACTTGTAGTCAAAGGCTTCAGGCAAACTGAAGGTGTCGATTATTTCGACACATACGCTCCTGTCTCCAGGAAAACGTCGATTCGGATCGTCATTGCTCTCGTGGCATTGTTTGATCTGGAAATACATCAAATAGATGTAAAAACGGCTTTTCTAAATGGAGAATTAGAAGAGGAAATTTATATGGAACAACCTGAAGGGTTTGTGGTTCCAGGGAAAGAGCACATGGTGTGCAAACTTGTAAAGTCTCTGTATGGACTCAAACAAGCACCCAAGCAATGGCACGAGAAATTTGACAGAATCATGCTATCAAATGGCTTTCGCATAAATGAGTATGACAAATGTGTCTACATGAAAGGAAGTGAAAAAGACTATGTAGTAGTCTGTCTTTATGTGGACGACATGATTATAATAGGGAGTACCGATAAGATCAACTCCACTAAGAAAATGTTGTCACATCATTTCGATATGAAAGACCTGGGTATAGCTGACATTATACTTGGTATGAAAATCACCAAGACGTCAGAGGGGTATGCCCTGTCGCAAGGTCATTATGTTAGACAAACACTTGACAAATTTGATAGTGGTAGTAAGGCAATGTCAAGAACTCCAATTGAGTTCAACTGTAGCCTGAAAAAGAATTTCGGCAAAAGTGTGAGGCAATTGGAATTCTCTAGAATCATAGGCAGTCTCATGTATGTGATGAACTGTACTAGACCTGATATAGCCAACTCAGTAAGCAGACTGAGCAGGTATACCAGTAATACGAATGAGGAGCACTTGAAGGCCATAATAAAGCTTCCCAGGTATATGAGATATACAGCCGATTATGGGCTGCACTATACAAGATATCCAGCGATACTGGAAGGGTATTCAGATGCCAACTGGATATCAGACTCCAACAACACAAGATCCACGAGTAGATATGTGTTTGTAATGGGAGGTGCTGCCGTGTCTTGGAGATCCTCCAAACAAACTTGCATCGCAAGGTCAACTATGGAATCAGAATTCATAGCTTTGGACCTGGCGACTGAAGAGGCAGACTGGCTGAAAAGCTTCTTGGAAGTGATTCCAATGTGGCCAAAACCTGTTCCCGCAATAAGTATGCATTGCGATAGTCAATCAGCTATTGCGCGGGCTCAGGACCATATGTATAATGGAAAGTCTCGACATATACGTCGGAGACATAAATCCGTAAGAGAACTGTTAGCTAACGGTGTTGTATCCTTAGATTTTGTGAGATCAAAGGATAACATTGCGGATCCATTTACAAAGGGCTTGACTCAAGAGAGAGTCGAAGCGTCATCGAACGGAATGGGATTAAAGCCCATTAAATTGGTAGCCTCCCCATAGGCAACCCAACCCAGATGGGATTTACCTGCTGGGTTCAATGGGAAACTGAACTGTGGGGGCAGCCGAACAAAGCACTCGGGAACCTGTAGTTCCCAGCCCAATTTCGCGATGACAGAGTGATAGACCTATACCATATTAAGGGTGAGCATTTGGCTCTTAATGAACCAAATATCTCGAAGGTCGAGTAAGGTGAGTCAGGACACCTTCTACTTGGAACTAGCTATAACGAGTGTGTAAGGCCGGTGCCATTTGATGAGCGTAGGCTAAATCACTAGAGCACTCAGTTGAACGTGTCAAGGCAGTCCAGGCCAAATATGGACAACAACTAAAGGGCTTAGTACGTGGGTAGAGAGGACACTGTGCGGGTGCCATTCTGGGATACACAAAGCTTAATGGTTCAAGGCTTTACAGCTACCTAATAGCAGTATTCTGGGTGGTACTCCGCTACGACAGGTTCAAGGCGCGCGCTACCTGACCTTAGACAGTGAACTTTTGCGGTTCTCTTGTTTTCATTTTAGGACATGGGCTTTTAAGCCAATTGCATTCATGTGGAGGATTGTTGGAAAAACCATGTTTAACATGGTAGTTTCCGAATGGTCACGAGACCATCTTTGAGTCAAGATTCCAAATGACAGTTGTTGTCTTTTGGCACCATACTCAAGACGGTTGAGTAGATGGTATGGCAAGGTTCATAACGGTATGTCGCATGACCTATTCGAAGAATGGGAGTGAATGGAAATTGGCGTCAAAGATTGGGGTTGAGAAAGAGAAAAACTCTTAATGCTGGAAAATGGGTTTAATGAGGATAACTCATTGGGATTTGTCCCACATTGAAAAATGAAGAGTCATTTTTACAATATATATACTAAGGTATCCCCATGTGGATATTAAGTAGTGTGTCCACATACACATGAGTGTATTGTGTACCACACATGCGCATGCTCGTCGGGCGCGCATGCTCGTCGGGCGCGCATGCTCGTCGGGCGCACATGCTAGTCGAGCGTGCTTGCTCGTCGGGAAAAGCGTTCCTGTTCGAGAAAAGCACGCCTGTTCGGAAAAAGTGCGCCTGTTCGGGAAAAGCGTGCCTGTTCGGGAAAAGCTTCCAGCAAAGTTGTAACTGTTGCAATAAATATGAATTCATTGCAAAGTTAATACTGCAGTTTCGAATTTCGAAAACTGACAGTAGTAAAGTGACTTTAATGGCTGAGATACTCAGCAAGCCTATAAATAGGTAGACCCCCCACATGTCAAAGACACAATATTCTGAAATCAAACACAACAGCATATATCATCTCTCAAAAATAAGCATTACATTTTTAGTCAGAGAGAGCCACCCACCAAAAGCTCGACCTTGATTCGTCGTCAGTTTCTAGCGAGTTATCCGAGACGTTGTACATTGGGATCGAAGCGCCAAACATAACCAGAAACCTCAAAGGTGGTTAGGCGAATATCGGTTAAGGGTAGACTGTTAAACAGTCGCCTCGTCTATTTATTTTTCTTGCATTTTTTATTCTGTTTTTATATTTCTGCAATTTTATATTATGTACATTTCAATTTTGTAATTTATTTTCCTATTCTGTAATTTCATTTCAGTTCTCTTTCTTTTCTGTAATTATTTCTATTCTGTTCTGTAATTTACTTTCCAGTCCTGTATTTTATTTAATTCCAGAAACAGTCCAGCAGTTTAGTAATTATACTATTCTGTCTGGCAGTTTCTTTTAATTGACAAACAGTTCAGCAGTTTAGTTTTCTACTATACTGTCTGACAGTTTCGTTTAATTACAAACCAGTCCAGCAATTTAATAATTTATATTAAACTGTCTGGAATTTTAATTAATTGCATTTACTTTCTGCAAGTTTCGGAATTTGTAATAGAGTCATATTTCATTATAGAAATAAAATTGTTTATTTCTTTTTAGTCATTGCACTTTTAATTATTGCTTTTACGTACACCAAAACCAACCGAATGGGATGGCATATAGCCCCCATTATCTTTAGTGGAAAATGACTAATATAACCTTATATAATTAATTCTATTAGAAGTGCTCATTTAGATTTGATAAAGTTGGTGAGAGGTTTTGTGAATTCTTATTTCAAATTGAAGGCTTCGGGTTAGTTGAATTATTTTCTAGATTTAGAAGTTGCTCAAAACATATGCCTTTATCAAAGAAAGTATGTCAATAGTTATTATGAGAGACATGCCATCTTGCTTGTTTGACCTTTCCTATAGTCATTAATCATAAACTGAAACATAATGATTCTTACGAGGGGCTTTATTTTAGTCATTAGTAATTGTTTTTTATCTAGTTATTTTGTTATTTAGTTATTTCTGTATGTTATTTGATGTCCAACATTGATCATGAGTCTAACCCATGAGCTTGTCATTGTTATTTAAATATATAGACTTCATCCCCATTATTTATTATAATGGAATAAGAAGTGGTTTAATAACTTTTTGTATGATTATATCACTAGTCTAATTTTTCTGTGTCTTAGTTAATGTCTTCTCAAGAAAAGCGTAACGACCCTATCAAGTACAAAGTACAAGACATGACTCACGGCTCTTCCATCCAATTCTCCTCTCTTGTTTAACTCAATCATAATTTACAGATCTAAACATTAACCCAATCATTATTTACATATTTCATTGTCGTTTTATTTTCAAAAGTCCGAGCATAATCCCTTTGTTCACATACCAAAACTATATAAAGTTTTCTTAATCCCTTCTCTTCATGTTTACTAAAGTACAAGCACAAACTTTATACCAAACCCAAAATATCAAGCAATCACAAAGAGAATAATTCATAATGCTTTTGTATTTCCTTAATCCTCTGCAAAGGCTTATAAAAGACTAGAAGCTTCCCTTTCAAAAAAAAGATTAGAAGCTTCAATAAAGCTAGCAAAACAATAAACAAACTCTATAATATTTGGCCATGGACTCAACTGTAAGAGTTGGTTATCAAAGGCCAGCCTCTGGTTTTACCCTGTTAGCGCATTTTTTCGGTGTTATTGCGATCATATTATTGCTTGTTTGGTTGTTGCATTATCGCGGTGGCCTCAACTATGATTCTGACAAGCCTTATCGCGTTTTCAATGTAAAGTACTCATTTACTAACCGAGATCGGTTTTTACTTATTTACTCAACATTTCTAGATTTTTTTTCTTAAATTGTTGTGACAATCCCGTTTTAAATTGAACGTTAGTATGACTGGTTACATTGCAGCTTTCAGCCGTTCACACACTAAAATAAATAATAGTAACTGGCTCTTCTGAGTTCGAGAACAAAACTGGGTTGATCGAGCTTAAATTTTTATGCTTTCCAGCATCCAGGACATAAAACAAAAGAAAAAATAACAATTACAAAGTTCTAAGCTAAAATATACTGTCGTTTATGTTGGGAATTTGTTTAAGATGAAATGGTTATGTCTAACTTTACGGACCGATTTAAACGTTTCAAACAAAACTGTATGAAGTACTACTTGAAGTCTTCGAACCGGTAAAACTTTGTCAAAAAACGATAAATGGAGTGAAACATATTGGCCTCCGAAATGGGGTCAAAAGCAAAATCCAGAAATGGAAAAGCTCCATCCTACATCGATTAGCAATCAAAACTTTGTATGGTTTTTATACCATAAAGTTGAATGAAGGGTTTGAACCCTTCAATTTTTAATGTTTTTGCACGCGTTGGGGGTGGTACTTTGACAAATTTTGTCTCGCTCGTCTCTTTCACAAACCCTGTCGCCCGCGATGTGGTGTGCGTGAGTTCGAAACATAACACCCTCTTTTGGACACGCTGCGGATATTAGTCAAGTTTTAGAAATAGAAACTACTTAATATCAAATTGTTGCTCACAAACACTTAATAATATCTTTACTTTATACTTTTATTGCAGGTTCACTCGTTCCTTATGTTCTTTGGGTTTATCTTCTTTGCTGGTGAAGGTATATATGTTCAATGACTATGGTCTAATTATTCCATACAATCTCTTACTTGAAATAATATAAACAAAATTTTGGCTTAAAAAGAGACTTACGGTTACCCTTTAAATCTTCAAGTTTTTCCAATTCATTTACTCGCTAACCAGTGAATTGTGCCATTACTGAAGTTAGGGTATGTCGGTTTCAAATCTGAAGATTTGCTTATTAGAAGATTGAAAAACAATTAGGGTTCATACAGTATCAACTCATTAACATTTTAGTTTAGAAAACCGGAAAAAAAATCTCAGGTTTCAAGTTATCCAAACAAATGCACTGAAACAAGGCAAAATCCAAAAAAGTGGATCAAGACCTCAAATACTTTCAGCTCTTGTTATGCTGCAACTTTGCTATATCCCACATTTTATTGGGTTGATAAGCTTAAAAGTTAAAACTAAGATTCTTTTTGTTCGGAGATTTAGTGAAAGCTTAGTTACTCTACTTTGTGCCTACCTTTTGCACAGTTTCAAATAATCTCATGCTGTCAAATCTCATAGCTTAGCTTTCGTCTGTTTAAATGGTCAGCGGCTATGGCATACAAAACAGTAGCTGCAAATAGGGGAGTTAAAAAGATTTCACACATGTTTATGAACTTGATAGCTTTTGTTCTCGGGGTTGTGGGTATATGTGCTGCATTCAAGTATCACAATATGCTACATATGAAGCATATGACTACTTTGCACTCTTGGATCGGAATGGGAGCATTCTGCTTGTTCGGTTTGCAGGTAACTTCCGCAAAAAAAATTGAAAAAACTCTAGCTTGTCTTATCTTGAGAAAAAAAACTGAGTCCGTACTTGCATGAAATAAACCATCAAGGTTATGCAATGCCCGCTAGGGCAATCAATTAAATTGTGCTCACCTTTTGCTGAAATCAAAGTTTGGTTCATTCAGGCTTCAGCGTGAGAACTTTCAGTTTTCGCCAGCCATGTAATAAAAAAAACTTAATTTTTAAACCGACCAACCAAAATACAAAAATGCACTATAACTTATGAGCAAAAGCCCGAGTCTGGAAGCTGCAACGAGACAAACAATGCATCTGCTTAGTCAGACCTTAATTTGCTTCTCTATTTAATTGATAGCCTTTAACGTCTCAAAACAGTTTTGCTTTGTTATCAAATACGGAGACGGTAACTATTCTCGAAAGGAACTTCCGAAGTAAAAGCATTGACTTGAAACAAATCATGTTAATTTTTGCATAAATATGTCTCATTATTCATTTGTATATATATAATTTTTACTTAATTATCATATACTTTTTGAATACAACAATCAAACTTACAAGAAAACTGTAAACTTGTTTCCTGCCACAATCGGCTAGAGATGCAGAACATAGAACATATCCCTGCTAGTTTTCAAGCTTCTCAAATCCTTCATAGCTAATCCTGCAACTCTTGAAATCAGGCCTTGCAAAATTGTCCAATTTCAAGTAATGGTATTAACAAAATTTGGATAATAAATTTCATTTAGGTACAAGATGCGAAAATTAATTAGCAACATGTGTTCTTAATCGTTCTTTTACTTTAGGTCAAATCATGTCAAATTGTGTCCAAATTTTTGTGTGAAATTATATTTTGACATTATATACCAACTTAAAACTGTGTACTAATTATTAGCATTTAGGATATATAATTCATAGCTAAAAAATTATATATCCTGAAGAAAACAACTATGTAATTTTTTAGCTAAAAAAATTGTCAGTATCTTGATATATTAGTGAAAGAAAATTGATATTTGTTTTCGCGATATTTTGCAAATTTTAACTCTTACGCTATTTTTCCTTCAAAATTTTTACTTCATTCATCTCATTTCGATTTTTGTTACAGTGGCTAGTTGGTTTCACCCTTTTTTTGTTTCCAAAAGCTTCACTTTCTACAAGAGTAAGTGCACTCCCATGGCACATATGTGGGGGTAGAACACTGGTATACATGGCTATTTGCGCAGCCGAGACCGGTTTGATGCAAAGCGAAACCTTACTTCAACTCGGACACAACAATGAATCTCGTGTGCTCAACTTCACCGGATTATTCATCCTTCTCTTTGGCATCACAGTTGATCTCACAGTTTCACTTGCTCGTTATACATGATAGCGGATTGCCGATCGGTCATTACTAAAATTTTCTTAATCAATGGCCGGCGTATAGTTTGTGGTACTAGTATTATTAATATTTTTTCATAATTGGCCCGTGACAGCTTATTATTATCGATTCTTATAGCATATATTAATATTGTTTTAACAAGCAAGATTGGGAACATTTTAAAATATTTACGAGCTGAGAGTAGTGCATGGTGTGTTGCGGTTACATGATCCTTTGTGCTTGTATGTAATATACGTTTATTTTATTCGTTTTTTGGGTGTATAATATGTGTGCATTCCTATTATACGCATAGATTTTCCAAAATTATATTTGCCCAACAAAAGATTCAGCGATTTTGTATTTTCCACCAAGTAAGTACACTAACGGCTGAATTCTCTACAGAATATTATGAACAAACTTCAACTTTCCTTGAGGTGGTCAACTTTAAGCTTATAAATTACAATACTTTAGCAAATGGCCGTCCCATACTGTGTCACTGTCCCTTGTGTTGAAATGTACGTACAAAAATGAATATTACGACAAATAACAAACCGGCGTAAATAAAATGTGCATGCTATAATTTGTATTATCTGTAGGATTTTTTTAGCCGACCAAAAATTTAGTTGTTCAATTGATTGTGTTTTATTAAATAACTTCGTGTGTTAGCAAACGAGTATGTAAATGTGATTTGTTTTTGTCGGTTGAGCTTTTTATTTCTCTACCCGGACTACAATTTATCAAGTATTTGAAGGAATAAATTTAAAAGTCACAAATCACGAATTCACGATGTATACCAATCCACGTAATTATCAGGAATGCACAATTTGTTGAGAAAGTCTTGCATTTTACCGTGTTATAATTTTAACAAGAAGCTGATATATCGAAAAGAAAAACATTCTCAAAAGAAATAATACATATAATGTTGATTTTAATACATCGGTTCTGAACAATAATTATAACAAAATACGTACGTAACATAAATGTGCATGTAGTATAAATATTCCCTAAAACTACAAATACTTTATTCGACATGAAAATTTGGAAAAGACATGACATATATGCAAGGTCACAAGCGCTTCAAAATATAAGGCCCGACGTCCATTATTTATTCATATTTAATCATTATCAACACAATGATATATTGATATGAGATTCCCATTGCATCATCAAGTTTTAAAATTATACCACGACTAAAATGAGACCAAGGAATCAACGATTTAAATCTCATAAGACGCAAACTACAACCTAAAATCCTGGCTAGAATCAAGGAATAATAAAGGAGACGAATCACTTTTAATTAGAAAGAACAAAAGAAGTCCCTTTCTCTGGGAGAAGCCGAATTTTCCTTGTAAAAAAGTTTTAACATCAAGAATAAATAAAAGAAACAAACATAAGACCATGCTCACAAATTCTAAGAATACAACAAGATTTAAGAAATGATTTTCTCCATTTACATTATAATTTTAACATCTAGTGGCCGGCATAGGAACTTTGTAATGTACCAAAACTTTGTTGATATCCTTCTTAAGAGAACTTTACAGTAATGAAAATCGCAATACCATAAACTTACACAATTCGGGTATTGCTTAGTCGCCTTAGTTTCATCGCTACATCTAGTCATTCTCTCTATATATTGCCATATTACAAGACCTTGTAAGTACTTGTCTCACTTTATTTTCTATTGTAAATTACGAAAATGGCCACTAAGAGTCGTTCGTTTCTAATTGCAGCAACTCCAGCTACCATGTTTGCTCATTTGGTAGCTGCGGCAATTATCGCCCTTGTCCTTGTTTGGCTACTACAGTTCCGTGAAGGCCTTTCTTTCACATCAGAAAATAAACAGAAGATTTTCAATGTAAGCTTATGCGACTCTCCTCAAATAGCACTAAATAAGCCAATCTGAGTTCGTGAAAATATTTGGTCCAATTCAGATTTGAAATATTAATTTCTCAGATAAACAACTTTTAAGCTGTTTCAACCAAATAAAATATGATTTTCCAAACAAAAAACAACCAAATACAACTTATAGTACTTCCATTTTAAAATACCACATTTTAAACTTTAGAGTTTAGACACGGTGTATATCTAAAAAAAATTTAAAAACTTTAGTGCAGTGGATAAAATTATACATATATATAATATTGGATAAGGTTTTGAAGGAAGAATAATGAGGCTATATGTTATGGGAAGGACGTATAGTTATGTTTATAAGATCATATTTTGATCATTTTATCGTTTTTTTCACATGTATTCGTAAATTTTTTTCACTTTTTTTTCTCCTGAAATCAACGTTTTATTTTAGTGTTTGTTCAAAAAAAATATGTAAATTTTGACTTTTTATATTTTTTGGGTATTTATTGTTTGTTTTGACAATTTATAAGGTAATAATATTAATAAATACCAAAAAAAAATATTAAAAGTCAAATTTTTACATATTTTTTTGAACAAACACTTTAAAAATAAAATAAAACGTTGATTTAAGAAAAAAAAAATCAAAAAAAATCACGAATATATATAAAAAAACGATAACATGATCTTACGAACATAACCAAATATGCACCGGAACATTGTTTGAAAATTTGTTCCTTGATCACCCATGTACTTTCTTTTTACTTTTGTCATACATTAGTTCTTCATCTAAAATAGTGAACTGACTCGTTAGAGCATTCACATCAAACTCATCGTAAATTTAGTTGTATGATGAGTGAAAATATTATTTTTTTATATTTAAGGAGTTATTTATAATTTGGATGATTTTCTAGTCTCACCAAAATATACTCTCTATAAATATTTAATTGTTATTAGTATTATTTTTTTAATAATAATTTTTTTTTTATAGTTAGAAGAAACATAAGTGGTAAAGTGGGGTCCAAACAATATTGATTTTTAATATTTGATGAGATCAATTTCATCTCTAATTATGAAGAGAGATAGTGAACTCTTCAAAAATAAAGAGTCAATTATGAGGCTGATATGATAAGTTTTTTCAAGTTAAACTCATCAAATGTAGAGAAAATGAATTTTGATAAGAAAAATGTGAATGGTCTTAAGTCATTATTGAAATTAAATATTACTATTTGCGGCAATAGTAATCTGGTCTGTTCAATTTTATTTAAAGGCCTAATATTAATGAGCATATTAAATGACCTAATGTACATTCCATATAGTATAGTTTATATTTTTACTTTTTCCCATGTTCCCTCGATTCGAGTGTCTGTTTGGAACAGTCTGATTATTTGACTGTTTTTGGTACAGTCGGCTTATTTAATATACTAATTACTTCGGTGCATCCAATTTTTGCTATTTAATTCTGACGAGATTTATGGTGGTATTTTTCTTTTCTTTTTTGGAAGGCAAGATTAACCATGTATATGGCGATTTAAGCCTATAAAAATTATCAATATACATAAATAATTAAATACAGAGAGAAAACTGGTGGTATTATGAAAATATGGTGGTATTTATGCTTCCATGGAAAACTGGTTTTATGAAAATTCTCCCAAAATTGCTCTAAATAAAGATGACATAAATCATAATCAACTCCTTTAGTTTCAAATTTAATTAATTTCACTAGTGTCTGGAAAATGATTTTACGTTGCACAATAGTTTCCCCCCTAATTCTAGGGCGATTTGTTTGATTGATTGTTTAAAGATGTGGTTTTTTCTGAGTTTTAGACGAGAGAGATGGAGAGAGAGAAAAAATGAATTCATGGAGAGAAATAATGGGGGGTTATCTAATGCTATGCGGATTTTCCAATTAATTAAATACTATTTAATCTCATCCATTAGATACAAATGAACAGATGGGATTTAAATATTGCCGCTGCAGCAATCCATTAGGCCTCGTTTGGGCACGGGACTTGTAGTTCCGGGACTATTAATACCGGCGGTTATACAAACGATGATAGTATTTCTAGTTCGGATGACTAATCTAAAAGTGTTTGTTTACATTGATATTACAAGCGGCCTAATTACTAAATTTACGATTTTACCCATCCATAAACTAAATATACGACTAATAAAAATCAAGAGAAAACTATAACATGCATAATTTATACTTTCTTTTGAATTAAAAGAAAAAATCTTATAATTGGTAATTATAAATAACGATAAATGTTTTGCAAGAAAAAATAAAACACAAAGCAATACTTCATACATAAATAACTATTTAAAAAAAAAATCTCATGTAATAAAAAATAAAAACTTACTAATTCAAAAAAAAAGTTATAAATTGGAGATAATAGGTAAACCCAGTAAAAAAAACCCCAAAAATATATAGATATCGAGCAATTCGAAATCAAACCCATATCCATTGAACATATGTAAATTTCAACAAAAAAAAACATTGGAATGTTAACTATTCATTTATTTAATAAAAATATTCTCTTCAATGGATGTGAATCGAATGTGTGTTTTTGTATTTGTTATGTGTAAATATCTCTATAAATAGATTGTGTATATAATTACAAAAAAAAAAAAATTGTGTACATATATGTATTGCTGGGATGTTGATACGATGAGAATGATGGATACAGCTGTAAAATAAGGTTATTTTCGTAATAAACAAAGTGAAATTCAACAAGTATTTATAATATCACCTTCATGGTGACTTTCCATATACTCATAAAAAGAGCATTTGTTGTCCGGCCAGTATTTTTAATCTCATGTTAAACAAGTTAGACAAACATAGAATTAGTGGGCCCAATAGTATATAGAATCCTATGCCATTCTCAATAACCGTTAACAAACGAGGCTTTAGGACCATAAAAGCGCCTTTGGAATTAACTACAAATAAAACTTTCATTTCGAGTTTTTGTCAAGTTGGAGAAAAGAAAAACTTTGTTTAGAAGTTAGAAAAGTTAGAAGCAAAAAATGCTAAAATTTAGATTCTTTGAGTTACTAAAGATCTAAATATAAAAATAAATTAAAGAGCAAAAAAATCGTAAAGGGATGAATAAAAGTCTCTTTTGTTTATATTGGTGAAAAATTTATCTTAGAAAACTTTTTATAAATGTGCTTCAATACTATACAGAATGATTGAATGAATCATTACATATTTATAACCAAATTATCAGCGGAGTAATTTTACTGCATTATTTCAGTTTTTGCTTTTTTGTTTCTCATGGTTCATTTTAATATGTTTGCAGCTTCACCCTCTATTCATGGTTATTGGCTTTATCATATTTTTTGGCGAAGGTAAGAAAGTGGTTATTTTGTTCATAATATTTCTCCAATACAATTTAGAAATAGATTATCAATTAGCTATTTGTCCTCCAATTTTTCACTTGAGATTTATATTTGCATAATTAAGAAATCATACTTAGGTGTACTATCAGGAACATGTATTCAAAGTTTCAAACATAACATTGTTTATAGCACAGATCAAAACTTTTGTTTCCTTGTCTGAACGAAATTGATTTATGATTTGGTTTAAATATTGTATCTGCAGCTATCATGGTGTACAAGACAATTCCAGGAACAAGATATACACAAAAGGCCTTCCACTTTGTATTTCATTTCGTTGCTCTTCTATCTGCAATTGTGGGGCTTTACGCAGTTTTCCAGTTTCACCATGACCTCGGAATCCCAGATATTTACACTTTACACTCGTGGATCGGAATTAGTACTGTGTCCTTATTTGCACTTCAGGTAATCAATCGTAGCTTGGTCCATTGCCTACAAGTTTGACCCGTGAGATTTTTTTGTCATATTTTTATATTTCTTGTCAATTGTATTGTACCCTGGTTTGCCAGCTTAAAAGCCTGCATTTTTTTTTAATCTTTTGGTATGAAAAATCTATAAACACTGATGTTGAATGGCCAGTTTTTTTTGCCAGCGAATTTATTTGCCTAAAAGCTCATTGAAATCTAAAAAATATAATACTTTTCATTTCAAAGAATGCAGCCAATTTCTCTGACTATCTTAAACAAAACTTGCATTGTTTCAAAGATTGGGGTCTGTTCAGGTATCAAATGCGTATGCTGAAGATAAGGAGATTCCATTTCAAAAAAGGGGGCCAGACTGGCCAGTTTTTGTAACTATGCTACTAACAGGATTTTCAAAAAGAATCAAGAGCTTTTAACAATGACGAATATATAGCTGCTTGATTTATATATTTTGCCTACATCGCAGTTTGTTTTCGGCTACTTTTCCTTTTGGTGGCCCGGTGCCGAGTTTGGAGCAAGGGCTAGACTAGCACCATGGCATGTATTCATTGGCATGGTCATCTTTTTCATGTCGATCATTAGTGCAATAACTGGTTTACTCGAAAAATTCACTTTCTTAGGCCTTGCTCGTAGCCAAGAAGCTCTCATCGTCAATTTTACTGGACTCTTGGTACTTATATTTGGAATTTCAGTTGGCCTCACAGTTCTTCTACCACGAACGTATTAGAAATGTTACGCAAAGTTAGGTAATTCAAGCAAGCAAGTCTAAAAACATGTGGGAAATCAGATGGGTTATTTGTTATTATTTTGTTTTCGGTAAATAAAGACGGCATGTTATAATTCCCTTTTTTTACAATTAACATCCCAGCCGGTTATGAGATTCGCCATTATTTTATGTTTCTCATTTTGTCTTCTATTCTTCTAGGTGATCTTTGTTTCAATGTCATGAAAGAGAACTTGACCAGACTGCAAAAATAAGTTCCTAAAAAACATATAAGAAGTTCAATACCCAAATTTGGAAAGATGTTTTTTATGTTTCCATTGTTATATTTGGAGTATTTAACATCTAATGTTTTCTTTTTAATGTTCTAGTGTGTCCGTGTCCTCGACTCCTCGTCTTTCATTTCGTTATAGGACTCGCCATCGTTACTACTCCCTCCGTTATACTAAATGTGGCTACTATCAAACTAACTAGGTGCTTTTTGAGATTCAAAATAGTTGTATAACTGCCCGAATGACAAATTTGATAAATAAATCAATAAAATTGAGTATATATATCAGTCCATATTGTCATTTCAACAATATAATTACAAAAAAATTGCATTTCAAAATACATGTATTTCGAGAATACATACTTCATAAGAAAAGTAATTAATGTCAAGACTAGAATAAGAAGTCTTTTACATATTTTTTTGCAAAAATATTAAATAAAATACATATTTTACAAACTTTTGAATCATTGAGAAATCTTTCACTAAGTCGAATTATTATAATTTTACTCTTTTGAAATTGAAATTTGTATGTTTAATGATTTAGAGGTTATATTATTAAGTTTGAAACTGAGACTGCATTGTAATTTATAAGTTTTTTACATTCAAAAAAGTTGACAAGAGATCAAAAAATCAATTAAGATGATAAGTTGAGCTCACTAAACCGGATTTTAGAAAGCTGAATCCACTAAATCAAAGTTGCCCAGAAACAGTTTACTTAATGAAATTAACCACTTATTTAAAAAAAACAAAATTTCCAATCTTAATTGCAATTTGGGCACTACGCCGTCTCGCTATGCTCCCCACCATATATCTCCCTATCGTTATTCCTATATGCTCGCAGACGTGTCTCATAATAAGAACCCACCACACCATCGCCACCATTGTCGCCCCACCCCCATGTAACCGTCAGAGATCTCACGTACCGATCTTCTCGTTCTTCCGTTACTTATGTTGTCAATGGAATCTAGCGGCTACCATACTCCACTGTATTTCAATTTGGCGGAGAACCATCTCCACCCCGGCCGTTACGTTGACTTCCTCTCCCTTAGGACAATGCTTTAAATTTGATAGCATTTTAGAATTAATTTGACGATGTGTTTGTTGTTTGGATTGAGATTAATACTAGGTACATTATGAATATATGTATTTTAAAAAAAATAAAATATATACTCCGTATATATGTATAACTATGTACACTTATATTTATGTATGTATTTATCAAAGTTTGTCAAATTGACCAAATAATGTCAAAATAACTCAGTAATATTAGAAACTAATTCATTTGAGGTGCGATTCAACTGAATGAAGATTGAAATTACAGTATTTGCTTTTAATAAATAACTTGATGCGGAAAAAAAACGAGAAACAGAAACAGACATGTGAAACGTGGAAAAAAAAATGAAAAATATCTAAAATTTACACGTGAAATAATTAAAAGCGGAAAACGATAAACGTATAGATTTTTTAAAGTAGAAATGTGTTTGTTAAATATGAATAAATCATAAAAGTAACAAATTTTCTTTAATTAATAAATTAGGACAAACGTGGAACTTTACGTCAACAAACATAAATGCTTTTTATGAACTCAAAAATCTACCCTTCATCTTGGGATATGGATTTGTCTTGTAACATAATATATGGACCCTGCATATGATTTCATTGCAAATCACCTTTCCTGTCGTTAAATACTTAAATCCTTTTTTTAATTTTCTCTGTCTGTCTCCAAAATCCCCAAATCCTCTTTTGCCCTCTATCTCCGCCGCTTCTTAGGCAAAATTAACTCTTCCATTTTTCATCCTTTTTATAAAAATAAAATAAAATAAAACTTGACAAGTGAAATTGGAAAGTATAAGATGGATACTTGTTTTTCTGTTCCCATTTCAATTTCATTTTTGACTAACAGTCAAACACCAAAAGTTGCACATTCTCTAAAACTACACAAAACACTAATATCTTTCGGATTTGGTACAAACTATTTCTCGCTTGCGTGCGTACGTTTACAGATGAAATGACCAAGATAGAAATTAAAGATTTCATTATATGGTTCTTGAGTTTCAGACACTAACATATTTCATCCACTCTAATTTTTTCATGAGACCATCAACAAATCACTTGTGTCTTGGTTTACTTTCTAGCTCTTCTTTCGTTTTCATTTAATTATGCATTACGAAACTATGTATAATTTTGATCGGCAGTGGCTGACCCAGTACATTATGTTTAAGTTTACAACAAAAAAAAACGGACCAAGAGTTATGTTATAGTTAGAGTGAAAATTTTCAGCATTACAATTTTTCTTTTTACCTTTTTTATTTGGATTTTATTAAAAAATAATAATTATAGACCATGGGCATATTGTTTTGGTTAGCTGAAGGTCCAACTTTACAAAACATATATGCTGCTTTTTTGTTGATAAACTAGATAAAAAAACACATAAAAAATTATGTAATAAATAGAACAGAAATAGCAAAATTTATAGTATTGAGTACTTAAGTTTGCAAGAGAATATGGAGGAAATAAAAGTTACAAAATCATTTTTTATTTTCCTAAATTGTAAAGATTTTGAATAAATTATTAAGAAAATTTTAAAAAAATCTTGACAACAACTTTAATTTTTTCTTGAAATTGAAATAAATTGAAATTAAAAGATGAATAAACGGTGCATAAAAGTGCATAAAATGTGTATAAAAGTGTATAAAAAGTGTATACGAATCGATAAAAATCATAAAAAGTGCATACTGTTGTATGACATATTAGCTCGTTATAGAGATATATAGAGATATGTATAGATATAGAGAGAAGTATGAGAGAGACAACAACAGAGTCTTTATTAATCAGAATGTATGAATACAAGGGGACTCTAACCTTCTTTATATAGAAGAGGTTAGGGTTATACAAGGTAGAAAGCCCAACTTAGACCCAGTATGAGTAAGGCCCAATAGTCCAATAATATCCTACAACACTCTCCCTTTGGACGTCTTGATTTCTTCGTCTTCATACTGTCGATGTGAGTCAAGTTCATTCGCAGTGCTAAACACATAAAAACCTTAGGGCCGGAAAACTCAGTGTGGGACAAAACCGGTACCTATGAGAAACTGTGTAGCCGAATGATATAGGCCGAAATTCCATGTAATTAACTAACCACAAAACAATGTGACTCATCAAAACCTTGCCAGAGCAAACCCAATGGTAAAATCTCTGATCGAAGAAAAAAGAGTGCAACAGTGGTAGTAGTAGGGGATCAACCACAAAACAGGTGTCTCATCAAAACCTTACTAGAGTAAACTCAGTGGGAAAAACGTATAGTCGAAGGACAAAAGAATACACAGTGGTAAGAAGTACAATAGGATACTCTCCCTAATTTCGGTAATCTTAAGTGAGATATAATGGGAACGTGTCTCGCTAAAAACCTTGGCAAGGAAAACCTAGTGGGAAAAAAAAATCTTGGTCTAATGACAAAAAGAGTACACGAGCATGCGACTGGATGCTCCCCCTCACTTGTACACGACATGGTGCGATGATTTCGACTAAGTAGTAATTAGTGCAATAAGCATTCACTTGGATGCTCTCTCTCACTTACACACGACTGGGTGCAAAGATTTCATATTACAAGAAAGAGTACGATCATTCGAATGGATGCCTCATTTACTTGCACACGACTGTATGCAAGAAAATATAACGTGGAATAAAACGAGCATTTGACAGGATGCTCTTAAACTTCATATGTGAAGATTTATTTCGGCAAGAAATGCTAAATAGCATAATCTAGTCATGTCTCTCTTGATCGATAACAACAAGTTGTCCTCAAATAAGACAAGTGTTTTATCTGGATTGTGAGACAGAGCATATGTAATTCAAATATGGCTAATACGAGCTCGAAGCCATATGCACTCTCTAGTCGTCTCATAGAGCACGAGTAGATCAGAGTGATTTGTTTGAAGCCATTCCAATACCTCCAAGATATTGCCTTATTTCTAATGGTAAAGATAGACCATGTTAGGAATATCCCTTATGCGGGTCTGATAAGTAACCGGCATCGGTATAACCGAAAAAGGGTTGCGTTAATTCGAGTACCGAAGGGGGTAGGTACACTCAATGACGCAAAATGGGACAAGACAAGCCCTCATCCACAGTTACCTTAAGGTAATGGGAAAATGTCTTTTATGCCATTTCGATGGCAGCGTGTTAGCGCGGTGCTGTGTCGAACTATACCATTCACAACAGGAAAGATGTTCGTCCTAGCACATTAGACCAAGTACAATGATGCGCTTATTGTACTTAGATATGAACATCATGGTTCAATATCTCTTTGTCATCTCATCAGGGACGGACCGGGTCTATATCAATGTCTAGTGATCGAACGATCATGGGAGAATCTGACGACTTAGCGTCATGATGACTAAAACGTCATAACACCTTCATAGCATGACCCCACACGGAAATATAAATCTTGGTGCGCAAGACCAAGAAGTGCGTGCAACCATTTGCAGTCGCATCATCAAACTTTCCGTGAGTCCATTTGGGTATGAACATAATCGAGAGGATGTTCAATTTCAATTTCCAAACTCAAGTAATTCAAATCGAAATTTCGATTCTTACTCTTCGGAATTATCAAGTCGACTAGACTTTTCAGGATAATCCGGATCATGAGCCATCAACTTAATGATAGGGCTAAAAGTTTGGAAAATGCTGTATTTCTATGGACAACAATAATCATATGACCTTATTATCGATGCATCAACCATAACCATTTATATTTATGGTCCGTCTTATGGTTGGATAATTCCACAATAACTCCTTCAATTGTTTACAAGAATTCTACGAGTTCATTTCGTGATCTTTACACATATTAGTCTTTCAAAGTGAGCATTAGTGGCATGAATTTCGGATTAATCACGAAATATATTCTCAGTGAGAATCCAAATGCGATGCGATTATAAATCAAGAATCGTCTTTTGACCCGGGAATATCTCATCCGGTCAATGCCACAATGTCAAAATACTCTTATCAATCGACGATAGGCGAATGATAGTACAGACAATCATGTCTTAGCATCTAAATCATTTATCATTTCGACGACATGCGAAATGATAAGGTAACTTTAAATGCTTTAAGGAATGTGGTAGCAACCACTTGAAAGACATTTCAACTCCTCTAAAATACGATTTTGGTCGTATTGAATGGAGGCTATGTAAAGAAATTTTAATTCTTTCATGAGCTATTACCAGATAACACTGGTTTTCTCGAATATTTTATAACTCAATAAGGTACGGCAGGACCTACATGAGTATAAGACCTCATATTTGAAAAATCAATTTGATTTTACCAAAGATTTTGATTTGGAACGACAGGTCCAGAATCGTTGTCACTGAGTACTCTTTTAGGCAAATAGTTGGTGAAATTATGTGGTACACTGTTACCCACTATTTCCAAAAAAAATAACTACCCCACAAGTATTGCCTAAAATTTCATAATTTAAAGTTTGGTCACATTTGTCAAAGGAATTTGCTCAAAACACTTTAAATTATTTTGAGAAATTTCGTAAACAGGAAAACCATAATCCAAAAGTATGTCCAAATGAAAAATCATAATCCAAATGGAAAAACATAATCCAGATGAGCGAAAAAATGGCTCAATGATTTATCAAAATCAATAAAGAAATGTATCAAACTCATTTGAGCCACAAAATCGGGGGTCTCAAGAGTTTCCTTTCAGTTAACTTTAACCACATTAGCATCGGTTTTTCCACCTTCATAATAGTTGTGAACTATTTAAGAAGTAACCGTGCATGACCTTTGTCTTTATAGCATAGAGTTGGCTCATTGAGCATTATCTCTTGCTTTGTGACAACGGCCCATATTGTTCCTTTCAATTACTGTCTTGGAGCCACATGTTTTCAATTTTGACGATTGTCTAAAATCTCGCTTGGCTAGGCGATCATCGGGATCGCGACAGTTCAAGACAAATAACATTTGTCTCGGTTCTCGATTCGTGGAAAAAAATGTACACGAAGAGCATTAATATCAGGCAAACAATTCGCCATTGACCCAATAGGATTAAAACTACTCACCGGGGTAATTTTCTTATCCAATAACATATGAGTGATAAATGAACATGCTGAATATAAATTCATGATACTGCTTATGGAATACAATTTCCAAGCTAGTATTTTGGTGAAGGATTGCTCCAATATGTCAATTTCAGACATTTGTTTACCATAGACGTCATCACGTCTCAAATGTGGCGGCGGAATAAAATCAACGCCTTAGCATTCATCATGAGGGTAACAACAAACTCGTGTTTTACTCATCAAAGATGGCATCAAAAAAAAAATTGGGCATCACATATTTTTTTTCCACACATCAGGGTGGGTAACATGTGGTGACGGATTAAAATCAACGTTTAAACAGTCATTTCGCAAGTATGTGTTACGATTTTTTTCATCATAGATGGCATCCAACATGTGTTGGGACTTCTGGATTATTTATCATATAAAACGACTAGTTTATATGTTTATGGTTTGCATAAGCACAAACGTTTTTTCGAAACGACAGGTTCGAAAACATTATTTTTGCTTCTCATGTGAATCGGTTCTCATTGATCGAACGACGGGTCGATACTGAAACACCAATTCGGCGAAACATACATCACTATATAAACACACTCGGGGAAATTATTATTTAGTCAACCCCTTTCGGTAGCTTTACTTGAAAAACGATCAAGAAAGACGGTGAGGGTGGAGGGCACGAATGCCACTTAAAACCCGACCTCATTAGGATATCGACTTCCGCCTATATCTTTCCTAGACATCGTATCCAAATAGGTGAGCCTGGTTGGGGAAGGTTCATAATTTTTCCAACTTAAATGTGAAAATATATGATTTCGCAAATTAACATATCATAAACATGGCAATAAATTAAATATAGATTGTACGTGCTTGCATGATTAAATAATATAGCAGTAGCATGGTAGTACATATTAAGACAATCTAAATTTATCAATTTACACTTAGCAAGATATTACTCAATATTTTACCAATCTATTGCCTTATATGTAAATTTAATTCTTGTTAACTCATATATTTACACCACATCATGCAAAGAAACAAACAATAGTTTATGGTAATTGTTTAAATACATTAACAAGTTCCAAATTTGCATGTATTGATCAAATTTTAGGTGAATTAAACGCATGAATTGTTCTGCATATGGGAGTAAACTACAGGGAGCACACGTGTAAATTCAGCATACTATATGGGGCTACATAGTAATTACAGGTTCAATCCATAAATTTACAGAATGTAACATGTAAGTATACATTATTCAGCGATTTTCAGAATTTAGCCCTACTACATGTATATAATCCATAGTTAATATTTTCCAAATACTTTTGGTTTCAACATGCAGTAGATTAATTACATTAACATACACCCAGTGAGATATGTATTCAACCAAGTTTAATAATAGTATATAACTATTTAGGTTACGTTAATCATGTCGTTTCATACACAAATCGTTAGTTTTAGTAACGTGAATTCTGGTTTTAATTGGTTCAATCTTGAAGCATAGCTAATAGATCTTTTATATATATACATACATACATACACTATATTAATTAATCCGTGTATCAATCACTAAACATAAAGGTCTAAACAAAGTTTGATTTTATTACATTATATATGGGCCAATTCCAGAATCTTTTTAATTAAAGTATACACCGATACAAGCAATTTATTTATATGCAATAAATTATACACACATGGCATAGTCAGACAATTACTGTACACAGTTCTGTTTGTATTTCATGCAACATTTATTTAGAGCATCTGGTATTAGTTTTATATTGTAAAAAAATAGGATTTTATGTACCGTACTCACGGTATGTTGGTGAAGGTCGATATAACAATAATCCGATAAAACCCGGTTAAACCTCAAGGTTTATAGATACTCAATATCCGTGCGTTTATCCAAAATCTCCAATATCCACGAACGTATATCCTAGTCTCCACGAGCATCGTGCTGATAACGTGTTGTATGACATATTAGCTCGTTATAGAGATATATAGAGATATGTATAGATATAGAGAGAAGTATGAGAGAGACAACAACAGAGTTTTTATTAATCAGAATGTATGAATACAAGGAGACCCTAACCTTCTTTATGTAGAAGAGGTTAGGGTTATACAAGTTAGAAAGCCCAAATTAAGCCCACTATGAGTAAGACTCAATAGTCCAATAATATCCTCCAACACATACATGTTAGTTAAAGTGCATAATAAATGCATAAAATGCGTATAAAAATTGCATGAAATGTGCATAAAATGCATAAAAATGCATAAAAAGTAATAAAAATGCATAAAAAGTGTATAAAAATGTGCATAAAGTGCATAATATAGTGCATAAAATTAACTAAATTGCATAATAAACTCAAAAAATCAAAAACAATTAAAAAAACTATAAAAAAATTGAAAAAATATAAACACAAAAGTGCATAATAAATGTCATAAAATTCACTAAAATACATGATAAAATCGAAAAAAAACTCAAAAATAATTTTAAAAAAAAACTCAAAAAATCAAATATATATCCAGTTCTCGGTGTATCCAGTTCATACAAACTAAAAGCTCTTAATCCACATATCACCAGATAAGGAAAAAAATCAAATGTGTTTCATACACTAATGAAACCCACCCAAAAAAAAAAAAAAAAAAAAAAAAGCAGTCATTCGTCCCAATTGAAGCATCTTTTTTCCTCATCCGTTCTATGACACCCTAAAATACGGCTCATCCGAAAGCTCCTTCACCGATGACATGGGGAGTGTTGTTGTTTCGAAGGGTGGAGCGACAGAGATGGAGATGATATCTCCGTCGTCGCAAGTGAGTCATATGAGGAAAATATCTATAAAGAAGGTGAGATTACATGATTAGAGATATGTACTTGTTTCGCAGGGTGAGATGGATTAGTTTACATAAAGAGATTGTAAAATTTGATTTTTAGGGCTATTTATATTTTTTGAAAAGTGTGACTAAATAGGGAGAGTGATCTTATGCGTAACTTTTTAGTGATTAAGTTAGAAAAATATGACTTATTGAGTATTTTTCCTAACAAAAATACAATTTTAATTTGTAATATTTTCTTTCTCACTCATCTCACCAAAATAGGGCGGAGGAGTCTGGGTAATATGTCAATATCATTACCCGTAAATTATTGTACACACACATAAATGCCAAAAAAAATGGAAAAAAAGGGAGCAAATTTGGAACAACTGTGATCATCTTTATTAATACGCGTCAAATGCCTCAAAAGTTAAAAAGCAGCACAAATTTGGCAATAGTAGTGTTTCAGACGCAAACGAAAACACCGAACTTCACCTTAAAACGACTATTCACTAATAAAAGAGCAACACAAGTTACACAGTACTACAACTTGGATTAAATATAATTTTCCGTAAGGACAAAAAAAGAAGAAGTTACTAATAATAAAACCACCATTATTAATAGTTAAAAACAAAACAAAACAAATTTATAAACGCAAACCAAAGTTAAAAATTAGTACCATATTGGGATGTATTTTAATGTTTCAGACGTAAACCATAGCACCAAACATTCAACTTAATTAAAACGATCACTCACTAATAAAAGAGTAACACAAGTCACACAATAGCACTAGTCGAATTAAATATAGTTTCCCAAGAGTTAAAAAAGAACGGTTGCTAAAATCGATGCCATCAGTTAAAATGATGAAAAACAGTTCTCAGCCAAAAATGCTGGAAAACATGAGTTTTCCTGTGTGTTTCAAAAAGTGATCAATGACGGATTTTTAAGTAAAAATAATAAGTATTTAGCATTAGGTTTTGTACTGTTCTTACCGGTGAACTTATAACAAAAAATTGATGCCAAACCGCTCTTAGTTAATAAATTTCAATGTAAAATGTAAATATCACCAAACAACCCATAAACCGGGTTCAAATTTGATCAAGTTAAATATGTAAAGTTTTGGTCATGTTATTGCTTTTTTCATATGTATTTACAAATTTTTTTTAGTTTCTTTTTTAAATCAATGTTTTATTTTATTTATAAATTGTTTGTTCAGAAAAATCTATAAAATTTGATATTTTATATTTTTTTTATGCTTAATTGTTTGCTTAACAATTTATAAAGTAGTAATATTAATAAATACCCAAAAAAAAATATAAAAAGTCATACAGATTTTTTTGAACAAACATATTATAAATAAAATAAAACGTTGATTTAAGAAAAAAAAAATTGATTTTTTTTACGAATAAATATGAAAAAAACGATAACATGACTAAAACTTAACATATCTAACTTGGGCAAATTTGAAAACAAATATAGAGAACAATTTACAGAAATAACAAATTTCAATAGTAAATATTTTTCCGAGTAAAGATTTTCTGCTCAACGAAAAAGAGCCTATACCCTTCGTCGCATTCGAGTTTTTGGTTGTCCCAAATTATGGTCTCATTTCGATTTTAGTAAAGTTCTAATCTATTAATTATTCAAACTAATTTTTGTTACTAATATTTATAAAAATCCAATGATACAATATTTTTGTGACAGGTGTAATAACACAAATAGTAACAAGTACACAACATACACATACACAGTAACACTACTAGGATTAGGTTTGGTGAAAATGTTTTTGGTTCAAAATCAGATTTTAAAATATGTTTTAAAAATCTATTAAAAATATAAAATTTAAAAATATGATTTTTTTATATATTTTTCAGTCTAAAAATCTAATTTTTAAAAATTGAATAATCTGATTTGACAAAGATGGATTTTCAAAATATAAAATACTAAAACCATTAAAAAATTTATTGTCAAAGGAGGCTTAGATACCAATTTACTAAAAGTGAAAAAAAAAAAGAAAAAAGAAAAAGAAAAGCAGTTACTACTACTACTGCTGCTGCTTAACAAAAACAAAATAAAAACGCATCATCTCCGTAACCCCTCGCCTCCCTCCCACCCCACTCTCTCTCCCTCTCCCTCTCTACACAAAATGCGGCATCATCCAATGGCCCTCATCATCCTCTTTCTCATCCTCCTAAACCCAATCTCCACCATCCATTCCACCCCCACAGACGACGCAACAATAATGCACGAATTAAAAAAGTCCCTCTCATTGGGCCCAAAAAGCCCACTAAACTGGGCCGACCCGGACCCTTGTAAATGGGCCGGAGTGGGATGTACGAAGTCGAACCGGGTGAACCGGATCCAGATCATGAAGATGAATTTGACCGGTACGTTGCCCGGTACGGTTGGGAAGCTGAGTGAGTTGCAGCGGTTCGAGGTTGGGAGTAATCAGATTAATGGGCCGTTTCCGAGTTTAGCTAGTTTAAGCTCGCTTCAGTTTTTGTTTCTTAATAATAATAATTTTTCACAAGTTCCTGCTGATTTTTTTCTCGGCATGACTTCGCTACAAGAGGTCAGTTTTCACTCAGTTTAGATTGTTTGTATGTATGTGTGTGTATTATTAGGTGTTTGAATAAATTGTGTGATTATTTTATTGGTGTGTTTTAATAGTATTTCATTTAGTTTGCTAAATACGTACTCAAATATATGTACTCCTTTGTGTAAGACTATTGGATATATGAGACGATAATAATATTGCACACGTTTGACATGATCTTTTTTTTTTTTTGTTTGTTAAAAACAATGTTTTTAAAAAACCACAGAGAAAAAAGATGGCTTAAAAAAAGTTACATGTAGTGTTTGGCACCACTATAAGTTTTTGCTTACAAGTGGCTTATAATTTATTTTTATTTATAAGTCATTGGTCACCTATTTTAACTTATAATAACTTATAAGTGATTTGTAAATATACAATTACATTCTATTAGAAAGTTTTTATTTTTTGTACATTTAAATATAAAAAAAGTAAAAAATCCACAAATTCACAGTTTCTTTGCTTTTGAGGTTTTTTGACCTAAAAACTAGATTTTTAAAAGCTAAAAAGCTAACATACGAAACACCCGTGGATTTTTTTAATCAAAAATCTAAGAAAAAAAGTTGTTGCCAAACACAATAATACTTTACTATGGGGCCATTATGAGTAAATGAGAATGCATGTGATTGTGAGAGCCAAATTGTCAAAATAAAAATTTTCAATAGTTTACATCATTATACAGCATAACGATGTGACTATGATTCTGAAATTTTGATTCTAGCAGTTTAAATTCAATAATTTCACGCACCGTTTTTTATTTATTAGTTATAGTAGTCTTTTACTTGGATATACCTTTTCATTGCTGAGAAGAAAGATTCTTAGGGGTACTACTTGTTATTTTGTAACGGCAAGAGTATTTGGGATGAGTTGAGCTGAATTATTTTTAGGTTGAGGAAAATATTGTTTTGGATTCAGAGGCGGAACCACTATTGAATGGACTAGGTGGAGACAGTTGTAGTCCCTCCGAATTACGATAAAAAATAAAGAAAACTAATTTTGTAAGAAATTTAATTAAAATCTCTAAGAATTAGCGTATCGGCTCTTTTCATACTGAAAAGAAAATTATATAGAATATTAAGCTCTTCTATTTGGGTTTCTTGTTTTAGTCCTTGATGGTGTGAAGGACTAAAACATATTATATGGTGTTAAAAGTGCCGTAATATTTTAACAACAATTCATGGTAAAAAATGTGAAATATCCTAGATTTTTTACGCTCTATTTTCTTCCGTGGTTCCATCGAGCCCTTTAGTTTCTAAGTTGACCAATCAAATGGCATACATCTTATAGTTTAAATGAAAAAACGAGTTCATGAAATTTGGTTGAGTGTGTGGTTAGTCTCGCTTGTGTCACTAGCTAGTTTCTTCACTGCAAGAAATTGATGCTGCAGACTTTATTCTTTGTGATGAAGAAAAGCGAACTTTTGTTTAATGTTTCACTTAATCACTATTCTAAAAAGCTACTACCAAAGCAGCCCTATTTGGCTCGTGTAAATGAGCAGCGGGTTATCCGATCTAACTGCAGATGTTAGAAGTTCACTTGTAGTGTTTAAGATGAGTTTTACTCTGTTGGTCATTACAAAGTCTGGTCGGGTTCAGCTTGCTGCAATATCTTTTGTTAAATAATATTCTCTCCGTTCTATTTTGTAAGTCGGTATCCGTTTTCATAAAGTATCCGTTTTAGTTAAGACTCTTTTCACAAAATAATAAAACATGTTAGACATCAGTTCACTTTTGTCTATTCAACTTTTTACATCTATGGATTATGAATTCAAGTAGATGAAATGTGAAATTTGCTCAAAAGAAGAAAGAGAGAGAAAAATGGTTGACTACTTTTTCCTTGAAAATTTACGTTAACTAAAGGAAGTCTAGTTTCGCCTCAATCCATGCTTATTTTCTGGGGTTGACCATAGGTGTGATTATGTTGTCTTGTTTTTGTTCCTGGTTTTATGGTTTATTGATTGGTGTGCATATTTTATTGGTGGATATGATTAATAGTAATGAATATATTGGAGTAATTCTGCGCATGTGACAGGTTGTCTGATGTGTCCTTTTTTTTTTTTTTTAGAAATGAAAATGTGGGACTACATATATACTTTAATAATTTGTTGTTTTGGCTTGCTTGGGTCTCTACTCTAGTTAAAAAAATGGAGGATGAATTGTAGTCTCTTATTCCATAGTTTGTCACCGTTAAACAAAAATCGAGACCATGGTTGGAAGGTTTGTATTATTGTATATATATAATCAAGTAGCAGTTTATATATATATATATATATGTATATATATCATGACTTGTTTCTGATATTGGTGGTTCCCCAACTTTTTTTATTTGACTTGGCCTTTAAATTTCCTGAATAAGCTATTTATGTGTCTGAACATAACATAAGGCCTGGTCGGTATGTGTTTGAACTACAACCGGCATGTGTTATTGTTATCAGCATGAATTAAGCTTAAACGTAATTGGATTCAGATATCATGCTTTCGTTGTTGTCTTGCATCAAAACTGCGCCCCCTAAAAAGCTTTTGCTTGTTTAACCCTTTCTTTATAGATTTAATCTGGTCAAGTTTACTATTTCTGCAAACGAGAACCAGTTGAGGCATTCAAAGTAGCGCTTTACAAACTTACTGGCCTTCAACTATATCCCATTATTGTTCGGCAATTTGTCTAGTTTACTTGAATGAATTGCTTGTCAGAACATCCTCTGCCTCATTTTTTCTCAAACATTTCTGAAGAACTTCCAGAACTATATGATTTACTGTCTTTCTGAACAACCAATGTTCATTAAGTGCTATTAACCCTTTAAGAGGTGTATTATTGGAATGAAATAAAGTCAGTTAGTGTTAAATGTCTTTGTCTTCAGTTTGCTGTATTTTTCCTGTTGTAAGTGCTATGTATCGTAAAAGTAGTATGTTTATGGGTGTGTGAAAACTGAGATGTGGTTCCTTATATGCGCTAATCTGCAGAAAGAGTGTAACTAATATCTTACAATAGAACTGATAATATTTGTGTGCGCTTATATATATATATATATAATTTTATTTTTATATGTATGTTAGAAGCTCTTTGCATTACAAATTCTTTAAGAAAATTTACTAATTTAGACTACTGCATAACAGGTATCTCTGGACAACAACCCCTTCTCAACGTGGATGATACCAGATTTTTTGCAAAACGCCTCATCTCTTCAAATGTTTTCAGCAAATTTTGCCAATATAGTCGGCCCTATACCTGATTTTTTTGGAACTTTTCCAGGGTTAACAACTCTTCACTTGTCATACAACAGTCTCATGGGGGCTTTGCCGCTGACCTTCTCAGGTTCTTCAATTCAATCTCTGTGGTTAAATGGGCAAAATAGTAATTCTAAGCTCAACGGCTCAATTAGTGTCATACAGAACATGACTCAGTTGGCCCATGCTTGGCTACAGAGCAATTCCTTTTCCGGTCCTTTGCCTGACTTTTCGGAGCTTAGTGAGTTGCAAAACTTCAGTGTGCGGGATAATGATATTACGGGTCTGGTTCCACCATCTCTTATGAATCTTAAATCCTTAAAGATTTTAAATATTACGAATAATTTGCTACAAGGACCGACGCCTAAGTTTGATTCTTCAGTGTCTGTTGATATGATAAACGAGACAAATAGGTTTTGCTTACCTGATCCGGGTGTAGATTGTGATCCCCGGGTTAATACATTACTTTCAATCTCACAATCTTTTGGTTACCCGACATTTTTTGCTGAAAATTGGAAAGGCAATGATCCTTGCAGTTCGTGGTCAGGTGTGGCTTGTCGCAATGGAAACATTACCGTTCTTACTTTTCAGAGACTGGGTTTAACAGGAACTATCTCACCTGTGTTCGCAACAATTACTTCACTGGAGAAGCTAATTCTGGCTAACAATAACTTGACAGGTGTTATTCCCATTGAGCTTGCAACTCTGCCTAAACTGAGAGAATTCGATGTTTCAAACAATAATATTTATGGACAAATCCCATCATTCAACAGTAATGTGATAACTAATTTCGATGGAAATGTGGATATTGGCAAAGCTAGAGTTGGCCCATCAGGTAATGGAACAGAAACTTCATCTAGCAAGAGCAAAACATCAGTTGCTATTGTTTCCGGTGCAGTAATTGGTAGTATCTTTGCTGCTCTTTTTCTTGGTTTTGGGCTTTTTTGCGTTTGCTCTGCTAAAAAAAGGCATAGTAATAAAGTGCAGAGCCCTAATGCAGTGGAGGGTCGTCCTCATTTTTCAGGGTCCGACCAAAATGCTTTGAAGGTTAATATTCCTAGTTCGGGTTTGAACAGTGGGTCCACGAGTGATATGCATAGCATCTGTCTTAGTAATATGAATGTTATCGAAAGCAATAATACAGTGTTCTCCATTAGTGTCTTGAAAGACGCGACGGAGAATTTCAGAGAAGAAAATGTTTTAGGACGAGGTGGATTCGGAATCGTTTACGAAGGTGAGCTAGATGGGACTAAAGTAGCAGTTAAAAGAATGGTGTCTGGAGTTTTAACTGAGAAGGGGTTAAATGAGATCAAATCTGAAATTACTGTTCTGACTAGGGTTCGGCATCGAAATTTAGTTGCTTTGTTAGGTTACTGTTTGGATACGGATGAAAGACTTCTCGTTTTTGAGTTTATGCCTGAGGGCCCCTTAAATAGATACCTATTTGATTGGAAAGAGAAAGATTTGAAACCCCTTGTGTGGTCGACTAGGCTTTTAATTGCTCTTGATGTTGCAAGAGGTGTTGAGTATTTACACAGTTTGGCCCATCAGAGTTTTATCCACAGGGATCTCAAACCATCTAACATTCTTCTTGGGGATGATTTGCGTGCTAAGGTTGCCGATTTTGGACTTGTTCGTCTTGCACCAGATGGAAAAGCATCGATTGTCACAAAACTAGCAGGAACTTTTGGGTATCTTGCACCAGAATATGCGGGTATTGCCTTTTTACCTTATAAAAGCAAAAATATTTCTTTTCCTTTTGGCATTTATTTTTACTCGGTTACACCATTGTTTGCAGAAGTTAGTTATTACTTATTAATCGTTCTCTATACGTATTAAACTTATTGGTACAGTGGGATTTACAGTACATACAAAGAAACTATCAAGTAAGGACAGGTTCTTATCTAAACAACAATATATGTTTCTTGATCCAGGAACCTCTTCCCTTCTTTCGTTCTGTGACATTTGAGGATTTCATTTAATAGATTTTCTAATTAAAGAAAACAAGTTAGAAGGAAAATTGGTGGACATAAGCTTGTCAAGTCTATTTGTGTCTGAATTTTGAGAAAAAAGGTTGAAATTTAGTATGTATATTTACTAAATTATGGATTTTAATGTGTTAATCCAGGAGAAAATCTACGAAATTGCGAATTTCTAATGAATTAATTGAGGAGAATTATTTGTTTGATGGCAGCAACTGTTATTCTTATATGTACTTTTTGATGTTGGTTTACCCTTTTAACCTCTCCCCAGTCATGTTGACATCAATACTCATTTTCCCTAGACATCGTAATCCATATTTTCTCCATATGCTTATACAAGATTTAATCTTTGTTCTTACTACTGATTTAATACGTGATCATTTGATAGTGACGGGGAGAGTGACGACCAAGATCGATGTATATAGCTTTGGAGTGATATTAATGGAACTAATCACAGGTAGAAAAGCAGTAGATGAGACCGAACAAGAGCAAAGTGTCCACCTTGTATCCTTTTTCCGAAGAATGCTCATCAACAAGGACACATTTGTCAAAGCTATTGACCCTGTCATAGAACTCAGCGAAGAAACACGTGCCAGCATCATTACAGTGGCTGAGCTGGCGGGACATTGTTGCGTGAGGGAGCCCTCACAAAGGCCAGATATGAGCCACGTGGTGAACGTGTTGTCTTCTCTTGCAGAGCTGTGGAAGCCTTCGGAGGAGGATGACGTGGACGAGTATGATATCGATTTAGAAATGACGCTGCCACAGGCGATGAAGAAGTGGCAGGCTATAGAAGAGGCAGATTATTCTTCTTCAAATTTTGTTGATAGTGGTGGTAATTCTCAGAGTAGTACTCCAAAGGGGCAATCGGGGGTTCTCCAAGGGAGGTGAGTAGGTTAGCTGTTATGTTTCCTGCAGCTTTTCGGGTTTTCTTTGATATAATTCTTCTAATGAAAATTGTTTTTGTTTGTGTATAGTTATCTGTCTCCATTGTTCAAATGTTTTGTTATTAGTCATCAGTTCATATGCCTTGTAAGAATTGCTCACTTGGATGTACCGCACTCTGAATTCCTTTATTTTACCATTTGATAATATAATTAATCGCATTCTCTTCATGTTGACCAATACACCAAGTCCTTATTAATCTTGTGCAAACTTAGCAAGGTCCGCAACCCTCCCTCCTTACTCCGCCGCGCACTACATATGCTTTTTACATCTTGAGAGGTGCTTTCTTTAAAGAGAAAATGTAAACATACATTTAACTTCTGTTGTCGTAAAATGATTAAATCATACTAATAAGTATCATAAAGTTTTTTTAAAGGGTAAAAATCATACTAATTCACTTCTAATTTCACATTCCAGAGTCACTTGAATTGTTCGTTTCACTTCCTATTTTCTGCAAACCGGCTTTCATTTTGCGGATCTGATAGATACATGGTGTGTAAATATGTATTTATATTACTCCCATTTGTTACCTTCTTATGTCAAAAAGAAAATTTCAAAAATTAATCATATAACTAATTTATCAAATTATATGATCAACTATTAAAAACGATAATTTTGTTACAGGTTCTTGTCCGAACAAAATTGCTAAAAATTTCGTAACTTACAATTAAATAGAACGGAGTAAACATGATTCATAAAAATCATTATTATAACCAAGTGTAAGAACCTAGAAATATCCTCAACCTTGCAATTTCCCAAACACAAAATTCCATTCATCAACATTGTTTTTACAGCAAGTTTATCGTCTTTTCAGCCATGCTTCTGGGTGTTTCTTTGCACATCTTCAATATTAATAAAGAACAATACCAAAGATTGCAACAACAACAACAACAAAAAAGAACAATACCAAAATTGTTTATGCAGCTACTTCTAGATTCTCTCTGTCATATATTATGTAAGAATTGAGACTAAAATTGCATTTACAAGCCTGTTAAATGGTAAACGCGAGAATGATGAATTTGAAGGATAATCTATATATGGTGCTTGCACATGATAAATAGTACTATTTATTAGAATTTGTGTTTCTTTTTTAAATTTCATTTGGGATATACTTTTTGTACCGATTTGTACAAACCGATTTTCAAACCGAACCAAACAAGTTGGTACCGAAAGTTCGGTAACAACCGAACCAAACTTTAAAAGTCGGTTCGGTTTCGGTATCAATTTCGTATGTTTGGTATAATACCGAACCGAACAAAACATTAAAATTATAAGATATATAGAAATTTGCACATAGTCATAACTTATAAATAAATTGTCTTTCTATTTTAGTTTAATTTTCCTTGCAACTTATTTTTTCTATTTATGAAGTCAATGACAATAATTTCACGTTTCTCCATTTTCTTGTCTAATGTTTTAAAAGAATTATTATTTTATAAGTATTTATAATTTTAATCAAATTCAGGATAAATGTAGCAAATATAAGAACAAGTGTACACATTTATTTTTTATAAACTTTTTTACTATTTTATTGTTATCAAAACTTGTCTTTTAATAATAATAATTTTTCAGTATAAAATGAAAAAACGAACCGTACCAACCGAAAAAATCGGTATACCGAACTTTTGGTATACCGACTTTTTCGGTTCGGTTATGGTATGATTTTTTTCAAAGCAAACAAGTTCGGTTCGGTATTGGTATATGGTCAAAAAAGTCGGTACCGTATCAGAGTCACTCCTATTAGCTATGTTTCTTGGTAAGTTGTGGCACTATAAACAAGAGTAGGGCCGGAAAAAAATCCCGAAATTCCGAACCGACCCGCACCGGACCCGAAAAAGTCCCGACCCGACAAAATTTGGGATCGGGATCGGGTGGCAAATTTTGATTTTATCGGGTGTCCCGACCCGACCCGACCCGAATTTCTAATTATTTTATATTTTATATTATATAACATGATATTTTTTATTTTAACACTAAAATGTTAGTTAATTTATATCAAATGGAAGTGATGAGAATCGAACATTGTACCTCTACCATGTAATGTAACCACTCTACCATATGAGTTACAACCCTTTTTGTTCTATATATTAATTATAAGTATAATATAGATTTGTAGTTTTGAATATATGAAACTATTAAAATAAAAAATATACTTAAATTAAATTTTTTTATTGTTGCTTAAAAAAGACAAGTGATCATTATTTTTCAATTATAAAAATTATAAAGATAATTTATCTCATTTAGTATGATTATTGTTGCTTGTGTGAATAAAACTAAATAATAATCTATTCCATTATTTGTAGTTTCACACTATTTTTTCTACTATATTTTAATTTTATTAGGAGTGTTATTTTTAAATTAGGATTATGTTTCGTGTTAATAACATGTTTAGACTTTTTAAATGAAAATTGTTAATAAAAAATGACATTGTCGTAAAATAAAAAAGATAGGCCGGGAGATTCGGAATAAATATATCCCGACCCTACGGCATCCCGAAAATTCAAGTCCCGATTTTTGTCTGGTCTAGTGATTTTTTTTTCACTTACAATAATAATCGAATGGGAAATAAGGGTCGAGTGTTTACAGATCGGGTCCGACCATAACTCGCTCGTACGTGGAAAGTGTGTATTTAATGGGAAATTTGGGGGGTAAAGGTAAATTATATTGTTAAGAATTGTCACGAGTGTCTACCTGTCACAAGTGTAAAATACATTATATTAGAAAAAATGATACTTGGATGTTGTGTCATCACTTTATATAAACATGTGATAAACTCACAATAGTTTTTAAATTGATGAGAATTCCACGGCTAAAATTTTAAAAAGTGGGAATGTAGAAATATGGAAAAGTAAATATAAGGTTGTGTTGAAAAAGAAGTGATATGTTTGACTATCCAAAAGGGAACGGGATGCAGGACTGCACATTTTGAGTATAACAAAAATTGCTAAATAACAACAGTCGGTTGAGATGAATCTAAACCGGCTATTAACTAAGTAAATAAACAGATACTCCACAAAATAATAACACATATCTCATATAGGGTTGAAAAAAAATATCGAAATCCCGATCCATGACCCGACCCGAAAACGTCATATTTTGTCTCGACCCGATAAATTTCGGGATCGTGGCAATTTTGATTTCGTCGGGTGTCCCGATCCGGTTCTATTTTTAAATTAATTTATATTTTATATTATATAATATGATATTTTTTATTTCAACACTAAAATATAAATTAATTTATATCAAATGCAAGCGATGAGAATCGAACGGATAATTCTAGCATATAATGTAAGCACTTTACCATAAGAGTTACAATCCTTTTTATTTCATATATAAGTTATAATTACATAGATATAATATACATTTTTAGTTTTGAATATATAAAACGATTAAAATATAAAATATACTTAAATTAAAAAGTTATATTGTTACTTCAAAAAAGATAAATGATCATTATTTTCCGATTATATATAATGATAATGTATATCATTTAGCATGATAATTGTTGTTTATGTGAATAAAGCTAAATACTAAAAGAATCTAATAAAAAAACATATATATATATTTTTTATCTATTGAATTATTTGTAGTTTTGCACTATTTTTTCTATTACATGTTAATTTCTTTTTTCATTATTAGCAATGCTATTTTTAAACTTGTATTATGTTTCGTGTTAATAACATTTTTACGCTTCTCAAATGAAAATTGTTAATAAAAAATGACGTTGTCGTAAAATAAAAAAGATATGTCGGGGGATTTGGGATAAACATATCCCAACCCTACGTGATCTCGAAAATTCGGGTCCCGAAAGAGTCAGGTCGGGATCGAGATTTTTTTTTCACTTTCAAAACTAATCGGGTCGGAATACGTGTTAAGTATTTACTGATCGGGTTCCGAGCCCAACCATCCCTAAACGAGAGTAACAAAATAAAGATATAGAAATAGATTAATTCCAAGGATACAAATGCATGCAATTAGTTATCAGAAACAGAAAATAAATTCATTGCAATTTGCAATCACAGAATTAAGAAAATCACACGGTTACACCGTTGCTCAGATAAACATATAAAGTATAGTATTAAAACCTCTGCTAAATGAAACCAAAACATGTGAGAACAAATGAGGTTTAACTACACAGCCTCAAAGAAATTCTAAATACAAAAACTAAAAATCATAAAACGAATTATAAATTAGTAAAAAGATTAATAATGTATCCGACAAAATTTTTATTGGAAACTCATGATTTATACATATACGATCTAACCATAAACCCTCAAATCCCCTAAAGAGGGTCAGAATCAGCTACAATTGATTCGTTACAACAAAAAGGTTATTTTGTTGATTGAATTGTTTCGTCGTCAAATTTATTGAAGCTTCTAAAAGTTCTTCCCAACTATGATCAGCATATTCTGTTTCGTCGAACTTAATTAATGGCTTAATCTCCATGACATTGTTCACAATTTCCGTTTCCATAACTTCCTTATTTTCATAATCGTCATCAATTGAATAAAACAGCGAGTGATCTGACGATGAAGAGGATTCACCTGATTTCCACAGCCCGTTTAAAAACTTCTCGAGTGCTTGGACTTGAATGATTGGTATCTTGTCAACAAGGGGATATTCCTCAGGTCCACACAAGCTTAAGGAAATGAGGTTTAACTACACAGCCTCAAAGAAATTCTAAATACAAAAACTAAAAATCGTAAAACGAATTATAAATTAGTAAAAAGATTAATAATGTATCCGACAATTTTTTTATTGGAAACTCATGATTTATTCATATACGATCTAACCATAAACCCTCAAAGCTCCTAAAAAGGGTCAGAATCAGCTACAATGGATACGTTATAACAAAAAGGTTATTTTGTTGATTGAATTGTTTCGTCGTCGAATTTATTGAAGCTTCTAAAAGTTCTTCCCAACTATCAGCATATTCTGTTTCGTCGAACTTAATTAATGGCTCAATCTCCACAACATTGGCCACAATTTCCGTTTCCTTATCTTCCTTATTTTCATAATCGTCATCAATTGAATAAAACGGCGAGTGATCTGACGATGAAGAGGATTCACCTGATTTCCACAGCCCGTTTAAAAACTTCTCGAGTGCTTGGACTTGAATGATTGGTATCTTGTCAACAAGGGGATATTCGTAAGGTCCACACAAGCTTAAGGACTTGCACCAATCGTAGAACTCGTCAAGTTGAATCGCTTGGGTCGAAGCTTTTCTGTAGATGGCAAAAGCAGCTGCACCACTTCTATATGGCATTCTCATAAGTGTTTCCAACATAATGTCCATTTCTCCTCGTAAAATTTTGTAAGCGACAAAGCTATCGCGGATTATATGCTTCATCGCGGATCGAATGAGAAAGCTTCGTTCAGAAGGGCCTTTAGGCCTACAATCTATAACTCGGTCAATCAAACTTTGCAGTTGAGGCAATACAATGAGTAATTTCTTAACTTCATCCATCTTTTCCGACGTAGTTTGTTGCACATCTGCCAAAAAAGCATTAAACAGTAATAATATTTAACATGTTCTCATGATGTTCAGAACAAATTAAGAAAAAATATTTAAATTATTGAGTTTTCTTTCCTTGGTTAAATTTTACATTACATGGACTTGTTATGTAAGACATAGCGATACAAAAAATATTAATTTTAAACTCTTCCCGAGCTAATTATGGTCTGCCAGATGCTAACGAGTTGAAAACGTAAACTAATCTTAACAAAACGTTGGCTATAGATGAGAAATACCGATCATTTGCTTTACTCGTGTTGTTATCTTTCAAAAACTCAATCCAGATCAATGTATAAAAGGTGATTAATGCTATTAGAAGAGGGATTGTAAAATCATACCAACAAATCCATCAAGCCTTTCTTCGACTTTGTTTGTGCCATCGGACAAAGACTCCAAAGCTTCATCTAATAGCCGAGCATACGATCTGATAAAGAGATTGTAATACTCAGAGCACGAAGAAGACAAATCTCGGAAATAACATGAAACGAAAGACAACAATCCAGTGGAACGAGCCCACATGATCTCGTCCCTTATCATGCTATCATGTGGCAAGGATTGAATCAGACGGTGGAGGAGTACTAAGCATTTGAGAGCAACACGCCAGCATTTTGTCTTGCCAAATCGACGACAAAAACTCAATGAAAATGCGCGAAACTGAGAAGGCGAGTTTGTGAACGTCTTCAAGAGATTTTGTACGAATTTTTCGCGTAAAGGCAAATCTTCTGGCGAGGTTTCCTTTATGATAACGAGATCAAGCTCATTAAACCCTGCCATGCCCACGACTTTGGCATAACTAACCAAACCGTGTTCTTTTACATTAGTGAAAGCTTTTCTAAACTTTCTCTGCATGATTCTAGTATAAGAAAGAACGTGAGAAAATCGATAAGATTTACGCAAGCTCTTCGATTGGGAATGTATTACCAAATATATTACTTACCAACTCTAAAATCAAAGTGGATCCTGCTGGGATAGATAAAAGCAAGAGAGGAGGGAGGTCTAACAATGCATTTGGTCGTCTTACTAGGTAAAACACAAGATATTACAAGACAAATATTGGAAGTTGCTTAGCCTTATTATGTTTATATTTATAGTGGCCGAACCACGAATGTGAACTGGAAGTGAGATTTTTTTTTCCTTCATAAATTAATCATGAGATGTTGAAGTGGGCCGTTGAAGTGGTAAATGTTAAAAAGATGCATGACAAAACACAAATTTTCGACAAAAACTATCAATTTGGCAAGGGTCACTTCCCCTAAGTGTTTTATGTTTCTAATTCTACCTAGTTAGTTTCCTTTTTCTAAATGCAAATTATATAAATTTTGTGTCTCCAAGATCGGCCGGCATTGATATTTTAAGATCATTTTTTCCACTTGCCCTCAAGATTAATAAGGACTAATTTAGTGATGTTTCAACTATTAAGTTAAACAGAATTCTACCATCTCCTTTTTCTATTAGTCTCAAAGGAGAACATTATTCAATTTACAAACCAGGCGTTGCCGTTTCATTTTTATGAGGCAGTGATCCTTGTATATGCCTATTGTTTTCATTAATAATAAGCTGGTTACTTTGATAATAAAAATTAAAAAAAAAAACTTAGTTTTGTTGTATGATGTATATAGATATAGAGAGAGCTATGAGAGACAACAGACATGTTTATTCATTAATATGAGTGTATTAATATGAGTGTACAGAGAGATACATCAAGAGACCCCTGACCCTCTTTATATAATAGAGGGTAGGGTTACATATGATAGTGTTGGTCCGTAAGTGTCTAAACCTTAGAGGGGGAGGTGAATAAGCTTTACGTACGATTTTCGCGGAATAAAAACTATGAGTTATTAACTTAAGCTAATTAGTGAATTTTATAACTAAACAATTTTGTTAACTATTTATTGCTAGTTTAAGCTACGCAAGCAACCAATGTAAGCAATAAATAAGTGCGGAAAGTAAAAGGTAAGGCAAAAGAAATAACACAAGAGTTATAGAGGTTTGGCAAAACGCACCTACGTCCTCTCCTCGGTATTCACACTACCGAGTGTTTCACTAGAATTTTCTTTCAAGATTACACCCTAACGAGCTAATCGACCGATTAAGCTCCCCCTCACTCTATGAGTATCCCGAATGAAAAGACCTAGAGCTTTTAAGCTACACTTGCTTGCAAAACCTCTACCCGATCACTCGCTCACAAATGAGTTTATAAATTACTCTTACAAGTTTGAATTTTAAATGAATCACTCACTAACAAATAATATCTCGGTGTTTATAAAATTATAATAATATTACACTCGAGAATATTTATGAATATAAGTGAGAAATATGTAGTATAAGCTTGAAGAATTTCTTGTAGGAATTGCTTAATTGTTGTGTGTGAATTGGGTGCCTTCAATAATGAATTTTGGGGGCTATTTGTAGAGCCAATAAGTCCACTGGTCCATAGATGACCGTTTGTAGTTGTTGGGTATTTTTATCCAAAGGTTTGCAGCAGTTGCCCAATTTTCAGGATAAGCTAAAAAACTGTTTTTTTTTTAATTTCTACAGAAACGATCGGTCGTGTCTGAAAAACGATCGGTCGTTTTTCTTGTGAACTCACTGGAAGAAAATGGACCAAAAACGATCGGTCGTTTCTGCCAAACGATCGGTCGTTTATCTCTGGCAAATTCTCGGTTTTCTCGATATAGTTCGAAGGCTCGTAACTTGTTCGTTTTAGGTCCGATTGAGGTTCCGCTTGAACCGTTGGCTTCGTATTTGTGTAATCTATCATTTCAAACCTTTAACACGCTAGATAAATGATTAGTACGCAAAACGATCTTTTATCATGTTTTACAAATTTTGTTATCATTAAAATAATCGATTAGAAGAACATCGTTCAACAATCTCTCCCTTTTTGATGATGACAAAATATTGACTTTAAGCATACTATAAGCTCTTTTTTCTTAAACAAGTATAACCGAGATGTGTAGGTGACATTTTACTTGGATAAAATGTTTTAGTAAAAAACAAGTAAATGTCACAACATCCGATAAAACGAAGTTTATCAAAGCTAAACGATATGAAATATAATGAACGAACAATTGTAAGCGAGCGAAAAATTGGCCATAGTTTTGCCTAAAAACGTCCAATCGCCACAAATGAAAAACAACACAAATAACCCAATCAACTAGATATATATGCGCACAAGTTTTAATAACATCAAATATGATAAAAACGCATTTCTAGAATTATAAATTCGCAATCTCACAACGTCATAGAATTTTAACAAGCAATGATAAATAGCAACATAAAAACGATTCATAGCATAAATGCAAAACGTTTGCTACTTATTACATCAAAAACAACGTTGGAAGAAAATGAAACAAAAAGGAAATACAACGCAAAATAAAAGAGAGGTATTTCTCCCCCTTTGACATCATCAAAAAAACATAAAAAAAAAATAACCGCCTAGTCGCAGTGGGAGATTGCGTCGTCCTCTTCGTCTTCGTCGTCGTTGTTTGGACCGGCAAGGTTGGGAAAATACCCGTTGAACTCCGCCCTTTGCTCGGCGCTTATTCGATCAAGTTCGTCGAGTTCTTCTTGACCCGGTTTCAAGAATCGAAACATCCGACGAGTCACTTGCGCATTTCGATATTGGTTGACATAGAGAGCGTTATAGAATTTTCGGTGCGTGGAGGAGGGTTCAAAGATCCTACTTTAGCTTTTCCGCGACTTCGAGAGGGGCGGGAAGAGGTAGGAATGTTGGGTGGGGGAAGGGACTCCGAGGAAAGTTGCAAATCCTCACGAGGAGCAACTTGAGGTGTGGCCTTGGGGCCGACATACTCTTTCTCTTCGCGGGGAAGAGGGGTATAGTCGGGGCCGGACACCCGTTTACCGGACCAAGTAATGGTCTTGTCGGTAGTGTTAAATTTGATGGACATTTGGGCGAGATAGGTGGTGTCCCAAATGTGTTTGTCCTTGTTCTTGAAAGGAGTTCCACCGGGAATGAGGTTGATGTCTTTTAAGATGGCGGAAATCAAGGCACCGTAAGGTAGCCCATTCTTAGATTTCGTTTTTAGCGAATCCATCTTAAAGAATATGAGCGTCGCGAAGTCAATTTTGACTTGGCGATGGATGCACCCTAAAAGGAAGATGTACTCATTGGTAACATCTGTGAAGTTTGAGGTATGAGGGAGGACAATGTGGGAGAGGATATGGTATGCTAATTTATTGTCGAAGAGAAGGCCGTGGGCTTTATTTGAGCGATTATTATGGGTGGGATGAAATAGCTCATCTTTGAGATCGTTAAAACTATCGATCTCGAGCATTTCGCAAAGTTCATCACTTTGCTCGTACACCCCGTCATCATCGAGGTGTAGAAGATTTCGTAAACGGTCTATACCGTAAACGAAAGGTTGGCCATTGAACGATGAACGCAAGCAGAGTGCGTCATCATGACCCTTATCAAGGACTAGGTTGAAATAAAATTCGTACACGTTTTCATTGAAAAATGTCTCTTTTAGGGTTAGAATTGTGTCGAGGTTTTGAAAGCTTAGATTTTGCATAAGAATTGGAAAGCGTTCAAGGAATAGAGGCATGTCTATTGTAAAGTTTGACAATATACCTCTTTTAGCGATTGTAGGTGGATAGAGAGGAGGAAGAGAGGCCGAAGAGGCACCGGGGCCCGATCGTGGAGCGGTGGAGGAGCCGGTGCGCGGAGCGCAAGGAACACGCGTTGGGCGAGGGGACGGAGGCACGTAGTCGTCCTCATGTTCATCGACGAGGGAGGGTTGCGCTTTCTTCGTACGAACCATGGTAGGATTGATTACGGATTAAAAAAAATAGGGTTTTTGAAGAATTGGGGTTTTTTAATAAACGGAATCAATCGATTGTTGATTATACGGATAATAAGAGGAATTTGTATATATATATAGAGATATATTTAGGATTTTTCAGTGATTTTGATGAAGAGGGGGCGAATTTTTCTATATATATATAGAGAGAGTTTTGAGATAATGAAAAAAAATTAGGGTTCAAAGATGTTTAAAAACTGAAAAACATAAAAATGATCGGTCGTTTTGGAATCGATCGGTCGTTTTTGAAAAAAATTGTTCCAGTGAGCACATTGAAAAAACGATCGGTCGTCTGTGTAAAAACGATCGGTCGTTTTTACAGAACGATCGGTCGTTTTTACAGAACGATCGGTCGTTTTTACAGAACGATCGGTCGACTGTAAACAATTTACAGAACAAGAATTTTTGCACTTTTCGACACTGATTAGCAAAAAAATATATATATAAAATCAATCAAATATATATATATGTACAAGTCACACATCAAACATGCCTAACTCTCGACGAATAAAACAAAATTGTTCCTTGTTAAGGGGTTTTGTAAAAATATCGGCTAATTGCCTATCGGTACTTATATATTCAAGTATAATATCCCCTTTTTGAACATGATCCCTTAGAAAATGATGTCGTAAATTAATATGTTTAGTACGAGAGTGTTGGATCGGATTTTTCGAAAGATTTATAGCACTAGTATTATCACACAAAATAGGCACACTATCAAAAGATAGTTCAAAGTCATTTAGTTGTTGACGCATCCAAAGGATTTGTGCGCAACAACTACCCGCGGTGACGTATTCCGCCTCCGTCGTAGAAAGTGCAACCGAATTTTGTTTCTTGCTATGCCAAGAAACTAAGGCGTTTCCTAAAAAATGGCAAGTGCCACTAGTACTTTTTCTATCTATACGACAACCGGCAAAGTCGGCGTCGGAATAGCCAAGCAAATCAAAAGTAGTATCATGAGGATAAAACAATCCCAAATTACATGTACTTACAAGATATATAAATATGCGCATAACGGCTATAACATGCGATTCCTTAGGGCAAGATTGATACCTAGCACACAAGCAAACACTAAACATGATATCGGGTCTACCTGCGGTTAAATATAAGAGAGATCTAATCATACCTCTATATAGCTTTTGGTCCACGCTTTTACCCGATTCATCCTTGTCTAGTTTTGTTGCCGGACTCATTGGAGTTCCTATCGGCTTTGCATCGCTCATGTTGAACCTTTTGAGCAAGTCCCTTGTGTATTTGGCTTGATTGACAAAAATTCCGTCCTTTGTTTGTTTGATTTGCAATCCAAGGAAGTAGGTAAGTTCACCCATCATGCTCATCTCGAATTCGCCTTGCATACACTTAGAAAACTCCTCGCACATGCGAGCATTAGTAGCACCGAAAATAATATCATCAACATAAATTTGAATTAAAAGCATGTCTTTACCATCTTTTTTAATAAAAAGTGTAGTATCCAAAGTACCACAAGAAAAACCCTTTTCAATCAAAAACTTACTAAGTCTTTCATACCAAGCCCGGGGTGCTTGTTTTAAACCATAAAGTGTTTTCCGAAGTTTGTAAACATGATCGGGAAACTCGTGATTTTCAAAACCGGGTGGTTGTTTTACATAAACTTCCTCATTTATAAAACCGTTTAAAAATGCACTTTTAACATCCATTTGAAACAATTTAAAGCGTTTAAAAGAAGCATAAGCAAGCAACATTCTAATGGCTTCTAGTCTAGCTACGGGTGCGTAAGTTTCATCGAAATCGATGCCTTCTTCTTGGTTATACCCTTGAGCCACTAGTCTAGCCTTATTTCTAATGACTACCCCGGATTCATCCATCTTATTACGAAATATCCATTTCGTACCTATGATGGTTTTCTCACGCGGTCTAGGAACTAAAGTCCATACGTTACTACGCTCGAATTGATTTAATTCGTCATGCATAGCTAATACCCAACTCTCATCGAGTTCCGCTTCATGAATGTTCTTAGGCTCTAATTGAGATAAGAATGCAAAATGATTAACTAAATTTCTTAAAGAAAAACGTGTATGCACTCTTTCTCCCGGGTTACCCAAGATTAATTCTTGCGGATGGTGATTGGAAAATCTCCATTCTTGAGGCAAATCCTCGTGAATGTGTACACTAGATTCTAAGTCCGTTTGAAGTCTCTCTATAGTGACTTTTTCAACAACGGGTTCAACCTCTATACTAGGCATAGACTCTAAGCTAGATGAAACATGATTAGTAGAAGATGCATTATGAAAAATATCATTATCAATATTATGAACAATTAATGGCTTATCAATCGTCGGTAAAATCTCATCAAAAGAGACATGTACCGATTCTTCCACCAATAAAGTCCTTTTATTAAAAATTCTATACGCTTTACTCGATATAGCATATCCGATGAAAATTCCTTCATCGGATTTAGCATCGAATTTTTCTAGATTATCCTTACCATTATTATGAACATAGCATTTACAACCAAATGCACGTAAATGAGAAATATTGGGCTTTCGCTCATTCCATAATTCGTAAGGTGTCTTTTTCAATATGGGCCTAATTAAGGCTCTATTTAAAATATAACAAGCGGAATTTACGGCTTCGGCCCAAAAATACTTTGACAAATTATTTTCACAAAGCATGGTCCGTGCCATTTTCTCTAGGGTTCTATTCTTCCTCTCTACTACCCCATTTTGTTGGGGCGTACGAGAGGCCAAAAAATTATGATCAATACCATTTTCATCACAATAAGTTTGAAATGGAGTATTTTCAAATTTCTTACCATGATCGGTTCGGATACTTTTGATCATATAACCCTTTCGTGTTTGGAGCTTTTTGCAAATAATAGAGAATTTTCTAAATGCTTCATGCTTATGAGTTAAAAACAACACCCAAGTAAAGCGACTAAAATCGTCAACCATGATGAATGCATATGCACGCCCTCCAAGACTAAGTGTCCGGGAGGGGCCAACTAAGTCCATATGAATGAGCTCCAAACAACGAGTAGTATAAATAATATTTTAAGACTTAAAAGAAATCTTCGTTTGTTTGCCTAATTGGCAAGCGTGACAAAATTTGTCCTTTTTATAAGGAGCTTTTGGTAAACCTATTACTAAATCTTTTCTAGAAATTTTAGCAAGTAAATCAAGACTTGCATGACCAAGTCGTCTATGCCACAACCAACCATTGTCGTTGATAGTAACAAGACACTTAACCTCATTATCCACCGAACTATTCAAATCAATTATATAGACATTATTTTGTCTTTGACCCATGAGAATAGTTTTATCTTCCGAAATACAATGAATTATGCAATGCGATTTTTCAAAAATGACTTTGTGACCCAAGTCGCAAAGTTGACTTATACTAAGCAAGTTATGTTTAAGACCATCAAAAAGTAATACATTATCAATAGTAACATTTGATGGTTTAGAAATACTACCAATACCGATGATTTTACCCTTGCTATTATCCCCGAAAGTCACAAAGCCTCCGTCTTTAGGTGCAAGAGTAGTAAATTTTGTTTTGTCTCCCGTCATATGTCTTGAGCATCCACTATCCAAGAACCACTTGTCCTCGTTAATTTTTGACCTCAAGCATACCTACAAGACAAAATGATCATTGGTACCCTAATCCACTTTTGGGTCCTTGAGGGTTAGTGTCTCGACCCTTTGGAATCCAAACCAAGTCATTTCTATTTATTTTATATCTATACGGGCAATAGACATAATCCTCAAAGTGATCACTACGGTTGCAAGTAATACATTTAACATGCATGCTAGGTTTAACAAAGCGATTATAAACTAAGTTATTTTTATACGAGTTGTTCTTACGAGAGTAACTTGGTTGTCTATTTTTATTTTTCGCCATTTGTTTGGTGAATAGATTTTTATGCTTTGCCGTTAAGAGTAGGTTGTACCCTACACCGGTTTTATCATACGCGCCTTGTTGAGAAGCTAATATAGTAATTAGCATTTTACTTCCTTTAGTGAATTTAGCAAGAGTAAGTTCGGCGCTATCCGCCTTAAGTTTACATGAACTAAGGTCATTAACTAACTTATCATTTTCTATGGTAAGTTCGGCATTTTTAGACGTGAGTGAGTCATTTTTTATAGCTAAATTTTCAAGTTCGTCTTGTAGAGTAATTAGCATTTTTCTAAAGGATTTGCTTTTACCTCTAGCTTTTTCTAACGAATCTAACACATCATTTATATCAAAACAATCATCACTCGAAAGAGAAGAGTTAGAGGAGTGAAAGCTTACATCCTCGGTATCGTCGTCTCTAGCCATGAGACATAGGTTTGCGACTTCTTCATTGTCGCTATCGGAGCTATCATCATCGCTCCCCCATGCGGCCATGAATGCCTTCTTGTATTCCTTTTTCTTTTCGAACTTGTCTTTTTTTCTTCAAGGGACATTCGTTTTGCATATGGCCGGGTTTGTGACATTTATAGCAAATGATTTCGTCCTTCTTGTTCGATTTGTCGGAATGCTCTCCCTTATACTCCTTTTTCCAGAATCGTTGTCCGCCCTTCTTTTTCCAACTTAGGAACTTGTTGTAGCGTTTGGCAAAGAGTGCCATTTCATCATCCTCACTAGAGGAATCGTTGTCGCTATCATTGTTTGTCGTGCTTTTGAAGGCGATGCCTTTCTTCTTTTTCGAGTCATCCTCATGTTTTCGAGTTGTCATGTCGAGTTCATGAGTGCTTAAGGATCCTATGAGGTTGTCGAGAGAGAGAGTGTTCATGTCATTGGCTTCTTGTATGGCCGTCACTTTTGATTCCTATTTTCTCGGGAGACTTCTTAGGATCTTCGTCACCATCTCCTTGCTAGAATACACTTTTTCCAATCTTTTAAGATCGTTAGTAATTTTAGTAAAACGAGTGTACATGGAAGCAATAGACTCGTCATCATCGACTCTAAAGAGTTCATAATCATGAATAAGCATGCTAATTTTAGAGTCCTTAACTTGACTAGTTCCTTCGTGCATAATAGCTAGCTTATCCCACATTTGCTTAGCGGTGTCACAACCGGAAATCTTATCATATTCACTAGGCGAGAGCGCATAAATTATAGAAGTCATAGCTCTACAATTAAGAGAAAAAGCATGGCGTTCATCCGTGTCAAGTTCTTCTACGAGTTTATCTAAGCCATTTCTCCTAGGCGTTTTATAGCCTTTGCTAATGCTAATCCATTGGTCTATTTCGTAACCACATAGAAATTTTTTCATAAGGTCTCTCCAATAGGGATAGTTAGTACCGTCAAAGAACGGGGGCTTAGTTATGGATTTTGAGTCGGCGTACGAAGACATGTCGGATCTTTAAACTAAAAAATCGTTAGATTTTGTAAATAGAAGAGCTAGGCTCTGATACCAACTGTTGGTCCGTAAGTGTCTAAACCTTAGAGGGGGGTGAATAAGGTTTACGTACGATTTTCGCGGAATAAAAACTATGAGTTATTAACTTAAGCTAATTAGTGAATTTTATAACTAAACAATTTTGTTAACTATTTATTGCTAGTTTAAGCTACGCAAAGCAATCAATGAAAGCAATAAATAAGTGCGGAAAGTAAAAGTTAAGGGAAAAGAAATAACACAAGAGTTATAGAGGTTCGGCAAAACGCGCCTACGTCCTCTCCTCGGTATTCACACTACCGAGTGTTTCACTAGAATCTTCTTTCAAGATTACACCCTAACGAGCTAATCGACCGATTAAGCTCTCCCTCACTCTATGAGTATCCCGAATGAAAAGACTTAGAGCTTTTAAGCTACACTTGCTTGCAAAACCTCTACCCGATCACTCGCTCACAAATGCGTTTATAAATTATTCTTACATGTTTGAATTTTAAATGAATCACTCACTAACAAATAATATCTCGGTGTTTATAAGATTACAATAATATTACACTCGAGAATATTTATGAATACAAATGAGAAATATGTAGTATAAGCTTGAAGAATTTCTTGTAGGAATTGCTTAATTGTTGTGTGTGAATTGGGTGCCTTCAATAATGAATTTTGGGGGCTATTTGTAGAGCCAATAAGTCCACTGGTCCATAGATGACCGTTTGTAGTTGTTGGGTATTTTTATCCAAAGGTTTACAGCAGTTGCCCAATTTTCAGGATAAGCTAAAAAGCTGTTATTCAAAAACTATCGGTCGTTTCTGCCAAACGATCGGTCGTTTATCTCTGGTAAATTCTCGGTTTTCTGGATATAGTTCGAAGGCTCGTAACTTGTTCGTTTTAGGTCCGATTGAGGTTCCGCTTGAACCGTTGGCTTCGTATTTGTGTAATCTATCATTTCAAACCTTTAATACGCTTGATAAATGATTAGTATGCAAAACGAGCTTTTATCATGTTTTACAAATTTTGTTATCATTAAAATAATCGATTAGAAGAACATCGTTCAACAGCTAGGAAAGCCCAAGATAGGCCCAATAGAGTAAGACCCAAGATGGCCAATAATATCCTACAACACTCCCCCTTTGGACGTCTTGATTTCTTCGTCTTCATGCTGTCGATGTGAGTCGAATTTATTCGCAGTGCTAAACACATAAAAACCTTAGGGCCGGAAAACCCAGTATGTGACAAAATCGGTACCTAGAAGAAACTGTGTATCTGAATGATATTGGCCGAAATATCATGTAAGTAACTAACCACAAAACAGTGTGCCTCATCAAAACCTTGCCAAAGCAAACCCAATGGGAAAATCTCTGATCGAATAAAAAAGAGTGCAACAATGGTAGTAGTAGGGATCAACCACAAAACAGGTGACTCATCAAAACCTTGCTAGAGTAAACCCAGTGGAAAAAAATCTTTAGTCGAAGGACCCAAGCTAATCAAGTACTCACTTAGGCGGGTATTGTAACATCCCTGACCTAATTTGGGAGTCACACGGCCGAATAACACGTATGGCGACACGTTCTAGACAAATCCTAATTTACAAATATTCAGAAATAGTAGAATCATGAAATATATCCAAAATTATGTACTTTCATTAATAACAATTTTAACTACGGTCCTTACCAAGTATTAAACATCATATAAGCTAAAGAAAAATTACATCGCAGCGGAAAATCTAACTTAAACTTCTATAAGGTCTGTCTGGTCCCAACTAATCGACTTCAAATCTAAATAGCCGATCGCTTACCTGAAAAACATTTTAAAAGGGAGGGGTGAGCTAAACGAGCTCAATGAGAGAGAATGGCTTACAATATAATATAAGGGACAAAAATAAGATTTTTTCTTATCTTTTCTTTCAAATTAAATGCTTTATTTTAAGTAAAATTCTCAATGCAATTCTTTAGAAATCACTTGAACAAATTGAATGAAATATAAATAATCTCTTTCTTATTTCTTATTTTGGTGTTCGCAAATATGAAAGTATTATGTTACGGTAACAAACTCGATTGACTTACTCAATCTCTTTATCGTCGATCTTTTTCTCATGTGTATAAACCATACGTGCACTACGTAATTAAGGTCATCACAGCATGACGGCTGAGTCTATTCCTTAAAACGTTCCGGTTGACGAAGCTATGTACAATCGCTAAGTCAACCGTTGAGAACTAAACTCATTTGTTTAGTTGCCAACGTCACCCCACTGATGGGCTTGGAGGAATTTCCGTTGGACTTCTCTCTCATGATATCAATACAAAATCATAAGCGCACCAAAAATAAAACTGTCTTTAATATAAACTTTCAATTCATAAAATTACCTTTCTTTCTTTCTTTCTTTCAACATTTAATATAAATATAATTATATAATAATACTGTTTTGTGAATAATCACTGAAAATCTACAAATACTTTGTCATAAAAATGCAATGGGATACTTGTAGTAGAAAGACAAAACCCACTCACCTTACGCACCGACGTAAGAATAACTTGAATCATTTATATACGGACAAGCATTTGACCTGAAATATAGATTGCATAATTCTGTTATAAGAAATACCATACTTTATGACTCCTAGGTTTTAATTCAGCTTTAATCTCCAAAGACAACCAACTCAAGTCACTTGATCACCCATTCTAGTAAAATTAACAAGTAACAGACCAACTCCTTCTATAGATGATTTACTTCCCAAAATATATAACGAGGAGCTCACTGGTGGTTTTCCAATCGCCATCCATATAGCTCAAAACTTAATAAAATTATTACAGAAACCTACTAATGATACATCAATATTGATCCGTGAACTCGAAGCCTTTCAACACTAACTACTTACTATTTTCATGGCTGCATATATATATAATCAAGTAATTCACCTCCTTAGAATTTCAGAATCATCCCAGTCTATTAACACTATTTATTTGGTTTGATGAAATATAACTCTCTGTAGAAAAACTCCTAGCTTATATGTTGTCAAACCATGATCTAATTATTAGTGAGTGAGCCGACATAGTTACATACTTGTTCTATACGTATTACAGTTGTTGCGATATAGTACATGTTTAAGGATCAGCTAATTACCTCGATGAAGACTATAAAACCAAAGAGAAACTGTCTCCGTGTTGCCTAGCCAAACCGTGCTTCCTCCACTAGTACCTCCCTTTCTCTTTCTACATGTATATAAACAAGTCTGATGGAAGTGGAAGAATTCTTATTCTATTTTGATCACAGTGACCTTAATCTCTCTCTATGATTGTTTACAGTGATGTGTCTCACTCTCTCTCTTGGCTAATCTCTCTCTATACCTACCGTTTCCATTGTGTATATATGAATATGTGTGTACGTATATGTATATATATATATATATATATATATATATATATATATACATAAGAGAACTAAACGCTCTATTTCTCTGTATATGCATTAGAAAGGAATTAAAGGCAGACTTTATTTTCTACTGTAACCCTCTTTTCTTATTTATTTCAACTTAATTACTGATCTTTATTATTAGTCTGGGTCCTTACTTCTTTTAAATAATTAAATAACCATCCGACATCTTGTTAAAATATCAAAATAGCACTAAGTATTAAACATTAGTAAATAAATATAATAAAACAAAATACGGGATTTTACAGGTATACCACATCCGCTCGGATTATATTAATCCATATAGTGAACGTCTCATTTAATTGAGATCGTGTTCTGTGGTCAGGAACTACTTGATTCAAGCATTATGAAGTCACACAGGGACATTCATCTATATATCTTTGTCTAAATTCTCATAGAGATAAAATAGTGACCACAATCACATGCTGCATAATCAGTTTTCGGAAACTACTAAACTTATAAAGTAGGGGACCGTTATAACGTCCATTACGAGGAAATCAACCATCTCGTAATCAATTCCAAGTTGTAAGAGAAGCCTTGCGCTACTAGGCGAGCATTCTACAATCTCATTTTTCTCATCACTTTTCCTTACGAATAACCAAATAAACGAACTCGTTTAACATTGGTGGTGTTGGAGCTACAGGTCCGAGCACACTTTCGCTAAGAAGTCTACTTGGATTACAAGTTTCCATTAGTCCAGTCTATTTTACGTTGACTTCAGGCAACGGTACATGGTTCCCTGTCATAATTTGCTCATATTATCAGTCGTCACCGAATATATGAACAAGTAATCAATGACAGTCTCGTTTTGCTTCAATATCGTCTAAGATATCATGATCGACAGATATTTCAAGATTCTTAGGATGAGGAGGAAATCACACATCTCCTTGCTCCTTTATAATCTCGTGGGACAAACGAGTTTCAGTTCACCACCTCTGGGACTGAACGAATTTGGAACCGGTCAACTTTCTCGTATCTTGGGAAGGATGACAGACTGACGGCCGACGGCAGCATCATTTGCTTGGCGGGTTTGGCCAAAGCAACGTGTTATGACTGGAACACGGCGTCTGACATGGACGTCTATCCTTGCACGCATTTTGAAGCAGGTATAAATGATCTCGTGACATCTCAAAAGTCATTTAATGCGTTTGGCATTTAGTTAGACTTGAGGAAGTCTATGCACTTATTTATCACTAAGTGCAGTTTTGGGGATCAAGCTAAGACCGAGTGGGTTATGCCACGTTACTTCACGTCGTTCCTTATCAACGGTAACGGTCAAATCTCCCCCTAACGACGGGGAGAACAGTCTTAGCGATGTCACTTTCGCATATCATGCAGTAAAGAGATCTCTTGCCAAGGTTACTCTATCAAATGATAGGTATGGGATTCATAATCGACTTATGTCCCCTTCAGATGTCCATATTTTGAACGCTATAGCGGCTCAATCAAAATATTAATTAAGCACTCCAAACATACGTTAATATGAGACTTCTGGCTCATAACCAGTAACCAGCTGGTACGCATATGGTGTTTGAGTGTCTATGGGCCTCATGACGGACCAATGCAGCAAAATAGCATAACCCCACACGAAAATATAAATCTTGGTGCGCAAGACCAAGAAATGCGTGCAATCATTTGCAGTCGCATCATCAAACTTTCCGTGAGTCCATTTGGGTCTGAACATAATCGACAGGATGTTCAATTTGAATTTCCAAAGTCAAGTAATCCAAATCGAAATTTTGATTTTTTACTCTTCGGAATTATCAAGTAGACTAGACTTTTCAGGATAATCCGGATCATGAGCCGTCAACTTAATGATAGGGCTAGAAGTTTAGGAAATGCTGCATTTCTGAGTATAATACCTCATATTTGACAAATCAATTTGGTTTTTACCAAAGATTTTGATTTGGAACGACAGGTCCAAAATCATTGTCATAAAGGACTTTTTTAGGCAAGTAGTTGGTGAAATTATGTGGTACACGGTTACCCACTATTTCCAAAAAACTTTTATGTCATAATTTAATGTTTGGTCACATTTGTTAAAGGAATTTGCTCAAAAAACTTAAATTATTTCGAGAAATTTCATAAACAGGCAAACCACAAAAGTATGTCCAAATGGAAAAATCATAATCCAAATGGAAAAACATAATCCAGATGAGCGAAAAAATGGCTCAATGATTTATCAAAATCAATAAAGAAAGGTATCAAACTTATTTGAGCCACAAAATCGGGGGTCTCAAAAGTTTCATTTCAATTAGCTTTAACCATATTAGCATCGGTTTTTTCACCTTTATAATAGTTTTGAACTATTTAAAGAGTAACCGTGTATGGTCTTTGTCTTTATAGCATAAAGTTGCCTCCTTGAGCATTATCTCTTGATTTGTGATAGCGAGCCATATTGTTCCTTTCAATTACTGTCTTGGAGCCACAGGTTTTCGATTTTGACAATTATCTAAAATCTCGCTTGGCTAAGCGATTCATCGGGATCGCGACAGTTCGAGACAAATAACACTTGTCTCGGTTCTCGATTCGTAGAAAAAAATATACATGAAGAGCATTAATATCAGGCAAACAATTCGTCATTGACCCAATAGGATTAAAACTACTCACCGGGGTAATTTTCTTATCCAATAACAGATGGACGATAAAGGAACATGGTGAATATAAATTCACGATACTGCTTATGGAATACAATTTTCAAGCTAGCATTTTGGTGAAGGATAGCTCCAATATGTCAATTTCAGACATTTGTTCACCATAGACGTTATCACGTCTCAAATGTGGCGACGGAATAAAATCAACGCCTTAGCATTCATCTCGAGGGTAACAACAAACTCGTGTTTTACTCATCAAAGATGGCATCCAAAAAAAATTTGGGCATCACATTTTCACACATCAGGGTGAGTAACATGTGGTGACGGATTAAAATCAACGTTTAAACAGTCATTTCGCAAGTATGTTTTACGATTTTTCTCATTATAGATGGCATCCAACATGTGTTGGGAGTTCTGGATTATTTATCATGTAAAACGACTGGTTTATATTTTTATGGTTTGCACAAGTATAAACTTTTTTTCGAAATGACAGGTTCGAAAACATTAGTTTTGCTTCTCATGTGAATCGGTTTTCATTGATCGAACGACGGGTCGATACTGAAACACCAATTCGGCAAAACATACATCAATATATAAACACACTCGGGGAAATTATTATTTAGTCAACCCCTTTCGGTAGCTCTAATTGAACACGACCAGGAAAGACGGTGAGGGTGGAGGGCACGAATGCCACTTCAAACCCGACCTCATTAGGATATCGACTTCCGTCTATATATTTCCTAGACATCGTATCCAAATAGGTGAGCCTAGTTGGGGAAGGTTCGTAATTTTTCCAACTTAAATGTGAAAATATATGATTTCGTAAATTACCATATTTTACACATGGCAGTAAATAAATATTACATGGCAGTGATCAATTATATAGATTGTACCTGTTTCATGATTAACTAACATGACAGTACATATTTTCTAATAACTAATCCAAATTAATGTAATCAATCTACATTAGTATTTACCAAAGTTACACCAGCAATATCTAACACAATATATTATTATTATACTGCTATATGTGTAGATTTTTATTCATGGTAACTAAATCATGCAATAGGATGAATTAAATTTATATGGAAACACATCAATTTATTCAATTAACATGCAATTTTTTATTCACTTTCCTTTTTAATAAATATATATATGCATGTGGGTGGATATTTAGACCGAATATTGACTTTTATAACACATATATACTGTTTTTATACATGTAATATACTACAGGGACTATCCGTGTAATTTCAGCAAACTATATATCTATTTACAGCATTATTACAGCTTCAGTCCATAATTTCAGACAAGTTTCAGTTTAATCCTTTAGTAATTAACATGCACAGTCAATAGTTTCAGCGAATTACAAAACAGTCCTACGGTTTTCAGTTTGTTACAGATTTAATCCCACAGATTAATACATGTTTTACAATTACATGATTTTCGATTTACAACCCGATTATATGTCTTTTACTGAATTTTATTTTATTTTTTATTTTTTTGTATAAAAATACAATTTTACAGTACACGATACATATTACATATCAATAGGCTTTTATAGACAGTTTGATCATATTTTAGTTATCCATAAAATAATACGTGCGATCACATATACGGAATAAATTAAGTTTTGAATTCGGTACCTTTCGCACGGTATGTTGGTGAAGGTCGATATAGCAAAACCCTAAAAAACCGGATAAACCTCAAAGTTTATAAATACTCAATATCCTTGCGTTTACCCAAAATCTCCAATATCCGCGAGCGTATATCCTATTCTCCACGAGCAAAGTGCCGATAACGTGTTGTATGACATATTAGCTCACATATATATGTATATAGATATAGGAAGATAAGTATGATAGACAACAGACGAATTGTTTATTTATTAATATGGGTGTACATAGACATAATTAAGAGACCCCTGACTCTCTTTATATAATAGAGGGTAGAGTTACATATGCTAGGAAACCCCAAGATAGGCCCAATAGAGTAAGGCCCAAAATGACCAATAATATCCTACAACAAGTTTGAATTACTAGGTTTAAACGTTTTATATTTAAACGGGGATAACTAATCCTAAAAAAATTAACCTCCATCCTGGTGTTTTTTTGTTGTTGTTGGTGTAATCATGGTGTTAGATTTCTATTTCAAGTTTAATTGTATAAAAACTGGATACATAAAGAGGAGTAAAGATATTTTTACTATTCTAACACTCCTCCTTCCTTACATTTATTGTGAAAACAGTAAGAACAAAATTTACAGTTTTGTCCTGTAGCGTTTTTGTTTTCACTGCTTTCATAAGGAGTGTAACGAGGAGTGAGTAGTGAACGTAGTATTTACTCGTTACTATATGATTATATTTGTCATTGGAGCATCGCTTTCAATTGATTCTTATGTACTGTGTAGCGGCTCCGATAAAAATTCCATGTTGTGTTCAATGTGGCCATTTGTATCATCTATGTGAAATCTTCTTTATTGCTGAGCTTTGAACCTTAGTAGTAATATTTTTCATTTAAATATATTCCAATAAAAAGTCTGAATACTAAAGACAGTCCACTTTAACTATTTCCCGCAAACTACAAAATATCGTGAAGCTGTAAATTTGTCAGGAGTATACGGTTCGATTTGAATCAATTCACATTTGAATTTGAGAAAACAAAAACAATTTTTTTAGTTGTTTGATTTCAGATTAAAACTAAAAAATGAACAATGTCAGCTTGTCAGCTGATCTAAATTGCCAACCAACACTAGTGTTGAATTGGAAATTGCACACAGTTCCATTTCTGGCTCTGCAAGATGGGACTCCCACAAGTTATACAGTATATGGCTGCAAATTATTCAAAGCATGGCGAGCAAATGATATCAACTAACCACTTAATTAGTCAAATTAACATGAGCTTGTTCATCATGAATAGTCATTAGAAACATTTAATAACAGTTATCCTATTTTAATTTCCTTGTCTGCTAAAATAGACGTGTATCGGTATTATTAAAACACATTTTTCGTACCAAAAAATCAATCCGTTGATGTGTCACGTTACATGACATATCCACTCAGCAAGGGTTTTCAATGTTATTAATAATAAATTTAACAATTTTTTTTTATTTTTAATTAATATTTAAATTTAGGATATGCTCAACTAGGGTTCTATTATATTTTTATTTGGATTTTTAGTGAGTTTAGTTTTAGATTTAACAAAAAAAAATTATTTTCAATTAATATTTAAATTTAGTTTAAGTTTCAATATTTTTTTATTTGAATTTTTAGTAAATTGAGTTTTTATTATGTTGAATATTTATATTTTGTTTTAACAAATTATACAATTTTATGTATATTTGGAGGGATAAATATGTATTTTATTAGCCTATGAAGTATGTGAGTTGTGTGTAACTTGTAGGTCTAAAATTACTCGATAAATAAATGACAAAAAAAAATAACATATGAATTTGTAAATTAATAGAAAAAAATTAATTTGGAATTTTTTCAAATTTTTTGTTTAAAGTCTGTGATAGTGAACATAAATTTTTCTTTAATCATACTATTTAGTTTATTTTTATAAAAGTTAGAAACAAAACAAACACATAGAAAACAAATGTTATAAACAACAAGTAGTTTATTTTACACGTGCACTTTTCTTTTTTGAGATTTGGAATTTTAGTTTGAGAAAATGATGACTAGAACTATTTCATGTCATCGGGTATAATTTTCAGATCACGAATGGTAAGTTGGATGAAAAAAGAAAATAATTGGGTCCGGTCATTAAATATTGTTGGAAATGTTCGTGGATTTTAGTATTTCATTATCTTCTTAGCAATGAATTAAGCTGATTAGAAAAATCTACGTCAACGAGTTGAATTTAAAAATTGATTTTGGATGTGATAATAGCAACGCTTTTTAAAATATTCCCAATATGGTAAAACTATTTAATACTAATACAAGTATATTTTATTTCATTTACCATCCACGGAACACCGCCAACTCTAGGTCGAACCGAAGCTAGATAATCTCAAAGTGGTCTTCTATGCTCAACTAAGTTTTTCCCATAAACAAATGACACACAGGTTTGTGAAGAGTCGGCATACGAAGTCAATAAACACGTAATACATTGATTAATTTTAGAAGACATCGAAAGCGACCAAATTGTAGGGTCCCATCCTACTAAGATTCTACTCTTTAATGCCTCGTCAAAATTTTCCACGAATTCCCACCTATTAGCAATAAACGTACACACACTGTACTTGTTGGATAATGATACATTTGTCTCAAGAATATCCCATACACGACAATTTATTATCAATAATAAAAAAATTCACCTCTAATTTTTTTCTCAAGACCGTTAACTCCTCTAATATTCCAACAAGCGATCTTCGACATTAAACAGCAAGATTAAAAAATTTCAGGAATAAAAATCTCCCCGCTTCCTCCTACACATTTACATCCTCCCTCAACGAGAACTAACATGTTGGTACCATTTGTCTTGTCGGGATAGTACAAAAGTCGGGGGGGGGGGGGGGGGGGGGGGGGGGGGAATCTGCTTCCCTAGTCCATTTTTTAAGGTGCATCAAATATCCTAACATCATCCACATGCCACGACTAAGCACTGCTTCGCGACTTCATTATAATAGTTAGGCTATTGTGTTTCAAATACTTTGTTATGTTAGTTGGGTTGTGTTTCAAGTACTTCGTTATAATAGTTTTTTTAGTAATTTATTTTTAAGTTCAGTTTACTTGGTTATGAATTTACATTGTTATTCGTCTATATTTTATTTCGAAGCTTTACATTTAGGCTCAGTTTGTTTCTTCGGAAAATAATTTCCGGAGAAAAGATTTTCATGAAAAACAAATAATTTTTCATGATTTTCTTGGTGTTTGGTTGCGTGAAATTTTTTCATGGAAAATCTAAAATGTACTTCATAATTTCTTTAACAAACATAATAATAAAATTACGTAGTAACAAAATCAGCATATAAAAATTTAAAACCAAAAAATTAGAATAAAGAAATCTGAAAGATATTACAAACACAAAAAATCACATTTTACCGAGCAAAGTCTTGCTACTTAATAAAACTCTAAAATTAGCGTGTAGTCTTTACCAATGTTTATTTTGACGGCTATGGAGACTTCATTAATCTCATGGGCAATTTTTCGTAAATATTCGAAAAACTCTTCCGAAAAGGTATACCTTATTAGTAGAATAAGGTATTTTTTTTTGATAGTTTGACAATAAAAATGAAGACCATGTTGCAATTTAAAAATTGATCAATCAATCAACAATGAGTTGTTATTATATTAGACAATATAAAGAAAAGTTCTTATGAGAACCAAAGTTTTTCAGGGTGAAGAAGAATTTTTTTTATTACTATATAATGTTTAATAGTAGATTTTTATAGTAGATTTTTTTGTGGTGCTATAATGGTATAATAGTATATCTTTATAATATATTTTTTATTACTATAATATTTAATTGTAAATTTTTATAATAGATTTTTATATAGTATAGTAGTACATGCACGATGCATAATGTAGATTAGTAATATGTATGAATACACGAACTTGTTATCTTTTTCTTTGAAAAATATTTTATCACCAAAATTAAGGTGAAATATTTCCCTTTCCATTTCATGTTTTAAGGAAAATATTTTCCAATATTATAATTAATGTTGTAAGATATTATTGGACTATTGGGGCTTACTCATAGTGGGTCTAAGTTGGGCTTTCTATCTTATATAACCCTAACTTCTAGTATATAAAGAAGGTTAGGGTCCCCTTGTATTCATACATTCTGATTAATAAAGTCTCTCTTATTGTCTCTCTCTATATTCTCTCCTCATATCTATATACATATATATGTGAGCTAATATGTCACACAACATGTTATCAGCACTTTGCTCGCGGAGACTAAGATATACGCTCGCGGATATTGGAGATTTTGTTAAACGCACGTATATTGGGTATCTATAAACCTTGAGGTTTATCCGGATTTTTAGGGTATTACTATATCGACATTCACCAAAATACATGGAGTATGGTACACCATAATTTTTTCTACAGCATGATATTTATTCGTAAATTGCATGTTAATACACTTGAGTACAATTGTCTAAATCACTGGTATACTATATGATTTACGTGGTTATGAAATTATGAGTATGCGTAATTAATTTGTCACAGCATGTGTGACTTAAGCTCCGTAGATAAAATTGTAGTATCAATTGCTTGTATTTTGTTAACAGTTCATGATGAAAAGCCTGTTTAAACACCCAAATAAATCCCTAGAGTGATTACCATAGTGATAAAGCATGCTTGTAAGTTGAGAAAAATCCATATGTTGTACTCTGTTTAGACTGCATATGTAACATACTGAAACTCGTATGATCAGTTTATAACTTGTCTGAAATTATGGACTGAAACTGTAATAATGCTGTAAATAGATATATAGTTTGCTGAAATTACACGAATAGTCCATGTAGTATATTACATGTATAAAAACAGTATATATGTGTTATAAAAGTCAATATTCGGTCTAAATATTCACCCACATGCATATATATATTTATTAAAAAGGCAAGTGAATAAAAATTACATGTTAATTGAATAAATTGATATGTTTCCATGTATATTTAAGCACTTTGCATGTTAAAAATTACCATATATAAAATTAATTGGTAATTAAAAATATATTGCTTGCTTACATGTTAAAACTACCATGTATAGAATTATTTATATGGCAATAAACCGTAGATAATTGATTGATATATTGTTAGTATAATCAACATATCTTTTGATATTACCATAGATATAAATATCTCATAAGGCAGTTAATTGTTTGATTTGATCTAATTGATTTGATTTGATTTGGTATGATATAATTTGCGTGATTGATAATCCTGAATTGATTTAGTTTATCACCAAATCTACTGCATGATTAGATATATATCATGAATATATTTTATATTGCCTTGTATATATATATGTGGTTATCTAGAATAAATATATCTGTTATTTATTGCCATGAATGGTAGAATTGCGAAATCATATATATTCACATTTAAGTTGGAAAAATTATGAATCTTCCCTAAATAGGCTCACCTATTTGGATACGATGTCTAGGAAAGATATAGGCGGAAGTCGATATCTTAATGAGGTCGGGTTTTAAGTGGCATTCGTGCCCTCCACCCTCACCGTCTTTCCTGGTCGTTTTTCAAGGGGTTGACTAAATAATAATTTCCCCGAGTGTGTTTATATAGTGATGTATGTTTCGCCGAATTGGTGTTTCAGTATCGACCCGTCGTTCGATCAATGAGAACCGATTCACATGAAAAACAAAACTAATGTTTTCGAACCTGTCGTTTCGAAAAAAAGTTTGTGCTTGTGCAAACCATAAAAATATAAACCAGTCGTTTTATATGATAAATAATCCAGAACTCCCAACACATGTTGGATGCCATCTATGATGAGAAAAATCGTAAAACATACTTGCGAAATGACTGTTTAAATGTTGATTTTAATCCGTCACCACATGTTACTCACCCTGATGTGTGAAAAATGTGATGCCCAATTTTTTTTTGGATGTCATATTTGATGAGTAAAACACGAGTTTGTTGTTACCATCAGGATGAATGCTAAGGCGTTGATTTTATTCCGCCGCCACATTTGAGACGTGATGACGTCTATGGTGAACAAATGTCTGAAATTGACATATTGGAGCAATCCTTCACCAAAATACTAGCTTGGAAATTGTATTTCATAACCAGTATCGTGAATTTATATTCAGCATGTTCCTTTATCACCCATCTGTTATTGGATAAGAAAATTACCCGGTGAGTAGTTTTAATCCTATTGGGTCAATGGCGAATTGTTTGCCTGATATTAATGCTCTTCGTGTATATTTTTTTTCCACGAATCGAGAACTGAGACAAGTGTTATTTGTCTCGAACTGTCGCGATCCCGATGAATCGCCTAGCCAAGTGAGATTTTAGACAATCGTCAAAATCAAAAACCTGTGGCTCCAAGACAGTAATTGAAAGGAACAATATGGCCCGTTGTCACAAAGCAAGAGATAATGCTCAAGGAGGCAACTCTATGCTATAAAGACAAAGGTCATGCACGGTTACTCCTTAAATAGTTCAAAACTATTACAAAGGTGAAAAAAAAACCCGATGCTAATGTAGTTAAAGCTAACTGAAAGGAAACTCTTGAGACCCCCGATTTTGTGGCTCAAATAAGTTTGATACCTTTCTTTATTGATTTTGATAAATCATTGAGCCATTTTTTCGCTCATCTGGATTATGTTTTCCATTTGGATTATTATTTTTCCATTTGGACCATACTTTTGGATTATGGTTTGCCTGTTTACAAAATTTCTCGAAATAATTTAAAGTGTTTTGAGCAAACTCCTTTGAAAAATGTGACCAAACTTTAAATTAGGCAATACTTGTGGTGTAGTTGATTTTTCTGGAAATATTGGGTAACACGGTACCACATAATTTCATCAACTACTTGCCTAAAAGAGTTCTCAGTGACAATGATTCTGGACCTGTCGTTCCAAAATCAAAATCTTTGGTAAAACCAAATTGATTTGTCAAATATGAGGTCTTATACTCATGTAGGTCCTGCCGTACCTTGTTGAGTTATAAAATATTCGAGAAAACCAATGTTATCTGGTAATAGCTCATAAAAGAATTAAAATTTCTTTACATAGCCTCCATTCAATACGATCAAAAGCGTATTTTAGAGGAGTTGAAATGTCTTTCAAGTGGTTTCTACCACAATTTTTAAAAACATTTAAAGTTACCTTATCATTTCGCCTGTCGTCGAAATGATAAATAATTTAGATGCTAAGACATGATTGTCTGTACTATCATTCGCATGTCGTCGATTGATAAGAGCATTTTGATATTGTGGCATTGACCGGATCAGATATTCCCGGGTCAAAAGACGATGCTTGATTTATAATCGCATCGCATTCGGATTCTCTCTGAGAATATATTTCGTGATTAATCCGAAATTCATGCCACTAATGCTCACTTTGAAAGACAGTATAAATGGTTATGGTTGATGCATCGACAATAAGGTCACATGATTATTGTTGTCCACAGAAATACAGCATTTCCTAAACTTCTAGCCCTATCATTAAGTTGATGGTTCATGATCCGGATTATCCTGAAAAGTCTAGTTGACTTGATAATTCCGAAGAGTAAAAAAATCGAAATTTCGATTTGAATTACTTGAGTTTGGAAATTCAAATTGAACATCCTGTCGATTATGTTCAGACCCAAATGGACTCACAGAAAGTTTGATGATGCGACTGCAAATGATTGCACGCATTTCTTGGTCTTGCGCACCAAGATTTATATTTCCGTGTGGGGTTATGCTATTTTGCTGCATTGGTCCGTCATGAGGCCCATAGACACTCAAACACCATATGCGTACCAGCTGGTTACTGGTTATGAGCCATAAGTCTCATATTAACGCGTGTTTGGAGTGCTTAATTAATATTTCGATTGAGCTACTATAGCGTTCAAAATATGGACCTCTGAAGGGAACATAAGTCGATTATGAATCCCATACCTATCATTTGATAGAGTAACCTTGGCAAGCGATCTTTTTACCGCATGATATGCGAAAGTGACATCGCTAAGACTGTTCTTCCCGTCGTTAGGGGGAGATTTGCACGTTACCGTTGATAAGGAACGACGTGAAATAACGTGGCATAACCCACTCAGTCTTAGCTTGATCCCCAAAACTGCAATTAGTGATAAGTAAGTGCATAGACTCCCTCAAGTCTAACTAAATGCCAGACGCATTTAATGACTTTATGAGATGTCACGAGATCATTTATACCTGCTGCAAAATGCTTGCAAGGATAGACGTCCCTGTCGGACGCCGTGTTCCTGTCGTAACACGTTGCTTTGGCCGAACCCGCCAAGCAAAGGACGCTGTCGTCGGCCGTCAGTCTGTCGTCCTTCCCAAGATATGAGAAAGTTGACCGGTTCTTAATTCGTTCAGCCCCAGAGGTGGTGAACTGAAACTCGTTTGTCGCACGAGATTATAAAGGATCAAGGAGATGTGTGATTTCCTCCTCATCCTAAGAATCTTGAAATATCTGTCGATCATGATATCTTAGACGATATTGAAGCGAAACGGGACTGTCATTGATTACTTGTTCATATATTCGGTGACGACTGATAATATGAACAAATTATGACAGGAAACCATGTACCGTTGCCTGAAGTCAACGGAGAATAGACTGTACTAATGGAAACTTGCAATCCAAGTAGACTCCTTAGCGAAAGTGTGTTCGGACCTATAGTTCCAACACCACCAATGTTAAACAAGTTTGTTTATTTGGTTATTCGTAAGGAAGAATGATGAGAATAATGAGATTGTAGAATGCTTGCCTAGTAGCGCAAGGCTTCTCTCACACCTTGGAATTGATTACGAGATGGTTGATTTCTTCGTAATGGACATTATAACAGTCCTCTACTTTATAAGTTTAGTAGTTTCCGGAAAACTGATTATGTAGCATGTGATTGTGGTTACGATCTTATCTCTGTGGGGATTTAGACTAGAGATGTGGATGAAGGTTCCTGTGTGACTTCATAATGCTTGAATCAAGTAGTTCCTGACCAGGGAACACGATCTCAATTTAATGAGACGTTCACTATATGGATTAATATAATCCGAGCGGATGTGGTATACCCGCCTAAGTGAGTATTTGATTAGCATGGGATACTTGAACAAGTATTATGCCCTTGCGTGTTTTATTACGCGATCCATTTTAGGATTTGCCTTCGAGATGAAGGATCTTGGGAAGACACGGTAGTGACTCGGCCTGATGATTGAGTCCCGTAAAGATTGAATCTAAGTCCATGATTCAGACTACACCCAGAAGGTGTTATGACGTTGTAGTCATCATGACGATAAGTCGTCAGATTCTCCCATGATCGTTCGATCACTAGACATTGATATAGACCCAGTCCGTCCCTGATGTGACGATGAAGAGATATTGAACCATGATGTTCATATCTAAGTACAATAAGCGCATTATTGTACTTGGTCTAATGTGCTAGGACGAACATCTCGTTTGCTGTGAATGGTATAGCTCGACACAGCATCGCGCTAACACACTGCCATCGAAATGGCATAAAAGACATTTTCCCATTACCTTAAGGTAACTGTGGATAAGGGCTTGTCTTATCCCATTTTGCGTCATCGAGTGTACCTACCCCCTTCGGTACTCGAATTAACGCAACCCTTTTTCGGTTATACCGATGCTGGTTACTTATCAGACCCGCATAAGGGATATTCCTAACATGGTATGTCTTTGCCATTAGGAATAAGGCAATATCTTGGAGGTCTTGGAATGACTCCAAACGAATCACTCTGATCTACTCGTGCTCTATGAGACGACTAGAGAGTGTATATGGCTTCGAGCTAGTATTAGCCATATTTGAATTACATATGCTCTGTCTCACGATCCAGATAAAACATTTGTCATAGAAGACAACTTGTTGTTATCGATCAAGAGAGACATGACTAGATTATGCTATTTAGCATTTCTCGCCGAAATTAATCTTCACATATGAAGTTTAAGAGCATCATGTCGAATGCTCATTCTATTCCACGTTAGATTTTCTTGCATCCAGTCGTGTGCAAGTAAATGAAGCATCCAGTCGAATGCTCGTACTCTTTATTCGAATATGAAATCATTGCACTCAGTCGTGTACAAGTGAGGGGGAGCATCCAGGTGAATGCTTATTACACTAATTACTACTTAGTCGAAATCCTCGCACCCTGTCGTGTGCAAGTGAGGGGGAGCATCCAGTCGCATGCCCGTGTACTCTTTTTGTCCTTAGACCAAGGTTTTTTCCCACTGAGTTTTCCTTGGCAAGGTTTTTAGCGAGACACGTTCCCATCATATCTCACTTTAGATTGCCGAAATTAGGGAGAGTATCCTGTTGTATACTTCTTACCACTGTGTACTCTTTTGTCCTTCGACTAGAGGTTTTTCCCACTGGGTTTACTCTAGCAAGGTTTTGATGAGGCACCTGTTTTGTGGTTGATTCCTACTACTACCATTGTTGCACTCTTTTTCCTTCGATCAGAGATTTTCCTATTGGGTTTGCTCTGGCAAGGTTTTGATGAGGCACACTGTTTTGTGGTTAGTTACTTACATGATATTTCGGCCTATATCATTCGGCTACACAGTTTCTCCTAGGTACCGGTTTTGTCCCACACTGGGTTTTTCGGCCCTAAGTTTTTATGTGTTTAGCACTACGAATGAACTCGACTCAGATCGACTGTATGAAGACGAAGAATTCAAGACGTCCAAAGGGGGAGTGTTGTAAGATATTATTGGACTATTGGGCCTTACTCATAGTGGGTCTAAGTTGGGCTTTCTATCTTGTATAACCCTAACCTCTAGTATATAAATAAGGTTATGGTCCACTTGTATTCATACATTCTGATTAATAAAGTCTCTCTTATTGTCTCTCTCTATATTCTCTCCTCATATCTATATACATATATATGTGAGCTAATATGTCACACAACAATTAAAATATTTTCCAATATTATAATTAAAATATTTTCTTTTGAAACAAAAGGAGCCTAAAATTATGTTGGTCAACTGAATTCTTTTGAAATGGTAAATTAGGGGACCACGGGCTCAGTCAATTGGTTTGGTTTGTACTTACGCGAAGAAATACCAAAACTGCCTCTGTTAGTTATTGTGTAGTGTGTTAAAAATTGATTTTTAATTAAAAATTGGTGCATGAAAACAAAATTATTTAAGTATTGATCATTCTATAAAATTTAATTAATAATTTGTCTATTATTTGTAAAACTAATTAAATACACCCACCTAATTACCCAATAAAAATAAAATGGAAAAAATGGGAAAAAAGAAAAAAGCCTGGAAAAACATTTAAAAAGTCGGGAACCCGAAAAAAAGTTAAAAAAAAACAAAGAAAAATCATAAAAGCCAAAATCATAAAAAAAACATTAAAAAAAAAATTCCAAAATCACAAAACAATGAAAAAGCGTTCAAAATAGTCGGGAACCTGAAAAATGGTAAAAAATTAAAAAAACAAACCAAGAAAATTCCAAAATCACAAAAAAAATGAAAAAAAGTTCAAAAAATTGGAAACCCGAAAAAAATCCGAAAAATGGTAAAAAAAAAAAAAAAAACCAAGAAAAAAAAATCCAAAATCACAAAAAAAATGAAAAAAAGTTCAAAAAAGTCCGGAAAAAGCTGAAAAGTCCAAAAAAATGTTAAAAACTTTAAAATAACTTGCAATTGTTTTCAAATAACTTCAAACGACTTAAAAATGACTCAGAATGTTTTTAAAATTATTCGAGCAGTTTTTTAAAATAACTCGAACTGTTTTTAAACTTACCGAAAATGACTCATACTATTTTTCAAATGATTTAAACATGACTCAGACTATTTTTAAAATGACTCGGATTATTTTTAAAATTACTTAAAATGACTTAAAACGGCTCATACTGTTTTTAAAATGACTCGCAATAACCCAGACTATTTTTAAAATTATTCACATTTCTTCTAAATTACTCAGACTGTTTTTAAAATGACTGAAAATGACTCGGACTGTTTTTCAAATTACTGAAAACGACCCAGACTATTTTGAAAATGACTGAAAATGACTCGGACTGTTTTTTAAAATTACTGAAAACGACTCAGACGGTTTTTAAAATGACTTAAAACAACTCAGACTGTTTTTAAAATGATTTAAAACGACTCAGTCTGTTTTTAAAATTACTCAGACTGTTTTTAAAATAACTTAAAACGACTCAGACTGTTTTCAAAATAACTTAAAACGACTCAGACTGTTTTTAAAATGACTCAGATTGCTTTTAAAATGACTTAAAACGACTCAGACTGTTTTTAAAATGACTTAAAACGACTCAAACTGTTTTTAAAATGACTCGGACTGTTTTTAAAATGACTAAGACTGTTTTTAAAATAACTTAAAACGAGTCAGACTTGTTTTAAAATTAGTTAAAACGACTCGTACTGTTTTTAAAATGAGTTAAAATGACTCAGACTGTTTTTAAAATGACTTAAAATGACTCAAGACTGTTTTTAAAATAAATTAAAATGACTCAGACTGTTTTTAATATGAATTAAGACAAGTCAGACTATTTTTGCATTTTTGCATTTTTGCTTTTTTGGATTTTTATTGATTATATATTTTTTGGGATTTTTAAAATTTTATTCATGTTTTTTCGCGGTTTTGCCTCTTTAAAGTTTTGTTTTATTTTTTCAATTTTATTTTCTAGAATTTTCCATTTTTTCTTATTTTTTACATTTTTATTGGTTAATTGGGGAAAATAGACCAATATTTAATTATTTTCAGTTTTATGGATTAATGCTTAGTTAAGGTGTAGATAAGTTAGCAATACAAAATTTACAATTTTAAAGCTAATTGAGCACCGACTCAAAATATTACAACTAGATTTCCTCTTTGACAAGTAACTTTAGGTTATAAGCTGATATCAAGTTATCTAAAATAGAAACTCGGTTAAACGGAGAAAACCCCAATGGTAGCACAAAATCTACACTTCATACATGTAAAAATACAAAAAATTGGACACAAGGCTCGAAAGATTCATCACTGAGAATCTGATATAGAGATAGCGAGAGGGAGAGCATAAATTTCCATTCATGCAAAGGTAAGGTGAAATGATTTTTAACTTGTAAAAGCGATGATTGGAGCAGTGTCAATTTTGATCAACATTAGATCTATCAAAGAACTTAGAAGGTAGAAGTCCGTCTACTTGAACCAGCCTGAATTATATGCCAAAATCATGTCGAATACGTTTTTAACAGTCTCACAAGAAATGATCAATAAATAAAATCAAGTAATGTAATGATTCCTTTGTCAACTAGTTAGGAACAGTCGCCGATATAGACCGTCTGACCGTCTCTATATAACGAACGTCCGTCCAACTATTAATAAACAATTGCAGTAAACTCACTTGTTCGAAATAATATATTAAAACAAATAAAAAAAACTACTCCAAATAACAACATTGTGCAAGTTGTAAAACTATCACGTTAAGGGATTAATTAATGGAAAAAAAAAAAAAAAAAAGGAAACACAAACTTCTAGCAAACACAGATGCGCTGAAGCAAGGGGTCGAAAACCATGATACATCGCAGAGATCCTGAAAAGGTCAAGACCAAACGACATGAGATACCATTATGAATGGCAACACCGAAAATTAAAATACTCAAACGCCTCTTCTAGAGTTTTCAAATACTTCCCAATCACATCTGGCTTCTGTAGTAAAGCGAGATCTTCTGGTATTATAATCTCGTTAGTTGTTTCAACATCAGACACGACCAACACCTCTGGTGAACTGATAATTTCTTGTGATAAAGTCTCGCTGATTGCTTGGCAATGAGATTCCACCTCCTCCTCCATTTTGAACAATGTATGAAACACTCTAAAGTAATTTTGTTGGTATGACTATGCGGATCCTGCTGACGGGGCTCTGATAACAATCAAAAAGAACCAAAATAATTAAATTATAGATCAAATATAAAGAAAATACTCAACCGTATGAAGCCAGGGATGTATATATGAACACCGCCCTCAAAACTAACACTTAACACTCTCTTAAAACATTACGACGTAGAGTGATTGATAACTGAAAACATACCAATTATCATTCTTTACTCAAAAGTTTAAATATTTACGACACTTTTTATATTCATAAACAAATTAACCATAAAAAAAGCTCAGCAAATATTACCACAAACAGTCTATTTTAATAATCTCACAAATTCGGTAATTCAATTCAAATGGAAATTTGGAATCAAAAAGTAGTGAGATAAACAGCGAATGTTGAGGTGTGATGAGAGAGATAGAGGGGATTGGAAAGGTTTCAAGCGAAACAGTTATTTTTAAAATAAATAAACACTTAAATTTAAATTTTACGTCATTGTATTAACTTAACAATTTTATCTAATTTTAATTTTAATTAATTATTAATTGAAATTTTATTAATTACTTATTTTGTAAAACCCTACTAAAATAGGAAGTGTAACGGGAGTAGTTGAAATAGAATTCAGGTTGAAATTAATGTTATTTTGCCACATAATCAATTAACAATATTAAAAACATCGTTATATTTAACAATTTTTTTAACATCTATAAAAATAACACATGATTTAACATAACTAATGGAGACAAAAAAATAGAATATTAGCTAACTATTTTATTTAACAATAGAGTTAAGAACACTATTGTAGATGGTCCTTAATTAGAAAAAAAAAGATGTCATTTTTGAAAAATTCAATTCCAAATCTATAACCGCTAAATCTAACCCATAAACACTAAAATATAGTTAATGCAAACTTCCGCCTATGTCAGTATTTGTTCATATTTACATTGTGGTATTTATGAAGTCGGGTTAGTTTCTTTCATATATATTTTTTCTCATTCTCCATAAATTTAGCTCGTATTTTTCGATTTCATTATCATTTCCTGTATTGTATCCCGCTTATATTTTATGATTTGCCAACTAGTCTAATCCTAAACCATAAATGTTATACATGTGAATCCCGATGCTATAAATGTAAGTCTGTGACTTCACTAGCTAGTAGTAATTCCATGATTGACTAAAACAATTACCAGTCAGAGTGATTCTCAATGTTTATAACAATAATTGTGACAATCTGTCGCTGAGTATACAAGTGTTTATAGGTGTAATTTCACTACCAGTATTTGTATGATGGACTAAAATAGACAGTGGTACGAGTGTATTTCAATGTGCTAAATGTGAATTCACCAGTTAAGAGATTGTACAATTGACTAAAGAGAATGGTATGCAGATGTTATATTTCATAAGATTTTTCAAGTTAAAATGATAGATCGAAACTTTTTTAAGTTCTAATCACCTTAATAAAAAATATCTTTTTAAGCTTAAAAGATATTTGAAGTTCTTTTTAAACTTAAAAAATAACTTATAATCTATACGAAAAAGATATTAAAATGTAAAAAAGAGTTTAAAAGCTGTTTTTAAGCTAAAAAAAGATATTAGAATATTTTTTTGAAAGATAATAAAGTGTAAAAAAAAGATATTAAAGTGTAAAAAAAACAGTTTAAAAGTTTTTTTTTTGAATTATTAAGGTGATTTAGACTTAAAAATATTATGAGAGTATTGACCTATGAACAAATCTTATTAAAATTTGACCGACCACCAATGAGTCATTGACTAAACAAATACTAGATGTATATATTATATATTTAAGACACGTTTTATTGTATACTTAAGACATTGATTAGAAGTTTCAAAAACTATATATTTATTTCATTATCTATTTACTCCGCTATACTTCACATATTGAAAGTATTAGACAATTTATAAACTTTGAATGTACCACACATGACAAAATACAGGAATAATTTCATTACTGAAGCTAAAACATTTTTTTGCAAAACTTAGTAATACCTTAGGCTTAGGGTAAATAATAGAACAAAAAGAAAGCAACTACTGTAATAACATATCAAGTAGAAGTACTAACTAATCTTCAAAAAAAAAGTAGGAAGTACTAACAATTTTCTTTATAGATAAACGTAAATAGTAGTAATATATTGAGTGAACAAGAAAGCTAGAAAAGAGTTCCACAATGAAATTGGTTGCAAATTTGAAGAACTTGCCAAAATCGCCACACTGTCTATAAAGACGTCAACCCAATTTGAGATTAGACTAAAATCCCAATTTGCAAAACTTAGTCGCGCACAATAATAGAATCAAACTTAAACCAAACAAAGAACTCTAAAGTCCATTCTCGGGCACCATTGTTTTCTCTCTTGTAGCCATGTCACTTGTGCCGAAGCTGTGCCCACCACTGTTAGGCTCATCATCTTTTACATAGATCATTTCCTGTCCCCTGTTATAAAAGTTTAAAACTGTTATGAGCTGTAAAGATATGGTAGGTTCTATTCGAATTTATTACACAAAAACCAAGTATAAGGCAACCTAGAGCTTTTGGCATTGTTATTTATAAATACATAAACCTGAGATATCACAATTAATCTGAGATAAAAAAAATTTGGATTCTAAAAAATATTAAGGGGACGTTTGGCGGACAGCCCAGCAGAGCTTCCTAGGGTTAAATCCAAAATCAATCCTTAATTTAAACGCAGAGTGAAAAATGAAGTACAACATTGTTGATAATGAAAATCAGCACATCCAATATCCTAAAAACTTTTGAAAACCACATATACAATTTCAAACTCACCTCAGGGACGAAGGACAACAGAGCTAGCGGATTATGGCGATAGAGAGCAACGTTCTGTCGCTGAAAACAATGTAAAAATTTAGTAAGGAAAAGTGTCGTTAATATTTAACGGCGTGAAAAAAGCAAAAGTTAAAAAATTACTTAAAAACATGTAGTTCAAATATTTAGATTTTAAATAAAACTGCACAGAAACAGTTAAAATTAACATTCTGGCAACACACATTATATTGTAAAGTATGAAAACAAATCATTTTTGAAAACCAATTACACATTCTTTAGGGTAGAACTAACTGCTGTTTTATGTCCTGAAATTTTAATGATTCTCAAAAATTCACCAAAAATAAAGTGAAAGGACAAAAATATGATCATATTTTCATTTGAAATTTCAACAATACAGAATAGAAGCTTACAAGCAAAAAAACAAAGCTTAAAAGATCCATCCAAACAAACACAACAAACTAGTTCCACATGGAAGTCAAACACAGAAAGGGCAGGTACCATCTGATGGTAAGTAATCACCACCTTTAATACAAAGAGCTTCGCTCACCCTTTATATAAGTTCTTAAATAAATTAATCCCCATTAACCTTCATCACTATTGATATGCAAGAAAAATACATCACACCAAAGGCAGCATGAGATAGAAAACCATAGAAAGTGCCAAGCCAAAAGATTTACAAACAATATGTTCATTAGCAGTAACCAAGATGTACCTGCATTTGACAATTTTGATACTTCAGCTTCTGCCTGACCAAACTCCTTTTTGTTTCCTTGCACATATAAATTGAGTCGACCTTTCAATAACTCAGTGAGCTTCTCTTCTCGTTCTCTTTTAACAACCTTCATTAAAAAAACAAGTTCCACTAAGCATCCAACCAACCAAAAAATAGTAAAATAGAAGGCACAGAAATTGAAACTTCAACGACATTATGCACAGAACAGTTCCTAAATTATAAATTCTCTTTTAATACCTCCTAATTACGGTGTTCGAAGAGACACTTAAATGACAAGCTTGTTATTAATATGATGTAAGCTAATACAATGAGATTCTAGCTTTGAAATTTTTCAGCCTAAAGAAAAGAGTGGAATTGGTGAAGACCAAAAAATGCAAAATTACAGTAGGATCATGTACTTATGAAAATGGCTAAGAGATTGTTAAAGCTGACATAAATATAAACTGAGACAAGAAACCAAAGAACAGCATCAAACGCTAAACTGCAGTTCTAAAAGCTACACTAGTACAGGATTAATCCTTAAGTTATAAATCATTGCACCATACACAAGTACAGGATTAAGTTTCTCAAAAGAAAGTATAATGCAGATTCTAGATTTTACAAGGTTTTAATTGTTCCACAATTGTCCATACACTTGAAAAAACTGAAATGTTTCATAACTGTACTGTCATTTGAATAATTCCAGTTACAGAAATGTCTATCCCATTCGATTTAGTATAACAGGCCTTCAAAGCGATGAGGAAGATTTGGAAAAGGGGCCAACTTTCCCTTTCATGTCTCTCTCTCTTCCATATCCCTTCGAACTTTTTGTTGTTTTGTTTTAAATTGCTCCCTTGCAGTAATTGAAAGGTTATGGATCAAGCCACTTGAGATATGGTTACTAAATAATCAATACATATTACTTTTCTTTCAAACCCATTAGGACCACCCTAGCGAGATTTGGCACTAGGAGGTGCAGGGTTCGAATTCTTATGAAGTGCTAGGTGTGATAGCTTTTAAACCTCTTTGATAAGATTTAAAAAAAAAACTATTATTTTTCTTCCACATTTAGCTCACTGGAAAAACAAAACCATTCACTTTTGATGTTTTGAAAATACCAAAATGCTTGATAAAATTACTCATTCTTTTAGTTGTCGCTAATATGACTCTTGAACACCCCAGAAGAGATTGCAAAGTGGAAATGGTCCTTACTTGCATCATATTTTCTCCAGGATGAGTCGGTGTTGTCGAAATCCAACACTACAAACAGAAACACTTGCTATTGTTCAATTGAGAAAGAAAAAAAGGAAAGAATTTCTCTGGTTGCTTAATTATCACTCATTTTGATTATATTTAAATAAAGAGGAGAGCAACCTGAAGCCATCAGTGGAAGGGAAGACAGTCGGTCTACCAAAGAAAGCCGAGTGAACTACAAACAACTTAAAAAAAACTTATTAATGTGTGTGAGTTAGGTACTACTCCTCTACCAGAGTTATTCCTATTCCTGACAAGGATACAGAAGATTAATATTTACTATAACTCATACCTTAAGGTAGAGTAAAGTGCCAAATGGAGCAGGTGATTCTGGTGAATTCTAGAAATTCCACCTGCAAAAAGACACGCTGGAGTTGAAATTGCATCATATGAAGTAACACAAACAAAGGCCTCACATATTTTAAATTTGGAGTCCTTGTGCACAATCTCAGAAAAAAAAAGAAATGCAAATGTTCCTTTTCAAAACTGAAAATAATTTTAGTAATCAAGTGAAATTATCAACTAAGTCTAAGATTTTGAGAAGTAATCTATATATTGTGCCCCTATTGAACCATTTTAGATTTATATCAGAGAATGATCCAAAATAGAACTTCTTATCTCATAGCCACCGCAAAGGAATGTTAGCAACATTGTTCTTAAATGTTCTCTATGATGCTTACTTTTGGGGGTAGTATTAAAAATCAATAGCTAACACTATGCTTTCACTAAAAAAAAACACAGATATGGAAAAAAAAAAAAAAAACTCTTGCCTGTGTTGTAGTAATAAAGAAGACAAGTCATGCCAATATGATATAGTTTGTTGAGGATGTAAAGCAAAAACAATATACAGATCCAAAATTTTAGATTTATTTACCTCCAAGCCTTCTCTTGACTATTGCGCAGATTTCGTCCATTTTGTGAGTGGGTCAATGCCAAGCTCTTCAACAAGGTTGAAAATATTTCGAAATGGATACCAAAAACCTAATTTAAAAGATAAAATTAGCTAGTGAGTTTTGTGATTGACCATGAGATACCGATTAGGTAGCTTAAAAAATAATGTTAAAGCACTTGCGGAGATATATCCCAGGCAACCAATCTTAGATGCGCAACACCGTTGAATTAATGTAGATTCATTTCTAAATCGTGACACCATGGGAATACACAACACCGTGGGAACTATAGAGACATAATAGCATTAAAAAGAAATACTAAATCTATTATAGAGAGAAACTATTTAAGTTAGGCTACTCACTCGTGCAAAAACAGTTTTGAAAGGAATCACAAAGACCAGAAATCAACAAAAGCAACACCAACAAGGCTAACTCACGAGTCACGCCAACTAAATAAGCTTTGACCTTTTTTGAGGTACAAACCAATGAAATGAACAACAATAATCATTAACATCGGAATTAATGATCAGCGTATCTGAAATAATCAAGATTGCAGTAAATCCGTTGGCGCAAAGGATAATATCATTGGTAGAAAAGTAAGCATTCAATAAACTTCATTATCACCTAAACAAGAGCAAGAATAGTAGTCCGGTTCGGAACATTCCCTAACTCAGCTTTGTTTCCTAATCAACAACTTTATGTGGATATTATCAACTTTAATTCGCAAACATGGTTGCGAACCTGTGAGACTCATTTTTGATAAAAAAAAATTACCTCTGATTCCGAAATCGGCAGGGATACAAAAAACTGAACATAAACATGAAATTTAGGGACAACCACATTGGTATAGAAAAAAAAATATTAAATAGAAATTTTATTTCCTCAACGGCATAAGCCAGAATTTTAAAACAAAACCTTTCAACTCTTCAACAACCCTAAAATCTTAAACACTGGTCCAAATCAGTCATCAATAAAATAACCACTAATTTATTTATTTAGATAAAAATCAGCCACGCGAGTGACGTGACTAACCAAGCCCTAGAAAATGGAAAAATTTGTCCATTAATGGAAGAAACGAGCTAAAAAGGTGAACAGAAGAAAGGAATTTTTAGCATATAGTCATTTTGAAAACATTTTTTTGCAAAACAATCTCTTTGTAGAGCTAATCGAAAAATAGGACTTCTTTTACAGAAAATACCTGATTCAAATAAAAAAGAAAAAAAAATGAAACAGATAAATTCATAAAAAAGTTCAGCTAAAAACAACCCACCACGAATAAATTCAATAAAATGAAGAAAACCCACCAATTAAATCACGAAATTCCTCCCAAAAATATGCAAAAACTGTAGAAAACAACACACAAAAAAATCAAAACGCCAAAAATAACTAAGACAAACCCTATACAGTAACGAATTAAACTGAGGAAAGACATTGATACAATCGCCCAAATTCCAGAATAAAGATGTGCGAAATTGAAGAAAATAAATTAGTGACAAAAGAACTACCAAAAGTTATTGTTGTTAATCTCGAGTTATTCCTACCGATTTCTTTTTTCTCTTTTTTAAATTAGATGGTTTTTATTTATTTTTATTATCAATTTAATTGTTATGGTTTATATATATTCTAACTCATGTAAAAGTTCAGATGTAACCGGACAATGTGCCTTAAACATACTGACATTTCAAGAACGGCAACATATCAGTTACTATTAACTAGATATTGTGGTTTTTTTATTTTGCTCCTTTCTAGGTCGGTTAAATACAGAGAACCGTTGTATCATTTATTTTACATTTATATCATAACATTTAAAAATAGAATAGTAATTTAAGAGTTATTTTTTTTAATAGACTTTTAGAACCTATGGTTCAGATCTAATCTAAAGTAATCAAACGGTTCACAAATTAACAGTACACATACGGTTCAGATCTAATCTAAAGTAATCAAACGGTTCACAAATTAACAGTACAATGTGTAGTCAAACACGTTAACTTCACAAAATAGGTCCCCTATATTGTGGGAGTGTGCCGTTCTCACGTTGTTTTTCTTTGTGAAACGGTTCGCACCTTTTAAGAAATATGTGAATAGTTATTTTTTTTTACATAGTTTTTTTTATAGGGGTGGGTTAGGGTCGGGTCCCGATCCGTAAATGTTCAACCCGTATCCCGACCCGACTACTTTTGGAAGTGAAAAAAAAATTCCGATCCCGACCCGACAAAAGTCGGGATCCGAATTTTCGGGATCCCGTAGGGTCGGGATATGTTTATCCCGAATCTCCCGACATATTTTTTTATTTTACGACGACGTCATTTTTTATTAGCAATTTTCATTTGAGAAGTCTAAATATATTATTAACATGAATTTAAAAATAACATTCCTAATAAATAAATAAATAATTAGCATTTAGTAGAAAAAATACTGTGAAACTACAAATAATGGAGTAGATAAAAAAATTGATACGTTGTTTATCAGATTATTTTAGTATTTAGTTTTATTCACACAAACAGCAATTATCATACTAAATGAGATACATTATCATTATAATTTTTATAATCGAAAAATAATAATCATTTATCTTTCTTGAAAATAATAATATAATTTTTTAATTTAAGTGTATTTTTTATTTTAATAGTTTCATATATTCATATATTCAAAACTATAAATTTATATTATACTTATACTTATATAATTATAGTTAATATATTAAACAAAAAAGATCGTAGCTTATATGGTAGCGTGCTTATACTGTATGTTAGAGGTACGAGGTTCGTTTCTTATCACTTGCATCTAATATAAATTAATTTTTATTTTTATTTAAAATATAAATTAATTTAAAAATCGGGTCGGGTCGGGACACCCGACGGAATCAAAATTGTCACCTGATCCCGAAGTTTGTCGGGTCGGGATTTCGGGATTTCCCCCCTCCAACCCAAGAGAAATGAGTCTGCCCAATTTTTCCAAATTACGTATTTAACCTAAATTAATTAACAATTCGTTTTAATTTGCATAACTAAAATAAGATATCAAATCTGAATATTATATTCAAAATAAAATATATTATGAGATTTATGTCATTACGTGTCTCACACGCAACGCGTTGGTAAATTTTACTAGTAAATAAATTATACTATCATTCTATTAACACAAGTCAAATAAGTCTGTCTAATTTAGCCTTTTTTTTTTCCAAAAATACCTTTAAACCTTTATATTAATTATAATAATATCATAGTCATATAAAATATAAAAAGTAAAAAGTAAAAACTAATAAAATAATTTATCACTCTTTAACAATCAAACATTATTTTAAATTTTAAATTATGTTTTTTTTTTATTATCCATATATTTATATCATAATAATACATATTTTTTATATTTTTACCGTATTACTAATATAATTATACCAAAACACCCTCTTTACCGATTAAAAAACAATATTTTGGGAGTGTGCCCAAAACGTGACTGTAAAAACGTGACCACCTGGTGACGTGGTAACGTAACTAACAAAATACTATAAACGTGAACCACCTGGTGACGTGGGCCAACGTGACCATACCCAATAAATCTCTTCTCCTCCCCACCAACGTTCTCAACCGCTTCATTTCCCTTTCTCTCACATCAAAAACACAATTCACACTCCATCCTCACTCTCTATATCAATAAATCTCTCTCTCTATATATCTCTGTATCTATACATATTTCTATATTATATATATATATATTGAAATGAAGCGAAAGGTGCAGCATTCACCGGTGACTCGCAAGCTCCGATCAACCCTTCCCCGTCGCCGTCGATCGGAGATATATCCAATCATCATCTCCGGCAAGGTCCAAACGACTGTATCCTCCTCCCCACTCTCTCTCCTCACCCCCAACCGAGAGGCCTCCACCAGAGTCTCTTGCAACTCTCCGGCGAAATCCTCCGACAGCGTACGCAGGGTCGTCACCAGGCTGTACTCGAAGAGGAGGGAGAATCAGGAGAGAGAGAATGAGTCCTCCTGCATCGAATCGAGCTCGGTTATCAAGAAGAGAGGGAATGAGGAGAGAGAGGTTTCGACCGCTGCTATCTCGGACTCCTCTTGTGTCGAATCGAGCTTTAATAAGCAAAACGAGCTCTCCACTGCTGAGTTTCCATTGAAAATTGTAATTCCGTCTGTTTCGGAGTCCTCTTGTGCAGAATCGACTGTTAAGCAAAACGAGCTCGAGGTCTCTACAGCTGATCACTTTCCGGTGAAAACCGAGGATTGCTCCGATTTGGTATGTTCAGAGCTTCTTCTCTGCGACGAGGACCAATCGGATTACTCATCGGCGTTTTCTGATCTGGAATCCGACGTGTTTGGCCGGAGCTCGTTGGATTATACTCCGTCGGTTTGGTTGGATTCCGAAAGCGAGTTTTCGGAGAGGTCTGTTGGAGACGATTCGACTCCGTCTCCGACTTTTTCTCTCTTCCTTCAGTTCGCTCAGGAGTTCTGCCCTTCGGCCTTCTCTCCGGGTGAGAAATCGGTCTCGGAGGTGGTGGATGAGCATAGAGTATGTTGCTAATCCTTTTATTGTACTCGTTTGTGCTTAATTTTTTGAGTTGAATTGGAATAGTTTCGGCTTGATTAGTACAAAGTGAGGTTGTTAATCTGGGTTCAAATGTAGTAGTAAGTGTAAATAATTAGTACTACGTGAATTTAATTGAAATTGTTACATTTTGATTAGTACAGAATGAGGTCTTAATTAGTATTAAACTGAAGTAATTAGTGTAAAATGTGTAATAAGTGAGTTTAATTGGAATTGATCAGGTTTGATTAGTACAGAATGAGGTCTTAATTAGGGACTTAATTAGTGTTAAACTGTACTCCAGTAATTAGTGTAAAATGTGTAATACGTGAGTTTAATTGAAATTGTTCAGTTTTGATTAGTACAGAATGAGGTCTTATTTAGTGTTAAACTGGAGTAGTAAGTGTAAATAATTGTGTAATACGTGAGTTTAATTGGAATTGTTCAGTTTTGATTAGAATAGGTGAGGTCTTAATTAATGTTAAACTGGAGTAATTAGTGTAAATATGTACTACATGGGTTTAATTAATGTAAAATGCGTAATACATGAACTTAATTCAAACTGTTCAGTTTTGATTAGTACAGAATGAGTTCTTAATTAGTGTTAAACTGGAGTAACAAGTGTGATTAATTGTGTACTACGTGAATTTAATCGAAATTGTTCAGTTTTGATTAGTACAGAATGAGGTCTTAATTAGTGTAAAACTAGAGTAATTAGTGTAAATTGTATAATGCGTGAGTTTAATTGGAGTTGATAAGGTTTGATTGGTACAGAATGAGGTCTTAATCACTGTTAAATTGTAACAGTTAGTGTAAATTGTGTAATACGTGAGTTTAATTGATTAGTACAGAGTGAGAACTTTACTTAGTCACTGTTAGGTTGGAATTTTTTCAGTGTAAATAGAGTAATGGATGAGTTTAATTAGAATAGTTCAGGTTTGATCAGTACATAGTGAGGTTTTTATCATTGTTACTTGGAATAATTTGTGTAATGGATGAGTTTAATTGAGATTACTCCTTTTTTATTAAATAGTTAAAGAAATTAATTTAAATGAATGTGTTAGTTTAAGCATGAGCTGAATTGAACTAGTTCCTTTTTTTTATTAGCTACAGAGTAAAATTTTAATCACTGTTAAATTAATTTATGTATATAATGCATGGGTTTGTTTGGCTGTGAGGTTAGAGTATTGTTCAAGTTAAGTAGAGCCTACTCTCAAGTCTCAATCAGTAATCTTGAATTTCACGAGTTATTTTAATTAACCATGATTAAATTTATTAGAGTAGTTAATTCCTTTCTTAAATATTAACTACTATTTTGATTGGCTGTGACTTGTGAGCTTCGACTGTTTATACCCGTTGGATTAATCATGCTAACTGCAGTGACGTGTATTAGTCAGTTTCCTTTATTGATTATTCTATTTATTTCTTCGCGTGAAGTTTGAATTTAATATCTGCTGTTTGCGTTTATAATGATAAAAAATTCAATTGACGTTCAAATTAAATTTTATCTGCATATATGTACACACCGACCGTCAAAATATTGGTCATCTGGTGATGAAGTACTCGATCCGTTCCTATTTAATTATTCATTACGAAACTACGTGCAATTTTGACCGGTTAAGAACTTGTATCAAAATTGTTTGAATGAATTTTTTTAAAAATTGATCATATAGTTCAAATGTTAAATTTTATGATTAGATTTAAAAAAAAAATCATTTTGACAATTTTGATACAAGGTATAAGTCGGTCAATTGCACGTAGTTTCGTAGTAGACAATTAAATGAGAACGGATGGAGTAACTAAGTAACATAGTTGATCGTGTTAATTACATGTCTTGATTTAAATGATTCAGTGTAAGAGGTTCTGAAATTAACACGTTCTAATGCTTAGCTCACTTTTTCAGCCTCTAAAACAATGAATATTATCTATTTCAAAATGAAGTGAAATATGGCTTTTGACTATTGTGTGTTAGTAATTAGTATCATCATTTTTTATCCGTATTTAAAATGATTATTTAATTAAGCTCCGTCACGATGATTGTTCCACAGCACCGGTTTTAAAATTTCAAAAATTATAAAATAGTTACACGTATATATGTATGTATACAGGTGGTTCCGATGGAGGATGAGGAGGATGAGGAGAGCTACACGATGCTGAGGAGTAGAGAGAGGAGAGAGGTGTACATGCATGACTACGCTGAGGAGTACTGTTCCGAGACCGACTTTGGCCACCTTGTTATTCAGCAGAGGCTCGAGATCGTTCACTGGATCGTCGAGGTCTCTCCTCCTTTTCCTCATTTTTAACTTGTTTGGACTTGATTGTTATAATTTCTAATCTATTGCTCATTATCAATGTGTTTACATTTGGGTCAATAGGAAGCAACAGTTTAATTGCAAAACACGTGATGTTAATTTTAATTGTATTTCAACATTAATTGCCTATAGCAGTTTAATTGCAAAACACGTGATGTTAATTTTAATTGTATTTCAACATTAATTGCCTATAGGAAAAGTTGTGAAAAGTCAGGCCAATTTAAGTAAGTACCAAAGCTCCCTGATGTTTTAACTAATATCTATTTGGTTACCAAAGTTTTATGTACACCACACCAGTAGAGTCCCTATTTTTGAGAATAACAGATATGGTCCAGATTTGAAGAAAAGTGACATTCCATTACGTGAATTTTTATTTTAAAATGCTTTGTTAAGTCAATTCAAGATTTATGACCATGAAGTTGACTAAGTTATCCATTAATAATTCGTTGATTTGCTACTGGCATACCTCACGATAGTCACTTGATGACTCCAACTTAAGGATTATAAATGTGTTTTAATTATAATTATGGAATTCGTTAGTGTATCTAATTACATAAAATATTTGTTATGTTTATACAAGTGATTACTACTTTACTACTACTAGTCACTAGTTCTTCTAACTTAAGTAAATACCAATGGTCCCTGAAGTTTCAATAAGTAATTTTAGCTACCATAGCAATAATTGCAGCAGCAGTAGTCCACAATGTTTAGAAATTGATAGATATGGTCCAAATCTTTAGAAAAGTGACAGTAGGTCATTTTGTTGTTTTTCTTTATAAAATCTTAAATTAAATGATTTTTTTGACATGAAGTTTACCATTTGATGCGTGAATAAATCAATAGTATCTCATTCACTGAAATGGTGGGGATCACACTGTAACGTAACCCTGCTAACTTAATCCCACCTTCACCTTCACCTTCTGCATCGAGTATTTCCTTCTATTTTTTCATCATATAAAGTGTCACTCATTCCCATTTTCACATGTTCCATCCTAGAGTTATTCTATTAATATAACTCTTAAGTATATTTCAACGAAATGATCTTTGTTGATTATCTGTGTTGGTGTTAGCCTACTGATCTTGTTTGTTTTCCTTAATTTCCTCTTTGACTTATTTTTAGTTCTGGGCCATGTTTTTCCAGAAATTAGAGCTTCTTGGAAAAGCATTGAGACCATGTCTTTTGTCTTTGTTCCCCACTCATTACAACAAATAAGTTCACCTGTGCTCTTTTGGCAAATATAGTGTAGAGTTGGGGTTTTGAACTTTGTATGAAAAAGTAGAGGATGATTTTCGTATTTATTTGTTATGCATATGGAGAATAGTTAGTATCAATTTATTACTACATTTGTAATCATATAATCTATACCCAAACTCATCTGAATTGATTATGAATGTTACCAGATCTTTAGACCTCCAAAACATGCACTGTTAAAACTTAAACCCCTCGACTCGAAACTTTTGTCAGAGGAAACAATAACACAGGCCTAGAATATAAAATTTGATGTTGAGGGGACTGAATGATTATTTCTGAAAAGGCCAATAGTTTGTGATTAAATTCTGGAATATGTCTTTTGATTCACGTGAGCCTGTGCACTTTCTAGCACAATCATACATAAGCCAAACATTCTCCTATGATTTTCATGATTTTGTTATGAATGATTAATTGGTAGATGTCAAATATCGGGTTAGTCATTGTTCAGAAGGTTAAAACCAGCAGCATACGGTGCTTTAGCCTTTACATATGTTCTTTTGGTGATTATCCTTCCTGACAATAGCTTGAATGCTTCAACGAGTGCTTGCTAAAATATAAGTGAAGATGAAGTGTCATAAAATGTAGTAATCACGACTTAGCTGTTGTAAAAAAGAATGATATTACCAGAAAATACCCGTGGTCATAAATCTCCACCATATTTTTCCGATCTTGATAAAATTAGTGTTGTGACAAACTAAAGAACAGCATCACTATTGTGATTTTTTATTTTGTTTGGCCAGTAAACTTTTTCTGCATCATCTACAATCAATTGACTTGTCCATCTATCTTGTATATAAGTAGGAAGCTACTGCAAAGGAGCTGCATAAGGAGACCTTGTTCTTAGGTGTTAGCTTGCTAGACCGATTTCTGAGTAAAGGTTTTTTCAAAAACAAGAGGAATCTTCAAGTTGCTGGAATTGCTTGTCTTGCTTTGGCTACAAGGATTGAGGAAAACCAGCCTTTTAATAGGTAAATACATGTATCACATCTTTTCAGCTGTAGCATCTCAATTGTTATCCTAATTGTTAACTAAACAAGTGATGCGCCATCGTAAAAGTAATGGTCCATGAAAATATATAAACTACTTCTTTTGAAGTTGAGCTGCAGTGAAAGGGGACCAGTTATGTGAAAGATAGGCATATGGTCTTTTATTTCATTTTGGTGCAAGAAATATAGATCAGATTCTGTTCAACCCTCAGTTGGAAAATTTTAAGCCCGGGATGTTTAATTCAGTGACAAACAAAGAATTGTGGTACAGGATGGAAATTAAGCATCAGAAAATATAGTTTATATTGATGAGACCAGTCTATTAAGAGAAATGTTTCATGAACCAATTAGCAATACTACTACTTGATTTGATTCCTGAGCTTAATTTGAAATAAACCAATTCCTTTTCGCTTTTCTATAAGGATTAATATGAGTTTAATCAATAGATAGATACACGATCGTATTACCGTAGCCCTGTCTCATCATGGAAATGTAAATTAAATTGCAGGTTCTCATATGTTTGTATAGGTTGTTAGAAAGGTGTTACATGTTATTGGGTACCCTTGCACATTATACAAACAGGAGTTTACTTTTTACAAGTTATCCGTAGTGGAATATTAAACACACTTTATTTTTCTTGTTATTTGTTGCAGTGTAAGAAAAAAGATAATCAGTGTGGGGAGTGATACGTATAGCAGATGTGAAGTGGTTGCCATGGAGTGGTTGGTCCAGGAAGTCCTAAACTTTAAGTGTTTTATGCCAACCATCTACAACTTCTTGTGGTAAATCCTTTTATACTAATTACTCCATTAGAAAAATTGCCACAAATTATATTATACATCGGAATTAATACCTCTTTTATGTTTCAAAATGTGAATTAGGTTTTATCTCAAAGCTGCTAAAGCAAATGAAAATGTGGAAGAAACTGCCAAGTACCTTGCAGTGCTAGCACTTTTGGGTCACGAACAGCTTTGCTTCTGGCCCTCAACTGTTGCAGCTGGCTTAGTCATTCTTGCATCTCTCTCTGCTAACGGAGATGGTTCCTGTAATCGTGTTGTGGAGGTAGAAAAAGACTTTCATAGATTTAAGCACAATATTTTTTCTCTTGACTCTTTCCTGATGACATTTTCAATTAAACCGAACAAAGCTACTCTCTGTAGTAGGCTCACTTGAATGTTTGACATTTCGTGTATTTCATTATTGACATTAGTGGACACATTAAACATTATCTAGAAGTTATACAAGTGTTGCAAGCTACAATACAAATCTTCAGATGAACCTGATCTCTAATAAGTTACTAATATTTGGGTGCTGCACTTTTGTTGAATTCCTAATCTTTATAGTTTATACTTTGTTTTCATTTATTTCCGGTTTTGGACTGTGTGCAACAAAATAGTTTACTCGTGTTCAGGAACAGGAGAATGTGTAGGTTTACGTAGTTTATAAGTTCAAACATAATGTTATTAACTTTTCCTCATAGAGCTTCTGCATATTTGATTTTTACTGGCTGTTGTGTTACCGAAATAGAAACCTTCACATAGTATTTACAACTCTATCATATAGATTTTAATAGTATACAACTCTATCATATAGATTTTAATAGTATACAACTCTATCATCGGTTGTCAACTGGTTAGTGGCATTAAAGATAACATACATTAGTAGAACGAGTCCTGGTTTACTTTGAACCCTAAATATCTGATTATATTCTAAACTACTAACCAGGCAAATTTGTTATTTGGCCTTTGCAGACTCATGTCAGAACAAAGGAGGATGATCTGTCCGACTGCCTTAAGGTATGAACCAAGTCAAAATACAGTTTTCTTACCATTATTTTTTATAAGCTTCAGTTTATTATCTTCGGTTTTCATCGCTAATTTCCTTTAGAATCCCCTTTCAGTTTTCATTATTAATTTCCTTTGGGTCCCCATTGATCTTTCATCCTTTTGGGTTGGAATGAAACATCGAGTACATAGATCACTTTACATAACACAGCTAAGTAGCTAATGAAGTTTTGTTGCTTTAATCAAGTTCTGTTTTCCTTCCGATTACCCAAAAAAACATGATAATATGGAGCCAAGAAGCAAATGTAACCAAAAAAAGGGACCTCAAATCAGGCCTTAATTTATATCTGAAGTTGTCGTTTTCTCTTAATTTATATCTGAAGTTGCCGTTTTCTAAATTTTCTATTTCACTGATCCTGATAATGAATTTTCTTTTATGGCAGAGCCTAGAGTGGTTGGTGAAGTACGCATGCTAGTATATATGGTCGAGAACAAAAGCGGGCTTTGGTGCTAAGTGATCTTCTCATTCAATCAAACCTTTTGTGGATAAGTAGAGTTAAAGAGTATATATTTTCATTAGGAAAAGTAAAAACCAATCCTTCTCAGTGCTATAGCTGAAATTCGTAAATGTAGCATGTTTCCATAATAGGATTTTACATGTAAGCTGTTTATTCTTACATCTTATATACAACGGTAAACAAAGTATAGCGCTTTTGTGTGTTGTGTACGAAGGGGATCGCATCTCATTTGAAGATACTTATGCTGCTACTTGTTGGTTCAAGAATATAGTTACAAATTTTATGTTGTGTTAAAATTGAGCGCTAGCGGTCCTGATTTGTATGGTTGTTTTCATTCATGTGAGTCCTCTGATACATGTGCAATAAAGGGAAAAGAAAGAATAGAAACACTTGCGGGGGATCGACGTGTATGACAAGCCTTGATTTCGTTATTAGCTTTTTAAAACAATTGTGTTTAGTGATCTGTTTCTAGATGTTGTGTGGCAACTGATTCTACTGTAAAATGAAATTTTGCATGTCATTTAATCTTGGGGAAATTTTCTCATGATCTAATTATTAACAATCCTTATGATTCTTAAGGAACCCATTTTTCATTTAGAGAAGCATTAGTTTGAAAGAAAGCAGTTATCATAAATAACACACAAGGACAAGTTAGTTTTCCTAATCCACTCACAGATTGCTTTCAATAGTTATATCAATCTGGAGAAAGCCATGCCATGAGGTATCGCTTTCTTTTGTCCGGTTGCATTCCAAGTCATGTACTACTTTCAGAGTCAGGGTTACTCTGCTTCCCACAGTCATTGGATCTGTTACAGTTTAAATTTAATAACATATTCAATTGCTGTGGGAAGCAGAGTAACCCTGACTTAGAGTCAGGTACTCTGCTTTCCAACCTTATATGGCCTATCATAATCTCACAAGGACAATACACACAAATAGTCTCGATACTAAATTACTAATCAGGAAAAAAATATCCTTGAAATAAGTACACTTTTTTATGTTGTGTACTCCTCTCATTTTTGCTTTTGTATCACAGTATGAAGTAGTGTATATACATATAGGTGCAAAAGGTTATCATAAAGTGTGATAAAAAATTATATTGTTAAAAGAAACACTTGATACTACGTATTTCATGATATTCGTTAATATAAAATTGTTACTTGGATTGATGAATTCTAAATTGAGTCCTATATTAGCTCATTTTTCTGGTAGATATCAATTGAGTCTGAGTAGCGGTGGGGACGTCTAGGCAACGGGGCCAACCAAGTTAAATATGGAACTGAAAGGAGTGAGATTACATATATAGACGTATTTACTTTTTTATATGTAACAACAACCCGTAACTAATGTTAAACTAAATTGATCATATGGACCGCTATTAGATCAACATTCGAATCCCAATTCCATGTCAGATCGGCTTTTGTCTTCATTGCAATTCCGAATCATCTGTGAACTGGTCAATCACACAGACCGATGATTCACAGTTCACATAACTGCCCGATTAGACGATTCTTACGAAGTATCTGTTTCTTTCAATAAGTCCGGTATGGTGACAGAACGAAACCAAACGAGTCCCAGTTCTTGGTTGAATTGATTCAAGTATCACAAGTTTACAGCTTTAAAGTTGGAAGTTGTTTTGTTAGTTGTCTCAAAGTTTGGTCCTCTACTATGAAGGATGTCAATGCTGTGTGTTTATAAATAAAATTGTTCAATAAAAAAAAAAAAACTCATAAAATACAATGTTTATGGAAATCAACTGTTAACCATGTTCCTCTAGTCCGTAGATCGAGTTTACTAAAAAGTTACTTAATAACGAGCATTTGGAATTATATATTTCATAAGCTTACATTTATATTATAGGTATCAGTCTGTAATTAGCTCAAATTAATAAAACTTTTCAACTCTTATCCTTTTTCGATGCAACTAATACAGATGACGGGACAACCAAACTTTGGCTATAGAGAGATCGAAACAAAAGTTAAAAAGAAAAACAATAGATAACGTATCACTTATGTGTCTGAGGTCCACAACTATTATATTTGCAATAAACATCTATGAGTGGATTAAATAAGTATATCCTTTATGCTAAATGTAGCTGTCCAATATCCCATCTCGTTCTATCAATAATTTCAAGACATTGGACAACCAACCTCAAACCTATATGATCTCTATAGTATGAAAAGGGACCTATTATATTGGAATTGTTTGAAGATCATATTTTATTCTTGGTTTTATGCTTAATTATATTTGGTCAAGGGACAAGAATAATTCAATTTGTTTTGTTTATATATATGAGAAAACTTTGAAAGAATAGTACAATAGATGATAGTTAATTTTGGTGAATAGAACGTTGGCAAGTTTACAACTAGTTATATACATATCAATCAATTTAATTATAAAAAATTTCAATCAATTTAATTACAAAAAATTCATATATGTATATTTTTTTACAATTAGTTACATATATGGATTAATATCTCATAGGTACCACTTTTGAACTTTAATTTCCACTAGATACTTATTATAATTTGCATTCCTCTTAGATACCACTTTTTCATATTATATAAATTAAAAAAAATCTAATTTCATAAAAAAACAGAAAATATCTCTCTCCCTTATAAATAAAAAAAATCACAAAAAATTATAAAAAATCATAAAAAAATTATAAAAAATCACAAAAAAAATCATAAAAAATGAAAATATACCATTTTTTACTCCGAAAAAGCGTGTTTTCATAAAAAAACACTTTTTCATAAAAAAAACATTTTTTCATCAAAAAGTGAATTTTATGTATTTAAGTCTCGTTTGACTCATTTCAATACTTGTTAAACTTTGAAATGCCTTTTTAGAAACTAATTTTAGATCTGTAAGCTTAAATTGGTAAGAGTTCTTGCACCCAACACCAATGTTCAAGAGATTGATGGTTCAAATCCACTCAGTTTTTTTTAACTTTAAATAAAATATATGCACTTTTTGTGCTGGACTATATGCACTTTTATTGAACTTTATGCACTTTCGACTGAACTAGATGCATTTTCAGCTGAACCAGATGCACTTTTAGCTGAAACAGATGCACCATTTACAGAACTATATGCATTTTTATTGAACTAGATGTACTTTTGGCTGAACCATATGTACTTTCAGCTGAACCAGATGCACTTTTAGCTGAACCAGATGCACTTTTAGCTGAATAAGATGCATTTTTTATAGAACTATATGCACTTTTATTGAACTATATGCACTTTCGACTGAACTATATTCATTTTCGATTATACTATATGCACTTTTGACTTGACTATATGCACTTTTTTTTAACTTTATGCACTTTCGACTAAACTAGATGCACTTTCAGCTGAACTATATGCACTTTCAGCTGAACTATATGCACTTTCAGCTGAACCAGATGCACTTTTAGCTGAACCAGATACACCTTTTACAGAACTATATGCATTTTTTATTGAACTAGATGTACTTTTGGCTGAACCATATGCACTTTCAGCTGAAACAGATGTATTTTCAGCTGAACCAGATGCACTTTTAGCTGAACTATATACATGCTCACTTTTATTGAACTATATTTACTTTCGACTGAATTGTATGCATTTTCAACGGAACTAGATGTACTTTCAGTTGAATTGAATGCAATTTCGATTCAATTTTATGCACTTTTGACTAACTATATGCACTTTCGACTGAACTATATGCACTTTTATTGAACTATATACGCTTTTGACTAAACTATACATACTTTCGACTGAACTAGATGAACTTTCAGCTCATTTAGATTAAAAAAAATGCACATTTTCATGTAAAAACCACTTTTTGTATAAAAAAAATTCACTTTTTGATGGAAAACGTGTTTTTTTATGAAAAGCTTTTTCCGTATTAAAAGTGTTATATTGACAAAAAAAATTATATATATTTTTATAATTTTTTAAAAAATTTGTGACTTTTTTCAGTTTTTATGATTTTTTCATTTTTTTTCATTTTTATAATTCTTTTTATTTTTTGTTATTTTTTGTATTTTTTATAATTATTTTTGTGATTTTAGTGATTTCTTTATGATATTTGGTGATTTTTTTATAATTTTTTGTCATTTTTTTATAATTTTTTTATGATTTTTTAATACTTTTTTGTGATTTTTTATTTTTTATTTATTTTTTTGTGATTTTTTTAATTTTTTATAATTTTTTTTATTTTGTTGTAATTTAAAACTATTTTTTTGGGTTTGTAGAAAGATAAAATATGTCTATTATATTTTGCTTTGTACGACATTTTAGTAAATAAACTAAATAATTAAAAAGTGGTAACTATAGTAATGTGAACTTATCAAGATATTTATGAAGAATATAAGTTGATATGCGGTACTTATAGAGAATTCCCCCTACATATATTAATTACAATTAGGTGTATATGTCATAAAAAATAACAAAATATATAAAAAATAAAATAAAATATAAATAAATAAAATAATTTGAAAAAAATATTTAAAAAAATAAAAAAATGTGTATATATTATCAAACAGGATTATATATGATTAGACATGATTAGATAGGATTAAACATGATTAGACATGATTGGACATGAATAGACAGGATCAAACACGATTAGACATACAAAATTGAATAGGATTAGACAGGATCACACATGTATTTTGTATAAAAAAATGTATTTTTTAAAATTTTGGTTTTTAATTTTTAAAATTTTTAAATATTTTTTTTGATTTTTTAATGACATATGTAGCTATTTGTAAATAAGTTCATAAAATATGTATTTTTTTTTATAAAAGAGTCGTCAAGTTCAAAATAACCGGATTTTTTATAAATAAATTTTTAAATACGTATTAAATTGTCATTTTCCCCATAAACAAAAAACTACCAAAACAACGTCAATCGTGTCAAAGTCCTTATATCTATCGATGGTATTTACTGGCCACAAAGCTCGTTCATCCGTGTCAAAAAAGTAACTACACCCTCCTATTTGCTTAGTTGCTTTGGTTAATTCATTTGATGATAAAAAAGCAAAAACAATCCAGGTATTGATTTTATTGTGATAATTAGTTCATGAGAAATAGTAGAATTAATAGCTAAAAAATAAACATTAAACGATTAGTTTGGGCATGCACCGGTCGCATACTCACATTGAGTCTAAATTTTCTATTTGGAAGCACTGGCACTATGGAGTTGGTCATGGAGGCGTGAACGGACTACTTTCGGTATATACTAGCCAACTTAAAACGAGTTACAAATGCACCAATTATATCCGCGTTTAATAGATGTACTCCATCCGTCCTAAATTGTTGGGGCTATACGAAACTACGTGCAATTTTAACCGACAAATAACTCATATATATGTTGTCGAAATCGAATTTTTCAAAAGATAATCACATAGTTTAAATGTTAAACTATATGAACGAATTTTAAAAATTTACATTTCAACAATTTAAAGACGAGATATTTATTGGTCAAAATTGCACGTAAATACATAGAGTCTCAATATTTTGGTACGGAGAAAATAAACACATTTTATTTAACATCCCTATGTTGCGCGTTAAATAAGTGCTTTTTTCGTATAAAATGAATAACAAATTTAAAATCAATTAAATTATTCTTATTTCTGGCATAAAAGTATGAACAACAGCGAATTGGACAACCCTACTTCCAATTGTTTAATATTACATGATTAATCTGTACATCATTTACATCTTTTAAATTTGCTTATTAATTTTTTATTCGAAGTTCTAGAGTTAAACTGAACTATTTTCAACTCTTAAGACTATATTGAAACTTAAAAAACTAACTTTAATCCAACTAATTTAAATGAGCTATCCAAATTGAAACAAAACTTCATAAATTGTAGTTAGTTTGGTAAGCATCATAAGTTGATAACTAAATTGTCTGCAGGAATAGAACAATATACCTAAATGTACTTTTTTCTTAAAAATTTGTTATCAACTTTTAAAAAGTTTTAAATTGCAAGAATAATTTTAATAAAGAGAGAGATTGAATAGTTTATCAAACTTTTTCTTATCGAGAGGAATGAAAACAATATCTATGTTTGTACTTATTCGACCAACTACATCTCTTTCAATTACATAGGGCTGTTAGGTGATTATTTATAGCCATGTGTCTAATAACCAACAGTGTAACTTAGTTGACTTATTACTAAAATTGAATAACCTGCAAAGTGCAAACGCTATTTGCTGAAAGAAAAGTCATGGTTTTCTTAAAGAAATACTCGTACCACTCATTCAACCAAACATTTCTTATTTTGTATTAGAATGCATTACTAAACTAAGTAGTTGTGTGGTTGGATATGTGTAGTTGGAGGAAGTTTTTTAAGCAAACAATATAATTTCTCTTGCTTAAATGGAGAGAGCTTCGTTAAAAAACTAAATAGTTGGCCATGAAATATAAGAAATACGGCGGCTGTTTGTTTGAGTTTGTATTGAGTTTAGATTATGCTAGATAAGATTACAAATACAGTCGGGCTTATAAATCTCGCGTTTGTTATGAAAAATGAAGACGTAACTATTATTAACATGTGATTAGAAATGATAATAAATGAGGGTATTTGGAGTAATAAGGAGTGTGGTATTTACAAATTTAGGTATTTGGAGTAAAGGGGGTGTCATATGTATATATTAAAATCATATATATATATATTTTGCAAATTTATTTATTATAAATATAAATGTAAATTTGTAAAATAGTTCAAATCCAATAAAAAGAAAACAAACACTTTATAGATATTTCATGTATGTATTATTAATCACACCTTCATTTCTTATCCCGCCATAATCCAAGGGTATTCATAGTTCCGTTACTACTAATACCGCAACCAAACGAGCCCATAGTATTAGAGTCTCTCATCTTGATAATAGTATCGTGGTAGAAGATGATGAAAACGCTAGCACAAACTGCATTTTTTTATACTCAATGCTCTCACTTTTTATACTCAATGTCCAAATAATTAATCCCCCGTCTTAAAACAAGTAAACATTTCGATTATTTAGTTTTTTTTAAGGAACCCTTTCCGATAGTTAAATTAAATTAAATTTACATTTATAGCCTCATATTTTAAATAATAAATGATTATGTTTAAAAACAATCTTTGTTAGAATGTCTTTTTCTTTGTAAATAATAATATTATTTTAAATATGTAAATAACACAATTTGCAAAAACATTAGTCATTGTACTTTTTTAGGGAGGGGGATAGTAATTTTATTTTATTTAGAAAGAAGGGAGATTAGTAATTTTAATTTAATATTCCAAAGTATCCACTAACATTAATTGCCAAACTCGGACACTCCCAAATGATGAGAACTGTATAATTATAAATATCAAAACACATAAAGAGATATACATGATACTAGTGTATAATAATCTGCTCTTGGTGAGAGAGAAGGCTGTAACAGATAAGAAGGAAAAAGGACACTATCCCAGAGCCAGAAACATTTATTTATATTTTATTTAAATATACACATACACGTATATATATTAGGGTTATCACTTATTTGGGCATACTTAGTTGTATCTGGTAAAATTAAAAATATCTCGACCTGCTCTACAATTCTCTTATTCTTCATATCTACCAAGTTTATTCTACTCTTCCCAGGTCTGTATATCATCTATATATCTATACAAAAATTTATTATTTATAAATATCTAAGATATTCTGTTCCCAAGTCAAACTATGCTCTTTTGAAAAATTCTTATCCTTTTTTATGCTATAATTATCGCTTCACTCTTGCTTTAAATTCCCAGTATATTGCTCATAAGGCTTAGTAGAAACAATTTTATTATCTGGGTATGTTTCATTTTTGTGATCTAGTGAGAAAGTAGCTTGCTTTGTTCATTTTAAGCCTCAAAATCATCACTTTCTTTCATTTTTAGGTGTTTGTGGAAAAGGGTTGTTGGCAAATTAGCTCATTTTTGTTGAAATTTATATACATATATATATATATATATATACTATATATTATCTAGTGAAGTGAGGAAATGGTGTCGAGATCATACTCAAACCTCTTAGAGCTAGCTTCGGGGGAGAACACGTCCCCGTCTTTTAGTCGAATGCCACGTAGGATTCCTCGTGTGATGACTGTACCTGGCATAATATCCGACCTTGACGATGACCGATCAGATGGTACATGTTCCGACAGGTCATCGTCGGTCCAAAAAGATCGTATTATCATTGTAGCTAATCAGCTCCCGCTTAAGGCTCATAGAAGAACCGATAGTAGTAATGGTAGTACCAAATGGAGCTTTACTTGGGACGATAACTCTCTTCTCCTTCAGCTGAAAGACGGGTTAGGTGAAGATGAGAGCGAGGTTATATACGTTGGTTGTCTTAAGGAAGATGTTCACCCGAACGAACAGGATGAGGTGTCGCAGATACTTCTCGAGTCGTTTAATTGTGTAGCGACCTTTTTGCCTGCGGATTTGTATACGAGATATTATCATGGGTTTTGTAAGCAACAGCTGTGGCCTTTGTTTCACTACATGTTGCCTTTATCTCCCGATCTAGGTGGTAGGTTTAATCGGTCTCTTTGGCAGGCGTATGTGTCGGTGAACAAGATTTTTGCCGATAGGATTATGGAAGTGATTAATCCGGAAGATGATTTCGTTTGGGTACACGACTACCATCTTATGGTGTTACCCACATTTTTGAGAAAGAGGTTTAATAGGGTCAAATTGGGATTTTTTCTGCATAGCCCCTTTCCTTCTTCGGAGATATACAAGACGTTACCCATTAGAGAAGAGCTTCTCCGAGCTCTTTTAAATGCCGATCTTATCGGTTTTCACACATTTGACTACGCGAGGCATTTCCTCTCGTGTTGTAGTCGAATGCTTGGTTTATCATATGAATCTAAACGTGGTTATATAGGCCTGGAGTACTATGGTCGAACAGTGAGTATCAAGATTCTTCCAGTTGGTATACACATGAGCCAGCTTCAATCTGTTTTGAGTCTCGAGCTAACTAAAACAAAAGTGTCCGAGCTTATCAAACAATTCAATGATCAGGATAGGATAATGATGTTGGGGGTAGATGATATGGACATATTTAAAGGTATAAGTTTGAAATTATTAGCATTTGAACAATTACTCATACAACACCCCGAATGGCAAGGAAAGATCGTACTTGTGCAAATAGCAAATCCAGCTCGAGGACGTGGCAAAGATGTTCAAGAAGTTCAAGACGAGACTTATTCTACGGTTGAGAGAATTAATGAAGCGTTTGGAAAACCCGGTTATGAACCGGTTATCTTGATAGATGAACCGCTCAAGTTCTATGAAAGAATGGCTTATTATGTAGTGGCAGAGTGTTGTTTGGTAACAGCTGTTAGAGATGGTATGAATCTGATCCCGTATGAGTATATAATTAGCCGACAAGGGAACGAGGCTTTAGATAAGGTTATGGGTACAGGTCCGAAAAAGAGCATGTTAGTTGTGTCGGAGTTTATAGGGTGCTCCCCATCTTTAAGCGGTGCAATTCGAGTTAACCCGTGGAATATAGACGCTGTAGCCGATGCAATGGATTACGCTCTAATGATAGATGCACAGGAAAAACAACTTCGACATGAGAAACACTATAAATACGTGAGTACACATCATGTAGGTTATTGGGCTAGGAGTTTTCTACAAGATTTGGATAGGACTTGTAAAGATCATGTGAGGTGTAGGTGTTGGGGAATCGGGTTTGGGTTGAGTTTTAGAGTTGTCGCGCTTGATCCTAATTTTAGGAAACTTGCGATAGAGCATATTGTTTCGGCTTATAAAAGGACCAAGAAGAGAGCTATATTGCTAGATTATGATGGTACGTTGATGCCTCAATCTTCGATTGATAAGAGCCCGAGCTCAAAGACCATTGAGATGCTTAACGCCCTGTGTTGGGACAAGAATAATATGGTTTTTATCGTTAGTGCAAAAAGGAAGGACACTCTTTCTGAATGGTTTTCTCCATGTGAGAATCTGGGAATTGCAGCTGAGCATGGATGTTTCTTTAGGTGAGTCACTTGAAAAGTGTTTAGCTGTTTTGTTTGCTGGGCACATTTAGCTTTTGCGTTATTTTTATAGCTTTTTTGGACATAATACTGTTGATGTCTTCTGGAAGACAACTTTGCACTCATTTTAATGATTACTTTTCCTTTAGAAAATAAAAGTTTTGACCCAATTGTTATTGAAAATTGTTCCTAAATCTGAAGTACTTACCGTCTAACGCTGGGTCACTTTTTGTTTGTGTTTTATGTTTCAGTTTTGAACATTCATCTGTTTATCATTCTATTATAATAAGCTAACTTAAGTCAAACGAGCCTTGCCCAATTTAGCCACTTTTTCCCAAAAATACCCCTACGCATTTATATTAATTACAATAATGCCATACTCATAAAAATATAAAAAGTAAAAACTAATGAAACTATTTATCACTCTTTAACAACCAAACATTCTTTTAAATCTTAAACAATGTTTTTTTTTGTATTATCCACATATTTATATCATAACTATACCTATTTTCTATATTTTTTATTGCATTACGCGCCGCACACGCAACGCGTGAGGCACCATTACTAGTTTTTCATAAGAGAACTCATTTCAAACAATTTTAGTTTTACTTATCTGAAACTGACATTTTTAGATCGAAATTTAGAAACATATTAGAGAAAACCTGAACACAAGAATAATTTTCAAAACTATCTTGCTAGAAGTTTATCATAATAAATCCAACCTATTCAACCCGAAATGTTCGACACAAGTTTTAATGGTAACCAATTAATTGCTTTATTTCTTGGGCTTTCTCAGGCAGGTTTACTAAATTAGACAGTCTCATTTTCTGGAAGTGTAACAGTCTATTGAAAATTTTATGATAACTTTTCTTTGATCTCTTCTGCTATTAAAATAACAGAATTATTTTGGATCAATTAAACATACCCAATTAAAAAAATTCAGGCTGAAGCATGGGGATGTGGAGTGGGAAACGTGTATACCGGCAGTGGAAAGTAGCTGGAAGCAGATTGCTGAGCCTGTTATGAAGCTTTACACCGAGACAACAGATGGATCCGTAATTGAATTTAAAGAAACTGCTTTCGTTTGGTGCTACGAGGATTCCGATCCTGATTTTGGATCATGCCAAGCTAAAGAACTTCTCGATCATCTCGAAAGTGTGCTTGCCAATGAACCCGTTACTGTTAAAAGTGGTCAAAACATTGTCGAGGTTAAGCCACAGGTATAGTTCTTATGTCCTAACATTTTATTTGATTTCCCATTCTGCATTTACTTGAAACTTTACGTCTAGTTTGCTATTACCTTTTTATCTTCATCTTCCTCCTCTGTTTTTTGAGTTAAATTCTACTCATTGCTAAAGAAAAGACAACACTAAGTAGCGGCTTCTTGCTTTACATCTTTATTTTCCGCTTTTTTCGTCAGAATGATAATCAATGATTAAACCACTAAATTCTAAAGGCTGTAACACATTTTCCCTAAAAATCTAAGTTAAGACTTTTGGGTATTCTTAGAACTTGATTGTTTGATGATTAGGCGGGAGGTGGGTGTTTAATAACCAACAAACCTACAGCATGCACATCAAAATTTGAATGTAGCAGTTGGTCATTTTAATCTGGAATCGCATTTGTGGGGAGGGCAAGTTGAACCAACTAGTAACTTTTATTAACTATGTTTAAATTTGTGTAAAGTCAGGGAATTAAAGTTGTAATTGCCCTGTTCTTTGTGCTTTTATTAATTTTTATTAGGATAGATTTTTGTTTTGTTTTATAAAACCCATATATTTTCCATTATGTTAGGAAAATAAGGGAAAATAAGGAAAAATACGTCGTGGGATCTCTTTAAAAGTTATATGCTTGTTGAATTGGATTATGTATACACAGAATAACTTCTAAACTATGTCTATGGCAAGTAGAATTTCCAACCAAAAAGGAACACTAATTCCAAGGAAATTGATTTTTCCTATCTCTATTTTAGTTTTCAATTATATCTTCTAAACTATATCTTCGTTCTTCCTATTAAGTAGTTGTGCCAGAGCCAAAGTTATGTTTTGTTGTGAATTTTCAAGCAATGTGAATTAAAGTAGCTGTGACCAAAAAATAAGTTTGATCTTTTTTTCACTGAAAAATTAATTTTCCTTCTGTTATCACATTTTATCAAGAATAACCAAGTCCTGGCCTGGCGTTTCAGTGTATTCTTCTCATTTCATTCCTTTGTTATGTTTCTAATGTCTTTTGAGGTTATTTTGCTGCATGAGGGCTAAGAATTCTCATACTTTGCTGCTCTCTTTTTTTTTATCAAGAAAAACATTTTTCATATGCTGCTGTTTAAGGCACTGTACTCTGTTGGTGTTCGTGAAATCGTTCTGGCTAAAATGACCTTATGTGGATAATGGAATCTAACATTTGCCAGAATTTTGATATTCTCTTACAACCATTGTACCAAATGACATGGCCAACATGAGGTGATAGTGATTTCTTGGTGATACTTATTTTGTCTCATTACGCCTATTACCTAAACCAATCAATAATCGTATTGTGGAAGAGTTCAAGAGATTTGTTTTTGCTGCCCTAGTTTTATTAGGGTAGCCTACCCTGAATTTGTTTGAGCCATTTGATCAAAAAACAATCCAATCCAATCCAAGGGTTAACAAAAACTATGGATGGTTATGTGGTCTTTTTCAATAACAAATTTAATTTTTCTATTTTCAACAAATTAGAATTTGATAAATTAAAAACAAATTGTAAAACACACTAAAAACCCAAATAAAAATATGAAACCTTAGGAGGGCCTACCCTAAACTTAAATACTAATCAAATACTCGGTACTGAGTATTTGATTAATATTTAAGTTTAGGGTAGGTCCTCCTAAGGTTTCATATTTTTATTTGGGTTTTTAGTGTGTTTTACAATTTGTTTTTAATTTATCAAATTCTAATTTGTTAAAAATAGAAAAATTAAATTAGTTATTAAAAAAGACCACATAACCATCCATAGTTTTTGTTAACCCTTTCAATTGGATTGTTTTTTTGATCCAATGGCTCAAACAAATTCAGGGTAGGCTACCCTAATAAATCTAGGGCAGCAAAAACGGATCTGAGTTTTCAAGTGCAAAGATATTTATTGTTCTTTTAAATATAAAATTGTGTTTATTACACAGGGTGTAAGCAAGGGGCTCGTAGCTAAACGCCTACTGTCCGCAATGCAAGAGAGAGAAATGTGCCCTGATTTTGTGTTGTGTATCGGAGACGATCGATCCGATGAAGACATGTTTGAGGTGATAACCAGTTCCGTTGGTGGACCATCTATAGCTCCTAACGCGGAAGTTTTTGCTTGTACTGTTGGCAAAAAGCCTAGTAAGGCAAAGTATTACCTTGACGACACTGTGGAAATAGAGAGACTCGTGCAGGGTTTGGCCTCTGTTGCTGAGCAAACAGTTCACTGAAAAGGTTAATGAGTTGCCATGTATGGTGAGGTTTTAGCTTAATCTTCTTTTGTTCTTTTGTTAGTTCTATGTGTAGTAGTAGTGTTTGTTGTTGTAAGAGAATGTGCACACTTGGAAACTTTGTTCGTTGCGTTTGTCAAGTGAAATTGTAAATATGTTACTGGTTTACTTTTGTTTTTCTCTGTAGTTTTGTCTAAGGAACTGAAAACTTAGAAGTGTAATATCATGTTTGTGCTATTGCTTGGAGTTTTACTTCTTTGGTCAGTTTGTTGATGTAAAATGAAAGTTTCGAGATGGAAATGACTGGAGCTTAAGCCTGTCACTCCAGCTAATTTTTACTTATCTTTTCTTCTGAATATTTTTCTCGTTTCGTTGAGAGCTTTTGTGTCTCATTATAATAGTTGTCAAACTTGTCATGAATTTGGGGTTGCGTATTCGTGTGTCGTGCGTGATAGTTCACCTCTTTTCGAGGTCATACATCTCTGCTTTTAGTATATGGTAATATATTCAAAAAATATTTTTAGAAACTCTTAAAACATATGGCGTTTTAGCACTTGCATGAGCTTGAACCACACTGCACCCTTGTTTTGTTTGACCTATTGGATAGACGGTACATCTATATGGCGTTTTAGCACTTACTATGTGCTTGTTTTTTGTTGTAATATATCACGAATGTAAGCTTTTGTCACTGTATATATGACAATAAATTCACAGTAATCCTGGTACCTGTAACTCCTGTATCAGCCAGTGTCCGGCTAGTTTGAGTACTTCAAACTTGTAAATTCTGATGTAAACATAGATTTCGATTTATTTTTTTACTGATAAGCTTAAAGTGAGTGGAAATTCCAAGTGAAGTATATGCTAAATGTTTTTTTTTGGTTGATTTCTTAACCGTTCATCAAGCGCCATGGTACTTGTGTGCACATGCTTGACGTTCTTTTTTGTTATTGTCTCGTACTAAAAACATGCTTGTCCCCATTATTAGAATAATTCAATTTAAAAGTATATGTTTTATTGTTCTATTGCTCATTTATAATTCCTTTGAGTAGTCAGACTCTGAGTTGGTTATTGTCCTTTTTTTATGGTTTCATCTGTTTGGCTTATGGCTATATAATACTACTGTAGAAATTTTTTTGCAAGCTTATTGTCCGTTTCTTTCCATTGTTTTCCCGCATTTTTTTTTACTAATAACTACCATTTAGGCATTTAACAACACTATTATCCAAGGTTAGTTGTTTTACTGGTTTCACTTTTTTTTTTCAGCAACAAGAGTTTCAGCATAAATTTTTAAATCTAACACGCCATTTGAGCATCTTGCTACAAGTAGCCAATCAATTGCTAGCAAAGGATTGGATTTTCATCGCCATTAACTCATTAAGCACGTTGGTTAGACAAGCTGTTGAGAATTTACTGCAATTCTATCGGCTAAACCACCAAAATAAAGGCACGAAGCCTGAAATGCGCATAGGCAAACAAGAAAAGAGCAAAAATTTCTTAGAGGAGCGAAATAAAAGACTAGAAATTTATGAAATAGAATTACATATTTGTGACCTTTGACATGGTAATTACTAATTAGAATGCATTTCAAATGAGCTATCTGGAGTTTTGAATTAACTAAACGACTTTTAAGATTTGTTATAATCTTGTTACTTAGGTTCATTGATTTATTTAAATTAGGAAAAAAATATGTTTAGTACACCAAACTATACTGATGTTAACGATTTGGGTATACATCTTTCAAACTTTTCAATTTGGGTACAATACTATAATAACTTTCCAATTTAGTTACTACCATCTAAATTAATCATGGAATAATGTCACGTGACATTTGACAAACGTTAATTTGAGAGGGTAATTTGACAATTTTGCACTAAAATATGTCATCATAGAATTATTTTTTTTCCTAATTTCACACAACAAAAATTAGCACATAATCCAAATTTTTGTTATGTGTGAAATTGGGAGGAAACGTTTTTTCTAGAATGACATATTTTTGTGCAAAATTGTCAAATTAACGTTTGTCAAATGTCACATGACATGATTTCGTGATTAATTTAGACGGTGATACATAAATTGAAAAGTTATTATAGTGTGGTAGCCAAATTGAAAATTTTGAAAGGTAAGTATCCAAATCGTTAAAAGCAAATAGTTTAATATATTAAAGGTAATTAATTTTTTTTTTTAGAGATAAGTAGTTGGGTATTCATAACAAATTATATATACGAACTATCACTATCGATAGTAGCCCGGTTTTGTCCTTTTCACTATCGATTTTAAAGCATTCACAACAAGTTATGTATACTAACAGTCTATTTTACCGCATTAAAACTTAATATCTACTTTGCATATTGTAGATCATCTATAATACATACCTGTTTAAGATTTTTCTCAATACAGCATATTATCTAAATTACTTTTTTACTTCTTATAACAAAATTAAAATGGATAAAAGATATGTTATTGTACAAAAAATATTACAAGTATGGATAAAACAACAAAAAAATAACAAACTATTTTGAACAACCAAATATTTTTGTATTTCAATATACATAAACAAATTATCACATAAAAAAAATGGAGACAAATGCAATAACTAAAACAAATTGAGACAAAAAAAAAAGTAGATGTACAAAAACACTCGAGTAATAAAAAGATAAAAAAGGGAAATATGGGAGAAACCCCATGTAGAGAGAGAGAGAGAGAGTGAGGAAAGTGTTTGGATGCTATGCATAAGTCTACGGTGTTTTTAGACTATAAAAAACTACTATATACTTGTTAGGTATATAATACATTTTTTTGTAAAACAGATATTTTATAGAAAATCTGCTAAATGAACCACATTGTATAGATATCATGTATTATAGAAAAAATGGGACTTATAGCAAACTTGCTGCGAGTGCTCTAAGTTTGTAACCTAAAGTTAATATGATGGGGGAAATGGTTTTTAAATTAATTGATCATTGTAGAGAGTTAAACTTTGTTTGTTTGCATCATTTGAAGGTTATAATTGTATTAGAAGTTTTATCGGATTCACAACTGATGTGTTTGATTGCGTAAAGTGGAATTAGAGTATTGGGATGGATCGGACTCAAATGATGTGTTTTTTTTTCCAGCTTGAAGGCGGGTTATTGATGACATTGCATCGAAAAGGGGCAGAATGTAGAGAGCTATATTGAATTAGATCGACAATAAACTCTACATCAATCAGAAGGGGAACTACGATCATGGATTCATGTCACATAAAATTATTTTGTTTATAGAAGAATCAATTTTACATGTATGATGTAACCCAATAGTAAATTAACCAGGAAACACTTGCAAACAATAAATATCAAAGAAACAAAACTGAGGATTAATTAACGGAAAAATGTTCACAGTACAATTTGCCATCATTACTGAATCAAATACTAGCTTTTTGTGATCTGTGTTTTAGATCAAAATTGATTTGATGACCTAATTTTTAAAAAAATTAATTTAGTGACCCGTGTTATGCATTGTTAATAATTTAGTGACATTCTGTCAACTCTTTTAGATGAAAAAGTTTATAAATTACCAATTTAGTCCGTATAGTTTGAAAATTTATAATATAACCTTTAAATTATAAAAGATACAGATTTGAATTTGAAAAAAGTCAAATTATAATACTCCAACTTGATTTTTTGTAACACAATAAAGAAAATTTTCTCTAAGATTCAAAAGCCTGTAAAAATGTATATTATTTTTCATTTTTTCAGAATTGTGTAAAATACTCCTACTTATAATTTTTAAAAACTACTTCAAAAGTAAGAAATAATATTAAACTTTTTTTTTCAAAAAAAGAGAATTAAGAAATAATATCGATTTTTGAAGAAAGGATTTATTCTTAAAAAAATATGTATAATATATAAATCTATTTTCAAAATAAATAAAGTTCTTAGAAAATGTTGATTTATCTAAAGAATTTTTTCTCCTGAAAACCAGATTTCTTTCCAAAGTCGTATTTTTCTTTAGTAAACAATTCAAAAGAAAATGCTTAAGTAAACATTATATTGTTAAAAGAGAAAACAATTTAGTACAGATTTTTAAATCATAAACTAAACTTTTTTAAAAAAAACTCGCATTTTCTTGAATTAGTTTTTGCATTTTTTCAAGAAAAGTTGCTAAATTGAAAATGTGCATTTTCCCAACAAAAAATAATATTTATTTTCTTAAAATGGGTTAATTTTGTTATTTTCATCAATTTACTAAATCAATTTACTAGTTTAATTGTTAATTTCTACATTATGAAGACTGCACTGTAAATGTTTTGATTAAACTTCTAAAGATAGTTTAACGTTTTTCATCAAGAAAGTTAACGGTGGTCGCTAAATCATTAAAAGAGTACAAGCTATGTCACTAAATCAATATTTTTGAAAGTCATGTCACCTAAAAGCGTGACCAGGCGGCAACCCCACAATTTTGAAAAATATTTTTTTTTATTAGTGTTTTTCGTAAAAAAATTATATATACGGTATTCTGGCAATCACTTAAATATTTTTTTTAGCAACCATTTTCAAAATTATACATTGTTAGTGCAATAACATAACATGATTTTGTATGTTCTGATAATATATAAGTAATACTTAAAAAATTAACATGGACAATTGATTATAAAAGACATTTTATACCAAATTATCATGTTGACACGTAACACACATCTTAAAAAAAATTAAACAAAAATAATAAGAATTAATACCTCATAAGTACCACTTTTGAATTTTAATTCCCACTAGATACCTATTATAATTTGTATTTCACTTAGATACCACTTTTTCATGCTATATAAATTTAAAAAAATCTAATTTCATAAAAAAAACAGAAAATATCTCTCTTTCTCTCCCTCATAAATGAAAAAAATCATAAAAAAATTATAAAATATCATAAAAAATGTCAATATACAACTTTTTACACCGAAAAGCGTTTTTTCATAAAAAAAACACTTTTTCATCAAAAAGTGAATTTTATGTATTTAACTCTCGTTTGACTCATTTCAATGTTTGTTAAAGTTTGAATTGCCTTTTTAGTAACTAATTTTAGATCCGTAAGCTCAAATTGGTAAGAGTGTTTGCACCCAACACCAATGTTTAAGAGCTTGGTGGTTCGAATCCACCAAGTTTTTTTTAACTTTAAAATAAAATATATGCACTTTTTGTGCTGTACTATATGCACTTTTATTGAACTGCATGCACTCTCGACTGTACTAGATGCACTTTCGACTGAATTAGATGCACTTTTAGCTGAACCAGATGCACCTTTTATAGAACTATATGCATTTTTATTGAACTATACGTACTTTTGACTGAACCATATACACTTTCAACTGAACCATATGCACTTTTAGCTGAACCATATGCACTTTTAGCTGAATGAGATGCATTTTTGACAGAACTATATGCATTTTTATTGAACTATATGCACTTGCGACTGTATTATATTCATTTTTGACTAGACTATATGCACTTTTGACTTAACTATATGTACTTTTAACTAAATTATATGCAGTTTAAGTTGAACCAGATGTACTTTCAGCTGAACCAGCTGCATTTTTAGCTGAACTATATGCATACTCACTTTTTTTGAACTATATTTACTTTCGACTGAATTGTATACACTTTCAACGGAACTAGATGTACTTTCAACTGAATTGAATACAATTTTGACTCAATTTTATGCACTTTTGACTAAATATATGCACTTTCGACTGACTTATATGCACTTTTATTGAACTATATACGCTTTTGACTAAACTATACGTACGTTCGACTGAACTAGATGCACTTTCAGCTCATTTAGATTAACAAAAGGCATATTTTCATGTAAAAACCACTTTTTGTATAAAAAAAATTCACTTTTTGATGGAAAAAGTGTTTTTTTTATGAAAAAACATATTTTTCGGTATAAAAAGTGTTATATTGACCAAAAAATTTATATATTTTTTTGTAATTTTAAAAAAAAATTTGTTTTTTTTCTTTTTTTTTGTGAATTTTTTTCTTTTTTTAAATAATTTTTTGTGATTTTTTATATTTTTTGTGATTTTTTATGTTTTTTTTTATTTTGTTGTAATTTAAAACTATTTTTTTGGGTTTATAGAAAGATAAAATATGTCTATTATATTTTGGTTTGTATGACCATTTAGTAAATAAACTAAATAATTAAAAAGGGTACATATGTGCAATGTGAATTTATCAAGATATGTAAAAAGAATATAAATTGGTATGAGATACTTATAAAAAAATTTCCCAAATAATAATTAGAGTAGTGGTGAGTGCAAACAAAACTTATAAAAGAATTTTTTATGGTTTGTATTTTAATTGAAGTGAGTATACTGAAATTGTGTAATAGATATTTAATTGTTCGTATATATCTATTATTTAATATACGTTTGGTTTTTTCAGAATTTTTTTAATATTTTTTTACTTTCGTGTCTTAATGTTTTTACTTGTTATAGCTTAATTTCTTAAATTTAACTTTTTTATCTTTTTGGATTCTATTTTATTTATTTTTTAGTCAATTTTGAAACGCTGAAACTTTCGACACATGAGTGCACGCGACATTAATGTTATGGGGTTTTTTTTGGTATTTTGAAAAAAAAAAGTCGAAATTGAGTGAAAAAGAAAAAAATAGAAATCAAATATATTTGGAAAACAAATATATTGAGTGAGAAGAAAGTAAGATAAACAAATGAAGAAAAGATGATAAAAAAGATGTATTTATAATTTGGAAAATATTATGAGTTTTTATTAATTTTTTCAACCCTACGCATGTTTTATATTGGTTCCGCCTCCGATGTCAGCATATCAATTTTGATTTAAAACGCAAGCCACTAAAATGATATAATCCCCCAAATATGTCACATTCTTTTTTAACTTGGTACTATGTCCACTTTTTTACTTTTTATATGAAACTATCCAGATTTCCCTAGATTTTTTTCCAACTATTTTATGGGATATTTATGCCGTCCTTTTCGTATCAATCATGTAATAAATATCTACTCCTATTACGTAGTTGAAAACGATTTTCTCATTCATATGAATCATAAACTCATATAATCTCATACTTATTTTTGTTGAAAGGAGAGCCTATCTTATTTTGAGAAGTAAATAGTATTTTACTAGACCAAAAATATAATGCGACGATATATAGAATATATCATCCATCGTGCAAAAACAAGGGCATAAGGAGATAAAAAAACCTATCCAACTAAGATTTCAACTTTCCCATTGCAAGGATATGTCGATGTACGTTTAACAGGGTTGTCTTCTGTCGGTGTAGTCGTGTAGAAATCACTACTTTTATTTCGCTGCCTAATTTAAAACATGTAAAAAGATTTGATTTTGCCAATGACACCAAGTTAATTACACTGCTTGCCTAGACAATTAAAAGTTTTAACGACTTGCTGCACGAGATAAGTGAAACCGTGGCTAATACGAAATGATATCATAAATTACAAGTACCTAATTCTTGATGATGCATACAAGCAAAATTTCCTCTATAAACGTCTCCCGATAAACTATAAATACAGGTTAATGATACATATACTACTTAAACACTTCCAATCATACTCAATGGTGTGACATGTTATGTGGCATAGACCATTTAATAAAAAGTTGAATTAAAGGGACTAAATGTTTGTGATGTTGCAGTTCTTGTTTGGTTAAAGTCTTTTTGGCCTAAATTCTTTTTTTTTATTCCTTTTATTTGAAGTGATGACATTGTGTTATTATGTAATCATTTAGTTATGCAAAAAAAAAAAAAAATATATATATATATATATATTTATAATTTTTGAAAAATAATGAAAAACTCTATTTTTTTTGAAGTAATAAAAGTGAAGGCAATGTAAACGTATGTATATGTATGAGTTGTGTGCCATTTTTTTTTCTTTTGATATCTATTTATAATTTTTGAAAAGTAATGAAAAACTTAAAAAAAAATTAAGTAAGAAAAGTGAGAGCAGTGTAAACATGTGTAACATGAGTTGTGTGCCACTTTTTATTTTCTTTTGGTGCAACTACCAATTTACTTGTATAATCAATTTAATTCAATTTTTTTATTAAAAGATATATACCAAAGAACATGTTACGTCATTTAGTGTAATTGAGAGTTTAAGTGTATTATTACCCATAAATACAACTCACTCTAACAAATGACTAACAAATGAGTCTTTTTTCTACCTGTATGGAAAAAAGAAATATAGCTTATATTTACGCTTTGCGTGTACAATTCATCTCATGTGTGAGAATAATGAAAAGCAAGATTTATTTAAATTTATGGCCGAACAACTTAGCCCAATAATCAATTAGTGTTTGGCCTTTTAAAGTCACTTTATTAATTGTTTTTTTCGTTTTTCATGTTTTTTTTTTCTTTTCGTGTTTTTTTATAAATTAACAAAAAGAAGATATGACCTAAATAAAGCAGTGTACAAAATAACATCTATCGAGATAAACGTCTCGATTCCTAATCAGCATAGCAGCTAATGATAGATGCTATAAATCTCCTAAATATGTGTAAGTAATTATTATATTGAAACATAGGAATTCGTCGTCTCATATAATCTTCTCAGTTGTCGATGTCGAGTTATAGAACTCTTCTTCTTGCTGTACTCTTGGAACTCTTCCTACTTGACCAAAAGCTAAGATTGATGAAAAGACCAAAAGCCACTTTTAACAGTTCCACCAAAAATTAAAAAGGTTAATACTAAAAAAATCAGCCATTTAAAAAATAGAAAAATTTGAAAAGGTCAACAACTCATAGTTATTTTTCAAAAGAAAAAAAAACACTCAGTCTGTATTATTTTTTATTTTAATAAGACTGGTTTTATATATTAAAAAGGATAAAAGTCTTAATAGAAAGGTAAAAATAAAGGGAATCTTTTTGTTAAAAAGGCAAAGAGTTACTTTTGTTGAGAATGCAAAATATGAAAATATCTTTTTTTAATTAAGTAATGGATGATGTAAACATTAAGTTAAATTGGTATCTTACATTATTGATTATAGCATGCCATTCAAGCGTAAAATAGTTGATAGTTTGTTAAGAGGGTCAAATTGGTGACTCAATCAAACCCAAGAATAAAATATATATATAAAAAAAAAAACTGAAAACTTGGGACTAAATCAATAAGGACCATAACTCTAGGTATTTTGGACAATTTCTCAAAATAAATCAGTGCCTTTTATAAGTATTTGGTGGGTTTAGAATCTTTAAGAGTTAGGGTTTTATGATGTTTTGTACCCTGAGATTTATCATTTTTTCAGTTTTATGATTCTAATTTTTATTTTATTTTCATTTTTGTGCCTCATATTTTAGTTTTTTTTGTTTTCTCAGATTTTCCGTCCAAAAATCTAACAGATGTTAACGGAACACAGTCATATGCATGGCACATGCTGCATTACCGTTAAAATTAAGGGTGTTATGGTCTTTTTCATATAAATGTTCAATTTTAATCGTTGGATCAATGACAAAAGGATCCAATGACTCATATTTATCACATACATATACATATATACGCTATACTGCATGTTGTACATACATAGATATATACACACAGTAATATATATATATATACAAAGTAATATATATATATATAGGGGAGGATTTATACACACATAAAAAACACATTATCTTTGCATATCAATCACAACACTCCATTTACTAACTTTTAATGGTCAAGATTAGTTCATCTAATAAAAAGAATAAACACATAATCTTGACCATTAAAAATTAGTAAATGAAGGGTTGTGATTGATGTGTAAAGATAATGTGTTTTTTTATGTGTGTATGGATCCTTCCCCATATATATATATATAATGGCAACTGCAGGACCACCACCACCACCGTCACCCCAATCCGACCCAATTCACACCTCCTCAACGCGTGTATTTACCTCGCGAACCACTTAAACGCATCCTAGATCCACCAACTGATCCACCAGATGACGATTTCGAATGTCTAATCAACCTCTTCTCCGCCACCGTTGAATCTGTCTCCTTCACCCTCTTTCCCCACTTTCTTCCTTTTGCTTCTCGTCGCTGTCCTTTTGTCAAAAAAGTACATGTACATATATATGTGTATATATATATTTTATATTTATATGTATGTACTTTTGTATGGGGTTTTTTATTGATAAAAGGTGGGTTTTGTTGGGTATTACTCTGGGTTTAATTATAGGATTAAATAGTGGATGTATATATACATGTATATATATATATATGTATATATATATATACTTCGATGTGGGGCTTGATTGATGATAATAGCGCTAAGGTATTGAGAGTCTCATATGCAGGTTGAAGAATGATGATGAGTTGAATTTTTTATTTTTTATCTTGAATATATTTATGGGAATGAATTGGAATATTATGGTTATTTATCATATATGTTCATATATAATTTTATTGCTATAGTAAATATACAACAATTGTTTAAAACTTCATTTATTTTTTGAAATTATTGATATGTATCTTATATATATATATATAATTGTATATATTACTTTATTACTTCTGTATAAAAAGGAAAATAAGAATTCCTTACACTTATTAATTTTTAGTATTTATCTTATAATTATAATGATTTTTGACTTTTTTTTTAATAATGTTTATTTATTTACTTAAAACATAATTTAAGACTTTTAAGTAACCATTATCTAAAGTAAATAGTGTAAATAAATGAGGGCATTTAGGTAAAAAAATTGAAAAACATACATGTGCCGTACACATTACCATTAATTGGACGGAAAAGTTCGAAACTAAAATAAAGCTGAAATATGGGGCATCAAAATGAAAAAATAAGAAGTACAAAACATCATAAAACCCAGAGAGTGAAAATTCAAATTTCTTGCATTTTTATTTTGTAGTTTACACTGATAAGAATTCATGTATCTTCCTTTGACGGTCAGATCAATGGCGATATCAATATATAAGCATCGTGTGAGGTTGAAAAAATAACAGTTGGTTTAGAATCTAGATAAAACTGTTGGGACCAAGGAGAAATTTAATTATAAACTATAGTCTATAGGAATCATATATTTTTGGACTTCACTAGTTCCCTTCACCATCGTTTTGAAATTTGAAGGAAGCCTTTCTGTTATTTTATTATTCTCTCAATAAATTAGTGGTCCTCCTAGAAGGTATTTGACAATTTGTCTTTTTTTTTTTCTCTAACTTTTTAAAACTGTATCGTTTGTAGTTATTTTCTTTGTCACTTTAGGTGGAACTTAAGTTTTGTAACAAATTAATCAACATGTTTATTTAAAACATAAAATCTGACACTTTTTACACTTTGGCCACTAGTTACATGATACTGTTAAATTATAATCCAAGGTAATGTCACTATAAAAACAAAGAAACACGTATAAATACATACATGTACACAACAATGTACGATTACACACACACATAATGTAAATGCATTATCAAATATATACAAAAGTATTACAAATAGAAGAAATGCATAATTATAATAATGCATATACACACACACATACATATAAAATCTAAATTGAAGGAGGAAGAAATCGAAGGTCGGAGACAGGGGAGGTCGTGGTGATTGATTTCGTCATTAAGATTGAGAGGTGGAGAGAAAAGGGCAAGTCCAGTACTGATTATAATATAGTTTTTTGTTTTTGTTTTTTTGTCTCGGATTAGAATATATAGTTCAAAAAACTTATATATTCTTTTTGCTAAATAAGTCTTGTATGTATAATCAAATCCCCTACATTTTAACATAATCCCCTACATTTTAACATGCGAGGATAAATCACTACAAGAAAAAATTCATTTAGCATCATAATTTTTTTTCGGTTAAGTGATTGTGGCTAAATTTTAGCAACAGTTTAACAACAAATAGCAACATAATCTGTTGTTAAAATTTAGCCACAACCACTTTAACAACATAACCGGAAAAAAAATTATGATGTTAAATAAACGTTTTCTTATAGTGAATATACATTTGATCCACATCTTCAACAAAAATAAAATTCCCACCTATATATTATATATAGATTAATTGGGACATGTTCGTTATCTAATTAAAGCGAATCAACATTTGGTCCCTTTTTAAATTTACACTCAATAAATATACTGTATGAAATATCAAACTATGATCATAAAAAGGACTAATTTACTTTTAAGTAAATCATTTATTGGTCCCTTAATTTGATATTCATATTATTTAAAACTTTGGTTTTTGTCACTAGTTTTAATCATTGAGTAATTCTTGTTGCAATTTAAAATTACAGGGAAGATATAGCTCTTTTGGTTTAAACTACGAGGGTGATTCGTATAATCAACCATAATCAACATACAAAAGATTGGTCAAACTTAATTAAAAAACAAGAAAGAGAATTGGAGAGTTTTCACACACACTCGGTTATATATATATATATATTACTCATTCCGTTCCGATTTAATTGTCTATTACGAAAATATGTGTAATTTTGACCGTTCAAAAACTTGTATCAAAATAGTCGAAATGAAAAATTTCAAAAGTTAATCATATAGTTCAAATGTTAAATTTTATGATTATATTTTAAAAAAATTCATTTTGACAATTTTAATACAAGTTATAAGTCGGTCAAAATTGCACGGAATTTCGTAATAGATAATTAAATGGTAACGGACGACAGAGTATTATATATTTACAAATTTTCCACAGTCTCTCTTTCTTTCATACAAGAGATGAATGGCAATGGTATTGTGGAGAGGGCTCTTTGCAGCCTTGGCAAAGGATTTGATATCACATCTGATTTCAAGTTAAAGTACTGCAAAGGTAAAGAGAGATTAATTTTGCTTAACGAAAACGAGACAAAAGAGCTGGTTATACCGGGCTTAGGGTCCTATAAGGATATTTCAGTCGATATAAAATGCGACAAGGGTGACCGGACACGTTATCAATCCGATATCCTGGACTTTAATCAAGTAAGTACTACATTATTTTATTAATCATATGTCTAAATCCTTATTGGTAATAGTTGCTCATACATCCAAAAACGTTTTGGTATTCTATGCATTTATGTCTTATGATAGTACCCGTGTTATATATTTATCTGCTAAATTAACAGTTACAAAAGCAAATATTACAGTGGCCATTTATTGAGAAAATGAGCCTTTCCGTTTCTTTTCGTTCTTTGGAAATTAGGTAGTTGAAAATTTTGAAGATATGTATTGTTTGGTAAACATCTATATGAATTTCATTTGTTTACGAGATCTAAGAGCCAAATAATTGGGTAACCTTATTATCATTATTTCTCCAATCGTGAGGTTTTAAGTTTTTAACCTTATACTATAATTAGTTTAGGCAATACTTTACTGAAAAATAACTTATATGGAAGCTATGTTATTAGTCTTTCCTTGAAAATATGTTACAGTCGGTCAAATCTTAAATCGGAAAATGAAAATTTTGATCATCAAATCAAAGAAATTTTCCATATATATATAGTTTTTTAGTACATCACATGAATCTATAGAATGGGTAGTATATTTGACACACCAAATTGGCCGGGTAACTAAAATTTGTGAACACTTTGTGCAGCACTCGGGCATACAAATAACTATTTTTTTTTTCCTTTCAGAGTATTCAGAAATATAAAATAATACGCATCATGATAGCTGTTATTGTTCTTACCGTGTTGGGACATCAACTTCATGTGCACAATTGACTAATGAAAATTGATTACCACACACTTATATTATATTAGTTATATATAATTTCCAGACAATGACTTAGATTAATGATATTTAGAAAGTAAGACAAATTGAGTCAACTTATGGAAGTTTTCAAACTTTTTGATGATTTATGAAGAGTATATATATCATTAGAAATTAATATCACTAATCCTCTTTATATGTTTGTGAAACGCCTTGGTTACTAGTATTGTTTTTCATTTACTTAGGTATGAATTATGAAATGCTATATAAATATTCTAGTAATAGTAATCGTGACCAACGTCTTACGTATCCGACGCGTGCTATATATAAGATCCGGATAAATAAATTTTTAAAAAGTATATTGATTGAATGAATATATTAAATTAAAAATCGTGAGTAATATAACGTTTTTGTTATACAAAATACATGTAAAACGATTTTGTTTGGTATAACATTATAATTGTTTTAAAAAGATCATGATTTTTATGTGTTTTTTATATTTTGAATTAAATAAATGTAAATGAGTAATTAGTAAAAAAGAGAGAGTATTTTTAGAAAAAATGGTCAAATTTTGACAGACTCACTTTATAGATATATGATGATACTAGTAAAAGTTAATCACGCGTTGCGTGTGTGTGAGACGCGTAATGACATAAATCTCGTAATATATTTTATTTTGAACATAATATTCAGATTTGGTATCATTTATTTTAGTTATGCATATTAAAACGAATTGTTGATTAATTTAGACTACATCCGTAATTAGAAAAATATAGTAAGCATAAATTGTTAATTAATTAGATTAGATATATTGATAATTATTAAAATAGAGTGAGATATTTTTGAAAAAATTTAACAAAATTTGGCAGCCTCAACTTTTATTAAGTTTACTTACTCTCTCCGTTCCTATTTAATTGTCCACTACGAAACCACGTGAAATTTTGACCGGCTTATAACTTGTATCAAAATTGTCGAAATGAATTTTTTTTAAAATTTAATCATAAAATTTAACATTTGAACTATATGATCAAATTTTAAAAATTTTCATTCCGATAATTTTGATACAAGTACTTGACCGGTCAAAATTGCACGTAATTTCGTAATGGACAGTTAAATAGTAACGGAGGGAGTATATTAATAGTACGATCAAATGATTAAACGTAGCTAGTTACGAATAATCTAACATTTGTATGACGGTTGGAAAATAAAATACTAAATATGTGCCTCGGCTTCTTGTAATTTTATGCATATTTGAACGCACGGGGTGTGGCTGCATATGCATATTTGATTTGGACGATTAATTGATTATCATATCAAAAAATACAAGTAGTCAGTATAAAATAATGTTTGATTTAGTGAGAGTTAAAAACTGTCACAAGTCTGTCACTAATTTAAAAAGTTGTCACAAATCTGTCGCAAATTGACTAAATTGTCACAAAACCGTCTTAAAAACCGTCGTTAATAAGCGCGTAACAAAAAATAGCGTCACTAATCCCATATGACTAAGTAGACAAAAAATAGCGTCACAAATCTGTCGCTATTTGGATATTTTTTTGTAATGAGTGTAGTGGAAATTTTAGAAATTAAGTAGACAAATTACTAAAAATTATACTCCATATGTCTAACGCGTTAATTGCAGATGTCAGAATTTTTCAACAAAAATTGTGCCGTACCAGGAAAAATACCGTCCGGTTACTTCAATTCGATTTTTGGGTTCAATAGCGGATCGTGGGCTACCGATACATCAAATACCAAGAATTTAGGACTTGATGGCTACTTTATAATACTCTTTGATCTCCTTCTTGATCGGTACCCTCTTGTTCTCTCCGATGAAGTACGAAATGCTGTTCCTTCGACGTGGGACCCGCATGCTCTCGCAAGGTATGTCATTCTAATATACAGTGTCAAGTGAGCTTCTTCATAATCTAGATCAGAAATATATTATGTGTGTGTGTAACTTGACAGTTCATTACGGTCTAATTACTCTGAAAACTGAATTAAATGCCGGTTTTGTTAATTAGTAAGGTTCTGACGCAGCTTTTGTTTAAGCTCGAAAGCTTACCTTTAGTCTAAAAATTCTTGAGTCCCATGAATTAAAGCTTACAGTTTTCCATTTAACAAGGCCATTTACGAAGTTATTAATCCATTAAGATCAACATAACTTAATAATTTAATTAGTGACTATATTGGGGCAACACCACCCCCATAATTATAATTTTATTTTGTATAATGTACTCTGACTATAATTTATTAATTTGTTCAAAATAGGGATTTGACAGTACCCCGTAATTAGAAAACTTTTCTTTTAACATTATATTGTTTTTAATGCAGACCTAGCACCCCTCGTATATATACTTCCTGATTTAATTATCTATATTGAGGTATATCAACAATTGATGGTATTCTCTATTCGTAATATGGTTTGTAGCAATAAATTGACGTTGGAATGTTTATTTTTGGGTTTCTTGACTAATTCCATGGCCGACTATTTGTAATTCTTGGTTGAGATAACACGTTACCATTTTCCCCAATCATCAGTCACCACAAACAATTACTTTATTCTCTTTACATAATACATCCAAGACTTCGAAAGACATTTATATTCTGACATCCAAGACCGAGTATTTGTAAGTCTTTAGTAAATTTTGTGTTGGAATGTTTGTTTGTTTTGTGTTTCTTAACTAATTCCATGACCGAGTATTTGTAAGTCTTGGTTGAGATAACACGTTATCATTTTCCTCGATCATCAGTCATCGCAAACAATTACTTTAGTCTTTTATTTTACATGATACATCCAAGACTTCAAAATAAATTATCCTTTTCTATTGTAATTTCTGAGTAGTAACGTGACTAACGTCAAAAGAAATTGGGTATAGTAATTAACGTCCTAGCTAGTAGTAGCCAGGGGGGCCCCCGACTTCTACATTTGTCCCATACTCAAATTTTATTGTTGTTCATAGTGATATTATTAAGCTAAACAAATAGCGTGTTCATAGGAATAAAACAGTTAAACCAAAGAAATAGTTTAAAATATATAAAACAATTGTTATTGTAATAGGGCAATTCACTGTAAATAACTATTAACAACTTATATTCCTCATATGTATTTTAATAAATTCACATTACTCACATGTATCACTTTTTAATTATTTAGTTTATTTTACTAAAAAAGGGTCATACAAATCAAAATATAATAGACATATTTTATCTCTCTACAAACCCAAAAACGTAGTTTTAAATTACAACAAAATTCTATAAAACAGAAAAAAATCATAAAAAATCATAAAAAATCAAAAATAAAAAAAAATAAAAAAAAGTAAAAAAAATCATTTAAAAAAAATCACAAAAAATTTATAAAAAAGACAAAAAATTATAAAAAATACCAAAAATCACAAATTTTTTTTTATAAAAAATCATGAAAAATGAAAAAAAATCACATACTTTTTAAAAAATTACAAAAAAATGTATAATTGTTTTTGTCAATATAACACTTTTTATACCGAAAAATCTGTTTTTCATCAAAAAAACACTTTTTCCATCAAAAAGTGAATTTTTTTATACAAAAAGTGGGTTTTCCATGAAAATGTACCCTTTTTCAATCTAAATGTATTGGAAGTGCATCTACTTCAGTCGAAAATGCATATAATTTGGTCAAAAGTACATATAATTTAGTCAAAAGTGCATAAAATTAAGTCGAAATTGTATTCAATTCAGCTGAAATTATATCTAGTTCCGTTGAAATTGCATACAATTTAGTCGAAAATAAATATAGTTCAATAAAAGTGAGTATGCATATAGTTCATCTCAAAGTGCATCTGTTTCACCTGAAAATACATGTGGTTTAGTTTAAATTGCATCTAATTTAGTCGAAAGTACATATAGTTAAATCAAAAGTGCATATAGTCTAGTCGAAAATGAATATAGTCCAGTCAAAAGTATATATAGTTCAAGTCAAAAGTGTATATAGTTCGGTCAAAAATGCATCTGATTCAGCTAAAAGTGCATCTGATTCACCTAAAAGTGAATATGGTTCAGCTAAAATTGCATCTGGTTCAGCTGAAAGTGCTTATGGTTCAGCCGAAAGTGCATGTAGTTAAATAAAAGTGCATATAGTTCTGTAAAAGATGCATCTGGTTCAGCTGAAAGTGCATCTGGTTCAGCTGAAAGTGCATCTAGTTCAGTCGAACGTACATAAAGTTCAATAAAAGTGATTTTTTCACTTTTTATAATTTTTTTATAATTTTTTTATAATTTTTTTCATTTTTTCAATTTTTTTCAATTTTTTATAATTTTTGTGATTTTTTTTCATTTTTTTACAATTTTTGTGAATTTTTACAATTTTTTGTGATTTTTTTAAAAAAATCATTTTTTTTTTGATTTTTTTGATTTTTTTGAGATTTTTTTCATTTTATATAATTTTATGTGTTTTTTTGAGATTTTTTGTGAAATATGTGTATGGTGTTTTGGTAAATAAAGTAAATAATTAAAAAGTGGTTCATATGTGCAATATGAACTTATTGAGGTAGTTAAGAGGAATATAAGTTCAAAAATGGTACATATTGGGCATTTAAAAAGTTCAAAAATGATAGCTATTGGGCATTAATTCTTAATAATACATGAGATTAGAAATGTAAAAAAAATAAAGTATTGTTAGAAAGGTTTGAATTTTGGTCTTTCTAGAGTTAGTATAAATTCATAGCCATTTAGGCTATATATATACATATATAATAAATTTAAACAATATATATTATTGGTTCCATGTTATAAAAAAAAAATTTATTTAACTTCTTATCCAAGATCCAAGTATTACTGGCCTCCCCTGCTAATAGCCACCCTATATGATCCGTAGTTAGGTCTATGGTCTCTTTATTTTACTCGGCATTAGCCCCTAATATAATATATCAAGAAAAAAGAGAGGGGGGGTGGGGAAGTTGTTTACTGTTTTTAACTAACAATTGCAGAATTGCTCATACAAAAACTCTGATGCAACTCTATAATTTCCTATTTCATACCTGCGGTCCCCAAAGAATTGATAGCAACAACCACTATGTGTAACTTTAATTTTCTTGAAATGAAAATGTTAAAAAATTGGTTACATAGTTTAGTAAATAAACTATATGATGACATTTTGGAAAAAGAATATTTCAACGATTTAGATACGAGATTGTTGCAAATGAAAGTTGCACGGAGTTTCGTAATAATCAATCGTTTAGAGATAAAAGGAGCATAAAAATTACATCTTAAATTGTTTAAGAAAAATTAAAACATATATATATATATATATTTTTTTTTTTTACTGTAAATGATGGTATGACCGATATGCCACTCACTAATTGTGATCATTTTAATTGTAAATAAGAGCAGCTAAAGATTAAAAAAAGCAATTATGACTCTATTAATAGAACTGAGTAGCGGTTTTAAGATTTCTATTTTCTTTAATTTAATATGATTGATACATTTTATTTTTCGGGTTTTTATCAGAATACAACTCCAATATAATTGTTATGTATTTTTACTATTTTAATTTGTGTACTTTAATTATATAATCGGCGAATGTGCTATTCCGTTTGTAATCAACAAATTTCATCCAATTTTGAAATAACATAATTTTTGTTTTTGAGTGTACTTTGAAACGCAATAGATTTGCAGTCACTTGTCAATTTTAGACATTTTATATTATATTATGATTTATTGACATCTATGCACCGCAAGAGATATATCGTTTAACTCAAAGAATTCCAAAAAATATAATTTGCTGTTTTCGATCTGTTTTTTTATTGTTACAAATGGCCATTATCTGTACTAGAACACTATTTTACGAAAAAAAAAATACAAGTATAAAAGACGACATAACTTGACGTCATTTCAAAACTGAACAGAAAAAATCCATTGTAAAATTTGGACATTGTAAGATGGCAGATAGAGAGAATAAAAAAGGTAGGTTAAAAATTAAACTACAAGAAAATATTAGGAACTAGGAACTAGGAAGGCTGGCGGGGGGCTATAGCCCCCTATTTTCGAAAAATAATTTTTTACATGTTATTTTTTTTATAACAAAAATAACGATGTAACCCCCTATATTGATTTTTAAAAATTCAGCCCTCTCACAGATACCGACTCCGTCACTGCTTTTGATACGTATTATAAAGGTCCAAATGGCTTACTATATGGTAGGAAAGGGTCTGCAGCATTTGTTGATACTTGGTGGTTGCTATAACAGTTTTGTTGCACGTTTCTCACCTATTCAAGTCTCTTGCAACTGTGTTTAAATTGTCGTATGCAGAAAGACTAAAGCCCTATGTTAATATTTATAAAACCAGAAATAATTTTTATAAAATTTGTAGAAATTTAATTTTGACCCAGTCGTATTTCGGAAAGTACTGCTTATTTTCATTTTATAACATTAGAGCAAACTACAATTTGTTTTTGTTTTTTGTGTTTTCATTTTATTCTCCCGTCTTTAAACTTTAAAGTTTAAACTAAAAAAAGTAAAGAAATATTAGAAATTATGAATCTTTACTTTTTTCCCTGCTTATCGATCGATTGTATATTTAAATTATTGATTTATCGCTTTATCTTCTGCTTTTGTATTTGGCATTTTAGATGGAAACAATTCAATTCCTATAACATGTACTTATTCAAAGTTTCTAAACGTGCCTTTTACTAAATGTGAAGTGATATTATTAAATTGTAGGAGACCATATATCCATCATGAAAGTTGCAGCTAATTAAATTTCCGTACTAACAAGTCATTTGAAATAAAAGAAACACCCTAGATAAACGTCGGTCCGTCAACAAAGTTAGTGCAAGTATAAATGAAGAATTAAGAGTTTTTTTCTATTGCAGAATTTAAGTTGGTGTGAATGGTTAATTTCTTCTGTAAAGAGTATCCTATGCAAACTTGACCAGTTCAAATGAGATCGAAATAAAAAATGCCATTAAAAAATTAAACCAAACGTATTACTATTTTAAACCTTAAATAATCGTGAGACTTAAAAATAAATACATACCAATCAACATAATTACAAAAAATTCATGTGTACTTTTTTTACAATTAGGTATGTATATTTATTTACAACTAGTTACATATGTCATAAAAAATAACAAAATATACAAAAAAAAAAAAATCAAAAAAAAAAAAAATATTGATTTTTTTTAAAAAAAAAATTATACACAGTATCAACCATGATTAGACATGATTGAACATTATTAGATAGGATTAGACATACAAGATTGGACAGGATTGGACAGAATTAAACATGATCAAACAAGATTAGATATACATGATTGATTGAACAAGATTAGACAGCATCACACATATTTTTTGTATAAAAAAAGTATTTCTTAAAATTTGTTTTTTTAATTTTGGTTTTGAATTTTTAAATATTTTTTTGATTTTTTTTTGGATTTGTTAATGACATATTTACGTATATATAAATAAGTTCACAAAATATGTATTTTTTGTAAAAGAGTTATCAAATTCAAAACAACCGCTACTTGTTATTTTTCCTAAATAATATGGTCACAGTTTCTACATCTTTACATCAAGTTGGTTTTAGTCACTATCCGGAATGGCATATGCAACAGGTAATTATACAATTTATTTGGAGAACGTTTACTTAATTTGGACTGTGTTACAACTAGATTAGTTGGAATAATAGTAGTCATAGATTCATAGTTCATAACTTTTGGTATCATATATTCAAATTTGGGTCTGATATATTCCAGATACAAGAAAACACGTAAAATTTTATAAATTTAGTGTGTATCTTACATATCTTTCTTGTGAATAAGTACATAAAAAAGCAAACCTAATAGAATTATGAAATGCATGATGATATAAGTAAAGACTAAATGACACATTATAAAAACTATCTTCTAATTTGGATCTAAGCTCTGTATACCAATTGATGGATAAATCCACCCTAAGTTTGTTCTTACGGTGCAAACCTTAAAAACTCGGGCAACTTATTACGTTGGTTACCGCAACTCAAAATAAGTGCAAAAGCGCCAATTATAGAGAGATAAAAGTTAAAAGAAAAACTCTTGTATTATTATTATAAATGAATCCTAAATATTAAGGGAAACTCACTTTAAATAACAAGAGTCCAATACAAATTCCAAAAGAAAAATACTAATCCTAATCCCAAAAGGAAATAACGAATCTAAGGAAATAACTAATCCTAATCCTAAAAGGAAATAAGGAATCTAATAGCAGCAAGAAGTAAATAACAATTAAATAACGACTAGAACTTTTAGCCAAGTCCTCTAGTCGGTATCGGGTCAGGACCCGTATCCAACATCAAGATAAACTCTTCGTTGATTATGTATGTGGTTTATGTAATGATGTGTAAATTTTTTAATTAATTGGACAGTTTCATAGAGAATTATGGGACACATATAATAGTGGGGCTAAGCATTGGTGGGCAAGATATGGTGGCAATGAAGCAAGACAAATCTTCAAGCCTTGGGCCACGTCAGCTTAAGAACCACTTGGATGAGCTTGGTGATCAGTTATTCACTGGCTTGTGTAATTTTTATCCACGCACACAAAAGCCCAAGGTAGGCTGTTTCATTTATTTTTTTTAAAAAAAACTCATTTTTTTTTTATATATAAAATAAAGAGAATAAACCTGTTCTATACTTTTAACTTTAATTTCAGATGTATATATAAAGATTAAGTGCCTCAATATTATTTGTTTGCTAAGTTTTCTAATGTAATCTGACTACTCTAAGTAGTAAATATAAAACAAATTATGGTCAGGCTTAGGAACAGATTAAGTCCGAAGATAATTGGAACAAAAACGCATGCTAAGCAAATGTGATGCTATCATTACATATTGTTCTCGTGAGTGAAACATGTGTGCAGACCACTTGATCAAAAGCGAAAGAGTCATGGCCGAAGAAATTCGAGTATACGAAGAGACCCCTATGAGTTTGACAGATTTGTTGTTGGAAGACACGGGAAATAACGCTTGACAACTGTTTTGTTAATTTTTTTAATTTCTCTTGTACCCAAAAATAAAATAAAATAAAGTTACTTTACCGATCAAGAGTGAAGAAATAAGTGAAAATAAGAATTGAATTAAAAGGTCGGCGGAGGAACATTTTCTTTGCAAACATGATTCATGGAAATAATTAAGATGCATGTAATTTTAGATAATAGCAATATCTTTTGTCCATATATCAACAGGTACCGGAGGCTTTCAAGGTTTTTGACCCGCAGCCAATTTCTTACGACAGCTTATCACCAATCTCAACAAATGATGTGAGTTTGATTATTATTGGGTCATCTGTGTCTTTCTCTTTCTAAATATGTGTGTGTTTGTTTATGTATATTGAAAGGCTTTTGATAATGTCATAAGCTGATGTTACTGAAACTGTGATTTTTTTTTTTTTATTCCTAAACAAGATCTTAGTAAATTTGTCTTGTTAGATGAACAGGTCAATTTTACTACATTCTTTGAATTTCTATCAGGTTATGGTGGGATTAATTGGGGGAGAATATAAAAACTTTCTCAGTATCCAATTAAAGTAATTGATAAATCCAATGGTAGCTAATGTAATGTTCACAATTTTGGCAGGGTATTACTGTTATGTGTTCAAAACGGGGAGGAGATGTGTCCGTTAGCAGCCATTGTGAATGGCTGCTAACGGTTCCATTAATGGCAGATGCAATTCACTTTAACTTCATACCGATCACATCTCTCCTCAAAGGTGTAGCAGGCAAAGGATTCTTGTCGCATGCTATAAACCTCTATATGCGGTGTAAGCGATTAAACTCTTTTAAACACTTTCGTAACGAAAAAGTTTTTGTTTAGAAGAAGGGGTATAACATATCAAGCCGAAACACATTTCTTTTCCCATTAATTTGAATCAATTGTAGGGCTTAACTTCTTGAGGTGAACTTATATGTTTGTCGATTATGCGCTCGTGTAGAAGAAGGAAATCGACAGACATATTGTTCTTTAACTTCCACTTCCGGTTTTCACTTGCTTTCACTATTTTCAAAACCAAATAAATAAACATATTTCATTTTGTTAAATGCTCCTAATCTCCATATATTCACATTTAAGTATATTCTTTTACAAACGAAATAAGCATACCTTTTCTAGAAGTTCATTAAATTCATGCTTATAACCAAATTTGGTAAATATGGTCTTTACTCATTTTATTTGTTTATAACATTGCAGATAAGCCTCCTATAGGAGACCTACAGTACTTTCTAGACTTCCAAGGGCACAAAGTCTGGGCACCAATGCATAATGACCTTCCATTAACACCCACACCATCTAAATCCATTACAACATCTCTACAGTTTAATTACATTAGCCCTAAGCTTTATGTAAACACTACTCAGGTACATCTTCTCTCCTTTTTATTCAGCTTTTAAGAAAGCCTAAGTTCGAATATTTCAACAACAACAAAAAAGCGTTTTAGGAGAATGAGAAGAAATTCATCTTGCTTTAAACTTCGAAGTGCTTTGTTCGAAACATCTGAAAAGCTTAAATCCAAAGCTTATAAGTTTTAACTAAATCTATTTCAACTTAATTGCCAAGATTTAGTATGTCTTGATTCATGTTTTAGTAAAATCATTTGTTAGCTATTGCAGTCTGCATACCAAATTTCCTCCTCACTTTTGTAATCCACTAGCTCCGTAAGGATTGTTTGCTTGCAATGGTTAAGCTCAACTTAAATACTTTTAACGTAAACATGTCTGTGTATTTAGTTGACTTGGTGAAGAACTGATTTTGTTTTTCCTTTTTTAGTGATATGCATGGAAAACTATAAATTTTACTGCTAAATGAACCCAAATCTTTTTCTCTGCCTGAAAAAGGCATCTGAAATATTAAAACCGATAGCCAGAAAATTTTATTTCTTTATTCAACAATTTATAGCTGAAAGCCTGAGACGTCATAAATTATAGGTTACGGTTGGTCAGAGACCGGTTTCTGGGATGCGGTTGTTCCTAGAAGGCATGAAATGTAACAGGTAATTATCTAATATTTCACACATTGCCTACAATAATTAATATTTAATTTTCAACAAACTTCAAATATTTCTCTGATAATGACAGTAATATATCTTAATTGACATTAATCAGGTTAGCCATACACCTCCAACATTTATCAAATACACCAGTTCTTTTACAAAACAAAATCAATATTTCTGCGATTTGGAGAGGGTCCGAAGAACTCTCGGATAGTAGATACTTTGAGCCCGTGCAATGGAAAAAACTCTCTCATGTATGCACCGGTGCTGTCAAATACGACCCCAGATGGGCCCAACCTCATAGCCATGCTGCTTTCATCGTCACAGGAGCCCAGCTGTATGTAAAAACGCATGGGTCTATTACCGTATTGCACCTTCGCCTCTCATTTTCCAAGGTTAGTAACTTAGAACTATTATCTACTTCTTACGTTTAGAAATAGTTTTATTTTTAGGTTATTTATCATGCATTTTTATTTGAAAACTAATCGTAGCTGTGGTATTTATCATTTTGAGTAGTAAAGTTTATAAATCTCTTTGACAAAAAAATGGCATTTGAAAATTTTGAGCACCAAACACAATTCTTGAGTATCGTAGCTGAACTATAAACCAGCACCAAGTGTAATTTTTCAAAGTCTAGCTACGGACAAGTTTGAACTAAACCATTTGATATTGATTATGTGAATTTCTTTGATTTTTACTTACTTGGACCTTTATGAAACCAATAGATTTCAAGCTATAAGAAAGTTTCTAAGCAGATTTTTCTTCTTCTTGAGTAAATCCAAGCTCCGTCTGCTTAAATAAATCTGATTATGATTTACTTTTGCAGGGGACATAATTGATTTCTAATCACTTTTTTTGCAAAAATATATAACAGGTGTCAAACGCCCTCATCGTGCAATCAAGTTGGTCGGAAAGTTCAACACAAGTTTCTCAGAGATCGAGTCTATTTTCTATGCTTAGTTCAAGTTTGCCTGCCAACGTGGAGAGAGAGGTGAATCAAGCAGCAGTTGTGGACTCGAGTGTATATCCAAGCGGCCCACCAGCACCCGTGCAAACACAAAAGCTGTTGAAATTTGTCGATTTGACCGAGTTTAGCAGGGGACCGTTGGATAGCCCCGGGCACTGGCTGGTGACTGGGGCTATGCTGGTTTCGGAGAAGGGCAAAATTGGCTTGAATGTTAAGTTTTCTTTGTTGCATTTGATTGATAACAATTAACAAGTACAGATTATGGAAGAATGTATATAAGGGAAAGGGTGAGTTGATGCAAATGGTTTCCGTGGTTTCAACAACAATTTTGGTTTATGACGCGATTCAATCTAATTAAGAATATAGATATTGATCAAAACTACGAGAAAAAAGTTGCAAACAGAAATGAAGAACCCGTAAAAATATTTCAGAGTCTGATTTGTTGCAGCGAAGCAGCTTATATAGTGTTAACTAACCTTGCAAGTTGTAATAAACAAGCGAACCGATTTTTAACGGAGTCCACTGATTGAGGAAAAGGACGAGTAACTTATAGTATGGATCCGTCAAGATGGTGTGTAAATATCCATCTTGCTAATGGATAAATGCGAGAAAAATGATTGAAGTGGCTTTCTAAGATCATCATCCACTTGAAATAAGTTACACAGTAAAACGAGGGTTTATTTTACTTTAGTACCATCAGATATGGTCATTTTCGATTTTAAACCGTAATATTAACTTTTTAATAAAAAAACGTTAGATCCAACTTCCAAGGGCCAAATATACTTTATAAAATTTTCTGGAATTTATTACTGTCGGTAGTTGGATCTAATTGAAATGATCCAAAGGTATTATACAAGATCAAAACAAACTAAACATATATCATGTTTAAAAGGCACGTAGGATAAGAGGAGCAATGGTGGGAGGAGCTGTGGCGCAGAAGGCTAAGGAAGAAGGTTGGCAGTGGATAACAAGAGGTTGCGATGATAGCAGCAAAAGAGGCGAGGGGGAAGTCTTGGCGTTAGTAGGCGTAACATCGGTCCTAGTGCTGGATAAATTAGACAACGAGCAAAGGCGCCGATCCACAAATGGGGGGAAAAAAAACAAGAACAAAGAGGTTGAGATGATGGCAGCAAAAGAGAGACGTGAGGGAAGTATTGATGTTAGTAGGTGCAACGCCGGTCCTAGTGTTTAGATAAATTAAACCAGCAAAGGCCAAATGGGCGTGAAAGGAAAAACAAGAACAAAGTCATCCTCCGCCGATAGGATTAAGAGAAGCAACGGTGGGAGGGGCTGTGGTGGAGAAGGCTATAGTATGTTACTATGTTTAATAAACGTATAATAATTCTGTATAAGACGCATATGAAAAAACATAGGTTTTATAAGACGCCAAAATATTAAAAACCCACATACATTAATTTCTGTACTAATTATGTTAACAAAGAAAGAGTTGAAAATAGATATTGAGGAAGCCCAAAAGTTGAGAAATCTTATGAATATTTAGGTACATATGTAATGTTGCGGGTATAGTATACTATATAGGAGTATAAATTGTTGAAAGCGTCAAGCTTACTCAGATCCTAGGCTTCAGCCGGAAAAAACAAAAAGTCAAAGTAAAAATTTCAAGTTAAGGGACGGTTAAATGGAAACTTGAAAAACGACTACCATCATAAACTTTTATTAACAAGTTCAACAAAGGATAGAAATCATAATAACAGAATTTGAAGCATCGAGTGTGGAACCTTTTCATTAATTAGTTATAGCACTACTTGCTCCAACTATTGGATTAGGTTACATAGAATTTTAATTTCATCATCAGGAATTTTTCAATAAGAAGGGTTATATTATTAACCTCTTATGTACGTAAAGCTAACTCTCCATTGCTATTGGGGTCAATTTAACCTCCTGCAATGCCACAAGCTTAGCCTGTCCACCATACTCTTCTGGCAAAGAGTCTTCACCAATTTCACTGATGAGATTCGTCTTCTCATCTTCACTGGTAACAATTACAATCTGCAAAAATTAAACAAAGATTAGTTCTAAAGTTGTTATTTTTTTCGAAGCACCCCTTGCATTAAGCTGTTGAAAATGTCGTGTTTAATCATCAAGTCCAAAGTAAGATGTCCTTTTTCTAGTTACAAACTGAGGGTAAAATAAGACTAAAATGGTGGAAAAATAGATGTAAAAATTTTCATTCCTTTGCGGTTTCCCTGACATCCAAATATAAGGTGACAATGAATTTTTATCATTTTGTTTAGATTTTGGTTCCTTTCTTATTATTTTTCTTAGCAATGTTCGTATTTTTACAAGGACACAAAGATGAAAATATATTCTTCAAATTGTTAACATTGGATCTCTGTGGAAAACAAAAAGGCGCAGTTTATTTCCTCAAAGAGCTGGACCGCATTTTTGGTTGAACAGCTTAGGAGCCGAGCTTTTCTCTTTTTCCCCCCCTGAAAAATGGAAGCTTGAATTCAAGTGAACCCGGCTTTTTTCTCAACCTCAAAATCCAGATTACCCTTTAACAAATTTAAAGATATACTAAAGGAAATATATAACTTAGACATTACGTCTTTGCATGTTTCTGAGTGTTTTTCTTTCATGTTTAAAAACAGCACTGCAGATTATTTTTCTCTTACATAGTTGTGGTGGTGCTCAGTGATGATTTCACAGAGTCAACGAGATATGCAAAGTATAGAAGATCAAATTGAAAAAAAAAAAGTAAGTGGAAACCTTTTCTAAAGTCGCCTTCTCAAGGAAGCGCGAGATCATCTTCCAAACGCTGACAAAGAACCAAGGCATATTTAATATGAAACACTTCGCCAAGCGCTCTGGATAATATGACTGTAAAGTGTACACATTTGATCATACATTTAAGAGCATTTAAGTATAAATAAATAAAGTATACTGATATTTCAAATTTCCTAAAAAACAACCGCTTTATGTTTTAGCTCTTCACAAATAATCTATGACTATAAGACAAAGTATCCAAGCACCACCCAATTAGTTTATGAGGTATGATGCTATTCACAGAGTCGTGTAAATAAGTTCTTACACTTTTCTTTTCTCAAGAGGAATGATTTGGTGCAATTTTTAACTAGAGTTGTTTTTCAAATGTGCTACTTAAGTGGATCTGGACTCAGATTGGTTAGGTGGTAACGAGCCCACACAAAATTTATAGGCTGTTGATGAGATGTGAATTGGGAAGAAATAAAACGTTCAGAAACAGCATGGGGTCTACCACCACCTAAATAATTTGTGTGTAAAGCTGTGTAAGTGTAACGATCGGAGTAAGTAGCAAAATTGGATATTTTTTGGGTTTATTGAGTCTAACATCCGAGGAAACCATGAAATTATATTTCTATATAAAATAATATGCCCTACTAAAGACCTTATAAAGAAATCTAAGTGAAATACTTTCCTTTAGGCTCTATATCCAAATTCAATTTGAAAATTAGTAAGTTTACCTGTAAGAACTGAAAACCGGTTATCAATCCACGCGGATCGATGTTTTTGTATGCGAGTTGTTGCAGATCAAGAATTGCAATCAGCTTCTCATTTCCTATTTCTCGTTCTTTGAAAGAACTGAATCAACAAGAGTAGCAGATGTGAGAACTCATTACTCGATCAAAGAAAATATCCAGTTGATGTTGGAGACATGCAATACATAAACCGGTTTGAACAAAGTCATTCATCTTGTAGAGATATGGATAACTAAAAACGAGTCTTCTGGTGTAGCAGAAGGACAAATTATTATTATTTTTATATCCATGAATCTGTACATATGCGTAAACTTTTCACATTAAACCGACACAATAACTAGCTTCACAAGTTAGCAATAAAAATAAGAGCATGGCCGATCATTATTCTTTCTCAAGACCATCAGAGCAACACATGTTTTTTTTTTACTATATTAGATAACAAAATCATCATAGGAAACCACTTTGAGAACTTACTGAACAGTTATTTGATATACATTATTAGTTGTGAAAGCTACCTTGCAATCGTCTTATCCAGAGCATGAATTATAAATTCTGTACCAAGAGACAAACAGAAGTGAATCAGAAACTACTATTTAACACTTAAAAGAGTAAGATGAGGTCTAGGAGCTGTTCCATTTTTTAATTTGAAGTGTGTATACTTCATAGTGGCCTGCATCATAGTTAACAAGAAACGTGTCCAATATGGGGAACTCTTATCATATACGGAAACTTTGCGTTTCACAAACTCATTCTGAAACTCGCTTAATACTAAGAAACTCCAAAAAACAATAGAGAAGATTATTTTGATTAGTATTATTTTACTAATTTTTAATATGATTAGAGTATTTTGAAGAATATTGTCATGCTGTAGCTGTACCTATACTTTTTATATTCTCGAACTGTTTTCCAAGTAATCTCATATACTGGTAATCAACCTTTCCTGTTTTCCTTATTATTTTATCATCACAATTCAAGCTACTTTTTCTTTAATATTCAATTAAGGTCTGCAGAATTTTGAAACTAAGCAATTTCCCAGAATAAGGGCAGCAAATGAGTGGAGCTGAGTCGAACCTGACTCTGTTCAAGCTCGGCTCTGCTCGTCTACAAACAAGCCCGAAAATCTTGAACAGACATGGCTCATTTATAAACGAGCTCGAGCCGAGCATGTTCACGTGCCAAGTCTGAACATACTATCGTTTCACACGCAAAAAACCTTTTGTTTTAACTAATATACTACAATAATCAATAATAGAAATAAGTATCCTGAGTTTATAATATAAATTGATGTAGTTTAAAAATACAAATTTATTATACGGAGGAAAAGTATTCATCGGACGTGTTTCTTTTTTTAATATTTAATTACAAATATATCCATGGTATATATGATAAAAAAAATATATTTAAATAATCAACAAAGCTCGAGGCAGAACACGAGCCCTATTAATTTGTATAGACTCGAACAATCGATATTCTAAATGATGAGTGTATTGCTTTATGGTGTATATAACTATATACTATATAGCAAGAATCCTTCTTTCTTTTTGGTCTTTTTTTCTTCTTGTTTTTTACCCAATTAAGAGAGATTTTTAAGGCCGTCACACCTACCATGAATATATTAACATCATAACTCTTGTCATGACAGTGTCTTGATAATCACTCTCCAATATCTATTCCTTTTTACTGTCTCAATATAAACAAAACATAAAGGATTTTATCCAGAATCTTTCTTCTTAAAAACAGTTAAAATCAGGTATGAGAATGACCAACAAAAAATGAAGAAAATAAAGTTATCTCAGACTAGTAACCAGGTTTATTTTAAACGTGTAAAAGCAGACCAATATTAAGAACATAACAACTTCAACAGTATCCTAAATAATAACCAAGTTAAAACACTTTCCCCCAAAGCTTTGCAATAATTAAGAACATAACACAATAATGTGGTCAACTGATATCAAAAGTATAATAATAACTAGTTAATAACACTGCAGCTGCAGGTATGACCAACAACAAGTTGATAAAAAATAAAAGTAAAATGATTACCAATCATGCTTAAACATGCATTATGATGTAACAAATATTTTGTAGGTTCTTACTTTACAATATTGCATGGAAGTTGACAAAGTTATGTGTATAGTGACATAATACTAGTACTATTTTGTACTCAAGTCAACAAAAACAACATATGCAGGTCCCCCGCTTAACCCATAATTTATAGCTTCGTCTAACTTCTTGTATGTTACTATTCAGTTCTTCCTAATCATTAGGCAGTATCACATAAAAAAATTAGTCTAACAAACAGTGATCGGAACAAGAGTCCGTAAAATCTCAATCATACCAAAATTATCCACACTAAGAAAAGGCGATAAAAGCATCAAACTAAATTCTTTAATGCTGCAAATAGATAACTTTATACACGTGACACGTATGCTAAGAAACACAAACATGCTAACCGGATAGTCTAGTGTTACTGAAGTGACCATCACATATTGATGACATAATTACGACAGAACAGCTTCACATATTTGGACGAGTACTATCCGTGTCTAAGGAGAACCTAATGTAAACAAAATTTTAGATAAGGATACAAACACCCATTTTGAAGTGTGTGTGCCTCCTCTTATGTATTACAGAATCAACTTTAACAATTAAACATAACACAAAATTTGTTTAGGGGTCATTTTTATAACTAAATTAACAAACTAGATGCTTTTTCAGAAGGTCCAAATCTTTTGAAGGACATGGAAGATGCATTTTTTAGGTAACGATATATGGGGAGCCTTGACTATTTGATCTCGAAACATGATTTCAATAATTAAAGTAGAATCTTATTTCATCAATGCAAAAAATTTGAAGGAGATCTTTAAAATAAAGGTCTGAACATACTTAAATAAACTTGCAAAACAAAAAACTGACTGGACTGAAGACATGGGAGGGAACTATAATATCCTTTGCACAGATGATGATATCTAAATTTAAACCCATCAAAATACACATACACTCTTGCTGAATAAGTAAGATTTTTATAAAAGAATAATTATCTTTTCAGAGATGAAAATTAAACTTATATACACTGAACTCTAGAGTTATCAGCTGGAATTGAGCAAAAGGTTACTTATAATTTAATTCTCGAGTTAGTGGTATTATGATTTCAGTTTCTACGTAATGATCACACAGGTGATGTGTCGTTCATGGTGTATCTTCATTTTGCGAGAAAAGCCAATGCCAGTTTTCAGTATTCAAGTCTTCTAAACCAGAAAGTAATCCATTATAACTACCGAATTCTGTTTTTTCTTCTGAGTAAGCAAAATTTACAGAACTGGAGAAAAAGCAATAACACATTCACTGCTTCTATCAATATTTTATTATTGTATCACTGCAGAGTTAAGGAGATTCTTTTATAGTTTTATTGATCAACATAAAATGATTTCCATCTCCTAAACCTATGGTCCTCTTTATTAGATAATCAATGCGTAGTGAAAATATGAACATTTTTTTACTTCCAACTCTTTAAAAGAATACGAAAAACTAAGTGTTTATGAATCGCCAACTAAGGACCATAGTTCTATTGCACGCTCCTAAATTGGCTGCACGTCTTAAGAAACTAAGCTGGCATAGATGAGGCTGATAAAAAATCAGATTTATCCAGCTAAAAGATTCTAGCTTTTTCAAACCAGAAAACCAAAAAAAAAGAAAAGGAAACAACTTTAAACAAGCAAACCAAATGCAATGCAGCTTAAAAAAATAATCAAGCTTAAGAACCGAAATCAAAAAATCCCTAAGCCAAGAATACGATTAGAGAAAACTACTTAAAAGAGTCTTAAATTGAAGTTTGAGTTATAGTTAATAGCTTACTCTTCAATTGGGGTTGATCTTTAGCAGGAAAATGCTTGTGTGCTATGACAATCATAAGAGGATACCCATCTTTCGACAATCCTTGTAAATAAATCTTTTTAGCAGCTAATTGATCTGGAATTTCATTATCAGATATATATCCTAATGGGACCATAGAAGCTCTCCATTTGACCCATTGAACAAACATCTTAGCTGCCTTTTCTGTGTCCATTGATCTTGCTATTAAAAACCTCTTCAGTGTTTCATCCCCAATTTTCTAGTATTACATAAAAATATAAAATAAAAAGTTAGAAGACATCTTGGTATAAAAAAGATTGTAACTTCCATCTTGTTAACAAAATATAACAAAGCTGTTTGCAATGTGGAAATTTTCATTTCTTTATTTGTAGGAAAAAGTTAGTCTTTTTTATTTTATTTTAAAATCATTAAAATGGTTTAAAAAGTCAACTTTGAACTTTTACTCTACTTTTTGGTTGAAAAAAAGTGAACTTTAAGCTGAAAATTCAAATGCCAGTATACTACCTTTTTCTAAAAGATAATACAAATAAAATGGCTTATAAACTCTGGCCAAGCAAGTTGTGTGTATGTCTGTATATGTGTGTATATATAAATAAATGAATAGTTAATATATATATATATATATATATATACATACATACATACATATATACATATATATAAATGAAAGATTTACAGTTTAAAAAAAAATTGTAATCTTGCCTACGAAATAAACTCCATCTTGTTTACACAATGCAAAAAGATGTTAGCAATATGGAAATTTTCATTTCTTTATTTGTAGGAAAAAGTTAGTTTTTTAACAAAAAAAACATTAAAATGGTTAAAAGAGTCAATTTTAAACTTCTAATCCACTTGTTTTCTAAAAAAAATATAACTTTAAGCTGAAATTTCAAATGTCAGTATACTAGCTTTTTCTAAATTTTAAAACAAATAAAATGGCTTATATAACTCTGGTCAAGGAAGCCATATATATGTATATATATGTATGTATGTATGTATGTATGTCTGTATATATATGTATGTATGTATGTCTGTATATACGTGTACATATATTTATATAAATGAATAGTAATATATATATATAAACTTGCCTCAGTGGAAGACCCGAGATTTTGAATTGATTTTCTCATCTGGGTCAGTGAAAAATCTGAGCTTTGAGCCATTTTTTATGGCCTTTTTTGTTCTAAAAAGGAATTAAAGTGACTTAGCAAAGAGAAAATGGAGATGAAGTAGAAGAGAAAGGTCAAAAAGCAAAGGGAAGTGAGAGAGAGAGAGAAAAATTACTTTAAATGGACTTTGTAATTTTAATCCAAAATTCTAGTTAGTTGTCCATGTTTCATTCGTAACAATGCAGACCAAATGACTAAAATAAAGAGAGAAATGATTATTTTAATTAAAAGGAAACATCTTGATCATTTAAGTTAATGGATAAAAAAAATTGATACGTGAACAATTTTAGAACAATTTACTCATATTTAAGGTAGATTGGTGATGTAATAAAACTGATGCGGCTGTTATAAGGTCTATAACTAAACACAAATACAGATTGGATTCAAACTTAAAAAAAAAAAAAAAAAAAAAAAATTACATAATTATTCTTAAGTCAAATATAGGACACTATGAGGTACTAATGACCTTCTTTGTTTATCATCATATTGGCAAAACAATTAGATGAACTTATATTACTCTAATTATATAAATTGTATTGCATAACAGTTTTTTAAAGTTGTGATTAATTGCATGTGAAGTTGCAACATGTGAAGATCTAACAACATATTTTGTCAAGATTTTGTCAATAGGGATTTTATGAAGTCAAATACGTGATCAAATCAATAAGATTTGAAGCAATCTCGTAAATATACAAAAATAAATAAATGATAACACTTTCTAAGGAGTGAAAGACTAGAAAATTTGCATATCTGACCAAGACTCGTAGTTAAAGAATAAAAACTAAATAAACAAAAATACTTCATATTACAATCTATTAACGTTTAATATTTCGTGCCTTTTATTTTACATACTATGCATAAAAGAGGAAAAAGAACACACAAAATTTTAGAAATAAAAATTTATGACGAGATTAATAGATTGATAATTGATTGGTATGAGCAAAATAATGATGGATTAATACTAACATGGAGTTCTCAAGTATTTGTAAAACTTTGGTGATGTATTGTAACCGTAACAATATTAATAAATAATTAATAAGTGTCTCAGAGACGTAAACTTATGTTTAACTCGAACTCCATTAACAATAGAGTATGTGATTTACTTATCCTCATTTATAACTTCGTGTAATATCCCAGATGCAACTGACCACTACAACTGAGTTACAACCGAAACCACGTAATTGTATTCATCACAGCATAGACATTCGAAATTTCACCGATATTTTTGAAATATATTACTAACAAAAAAACAATTTTATTTTTCCAAAACACACATGTACCACTGCTATCTTTAAATGTGTTATTTTATCTCTTTGGGTGAGGGTTGAAAGCAAACGAAATTAAAACTCAAAAAATAAAAGGATCTTTTGGTAGTTAATGACATTTATAAACTCCAACAATAACCATTCAAAGCGGTTTGAGTTCGGGGTTGCGTTTGTGAGTTTTTTATTTTGGTCCCTGAATTTCTAAAAATTGCAAATTTAACCCCATGAATGAAAAAATGACAATTCACCGAATGTCTAATACAAAAAAACTGAATTTCTAAAAATTGCAAATTATACGGTTACTTAAACATTACAAATTAATAGTTCCATTTTTTATTTTATTAATTACCCATTTTATTGTTAATGATTTTTCTAAATTATTAAGAAAGATAGACTTGATTATAAATAAATCGTAAAACTTGCAATCACAACAGAGATTAGCAAATATTTTTTTATTAACTGGTGGGAAAATTCCATATTTTTATATTATTAATGATAAAAATATAAAAATATTGAGAAAAAACTAAACAAGACATAAAAGAAAAAAAGTAAATGAGCGTCAACTAATGAAAAATAAAACAAGTGTAAAAACATAAAAAAAAACTAATTGTTCAATGTTAAATTTTTAACCGTGTATTCGCATATATTCAAAAACGTTTCATTTTTTTTCACTCGTCGTTGTATGAGTTTTTCTTGTGCATTTATCAAATTTTCATTATACATACATACTATGTGTATATATTTTTAAAATATAGGTATATATTGCGGTTCTATAATTTGTGTTTATGGGTCGGTGACGTGGGTCGGGTCTACGGGTCTACGGGTCGGGTTCACGGTATAGAGTTGAAAACCATACCCGTCCCAAGAAACAATAGAGTCGGGTTGGGTAAACCCAAAAACGATTCCGTGTCGGGTCGGTTTTTATGGTTTTTTGGGTATTTACGGTGCATTTTTCGAGTATCGAGTCTTTGATACCGTTAACATAGACGGCAGTAATAGAGCTAGAAATTAAGATTTCTAAAACAAACTTGACCATTTCAAACACACTAAAACCATAGATGCACAAGATATGTGGTGTATTGTGCTGAATAGGGGTGAGTTAGGGTCGGAATCCGACCCGTTAACACTCAACTAGTATTTCGACCCGATTATTTTTAAAAATAAAAAAAAAATCCCGATCCCGACCCGACAAAAGTCGAGATCCGAATTTTCGGGATCCCGTAGGGTCGGGATAAGTTTATCCCGAATCTCCCGATATGTTTTTTTATTTTACGATAACGTTATTTTTTATTAACAATTTTCATTTGAGAAGTCTAAACATGCTATTAACACGAAATATAATCCTAATTTAAAAATAACATTCCTAATAAATGAAAAAATAAATTAACATGTAATAGATAAAATAGTGTGAAAATACAAATAATGGAGTAGATAAAAAAAAACGATACGTTTTTTTTTATCAGATTATTTTAGTATTTAGTTTTATTCATACAAACCACAATTATCATACTAAATGAGATAAATTATCATTATAATTTTTATAATCTGAAAATAATGATCATTTATCTTTTTTGAAGTAACAGTATAACTTTTTAAGTTAAGTATATTTTTTATTTTAATAGTTTTATATATTCAAAAATACAAATGTATATTATACTTATTTAATTATAACTTATATATGAAACAAAAATGATTGTACCTAATATAGTAGAGTGATTACATTATGTACTAGAGGTACAAAGTTCGATTGTCATCGCTTGCATTTGATATAAATTAATTTATATTTTAGTGTTAAAAAAAAAATCATGTTATATAATATAAAATATAAATTAATTAAAAATTCAGGTCGGGACAGCCGACGAAATCAAAATTGTCATCCGATCCCGATAGTTTGTTGGGTCGGAACAGAACCCGATATTTTCGGGTCGGGACTCCTCTCAGGTCGGGAAATTTCGGTTGGTTTCGTTCGCGACTTGGGGTTGGTTGAGTTGTGTATGTATCTAACTAATCTATATTTATATTCCACGTCGCTCCCTATCTATCTTGAATTAGAAACAATCTTTTCAGTATATACGACTATACGAGTATTAAACATCACTACGAGGAAAAGGTCAAATTTCAAAAAATAAGTTATGTTAGAACTTAGAATTAGCAAATTTTGTAGTTTATGAGAGAAATTTTACAATACGAAACAAATATATATATAACAAAACATAGAAAACTAATGACATCTAAAAAAAATTAACCCTCCTCTTTGGCTCGAGGCTGTTGATAAATTATTTGGTCCTTCAAGAATACTTCTTCAACCCACCTTATAACCACACATTTAGTTGATCTCACAGTATTACATAATAAAATATATTAAATTTGTGGTTATAATATAGGTTGAAGGACTACTATTGAAGGACCAAACAATTTCTCTGAGGCTGTTGTCCTTTTGCCCTTGTTTTAGTGTACTGGCTATTCTAACTATTTTTTAAGAAAAAATTAAAATAAAAAGCTACTCTAACTACAGTACTAATGTTATCTAGTAAAATTACAACCATATGATTTCATAATTAAGTCATCAAACTTTAGAAAATCAACAAATTCATATTTATAATTACAAAAGAAATCTTTAGGTGTCAACTTTGATTTTATTATAACTTTATTTCACTATTAGTGTAAAAGAGGTGCATTAGTTGGGCTGCAAACGAGTTGAGTCGAGCCTATTTTTTTCTAAATTCGACTCTTTTATAAACGAGCTCGAGTCGAGTCTGTTCACGAGCCATCTCTAAACATTTTTTTCAAACACATTTAACATTATCTCTTATAAAAACTCTTTTATTTTAGCTAAAATTTATGCTAAAGTAACCAAAAATACAATTAATTATTTTGAGTTATAGTTTTAATTAGAGATAGTTTTAAAAAATAAATATAGTATGTAAAATGAAGAGTATTTATCGACCATCAACATTATATTTTGAAATTTTACGTATATAAGCATGAATATATATATGAAAATAAATTATTAAAATAATTAAACATAGTTTTTAAATAAGCTCGAGCCTGTTCACGAGTCTTATTATTTTTTTCAGGCTCGGTCATTAGTAAATAAACGAACAAAAATCAAATATTTAACGAACATCACGAGCTTGTTTATGAATGGTTCAGTTCTTTGCACCCTTAAGTTTGAGAAGTTTCTCCAAATCAAATTTTAATTTTCTTATTTAGTACCACAATGAGTCCTATGATTTATAAAAAGAACTGTCGATATATATGGAAAGGGAAATGATATATGCACATACAACCCGTACACATAAATTTGCACAGAATAACCTAATTACACATTAATCCTTGGGAAACATTTAAAAAAAAATTACATTTTATTTCTTCCAATATGTTTCCTATCTCCTGATATTCCTCCAAACCACCCCCCTATATATATATATATATATTTACATTCATATATATGTATTTGTTTGTGTTGAAGTAGAATAATAATCCTATCTAATCTCCCAGATTGTGTAATTGCTTTTTGATATATCAATTAAAAAATTCTTAAAGCATTTAATTTGATTATAAAGTTATAATAATTAATTTAAATCATATTATTTCCTCAATTGTTTGAAGAATATGATTCAAATGTTCAAATGTTTTTGTGGGTGTTTTAAGTTTTAGGAGATTATAAATTTGAGAGAGAGAAAAAAAAATAAGGGTATTTTGGTCTCTAAAAGATAATAAATTTGTAACTGTTGGATGTAAATTTTAGATTGCAAGGTGAATGAATTTGAACCATTTATTTCATTTTGTACATGGAAATATATGGCAGACAACATAGAGATGTTACTATACTTTTAATAACTTTGCTTGAATGATAGTATGTATTTAATAAAAGATCGATTAACATAATCATATACTATACCTATTATATTAACAAAAACATATCATCAAAATTTATATTATCAAAAACATAAATTCAATTAATAATTAATAAAAAACTAAAAAAAACTGATCTCTTTCAATGTCTTTCCTTTCTCTCCTCCTCTCACTCTCTCTCCTCCTTCTCGCTCTCTCCGATCTCTCTCCTCGTCCTTCTCCCTCTATTCGATCTCTCATCATTCATCTATCTTTCCGATTTGTCTCTCCTACTTCTATATTTTTGATCTTTTTCTTCTATTCGCTCTCTCCGATCTCTTTTCGGTGTAGATTAAGACGGAGACATCCGTCGGAGTGGACGACGAGAGTGTAGAGCGAGGTCAAAAATTCGATATTTATGTCAACGGAGATGCTGTCGTCGAAGGAGAGGCCCACGACGAAGACGTGTTAGTTCAAGATCGGATGACAGACAAGAGTTGAATTTGTTAACTAGTGTATAAGGTTGAAAAATAAGTGTATAAATTCCGTGAATTAAATTTAAGCAGTTGAAAATTATGGATATGAATTATGTAAATTGTAGTATGAATCTTGAAAAGAATGGTGAATTCTACTAATTAGTATATGAAGTTTTGAAATAAATGTATAAATTTTTGGAATATTGGTATAAAAATATACAAATTATGTTATGAAATTTTAAAATAAGGGTATAAACTTTTGGGTATGTTTTTATTAATTTAATTTCAAAAGTAGTATGTTTTGTTAATTTATCCTTTAAGATATTTATTTTTCCGAGGTTTTGTAAAGATATTCGAGAGTATTAGCACGATGTTATGGATGGTGATGTTAATTTTGAATAATTTTTATTTTCTTTTGATTGAGAATGATTTTTTTTTTATACAAGACATATATAAGGTCCATCTCATTATTATTTATTTGTTATGTAAAAAAAACAAAAAAGAAAAACAATATGCACATATTTGACGTTGATTTATATATGTACTTAAAAGGATAGATAGATATACATAGGGGTGATTTTGGTTCGATACCGAATTTTCTGATCATATATCAATATCGAACCGAATTTGTTTGGTTTGAAAAAAATTATACCATAACCGAACCGAAAAAGTCGATATACCGAAAGTTCGGTATATCGACTTTTTCGGTTTGTACAGCTCGATTTTCCGTTTTATATCGAAAAATTATTATTATTAAAAGACAAGTTTTGATAACAATTAAATAGCAAAAAAAATTGTAAAAAGTAAAATATGTACAACTATTTTTATATTTGCTACATTTATCGTGAATTTGATTAAAATAGTAAATACTTATAAAATAAGAATTATTTTAAAACATTAGATAAGAAAATCAAGAAACGCGAAATTATTTTATTTGAGTTCGTAAATGGGAAAATAAGTTGCAAGTAAAATTAAACTAAACTAGAAGACATTTTATTTGTAAGTTATGACTACGTGTAAATTTCTATATATCTTATAATTTAAATGTTTGATTCGGTTCGGTATTATACCAAACATACGAAATTGATACCGAAATCGAACCGACTTTTAAATTTTGATTCGGTACAAGTATCGAAAATTCGATATATTGAACTTTCGATACCAACTTGTCTGATTGGATTCAAAAATGAGTCCGTTGCTACAGATCTGTAAAAAATTCCACCAGGTATACATCATTGTTTAGGTTGTTACTTCCAAAAATTTCGGAACTAATCCTACCAATCCATAATAAAACAGAAAACGGAATATAACATACATACATATAAGATACGTACGGATATAGAGAGATCATATTTATTAATTCATAAACAACTCAAATCTTCCTCCTCTCTTCTCTCTCTCCTCTTGCATCAATAATGAGTCTCCGATCTCTCTTCAAGAGGAGGAAAAAGAAGAATAAACCTTCCCACACCCAAGTCCCGCAACCGATCCCCGTCAAGGACGAGCTCCGTCTAGTTTTTGAGAAATTCGATGCCAACGGAGACGGAAAGATATCCTCCTCCGAGTTAGGATCAATCCTCTCCTCCCTAGGCCAACCCGCCACACCGTCCGAGCTAGATCACATGATCAAGGAGGTGGATGCAGATGGAGACGGGTTCATAGACATGGAGGAGTTCATCGTCCTCAACACGAAAGAAGGCATTGATCCTGAAGAGGTTCTCAAGGATGCGTTTTCCATGTTTGACGTGGATAAGAACGGGTCCATATGTGCTGATGAGCTTTTGAGGGTCTTGAAGAGCTTGGGAGAGACTTGCACGATGTCCGAGTGCAAGACGATGATTCAAGGAGTAGATCGTGACGGAGATGGCATGATTGATTTCGAGGAGTTTAAGGCCATGATGGCTAAAGGGTTGAGTTTGGAGGTACCTTGAGATTTGGTTCTATTGTGAAAAAATACAAGAAAACTTGTTCGTGAGAATTGAGGAACAACAACGTCGACTATATCGATGATGGTTTCGTTTATTGGTGGAAGAGGAGGAGGGTAGTTTGGTTTTATTGCTTCTTTTTTTTTTTTTTTTTTTTTTTTCTGATTTGTATTTATGAATTATTATTATTCGTAATGCAAATATGCGATATTACCAAACTTGGATGTCAACATCTTGGATTCATCATTGTTATTATTATTGCAATAATTGTTTTTTATTATGTACAACTAACATTGTTTGACGGTCAAAACCGTGTATTTTTTAGAAGTTAGGACGGTATATATTCGCCGAACAGTCAAGAAATTCTCTTTGATTTATATTCTCTGCGAGATAGAACAGAATGTGTTTCTTTTAACTGTTTTTGCAACGGTGAAACAAGGATTTGGGTACAATATATTCTTTTCATGTAGAATTTCTTGATCCAAGATTAAGATAGGGTTTACTGTCCTTTTCTTATATCTATAGTTAAACTTAAATTCCAACTGGACAGAATTATATATATTTTTATTGCAATATTAACAAATTTGACTGCCTTCTATAAAAGATTACATCGTTTGCTATTTATATGAGCAACGTATGTTGATTATAGCGGGAGCCATTATATGATCAAGAAAACTAAGTTTAAATTTGGAGGTAGATATATACATCTGTTCTTATTTTTTCAACCAAGAAAAATGGAGGAGATAGACTAGGAACCCAATTTTGTGGAAGACACAGTTCATTGATGTAGAGTAGGTAGTGGCGAGCCTATTTTTCTTTCTAGACTCGGTTTATTCAAAAGCTCGTATCGGCTCCGAGGTCGTTAAGAGGTCCGGTGTAGACTGGATATGCTTAGGTGACGAGTTCTTGGCGTACTTGCACAAGCAACGAACAGGTGCCCGGGTTGAAGCCAGGTTTTCCCTCTCCAACGGTCAAGCCAGTATGGTGGAAAAATATGCTTCTAACGGAAGATGTAAATTTAGTTAAAGAGTGGGGTGAAAACGGTCCGGTTACTTGGCGTAGTATCGGGTTCAACGGAGTATAATGGAGCAGGCCGAGTTCTTTCGGTTTTATCTCTCTTCCCTCCTTCTTTTTGTTCCCCTCTAAGTAGTATTAGTGAGGATATTTATAGTATTATCCAAAGCATATTAGCTATTGGATCACTGTATTGTCAAATACTAATCCGACGGCGCTAAGACATTTATGACTCTGACAAGGGTACAATCCTTGTCCAGGACCCACAATTGATGGTCTGTAATTGAGCCACGTCGATGAAACGCTGAGGGGTCCCCCAAGGGAGCAACAACATTAATTGAAGAAGCTTACTCGATACGCTTCTCTGGGCCGGCGTAGACACAGCTCGGCCTGTTAAGGTCCGAGATGGCGTACCAATCATGATTGGCAAGGGCCCTGTTGAACCATGGGGTTCAATAATTGATTTTGATTATAACGTTGATTATATTTTTAATGATTTTACGATTTATCTATTTCGATGATATAATGCTTGTCTTTTCCAAAAGTAGAATTTGTAAATTGCAGAATGCCAGAAAGATAGAGCACAGAAAAACGAAGCCATAGGTTCAAGCGGAACCAGAATCGGAGCTAAAACGAAGGAGTTATGAGCATTTGAAAAAAAGCGAGAAAACAGAGAACGACCGATCGTTTTTGGTGATTATATAAACCAATCCAATTCACTGTCAACGGTCATATACAGAAAAACAGACTTTGGTGATTATATAAACCAATCCAATTCACTTTCCAAAGTCACCAATCAACATCCATTCATATCCATAATCAATCCTTCAACCTCTCTCATATACAAAAAACCAAAATCACCAATTTGGTGAAATACTTCGAAAAGAGAGAAATTGAAGATAAATCGATACAAGCTCCAACAAAGATCAAACAACATCAAAATCACAAATTAGCTTATTTTAGAAGCAATCAAATTGTGAGAGTGTTGTAATTTCAACAATTTTGTAAAGAGCGTTTTATAAGCTCATTTGTGAGTGAGTGTTTGGGTAGAAGCTTTTAAGCCAAAGTGTTGGTTAAAAGTTCTAGGTTAAACACTTGGGTACTCATATATTGAGGGGGAGTCGTTGCCTCATTAGACGTGTACGCTTGCACTTGTATCAAGAGTAGGAACCTCGGGTAGAGGGTGAGCCAATCGGTCGATTGAGCTTGATAGGATTTGTAAAATCGGGAAAATTATTTTTAGTGAAATACTCGGTAGTACCGAGGAGAGGACGTAGGCCGTTTGCCGAACCTCTATAAATCACGGTGTCATTTTCTTTCCCTTAACTTTTACTTTCCGCAACTTATACTTTGTTTATTATCTTGCTTGCGTTTGAATTTTCAATGTTTATTAACGCTTAAGCTTAGAATAGAAAAAAGTTGGGTTGCTAGTTGCACTTAGTTTTTAATCAGGTGAAAAACGCCAAAACCTTATTCACCCCCCCTCTAAGGTTTAGCCGCACGGACCAACAATTGGTATCAGAGCCGAGGCTCTTGCATATAGGAATCTAACGATTTTAGAGTTAAGATCCCAATGGCTAATTTGTACAATTTCGCATCCGGCATAGCTTTATCCCCAAATACTCCACCTTATTTTGATGGAATAAATTTTTCATATTGGAAGGATAGGATGAGCATGTTCTTACAAAGTTATAATGTTAAACTTTGGATGACCATAAAAGTAGGATATTCCGCACCTACATCCGAAAATAGGGAGAACCCAATTCCCGTAGAGGACCTAGATAACGCTCAACTATAAGCCTACTCTACGAACGCCAAAGCGATGTATGCTATTGTTTGTGCCGTTTCTCCTAACGAGTACAACAAAATTTCCGCTTGTAAAACCGCTAATGGTATGTGGGATAAGCTTGTAGTAATGCATGAAGGGACTAACCAAGTTAAGGATTGCAAACTCCAACTATTAGTTCATGACTACGAGCTTTTTAAATGAGCGAGGGTGAAACTATTTCCGATATGCTTGCTAGATTTACTACTATTACTAACGGATTAACATCTCTTGGTAAGCATTTATCTTGTAAGGAAATGGTCTCAAAGGTGATTCGGAGCTTACCGAAAGAATGGGAACCAAAGGTCACCGCAATTCAAGAGGCGCACGACATGAATACATACACTCTTGATGCATTGACGGGTTCACTCATTACTCACGAGATCACCCTCAATAGTCACAAGCCAATCTCAAAAAGGAAGGAGATAGCTTTCAAAGGAACTACTTGTGACGAAAGCGATGAGCTATCCAATGACGACGAAAATTCTATGCAAATCATTCGAATCGTCAAGGAAATACTCAAGCTAAAAGACCAACGCAAACATTGTTGGCCCCGGTGCGGCTAATCCTTAGAGGGGGGGTGAATAAGGATTTGGCGATTTTCGCCTAATTAAAATTCTAAGCAACTAACCACCCAACTTATGCAATTCTAAGCTTAAGCGTTTTAACAAGAGTTAATAAATTGCTAAAAAAAAACTAAACGCAAGCAATAAATATGCAAGAATATAAGTTGCGGAAAGTAGAAGCAAGGGAAGAAAATGACACCGTGATTTATAGAGGTTCGGCAAACGCGCCTACGTCCTCTTCTCGGTACTACCGAGTATTTAACTAAAATGTTTCTTCCGGATTTTACAAACCCTATCGAGCTCAATTGACCGATTGGCTCACCCTCTACCCGAGGTTCCTACTCTTGATACAAGTGCAAGAGAACACGACTACGAGTCTACGACTCCCCCTCAATTTATGAGTACCCGAATGAAAAACCTAGAGCTTTTAAGCTTCACTTGCTTACAAAGCCTCTACCCGTTCAATCGCTCACAATTGAGTTTATAAAACACTCGATACAAATTTTGTTACAAAAATGTAACTACACTCACTATTCTAATTGCTTCTTAAAAAGCTAATTGGTGAGTTGTTGATGATGATCGAGCTTGAATCTCTTTCTCGTTGATTTCCTTCTTTCTCGAATATATTCACCAAAATGGTGATTTTTAGGGTTTTTATGAGAGAGGTTGAAGGATGATGTTATGTATGATAATTGGTGATTTGGGAGAGAGATTGGGTTGGTTTATATAGACCAAAAGTCTGTTTTTCTGTATTGTGACCGTTGGAAGTGGTTGAGGCTATTTTTCAGTGGTTTAAGCTATTTTCCAGAATAAGCTGAAAAGCTGTTTTCGAATTCTGTAGAAAACGATCGGTCGTTTTCTACAGTCGATCGGTCGTTTCCAAAAAAATGATCGGTCGTTTTTCAGAAACGATCGGTCGTTTTTACAGCGTACTCTCTGGAAGAAATTGGTACAAAAACGATCGGTCGTTTTTGTCCAGTTGATCGGTCGTCTGTAATTCTGGCAGTTTTTCGGTCTTCTCGCTATTCTTCGAAAGCTCATAGCTCCTTCGTTTTAGCTCCGATTTTGGTTCCGTCTGAACCTGTGGCTTCGTTTTTCTGTGCTCTATCTTTCTGGCGCTGAAATTTTCATTTACTTCTTTTGGAAAACGATCGATCGTTTCATAAAACGATCGGTCGACTTTTCGACCTGCTCACTGGAAGAATTTGGACCAAAAACGATCGGTCGTTTTTGTACAGTCGATCGGTCGTTTTTGTCCTGGTCTCGTTAACCTTCGAATGCTTGTATCTTCTACGTTTTAGCTCCGAATTTGGTTCCGCTTGAACCGTTGGCTTCGTTTTCGAATGCTCTTTCTTTTTAAAGACCTGAAATATACATTTACTCTTTTTGGAAAAGATCAAGCATTATTTCATTGAAATATAAAATCATTAATTCATAATCATACTTATAATCAAAATCAATTATTGAACCCATGTTCAACAAACATAAAGGTAAATCGTCAAATAATTCAATTTATTCTAACGATTTTGTTTGCTATACTTGTGGTAAGGAAGGGCACATAGCTAGAGATTGCTTCAAGAATCGCAAGAGCAAAGGCAAGAAGAAGATATCCGCTTCAAGCTCTAGCGATAGCTCCGACCAAGATGAAGTCGCTCACCTTGGTTGCTATATGGCCTTGGAAGACAACATTGAGCCAAACCAATCGTCTTCAAGTGAAAGCGAAACCGATGAGGTAAATGATCTATCCTATGATGAATTACTTCATATGTGCGATACTTACTCCAAAAAGTTTCCTAAACTTGTCGAAAAGGTCGAGTCTCTTAAAAGGATAAATTCTTCTCTCAATGAAGAAATAAGATCCTTGAAAAGAGATAAAATTGAAAATGAGTCTAGTCCGACATCGTCATTCTCTTTACATGATGTAGATGACGAAAAGGAAGACTTGAAAGATAAAAACAATGATCTCGTCATTCAAAACAAGTCTTTACAAACCGAGATCAATTTTCTTAAAAATGAAGTCTCTAGACTTACTAAAACTCTTTCAAAACCATCTTCTTTAGATTGTGATTTATTAGAAAATTTTGAAGAGTTAAAGGATGCTTTCGATAAAGTTAAAAGCAAAAACAAGGTTTTGAGTTCTCATGCTTTTAACTTAAATGACAAGGTCAAGGTTTTAGAAACCGAGAATGAATCGTTGAAAGCTAAAAACAACGATCTTGTGATTTCCATTGAAAAACTTAATTTAACAATTTCAAAGTTTTCTAAAGGTAAAACCGTTTTAGATAACATTTTGAGTTGTCAAAAAGATTTCAATAATAAGAGCGGTTTAGGTTTTGATTGCATTGGTTCTACTTCAAACAAAACCCGCTTCGTTAAAGCCTCTAATATTTCTACAACTCCTATTCCACCTAAACAAGAGGTTGTTTTTACTAAAGGGAGTACTTCCAAGATTTTTCAAAAATCTTTTAATGATAGGAAAGGTATAGGTTTTAAAACCAAATTGGATACTCCGAAAAACCTTTCCAAAACTTCGTATAACTCTCGTTATACTAAAAAGTCTAGGCATTGCATACATTGTAGTAGAAGTGAGCATAATTCTTCTAAATGCCCAAATCGCTTTCATGTTAGTAGAAGCGATTTGAAATGGGTAGTAAAGACCCGAGGCACTAACAATGTCGGACCCAAAAGAAATTGGGGACCAAAGGACAAAACTTGTGTTGTAGGTATCTCCATCCAAAAGGAGAAAATCAACAAATGGTTGGCAACGCCGGCAAAAATCGTGGAAGTCAAGAAGATCGACTCCACCATCAAGAATGAAGTGCCGTTGATCGACAAAGGTGGAAGGCATACAACCAAATGGTACCACCTATTTGGACTTGGCAAATGCCATTAGAGAGTGGCCTCGACATCACATATTCGGTATACTCTAATCTTTAATATTTACATATATGTGATTAGGTGGGTAATATGCATCTTAATAACATTTTTCATGTCTTGGTTTTTCTTTAAAAACCCTTCACATAACCCCATATTTTTATTATTGATTGCAGTTTGATAATGCCAAAGGGGGAGAAAAATGATATATTTAGAGCAATGCGTTTTGTTAAAATGGAGGAGATATCTTTTTTGTAAAATCATCATTAGTTTGTCATAATCAAAATGGGGGAGATTGTTGAACCATGGGGTTCAATAATTGATTTTGATTATAACGTTGATTTTATTTTTAATGATTTTACGATTTCTCTATTTCGATGATATAATGCTTGTCTTTTCCAAAAGTAGAATTTGTAAATTCCAGAATGCCAAAAATATAGAGCACAGAAAAACAAAGCCATAGGTTCAAGCGGAACCAGAATCGGAGCTAAAACGAAGGAGTTATGAGCATTCGAAGAAAAGCGAGAAAACAGAGAACGACCGATCGTTTTTGTACCAAATTCTTCCAGTGAGGACGTCGAAAAAACGACCGATCGTTTCTCAGAAAACGACCGATCGTTTCTCAGAAAACGACCGATCGTTTTCTGAAAACGACCGATCGACTGTAGAAAACGACCGATCGTTTTCTGCAGATTTCGAAAACAGCTTTTCAGCTTATTCTGGAAAGTTGCTTAAAACCTGTGGATAAAAGCCTCAACCACTGCCAACGGTCATATACAGAAAAACAGACTTTGGTGATTATATAAACCAATCCAATTCACTTTCCAAAGTCACCAATCAACATCCATTCATATCCATAATCAATCCTTCAACCTCTCTCATATACAAAAAACCAAAATCACCAATTTGGTGAAATACTTCGAAAAGAGAGAAATTGAAGATAAATCGATACAAGCTCCAACAAAGATCAAACAACATCAAAATCACAAATTAGCTTATTTTAGAAGCAATCAAATTGTGAGAGTGTTGTAATTTCAACAATTTTGTAAAGAGCGTTTTATAAGCTCATTTGTGAGTGAGTGTTTGGGTAGAAGCTTTTAAGCCAAAGTGTTGGTTAAAAGTTCTAGGTTAAACACTTGGGTACTCATATATTGAGGGGGAGTCGTTGCCTCATTAGACGTGTACGCTTGCACTTGTATCAAGAGTAGGAACCTCGGGTAGAGGGTGAGCCAATCGGTCGATTGAGCTTGATAGGATTTGTAAAATCGGGAAAATTATTTTTAGTGAAATACTCGGTAGTACCGAGGAGATGACGTAGGCCGTTTGCCGAACCTCTATAAATCACGGTGTCATTTTCTTTCCCTTAACTTTTACTTTCCGCAACTTATACTTTGTTTATTATCTTGCTTGCGTTTGAATTTTCAATGTTTATTAGCGCTTAAGCTTAGAATAGAAAAAAGTTGGGTTGCTAGTTGCACTTAGTTTTTAATCAGGTGAAAAACGCCAAAACCTTATTCACCCCCCCTCTAAGGTTTAGCCGCACGGACCAACAATTGGTATCAGAGCCGAGGCTCTTGCATATAGGAATCTAACGATTTTAGAGTTAAGATCCCAATGGCTAATTTGTACAATTTCGCATCCGGCATAGCTTTATCCCCAAATACTCCACCTTATTTTGATGGAATAAATTTTTCATATTGGAAGGATAGGATGAGCATGTTCTTACAAAGCTATAATGTTAAACTTTGGATGACCATAAAAGTAGGATATTCCGCACCTACATCCGAAAATAGCGAGAACCCAATTCCCGTAGAGGACCTAGATAACGCTCAACTATAAGCCTACTCTACGAACGCCAAAGCGATGTATGCTATTGTTTGTGCCGTTTCTCCTAACGAGTACAACAAAATTTCCGCTTGTAAAACCGCTAATGGTATGTGGGATAAGCTTGTAGTAATGCATGAAGGGACTAACCAAGTTAAGGATTGCAAACTCCAACTATTAGTTCATGACTACGAGCTTTTTAAAATGAGCGAGGGTGAAACTATTTCCGATATGCTTGCTAGATTTACTACTATTACTAACGGATTAACATCTCTTGGTAAGCATTTATCTTGTAAGGAAATGGTCTCAAAGGTGATTCGGAGCTTACCGAAAGAATGGGAACCAAAGGTCACCGCAATTCAAGAGGCGCACGACATGAATACATACACTCTTGATGCATTGACGGGTTCACTCATTACTCACGAGATCACCCTCAATAGTCACAAGCCAATCTCAAAAAGGAAGGAGATAGCTTTCAAAGGAACTACTTGTGACGAAAGCGATGAGCTATCCAATGACGACGAAAATTCTATGCAAATCATTCGAATCGTCAAGGAAATACTCAAGCTAAAAGACCAACGCAAACATAAAGGTAAATCGTCAAATAATTCAATTTATTCTAACGATTTTGTTTGCTATACTTGTGGTAAGGAAGGGCACATAGCTAGAGATTGCTTCAAGAATCGCAAGAGCAAAGGCAAGAAGAAGATATCCGCTTCAAGCTCTAGCGATAGCTCCGACCAAGATGAAGTCGCTCACCTTGGTTGCTATATGGCCTTGGAAGACAACATTGAGCCAAACCAATCGTCTTCAAGTGAAAGCGAAACCGATGAGGTAAATGATCTATCCTATGATGAATTACTTCATATGTGCGATACTTACTCCAAAAAGTTTCCTAAACTTGTCGAAAAGGTCGAGTCTCTTAAAAGGATAAATTCTTCTCTCAATGAAGAAATAAGATCCTTGAAAAGAGATAAAATTGAAAATGAGTCTAGTCCGACATCGTCATTCTCTTTACATGATGTAGATGACGAAAAGGAAGACTTGAAAGATAAAAACAATGATCTCGTCATTCAAAACAAGTCTTTACAAACCGAGATCAATTTTCTTAAAAATGAAGTCTCTAGACTTACTAAAACTCTTTCAAAACCATCTTCTTTAGATTGTGATTTATTAGAAAATTTTGAAGAGTTAAAGGATGCTTTCGATAAAGTTAAAAGCAAAAACAAGGTTTTGAGTTCTCATGCTTTTAACTTAAATGACAAGGTCAAGGTTTTAGAAACCGAGAATGAATCGTTGAAAGCTAAAAACAACGATCTTGTGATTTCCATTGAAAAACTTAATTTAACAATTTCAAAGTTTTCTAAAGGTAAAACCGTTTTAGATAACATTTTGAGTTGTCAAAAAGATTTCAATAATAAGAGCGGTTTAGGTTTTGATTGCATTGGTTCTACTTCAAACAAAACCCGCTTCGTTAAAGCCTCTAATATTTCTACAACTCTTATTCCACCTAAACAAGAGGTTGTTTTTACTAAAGGGAGTACTTCCAAGATTTTTCAAAAATCTTTTAATGATAGGAAAGGTATAGGTTTTAAAACCAAATTGGATACTCCGAAAAACCTTTCCAAAACTTCGTATAACTCTCGTTATATTAAAAAGTCTAGGCATTGCATACATTGTAGTAGAAGTGAGCATAATTCTTCTAAATGCCCAAATCGCTTTCATGTTAGTAGAAGCGATTTGAAATGGGTAGTAAAGACCCGAGGCACTAACAATGTCGGACCCAAAAGAAATTGGGGACCAAAGGACAAAACTTGTGTTGTAGGTATCTCCATCCAAAAGGAGAAAATCAACAAATGGTTGGCAACGCCGGCAAAAATCGTGGAAGTCAAGAAGATCGACTCCACCATCAAGAATGAAGTGCCGTTGATCGACAAAGGTGGAAGGCATACAACCAAATGGTACCACCTATTTGGACTTGGCAAATGCCATTAGAGAGTGGCCTCGACATCACATATTCGGTATACTCTAATCTTTAATATTTACATATATGTGATTAGGTGGGTAATATGCATCTTAATAACATTTTTCATGACTTGGTTTTTCTTTAAAAACCCTTCACACAACCCCATATTTTTATTATTGATTGCAGTTTGATAATGCCAAAGGGGGAGAAAAATGATATATGGTGACGCTCTCCTTCTCCACTCTATTATATGGGGGCACCCACCTCCCCATCCCGGAGCTACTGGCCGAGTTGTGCGCATGGACGCAGACTCGCCCCTGCCAGTGGCCCTTGCAGGCACACCAGATCTGTGCCAGGATGGAGGCTCTCAACCTTCTATTAGGCTCGGCCTTACCGGAGCCGTTGGGGTTGATGGAGTTGCTGGCCTGCTATGAATTTTTGCAGAGCGAGCCCGGCTCTCAGGCCAAGAGCAGGCAGCCATACCTGCGGTGCCAGGCATATAACAAGCTGATCACAGGTAACTCCGATTCAAATCGGGGTTACATGCAAGATGTGATCGTGGTGGAGGGAAACTGGCTGCTCCGAGATGATCTGACTCTCCCAACCAGACCCGGGAGGGTGCTAAGCACCAAGGAGAACAAGGCCACAGTGGCCATGAAGCTGCGGGGCCTAGGTGAGGCTAATGTTAGGTCACTGGAGGTGGCCTTCAACTAGTGGGGCCCAGACAGAACCGACACGGGTGCTCGTGATGCGGAGCGATTGCTGACGTGTGGCTCCCCCACCAGTTGCAAGGGGAACGATTTCCTCGGGCCCTATAGGACCTTCTGACCTGTGGGGTACTCCCGGAATAGATGGGAGAAGGAGAAGGGGTTGGAGTCCACTCTCCCTCCTAAGGCTCCCAAGGAGATTGAGGTCACTGAGAGGCCCTCAGAGAAGATGGCGAAGCCGAGCCGCAAGGCAAAGCCTGCACCAAAGAGGGACTTTGCCCCTACTGAAACGGCCGAGGTTTTCTTCGAGACCCGACCGGATGGTAGCACGGTCAATTACCGAAAGGGGCCGGGGGAGATCCGGAACTACATAGACCAGTGGGGGAAGCCGTTGCCTGAGGTCCTTCCCTTGTACTTCATGGAGCCCGTCATAGGGGGCTCTCTACACCTGGAGGACAGCTCGCCTGAGGTGGCCCCTTATGGGACAAACCTAGGCACTTCGCGGACAAGGGTAAGTTATCTTGCATTCTCCTTTGATTTGAGTTTTGTACTTAACCAGAAAGCTGGAGGAGGCAAAGGCCCTCCGTGAGGCCAAGAAGGCCAAGGCCAGCGACCCGACCGGCGTTGTGACTAGGGTAGGGGTCGATCACGTTTGACCGGGGCCGAGCAAGAATGTAGAGGAGGAGAATGCGGCGTCCGGTACCCCCCCATTGGAGGACCCGTTGCCAAGCACCTCCAACCGAGGCTCGAGCTCCGCTCCACCCACCCCGGGATGCACAAGATGTCATTCCAAACCCCCGAGGAGGTGAAGGTGGCAACCGGGATAAAGAGTATCATGGAGGCTCATCCCTCCTCCGGGATGCTCGCTCTTGCTGCGCTCCAACAGCAGAGCATCGAGGCAGACCATCGCGGTCGTGACCTCACGTCCACCATGGCGACGACCATGGCTATGATCCCTCAGATACGTTACTGTTTCTCTCTTGTGCAATTTTTGGTTTAATCCACTTAATTTTTGCTAAGTGTTGGTTTTTTTTTTTTTTTTTGTAGGGCTACCTGATAATGAACCAGTGCTTATATCATCAGGCCCAACTGGCGAGGTCATGGGCCATGAAGGCTGAGGCTAGCGTCAAACAGGCAGAAAAGGCCCAAGCAAGGGCGGAGGAGGCCCAAGCAAGGGCGAACCAGGCCGAGAACCTTAATGCCTCCGTGGAAGCTCGAAGGGCCGAAGACGCGTAGGCAAAAGTCGAGGCTGAGGAACGTGCCGAAGCTGAGATTGTGGCCTTGAAGGAAGAGGCGCAGAAGGCGGAGGCGGCCGTTGCTGAGAGGGTGAGGGCCGCGGTCCAATCCTCCAAAGCCGAGGTGAGGGCAGCTGTGGCCCTTGAGACGCATAAGGATTTCAATTCCTTCTACGTCGATGGCTGGACCGAGGCGGCCTCTTTCATGAGGGCGGGGCCTGATCATCCCATGTGGAAGATGGAGAACATTTTTATTCCCGTTCCTGCGGCCCCTATCCCGGTGGTGGTTCCTTTAACTCCCCGAGCCCTTTCGGACGAGGAGGCAGATGAGGACGAGGCGATTAGGGGGTTTGAATTGTTTTTCCTCTTTTTGATGTAATTTTCTTTTGCATTCTTAACTTGTAATATTTTTCCTGAGAAATGAATGAACAATTTTGGCTTGGCTTTAGTCTTGTGTTTTTCTTCTTACAGTTCTTGTGTTTCCGGTGTGCTCCCAATGAGTGGGCCGTTATGCTTCGTCATGGGGTCCACTCTTTTTAAATAACGCATATAATCCTGAATTGAGAAACTTGGACCCCCAGAGGGCCGAACCCCTCATGGGGCATACCGTGGCCACACAGGCTTAAGCATTTTGTAAATACTTAGAAAATTTTAGAAAATTTTAAAATTATAAACTGGGGTCCCCTGAGGGTCGGTACCCTCTTGGGACGAACGGTGCCCACATAGGCTCGGGTGTTCTGTAAACACTTGGAGAATTTTAAAATTATAAACTGGGGTCCCCTGAGGGTCGGTACCCTCTTGGGACGAACGGTGCCCACATAGGCTCGGGTGTTCTGTAAACACTTGGAGAATTTTAAAATTATAAATTGGGGTCCCCTGAGGGTCGGTACCCTCTTGGGACGAACGGTGCCCACATAGGCTCGGGTGTTCTGTAAACACTTGGAGAATTTTAAAATTATAAATTGGGGTCCCCTGAGGGTCGGTACCCTCTTGGGACGAATGGTGCCCACATAGACTCGGGTGTTCTGTAAACACTTAGAAATTTATAGAAATTTAAACTGGGATAATTAATTCTGAAAGAACAACAACAATTTTATTCATAAGGCCATTAGGCATATTTACATCAAAATAAGAAGGTCGAGTTATCCTACTGATAATACTTTTTAAGGTTGTTGACGTTCCAAGGCCGATCCACTGGGGTATCATAGGGAAGGCGACCCAATAGATAGGCTCCGTTTCCTATCGCTCCGAGAATTCAATAGGGGCCTTCTCAGTTAGGACCTAGCTTCCCGTCAGACTGTATTCTTGAGTTGTTGTTCACTTTTTGTAGCACGAGGTCTTCGTCTTGAAAACGTCTGGCGTTCACTCTTTTGTTATAGGAACGTCCCAGTTCGTTCTTATACTCAGCGTTATGGATGGCCGCTACCTCCCTTCTCTCTTCAGCATAGTCGAGCTCGAGCCCCATCATTCTTTCGTTCAGCCCATTCTCCACCATGTCGATCCTTAGAGAGGGGAGCCTTATTTCTAACGGGATGATAGCTTCCATCCCATCAGTCAAGATATAGGGCATTTGTCGGGTGCCCCGTCTTCTCGTCATGCGGTATGCCCACAGGACGTGCTGTAGTTCCTCGACCCATCGACCTTTGGACTCGTCTAATCTTTTCTTGATCCCGTCGAGCATGGTTTTATTCGATACCTTGGCTTGTCCGTTGCATTGGGGGTATGACGGGGTTGAGTAGTAGCTCTTGATGTGATACTTACCATACATCGCTTTCAATTTTTCCCCGGTAAACTGACCCCCGTTATCCGCGACTATGGAGTAAGGGATTCCAAATCTTGTGATCACGTCCCTCCAGAGGAATCGGATCACCTCGGCCTCAGTTATTTTTGCTAACGCCACGGCCTCTACCCATTTCGAGAAGTAGTCCGTGACCATGAGGAGGAACTTCTTCCCCCCCCCCCCCCCGGGGCCCTAGGGAATGGTCCAACGATGTTCATGCCCCATTGTGCAAATGGCCAAGGAGAGGTCACGCTGCTCATTTTCTGCGCCGGGGCTCGTGGTATGGGTGCATATTTCTGGCATTTCTCGCACCTGAGTACGAACGTTTTCGAGTCTTTTTGCATGAGGGGCCACCAGTACCCATGGGTTAGGGCCCGGTTGGCCAGCGATCTCCCCCCGGTATGGCTTCCGCAGGTTCCTTCGTGTATTTCTTCCATGATCATTTCAACCATATCGGGGTGAACGCATAGCACGTAGGGGCCGGAGAACGACCTCTTGTAGAGCTTTTCGTTAGGGGCCAGCCAGAATCCTAGTGCCTTCCTCTTTATTTTCTCGGCTTCTTTTTAATCGTCGGGCAGGTCGCCGGAGTAGTGGTACGCGATTATAGGGTCCATCCAACTTGTCTCCGACGGGAGGTTGGTCACCACGTTGATTTTTGGCTTGGCATCGATGCTAGACGTAGGGAAATACTCTACGGTGATGACTCTCTCCCCTTTATCGCTCATGGCCGAGGCCAGGGTCGCTAGTGCATCAGCGTGAGAGTTCTCGTTCCTGTTGACGTTGATGACTTCTTGATAGTCAAAGGTTTGGAGTATTCCGGAAGCGATGGCCACGTAGCTTGCCATTCTCTTATCATTCATTTGGAACTCCCCACTTATTTGGCTGCTTACTAACTGGGAGTCGGTGTTCACAAGTACTTTCTTCCCCCAAGACTCCGAGCCATTTTTAGGCCGGCGATGACGACCTCATATTCTGCCTCGTTGTTGGTAGCTCGGAAGCCAAGCTGGATTGACTTCTCGATCACATCACCTTGTGGAGACCGGAGTACAACGCCGAGGCCAGCTCCTTTTTTATTGGCGGCTCCGTCCGTGTACAGGATCCACGTTTCCCGGGCACGTTCCCCAGTAAACGAACATAGGGTCGTCATGTTAGCTACGGTGAACTCTGCCACAAAGTTGGCTAAAGCTTGCCCCTTGATGGGACGTCCGTGGCTCATAGCGGATGTGGTATGCGTTTAGGTGGCAGGCCCACTTCGTCATTCGTCAAGACAGATCTCTTTTTTGAAGTATTTCTCGAACGGGCTGATCAGTATACACCACGATGCTGTGTGCCGAGAAGTAATGAGCTAGGTTTCGTGAGGCCATAACGAAGGCTAGGACTAGCTTTTCTAGGGGCATATACCTAGTCTCGGCATCGAGGAGGGTCTTGCTCACGTAGTAGACGGGCCTTTGCTCCATGCCGAGCTCCTTGATGAGGACCGCGCTGACAGCTATATCTGACACGGCCATATATAGGGCAAGAACGTCGCCGGTGTCTGGCTTTGTCAGCAGGGCCGTGCTCCCAAGGTAGTCCGTGAGCTCCGTGAATGCACTCCGGCATTCGTCATTCCATTAGAACATCTTCTGAGCCTTCAGAGCCGTAAAAAATGGCTTGCATCGGTCCCCGAACTGGGCAATGAATCGGTTGAAGGCGGCTGCCATGCCGGCGAGCTTTTGTATGTCCTTTCTCTTTTCAGGGGTTCTCAAGTTCTTCAAGGCAGAGATTTGATTTGGGTTTGCCTCTATGCCTCGATGGGTCACCATAAACCCTAGGAACTTTCCGGCCCCTACCCCGAATGCGCACTTAGAAGCATTCAGCTTTAGGTCGTGCCTCCGGATGGTTTCGAATACCTCTCTTAGGTCGGACGGTGGTCCTCCTCTTGGGTGCTCTTTACCACCATGTCATCGATGTAGACCTCCATGGTCTAGCCTATATTCTTGGAGAAGATTTTGGTGACCATTCTTTAGTACGTTGCCCCGGCATTCTTGAGCCCGAAAGGCATCACTCGGTAGCAGTAATTTCCTCTCGGCGTTATGAATGCCATTTTTTCTTGATCAATCTCCGACATGGGTATTTGATGATAGCCGGAGCAGGCATCCAAGAAACTCATTCTGGCGGCTCCAGCAGTAGAATCCACTATCTGATCAATTTTGGTCAAGGGGAAATGATCTTTAGGGCAGGCCCGATTAAGGCTCGTGTAATCGATGCACACGCGCAACTTTCCGTTCTTTTTGGGGACCACTATGGGGTTAGCGAGCCATCTGGGGTAATAGATTTCTCTGATGGCTCCGGCCACCAGAAGCTTTTGTACCTCCTCGTTGATGGCATCGGCGTGTTCCGGACTGACGCGGCGCCCCTTTTGCATCACAGGTTTCGCGTCCGAGTTGACGTTCAATCGATGACATGCGAGGTCAGGACGGATGCCCGACATTTTGCTCGGGGTCCACGCAAAATTATCGATGTACTGGAGCAGAAGCTCGACGAGATCAGTTACCTCAGGCCCGCTTAGCTTTGCGCCCACCATGAAAAAGTGGTCCTCGTCCAACCCCGGGATCTGAATCTTCAGCAATCCTCCTTCCACCTTGTCCTCAGCCTCAGGCCCCATTTTTTTGTTCAGTTCCCTCAGCAGGTTAGGGTCCTCCGTTTCGATATTCATGGCACTCTGGACTGGAACCGGTTTGTCGCCGGAGTACACGGCCATGGCACAGCTTTGCGAGACTTTTTGGTTTCCCGAGATGGTTTCTACCCCGGAATCAGTTGGGTACTTGACCTTTTGGTGCAGAGTGGAGGAGACGCCTTCTATTTCGTGAAGCCATGCACGCCCTAATATAACATTGTAAACGGAGGAGACGTCCACCACCGTGAACTCCACGCTCATAACTTTTGTCCACGTTTTAACGGGCAAGGTTATGTTCCCTCTGGGCTGAACTACCTCAGAGCTGAATCCATACAGGGGAGGGACGTTGGTTTCTAGCTGCTCCTCTTTTAGCCCCATTTTATGGAAGAGGTCTCCAAAGAGTATATTCACCGACGCCCCTTGATCGACAAGGATCCGTCCCACGGCACAATGGCCAACTTGGGCGGAGATGACAAGGGCATCGTAGTGGGGCATGTCTACCCCCACCAAGTCGAAGTCGATGCAACTTAGATCCGGTTTGGCGTCATGTTTGTACTTCTTCTGGGGGCTCGGATTTTCGGTGAGGTAGACGTGCTGCTTCATCGCTGCCTCGCGGACCGAGGTTCTCTCCTCTCCACTAGGGTTCGGTTTCTTCGGTCCAGAGTGGATAACTTGACAGGTCATCACCGGTGGGGGAGATCTCGTTGCCTTTCGTCGGCCCCTTCTCTGCCTCGATCGGAGTCCCTTCGTGACTTGATGTATTTATCCATCAGGCCATCCCGGACCCATCCTTCGAGCCTCGCCTTCATACCGTGACAGTCGTTGGTATGATGGCCACGGCCTCTGTGATAGTCACAGATTTTATCGTTGGGTCCGTGAACCGGCTCATCTAGATGTGTCACATTACATGTCATATCCAGCCCATCAAGAGTTTTGATTGTTATTAATACTAGATTTAACAATTTTTTTTAATTAATATTTAAATTTAGGATAGTCTCAAATAGGGTTTTAGTATATTTTTATTTGAGTTTTTATGTGGTTGGGTTTTTAGATTTAACAAATTTTTTTATTTTAATTAATATTTAAATTTAGGGTAGGCTCAACAAGAATTTTAGTATATTTTTATTTGAGTTTTTAGTAGACTGGGTTTTTATTATGTTGAATATTTATATTTTGATTTATCAAATTATACAATTTTATATATATTTACAGAGATAAATATGTATTTTATTAGCCTATTAAGTTTGTGAGTTGTGTGTAAGTTGTAGATCTAGCCTATGAAATGTGTGATTAGTAAAATATACTTCAGCGGGTTGAATTTAAAGGTTAATTTTAAATGTGTCAATAGCAACACTCTTGTTGCATTAGTCTGCAACTCTTGGTGATAATGTATTGTACTAATTAATTATGAAATGAATATTAATAAATGGAAGTATAACAAGTTTGATCGAAAGTGGTGACATTTTACTACCAGTCTTGTGAGAAGAATTAGAGTGTGTTTGAAATCCGAAAAATTTATGGAAAAATAAAAATGATTTTTCGAGTGAACATTTTTTTTTTGTTTAGTTTCATAAGAAAACTATTGAAAAATAAAGCAAAAGAAAATGTGAAAAAAGTTTGTGTTAAATGAGAGAAACCAATTTAATTTCAAAAGTGAAAGTAAAATGAAAACAAATGAGAAAAGTGTTACTACCTTCCTCTCTCTCTCCTCATATTTTATTTTATTTTCTATAGATTTCTCAACCTTTTAAACACATGATCGAAAAATGATTTCTCGTGATTTTTTTTTTTGGTTTTATTTTCTTTTTCATAAGATTTTTCGGTTTACAAACACGGCTTTACAGTATAAGTTTTGCTCTGAAAAGAAATCACACAATACAACAATCTTTTATTTTAAAAAACTTTAACAGACAATGAATGAAAAACGCAAGGAAGACAAAGTAAAATGTTCCCTGTTTAAAATTGCAGCTTTTTAAACATGGGACACCAAACCATTTGATATTTGTCATCCAAAGTACAGTCTATTAGGTCGTTTGATGCTAATCATAGGACAACCCTTTTTTCTTCCATATTAATACAGAATGATGCCGGGAAATTTTGAGGATAAAGGAAGACACACGAGCTCCTTTAACATAACTAAGCATGCGATTGTTTACACAAATTTTAGCTAAAGATTGAAAAGTGCTCATACATATATGTATTTAAGGAATGAGTATCGCTAAATAAGGAAAAGAGTATGTTAAACAATAGTAACTTACTATAATTTCCATTTGTATCAATTACCGTTATATAATAATAATAATTTGAGCCGAATGATGCATTAGTTAAGAGTACGTATCCCAACAAATCTGGCACGAGATGATAAAGAGACTAAGAGAGAGCTTCGTCTATCGATGAACATGATTTGATTCTGTAAGCGGTTACGAACGAAGAAATTTTGAACAAAAGGATCGGAACTTGGTAATATGTATTCTGGTAGCATGGAAAAAGGTTATGTTATTTAATTGATTAGACATTAACATAAATATATAAATAAAAGAAACTGAAAATCAGGCTTTCGTTTAAGAAAAAAAAGGAACAAATTGGAGGTAAATAGCACTTAAAGATTATTATTAGGTTTTAGTAACACTTACAATTTTTATTAGCATAAAATAAATTTTTAAAACATTTTAATTTGCTTTTGTTATCATTGGCTCTAAATATAAAAGGGGTCCAAATTTTATTTTTATTATTAACCAAAAATATTCTCTACAATTACAGTTTTTTACTCTCTCTCATCTCCCATCTCCTCTCTCTATATAGGGAGATTCTCTTTTGAGGACTCAGATTACTCATCTGAGTCCTCATTTTACTTATTTGAGGATCTGGTTAAAAACCAGGTCCACGTCACATCTTATTTTTATTTATTTTTTTAATTCATTCCATTCAATTTTATTACAAAATAAATAACTCTAACACCCTTTCATTACATCTCTTTACACTTCATTTATCTACAAAATAAATAAATTTAGCCACTCCATCACACTATTAATTAATACATTACTCTGTTTTTTTTTTTTCCGTTTAAACTAAATACAAAATTAAAATATTTTATAATCATAATATTATATCAAGTTAACACTTTCAAGTAATTTATATTTTGCACTTTTTTATTTATTAATTTTGTTACTTCCGAGTAAATAATTAAATTGTCTTCAAAAACCCTACACGTCATTATTTTCTTACATCTTTACCTACCCACATTTAACCGGGTTAACTTGAAAGTGGTTAAATAAATATGGGTAGGTAAATGTTTTATGTGGGTAGGTAAAGATGGAAGAAAACAATTACATGTATGGTTTTTGGGAACAATTTAATTATTTACTCAGAAGTAACAAAATTAATAAATAAAAAAATGCAAAATATAAATTACTTGAAAGTGTTAACTTGATATAATATTATGATTATAAAATATTTTAATTTTGTATTTAGTTTGAATGGAAAAAAAAACATAGGAACGTATTAATTAATAGTGTGATGGAGTGGCTAAATTTATTTATTTTGTAGATAAATGAAGTGTAATAAGATATAATGAAGTGTTGTTAGAGTTATTTATTTTGTAATAAAATTGAGTGGAATGAATTGAAAAAATAAATAAAAATAAGATATGACGTGGACCTGGTTTTTAACCAGATCCTCGAATGAGTAATTTGAGGAGTCAAAAGAGACCGCCCCCTCTATATATCTATATATATATCTCTCTCTCTATATATATATATATATTTATATTTATATTTATACGATCTATATCTCTCTATATATATCTACGATCTATATCTCATATCTCATATATATATATATATATATATATATATATATATATATGGAAATGTTATATGAACATCATGAAAAACACCCAACTAGACACTTTTTCGTAAAAACGCTCCAAATCAAGATTTGGTCAATGCAAATCTCAATGGTTTCACGACGGGAACACAAATATGCGTTTTGTTTTTTTTTCCGAGATGTATAATGACATGTTTTTGAAATTATGGTAAAATTTAAAAATTCAAAACATGTCATTATACATCTCAGAAAAAAAAAAACAAGACGCATATTTGTGTTCCCGTCGTGAAACCGTGAAGATTTGCATTAACCAAATATTGATTTGGAGCGTTTTTACAAAAAAGTGTCTAGTTGGGTGTTTTTCACGATGTTCATATATCCTCCCCATATATATATATATATATATATATATATATATATATATAAATCGTCAAAACTGTAATCGTCGTCGTCGGGGTCGAACAGGCGGCGGAGGATCTTATTACTTGCGTTGGCGACGGCTATGGTTTTGAAGCCCTAGTTGATTTTAATGGGTGAATGATTTGATTTTGTAAATTTGATGATAAAAGGGATTAAAATGTAAAACTTAATATTTTTTCAGGTTGGTCCTTTAGTATTTTAATGTTTTAATGTTTATTAATGTGTCAGTTTTGTATTTAGATTGTCAAATATAGAGAAAACTCCAATTTGTTCCAGTTTAGCATGTATCTAAATGTCCACCTCTCAGTCACTTTTCGTAAATAAGTAATTATTACCCAGAAGTCCAAAACTTGAAAGACCATAAAAATGAATAAAAATAGGAATTAATGTTTTTTTTTTTTACAAATTTAGCATGTATGATCAAATATATGATATTAATTGTCAATTTTTTTGTATTAGATTGTCAAAAATATTGTATTCGGTTTTCAATAAAATTGTATTAGATTGTCAAAAATATTATATCAAATTGTCTGTTAGATTGTCATAAAAACTGCATTAGATTATCAAAAATTTATATTAGATTGTCAAAATTTTGTATTAGATTGTCATAAAAATTGTATTAGATTATCACAAAATTTGTATGATATTTTTTATTAGATCGTCAAACATTTGTATTAGATTGTCGAGAATTTGCATTATATTTTCAAAATTTGTCAAAACAATTGTATTAAATTATCAATTATTTTGTATTATATTAACAAAAATGTTGTTTAGATTGTCAAAAAATGCATTAGATTGTCAAATTTTTTGTATTAAATTGCTAAAAAATCGAATTATATTGTTCAAAATTTTGTATTAGATTGTCAAAAATTTGTATTAGATTGTCAAAAAAAATCATTAGATTGACAAAAAAAAATTATATTAAATTATCAAAAAAAGGTTATGAGATTGTCAAAAAATTGTATTAGATTGTTACAAAAATTGTATTATATTTCCTATTTATTGTCAAAATTTTGTATTAAATTGTCGAGAATTTGCATTATATTTTCAAAAAAACTGTATTAGATTGTCAAAAAATTTAAATATGATTGTGTATTAGATTGTCAAATAAATTATATTAGATTTTCAAAAAATTGTATTAGATTGCAAAAAAAAATGTATTATATTGTCAAAAAATATGTATTATATTATCATAAAAATTGCATTAGGTTGTCAACAAAAATTTGTACTAGATTGTCAAAAAAAAAATTGTTTTTTTTTTATTTTTGTAAAAAAAAAGTTTTTGGATATTTTAAGAATTTTTTGGATTTTTTCCAAAATTTTAATTTTTTTTGAAATTTTTAATTTTTTTCCAAATTTTATAATTTTCTGGATTTTTTTCCAATTTTTCTGGATTTTTTTAAATTTTTTGGATTTTTTGGATTTTTTTATTTTTTCTGGATTTTATTTTAATGTTTTCAATTTTTTTTACATTTTCTTTTATTTAGGCCAATGTGTTGGGTTTATGTATATATTAACAAGGGTACTAATTTGTAATAACTATTTTAAAAATGGTACCAACTCTTAAATTAGTAGTTTCAAAATGTATCAATCAAAAATTGCCTTGAAAAAGAGAGTAGAGGACGAGACTCAAAGCCCGGATGGGTTACTAAATCCAATTAAACCTGACCCTACCCGTTTAATGTTGCACTTTTACCCATTTAAACTGTACCCGAATTAAGTTTGCAATTTTACTAATTTAAATTCGACCCGATCCGAATAAAACTGCACTTTTACCCGACCCGCATCGGGTCGGGTCGAAACCCGTGTTATTGCATCCATATCTGGTAAACTTGACATTTACCTTCTAATCAGCAGCCCTTTTATGTGGTTTGATTGGTTATGTTTCACATATAAGCGTCGGGTCGAAACCCATGTTATTACATCCCTATCTGGTAAACTTGACATTTACCTTCTAATCAGCAACCCTTTTATGTGGTTTGATTGGTTATGTTTCACATATAATACATATTATGCCCAAGTTCGCATCTCTTAGTTACAGTTGGTACCTAAAAGAGCGACTTTGGTTTAAAAAGTCATAGTAGCATCTACTAGTTACGAACTGTAGTTATGAACTGTAACTAATAGGTGCGAACGTGTACGGGATTCAGTCATTTTGCAGTGGAAAAAGATATGCCCTCTACTTATAAGGATGAAAAACAGAAAAACTCTTAAACTAAAACATGAACTTCAAGTCATTGTTACATAGTGAGTTGCTTTGACATAAGCATGCCAATTTACACAAATTTTAGGCTAAAGCTTGAGGCTATATAAATAGACTATACAAATATACGGGGCGCCAATCATCCAAATATATTAGGTCTGGGCTGTATGTAGATCGTCTGTGGCTGATACAGATGACGGTTGTATTAGTGAAAAATGGTACAAGTCACGCCACGTAATAAAAACTCAATCTACTAAAAATAAAAAATAAATTTTTATTTTTATTTTTAATTAATATTTAAATTTAGGATAGACTTAACTAGTGTTTCAATATATTTATTTGAGTTTTTAATAGGTTTAATTTTTAATACATAACGTGATTTGTACCATTAACGTCTGTATTAATTCTCAATGGTATGCATAAAACATAAGCCAATATATTAATTGAGGTTTAAATTTACCTTTTAATCACCAAAGCTCTTTTGTCATTTAAATCCTCTAAATCAGATCTGAGAGCCTACCCACAGCAACGAAGGAAAGGGAATAATATATCGCAACTCACTCTCTTTCCAGAGCATCGAGTTCATTGACTTCAAAACTTGCATCAACTATTTTATTTGTCCAACGTGATGTATATATATATATAGAGGCGGTTCAATTTTATCAATTTTTTCAAAAAATGTCCCTATTTCAATTTACTAATTACTAAAATAACTTAATGCAATTTAAATAAATAAATAATTTTTTTTTTTCACATATCAAATCATCTCTCAAACAAATCATCATACATGTATTTTTATATTACTATAACAATAAAACATTATATTTTTACGATATTCATCCAATTATTTTTGTAAACTTTTTGAAAATATTAAATTTATTTGTGTCGAATCATATTTATACAACTACGTATCACACACGTAACGCATAGGCTACGATTGCTAGTATAATATACTACTAACGAATACATACATATTGTTTTTTAATCGGTTGACCAAAACGGTGTAGTAGATAATGATTTCAAAATTAATTAAATATTTGTTTCATTATTTAGGAGTATTTTAATTTTGCACAAACGGGTTTAGAAACAAACTTTGCAGCCAGTTTCCTGATAATTTGGTGATCAATTTCTGCTACAGTCCGAGCAAGATAGGGAACTCATTCAAAGGGGGATGTGAAAAGGAAAGCATTTTGAAGTTCAATTTATGTTTTGTTAATTCTCAAGTGATCCATGTCATACTGAGGAAGAATATCAAATTGTGGCTTGCAGATTATTTGCCATACACATCACCCTACACGGATATACAATAGCATTTTAGGCATAAAGTGAATAAATCTGCCTCTAAAAACAATGGGGGTGATCAGATGGTTTTTCTTTTGTACAGTCAATCAATTGAACGGCACAGATTCCTGTTTTCAAAAATAAATATTCAATTGTTATTTTTTTTTTCAAATAGATTATTCGCCATAAACATCACCCGACACGGATATACAATAGCATTTCAGTCATAAAGTGAATAAATCTGCCACTAAAAACAATGGGGATGATCAGAGAGTTTTTCTTTTGTACAATCAATCAATTGAACGGCACAAATTCCCGTTTTCAAAAATAAATATTCAATTGTTATTTTTTTTTTCAAATTTTAATTAATAATTAAATTTAGGGTAGTATCCACTAGGGTTCTATATTTTTATTTGAGTTTTTATTGTGTTGTAAAATTTGTTTTTAATTTATTACATCTGAATTTGTTTAGTATATGATAAAAAATAAAAAATTAAATTAGTTATTGAAAATGTATCATCTAACCCTTCATTTTTTAATCTAATGATTGTAAAGATGACTGGACATTGTACAGTCTAACTCAATGACCGCACAAAATGAGACCCATGATGAGATGAACAAATACTTCTAATTAACTGCCCCATCACTAATATTTATATTTCACTACACCCAGAAGCATGTTTTCATTTCAAGTATATAACAAATAAGCAAGAGGAGAATAAATAAGAATCCTCTTATATTTAATATCTACCATCTTGCCCATATGGTTTTTAGTTGAAAAAAAATGACACAACCACATGAGCTTTCACAGAGAAAAAGAATGGTTACGGCAACACCCGGAAGCAGTTCGTTGTTCCTTTATATAAAAGAACTAGATGAACTACTACTGATATACAATTTACAAATCCACCTGAAAAAAAATCAAAAATAGATATAATCTTACGGCTGTCCTGAACCTCTACGCGATGATCTGGAGGGAGGCCTGTTTATATCTGGCACAGATGAAGGGTTTCGAGATTCTTCGGATCTCTGCACCTCCTGCATAAAAAATAAGTTCATATTTCAATAATTTTAAGGGTAATTCTGTTAATAAAGAGTTTTTAATTTATTTACATTCCTATTTAGTGGCATTACATACTCCCTCCGTTCTTACTTGGTTTTCCTGCTTTGGGAAGGTAATTTTATAGAGACATGATGCTTTGACTGTATGTTAAATTACCCATTATAGCATTTGCTGGATTGCGTGAAACAATAAATTTTATAATGACTTTAATTTAGCAAAAAGTAAATTAAAGGTAAATTAAAACATCATCAATCTTCAAACATAGACAAACCTATTCAGTATGCCTGTCCAAAAAAGTTTATTGATATCTATCCCCATTAAAAGTGAAATCTGTTTATTAAATGGTCTGTGAATCAAAAAATCCAGTCATTGAAGTTTATCCATCAAGAATAACTCTAAATGAGAAACAAGTTAAGTTTTTGAATTGTGGCCATATAGGAATCAAGTCCAAATATGTCACTCAGTGGTAATTTTCTATTTTAAATTCTAAGAAAAAAACATGACAATAATAGTTCATAAGAAATCAACCACAAGAAAGCATAGCATGGGCCTGTTCAGTGTTGTTTTTAAGATTCCCCGTCTTATTCCACATTATAGTTTTTTTACTGGTGGAGTTGAAAATAATATAATGCCAATTTAGTTTGTTGCTTTTATGGAAAATACTATTCAGCACATAGGGTCGTAGAACAGTGAAAAATAGACTTCAGTGAATTTGTAAAGGCGGTGTCATTTCATGCAGATTTTCCGAACACAATGTTATGGGAACCAATCTACCAAAAACATAGCCGCACAGCATAGCTCAAAACCATAAAATAATTTCAGAAACACAATTTAAACAGCTCTTATGATTTACCAACAACTTGGACAAAGACCTTGGTATTGGTATATAACAAGGTAAATAAAGTAGAAATGTTTTTAGAACCTGTAATGATGGAGTAGAATCATATCGCAATGGTGCCTGTGACTTAGAGTGGATCCGGCGCAGTTGCTGCATTTGCTGAAACTGTTTCAATCTGGAAGCAAAGTTAATTCCATTTTGTGCATCTGGCAAATCTTCATCCAAGTCACCATCCTCAGAGACTTGCGTTCCATTCAAGTTGCCATGAACTTGGAACTGGGAGGTCCCCGATGATTCCCGGTTTAATTTCTCACTACTAAAAGAGTATGATGGTATGGTTTTCAATCGAGTTCTCAGTATCTTGAAGGCCTTACTTTGCTGCATTAAAGGTTAAATTCCAAAAGTTATGTTAAACCTCTATGAGTATGCTACCAAGTCAAATCAACATTACAAGACCATGAAATCCATAAAAAGGTTAAGAGTTGCAAAGAAATATCAGCAATTTAAGGTTATAAATTAGTCACAAAGATTAAACTATACACCTAAAGCTGATAATGGGGATTTTGTCATATGATTATTCTTCCATTTGCATTTAATGCTCTGGTGCACGTCCTCTTTTCCAACTGAAAGAAGGCCATTTATAATTCAGGATTCTCAGCAAATCTACCAATGGGCCTCTCGCACAAGATAAATCCACTAATAAACTCATAACCAAAGGCGAGGCGGGTTTATGCTCAAATAACAACTATTCTACCTTAATTTTGTCTCACACGCAATAGATAGAACTCAGACCTTGATTAGACAGTCTACAAACAGAAATAGAGAATAATTGGCAGATTGGTTAAAATGGTAGTAAGAGAATACACGATAATTTTGACAGTGCATAACTGCAATAAACTAGCTGATAGGCTCTTTAAATGAGAAAAATCAAAGAGCAGAACGATTTATCACCACCCAGCATTGCAAGCACCCAAAAACAGTACACACTAAAAATGGGCAAGAATCTTATACATTTTCATTCCCAAAATTCGAATCTGAACTATGTGAGGGACAGTAGAATGGCAGTGAATTCAAGACATCAGTTATAACATCACTGTAAGATAGGTTACACAGGAATTTAGCTCTATGCTATAATTTGCAATACCAAATCTATGGAAAGTTTCATTTGAAAACTAAGAGTAGCGAAGCATTCAGGCTTTCATCCTACTTACAACGATGTATGTTTTACAAAAGAATTTGGAAATAATATAGCACAGAAAGAAAGTAATCTATTGAAAAGATATTTTACTCCCTCTTCATCGGTGCTTTATTATTCTGTGGGTCGAGTTGGTAAGTAAATTTAAAAGCAAAGCAACCACACTATTTGAGGTTTGGTTTGGGTGGTTTGGTTTGACATAACAAAAGATAAAAAAAAAAATACAAGTACCACCGGTAATCATTATAAATAGATCTTTTGAAAAAAAACATAGTTGTGGCATAGTTTTATAAAAAACATAATTTTACAGAAAAGAAAGACCAAAAACCTAGTTTAAGCACATTTGCAGCACAGTTTCGACAACAACAATAAATAGATACCACTGGTCGGCGGGTTGTGTGATTTTAATCCAAACAAACCCAATATTTAATTGGTTTGGTTCAGTTTTCTCATTGTTCGGATTGATTTGGGCGGTTTGAGCAGGTTAGTTTGGTTTGTGAACACTTTTAAGTGGCTTCCACACGAGTTGCCCCTTTGTGTCATTTCAGTTCAACTCTATGCTGTCGCATATTAATAAAGTAACTAACTGTTTCCTCCAAGGTTCAGTGTAGGTCAGAAACCATCGCAACGTTTCTCCAAGCCCGTAAAACAATTAATAAGTACTCAGTAAAAAGAGAGTTCTATTTAAAACTACAGAAAAAGAATACATAGAAAGATCACCTGGGGAAGCAGCATCAGTAGCCCGTATAAAGCTTTCAACAGCAACACATACCTTCCAGGTTCAAGAAGCTACACGTAATAGATAGCAGGTTAGATTTCCATCCATAACTTGAGAAAGCAAAAGAAAATGAAACGAAGTAAAAAGAAAAAACCAAAAAAGTAAGAGCACATACTCCTGAACATGAAAAAACATGACTGAGACCCAGACCTAGTTTCTAAAAGCATACAACTTCACTTTAAACATGCTATCTTAATCTTCATATTCTCTTATCATTTGTGGAAATTCAAATCCATCAAACATATACAGAAATAATAGTAATACAAAGAACACGGAGAAAGTACACCTTCCTGAAAAGAGCAAAAGAGAACGGTTCTGAAAAAAGGATGTGTAGAATGTTAATTTTATTAAAACAACCATTCTATCCCGTCATAACCACCCTCTTCACCAACTCTCTCTCTTCAAAACTAAACACCAAATGCAAATATCTAACTACATAATTACTCATCAACCATTTGTCTGCACATTCCATCACTTTACAGAAGCTGATATTGGACATGAAAAGACAGGAAGGAACCAAGCATGTAAGCTCAATAATGTAAAGGAAAGTATTTCATAAACATTTTGTTGCTATGAGGTAGTAAAGCCTTGAGTAAAATGGACGTTTGCGAAAGGAGAAGAAAGTCTGGGAAGTGGGACAATCATTCGTCAAAAGACAGAAAGCATATAAATTCAATAGAAAAAATGAAACCACTGGAAAGCTAAAATACAATACAAAAATGTAACCACTTAGGATGTTTAAGTACGTCTATTCAATATAAGTCTAGGCAACAGGAAGTTAAAAACCTGCAATCTGAGGTATGCAAAAATGGGAGTCTCCAGTAAGTTGATCAACTTGTCCAACTGAACCAAAAATTTAACATTTATATCTTCCTCGGCAAGAGACTGAATGATGGCACTGGCATGCTGGTAAGCCTGTAAATAATAACATTACATAAAAAGGAAGAATAAGGATGCATAAACTTAAAAGAGATTAGGATGAAAATGAATAAAAAATGAGGAGAATGTGATATAGATGTTATGTAACAGATTCTTGCCTGAGCTAATAAGCAGAGACTTATAATTGCCATAGGTGAATGGCACCAAGAGGGATACAAAGAGAGGAATAAGTCTTTTCCAGAAGGATTTACAAGGGACTGTTTTAGAAGATCACGAAGTTTAGACAACTCGGAAGAAGTTAGCAGAATCAGGTTTAACGCCTGAAACAGATCAAACAAAACAGACATTTATTATCAAAAATGCGTGAGCAACGTAATATCCTTAAAAATTTAAGTTAGAAAAGTTTGCCTATCCAAGAATATTTCCGCAAACCATAAAAACATTTTATATCATGCTATACAGTAAGTGTGAGGGAAAGCTTTAATGGTTTCAGTTAACAATGTACTATAAACTGCAACACCATTTTAAGGTGAACAACATGCAACATCTTCACAGCCTTTACATTCAAGATATGTCATGAAAATATAACTGTACCTGAACCATAATTGATGAAAAATCCAGATCCGATTCGTCTTCAAGTATAGTTGAAAACTCTCGGTAAACTCTCTCAGCGTCTAATAGTACACATAGCCGGCGTATAATCAATGCCCCACGCCTGAAATGAACATACAATCGCTAATGGTCTTGTTATCAAACAGAAAATGTAGTAAAATACTGGCAGGAAAGCGAAACAATAACAGTCGGTGTGGTGGATGAAAGTTATTTGGGCCTTACTTCTCTAAAAGAGAGTTGTTGACGCGGAAATTATGCACTAAGAAAACAACAAGCTGGCGAAAATTCAGCGGGTCTTTGGCAATGCAGGCATGCACCTCAAGAACCAATAGCACTACCTGTGAACAACGGCAAAATCCAATGAAATAACACTACACACCAAAGATTCGCTTACCAACCACTACAGTGTAAACGACAGATTAGCACACGTATTAGCCTCAGATAGTAAAGCAGGAGATTGATTAAGACATAAATTCTTGCTTTAAATCGTTTGACCATTATATACAATAGACATGCAAGATGTGCAAGTTCACAACACGACATGAGTAAAACAAGTAGTTAGCCAGGGCTACTTATGATGGTTTTCATTATGTCGATTGGACTCTACAGATTTGAAAGATACGTTTCAAATGAGTGAATATAGAAAACATATAAGCTACAAAGACTGGGAAAAAATGGCAAAAAAAAGAAGGAAAATAGATAATAGGGTATCCAACGTAAAGGTAAACGAATAGTAATCTATCACAGGAAAAACAAGCTTTTTCAGTGCAAGAAATGGATCAGAAAAGATAGTATAATACCTTATCGGATGAATCAGATAGAGCCATGAGAAGAGTGTCAAATATATCATCCAGGAAGGACAGTACCTGTTTGACATAAAGAGAAAGAGTAATAAGAGGGCATAGACACGTTCTTGTCAAGAGAAGGTCAAATCACTTCGTACAAAAGGAGAAACGACATTTTAAAGAATAACAATGCTTTCTTAGTGTAAAACAGAATTCCACCCTAAAAATCCACATTATCCCGAAATACAGACTCTACATGATCTAAAGGTAAAATGATAATAGATATAGTAAACACAACAAAACAGCACTAGCGAACCCTATGTAATCTATATATGTATGTATACATATATATATATATATATATATGGGGAAGGATAAATAGACACTATGAAAAACATCAAAGTTGACATCGCAATCCTGACCATCCATTTCAATGGTGTAGATTAAAAGTTGGAAACTAAAATGGAAACTAATAAATACCATTGACCTATGGTTATGGTCTATGGCTAACTACAACCTTTTATTCTGTTAACATACATGGAAGTCCCCTTCCTTTTTTCTTTCATCTGCCTTAACTTTGATATTTTTTTTTATCAAATACTTGTAAAAACCTATATAGGGGATGAATCCTCAACGGTGTATTATGGTACTGTTGAGTTTGTAGTGCAAGTTTTATCTATTTTTTCATTTAGTATCTAAATAGTGGTTTTTCTATAGAGTTTCTTTATACGAAAAATCGGGGTTTTTATATATATAAACTTGCATAAAATCGAAGTTTTTCTAAAAATAATACTAGTAAAATTTTAAAACAGATATATTTCTTATGGTTCATAAAAATCCAAATTAATTAAATCACCCATTTAATATTTGGTCCTTAACACCTAGTAAATAAATAAATCATAATTCACCTTTACTGTATTCGTATTTAATGAGTTCATAAACTACATTTTTTATTAATGTACATGGTTGTACTTTTTTTGTAAAAAACATAAGGGGGAGTTAAATAAATGGAAAGATAAACTATTTACTAATCACAGTTAACTATGGTAAAGTGATATAAGTTAGTTTTGTGTTTAATTTCTAACTTTTAATCTACACCATCGAAATGGAGGGCCAAGATTACGATGTTTACTTTGATGTTTTTCTTAGTGTCTATTTATCCTCCCCCTATATATATATATATATAAATAACATATCAACAGAAGGAACTAAATGAAAGTACTATATCAGCATGCATTGAGAATGAAACAACCATGCATAATAATCAAGAATTCAGAAACTCTGGTACAGTTACCTGTGTGCGATGTCTAGTCAAAAGAGTCAAAATCCAATTTAAAGCTTCAATTCTTGTAGCCTCCCACTCAGTAGACAACTGCCTGATATATTAACCACAATCAACAGTTACAGTTCAACGATGCAACCACATTTTCTTTTCATCTAAAAGTTAATCAAAAGAAAGAAATAATGTCTCTATGGCAGACTGTGCCTTTTTCTCAAGAAGCCAAAATCTATATCCAACCATACTGTAGATGTCATCAACAATATAGAATCTAGAATTTCAAAGTCGCACCTTCTTGCTACGGCTAGGATACCACCAACATCAAATCCTTCACTTGGAACACCGTTAATGGCCAGTAGTTCTTCATTGGTCTCACGAGCAACCTGGTAATTGCAAAACATGGAGCAAAAGAAGAATTGCAACTCTATAAGGCTAACATTTTTAAATTTTTGTAAAATCTGCTACATCATTTATACCAAAGGAGAGAAGGTGAGAAGAAAGAAAAAGTACTTAATGATGAACGACAAGCAAGTTAACTTACAACTCTTATCTTCTCTTCTTTGTCAGATATACTAGGCAATATGGCACCAAGAATATCAGCGTAATAAGGAACAAGTTGGTCACCACCAAGTTTTACAAATTCGTTTATCTGCAAAGCGGAATTTTAATTTTCTAAATACATTCTTAACAAACTTATCATGAGATGGATACCAGAAAGCTAAACAACATGGAAAAGAGAACATGGCGAATTAAAGATGATGTGAATCAAAAACTTACCCAAGTGATAGCGGTCAAGCGAGTAAATTCATCAGGGGAAGCTGCTCTTTGTACTAGTATTTCAGCCATTCGACCATAATCAACGGACTTCAAAAAATCCATTGTATTTGTTAGAAAAAATATTTTTAACCTAAAAGGGTAAAACAATATTCTACCGAGCTATAAGTCCAGAATCTACAGTATGTCAAATCTGTAGTTCTGAAAAGGCATCTCAAATAGAACTGTCATCTTTTCATTTTCAGGGGGCTAATAAATTATGAGGCAAATACATAGCCACGTCAAATTTTCCCTCGGCAGGTTAAAACTATAATTTTGAAACAGGGACTCAGTTTAGAGATAAATTTTAAAGGCTTTGCTAAGTGAACTTCCAAAAGAATTCTCAACCTCACAAGTACTCAACTGGGGAATGGGGATATAACCTCAGAATGGACTTCACTACGAAGGTCTACAGCTTACAATGTACTTTTACAAATAATGTTGACCTTAAAGGTTCAAATTTCAAATCTAATAACACCACTTGTCATAATTTACAATGCCACAAATTAACCTGCACTTTAATGAATATGGAACAACAAAATCAAAGAAACGAAAACACGCCACAACAGTGCCAGCCAATTTTTTTTATCACTCTATAAGATACTAGCTATTTCACTATCCACATGTACTTCACTACGAAGGTCTACATCTTACAATGTACTTTTACAAATAATGTTGACTTTAAAGGTTCAAATTTCAAATCTAATAACACCACTTGTCATAATATACAATGCCACAAATTAACCTGCACTTTAATGAATATGGAACAACAAAATCAAAGCAACGAAAACACGCCACAACAGTGCCAGGCAAATTTTTTTTATCACTCTATATGATACTAGCTATTTCACTATCCACATGTACACGAGGTCACTGAATGCTTCTAGCTAAGAGAAAGTTCATAGATTGTATCAAGTTTAGAATCTTACTGGAGAATTTTTTATCTCTTGAAGAAACTCAGAAAGCGCAGAATCAGCTTGTTGGCGTATTTCATGACTTGAATCGCTCAACATATTAAATAATCCTACAATTTTGTTCCATAACAATAAAGATTATACATATTGCAGCAAAATTTACAGACACAGAATTCACAAAAGTCACAACCCTCACCATCCAGAAAATCAGGGAGGAAACCCAGCATGTCAATGTCTGGAACGCTGTCTAAAACCGTAATCCATCCTACTAAAAACTGACGGACATATGGATTGAGGACATTCATACGCTCTCTCAACAACGGTATAAATTCTTCAATGCTGACGCGTCGAATAATAGGAAAAAGTTAGCCAACTAATGATAACAGTTATACCATACTATTTACCTCCTTTTAATTTGGACATAAAAGTTTGAAACTAGAGTCAAAGAAGGAGTACCTGAATTGGTCGCTCTCAGTGACAATATCCTGATTCCCAACCACAAAGAGCATCAATTAAAATGTTGACATGGTATAAGAAAGGACAGATAATGATTATACCCATTAATAAATCAATCGTCACCTTAACAAGTCGATCCAAAAGATGAGCTGCACTCAGAACATTTGGATCTGAGTCTGCTGAAAGCTTACATAGAGCATCGAAGATTTGATTAAAATACACAATTAAATCTCCCCTAACAACCTGAAAAGAGCCAAGCGACAACTCCAACAGCATAAGATGATCTATCACCAAAAGAAAAGAAAACACAAGGAAAACAAAAATCAAACCCACCTTTGCAATGTTATATAAAGCTTCACAGGCATAATAACGGACTCTGGTATCTTGGTCGGAAAAAGAACTAAGCACTGGCGGAACAATTTGCTGCAATATGTCAATAAGATAGAACTTGATTAGCATTTCAAGAAAAACAAAAAGGGTTAACATATTAACTAGAGTAAAATAACACAAAAATTACGACTAGTAAGAAACATTCAAAAATCTAGGATCCACTTCTTGACAAATGCAATACCCTTTAAACACCCCAGACCTTCTTTGTTTGCATCTTTAAAGCTCCCAATTGAACTGTTAATCGAGTTCGGCTTACAATAAGTATGCTTGGCAACAAAACTAGTACTAGGATCAGACTACAAAAGCCATTTATGACATCTATTAAAGAAACATGGGTAAGTGGTATCTGGATTTTCACCCCTAGATTATAATGTAAATACCGATAATACCCTCGGTTTATCTCTCTCTTTCTACAACCGTATGGATGCACAGTCATGCCTTATATCCACTTAAAACGATCTTATCTCCTCCCAATCAAAACCCCAACCACCTGCTGCTACCACAACACTAATTAGAACAACTCCACCATAACCCCAATTCCACTCCAGCTTAATCATATTTGAAATCTTTATTACCCCGTAATGGAAATGAACCATTTAAAAGATGATTATGGATATGACATATATGAAGATAAGTGAGAGCTTGTGATCATGATCATTTGGTCGAGATTTATGCCGCATGATTAATAACTTTTGAGAGATTTTCGGGTGAGGTTTTTTATGGATGGGACATTTTGAAACTATGTTTACGTTTTTAGGAAGATTGAAATTGTAAATTACAAAAATAATCGACCCTTTTATGATTACAAGCAAACACTGCACAGGACTTATTATACAGATCAAAAATCCTATTTTCTTCCTCGTCCCAGTGTATTCAGGACTGGACTCGTAGTCCTGGGACTTAATAGCTAAAACAACCCGGGGCCCAGTACTTTCATTATCAATGTCAAAAAAAATTGTCAAACCAGGAAACATATGGTAGTGTACTATATCGGTATAACCTGATGTATAAGATAAATAAAGATACGGAAAAACGTAACTGTATTAATTAATTGAGTACAATGGAGATAAGAAAATCACATTTAAAAGAACCAACTAACGCGAGAAGAAGGTGAATAATAAGCCTTTGGACTTTGTAATATCGCCAACAATCAATACGCACATGTGTCCAGGGTGTGTCAATTTCATAATATTAACTAAAGATACATAGACAACAATCTATATGCTTCTAGATGACACGCTTCAGAACAGATGTGCAATCTTTTTGCTTAGCCAGTGAACAGTCAACTACAGCATTGCCAATGAGAAAAGTTCACTTGAGTCAACCAACACAAGCCATGAACTAAAATCCGGAATCTCAGTTCATCCAAATGAATATATAGATCAACTTAGGACCAACAGTATGCCTACTCCAATTGCACAAGCCAATAAATTTAGATAATACATGGCTCGTAGAATATATAAACTGGGGTGTCTAAAAAGGTTTCAGACTAAAAAGAAATTAGCAGAATAAGTGAGGGATCACTGTGCTTCAATCCACGCAAAAAGGTGCGAAGAGTGCGCCTTTTATGTGTAAAAAGTTAGTGAAACCAAAGGAATCTTAGTTCTCTCCATTGACATGTTCTCAAGAAGTTCCTAACCATGCAAACACTTGCTTAGAGTATATTCACAACACCAAAATTATTTTGCTAGTCGGATATCACTTCCTTGCTTGTAGCGTTATTTAAGTATAGGCCCATACCATGTCATACATGAAAATAAAGAAATCTACATATTCAGTACGAAAAAAAATGGATTCATGCGTAAAATTGTGTCCAGTTCCCAAATCACGATACTTTGAATCTTCCTCTCAATAAGAAAAGTCAAAGCATGTTAGGAACATAAAATGGTTAGTTTCCAAACCTTAGAGCCACTATTTAATCCCTCGGAAAAACTTGAGCATCAAATCGGAAGCATTATCACTTAAACTGTCAAGCGGTAAGTCCTTCTGATAGTTAGATTACACGTATCAAAAGGTACCAATCGACCAATTTCAATTAATACTCCATCTGAAATATGTATTAAAATTTTGTTAACTAATTAATCACAGATAATGATAATACAACCCCAGGAACTATTCATGCATAAGCTTTTAAATCCGAATTGGACACGAGATATTCTAAATACTTAGGTTGACTAATCTCACTCACTATGTTATTCAAGCAACGTACAGTACTTTGCGATGCAGCACGATAATTGCACTAACAACTTCATGAAACAACTAAATTCAAGATTTCTGATAATACCTCGAGATGTTGGGCAGCTTCAGAAGTCAAACCAACAGTGGCAGCTGCTAGTCCTATCAATCCACCCTAAATACAAACAAAAATGATAAAACCGTGTAAAAACCACAAAATTAAATAAAAAAACAAAAAAACACCCCTAAACCACTCTGACTATGTAATTTAGGTTTTGTTTGTTTAAATATATGAGGAAATAGCGTGCTTATTTGAAGATAGGACAAACAGTGTCTTTAGTCAGCCGCTAAGAGCATTCTCAACAGTGTATATAAACTTTCTCTATTCCTGTAAGGATATATAGCTATATAAGACTATATAACTAAAGTTGCACAACAGTCATTAAAAGTTTGGTAGTATATCACATTAGAATATCATTTTCTTTTGTAAATTGGAATCTTCAACTGTTCTTCTCTTTGTAGTCATAAGGGCCAAAACCCCAATTTAATACACTTCGATTCATCACTGTTGAGTCCCATCTCACCCTCTTCTCAGTTTTCTCTCGCTTTGATTCGATGTTCATGATCCTCTACTTCGATTTGGGAGTTTCATTTGATTAATTTTCATACCTGCATATATACATATATGTATGTATGCAATAGAGGAGGGGGGACTGGAGTAGGAACCTCGGAAAACTCAGACAAGGGAAGAGCACGACGGACCGGTCATGGATACAATTATAGAGAGGACAGAGATGATTTAAAGGGCCGTGCATCATGTGATGAGGGCAGGTAGCATATAAGGAAAATTGTGTATGAGAGAGTAATCTCATATAATAATATCTTCTTTAGAAATTTTGAAGCTATAGATGCATTGATGAGTATCATTTTGTGAAGTTAATTGTATAAAGTTATACATATAAAGGATCTCAACTTGACAGTTGAGAATGCTTTAAGTTGTTAAAACGAGATGCAATGTCGCTTGTAAACAAAAAATTCCTTTTTATAGGGCTAAAGACCAAATAAGCAAGCTTTTAAACAAGCCAAACAATCAAATCCTCTGCAGCTTATAACCAAAGTAATCTAATCTTTTAAAGGGAACTAAACCAAAAATGTTCAGCCTTCAAAGTGAGCAAACAAAAACGGGGTATACCGTGCAGCTTATAAGCTTAACAACAACTAGGCTTAGCTTAAGGGCTGCAGCAGAAGAATCACTAATTCAGTCTTAAACCCACCTTCCGGTGATTCGCCTGCGGAGAGAACGTAAACTCATTAATTAAATAATTAACCACAGCCGTAATCTTGTCATGATCTCCGGCCACTGTCAGCGTCTTAACAATCCCTTCAACCTAATCATCAAAACAATCAAGCCACAAATTTTTACAATAGAAAAAACCCAAAAACAACAAGCCACAAAGATTCAAAGCACTAACTAGTCAACCTAAATCAAACAATTGGACCATGAAAATAAAATGCAAAAACCCACAAAAACTTCGCAATAAGGCTCTGTTTTGGTGTAAAATGGGGGTAAACAAATAATTACAGGTAAAATAGATTTCCGGGTGATTGATTGACAGGAAAACCTTTTTTTTTTAAGTTTTTCCGACATATCCAGGAAAATTGAGGAAAATGATTCCACCGCAAATAAAGCTCGAAACAGTTTAGGGAACATGTCTATATATTCTTTCTAGTACTAGTATTTATAAGTCATATTTTATCTTCTTCTCTAATAACCTCAAACTACATTAATGTTGTGGTATCTCCTAACTGTTACTAATTCTTTGGCTCTCTGTAGATTATGATCCATACTTTTTCTACTACTACTGACTGTTGCTTTTTTTATTTTATATTTATCTCTATCTTGTAGAAAGTCAATATTATTTTACGTATATATCTATCTTGTTGAAAAAAAATTTGAATCAGCATTTAATCTTCTAGACTTCTAATTTTACGAGTCTATAGGTTGAAGTTTAAAAGTCATTACAAGTGATGCAATGAGAGAAAAAATGTGTTCAGTTAAGGTTTTACGTTTAGACTTTTACCAAACAAAGATTTAACTTGTATATAAAAAAAAACTTGAGTCTATATAAAAATTTAGGTGGAAAATCTTTTATGCACCAATCGCCCGTAAATGAAAGGCAAAACAAAAGTTTTCACTGTAAAACTTTCCAATGAAAATATTTTCCCCCAGTAAAACTTTTAACGTGAAACAAACCGAGCCTAAGAGTAACAACTATACATCTAAAGCAACGTTTTCTACATCTAAAGTGACGTTCTTTCGCTTCTCGTAAAGCTTATCGGAAAGATTAATGACAATATCTAATCAACCTAAATCAAATAATTTAACCATAAAAATAATATACAAAAACCCATGAAATTTGAGCAAAACAAGCAACAACCATACACCTAAAACAACTTTTTTTCGCTTCTCTTTGAACTTATCGGAAAGATTAACAAAGGCAAAAACTAATCAGCCCAAATCAAACAATTGAACTCTAAACACAAAATACAAAAATTTAGCAAACAAAGTAACTACTAAACATCTAAAGCAACGTTCTTCCACTTCACATAGAGCTTATCGGAAAGATTAACAAAGGCAACCCTAACAATAAAAACAAAATACGAAAAACCACCAAAATTTAACAAAAAGAGTAACAACCATACATCCAAAGTAGTCTTTCTCTTCTCTTTGAACTTATCGGAAAGATTAACAAAGGCACAAACTAATCAGCCAAATCAAACAATTGAACTCTAAAAATAAAATACAAAAATTTAGCAAAAAGAGCAACTACTAAACATCTAAAGCAACGTTCTTCCGCTTCTTGTAGAGCTTATCAGAAAGATGAACAAAGGCAACCCTAAACAACCTAAATGTACTACAACTGAACAATAAAAAAGAAAAACCACAAAAAAAATAGCAAAAAGTGTAACAACCATACATCCAAAACAGGCTTTTTTTCGCTTCTCATTGAACTTATCGGAGAGATTAACAAAAGCAAACCTAATCAACTTAAATATATTACAACTGAACTATAAAAATAAAATACAAAAAACTGCAAAAATTCAGCAAAAAAAGAGTAACTACTAAACATCCAACGTTCTTCCGCTTCTCGTAGAGCTTATCGGAAAATTAACAAAGGCAAAACTAAATCAAACAATGGAACAATCAAATCAAAACACAACAAAAAAACCCACAAAAATTTAGCAAAAAGAGTAGCTACTAAACATCCAACGTTCTTTCGCTTCCCAAAGAGTTTATCAGAGAGATTAACAAAGACAATAACTAATCAACCTAAAACACAATCATCAAATCAAAACACAACAAAAAACAATAAGCCAAAAAAGAGAGTAAAAAAACCATACTTCTAAAGCAGCATTTTTCCGCTTCTCGTAAAGCTTATCGGAGAGATTACGAAGAACCGCAGACGGTATGACGTATAGAACATCACCCATCTCAAAACCCTAGCTATTTTTATATCTAATATATAAATATAAATATATATCAATAGAGAGAGATAGAGAGAGAGAGAGAGAGAGAAGGATCAATTAAATTAAATCAAATCCGTTTCCTGATCTTCTCTTGTTGGAATCGAAACATCTCCTGTATATGTATATGTATGTGTGTGTGTATGCGAGATCTGAGTAATATTTATATATTTTTAATGAATTTAATGTTATTTTTTTATGAAGAGTGGTCGGAGAGTGATATATATATATATATATAGATAGATAGATAGAGAGAGAGAGAGAGCGGCGACACTGAGTCAGACAGAGCCAACACGGTTGTGCTCTTTTTATTTATTTATTTTCTTTCTATTTTTTTATTTTATTACATACATATTGTTACTATAACTCTCTCTATAAGCGTTTATAGAAAAGCAGGAAAAAAAAAACCCTCAAATCCGAGTATTAATAGTGAGAAGTAGGATTTTATCTGAAATTTATTCTTCCCTCTATTATGTAACATATTATTTTGGTCAAAAATCATATTTTAAAATTCCAATCAAAATACACATTTTAGATTTTTGAATTTTTTAAGACTTTTTAGACTAAAAATCATATTTTCAACCGCTAAATAATTTGGCCGTCTAAAAACTCATAGATTATTAAAATATAAAATTCAAAAATCAGCTAAAAAATTTGTTACCAAATGAAACATATGTCTTGTTAATGGAGCTCGGGCATTTCTTTTCTTTGTATACAAATGAAGTTTAGATTGTCTTTTTTATATAATAGTATATAGAGTTTATAAACAAAAAATATACGCTACTACCAACTTTTAGTGATTGATTGCATACCCATTCGGTTACTATCGGCATCACGAAAACGTCAATCTTTCCGATTCAGCTCCGCCCTATCCTACAAGGTTGCAACTCTTCCTCAGTCGTGTCTTTTTCAATTTGATTTCTACGGATTTGATAAAAAACTAGAGCCCCATAAAACAAAGAGATCCATTAGATGATGACCTATTGTTTTTAACCTATTTTGATTTCAGTCGGCGAGAAAATTACCGTCTGATTGAGTATAAGATATGTTAGGTCTTGTTTTTCGATTGTTTATAATGAAATATGAACATATTGTATCACATGGTTCTTATTATAGTCGATTCTATTTATTTAGGCCCATTTCTAGCAACTCCTTCCCGTATCTGCGCATTAATGTTCCATTCCTCATTTAGCGGAAAAGAAATTTCAGAAATCCGGTTAAATTAAATGATTCCAAACTAATCACGTGATTGCACGTGACCATTTTTCATGTGATATGACCGCTTTGCCCGTATGTTCTCTTCCCATATAGTTGGTTTGTTTATCACGTAAGCTCTGTTTGTTTCGTAGTAAAATATTTACGGAGGAAAAATATTTTTCGGGTAAAGTTTTACGATGCAAACTTTTGTTTGCATTTTATTTACGGTATTTGGTGCGTCAAAGGTTTCCCATGAGAATTCTATTGAAATTCAAAAATCTATTAGTTATTTAAATTAGACAAATTCGATGCATAAATAAATAAAAATTGTTCATACTTTAAACAAAATATTTTAAGATGAAAAATATCAAAAATTAACTAAAAGTCATAAAAATTAACTAAAAGTCACAAAAATTAATTAAAAGTCACAAAAATGAATAAGTTCGTGAAAGTTTAAAAACATTAGTGGTTAAAATCACAATTATTTTGACGGGAAAAAAGCTAAAAGTTCGTCTATTTTTCTGAAAGGAACTTCGTCAACATGTATAGAAAACTTAACCTAAACACATATTTTATTTCATATACGTCACTTATAATAACTTCTAATTTTTGAACATATAAACTCATAAAATTATAAGTATAGAAGATATTATTGACTTTTTTTAGCTTTTTCAAATTTTCTTGGGTTTTTTAGATTTTTTGGAATTTTTTATTTTATTTTTTCCATTTTTTGTTATTTTTTAGATTTTTTCCTATTTATTTATATTTTTATTGGTTAATTAGATTTTAGCTTTTTCAAATTTTCTTGGGTTTTTTAGATTTTTCGGAATTTTTTGTTTTATTTTTTAGAATTTTTCCTATTTATTTATATTTTTATTGGTTAATTAGATTTTAGCTTTTTCAAATTTTCTTGGGTTTTTTAGATTTTTCGGAATTTTTTGTTTTATTTTTTTCCATTTTTTTGTTATTTTTTAGATTTTTTCCTATTTATTTATATTTTAATTGGTTAATTAGATTTTAGCTTTTTCAAATTTTCTTGGGTTTTTTAGATTTTTCGGATTTTTTTTTTATTTTTTTTCCACTTTTGTAATTTTTTAGAATTTTTCGTGTTTTTTCCTTTTTTGTATTGGTTAGTAGATAGAATTGGATTAATTATTAAATATTTTTTAAAGAATATACCTATAATTAATAATAGTTATAATACTAGTATTAGAAAGAATATAGAGAGAGGCTCCGTAAACCGTTTACAACTTTATTTGCGGGGTAATCGTTTCCCCCAATTTTACTGGATATGTGGGAAAAGTTTTCTCAAAAAAAATATTTTACGTTAAACCAATCACCCGAAAAATCTATTTTATCCGTAAATGTTTGTTTACCCCCATTTTACAACAAAACAAACAGAGCCGTAACGTAAAACATATTAAAATCATGACGGTTTTCAAATGGTTTGTCGATTAGTAAAATGTTTATCTATTTATCTCTGGTGTTCCTATAACATATGGGTGGTATCGATTAATAATGCGTTGTTAACTTTAAGAATGTTTTGAGGTGCAATATATCATTTGTCTTTTTCATTCTTTTCGTGTTGTGGGATATATAAGCACGCTCACACACATGGAAAATTAATTTCTTGTTTGTTGAGAAAGTTTCATGCGAAAAATACTTTTCTTAAAAAAAATCACCATGACCCAAATTGAAAAATGTTAATTTCTTCAATCTCGTACTATATCTTTATATATGAGTTTATGTCTTATACATAGGTTATTTTGTATTTCTAAGTTACTTAGTGGTCTTTACTTAAAAAAAAAAGACTATTTACCTTTATTTAGTTGTTTTAACTAGTAATTTATAAGTTGAATATAACTCCTAAAATTTTAATAAGTCTGTTAAATTTGTAATTTCGATATACTATCCTTATGTATTCTTTTTTAACTTTTACTTTACTTATGATAAGTTACTTCGGTGCATAAGATATTCTTAATTTTTGATCCGTAACAATTTACTAAGAAAAAGTTTTTAACTCAGATTATTTTTGCCTAAAAAAAACTTTTTCTAATTCATTAATATCATGTTAACATTAATTAGTAAGTTAACTTTTAACTTGATTTTTTTTCTTCTAATTTCGAGATATATTTACTCATGAGTTAATGTTATACATATAACGATATTTTAAACTTGTAAGTTCTTTCTTATTTTAATGGCATAATTCCCTCTAACTGTCTCATATCAGCTTATATTTCTCCTAAATATCTTAATAAGTTCACATTTCTCATATGTACCACTTTTTAATTATTTAGATTATTTACTAAATTGTCATACAAACCAAAATATAATATACATATTTTATCTTTCTACAAACCCAAAAAAATAGTTTTAAATTACAACAAAATAAAAAAAAACACAAAAAAATTATAAAAATCACAAAAAATCACAAAAAATTATAAAAAATTATAAAAATCACAAAAAATAACAAAAAATCACAAAAAATAAAAAAAATTATAAAAAATCACCAAAAATTCTAAAAAAACACCAAAAATCACAAAAAATTATAAAAAAAATGCAAAAATCACAAAAAAATTATAAAAAAATTTAAAAATTACAAAAAATCAAAAAAATCACAAACTTTTTAAAAAATTACAAAAAATATATATAATTTTTTTTGTCAATATAACACTTTTATACCAAAAAATCAAAAAATCAAAAAAATCAAAAAAAAAACGAAAAAATTATATAAAAAATGATTAAAAAAATCACAAAAATCATAAAAAATCACGAAAAATCACGAAAAAAAGAATTATTAAAAAATAAAAAAATCATAAACTTTTTTAAAAATTACAAAAAATATACAATTCAGTCGAAAGTAAATATAGTTCAATAAAAGTGAGTATGCATATAGTTCAGCTTAAAGTGCATCTAATTTAGTGAAAAGTACATATAGTTAAGTCAAAAGTGCATATAGTCTAGTCGAAAATGAATATAGTACAGTCGAAAGTGCATATAGTTCTGTTAAAAATGCATCTGATTCAACTAAAATTGCATCTGGTTCAACTGAAAGTGCATATGGTTCAACTGAAAGTGCATATAGTTCAGCTAAAAGTGTATCTGGTTCAGCTGAAAGTGCGTATGGTTCAGACAAAAGTGCATCTAGTTCAATAAAAGTGCATATCGTTATGTAAAACCTGCATCTGGTTCAACTAAAAGTGCATCTTGTTCAGCTAAAAGTGCATATAGTTCAGCTAAAAGTGCATTTGGTTCAGTCGAAAGTGCATCTAGTACAATCGAAAGTGCATAAAGTTCAATAAAAGTGATTTTTTTCAAATTTTTTTTATAATTTTTTGATTTTTTTGATTTTTTTAATAATTTTTTATGATTTTTTGTGATTTTTTATAATTTTTTAAAAATTTTGTGATTTTTTGTGATTTTTTGATTTTTTATAATTTTTTAATGATTTTTTTTATTTTCTTTGTGATTTTTTATTTATTTTCTTTTCATTTTTTGTGATTTTTTTCATTTATTTTGAGATTTTTTACATTTTATATAATTTTATGTGTTTTTTTTTCAATTTTTTATGAAATATGTGTATGACATTTTGGTAAATAAAGTAAATAATTAAAAAGTGGTACTTATATGGAATATGAACTTATAGAGGTAGCTAGGAGTAATATAAGTTTAAAAGTGATACCTATCGGACATTATTTGTATTTTAATTGCAAGTGAATTTTCTTTAGCTTACATGTTTCTTATAAATTCCTTTTACCTTAAAGTTTACTTTTGATTTGTAAGGCACTTTTAACTGTAAGATATTTCTACTTATTAGTGCTTTTTACTAGTCATATATAGTTTGTTTTTAACTTTCTAACAGTTTATTATTATATATAGGATAAATTAACAAAACATACTACTTTTTAAACTAAATTACAAAAAACATACCCTTATAACTTTTCATTATAAAAAACATACCAAACAAATTTAAATTTAATACTGTTTATTATTTTCTTTATCTCTTTCTCTCATTTTACTCTCTCTCTCCTCCATTTTTCTTTCTCATCAATTCTTCTATGTATCTGTTCATTATTCTCTCTCATCAATTTTTCTCTTTATCTCTCTCTGATCTTACTCTCTCTCTCTTTCATTCTTTTATGTATATTTCTTTAATATCTCACTCTATGTCTCTCCATTCATCCACCACGAAAAACCATCACTAAATACCGAACACCCTCTAGATTATATAGATGTTCATATACATATAAATACAGATATATACATACGTAATACATAAATATTACACTATTTGATACCCCGTAATATATGAAAAATATATGGAATTGGTGAGATTGTTTTCTATTTATTGAGTTTTGAGACTATTGTAAGTATTGTGCTTTTCAACTTGAAAGAGAAAAATCCATATGTACAATATTTGAGAGAAATTCATATGTAGGGTATGAAGTTTTAAAATTAGGGTATGAAGTTTTTAAAATTAGGGTATGAAATTTTAAAATTATGGTATGAAGTTCTGAAATTAGGATATGAAGTTTTAAAATTAGGGTATGAAGTTTTGAAATTAGGGTATAAAGTTTTTGAAATTAGGGTATGAAGTTTTGACATTAGGGTATGAAGTTTTAAAATTAGGATATGACGTTTTATAATTAGCATATACATATTTTGTGAGTTTTTAATATTTTTAGAGAGAGATGGGTAATTAGCACGTGTTAGAAAAAGGTGCGATTATCGTGTGTTAGAGAGATATGTATGATTAGAGAGAGATATGTTAGGTTAGAGAGAGATGTTAGATTAGAGAGAGATGTTAGGTGAGAGAGATATATGTTAAGTTAGATAGATAGATTAGATTAAGAAATAATAAGTATATATATGTATGTTTTTGGTAATTTAAATTATTAGGGTATGTTTTTTGTAATATAATAGGGGTATGGTATGTTTTTGTTAATTGCCCATTTATCACTTTTTGTTAAGTTATCAATTGTTATGGGAAATATTTTATTGCCAATTAAGTTATTTTCTTCTCTCTCTATCAAATTTGAAAATAATTTATGTGCAACTGATTTTGCGGCTAAACAAACATATAGAAAACTGTTTTTTCCGAAAAATGCTTCCAGTGAAACAAACAGAGCATTCATGAGCATAAAATTTAAATATATTATGCTTTTTTATTTAAATTCCAAATTTGATACTCTTACCTTTTTGTATGTAGGGTTTGCTGCAAAATTAACGGAAAACTCGCTGCGTTCTTCGTTTCACACTTTATATTATTTCACGTGTAAATTTAAAAAAAAAAACATGTTTTATGTTTCAAGTTTCCTTTTTCCGTTTCGTTTACTAAACTCTGGTGCTGACAAAAATAAAGTAGAGGACGGTATAGGGAATACAGCTTTAAACATTGAATGTGCCGCTGTGCCCTTGGCAAGGTACCGTTTATTTGGTGTTTGTTTTCCTTTTCCTTTTCCATATCCTTTATGCTTCTCACTCTACTTGAGCGACATCAGGTTTTGGTTGTTTTCTTGCAGTTTCTCATACGTCCCAAATGAGGCTGAAGTTTTTATGTTCATTTATTTCGAAAGATATTCCTGGTTGTTTGTGCCAGGGTTTAATGGAAAAGCTTCTGTTCTTTTAACTTTATCCCCTGATGGTTGATATCGTAATCCTTCGAAACATTGGTACTGTATTTGGTAGCATCGTCTTTAAACCATTGAGCGAGTGAAGTTAAGATTCTGTTTCTGTCAATTGATGACCTAATGAAAGCTCTTTTGTAAACAAAACTTGTTAAGATCTTGAATCGCAAAACAGCTTCAGAGTGAGTTAATGACAACTTACCAAATTAAATGGAAAATCTCTACGATGGTGTTTGAGAGACTCTTTTGTTTTGAGATAAAGATGTATCAGTTATTTAGATTTGTCTAATGTTTCCGAAACTTCTGTACCATCATGTACATTTAAAACTAGTGTGCTTGGTTATTTTTAAGGGTGGAGTTTACATTGTTTACTTTTTAAGCATGAAGTAGAATGTGGATGCTCTTGAAAATCATTGAAACACTGCGCTTCATCATGCCGCTGGATATGGCGATGAGCAATGTGTGAAACTTCTCCTGAATCAAGGTGCTGACAAGTAAGTCTCAACTCATCTGCTCGACTCCTCGTTACCTATGTTATTAATTTAGAAAAAAATTAGAATCATGCCCCATTTTTTTTACTAATTGATTTAGAAAACTGGTGCTCCCGTAAAAGTAGTGGTGTAATGAAGCTGCTGGAGAAAGATGTGCAACCCATAAGCAGAGTTTAGTGTTCATGTTGGAACTAGTCAGCTACTTTGGGTCATAATGTAGACAACTTGTTTAAAAAAAAGTTGTACTTACGTGAATTTATCCTTGGACCAAGTTTTCACACTGAACCAAGTAAAATTTGTGTTCTTTAATGTTTCTGCATTTTATCTTCTTCAATTTTAAGATGGTACCGTGTAGAAATTATCTTCTGCAGACCATATTATTTGTATTCATACCGAACACAGATCACTATTTCACAATAACGATGGCAACGGAAATATGTATTGCCATTTCACAGTCCATTGTTTATAGAATTCCGCGAGCTGAGGGTCTTTTACATAAATTCCTTACAGAAAGCAGAGAAGTTAGGTTCTTGAAGATAAATCTCACCCAATCAGACATTTTCCCTTCCTTTTTTCTGAAACAAGACACAAGGTTTCAAGTAGGATGATTTAAGAGACAAAACACACTATTTTGTTTTTGTATCTAAAAAGAAATCCAATCATAAATATAGCTTTTTAGATGTCCTTTCCAAGACATCCGATAAAAGCGGAATAATAGAGAGAAGATTAGCATGACCCATGCGCAAGGGTGATAACGCACGAAGCGAGAAATGGGAGTAAAGCTTTTCAGACCACATGAAGTATACCAATAGTGATATACTACATTTTCATTTTATTATATGTTTGACTAGCAGATTCAAGGTGATACAGTCCTAGAAAGATGATAATTTTGTAATAAACTCCTATATCGCAGTCGGATTCAAGATTGAATTTACAAGATAGCTAAATATAAGAAACTATCTCGCAATCGGGCATTACGAGATACAGATTGCATAAATTCACCGACAATGATTTAATCAACACCACTGGATGAATTGCTATGTCATCAGATAGGAGAAGATGACATGGAAGCTAATTAACATTAAGCACCCATTACAAAATACCATCACTTAATAGACTTTTCTCCTGCTAGAAAAACCAATAATACCATAATAAAGCTCAGTTTGGTATGTTGTTCTTTCAAAATGTTCCTAGGCAAACCCAGTCATTCCAACAGTAGAACTGGCGCGCTTGATTTTTTCAGCAAGCTTAGTAGTTGTAGCTTTGATGAAGTGCATATAGAAGTACACATTCAGGACCATAGTCGCGATCACAAACACCGCTCCTGCAATAAACACACCTTTTCGCAGTGTTGAACAAGAGAAGTCATGCGCGTATATAACATCACGATATTTGGTGTGATAAGCGTTGCTCTTTGCCCCAGCGATAAGACATGCTTCTGCTACCAGAAAAGTCAACCTGGAGATATACATGTCAGTAAAAGACACTAAGCCTTGAACTTAAGAATGTTATGACTACGCACATTTAATAGAGGTTATCAAAAACACCCCAACAGGTGAAAATCAAAGACCCCCACACAATTCAAATTCAATCAGAGACACACCCAGCCAAATTAAAATATGCTTCATTTGTAACCCCTGTAAAGTTGATTTTGCAAATCTAAGGGTTAAATTATACACTTCTAGTCTTCTACCCTTCGTTTGGTATTTATTTTCCATAGAAAATTCAACTTTGTTTTTATAAAGTCAAAACTACCAGAAACAGATAAATATGTCAAGGAAATTTTATATACACAATTTCACATAAAAGAATGAAAAAAAGGATTTTTAACCCATAAACAACAACAGTTAAAGATTAGAACATTGTAAGTAAGAAAGTCTTATAGTAGATATAGGTAAAAAAGAATCATTTCTACTCGTCTTTGATTTTCAAGCAAACATCAGGCAACGATGAAATAAGCAATGTTCAAGTTAATAAGCAATTTATCAGATAAACAAGCAAGTTGCAATGCCGATTGCATAACTTATAGTATATTCAGGCAACGATGAAATAGGAAAACGTAAGGGAAAAACAGTAACTTGGAATAGTTATTAAATTTTAAAACAGCAACTTCCCAACCAAGGAAATTCTGGAAAGAATGTTTTTACACATTGTTTTGGCTTTACAAGTATACTAAAATGTTTTAATACAAACATAATTATTACAAGCATAGTTATCTGTTTCAAAAGTTAAGAAGATGACTAGGGAAGTTTTTTTGTCATCCTTTCAGACTTTGATTACAAGCTCCTTTCCATCTCCAAGCTAATGAAAGATGATAATAATATATCTTGTGGAAGTATAAAGGGACTTTGCATATGAGATCTGTTCGTTTGAAGCTGATTATTACGGAGTAAAATATAAGTGTAGAAAGCTCTCACCATGATGATATGAAGTAGATGATAGCCCAAGCACGATTGGTACCAGGTACTAAAGGTCTTCCAAAGCACATGCACCTTGTCACCCCCATAAGTAGTGATTCACCAGAAAGAAGAAACAAAAAGGCACCAACACCATATCCGGTAGCAACATCTGAACTATACACACAGTGCGTAGCATTGGACACCGCGTCTGTATGCAACGTTCCCTGCCATCATAAACAAAACCATGTAAATAAGTTCACTTCGTAGCATAAATATGGCAATGATTTGAATATTTTTAAAGAAAAATATTCTGTACTATTCCAAGAAGCAGCTTACATTGAATTAAAATTAACCCTCGGTATATATAGTTGGTAACTAAAGATGGATAACTTATCATATGAAAAGAGACGAGTTGGATATATCGAAGTGTTGATATGTCAATAGTTTGTTTGTAGACTTATGTGCTAGTTTGTATCAAGGCCATTGTACTCGGGCAAAATAAATTAAAAAAGCATAATATTCTTGTTTATCCCCCCAAATTAGAATCCATACAATTTGGCAAGAATGAGCAGCCTCTCTGTGTATCCTTATAAAAACAAAATAATGACAAAAGGCATATATAAATCAACTTATGTTAAAGGAAATAATAGGCAAAATAGAAATGAATGGTCCTTCGATTAATCACATTTTTAATGTATCATAGTGGAAACCATCAATATCAGGTAAAATTCATATCAAACCAATATCTAGCAAAGTGAATTACAGTAATCACCCCCATAGTTTGAACCAAAAGTCCATTTTGCTCTCATGGTCCCAAATTAACATTAATATGCCCATAATGACGTATTTAATTTGGTTCTCAAATTTGAAAAAAGATCAATTTTTAATACGTTTTAACATAATACATTTTTTTACCAATTAATATTGTGGTCGTAATCCATTTCAGACATCAGCCAATCCTTATTCTAGTGGAAAATAGCTAGGTACAATTGTCACTTCACATGAATACAATACTGGCATACTTACAATCAACATATGCAAGTTAGTATGACTTTTCAACAACTTTTATATAATTTTGAGACGACACTGTATTAGTTAAAACTTCAGGACCATTAGTCTCAGTAGAAAGTACCGGGAATAATACTATTGTTTATTGAAACTTTAATGACCAATATTTACTACAAAGTACAAACACACTTTTAGCAACTAAGCCTTAGCGATGAATTAGTATTTTGCTGCTAAATACTTTAGTTTTGGCAACATCATTCTTTTTTGTTTCTGAGTAGTACAATTTTGACTCCAACTCGAATTTAGTAGTGGTTAATTTTGTTGCTAAAGTTTAGTATTTCTTAGATACCTTTGGCTACTAATAGAATTGAGAGATCTTGAATATTAACCCTTTAGCAATGATATCGTGTCTAGCTGTCGATTTTAGACTTTCAGTAATTTCCACATCTTTCAAAAAAAAAAACTATAAACTATTTCAACACACTAAAACAAACTTTTTTCTCATTGCTTTTTTTAAGCTGTTTTTTGACCAAAAAATCTGATACCAAACGGTGCCTTATGCCTAACACAATGACCCAACACCCAACTATACAAATATATACATATGACTACAATTATAGTTGTCCAATCTAGGTTCCAGATCTTTCAACAACAAGAAAATGAGAACTAACTCAGCACACTAAATAAACAGGACAACTACGCAAAGTACGCCAACTATAACAAAACAATACAAACTCGATTTAACACAGTGACCCTGCTATATAGTGCGATATCCAAATATATTCATACAACAACAATTATAGCTGTCCAATCTATTAATCCATAGTTCCAGATCTTTCTACAACAGATAAATTCAAACTAATCCAACACCCTAAACAGCATAACCGAGCAAAATAAAAATATAGCATCTTTAACAAGACCCACACGGAAAATTCGGTTTAACACAATCACTACAACCATACACTGATACACAGTATATAAAATATGAATCTAAACTAATTCTAACACATTAATTAAAGAGCACAACTGAGCAACTGATCAAAAACATATCAATTTTTTTATCTATTCCATTATTTGTAGTTTCACACTATTTTTTCTACTACATTTTAATTTATTTTTGCATTTATTAGGAGTGTTATTTTTAAACTATAATTATGTTTTGTGTTAATAACATGTTTAGACTTCTCAAATGAAAATTGTTAATAAAAAATGACCTTGTCATAAAATAAAAAAGATGTCGGGAGATTCGGGATAAACCTATCCCGACCCTACGGGATCCCGAAAATTCGGGTCCCGGTTTTTGTCGGGTCGGGGTCGGGATTTTTTTTTTTCACTTCCAAAAATAATCGGGCCGGGATACGGGTTGAGTGTTTACGGGTCGAGTCCCGACCCTAACCCACCCCTACTTATATATATACACTTGTTATCTTATTGTTCTTTTAGTATTTAGTTTTATTCACACAAGCAACAATAATCATACTAAATGAGATAAATTATCATTATAATTTTTATAATCGGAAAATAATGATCACTTGTCTTTTTTAAGTAACTATAAAACTTTTTAATTTAAGTATATTTTTTCTTTTAATAGTTTCATATATTCAAAATTACAAATATATATTATACGTATCTAATTATAACTAATATATGAAACAAAAAGGGTTGTAGCTCATATGGGAGAGTGCTTACACTACATGCTAGAGGTATCAGGTTCAATTCCCATAACTTACATTTGATATAGATTAACTTACATTTTAGTGTTGAAATAAAAAAATATCATGTTAGAAATTGGGGTCGGGTGGGGACACCGACGAAATCAAAATTGTCACCCGATCCGGATCCCGAAGTTTGTCGGAACTCTTCTTGGGTCGGGATTTCGGTATTTTTCCCCAGCACTATATATAAGTATATAGTTGCCCAATCTAGTAATCTTGAGTAGCAGATCTTTCAACAATAAATCAATCTAAACTAATTTAACACACTAATTAAAGAGCACAACTAAGCAAAAGATACAGAACCCACAAGGCAAATTTCTATAAACATAGTAGTATATACTGACATAGCAAGATTACAAGTGTGTATATAATATATATATATATATATATAGAGAGAGAGAGAGAGGATGGTTTACAGTGCTTCTGCGGCGCTCAGCAGCAATAGAGAAGCCAAATGCAACTAAGCTTAGAATTATAAGAAGCAAAAGTACTAAACTTGACCCCTTTCCTTCCCCCATCACCTTATTTTAGTGATATAAATATATTTATGTATAATATATCTATATATAGATATATATATATAGAGAGAGAGAGTGTGTGTGTATGCTTGAAAGTGATATAAAATGTCTGCTTTCTGCTTTTTGTCTTTTTTTTTTCTTCTGTAAAGTTGGAATTGCAACCACGCGCTAATTTTCAGCCCTTCCGGCATTTAATACTACATTTAATTAATTGTTTCATGTACACAATTTAAATTTACTTTCAAATTTTGGCTTGTCAATAATTTTTAATCATTATTAAAATAAAAATTCTTAAAAGTTAGACTATGTTATAACGAGAGAAAATAATAAAAATATACATATAAATGTTACTTAATTATTAAAAAATACATATGTCAAAGCACTTTTAAAAGATTAGAACAGATGCTACATGATGATACTTTATGATGCTACACATTTTTACTATTTGACTTTAACTTTTATATTGCATGATAGTATATATAATATACCAAATCATAATTAAGATTTGAAATTTCGGGTTTTAATAAGGTGCAAGGCGGAATTTAGGCGTAACTTGGTCGCTTAGCGCCTAGTATCGTCTAATACGTCTTAGCCCGCCCAATCTGTTAGACTTTTAGGCTCCGTCTACCACATAAGTTTCGCCTAAACGAGCCTTTTGGAACACTAAAGATAGATTAGCTTTTTAATTATCGTTTAACATCTAACTATACAGAGAACTTTTAAAATTTGATTTTGGACTATTTAGGTTATAGTTATTTGCCGGTCTAAATTGTGTATATAATTTTGTATGAAACAATTAAAATAGAAGAGAGGGAGTAGAAAGTAACTCAAAATTAAACCCAGTTCACTTGTAGCTTTTAAGTTCATTTTTATACTATACTTTTTCGATTGATAGTGGCACTCTATTTAGTAACTATTTAAGATTTAACTTTTTTTGCTCTTTTTTTTAAAAAAAAATCTAATCACTTTCACATCAATTAGAATTAATCCCCTATTAGGATTTCATTTCCAAACAACCTAACTCGTACACACCACCGCATGTTGCGACAAAGGACTTGAACCCGGTCGGCTGATGAGAACGCTTTTCTCGACTGCAAAGCTAAAAGATTTTCAATTTAGCCATATATCGGCTCGCTCATTGTTACTAAAGGAATCGTTGTTACTCCCATAATCGTGTCTAATATGAAAGCACGATCCAGGCACCGCGTAAACGAAAACACAAACAACAACAACAACGCAAGCGCAATGCAAACGGGAAGGATAACTCAACAACAATGCAAATGCAAACACTATACAAACAAATAACGAGTTTCTCCTTCATTATAATCTTCAATAATCAAACAATGATTATTCGTTCTAACTTTTTAATTGCTAGAAAAGTACAAAACACTCACTTTCTAAAAACCCAAATTCAGAACCTATGTTCATATAACTTTGTGCCATGCCAATTTTTTTAAGGTGACTTTTACCTAATACACGTACAACAAAGAGTAATATATATTGAATATTGTAAACAAGTGGCTTGCCTTAATTAAAAAAGTGTGTTTGTGATAGTGTGTGTTATAGTTTATTATCTCAAATCGATGAGATAACGATTTAGATTATGGTTAAACAGTTACCGTTCTTACCATTAACAATGTCTTTAAATAGTAAGTTACTAGCGAAATCGTCCACGCGATGCATATGCAATCACATGTGTAATCTATGATGTAAAATATTAACGAAACAATATAAATTCATATCAACAAATCTAATAAAAACCAATTGATTAAAAGAAACAAAATTGTTGATGTATTACATGTGAAGGGCAGAGAGAGAAAAGGAAAATGGATGCAGAGACAGAAAAGAAAATCGGATATTCTTGTGATTTGAATGAGATAATTTAGGTATAGTGCAAGATAACTCTCACGACAATTTGTGTTTTTATAAAGTTTTAGTAAAATTTAATTTTTTTGAGATATCTTCTTTTTTTAAGTAAATTGATAATGCTGAGAACCTTTTGTTGCATGACACGTGTAAAAAAAACTACCAAATTCTCAATTTACATATATTAATAGTATTGAATAGATACTCCGTCCGTTCCTATTTAATTGTCCACTATGAAACTACGTCTAATTTTGACCGGCCAAGAACTTGTATCAAAATTGTCGGAATGAAAATTTTCAAAAGTTGATCATATAGTTCAAATGTTAAATTTTATGATTAAATTTTTAAAAAATTTATTTTGACAATTTTGATACAAGTTATAAGCCGGTCAAAATTGCATGTAGTTTCGTAATGAACAATTAAATGGGAACGGATGGAGTATATATTAAAGATATATACATATATATTATATGTGAGAGGTTATATGAACATCAACTTGGACATCAATTTGGATATTTTTTTTGTAAAAATGCTCCAAATCAAAATTTAATTAATGCAAATCTCCACGGTTTCACGACGAGAACACACATACGTGTCTTGTTTTTTTTTTGAGATGTATAATGACATGTTTTGAATTTTTAAATTTTACCATAATTTTCAAAACATGTCATTATACATCTCGAAAAAAAAACTCATATTTGTGTTCCCGTCGTGAAACCGTGGAGATTTGTATTAATCAAATCTTGATTTGGAGTGTTTTTAAAAAAATATCCAAGTTGATGTCCATATATATATACTAACGAAGCCGCACATGCGATGCGTGCGAAATCGCCTGTGTAATCTATTATGCAAAATATTAATAAAACAATATAAATGCATACTAACAAATCTAACAAAAAAACAATTGATTAGAAGAAACAAAATTGTGTATTACATGTAAAGGGCATAGAGAGAAAAAGAAAATGGATATTATGGGGATAATTTAGGTGTAGTTAAGGATAATTTTCACGACAGTGTGTTTTTAAAAAGTATAAAAATTTTACATTTAATTTTTTTGAGATAAACTTTTTTTAAAATTAATTGATAATGTTGAGAACCCCTTCGTTGCCTAACACGTGTAAAAAACTATCAAATTATCGGTTTACATCTATGAATAGTATTGATATGGGCTCTAACATGGTATCAGAGTAAGCGGTCGGTGTTGTGCTCACCTCCATCCATTTAATATTATCCGCTCGGTAAACACTTAAAAATGTCGGACAACGAGCGAGAGGTCGATAGTGTTAGATTTTATTATCAAACATCGATAATTTTTGGAGACATGTCGCATGCCTTGGCAACGCCAACTACACTTAGCAGCAACATGCGCATCTAGCAGAACATCTACACCACAAAATTGTAGCATAAATGATATAACATCTCCCATGATTGAGCATCTTAACTTTCTAATTTCTCCATAACTCTGTTCATAACTTTCGGGAGAATGAACATATATTCGTCCATAACTTTTGGGAGAATGAACATATATTCGTCAATAACTATTCGGAGATGGAAACTGTACGACATATTGGTTAAAGTCAAGGACTGGTGCATATGTTTGGATTTCATTCACCAACATTTTACCTAATTGTTGTTCCACAAAACTCTCACATAAACGAACAAACAGAGCTGCGTTATTAGCAAATACGCACTCATTTATCACCTCATTTGGTGTATCTAAGTTTTTCTTAAAAACTTTTGATAGGTCAATAACTTCACAAATAATTTTAAGATCGTTCATCCCACAATATCAATAGATCATTGCATTGAAATTCCCCTAGTGAAACATACAAACAAGGTATGATTAATGGATACACGTTGAGTTGAGTCAACACATAATCACAATCGAAGCTAGCTTTCTATACAAGTGTATTGCACTAATCCAATACTCTTGATCTACATTGATCAAATTTTAGTGAAAGAATCGAAATTATAGAGTCATTCTTCTAAATGTTGGTAAGGACTCCTTCATGTGCTCGTAATCTCTCTTATGATATAACATAATGGTAACGGTCTTTGTATTGTTCCCAATAATTCATCTCAATTGGTGACATATTCCCATTTTATTGAAAAACATTTCAGTTTTTCGTCATCGATATAATGCAGGGTGATGCATTTCTGTTGTATTGTTGAAACGCCCCTCCTGAAGAAAACAAAATCTAAGAGTGAAGAGTAGATATATGGGCTCTAACATTGTGAACTCTTTACTTTCTTGAAAATATAGACATCGTATACTTAAGTGTTATGTCAAATTTAATTTGAATCTACTGTCGGTCTATTCTTCTGCAATTTCTCTGAAATTACAATTTCAAACATTTACGTCTCCATTAAACTTCATATTTAACCGTTGAATCTCCCAAATGTTGATCATTTTGATCTTCCTAATTTGAGAGCAACTTTCAGTGTAGATAACAAAAACATATTCATATGTTTCCTACGTGTACCTCTTCACTAATCAACTTATTGTTTTTTAGTTTTTTCTAATTATTGTATGTTTTTATTAGTAAATTCCAGTTTTAAGCTTAAAAAGTCTTGTACATTGTGAATTTCATATGTTTTTTGTCTTCTTCGGGTTTGACTTCTTATTGTTTGCAAGTTAAGTTAATTTGATTGAGCACAAATTATTATTCTAACTAATCATACTACATAATGATACATTAATTATAAACCCTTCTCTTTATAACAGATGTCGATTATATGTTGAGTTTCGTGATGCTACGGAAACTTTAAAAGCTAAGTGTCTCGTAAATAATGTTGAAAAGTTATTCAATTTCACGGAAAGACAACTCAAAAAACAAAAACAAAGTATTCATCTCATCAAATACTACTTATCAAATATTGCCTCATTTTAATCTTAAACTTTTAAAAATTTAACTAAAATCAAATCCGACAAGACGGCATGATCGATGCAACCTGCCTTGCAAACGTCTTATCAACAAAGATTCGTTCAATAAACCTTACAAGAACCAAACTTCTGATCAAAGCCAAAGGAAACTAACGATTGTTTGTAGTTGAAGATGAGCAACGCCAAACTAAAACCGTCGAGACCTCAAAATAAATTGTTGTATAATGTTGCGTTTTCAATTCTAATCAATATAAATATAAAACTAAGCAAAATATTAATTTTCTACCGAACTGAAGTCATAACAAGCTACTTTGCATTTAATTTGCCAATAAAGTTATTTTTCCATTGAAGTGTCACTTAAATTATTTTGTCATGTCGCATAAGTTATTTTGCCACGAAATGTAGCAATTTTTTATTTTGTCTCAACAAAGTACATGTTGACTACGTTGTTATGAAATACAATAATTTTTACAAAAAAGAAACGGAAAAACAAACATAAAATAAAATGTGTTTCACCCACAACCCACAAAAGGCTATTAAAACAAGAAAATACCTCAGGTCTCGTGCAACTCCTCGTTGTCATTGTCGTCACTAGGCTACACATATTCCTTATATCTGGCATGGTCATCAAGTAGAGAAAGATGTGCAGACATGGGTGGAAAGAGCGGGAGAACATAATGGAAAATGAGGAAGTCATGCGCCATACTAGCCATGACAGCAGCGCTTCCCTCAATGATGAAATACTCAATCCCGACATCGAAAAGAGTGTCGTTGAAATCTAACATATCATCAGAAACAACATCGACTATAACATTGTCAACGTTGTTTACTGCTGCGGCAAGGATAGGGGGAATGGAGAACGAGCATGAGATTTTCGGGAGCGGTAAGGATATGGGGAGGGAGAATGAGGGGGTGGAGAAAATTGGTTGTTAGTTGGTTCGAGCTATCTGTATCGTTGTCATTGGTTTGATCGGAATGATAATTTGAAAAATGAACCGTATATTTAAATATATCTTCAATATATAATAAACTATTCCACGTAGCTTGTCATTTAGATGTACTGCCCACATCACGCATATAAAAAGGGTATTAATAATTATTATATTAGTAAAATTTATAATATATTAAGTCGTCAAATTATTGAAGACATAGTGATCTGAATTTGATGTACACAATTAATTTATAAGCAGTATATCATCTTATTATATTATCATTCATGATAAAGTTAGCACCACACCCCAAATCCACTTTATCCTTTGGAGAGTATATATGTTTTGTTTAATCATTGAAATTATCACATATGTATATATGGAGAGAGTGTGTCTGCTTGAAAGTGAAGTAGTCAAGTAGATAGATAAATGTTTTGTTGCTTTTTGTCCTTTTTTTTTTTTTAGTAAAATGGGAATTACAAATTTACAGCATACACGCACTAATATTTACTATTATTACTCATTTGAATAAACTTTAAATTAAAATTGAAACCTTGATGAGTTGTGGCTTTTAAGCTCATCTTTATCTATATCTTTTTTTTATATAAAAACTGACACTTTATTTTGAAGTATTTAAGAGTTAACACATTTTTGCTGTAAAAAAAATAATTATTTTCACATGAAAAGTAATTTACCGTCCGATTAGGATTACATTTTTAAACAATCTCACTCGCAAACATGGTCACATGTCGGAGACTTAAACCTGGTCGGCCACTCAACATGCTTATTTAGATCGCAATTCGAACGGCCGAAGCCCTAAGCACACAAACGGGTGTAAAACCCAATTTTAGAAGTATAGAATTGGGGCCACCAAAATTATAGGGGCCCATTTTTCCCTTTACATATGAAATTACTAATATACCCTTAAGAAATAATAGCATTTTATTTTCTTATTGTTGGGTACGTTGTAGATAAACACAATAATTTCTATGGAAAAGAAATGGACAAATAAACATAAAATGTTTTCCTCAAATATATAAAATATCAAATACAAGATTTAACATAAAATAATGTAAATGATGCCGAAATGGACTAAAATCAAAGACGAGTTAACTGCAAACAATTTCCATTAAACGATATTTGCCCCGCCACCCATGCTTCTGGCTAAATAGGGCACTTCGTTCCTAAGATACAACGTCTATCACATGTGACTCGGTGGAAACGACACCGAGCCACGGTCGGACCGTTGGTGGTGTGGTACCCTCTCTCTATTTGTATGCATATGTGCATGTGTATATGCCATGTATTTTATTTCTCATAAAAAACTTATTGAAAAGCTTCAAGAAAAAAAATTGTTGGAAACCATCATTTTATGTATTCCTATTCTAACTCTTTTTTCCAATAAAAACTCACACTTAATGGGGTAATAAAGTTGAAATAACATTTAATAATTTGCTAAAATAACATTTTATTAAGATTGTTTAAATAACATTAAGTTGTTTAAAGAACATATTACGAATATTTTGAGATTGCTATTATTGAGAATAGTAATTGAGTAATACTATATTACGTTAATTAGGAGAGAACCCTGAGGGTCCCATAAATATGAGGGTAACCCATCGATCATGTAGATCGAGAATCTAGTCGTGCCCCATAACGTCTGCGGACGAGTGAAAGAATATCTAACGGTTTAGTGGTATGGACTTAAAACGTCTAAAATAAATGATATTGTTCATTTACCATCTTGAAACCGATTAAGTTTCTCTATAACAATGTGCATGTTCTAAGTGAGGACAAAAGGAATGCACGAACTGTGGGGGTGTTAATGTGTGGAAACGTTTTAAACGTTTGAAAATTCACTAACAAGTACAAACATACAAATCTGAATTATGACTAGTGGTTTTTGAAAACTAAGTGCAATAGCCTTTCGGTAGCCAAAACACTAGGATCAAATTGTGATAAGTTTGCTTGTTTGTGGCAATACATGAGTGACTATTTGTTCAAAATGAGCATTTAGTGGATACTCTTGTGGTCAATAATGACATGTTGAATTATTCAACTAAGTCACTGATTTGACATGATATAGTAGGTCAATATAAAAACATAAAGGTTTTGTTTTCTGAATCTATTATTTAAATTGAAACACAAATATGAGTTTATGCTTGAAGCAATGTATTGCTAGGTCTTCAGTTCGAAGTTTCGAACGGAGTACATAACCTAATGATTTGGTGTATTTGAGATGCGTGCAAACCAAGAACGGGTTAAAAGATATTTCATCAATTTATTGATGGTTGTACTAAACACTGATATGTCTACTTGATGAGAAGTAAAACAAATCAAACGAGATATTTATTCAAGTAAGAATGAATACGAGAATTCTATTGTTGAGGATTAAGACTTGTCAGAAAACATGTTTAATCATGGGTGTTTTGTTGTGTTAATCTACCAACTTTAATCCAATGATTAAGCGTTAATCATTAAATGATTGACTATTCTCGGACGTGTTAGATATTGTCTAATTAGTTCTGAAACAGTATATTCACATGAATATGAATACATGGTCAATGTAAATGAAACGGTAAATATGAGACGCCATTCACACAATTGTGTTGTTGGAATGACACCAATCGTTAAAGAACGACTTATTATGCTCTCGAGCAAAAATTTAGTTCTTAAACGATGAATATCATGTTGATAAGTTCATGGTTAAACTCTGAATTTGTACGGAAGTGAGCTTTCCGCAAGCTATGTGTTGAACAAACTACCGCTTAGGAAGTTGGACCAAACAGTCAGAATTATAGAAGACATGGTGCCTGACTATAAGTTTGTAAAAGTTTGGTGCTACCTAAGAAAGGTCTCAATTCTTGTTCCTTGAAGGACTTGGATAGGATCAAAAACGGTAGATTGTGTGTTCATCGGATAAGCACAAAATATAGTGCTGATCGGTTTCTAGTGCATAAATCATATGACTTTAAAGTGCATATAACATTGTTCTATACCCGAAAAGCATATTTTCTAAAAGAGAAGTTTTTCCGCAAAAACTCCAACGCCTGGCGAGTGTGATTAATACGTTAAGGGTTCAAAGCATTACACTACCCAAGACAAGTAAACACTCAAACGGTGCTGGAAAAGTGGGGAAAGTGAATCTTGTAAGAAATATGAAGTGCCTCGGCATGGTAAAAGAATAAGTAATGAAACTTTTTTTGTCCATTGACCTTCATGAGCGAAAGTGAATCGACGACATTGAAATAATCAATGTTAGTCATATAATGTGTATATGGGAAGATGTCATCAACAATGAGGTTGATAGCATGTGAGAAATAAAGTCAATTACTTTAAGTAAACTGACGGTTTTGATAATTTTAATGTCTATACTCTAATCTCTATGAAAAGACGCATAATCAATTAATGAGAACATGTGTTTTATAAATGGAGATCTAGAGAATTAGGAATAACCCATTGGGTCGTGGTTCCGTGTAAAGTAAGTCAATGTGCGAAAACTTGTTAAGTCACTATATGGACTAAAACAAACACCTAACTTATCATAGGTAGTCTCTTGTGCATCAAGAACTGTACTAGACCAGGTATAGCCAACTCAGTAAGCAGACTGAGTAGGTTTGCCAATGAGGCTTCTTAGATGCATGATGTATACTGCCAATCATGAACTGCATTATATGAGATGTCCAAAATGTTTGGAGAGTATTTAGATACCAAGTGTATCTCTAACTTTAACAGTACAAGGTCCATGAGTGGATATATTTGTACTTAGGTTGTAGTTTCATGGAGGTCTGTAAAACAGACATGCATACGTGGATCAACTATGAAATCATAATTCATAATGTTGTAGACACTGAAAAAAGACAGATTGGCTGAGAAGTTTTGGGAGGTATTTCCAAGTGGCCAAAATTTATTCCCTCAATAAGCGTGCACTGATAAAAGTAGTCAGTTATTGAACGGGATCAGAGTAATTGTATAATGGAAAGTCCCGACAAAGTCATCACATACTCGTCGGAGACACAAGTCCGCAAAAGGAATTGATAGCAAACGGTGTGGTATCCTTAGACTTTGCAAGGTCTAAGGATAATGATACGGATCCATATACAAAATGCTTGACTCGTGGAGGAGTTGGAGCATCATCGAGGGAAATGGGGTTTGAAGCCCAATAAATTGGAAACCTTCGCATAAGTAACTCAACCTGAACTGGAAACTTCAGTCTCGGGTTCAATAGGAAAATGAATCCGCTTTATTCATATGGACCTATGACTCATGAGATTTTTATGATGATTTACACAACTAAATTTGTGAGTTTTAAATTAATATTTTAATTGGATATATTTATTCTCAATTTTGTGTATATGATTGATTTAGTAATTTATTCTGATAATTTATCAGGTATGCTTGTGCCCGATTATTTACTTAAAACATGATGGGAAAAAGAATAAATTATCAATTGCAGTGTTTTTTTTAAATATTTTAATGGTTAAAGTAATATTTGTATTTAGGGCTTTTTTATCGGCTTTGGGTCTCCAAAATGCTGGAGACGGCACTGCCTAAGCATATTTAAGCTAGTCATATCTCGGTTCGCTCGGTGTTACTTAGGGAATCATTGTGTTTCCTTTCCTTTGATTATTGATATGTTTAAACTAAGCGGACAATCTTGTCTAACATGAGGGAACGATCCAGGCACCGCAAAAATGACAACATAAACAGTAACGACAACGCTATCGCAATGCAAACGGTGAGGACAAGGCAATACAAACAAACTACATGTTTCTTCTTCCTTATAATATTCAATAATCAAACAATGATCATTCGTTTAAACTTTTAATTGGTAGAAAATTAAAAAAAGATTCGTATCCAAAAACCCAAATTAAATTCACAAACCACGTTCAAATAACTTTGTGTCGTGTCAATTATTTTAAGGTGAAGCACATCACTTGAATTTATATTAGTATCGTGAAATACATCACTTGAACTTAGTAATTAAACTATAATACAACTCATTTTTATTATCAAAATAACTACTCGTGATAAGATCAACATATGTTCATGATCTTCTTATCATCTTAACTTAGTTGCTAGATTGAGCCGTTTTGAGAGGGGCATTTCCAATCGGGAGTAAGGATGGGTGTCCAGATTGGGGTTTCTACATATTTTGAAGGCTTACCCATAATAGGACTCCAAATGAGCTGAGTTGAGCCTATCTCTGTTCAACCTTGCTTGTTTACCAAACGAGACCTAAAACCTTGTTAGCCTCGGCTTGTTTATAGACGAGCTCGAGTCGAGCATGTTCACGGGTCGTGTCTGAACACGTTTTCGAATAAGTTTAGTATCGTTTTTCTTAAAAAAATCTTCTCTACTTAACTAAAATCAATGATAAGATAAGCAATGATGTTGGCCCAAATGGAGAGAAACTTAGAGGGGTGGGTTGAATAGGTTTATCAAAAAACTTCTCTTACTTTTGTGAAAAAACCTAATTTAGTTATTTTGTTAAACTTCTACCTCAAAGTAAGTACTATATATATATATATACTAGTAAAATTTACCCACGCGTTGCGTGTGAGACGCGTAATGACATAAATCTCGTAATATATTTTATTTTGAACATAATATTCAGATTTGGTATAATTTATTGTAGTTATGCAGTTAAAGCGAATCGCTAATTAATTTAGGCTACATCCATAATTAGGAAAATATAGTGAGGATAAATTATTAATTAATTAGATTAGGTATATTGGTAATTATTAAAACATAGTGAGGGTATTTTTGGAAAAATTGGGCAAAATTGGGCAGCCTCATTTCTCTTGGTTTGGCTTATTATAATAGAATGATATATATATATATATATATATATATATATATATATATATATATATATATATATATATACATATACATACATACATACATACATACATACATACATATATATATAACTAATATCAACAATATTAATACAAATATAGAAGCACTATAGAGTAAATTACGAAAATTGAAGACAACACAGAGTTATATAGGTTCGCCTCAAATGAGACTACGTCCCGTTATAAAGTCCAAACAGATCTTAAGATTTTATTAATTCTTTCTTAAAAGGCAGCATACCCGTTACAACTTCTCTTTCTTGAGGATAGAGATACCCTTTACATTTGCTTCTCATGGAGGGCAAAGTGACCCACACGCTAAACACAAAGCATTTAGTTAGGCGTACACAAGAGTATAACAAGAAATAAAATTCTATCGATTCGTTCATTGAGCCACAAAAGTTATGAGAAAATTAAGAGTTTACAATCACTCAAACTCTCTAAAAAATTTATGTATTTGACGTATAAGAGAGTTGGATCAATCGTCGAATGCTTTTTGAATGGAAATGTGGCTTCGAGGTGCTATTTGAATATGCTTTTTGTTTGGTCCTCACTTGCATTTCAAACTTGTTTATCATATTCATATGATCTGAAAACACTTAGTGTAAATATTAGTACGCCTAATAAGTTTTTATTAAGTTAAATTATATCCATTTTGTTATTCATCAAAATTTTTGTTAATTACGAATTGGTACACAAAATTTCGTTAATTATGAATATGTTCAACATATAATACATTAATTAGTGTGAGTTTTAGTTTTAAGCAAAATATTATTACATAAATTAAAGAGTAATTATCGACAATCAACATTATATTTGATAAATTTTACGTATACAAGCAGAAATATATAAGAAAAGAAATATTAAAATAATTAAACAAACTTTTAAACGAGTCCGAGCTTCTTCGCGAGCCTTATTATTTTGTTCAGGCTTGACTCGTTAGTAAATGAATGAACATGACCCAAGGCTTTAATGAGCGAAACACGACCTTTTCATAAAAGGCTCAGTTCATTTGCAGTGTCAACAACAATATGATTAGTTAGACATTAGACAGGTGAGCAACTTTTAGATTTTTTTAATAGATAATGTAGTAAGAATCATTTAAAACCGAGTAGAAAAACGAAAAAACCAAGGGACCCACCTTTAAATTAAAATATGAATAAAACATTAAATTCTTATTTGTTTGACCTACACAATTACTATATAATAGACCAAATCAACGTGAATTACTAGGGAACAGTCACTCTATATGACTGGTTCACAATCCGTTTGCATAAAAAAGTGTCAAATGGATTAAACAAAAATTAAATTTTGATTAATATTTAAGTTTAGGATAGACTCCCCTATGGTTTTATATTTTTATTTGGTTTTTTAGTGTGTTATACAATTTTGTTTTTAATTTATCAAATTCTAATTTGTTGAAAATAGAAAAAAAAATTAGTTATTGAAAAACATCATTTAACTATTCATTTTATAATCTAAGAGTGGTTAAGGTGACTGTATCATAAACAGTCAAATAAGTTGACTGTTCCAAAGAGGCATCCGAGAACAACTAGAGACTTCTATTTTCTGCTAGTGTTTAAACAAAGCATACATACACATAGATAGATACAAACAACTGAATTTCAAAACCCAAATCTTAAAAGATCTAATTAGAAACAGCATTTGTTGATTTTCTACTGTGTGCTAGTGTAAACTCAAATTTACAAGGACCAAATAGAACCTCAAATAAAACTACATAGACTGTTACTCTAATTCCCCTTGAAGCATTTCAAATATAACAAAAACCAAACAAAAACACACACAGAAACCAAACAAAAACACACAGATACAAACAACCGAATTTCAAAATCCAGATCTTAAAGATCTAGTAAAATTAGAAAGTGCATTTTTATTTGAAAAAAGAGAGGAAAAAATGGCGACGATGGAGAGTTTGATAGGTTTGGTGAATAGGATCCAACGGGCTTGCACTGTTCTCGGAGATCACGGTGGCGAAGGCATGTCTCTCTGGGAAGCTCTCCCCTCCGTTGCTGTCGTAGGCGGTCAGGTATTTATTATTATCATTATCATCATTATTATTATTGTTGTTATTGTTATTATTGTTATCATTTCATTTAATCTGTCCTATCATAATTTCATTTTGTCTGTCTATTATATGTTACAGAGTTCGGGGAAATCATCGGTGCTGGAGAGCGTTGTCGGGAGGGATTTTCTGCCACGTGGATCTGGTAACTCTCTTTTGTTAATCTGTTTTTATTCATTTACTTGTGTTTGGTTTTTTGGTACTAGTAATGTTGTGTTAGCTAGATCTGGGTCGGTTCTGTTAAGGTGTCGTGTGTAACGAGTTAAGAAAGTTTTATTAAAGAGTGTTTTTATGTGATTTGAAGGTGTGATGCGGATGCTACGTGAGTGATATGGTACCGTTTTGCATCTGGGTTTATGACATTATTGGTGTGTGAATTAGTATTAGTAGTAGTTTTGGGGAAGCGTATTTTTTTTTGAACTTGAAATTATTTGTGATATGAGTAGTACTATGTACTCAGATCCAGATCAAGATTGAAAATGTGTCAATACAGTAACATTTTGGAGAAATGACCACTTAGTACATAGTTTAAGACTTAATTTTTAAAAACCTGGTTTTAGAATCTTTTTTAAGATTAGGTATGAATGCTCAACGATGCTGATTTTCCTTTCTGTGTTTGTCGTCGATGCCCAATAATGGATATGTACCAATTCGTAAACAAAAAACACAAATTGGGGTTTTTGATATATAAGCTTGAAAGTATGTACTGAACATTAACTTTCCCTAATTAGAAAATTTTATTAAAGAATGCATTTTTATGTAATTTGGAGATGTGATGCATATGCCATGCAAGCAATTTGGAACAATTTTGCATCTGAATATCTAGCATTGTCAGTTTGTATTAGCAGTTAAAGTTTTGAAAAGAATAATGTGTAGGCTTATAGAATTTGGTACTTAGATCCGGATTGGGATTGCGAAGGGGTCAATACAGTGTCAACACTGTGTCGTATCTGGTATTCTGAGTAGATAGTTTTTCTTTAAAGTAAGGGTTAATAATATTTCATTTGTAGATGTGATGCATATGCTACCGTATTGTACCTGGGTTCATAACTTTATTGATGTGATGTATTAGTAGTAGTAGTTTTTGCACAGAGTAGTGCCTAGACTTGTGAAATTATAAGGTTGGTTGTAGGTTTGAAAAAAGTAAGTTTAATCTTGTAAGTTGAAATTATTTGGTATTTGATATTATTATTTTTGTAGAACCGGATCGAGATTGATAGTGTGTCGATATAGTTTAAGATACTACTTTATGTATGTAATTTTGTGGATGTGATGCATATTACACGTAAGCAATTTGGTCGCCTTTTTTTATGGGGTTAAGCATTATCTATATGACGTATTATTTAGTAGCTGTAGTTTTGGGGAAGAATTAATACCTAGATTTATGCAATTAAATACATCTACCCGAATCGAGATTGCTAATGCGTCAATAAAGTCTCATATTTGGTATTTTGAGGTTAAAACCTTTATTAAAATAAAGCGGGTTATCTATATAATTGGGAAATGTGAGGCATATGCCACATAAGCATTTTGGTCCCCTTTTGCATCTGGGTTTATAGCTAGCATTATCTGTGTGATATCTTAGTAATTTTTTTGGAATGAGTAATGTCTACTAGGGCTGGGCGAAATACCGGAAAAACCGAACCGGACCGATAACCGAACCGAAAAAGGCGGAAACCGGAAAACCAAAAAAAATTTGGGTCGGTTTCGGTTTTTAATAAAACCGAACCGAAAAAGACCGAAAACTGGACCGAAAAAACTCGGTCCGGTTCGGTCCAAAAAATAAAAAGACCGAAACCGAAAAATATGCCCGGTTTCGGTTTTGCTAAAAACCGAACCGAACCGGACCGAACCCAGTCCTAATGTCTACAGATGCAAATTATTTATGAATACTAGACTTGGTTTGTTGTACTAGCTTCGAGGAAGTAAGTTGGATCTTTTGAAGCTCAGAATCTATACTATTAGTTTATGTCTAGAGGTTTTATGAGGCCTTGAAACAAATATTTGCAAAAATAATATTGATAGTTTGAAAAATTACAAATAAAAAAACTGATATAAGATAAACTGCTAAAATAAAAGTAACTGCTGTTTCACGTTACCATCTGTCTCCCTTATTCTCTCCATGCCTTTCTCTCTCTCTCTATTATCTCCCACAAATGCTATGGTGAAATTCTTCTCTACAAACAGGTAATTGGCACTAAATCCTAAATCCTAATATTTAATCTATATAAATTTAGTATATATATTTATATAATCTTATTGCGTAACACTGCTCCACAAATCATACCATGCATCGTGTGGCCTCCGTGCGCTAGTGAAGTTGATTTATACAACTTAATATATTTTTCTAGCTTTTTGATATTAGAATACGCAACTTATCTTTGAAGCTTCCTAACATAATGTATATTACAAACTACATTAGAAGTATTGAGTTGAAAGAAATAAGCTGAGCTTAGAAGTTTTTATCAAACAAGCTACTTTTTAGTAGTTTTTATTCATTCTGTACTCTTGGGAAGGTTGGTTTCCTCTGTATAATTATGTCGGTAAACAAGAAAACTCGAGGTGCTTATAATCTCAGTGATTACCATTTCTGCCTCTTCTTCTGTTTATATGTTAGACAGAAGCGAAAGAGAAAGTTACAAAATAACAAACCAAGGATTGGGTTACTGAGAGAACAATTCTGTAAATTAAAGTCAAAACTGAAAAGTAACATGGATTTTTTATGGGGAAAAGTAAAGTATTATTTACAAATATGTCACCAGTGACTATGCAACTCCCAGCAATCCGACTAATACATGATGGTTGCTGTAACAGAAACTGGTAGGGAGAGTGAAACAATATTTGCAATTTTTGTTCAACTAAATATGATTCTGAAATGTTGGTTGAGTTGTTATAATTACCAATTTTAGTCTTTTACCTCTGTGTTTTGTTTCTTTTATCAATATAATGTGATATCATTCTCGTAGTTTGACACCTGAATTGTTGTTATACTGTTTCTATTGAATTTTTCAGGTATTGTTACAAGGAGACCGTTAGTATTGCAATTACACAAAACAGAGGGTGGAGCTGATTATGCAGAATTTCTTCACGCACCAAAGAGAAAGTTCACAGATTTTGGTTAGTTTGATTTTGAATGAACTTTGAAGTCTTTTAAGTTAAAAACTGGTCTGACCTTATTTTTGCAATGAGAAACCTCTTGAAGTTTGGCAATGCTCCACTAGTGAATTATCTTTTCATTCTGAATATGCGAATAGAATTTGTTTGATGGTCCGTTTGGTAACAGATTTTTTTAGTTGATTTTTGGATTTTAGATTTTAAAAATAGCTAAACCAATTGTTTTGTGTGGAGTATCTATCTCATGAGGTACTTTTAACCGTAGGTTCTTGACTCATGAATGTTATTTTATTACATATGTACATACATATATACAGACATACATAAGTAAAATATAGCAGCATTCAGTTTTGTTGCATGTGAAAAAGTCTTGCCTTAGCATGTACTAGAAGATTAAAAATGTAGAAAAAGAGTGAGGTCATTTCTGCACTAATAGAAGGAACCAGAACCCTTTTTCTTTAATTTCTTAAGGATGTTTGAATATGTTATGTTTTCTTTTTCCTGTATTTGTTATTTTAGAGTTACTATTGTTCATCAAAACTGTTTCCCCTTCTCACTTCATAGGCATCTATTGTTTTCTTTTTCAAATTTGGAGGTTGAGAAAAGATCATGATCTGAGCTGTTTTATTTTCTCGATTTTTTTATGACATCAGAACCCCACTGTAGGTTGCATTATGATGCGTGTAGCTAGCAATTTGAAATGCGCTTATTGTATATACTGTACAACATGATTCGTACAGAAAATAGATGTCCTTGTAATCTAATATTCTCATGAGTGAATAAGACATTGCCTTGATGATCAATGTAAGTTTTCCTTTTAAATCCATTAGTTTAAAAACATCAGGATTAGGATGTGCATATCATGTTGAAGAAGAGCAAATGGCAGATGTATAAACTTGCAGACTTTTGAGCTTCGTATTGTCATTGGTCAAGAATATGTTGTTCTTACAGTTAAAACTTGTTAAATCTAAAACAAAAGCGAGGGTTTAAACAGATATTTATAACCATTCCTTTTTTTTGTCTTGTCTTCATTTCAGCTGCCGTGCGTCGGGAGATTGCAGATGAGACGGATCGGATAACAGGGCACTCTAAGCAAATCTCTAATCATCCTATTCAACTGAGTATTTATTCTCCAAATGGTCCGTAATTTATTTGCTTAATTTATACTATAGTTTTCTAGTAGAAGCTAGATTGTGACTATGCTGGCTTATATTATATCTTAGTTTCCTAGTATTTATATCTCATTTTCAACTATAGTTTATGCCTCTATAATATACAAACTATCTTAAATTATGTTGTTTCCTTCTACTGATTTTTGATACCAATAATTGCGAGTTTCTCTGAGTTATTAGCACTGAATTTTCTGATATAACTTCATTTTGTTTGTGTTCAGCAGTTATTAGAGGACTGTTTTACTGTAAATGTGTGGAAATTGGAACATAGAGTGTCATAGTCTTTCAACAATACATGTTTTAACCGCTACGATGCTTTAATATTTAATTGTTGTTTTTGGTATTTCTTTCTGTATCTTGTAACAGCTGTTATTTGATGTTTTACAGTTGTTAATCTAACCCTCATTGATCTCCCTGGCTTGACCAAGGTTGCAGTGGGTAAGTGTATATTTTGTCTCTTTTTCCCAAATAGGCGATTTATCTCTTGCATGTTAAGAAAAGTCAAATGTTTATTTCAGAGGGACAGTCTGAGACTATTGTTCAGGATATTGAAAACATGGTCCGTTCTTATGTTGACAAGGTAAGGAAGCAATCTCTTGGCGAGTCTCTGCACATTTCCTTTATTATTTAACAATTTAGTAAGCTGTATAAAGTTTGGCTCTGGTTCTTTTATGAGCAATCTGAATGTGAAATCTTTGAAATTGTGAAGTTTAGTGTTCATTAACCACTATTTAATCTGATTTCTTATTTAACTACTGAAGTTATGGCTCTGGTTACCCTTCGAAATGAGGGTGATTTTATTTTATTTCTAAATTATTTTATTAATAGGTTATTAAATACCTATGGGAAGAATGCACTTTTACTTTTAACAACCTAGCTAGCAAAATTAGAACTCAATTTAGATAAGTTATTTCTTCTCAATACATTTGTTAGTAATATTTTTTCTTGTAAGATACTTTTTTTCTTAAACCATTATCCTTCAGTGGCTATTCTTATTTGGCAGTATCTTGTAAAGATAAATCTTTTTACAATCCCCATCTCCTTGACCAGTCTGGATTCATATGTATCTCTCTGTTGCTCCTTGTTATATCTAATCTAAACCCTGGTTGATCTCTAATTAGTCTGTACTTTTTCTCTTTTTTTATTTGCAACTTTTGTATCTAGTTTTCCTCTTTAAAGTCCCTAATTGTTTAATTATCTTCATATCCATCTCCCTCTTCTCAAATTCCAAAAGTACCTTTAATAGTTTAGCACTTGATACTCACTTCACCTCAGTTTTATAACTCTGTTTTTTGAGACTAGAGGGAGTGAGGATTTAAGTTGTAAAATTTGTCGGATAGCTGAAAATGAGAATACATTAGTGTTCCGTCTTTCCTTTTCGCTCTTCCTACATTGGAGAAAACTAAATCAGTTCTTTATCTGCTTCCGCGCTCTTTAATTTACTGATACTGTATAGAAAATTTTGTGGCCCATAGCCTTTTAAACAGTCTTTTGACTTGTTGTGTAACTGTGAGACAAAGTCATTAATTGTTCTCATTTTGCAGCCCAATTGTATTATATTAGCCATTACTCCTGCTAATCAAGATATTGCCACTTCAGATGCTATTAAGCTTGCAAGAGATGTCGATCCATCAGGTAAAATACTTTCCTTGTATGTTACTTAGGAGGACATGTACATTAGTTTTCTAAAGCTATAAACTTGTTTTCTTTTAGGTGAAAGGACATTTGGGGTGCTGACAAAGCTTGATCTAATGGACAAAGGAACAAATGCTGTAGATGTATGTATTTGACCTTAATATTACTATTCAAAGCTAAACATGTAATTACTTTGTTTATTTCACATAATATTTTGTGGTCTTTGCCTTTGCCAACATGATTGTTATCCAGTTGTCATACTTTAGAATTATGTTTATGGTTTCATTTGTCTTTTTCCTATCATTTGTTATACCCATGAAATAAAATCTTAATCTTTTCAATGTTAACAGGTTCTTGAAGGAAGAGCATATAGGCTACAGCATCCTTGGGTTGGAATTGTGAACCGTTCACAAGCAGATATTAACAAGAATGTTGACATGCTTGCTTCTCGTCGAAAAGAGCAGGAGTATTTTGAGTCTAGCCCTGAATATGGACATTTGGCCCATAAAATGGGTGCCGAGTATTTGGCTAAACTTTTGTCCCAGGTCTTGCATTTTAAAATTATTTTATAATCCTTCTTTTTTCCTAAAAAGGCCTTACCTTTGCTTATATTTATGTTTTTTGTGTGTGAACCAGCACTTGGAGCTTGTCATCAGGCAGCGGATACCAAGTATTGTAGCTTTAATAAATAAGACAATTGATGAGCTCAACACTGAACTGGATCGGATCGGCAGGCCCATTGCTGTAGATGGAGGGGTAATTACAGTGATCTATTTTTGAAACACTTTCCATAGCTTAAAGAAATCTTCTTCTAGTTTTAAGAGTATTTTTGTCAACAGGCCCAGCTGTACACAATCTTGGAAATGTGCCGTGCTTTTGATCGTGTATTTAAGGAACATCTGGATGGAGGGTAATTCACAGTTCATTCAACCTAAAACCAACTCTAAAAAGTGTTTTCTGGTTTTGAAAACTGACTAGCTATTTTTATTTATTGTCTTTGGAAGCATTTTTCTTATTGAATAATTTGAGGATATCTCAGCTTTATAGGCGTGTGAAAGTGTCTTTTCATTGTTTCCAAAAATCCATCTTGTATATTTCTTTTAAATAATACACCCGGAAAGATCCTAGTTTGTCTTTCTTGCACAAAATGTTATTCTTTTATCCCTTTGCTTAAAGATAGGCAATAAAAATTTATTTTATATCATCTGGGGTATTTATAAGGCGATAAATTTGTTACCAGGCGACCAGGCGGAGACCGTATTTATGGCGTTTTCGATAATCAACTACCAGCTGCTCTAAAAAAGCTTCCGTTGGATCGTCATCTCTCTCCTAGTAATGTCAAAAAAGTAATTTCGGAGTCGGATGGTTATCAGCCCCATTTGATTGCTCCTGAGCAAGGCTACCGAAGACTCATTGATGGGTCGTTAGGTTATTTCAAAGGCCCAGCTGAAGCCTCTGTGGATGCTGTATGTTTTTACTTATCTTTTGTATCATTACTTCTTTTTTTACCATAATGTCCTCTTTGATGGGAAGATAGCATCTGTTTTACATTAAGAGCATTTTTGTACATTTTATATGTACTATTCATATTTATTTTTTATCGAATTTACTCCGTTAAATTGGTTCATGTAAAAACTAGTTTTGGTATGTGAGTTCTTTTACTTGTACTAGTATTGATCAGTGATTCATACTTAGAGCACTAGGGACTAGAGAATTTTTGCTGAGGTACCATCAAGCAACATAGGTCTCATAACTTTTTATATGGTAGGATTAAGAATACAGATTTAGCGAGGCAGTGATTTTTCTCTCAGATGGATATTTTTAGGATGCCAAAAATATTTTTATAAAGTAAAAAGAGAGCTTCGCCTTAATAGTTGTGGGGATATTGGGCTAACCATGGAAATTTGCCATCTGGCCCTTCTTTTGTTCCAATGTTGGTACGGTGTCTGTTAGATACTCAAGACTTAAATTTTTGAAGGATATATGCAGATTTTTTTATGATCATTTCAAATGTTTGTTCCCCAGATCCTTGTGATTAATTCCTTTAAAAGGCACAGCAATGTCTTTACTGGAATTTATATTTTTAGTAGCCTTGGCAATTTTCTAAGAATATCTTTAAAAATTGGATATTGTAAATTTGTAAGTGCAGTTCTCTTACTGTTTTTTTTCTTCTTCAGGTGCATTTTGTTCTTAAAGAACTTGTGAGGAAGTCATTAGCAGAAACATTGGTAAGTATATGTATATTCGTCGTTAAAAACATTGTGTGGAAAAATTATACTCTTACTAACTTCTTTTCATATCTGCATATTTTATTCTCTCATTTCTCTCTTGTAATGGTGTATCTGACATGGAGTTCATTTGAAATATTTACATATGTTGAAACTACGAATAGTGAATCTGTGGGTTAGTTATTTCTTAGTGACCTGGGTTTTGACTCCTTTTTGGTCAGGGTGACCATCAAGAGAGGGACATAACTTTAGGGAGAGATCCTCGTGTTTTTTGGGGTACTATTGAATCTGCAGTTAAGGGAATATCACCAGTTCTAATTTCGCTAATATCCTTAGCTCAAGCAATATTCAACCGTCTTAATCAAGCTCCCAATATAGTTGTATTTTTCATGGACTTTTAGTTTGAGATTTTTGGTCCCTTTTGTTATAGTGAAGAGGTATGCTATACCAGCGGCCTTTTTCCAACTAGGCTAGTGCACTAAAAATTTGTACTATTTTCCAAAACACTAGCGCTTTGTTAGTATACTTTTTTTAAAAATTGTACTTGTATGACCTTTTCACTAACCTCTCTTAGCCATTTCTACCTTATCACTTATACTATAAAGCCTTTCATCAAGGATCCGAATTCTTAATAACAGTGCTGAACTGTTAAAATAACAAGCGGTAAATGGACGGAATGAAACTCTCCTAAGTTCAATTCATGGTAATTGTAGGAGCTGAAGCGATTTCCAACACTCCAAGCTGATATAGCAGCAGCTGCAAATGATTCACTTGAGAAATTTCGTGATGAGAGCCGCAGAACGGTTCTACGGTTGGTCGAGATGGAATCTACTTATCTCACTGTCGATTTCTTTCGAAAGCTTCATATGGAATCGGAAAAGAATCCTCCTAATCCACCTCCAAATTCATCAGCTTCTAATATTGATCGATATGCAGATAACCATATCAGGAAAATCGGTAAGGGATAGGATTTTTCAATTTAACTGTATTATTTTGAAATCATATCGGAAAAGACTTGGTTATTGCAAGCAGATGATTCTACGATGTTTAGGAGCAATAGGACTCTAATAAATTCTGTGTGGTCATTTAAGTTAGCTACTATATTTGTTCATTATTTATTGGAGAAATTGATTTCTCTATACTCAAAAATATAATTAGGGCACACATATTAGTTGAAAATACTTTTAAGCGTATCGGTCATTTATGTAAATGTTCTCAAAAGTTTAGTGGCGTTTCATCATATCTACTTACATTTTATGATCATCTTAGATCCCCCTTGATGATAATACCGAATCAATTGTTATCTTGTTATTCTTGGTTTCGGAGAAGTTACAGGGAGATTAGGCGGCCTTCTATGTTTTGTTTGGAACCTGTATTTGACCTCCACTTTTAAACCAATTCATATTGCTGTAACTTATATTGCATCTACTTCAAGTTTCTTGTGAGAAGAGTTCTGCACGCTGCCTCCACTATGGACCGTACCAACTGTCATGCTAATATAACTTTGTCATTCTGAAGAGAATATGAAAATTATAGAATTTATAATTGTGGAAGTAGGAAAGACTCTGATTTCCCTTATTTCCGTTTTAGGATCAAATGTCACATCTTACGTTAATATGGTCTGCGACACATTGAGGCTTTCTATTCCTAAGGCGGTTGTCTTTTGTCAAGTTCTACAAGCTAAGAAATCTCTCCTAAACCGGTTTTACGTTCAAGTTGGGAGAAGGGAGGTAATTTTTTTTTTAATATATGTTATTACTTTTCCTGTATCTCTAGTGTTTCTCATAATATTAGCATATGCAAGCTATATGTGAGAAAGTTAAACAGACCACTTGACCTTTTATCCAAGTGTGCGTTGGGTGAAGGTATTGAGTATTTGTATTCTGTATACAAGCCCATAGGGCCATACCTGATAGTGACATTTTACACATAATTTGTGAAAATCCCCTGTTAATACTTAATACAACATTTTCCACCCTTACAAGTTAATAATCTTTTAATAACCTGTGTAACTTTGGTGAATTCTAATTATTCTTTTAAGTATTGGGTGTATTTTCTTTTTAATCCTTTTTTTACCATGTAATTGCCTTTTTTATAAATGTATTCAAGCTTTAAGTTATTTGGAGGCTTAAGGTTGTTTAGTGTAACTGCCTCTTTTTTTTCATTCGTATGGTTGGAAGTTGAAAGGAACAAAACCACTGATCATTCATCGTGTTTTTATAACTATATGTGCAGAAAGAGCAGCTAGGTAAAATGTTGGATGAGGACCCGACACTTATGTCAAGAAGAGAGCAATTATACAAGAGACTCGAGCTTTACAAGTCTGCGAGAGATGAGATTGATTCTGTAGCATGGAAATGATTTTGATATTCTTATAGGACATTCCCCCAATTGTATGATCAGTTTGTTTCCACTTTTTGAAACTATCTTTATAATTCTTTCGACTCAAGTTACAAAACAGCATATACACACTCTGGAGGCGAGATGATTACATTGTAGTTAGAAGATTGGCCATTATTGCTTTTGTAATTGTTTTCTTAAACCAGTTGAGGTCATTTATTAATTATGACTACTTAAAACGAAGCTGGTTAATATTTTTTTGATGACCTTATTTTGACAGTGGTAAACCCACTTTTAGTGAGATACTCTTGGTGCTCTATTTAGTTCAAGAAATAAATAATTATAAAGGGCAGATATACATTATGTTTGCTTGGTATTTGGTACTACTAATTACTAAAGAAGACGGAAAATACCAATTGTCATTTCTCCCCTTTAACCTTGCTCTAAATCTCAAAGAAAACTTTCTTATTCTTCCTTTTCTGTTTCTTTTTGAAGATTAAGCATGTTATAAAGCCAAATAACACAAAACTCAGCTACTAACAACCTCCTACACCTAGCTAAATAAAAGGATAACATGAGCATTCTATACCAGAGTGATCTTAGAGTAGCTGCGGCTAAAACCCAAACAATCAATACTAATGAAAATAGCTTTTAAAGTACTCTTGTTTCTTTTGCTTTTAGTTTCAAAAAATCTATGCTTCATGATCCCAAGAATTCTTACCGAGTTGATTGAACTAATCAGAGTAAAACATGTGTACTTCCTAAAAATAAACTTCTTCTCTTCTCGTCTTAAACCCAACACAATCTAATTCTATCTTAACTCTTTATCTTATTAGTCAATTTCAAATCAAATTAGTGTTTTGCGTCCTACCCTTTCCCACCACTTGCCCATGAGTTCCCGGTGGTAGAGGTAACCTCTGGCAAGGTCGTCGGAGGTCCGACGAAATGCATACATCTATGGAAATTGCATGACTTTTCTTAAAGTGTACATCCATTCTCGTATTCGGTCAACGTCCGAGGAGGTCCGACAAACCTCTGGCGAAATGCATACACAACTATGATTTGCATATATCAATCGGATAAAGTAGCACTTATGGGGATAAAAGATTTAAGAGTAACACTTTTTGATAATATAGTTTTGTTTTTTAACAATAACGGCCCCGAATAAAATTTCTGATAATTTTCCTTTGATAAAATACGAAACCACTACTTAGTACTGCATTTACATTATTAACAAAACATAGAATTTAAATAATACCTTTTTTTTCTTAATTATAGCGTATTAAATAATTTTTCAATAATATTACACAACAACTAGTGCAATTTGTGCAAATGAAAAACACATAATCTTGTCATATATACCTTATAAAATAAAAGGAATTGAATTCTTGAAAGTGAAAGGAATATTTGTCTTTATTTGTAACACGTTAGAAAATAAAGCTCTAATTTATGCACTTTGTTAATGATAATTAATATTCTTTTAATTCGAACAAACGCAAAATCAGTTGAGTTGATGGGTGCGTTGAGCTTGTTCTATTAAAGGCTTGCCTGGGTATCTCTAAAATGTATTTCACACTTAGAACTTGTCCACCACCGTCCTTCATAGATGCTCAAGGGTTGTTCGATAATACTCTCAGACATGCCATGAATAGCATTGTTACATTAGAAGGTTCTGTTTTTAGAGAATTGCAATGGAGGATCTGTTCTTTACCTATCAAATCGGGCGGGCTTGGTATCTACTCCGTATCAGATGCAATTCATTTTGCCTATTTAGCGTCAATGGTTCGATCAGTTGAGCTACATGATTTCATATTGAGGGGTTGCGAAGATATCACATTAGGCGCGTACTTCACTAAGGCTTTGGACAGGTTCCAAGCGATTCTTCTCGAGTTCGACTCTACAAGAATCACCACCAAGGGCACTGTCCCCCCAAAATCAATACACCTTATGGCAGAGGCTTACTTTAGTGGGGTTTCTAAGGGTTTACGCGAGGAGTTTGACTTGGGGCCTAGGGATCTTGACGTGCTTGGGTGTCTTCGTGCCCCACATGCTCATGATTTCTTACTTGCCATCCCAATAGAGGGTTTGGGTCAGTGCATGTCGCCTACAGAATACCGAGTTATTATCAAGTATCGACTTTTGATTCATCTATACCGGGAAGGGAAAATGTGTCCAGGGTTCAAATACCGCCATGACTTGGTTAGTGATGTATTGTATGACATCATTTGGAAAGTAGGAATTTCAGATATAAAGGAGGCACCTGTGAACTTTCTTACGAATCCATATGAGGAGAGATCTACCCTTATGCCAGCAGGCGTTCTTGTTTACAGTTGCAGCGGTGGAAAACATGCGTGTGTTGATCTTACTAGGGTTTCGTCCTTGGTGGGGTTTGATATTGAAGAATTTACCGTGGGTCACGTAGCTACTACTACAGCTGCATCGAAGGTAGAGAAACATGAGAAGGTCTGTCAAGACAATCAATATAGTTTCATACCTTTTGCGTTTGATACATTTGAGTTTTTAGCAACCGAGTCTATTGAACTTCTCAGGTTTGGCTGAATATGTATTTACAAGGTTAGTATTTGATATTTAAAGAATACTAGGGGCGCAGTTTGTTAGCTGTTTATGTCAAACTCATATATAACAATTTAATATAGTAAAAAGAAATTCGAACAAACCTGAATAGTGTTGGATACAAACAGGAGCATCCGAGCATATATATATATATATACGAGTAATCGTGTCCCACACGTTGCATGTGCGGCGCGTAACACAATAAAAATATAAAAAATATGTATAGTTATGATATAATTAAATATGTGAATAATAAAAAAACATATTTTAAGATTTAAAAGAATTTTTATTTGTTAAAGAGTAATAAAATAGTTTTATTATTTTTTATATTTTTATGCGAGTATAATATTATTGTAATTAATATAAATGTGTAGGTCTATTTTTGGAAAAAAAATGTCTAAATTGGGCATACTCATTTGACTTGATTTGATATATATATATATATATATATATATATATATATATATATATATATATATATATATATATATATATATATATATTAAGTAATCCTGTCCCACGCGTTGCGTGTGTGATGCGTAATGCAATAAAAATATAGAAAATATGTATAGTTATGATATATATAAGTGGTTAATAAAAAAAAACATATTTTAAAATTTAAAAGAATTTTTGGTTGTTAAGCAGAGATAAATAATATTATTAGTTTTTATTTTTTATATTTTTATAAAAATATGATATTATTGTAATTAATATAAATGTGTAATGGTATTTTTGAAAAAAAATGGTTAAATTGGACAAACTCATTTGACTTGAATTGCCTTGTTATACTAATGCAAATCTACATGGTTTCACGACGGGAACACAAATATGCGTCTTGTTTTTTTTGTGAGATATATAATGACATGTTTTGAATTTTTAAATTTTACCATAATTTCGAAAACATGTCATTATACATCTCGGAAAAAAAAAAACAAGATGCATATTTGTGTTCCCGTCGTGAAACCATGGAGATTTGCATTAATCAAATCTTGATTTGGAGCGTTTTTACAAAAAAGTGTGTAGTTGGATGTTTTTCATGATGTCCCGATAACATTTCCATATATATATATAAAAGAGATAATTAAAAAGTGTTTAGTTGGATGTTTTTCATGATGTCCTATAACATTTCTATATATATATATATATATAAATATAAATATAAGAGATAATTAATGTTAAGCGTATTCAACTTTCAGTTCATTTCGATTTACTATACTCAACTATCAACTTTTTGATTTAGTATACTGTACTAAATGAAAACTTTCGATTTAGTATTTTTCGTCCAAATTGACCGTTAAATAGTGACGTCAGCTAACGTTTTCAGTAAGTTGAATGGCAAAATGGTCTTTTTACCTACTAAATTAACTATAAAAAAAATTTAGTATTTTTCGTCCAAATTGACCGTTAAATAGTGACGTTAGCTAACGTTTTCAGTTAAGTTGAATGGCAAAATGGTCTTTTTACCTACTAAATTAACTAAAAAAAAAAAACCTGATCTGTTTGATAAAGTGGAAGATTCTTAACCATTTGGCCACCAATACTTCTATTATAATAACAGCGTTATATATATATATATATATATATATATACTCTATCTGTGTATAGATGTGTATATATACACTTTGGGACTGATTTCGTAAATTTTATGTTTATTTCATTTTGGTCATTACATTTTCAAAAAAATAGTTTAAAATTACAACAAAATAAAAAAAAAACATAAAAAAATTATAAAAATTATAAAAATCACAAAAAAATATAAAAAATAACAAAAATAATAAAAAATTATAAAATTTTTTATAAAAATCACAAAAATTCATAAAAAAATATAAAAAATTATAAAAATCACAAAAAATCACAAAAATTATAAAAAAAAATTAAAAAGTGGTACATATAGTAAATATGAACTTATGGAGATAGCTATGAGTAATATAAGTTTAAAAGTGGTACCTATTGGGCATTGTTTGTAAAAAGAATTTGCAGCAAATGTGAAAATGATTAGATTAATCTTTTATAGACATGATTCAATTTTCTTAAATAAACTAAAAAGGGTGCAACAAAAATAAGATTAATCTAGTCATTTTCACATTTGCTGCAAATTCTTTTTACAAACAATGTCCAATATGTACCACTTTTGAACTTATATTACTCATAGCTACTTCCATAAGTTTATATTCACTATATGTACCACTTTTTAATTTTTTTTTATAATTTTTTTATAATTTTTTTGATTTTTTGTGATTTTTTATATTTTTTTATGAATTTTTGTGATTTTTATAAAAAAAAATTATAATTTTTTGTTATTTTTGTTATTTTTTATATTTTTTTTGTGATTTTTTTAATTTTTATAATTTTTTTGTGTTTTTTTTTTATTTTGTTGTAATTTTAAACTATTTTTTTGAAAATGTAAGGACCAAAATGAAACAAACGTAAAATTTGAATTTTCTAAAATTTACGAAATCAGTCTCAAAGTGTATATATACACATCTATACACAGATAGAGTATATATATATATAACGCTGTTATTATAATAAAAGTATTGGTGGCCATGTGGTTAAAAACCTTCCACTTTGATTAGTAGGCTTGGGTTCGAGTCCGAGAGTCCCATGGGCTGTTGTTTTTTCTTGTTTTAGTTAATTTAGTTTTTTTTTTTAAAGTTAATTTAGTAGGTAAAAAGACCATTTTGGCCTTCAACTTAACTGAAAACGTTAGCTGACGTCACTATTTAACGGTCAATTTGGACGGAAAATACTAAATTGAAAGTTTTCATTTAGTATAGTATACTAAATCAAAAGTTGATAGTTGAGTATACTAAATAAAAAATGAGGTGAAAGTTCAAGATGGTTTGACATTAATTATATCTGTATATAATATAAACTAAAAAAACTAAACTTTTAAGTCTTTAACTAATCTCGAAATAACTAATCTCATGTCTCTCTCTCTGTATATATATATAACCAAAGCGTATCAATCTCGGTTTAACTCTAGCGATCAATTAAGGTACGCAATTCTCAAATTTGGGTGAATTTAAAACTAGGGTTTTAATCTAATTGGATTTATATATTAATAATTCCAAGCTTCGATTATTATTAAACACCGATTCATCTTTCAATTGATTATGGATCAATATATAGCATGCCTATTTATTTTGTTTGCAACTATTTGTGTATTATTCAGCTTAAAAATATATATTAAACAGCCAATTTTTCTATCTTAATGAAAGAAATTCTATCTTTTAGCATAAATGGGTTGGATTTATTTAATTGTATTGAAGTTATTTTTTTTGTCCAATGGGTTTCCCTTGTGTAGTTTAGGGGTAGGCTATTACTAGATAATTACTAATATTGTGTAGTTAAAATTCTACATATTATTATAAATCAAGAGATAATTGAATTGGATCTTACTTTCATTAGCTCATGTGTGTTAGTTTTATAATTATGCTAATTTTGGTACTTGTGACAATGTCTCCCTGTTTAGTTCTTCAATCATATATAACATGCCTAATTATTTATCTAGCAACTAGTTGTGTATTGTATAGCTAAAAAGCTTATTAAACAGCCAATTTTTCTATTAGCTTAAATGGGTTGGATTTATTTAATAGTATAAAAGATCTTTTTTTGTCGAATGGGTTGCCCTTGTTTAGCTTAGGAGTGCGCTAATAGCCTAATACTAGATTATTACTAATATATTCTAGTTAAAAATTCACATATTTTTATAAATCAAGAGAAAATAACTTGAATCTTACTTTCATTAACTCATGTGAGTTAGTTTGATAACTACGCTAATTTTGGTACTTGTGACATGTCTCCCTGTTGAGTTATATGTTTGTATGTAATTTAAGTCTCCATATTAAGAACCGGGGGAATAACTAGTAGGTTAAAAGGGACTCCAGCACCCCCATATTGAGTAAAAAATAGATATTTTACCAAAAAAATTTTCTTTTCGATTTTAGCCTTTGAGCACTCCCATAATTATGGAAAAAACTTTTCTAGTTCAGCCACTGTTAAGAACCAAAAGTGGGAAAATAAATACAGGAAATAAAAATATTTCATAGGGGTATCGAAATCCTCATGTTATAAGCATATCTAACCACTCCTTTGATTCATTGGCGTCGTAGAGTTTGTTTTCTCTACGTGGAAAGATGTTATTTTTTCTTACATACCAATCTCAAATCTGTGAAGGGAATAGTTGGGTTTTGAACTGATTTGTTGGGACTTGCTTATGGTGTACCTGCTTTGATACATACAGTTCTTGTGTGTATGTATGCATCGATTCCTATTTGAATTATTATGTGGGCATATGTAAGTTAAATGCGGAATGGCACTCTTATGAGTATGCATATTCTGAATTCATTAAGACAACTCAGCAAAATCCCTTCACTAAACTCCCAAACCTTTTTTTTTGCCCCCTTTAACTGGATAGAGATTGAACAGGGATCTCAAGCTTTTTAAAAACTGAAGTAGTTATAGTAGTTAGTTGTTTGGAATTTCCAATATCATGTCCAATCAAATTTTGTATATATCAATTCAAGCGTGTTAACTGATTAGCGACATGTTTACAGCTTAGTGATTACTCATTCCTTCTTTTGAAGTCTTCTATTGTGATACTGTACCCTTTTCTATTGGCGTGATCATGTACCCTTTTCTGTTACTTCTTGTCATTTTAGCTTTTCATACAATTAGTTGGGTGAATATTCTGGTCATCTGGTATAAGAAACTGAAATCTATTTGTTAGCTTAGCTGCAAAGAGGGACATGTAAAACGGCGAACTGGAAAGGATTTTGGAACCAATCTTGTGGGACTATCAATATTTAATTTTATTAATTTAGGGCAGGTTATTATTAAATCTTTAAACATTTTTTTTATCTTTAAGCACTAGTTCAATATTGAAATCACTATTTGGTCGATCAATTTAAACACTATCTGGCACCGGCAGTGATATACTCATTGAAGTAGTTTGTCAGTTTTTTTTCCAGTCATCTATAGAAATATAGAATACAGTTGAAACTATAAATTAAGGGGAATAGTGATCTAGTGACATTAATTGAACCCCCGATAAGTACAAAGGGTCAACCTGTAGTTCTAACTCTAAACCTATTGTACACGTTGAAGAAGTTTTCTCAGTGGAATCTCTTAGCTGAATATCACATGTTACACGTTTTTTATTCTTGGGTTCTAGTTTCTGACCTTTACTATTCCTGTTGATTGCTGTTCTAAACAATGTTGCCTATGCATAAATCTCTAATCTTATATCTTTCCAAAGATATGTTCTACTTTATTTACTGTACTATATATGCATGTTCGGCTTTTAATTTTTTCATGACAAACTTTCTATTTAATTTTCATGTTTCAGGTGTTTTGAGTTTTGCTTGGTGTACGTTCCAGATTTTAACTTAAACTGCTGATGAGTACTTTTAATTTAGCTCGTCCGTACAAACCATCTCCGTCCTATGCTGGTCTTTTACTAGGTAATGAAGAATACATGCGAGGGGAGTTTTAATCCGGCCGATTTTGTTAAGACTAATTCTGAAGCTGCAAATAGAATATTGGAGTGTGCGTGTTCGGAGCCTGGATCAAGTGACATCAAGTCATCCCAGGCTCCTTTGTGGTCGATTAATCTGCTCTCTGATTTTCCAATATTTGGAACTCATTATAAGTCCAAAGATTGTGCAAGAACGGGAGTTAGCACAGAGACCTATAGGTGGACAAAAGCTGTTAAAAGAATAATGAATGGTTGCTCAATGTGGAGAATACACGAGCGTTGGTTAGGTCAGAATAAAAATGGCATTTCTAATTCGGGTAGTGACATATGGTTGTTAGGCATGTGCTATAGAACAACTCAAGAAAATCCGTCTAGTGCTTCGCCTAGTGATGATGGAGTTACCGCATTTGTCGAAGATTTCTCATCGAGAGTTTTGCTTACTTACCGGAAAGGTATTTTCGGCTTGTCACTGGTTTCTTATCCATTTTAGTATGTTTCAAAATGAATAGATATTGTTGCTTATAAATTATAATAGTTTTTGTGATAAAATATATTCTGTGATCTTTTATTCTTAGGGTTTGCTGCTATTGGGGATTCGAAGTATACCAGTGATGTGAACTGGGGTTGCATGCTCCGGAGTAGCCAAATGCTTGTCGCGCAGGTGCTTTTCCCCCCTCGCTTCGTTAGTTTTTATCCTCATTGTAGTAAACTTTTGGTCTTATGGGTTTCTAAGTGATATGCATGCCTTGTCCCATCAATCCTTAATGAGTTAAGTTTGAATTTATTGGTATAATTTTCTATTGGCTTGTGACCCTTGTGTGTGCTTCCTTTTCTCAAGAGTGACTTACTATCTTGCAATCTGCAGGCTTTGATTGTACATCGATTAGGTAGATCCTGGAGAAAGACCTTTGATAAGGTAAAATACAAAGCAAACCCCCGCAAAGTATTGTTTTGTGCATTTAATTATACAAAAATTGCTTGAGCAGCAATTATATTTGGGATCTTAGTTGTATGATTATTGCTTTGCTTCTTTTCTTGTAATTAAACATGCAGCCACTAGACAAGGATTACATAGAGATAGTGCATCTTTTTGGCGATTCAGAGTCGTCGCCGTTCTCTATTCACAACCTTCTTCAAGCAGGAAGTGGTTATGACCTTGCTGCTGGTTCATGGGTCGGTCCATATGCCATGTGTCGCACCTTGGAGTCTCTAGCTCGTCCAAAGAGAGAGAATACTGAGCTTGAAAGCCAGTCATTTCCCATGGCTATACATGTTGTTTCGGGTGATGAAGATGGGGAGAGAGGTGGAGCTCCAGTGGTTTGTATTGAAGACGTTTCTAGACATTGTTTTGAATTCTCTAAAGGCAATGCTAATTGGACACCTGTTCTTTTGTTGGTTCCCCTAGTTCTTGGTCTCGACAAAGTCAACCCAAGGTACTTAACATGTTTTATCCCATGGTGTTTTGGTTATATTGCTATGATCATTTGAAGCGGAACTTTAGGTTCTTACAATATTGTTGCTTGTTGGTAGAATGGCCCTTTTCCTTTCTCCTGTTAGTAGGTTCCTTTGGATTAAGTGCTACACCCACCAAAAACCCAAGCCAAAAATCTTTTACCTTTATTGTTTATGATTTGTTTTTTCCAGTGATACTACTTAAAGTAGCAAGTAAAGTGAGATATGATGACCCGATAATTGCATTCTGTTACAGTTTACATAACCCGCATGATAAGGAATATGATCTACTCTTTTGTAGGGATGACTTCCAACAACTTCTATTTTATCCGATTATCTGGCAAACTTAATTTTTTTACTTTAATCACTTAATATATTGCTAAATGGTAAACTTAAATAGACCCAACATATTACTATATTATAAGTTATAAGCTATAACAATTCCCTTTCTTACATTATAGAATATGTATCTGGTACTCTTCTTTAGTATTATTTTCCAGAGTATCTGCTGCATAACTGTTTTAAGTGCTAATCAATTGTAGTCCTTTCTTACTACTTTTCAGGTACATCCCGTTATTGGCTGCAACATTTACGTTCCCCCAAAGCCTTGGCATTTTGGGTGGTAGACCTGGTGCTTCAACATATATTGTTGGCGTACAAGAAGAGAAAGCGTTCTATCTCGATCCACACGAAGTTCAACAAGTAAAATCTTCTTCCAGCTTTCCTGATCCATCAAAATGCATTGACCCTCTAGTTTCGTTTTGCTTCTATAAAAATATTATATGATGTCGTCACTGTGTAATATATGAAACATCAACTTAAATGCAGTTTCAGACCTTCACATCACAAGTCACAAACTTTTAAGATTGTCAAGCAAACCTGTATAACTCAGTGGTTAAGAATGGACAATTTTAATGATATACTATGTAGATGGCTTCCATGCTATGTGAGGTGTAATTCGGCTTGTCAAATATTGTAATGTCACGATGCGGCTCTGAGCTTTAAATTAAAACACCTCCTTCTAATCCTTGCCATGTGAAGAGCATCTAAAAAACCATCTCCACCGTTCTATAATTGGCTTTTGCAGTTTGTCTGATCATGCCTAAAAAAGATTAAAAAAATAATCTTTTACTTTCTTTTTTTACCCTTTGAAACACATAAATAAATTTAGAAAAATGAGTTATTTTTCACGACTCATGAGGGAGAAAGGTTGGAGAATGGAGTACAATGAAGTAAATGATTCTTTGATAAGCTCTATTCTCAGCAAAGCAGTAAGAATATCAGACAGATGGAGTATTGTTTTTGTTGTGTCTTTGCATCTTATGTGTATGTTATCGATCCTTGTTTTGTTGAGAAATTTAGGAAAAAACTAATCACTTATACTTAGTTTTAATCGGTAACAAGAAATATGCGCGCTAGGTCATATATATGCCTTTACCGCCCAATATATGGTCTTTTATTGTAAGTCTTAGAAAACTATGCCCTATAGTTATTGTTTAGTCAGCAAAAAGGTGATCTTTGATTATCTTACCACATTCATCATTAAGCTATCATTTTTTGAAATCTTTAGGATTCTAATTGTAAATTCAAATTCTGTTGACAAAATCTAATTGATTCAATTTTAGAATACAAAAGAAGAGTACAGTCAGTTTGGTATCCAATGTTACAAATGCTTTAAACTTGAATGCTTACTTAATTTGCTGATTGCATCATCAGGTAGCAGATGTTAAGAGGGATAATCTAGAGGCTGATACCTCATCTTATCACTGCAAGCAAGTCTAAATTCATCCTTTCATTTCTTTGTAAATTCTCTTGCTTTGGCTGCAGCTTTTAAGCATAGATGCTGCCTTTTTTAGGCTGAGAAAAAAGCTGGGTTAATCCAGATTAGAGGTTTACTCCCTAAAGGCTCAGAGTTAAGCTGGATATCCAAATGTTTTACAGCTTAAACTAAAAAAAGCAATTAAAGTTAGCTTATAAGCTGGGACCAAAGGGGAGGACACTAAAGCAATTAAACTTAGCTTATAAGCTGGGGCCAAAGGGGAGGACATGTGGTTTATTTATTTAAAAACATGGTTTCATTTTGTCGCAGTGTTCTGAGGCACGTGCCCCTTGAGTCCATCGATCCATCTTTAGCAATTGGGTTTTACTGCAAAGACAAAGGTATGCCCTTACTAATACCAAGATCTATATGGTCTGTGATTCCCCCCCCCCCCCCCCCCCCCCCCCCCCCCGGATTTGGTGACTTTTGGGGTTTATCTTTATTGTTAAACAGAGTTATTTGGTTACTTCGTAAGTCTTGTAAACTCGTAACCTACTCATCAGAATATTTTTATAGAAAATGGATAAATGTTTGCTTTTGAAAATCTGTACACTCGTCAACTTTCAGAGACTGAAAAGTTGTTTTAATATGTCTCGGAAAATGGAAACTATTTCTTAAAACTCTTGTCTAAACTTACGCTTAGTCCTTAAGAGCGCTGGTACCAGTGATTTTTCTTAATTTTTTGTAGCCGACTTCGATGATTTTTGCGAACGGGCATCTAAACTTGCTGAAAACTCGATGGGTGCTCCATTATTTACCGTTACTCGTACGCGCAACGTGCCAAGGGCGAGTGATAATTCTGTTAAGCATCAAGAATCCATTGATTTTATGATGGAGAATAATGCAGCAGGTGATACACAAGAAGATGAATGGCAACTTCTTTAATGTGAATTCTTAGTTCTTCTAGCTTCAGAGTTGTCTTCATGCAACATACGCTGCCGGTTATGACGCTTGTTAAGCTAAATCTCTATCGGTTTTCCAAATTTGTATTCTGTTCAGTAGTATATTTTTTTAAGTTGGTGTACAGTAATTTATTCATCATAGCATGTTTCTTTTATTCTTTTTCTTTACCTTGTCGTAACCTCTCTATTTGTCAAAATTATTACCCTGGATAGCAGTCTTGTTATGGTGCAGCCCTTCACGGTTACATACCATATTTGTATATTAGTATATAAGTGCAAATATTTGCAAATTGCAAGTGTTGAGCTGGTCAAAGTGTTGGCATATTATTTTCTTACTGTTTCAGTTGTTCCCAATATTTTTCGTTGCTAATTTATCTTGCACCATATGCTTACATGAAGATCAGGAGGCTGCATACAATTATTGTTTATTTTATATGTATACAATAATAAGAAGGGCTAGGCCTGTCCGCTTTTGCAAAGGAAACCGTGTTTTTTTGGCTTTGGTCAGGGTTCAGATTTGTATTTTTTTGGAGGAAAAAAAACAGAGGTATGACTGGCATAACATCTGCAATCGGATTTAAAAAAGCATAGGCCTCCGGCAATTTGGTGAAGACAAAATTACTCGAGTAAAGATCCGAATTAATACAGATCAAACTAAAGATATTAAGCATAACAGACATTTTGTTCTTGGAGATAATTGCATTTTGATTGAGTTATTGATATGAAGTCAAAAGGAAGAAAGTGATCCGGAACCAAAACAATACTTCTATACACACCTTCTTGGTTTTGGTTTAGACTCATTATGATTTTCTCGGTTGTGCGCATTCAGCGTGAACTAAATTTGAACTGAAAACATCTTCCTCTATTAGGTCTGGTTTAACTTCTTTTTTTGCCCTTCTTGATTTGGAACTAGACTCATCTCAATCGGTTTGGTAGTCAGTCTCGATCGGATACTCGGACAAATTTACAAGATGATGCTGCCTTCAATGTTACTCTATTGAGTGGATATTTACTGTACATTTTAATTTCAATAATTCTTTTTTAAAAATTTCGGTTGTCCGTGGCCACCACCGGTGTGGCAAAGGGGAGAGCAATGTTCTAACTTCTAATAGTATGAGAAACTTATTTTAGGGAGAGAATATCAATTCCGTAAATGAACAATTGATTGAATCACTACTTATATACTCCGAGTTTTTGGTACAGAAGTATCAAAATTCAAAATCTTCATGTCTACTGGCGAGGGAATGTCAGCACCCCCACGTCCGGGCCAATACCATCACCACAACTGGCTGTCCGGGCCACTTCAACCATGAGTGACGTAACACCTGTGGGCCCCGGAAAATGACTGTACTCTTGTCAGAGTCATAAATGACCCAACGCCGTTGGATCAGTGTTTTACAGTACAGTGATCAAAGGGTTAATACAGCTCTGGATCATACTATAAATACCCCCACTAATACTACTTAGAAGAGGACAGAAAAAGAGCGAGAAGAGATATAAACCTGAAATAGCCCGGACTACATATATACAACCTCCTACGCCCGAGGCCACGTTTTGTAACCGGTCCGATCCCATTCCCTTCATTACTTACGTACTTTCAGTCTCCTCCATACTGACTTGATCGTCGGAGAGTAAAAACCTGGCACCAAAACCCGGGCCCCTGTTCGTTTCTTATGCAGGCATGGAGAGCATACCGTCGTCGAAGTAGATACAATCTACGACAGACACCTCGAAAGATCGGAGCCGACGCGAATTGATTAAGCCGAGTTTTAAAAGAAAATAAGGCTGGCCATCTACTAATAACATATTGTAGTTTTTGTTGTTATTGTTGCCATAACACTTAATAACATAAATGTATTAAATTGCCTACATTTTATCCAGACTATTTGAATGAGGTTGGATTTTTTAACTTCAAAAATTCTTTAAAAACGCACAGACCGTAGATTAAATCTACGGTCTACAGTGATTAACTGTAAACCGTAGATTTAATCTACGGTTTGCATTAAATGAATACAAACCGTAGATTAAATCTACGGTTTACAGTGAATCACTGTAAACCGTAGATTTAATCTACGGTCTGTGTAATTTCTGCAGAAATTACACAGTCAGTCCCTGCTTTTCAGAATTACACAGTCAGTCCCTGCGCAAAAATTACACAGCAGGTCCCTGAAAAACAGAAACTTATGTTTTTTTTTTTTAAAAAACAATTTTTATACTACATTCTCTTTCTTTCTCTCAAAAACCCCCAATTTTCATCCAAAAAAACCACCCAAATCAATCAAACACATTACCTATTAAATTTCTTAACAAAAAACCCCTAATCATCAATCAAATTTATCCATAATTCAAGGGTATATCTTTTATTCTCTAATTTATTATTTATTTTGTGTAATTTCAATTTGTAAAATAGGAAAAAATATATAAAATATGCAAATTGATTATTCACTTAGCTATATATAATTGTTTGTTGTTTGTTTATATTAATTATAGAAATTATAATAATTGTTGATATTTGTCCCATTTTTGCATGATTTTTTTTTTTTTTTGTAATTTCAATTTGTAAAATAGGAAAAAATATATAAAATATGCAAATGGATAATTCACTTAGCTATATATAATTTTTTGTTGTTTGTTTATATTAATTACAATAATTGTTTATATTTGTCCCATTTTTGCATTATTATTTTTTTATGTGTTTGGTTAATTTCAATTGTTGATAATTGTTGATAATTGTTGATAATGTGTTTGGTTATGATTAAAAAATTGAGTTATTATTGTTTGGTTTATGATTAAATGTGTGTTTGGTTATGATTAAAAAATTGAGTTATTATTGTTTGGTTTATGATTAAATGTGTGTTTGGTTATGATTAAAAAATTGAGTTATTATTGTTTGGTTTATGATTAAATGTGTGTTTGGTTATGATTAAAAAATTGAGTTATTATTGTTTGGTTTATGATTAAATGTGTGTTTGGTTATGATTAAAAAATTGAGTTATTATTGTTTGGTTTATGATTAAATGTGTGTTTGGTTATGATTGTTTGGTTATCATTAATTGATTATAATTGAGTTATCATTGTTTGATTATCATTAATTGGTTATTAATGGGTTATTTTATCATTGTTTGGTTATCATTAATTGGTTATTAATTGGTTATTTTATCATTGTTTGGTTATCATTAACCGAGTTATATTTAGTTATCAAAGTTAGAATGGCAGATCCAGGTCGACATATTAAAGGCAGGTTGGGTATTTTACGACAGACCGGTCACATTTCTAATCAGACTTGGGATGCTGAAAGAGAAGCGGGTAGAGGAGATGCCAATAAGATTAGGGTTTATAATTATAGTTGGCAGATACCGACGCCTGAAAGGGTAGTTCAAAATATGATTAGGGCTGGTTTTTACGGTATTCACAGTATAGGTAATTATACCGTAGACCGAGGCTTGCTTACAGCCTTAGTTGATAGGTGGCGTGATGAGTCGCACACGTTCCATTTTGTCGGTGGAGAGTTGGGGATATCTTTACAGGATGTAGAGATTATGCTTGGTCTCAGGGTGGATGGTCTTGCTGTTACCCGGTCGGAGCGGAATGATAACAGGGGCGAGCAGGTTAGATATGGTAGAGAGTTTGTTGGGTGTTAGACCGGCTGACAATCAAGTGGATACAAACTGTCTGACAGTTAGACTTGATTGGATGTTACACACGTTTGGTGAATTACCCCCCAACCCTAGTGATGAGCGTTTGCTATATCAGTCTAGGGCTGCCATGTTGTTATTACTGGGGGCACATGTATTTTCAGATAAGAGCAGTGATCAGATTCCACTCTGGCCTCTGCCATTTCTAGAGGATTTTGACACGTGTGCTGAGTATAGTTGGGGATCAGCTCTTCTGGCCTGGTTAGAGGCTAATCTATGCAGGTTGGTACGTTGTAAGGTAAGCGGAGTAAGCGGGGCGGTGATGTTTCTGGATATGTGGGCGATTACCAGACTACTGCTGGTTAGACCATGTGAAGAGCTGCCGGAAGATATCGAGCCACCTGAGGGCTGGCCTAGGTTCCCCCTCGGTTACAAGTATGATATTATTTAGTTTTTGTCTTGGATTTGTGGTTTTTTTTTTATTGTGTCATCTATCATTTACATAGCTGCCGGTTATATTTATTGTTTATCGGGTTTTGTTTGTATATTACAGATGGAAGATTTGGAGGCAAACTAACCTTACGCCATATGTCTACGGACATAATGTGGTCCACATACGTGACCAGTTTGACAATATGTCGCCTGAACAGGTAAATTTTAACTTTCTTATTATATGTAACTTACGTATTATATGTTGTATATGTTTGCATTGGTCTTATGTTCGCAGAATTTATTACTAGTATTTTTAAACCCTTATTTATATATTCTAATTTTGCTGATTACAGATAGTGTGGCAACCTTACGGAAATCTCAATCAGTATCCGGAATACTGCACGCGGGGCCATTATATGTGGCATTGTTCTGTGCCTCTCATTTGTAATGAGAAGGTTGAGTTCCACCCCGCGGACAGGTTCATGAGACAGTTCGGTTTTGTTCAGCGGGTCCCAACTTATATTTGGAAACCCAGACAGGGTCACGGCAATGATAGAAGATATGGGATTGGGCAAAAACACGACTGGCCTTTACTTTGTGGAGAGTTTATAGCCGTGTGGAATGACCGCCACAACCGTCTTGTTAACGACGAATTTGGCACGGTAACGTCACCGGATTACATGAGATGGTATAGAGAGAGGACCCGGATCTTTATAAACCCACCTGAACTTGCCCGGCCATCTCACGGTTTCCGGGAGCATACGGGGTTGTTCAATAAAATGATAACAACTAATTAAAGTTCATTAATTTTTTATTGTTATTTTTTTGTTTGTATATTTCAATACTTATAAATCGTTTTGTATTGGTTTTTTTTTCCAGAAAGCGGTAGTGCGTCGCAATTTCAAATCGTTCAAACAGGCGAAAATGAAAACGGAAGTGGACTTACTACGAAAGGACTTCGCTGAAATGAAAATTAATCTGTATGGGTCAGCTGATGAACAGTCGGATGGGGAGGATGACGATGACGACGACGACGACGATGGTGATGACGACCTAGGTTACGACCCAAGAAGTTACACTAGGTCGGCAAGTTGTCGGCGTCCCGACGAAAGAGGCGAATCTAGTAGCGGCGGGCGTAGTGGGGGTAGAAGAACGAGTGGAGGTCGACCCCCGACTACAGATCCGGGTCCGGGTCCGAGTTCAAGCGGTCATGGTCGTCGTGCTTCTTTTGCTGGGTCGGACTACGTTCAGGATGATGTTCCGTTTGATCATCATAGACAATCATTTGGGTCGCACGACAGTTGGAGTCGAGGATTGGCACTTACATCCCACGAGCGTGCTCCGCATCCAGAATCGCACCATCGACAGAGACGGCGTACGGAGTTAAACGAAATCGAAGAGTCTGCTGAGCCGTCATCGGATAGATTAACATCGACGGGAAAGATCCTCCCTATGTCCAACTTTAAATCATTTAGTCGTTACAAAAAAAAATAAATGCACTGTTTTTGTTTTTTGTATTTGTATGAATGTTTAATTCGTAAGTTTAATTTGATTTGTATGTTTGATTTGTACGTTATAAATTCGTAAGTTTAATTTGATTTGTACCCTAAACCCTAAAACCATCCTAAACCCTAAAACCTAAACCCTAACCCCTAAACCCTAAACCCTACATCCTAAACCCTAAACCCTAAATTACAAACCATAAACCCTAAACCCTAAACCCTAAACCATAACCCCTAAACCCTAAACCCTACATCCTAAACCCTAAACCCTAAACCCTAAATTACAAACCCTAAACCTAAATTACAAACCCTAAACCCTAAATCCTAAATTACAAACCCTAAACCCTAAACCCTAAATTACAAACCCTAAACCCTAAACCATAAACCCTAAATATTCTGAAAAATACATACAAACCGTACATTTAATGTACGGTTTGTACAGATTTCATACAAACCGTACATTAAATGTACGGTTTGCATGTATTCTGTGCAAACCGTAAAATAAATGTACGGTTTGTACCCCTGATTTAAGCAGCGTCATTTTATGAATGTACTTTTTGCACTGAATCACCGTTAATAACGTAAAAAAAAAAAAAAAAACTACAAACCGTAAAAAATAATCTACGGTTTGTAGTGTAAATAACATTGGATACCATATCTATCACTTTTGAATTATTATGATTTGACAACCCTATCCGAAAATGACTACTCAATGCATTATTAAAGTTTGGAAATGACTACACCAAAAAAAACACTACAAACCGTAAAAGTAATCTACGGGGTGTAGTGTAAATGACATTGGATACCATATCTATCAAAAAAAATCCGACAACACCTTATCACTTTTGAATTATTATGATTTGACAACCCTATCCGAAAATGACTACTCAATGCATTATTAAAGTTTGGAAATGACTACACCAAAAATTCACTACAAACCGTAAAAGTAATCTACGGTTTGTAGTGTAAATTAACACTATAAATATGACTCCATTTTGCCAATTCTAACAAACCATAAAATCAAACACAACACACATTTCGGAAATCTCTAAAAAAATCCTCATTTCTCCCCAATAAAATATATAAACAAACACTTTTCGAAAATGAATTACAACTATGGTTATGACAACAACCAATGAAATAACAACAATGCGAATTCATCCAGTGGCTCAAGCGAAGAGCTAACTGATTATTCAGAGTACTTTGAAGTTGATGAATTGACTTGGGATACAAGAGATGAAATGTTTGCTGATCTTGCTGATGTGGCTGGGAATTGGGGTTTCATCCTTACGATTCGTAGGTCTGGAGGGGGTGATGGGAGCAGAACACCATATGTTGATATTGTGTGTGATAAATCGGGGGTTTACGAAAAAAAGAAACCATCTTCCGTAAATTCAGGTACAAAGAAAAAAGATTGTCCATTTTTCATTAAAGGTTACGTAGTTAATGGTGAATGGATGTGTCACGTAGAAAATGGACAACATAACCACCCACCTCCAACTTACCTCCAAGGGCAAGCACGACGTGCTCGTTTAACCCAAGATGAAAAAGAAATTGTTAAAACTTTAAGGCAAAGCAGTTTTAAAGTTGGTGCAATATTAGAGGCCATAAAAAATCGAAATCCTGACAATGTATCAAACACTAAAACGATACATAATTTTTTGGCCGGACTGAAATTTAAAGAACGAGATGGTAGAAACCTGATACAGGAACTGTTTAATTTGTTGGATAGCCATCGCTACACATTCTACTATAATATGAACCCATCAACCCATTGCCCTGAGAACTTGTTTTTTGCACACCCCGATTCTATAAGGATGTTGAAAGCTTTTCCTGATGTCTTGTTAATAGATTGTACATATAGGACAAACCGTTTTAATATGTCATTTCTAGAAGTCGTAGGAATGACATCAACGAACCAAACATATTGTTTAGGTTTTGTTTTCATGAGTGACGAGACAAAGGAAAGTTATATATGGGCATTGGAAAAATTTAAAGTTACATTAGAGGGGTGTATACTACCTAGGGTGTTTGTAACCGACAGGGATATGGCCTTATCAAATGCTTTATCCGTTGTTTATCCCAATTCGCATCATATTTTGTGCACTTTTCATATTGCAAAAAATGTTTTGAAAAACTGCCGTAAAAAGATCCCTGAGGAGGAGTGGCAAACGTTTCTAGATGATTGGGGTTTATTGGTTGATTCTGAGTCGATAGAGGAGTACAATCATAACCGAACTAATTTCAATTCCTCTTACAAATCGTACCCTGCTGTGATTAAGTATGTAGACAAGCTTTTAAATGATTATGCTGAAAAGTTTGTTGCATGCTATACCAACCACACAACACATCTAGGTAACAGAACTAGCAATCGAGCCGAACAACAACATGCTAAGCTGAAAAGATCCCTTTCCACAAATACTGGCACGCTTGAAACCTTTTGGGTAGAGGTCAATAGAATTCTAGAAAAACAGTTTGAGGATATTAAGATGAAGTTGGATAAATGCAAGTCTTATTTTCCACATTCTGAACGAACACCTCTGTTTATAAATCTTAGGTCGTATATCACACACTATGCCTTTGATTTATTATTCCAAGAACACAAAAAATGTAGTGGCCAGGCTGATGAGAATTGTTCTTGCGGTTTCAAATTGTCTCACGGTTTACCTTGTCATCATATTATGAGTGAACATATTTTATTCGGAAAGCCTCTTCCTCTAGAATATATTCATCCATTCTGGAAAAAATTAGACGTAATTGATGATAATGGGACACCGATGATTATGGGGTAGAGGGTGATCTAGAAGAGTTTAAAAGTGTTTATGCTAGCAAAACTAATGTTGAAAAACGGCGTATGAAAACACAACTCCGAGAGATAACCGTACCATCCAGAACATCCATCAGTGACCCCGAAGTGAGAGTAAATAGGGGGAGACCTAGAAAAGGCGACAAATCTAGTAAGAGGAATAAGTCGGGATGGGAGTATGTGGAGGAACAGAGTGCTGGTGCTAGTAGGGACAAGGGCAAAGGCAAGGCGGATGAAACACCGGAGGTAAGGGTAAACCCAACTAGGAGACCGCGAAACCAGAACCCTAAACCCACCCCCAATAGGCCAACCTTCCTGTACAGTGACAAAATATGGGTCATGTTACATAGTTACATCGAAACGTTTTATGATGTGCGTGGGGATGGTAACTGTGGGTTCCGGGTACTTGCAAATGCGACGGGTAAACAACATGGGGAAGATGATTGGTGTGCGGTAAGATGTGAGTTGTTTCAAGAGCTGCAGCAAATGAAAGGTGTTTATTATGAGCTGTTTGAGAATCTTGGCTTTGAAGCTTACCGGTATGATTATATTTTATCAAGTTTAAATTTTTGTCATGCTACAAATTCCACACCTACTGACAAATGAATGAGATTTCCGTCTTATGGGTTTTTAATTGCTTCTCATTACAATATTCCAATTGTATTGTTGTCCTCATGGCAAAATAATGATGGAGGGGTAAACGTGTGGAATAGTACTTTTTTACCTCTTTATACTGGTCCGCCTCGGGGAACGACAAATTACATCCCGACTGTAATGGTGTTCGTCAACAGTTGTCACTATGCTCAGGTTATTCCTAAAGAAGAAGGGATCTTCCCAATGCCAGGAATTATAGCATGGTGGGAACAAACACGCACTGAGACAGCTGCGCCATGGAAGGAATTTTTCGACCAAATTTCAAGTTATATATGGCGCTGGAAAAGAAATCGGGAAAGAAAAAAGCAAATGAAGAAGAAGTTATAGACCTAAGTCCATAATCAGTTTTTTATTTTTAATTTTATGTAAATTACTATTTTTTCCAAGTTGTTGTAAATTTATATGATGTAAACAAATGTTTAATAAATTTGTTTTATGAAATTTAGTTCTATGAAATTTTGTTGTAATTTTTGTTTAATTTTGTTGTAAATTTTGTTTAATAAATTTGTTTTATGAAATTTATAAGTTGATATTCATGTTTGCATATTGACTTAATTTCTTTTATGAAATTTATATAATTTATGATTGTTTCATTCAAGAAAATTGACGATTGACACCAAATTGACGACTTAGTTAATGTTTCATATTGCGTTATACAAGTGTTAAAAACAAACCAAAGGTACTTCACAAAAATTGACGATTTAGTTAATGATTCAATAAATATCAACTTATATACTTGACAAAAATATAACATGAACCAAAAACATAAAATTTATCAAATCAACTTTATTTGTGTAAATTTGTGTAAATTTTGTGTTTATTTTGAGAGATTGTTAGAATATTGGTAATTTATAATATGTAAAATTTTAAAAATAAGGCATTTAGTTTTTTTATTAAAAAAAAAAATCATGTTTAATTTGAAAAAAATATTCAGTATTTTAATTTTAATTATTAGAATTTTAATTGTAACTTTTAATGTGTAAATTTTTAAAAACGCTGTAAACCGTAGATTTAATATACGGTTACTGCGTTTTAAAATTTTTTTTACAGTGTTTTAAGTGCACCTCTATTTGAATACGTCATTATTTGAGAACAATACAAAGCTCAATAATATTTAGTTTAATTTGTTCATAATATGTAGTACAGTACAGTACAAAACAGTTCTCTTGTACAGATTCGATCCTCGTATATTGTAGCATTTAATTTGGTCGTAATCAGATTCTGGCTTAAATCTAGACCGTTGATTTATCTGACAAATATACACTCAGCATTTAATTACTTATTGGAGTATTATGTACAAAGACATTATTGGGTCCCACTTACACCTCCTTTTTTTTCTTACAAATTAAACACTTAAAATAAAAGTCACTCTCACTCTTTATAGTCTTTACTCACTTTTCCATCTTTATGGTGGTAAAAGATTGAATCTTTGTAGAGAAAAATTCAATGGGTTTTTTCCTACTTTTTCTTTTATTATCTGGGTTTTCTTCTGCTGCTCAAGGTAATTTTTTTCCCTCTGTTTTGAAAATAAATAAGGCTTGATTAGCTACAATTTTTTTTTGCAAATAAACTGATTTAGAAAAAAAAAAATTACTGAAAAATTACTGATTCATCCAGCTGGAAATTACTACATCAATAAAGCCATCAAAAAAAAAAAAAAAAAAAGACCTTAGCTTTCAAGCTAGCCAGCAAAATACTGTACATTGCAACTTAGGCCTTGAATGTTGTCAGCTTTAAAGGCCATATTATACTTTATTTTTGCTTAAAATCTCAGCATTTCTGGTTTTCCTGTAATGATAAAACTGGAAATTTGAAGCATCACCTGCTTATAAGCAAAACTAAATTAGGATCTATTGCCTTCTATTGGTTATTTGTTTGTTAGATTTTCCCTTTTTCCTGTGCCCTTTTTACTTGAAAGAGCTATTATTTTCTCCTGCCTTTTGAATGTTAATGGGATTCTTATTGATTTATATGGTAATGGTGTTTTGTAGGTCCTTTCAATTTATGTATTATATAATGTTTATGCAAAAAATAAAGTAGCGGCCCCAAGTAAACTTGAACATAAATACTAGTAATGTATTATAAGATGGTAAATTTTTTAGTCTTCGTCAAGTCAATGAATAATTTTAAGAAAGGGTTTTTTCATTTTCATTTTGGTTTGGAAAAGGATATTGTATATCAAGATAATACAATCAAGGGCAGATCCACGACTAAATGTTGATTTACATGAGTTATTAATTTGCAATAATTTTAAAATTTTCCGATGAAATCTACAAAAAATATTCGCATTTTGTTGCCAATGTAAATGTCATCGGGGTTCTCCTCTCCTGGCTACAAGACTAAAGTATGTAGACTTCTTTAATGAAAATCTATAGAATATCAAATAGACTTTAGCCCATGTTTTCTGCCATTTGTTCTATATTGGGGGTTCTTATAGATCTATGTTGCTGGGTTTAAGTTATATTGGTTTTTTTTGAACACTTCATTCATTTAGTAATGGGATTATTGGGTATTATTTAAATTATTAATGTCATGTATTGCCAGAAAAACAACAAATATGTTAATGGTCTCAAGTTTCATTGTTCTTTCTCACCACTTCTGCCTCTATTGTGCCAAAAATTATGTCTTCTTACCAAAGGTGAAAATTATTTGGGGACAACTTGATAGCAAATCTAGGAAGAAAGCTACACATTTTATATATTTTTTTGTGTAAAGTAAAATGTTTAAAAATTTGGAGTCTTTGTCAGATTTGATAATTCTAGAGAGAGTAGTATCAGCGTATCACATTCACATGGTACCCAGTTAGAGTTAAACAAATCTTCTCAAGGGGCTTGTTGTCATTTTGGTTTTAGAAAACGACATATTGTTATGTTGCCATAATGCAAGACTATATTATATAGACTTGAATCCTCTAATCCAAAAAGAAAAAAAAAGACTTAAACCCATGTTTTCTGACTTTTTTTGTATATAGGCAATGGATATCATCATGCCTTTTTTTAGATCTATTTGGCCAGGGTTAAAAAAATGGCCACTTATAAAGACTTGACAGTTTAATAATCATTTTCCTTTTCTACATTTGTTATATGAAGGGCATTTTGAAAAGAAATTGACCAATACAACCTTGGTTGTCTTAATCTATGAACAGAGAATGGTCATAAATTTCTTTGAAATTTGTTTGATTTTTGGCTGTGTCAAATTAGGATGGTGGATTAAATGTACAAAGAACTGGGTTAACTGCAGTGAAACATCTTTTCTTTCCATTATTTTCGGTGTGAAAAAAGAATCCCCTTACCCTTAGGTTTAACTTTTTGAAGTCCAGCATAATGTGTTCTATATTCCAACTTAATATATTTCTATATGATAATACTTTTGTGTCTCTTTCATATTCAGCAATCAGCAAAATATACTTTTTCTTGGGTCCTTTTGACATCAAGTATTCAAGTGGTAGGAAACAGACTAAAAGTTCATGAGTACATATCCATATTTAATTATAAATATAGATAAAGGGGAAGGGAAAATATCACTATGTCAGCATTTTTAGCTGCTATTGCCGGACCAACTAGGTTAAAACTGATTCCAATTTGCTTTACTGTTTGCCTACTATCATGGAGTTGAGGAGTCTGGGCATGTTTGGTTGCAAATTAATTTCCGGTCATTTGGCTTATATGTTGCAGTATGTTTGGTATGCCAGTTGTTTTTTGTCCTAACAGAATTGGGGGCTTTTTAAGTAAGAGAAATTTAGCTTCTTGTACCAAATGAAATAAGCTAGCTTATATAACAAACGCCGTGACTATAATTTGTTTAAAAAGCTGATGTAATCTCCGAGGTTTTGGTGGATACTCTTATATTTTGTATTTAGTATATAAGAGCAATTTGATGAACTTTCAAATTACAGTACTGATTCGTTCATAACTCAAAATTTGTTGGTTAGAATACTTTGTAGGACTTGTCACGATATCTGTAGCTATTGGTGCTGTCCTTTAGGCTTTAGTAATTCAAAGAATTTAAAACTTGGGAGCTAAACATAATATTATAACATCTCACATCAATCATGTAAGCTATTGATCTATTGTGGGCAAGTTCTTGTAAGTTAGATCCGGATTACGGCCAGGTATTTTTGTACTCTTGTAAGGTTAATCAGGTAACTTTTGGTATCCGTTTGTTGCAATACACAGTGGTAGAAATATTGGCGATGGTGTGTGTTGTGTGCTCGCTAAAATTAAGCGTGTTTAAAAGAAATCATAGAGCTAAAGATTTTTTTTCCGCAATGAAACAAAACTGTAGTCTCTCTAAAATTTGCCATGAACTAAGCGAGCTTTCACAGTTTAATCAGATTAATAAATTTGAAACTTATAGTTTCCATCTTTCATAAATCTGAAGCTGTAGAGAAAGCCTTGTGATTGTGAACACTCAAACCCAAACTATTTTTTAAATGCAGATGCCTTTATAGGCGTGAACATAGGCACGGCACTCTCCGACACTCCGAACCCAACCCAAGTAGTATCCCTTCTCAAGTCCCAGAACATCCGAAACGTCCGTCTCTACGATGCGGACAGAGCCATGCTACTCGCCCTTGCCAATACTGGTATTAGCGTAGTCGTATCTATCCCCAATGACCAGCTTCTCGGTATCGGCCAGTCCAACTCAACCGCCGCCAACTGGGTTACCCGCAACATCATCGCACACGTCCCTTCCACCAACATCACAGCCATAGCCGTTGGATCCGAAGTCCTCACCGCACTCCCGAATGCCTCCCCGATTTTGGTCTCCGCCATGAGATTCATCCAATCCGCTCTGGTAGCTTCCAATCTCGACCGTCAGATCAAGGTCTGTTGAATAATTGGCTTGTTCTGGTTATACCGTAAGACGTGCTAAAAGTGTACTTTTCTGGTGAATGGTTAAAAAATATTGTTTTAATTAAGTTTCTGGTACCTATTGGTTAACTTAGGGAGGAAAAAGATTACTCTACAGTTATTCACCTTATACATATTTATGTTTTTGTAATAAAGGTACAAGGCTAGACTATAGGGAGCAGCCCGTCTGTAAGAGAATAGAGATAATTCTTATCCATAGTATGTTGTGTCTTACTTAGAACTTTATACTCTTCACTAGATTAAACTAGTCATATAAACATGTAAGTCCTGCTTTGAACTCAGAGAATGTGCAGGAAAGAATGAAAAGAAAACAACTAGGGATGAAAAGGAGGAAAACTAAAGAGGAAATCATTTTCCACTCCTGTTTTGGACTAGTAGGGAAAAAAAGGAAATATAATTATAGAGTTTTTGTGTGTGTGTGTATTTGGAGCTCAACTCCTAGAAAACGAATTCTTTCAGTTGAACTTTTCCCGACTCTTAGGTGTGTTTTTTGTATGTTATAACATTTTTTTTTAGTTTAATACTCCTATGTAGTATTGACCATTTTGTTTTCCTCTCTTGTATGGCAAGAAAACGATTATTTCAGTACATATGAAGATTTTTTTAGTTCCTCAGTGATCTTTTTTTTTTATTTCCTACTACATCTAAGCATGAGAGCACGTTTTCTTGGGTTACCTTTTTTTCCCTAGAACATATCCTGTGTTTCAAAAAGGGACGTAAAATTTAATAATAATTGTCTTATTCAAATCTGACTATCAATCATATATTTTAATCAGGTCTCCACCCCGCACTCTTCTTCAATCATCCTCGACTCCTTCCCGCCCTCCCAAGCATTTTTCAACCGTTCATGGGACCCGGTGATGTCACCTCTCCTAAAGTTTCTTCAATCGACAGGATCATATCTAATGCTTAACGTGTACCCGTATTACGACTATAGGCAATCAAATGGCATAATCCCTTTAGATTATGCGCTTTTTCGTTCCTTGCCCCCCAATAAAGAAGCGGTAGACTCGAATACACTATTGCACTACACGAACGTTTTCGATGCGATAGTCGACGCGGCTTATTTTTCGATGTCGTTTTTGAATTTCACGAATATTCCAATAATTGTGACGGAGTCGGGATGGCCTTCAAAGGGCGACTCCTCGGAGCCTGATGCTACTGTTGATAATGCGAATACGTACAACAGCAACCTTATCAAACACGTGCTGAATAACACTGGGACCCCCAAGCACCCTGGTATTGCAGTTAGTACATATATATACGAGCTGTATAACGAGGATTCGAGGTCAGGTCCAGTTTCGGAGCAGAACTGGGGGCTTTTCGATGCAAACGGGGTGCCTACATACACACTACAGTTGACTGGGTCAGGTAAAGTGGCGGAACTATCTTTAATTTTTCACCCTATCACCTCTCTTCCTTGATGTGATTTAAATGTAATTTTTTGGAACTTGTTATTGTGAATAAGTCTTCACTGAAAAACATCAAATTAGAGCATAGAACAGTGATTTCAGGAAGTTGGTTGCAATGAAGCTATTGTGGCTCTTGGCTATGTGCAGCAGTCAAAAACAAAAAGAATATAAACTAAAACAACTCAATTAATATGCACCTATCAAATGCTAAGGTTAGTTATTTTCGTTTTTCAAGATAGGATTGAAGTGATTGATGAAGTTGGATAATAATACTTGGTCATTAAAGTATATGCTCCTCATTCACTACTGCTTTTTATAATAATCATTTTTCAAGTAATCCTCCTGTATGTTTTTTGAATTACGACAGAGATAAATAGATTATGTAGTTTGCAGAACCTTCTTAAGGTACATACAACCTGATATAATGTTATTGCTGATGCTGGTCAGGTACGGTGCTAGCCAACGATACGACGAACCAGACTTATTGCATAGCTAGAGATAGCGCGGACCCAAAGATGTTGCAGGCTGCGTTGGATTGGGCGTGTGGACCTGGGAAAGTTGATTGCTCTTTGTTGTTGCAGGGGCAGCCGTGCTATGATCCGGATAACGTGAAATCGCACTCGTCATATGCGTTTGACACATACTATCATAAGATGGGTATGGCTGAAGGGACTTGCAATTTTAATGGGGCTGCTACCATCACCACCACCAACCCAAGTAAGGAGTTCTTTTTTGTTTTTTGTAAGGAGATGACTTGCATGCGCAAATTTTTAAAAATCATCTCACAGAAGTGCTGTGTCGGTGTTGCATTGGTCTACCAGTTTTGTTTTGTTTTCGGTGTGGTACTGATTTGTTGCCAGTTTAAAAGAAGTTGTGTTTGTATGTCATTATTCTTTCATTATTAGCATATTCATTTATTTTTGAAACAATCTGCATGTTATTCTTACTACTGTGGAGTTCATTACTTATAAATTTACATAGTCGTTTAGTTTAACACTAATGTTTTGCTAGGAAGAACCACAGTTGGAGAAAATAGAATAAATAAAAGTCAGTATTGCGATTCACTGAGACAATCAGTTGAGTAGATGCTTTTAGTTAGGAAGAAATTACATTGGGCCTATTAGTCGCAAGTCCGCAAACTTGAACATTGTTTGGAACCTGATATAGACATTTCTCTCATAGTTAGAACTATAATTCTTTTTTTAGTTCAACTGTTCAAATATATTTCTCTACCAAGTTGTTTACTAGTTCATTGTGTTACATAAAAAATTGTCCGAGAAAGTGAAACCTTCCCCTTTTTAAGGAAAGACGTACGGAATTATCCTATTAAATTCTAACTTGCAAGACTAAAGATTCTCTTTACAACTAATTTGGTGTAGTCAAATTTTGTAAGGATCTATGCATAGATAAAGAAGAGAATGCATCTTGAATGTTGGAGAAATAGCTGCAGAAGCTATAGGGAACTAACATAAATCAATACATGAATTGAAATTAACTTCACACTTGAAAACATGATGGCAGTAATACCCAACATAAAACAAGAAAAATATATAGAAACATTAAGCTAGAAAATTGTATTTGAAATTATTCATACCTACAGAGTTGACATAGGGAGAGTTGAAATGTTAGATGTGATACAAATTCAAAATTCTCGAATTCCTTGGGTGAACGTGGATTGTTTTGGTGATACATTTCTGTTTTTCAAGTTTGTCCCTCGGTCATAACCGAAAGAAAACATTTGGTTTATATGCGCATCAGATGCGCAAAAGGTGTCCTCTTGAAGGCCTTTTTTGGTGCGCAAAATTTTGGTGACTGGTTAATTTTAGCTGTTATATTATTTAAGTATGCTGACATGGTCAACCCAGCTCATTTTTTTTTACTCATCTTATGTGCTTAATGAAACTGATTTGTGTTTCAAATCCACAGGCCATGGATCTTGCAATTTTCCAGGAAGGTATTTTACCAAAATTTCCTCACATGTCAATTTGATATTCTGATAGTAGTACTCGTCTTTTGAAACTGTTTGGTTTAGATTTTCAGCATAGATCTTTTCAATGTTGCGTTGCATCTACTTTCTGAAGATGGCTTTTAATTTTTTGCTGAAAAATTCGTTTGGTTATGAGCATTTCGAGATTATCAGGTCCATTCCTCCCCCCCCCCCCCCCCCCCCCCCCCCACAAATTTAACAAAGAAAATCAAATTTACCACCTTCCAGATCTCTCCAAATTAATTATCTGTTCGCAGCTATTCAAAATTTGAAAACTAGAAATTCGAAACAGAAGTATTTGAAATAGTTGAAAAACTAAACTACAAAATGTGATACAAGTTTATAACATGAGACCTGGAAATGGGGTCTAAAAATTCTGGTTCATAGGATCTCATGTTTTGTAGACCGATATCTGTACTTTTTAAAACAAAAACATGCATGCAGCTTTTTTAGTTTGTCTTCCCTGTTTTTATTTTATATTATTCATCTTTCTAGCTTATTTAATATTTTTCTTGTTTCTTAAATGTAGCGGAAGGGCAAATAGCACGTTTCCAAACAGTACCTTTCCGCTAGCCCCGTCTTCAAATTCTTCGGTATCCGGAAGCCCGACACTGAACTTCAACCACATGGATGCTTATAAGAGACGTACACTTATTCTAGGTGTTCTAGCGATTATCACACTCCTCTTGTAAAACGACATGTGTATTTGTTCATCAAAATCTACCTCCATCCATTGCCCTCAGAATTCGTTATTTCATTAATGTTTGGAAAAAATCGTCATCGTTACCCAATTTTGTTGCTCCATTATTGGAGGTGTAGGGGTGTTTAAGAGGGTTTTTTAGTACCAGCCAGCAAGTTGTGCAGTGAGTGATACATTTACGTTCAAACAAGCTTAAGCTAAAATTGGTTATTGGTCAAAGAAAGTACTATATCGGCAAATCAATTTCGCAAAGGTGTATAACGATTTGTTTGGCTGTAACTTTTGAGCCTTTTTTGCTTATAAGTTGTATAGCTTTTGTTTGGTCAGTTGATGACTTAGTTGCATCTTTTAAGCAACTGGGCGGAAAAAGTTCGATTCGAACTTCATCAGGCCTCTAGCGTTTTCGGACTAAAGAACCAGAAAAAGTGTTTACTCTGATGGATCAACTGCATTTAAAAAGTGAAAGTTGAACTGAAAAACTGGAGTTTTTTGCCAAAATGGTACCGTGGCAGCCCCAAAATCCCAGAATGGACTACCTTTCTGTAATATTCCCAAAATGGTCTACTTTCGAAAAACGACCGATCGAAATGATAAAAACGACCGGTCGTTTTTATCATGAACTCTCTGAAACAATTTGGACAAAAAACGATCGGTCGTTTTGTCCAATTCGATCGGTAGTTTTTCAGACCAAAAATGATCGGTCGTTCTGTACATTTTGATCGGTCGTTTTTCATAAATACTTCCTATTTAAAAAAACTCATCTCATTTTCCAGACCACTGTAAAAATAAAAAAAACAGAGCTCTTAGATCATTTTAGGGCAAATCTCAGATCTCTTCCAAAACAGGTAAAAGCTCATTATTTTGTGTTGTTGGAGTATTATTTGAGTAAAATTGATAGTTTTACCGTGTGGTTATCGAAATGAAAAATCCTACAATTATGTGTTATTGGTGAGGTACGATAATGGAAACTATTAGCGAGGGGTTATCTTATGATATTTCTTATAAAAAAAATTTTAAGGTATCTAGAAACACGATATACGACAAATTTTTGGAAAAATTGTTTAAGGAACTTGATGTATCATCGACTTCAAATCGTTTGAGTTTAACATGTCGTTATCCATATCTGACTACACTTACTGAGTTTAAATATATGCGATTGACTAATGATGATAATGATTCGTTGGAAACCATGCTTGAGTTAATAGATGAAAATGAAAGAACGTTTATAGAGTTATATGTTGAAATTGAGCAAGTTTACTCTTCTGATCAAGATTACGGGTTGTATTATAATATTTTTTGCACTAATGAAATCGGTACATCAAGTAGAACACCCATTCGACAAGAGCCAATGCCAGAGGTATATTCTAAGAACAACGAACCAGATTTGACACATTTGGATGCAGTGTGTCGATTGGCAGATAATATTGGTTGGTCGATAGAACTTGGGGATGAACCAGAGGATGAAGATCCGGACGTCAATATTAGCAAAAACGAGTCTGACGATAACGAAGAAAATGTACAAGAAGTTGACTACGAAGAATTATCATCTGAAATGGGCTTGTATATGGATGAGGATGAAAACGACCAATCAAGTGGGTCACAATTGCCGAATAATACTATTCCCGATGAAATTCCTATGCATCAACCAATGTCAAGTTTGTTTAATGAACCGTTCGACACTCAAGAAAATTATAGTAACCAGAGACGAAATTATATGATGTATCCTGGATTTTGGGATCCTCAAGTTAATGATCCTTTTATTGGTCTTTTATTTAGGGATAAAGAAATGTTGAAAAAGGGAATAAAACTTTGGTCAATCAAACGTAACATCCATTTTTGCACTAAAAGTTCGAAGGCAAAATTTTGGAAAATTCGTTGTAAACTGGCCGAAACTCAAAAATGCAAATGGAAACTACGAGCTTCACTAAGAAAGAAACATGGATTTTTTGAAGTGTCGGTGTACAACGGTCCTCATACATGCATTCATGCCGAGCTTACAACTGATCATCCACAGTTAGATTCCAATCTTGTTGCCCAAACCATTCGAAATGCCATCACAACTAATCCTATGATGAAGATTTCATTAGTTAAAGAGATTGTGAATACCCGCTTTGAAATGTCAGTTTCATACAAAAAAGCTTATTTAGGTAAACAAAAAGCAATCGCAGAGATATTTGGTAATTGGGAAGACTCGTATAAGGTTTTACCTAAATTTATGAAAGCGCTTCAAAAGTATAATCCCGGTACCGTAGCTTCTTATGAGACAACGCCAGTTTACGATGTGGTAGGAAATCCAGTGGGTGAGGTATTGAACAGATTTTTCTTCACATTTAAGGCTGTTATTGATGCATTTCAGTATTGTAGGCCAGTTATCGCTATTGATGCTACTCACTTATATGGGAAGTATAAAGGTAAGATTTTGTTGGCCATGGCATCGGATGCAGATAATCATGTTTTTCCCATTGGTTGTGCATTTGTTGCTGAGGAGAGTACAATTTTGTGGAGCTATTTTCTTTGTAACATTATGCGACATGTGATTAAAGAGCGCGTGAATATTTGTCTAATTTCGGATAGACATGCTGGTATTCTAAGTGCAGTGAGAGGAGTTTGGCGTGGTCAAGGTTTTGTTCATCGATATTGTTCAAATCATTTTTTGGATAATTTTAAGAAAGCTTTCAAAGGAGATCCTGACTTACACAAGTTAGTGGAGAACGCTATTTGGGAATTACAAGAAAGAAAATTGAAAAGAATCATTGAAGCAATAAAAGTGATGAATCCTCAAACATATCAATGGTTGATAAAAGAGCCTGCGGAAAAATGGTCATATTTTCATGATAAAGGGAGGCGACATGGTAACATGACCACAAACATGGCTGAAATTTTTAATAATGTTTTAAAAGCTGCTCGTAATTTACCAATCACTGCTGCTGTGCAGCTTATTTTCTATAAGTTGGTACACTATTTTTGCGAGCGGAAAAAGATAGTAATCGGGATGAGAAACAGCGGCACAAGATATGGTCCCAATATCCTCAAAATTTTAGAGAAACGTAGGTCGGACATTGGTCATACCAATGTTACTTTCGATTATGAAAGAGGGGTTTATTCCGTGTGTACAAGTTCAAGAAATTCCAGGGGAGGCAATACTCAAGTTGTCGACCTTTCACTTTGGCAATGCGATTGCGGTAAGTGGCAGAGTGATGGAATCCCTTGTTCACATGTGTTTTCCGTATGCGCTGCAAACCGTCTTGATTGGGAAGCTTACATAGTAAAATATTACAGTCTTGAATCATACGAAGGTACGTACTCGGCGCAATTTTGTCCTCTTCGGCATCAAGACTATTGGGATTCATGTGATAGATTATTTCTTCCGGATGTTACTCTTTTAAGAGAAAGGGGTCGTCCAAGATCTACTCGTATTCATAATGGTATGGATCAGTCGGAGAGACGAGCACTTATGAGATGTTCTAGTTGTCAAGGGCGAGGACATGATTGTCGTAAGTGTCCGTATCCAATACGTGCTCGACGCTTCTGATTTTAGCTGTAGCTTAAACGAGACAATATGTATCTTGTACTATTTTAATTTTCCGCTTGTAATTGTCTTTTTTAAGATGAAATATCTATATTTATTCTCAGTGTTTTTTCATACTGTTTTTTGAGAAGATAAACTGGTTTGTTAAGTATGAGAGTAAATAAATAAGTGCAATTAACATAAAAAGTAGAATGAACAACATAAATAAATAAGTGCAATTAACATAAATATATATATTTGATTGATTTTATATATATTTTAGTATTTTTATATATTTTTCTTGCCAAATCAGTGTCGAAAAGTGCAAACGACCGATCATAATTCCAAAAACGACCGATCGTTTTTTAAGTGTCCTCACTGGAAGATTTTTGTCCAAAAACGACCGATCGATTCCGAAAACGACCGATCGTTTTTCTGTATTTCAGCCTTTTAATTGTTTCAAAAGCAATTCTGTAACCTATTTACAGTCGACCGATCGTCTGTAAAAACGACCGATCGTTTTTCAACAGACGACCGATCGTTCCAAACTAAACGACCGATCGTTTTTTTGGTGTACTCACTGGAACATTTTCGTTCCAAAACGACCGATCGAAACAAAAAACGACCGATCGTTTTTATGTTTTTCAGTATTTATCTTCGAAACCCTAATCAAATTCTTTCAAAACTGTTCATATTTACACAGCCTCTCTACAAAAAAAAATTCGTCCCCTTCTCAAAATTCTTCTAAAAATCCATATTTCCTATAAATATATTACCCAATTCCTTTTATTATTCATATAAACACTATCGATTCGTTCCGTTTGTCTTAAAAATCCCCAATTCTTCAAAACCCTAATTTTTTTTTCAACTATGGTTCGTACAAAGAGAGCCTCACTCAACCTCGCCGATGAACATGAGGACGAGATCGTGCCTCCGCCCCCTCGTCGTCCGGCTATTCCTCGCGCTCGGCGCACCGGCTCCTCCTCCGCCCCCGGTGCCTCTTCCGGCCCTCTTCCTCCTCTCTATCCTCCTTCGATGGAAAAACGAGGTATATTGTCTAACTTCACACTCGACATGCCTCTATTCCGTGAACGATTTCCCGCTCTTATGATAGATTTAAGCTTTTACAAACTCGATACTATTCTTACTCTCAAAGAGCCATTTTACAAAGAAAACGTTTACGAATTCTACCATCACCTAGTGCTTGATAGGGATCATGATGACGCACTTCGCTTGCGTTCATCGTTTAACGGACAACCCTTCGTCTACGGTATAGACCGTTTACGAAATATCTTACGGCTAGATAGCGACGGTGTCCATGAGTCTAGTGATGAACTTTGTGAGACTCTCGAGATCGATAACTTCAACGATCTCAAAGATGAAATTTTTCATCCCGACCATAATAATCGCTCCAACAAAGCCCATGGCCTTCTCTTTCGCAACAAACTAGCCTACCACATCCTCTCTCACATAGTCCTCCCTCATACCTCCAACTTCACGGATGTTACTAATGAGTATATCTTCCTTCTTGGGTGCATCCATCGCCGAGTCAAACTTGACTTCGCGACACTCATTCTCTTTAAGATGGATTCGTTAAAAACGAAATCTAAGAATGGGCTACCTTACGGTGCCTTGATTTCGGCCATCTTAAAAGGACCTCAATCTCGTTCCCGGTGGAACGTTGTTCAAAAACAAGGACAAACATATTTGGGACACTTTCTATCTTTCCCAAATGTCCATAAAATTCCATAATACCGACAAGTCTATAACTTGGTCCGGTAAGCGGGTGTCCGGCCCCGACTATACCCCTCTTACCCCCGAAGAGGAAGAGTATGTCGGCCCTAAGCCAACACCGCGAGCTTCTCATGAGGACGTAGCTATCTCCTCTGATTCCATCCCCCACCAATATCCCTTCCTCCTCTCGACGTCAAGGAAAAGCTCCCGTGGGATCTTCCTCTCGTGTCCCGCGCTCCGATAAGTTCTACGATGATCTCTTCATCAACCAATATCGGAATGCACAAATGACTCGTCGGATGTTTCGTTTCTTGCAACCGGGACAAGAAGAGCTCGACCAACTAGATCGCGAAAGCGCCGAGCAAAGGGCGCAATTCCACGGCTATTTTCCCGACCTTGCCGGGCCCCCAGACGACAACGAAGACGAAGAGGATGATGCGACCTCCCACCGCGACTAGGCGAATATCGTTTTGTTTTTTTTTTGATGATGTCAAAGGGGGAGAAATACCCTCTCTTTTGTTTTTGCGTTGTATTTCTCATTTCTTTCGATTTCGAACAAAGTTGGTTTTTGATGTAATAAGTAGCAAACGCTTTATTTTATGAATCATTATTATGTTGCTTATGCGTTGTGAGTTTGTGCACTTATAGTATGTTTTTAATGATGTTAAAGGGGGAGAAATACCCTCTTTTATTTTGCGTTGTATTTCCTTTGTTTTTCATTTTCTTTCGAACTACGTTGTTTTTGATGTAATAAGTAGCAAACGCTTTGCATTTATGTTATGAATCTTTTTTATGTTGCTATTTATCATTACGTGTTAAATTGTATGACGTTGTGAGATTGCGTATTTATAATTCTATAAATGCGATTTTGATTTTATTATAACTTGTGCGTATATATATCTATAGTTGATTGAGTTATTTGTGTTGTTTTTCATTTGTGGCGATTGACCGTTTTTAGGCAAAACTATGGCCAATTTTTCGCTTGCATTTGATCGTTCGTTTTCCTTAATCGTTTAGCTTTGTTTAACTTCGTTTTAAATCGGATGTTGTGACATTTACTTGTTTTAAATCGGATGTTTAGTAAAACGTCACCTACACATCTTGTACTAAACATATTAATTTACGACATCATTTTATGTGATAATACTTGTGATATAAATCTTCCGGAAAATCCGATGTACTAAACATATTAATTTACAACATCATTTTTTAAGGGATCATGTTCAAAAAGGGGATCATGTTTTTATATATTTTTTTGCCAAATCAGTGTCGAAAAGTGCCAAAAATTCTTTGTTCTGTAAATTGTTTACAGTCGATCGGTCGACTGTGAAAAACGACCGATCGTTTTTCCACATACGACCGATCGTTCTGAATAAACGATCGATCTAATAAATACAAATTTCTTCCAGAGAGTTCACAAGAAAAACGACCGATCGTTTTTCAGAAACGACCGATCGTTTTAGGTATGATTTCTTCCAGTGAGTTCACAATAAAAACGACCGATCGAAATGTACAGAACGACCGATCGTTTTTGGTCTGAAAAACGACCGATCGAATTGGACAAAACGACCGATCGTTTTTTGTCCAAATTGTTCCAGAGAGTTCATGATAAAAACGACCGGTCGTTTTTATCATTTCGATCGGTCGTTTTTCGAAAGTAGACCATTTTGGAAATATTACAGAAAGGTAGCCCATTCTGGGATTTTGAAGCAGCCACTGTACCATTTTGGCAAAAAACTCGAAAAACTGCAATCAAGAAAGCTGTAATGTTTTTTCTTTAATTATTTTTCTGTAGCCTTAAAAGGCTAGAAGTTGAAGCTAAATGGAATCAGAGTTTTTATTCCTAGTCCTGGTTCGGAAAGAGTCAAAACATATTTTCCTACATGATGCAACCAAACAAGTCTCAACTACCTTTATATTGGAGTAGATTTCTTATTCTTTTCCTTGTGCATCGTGTAAAGTTGGTTTAGATCTTTACAAGAAAATACATGTTTAGCAACGGATTCGTGCAACGATAAAAAGATTTGTTGCTGAAAATATAGTGTTGGGCAACAAAATTACACTGTGTTGTTGAATAACATATTTCTTGCAACGGAAGAAATTTTGTTGTTGAATAGTGGTTTATCAACAACGAGATGCTATGAACGTTGCTGAAAATATATTTTATCTGCAACAAGTAGAAAATATTGTTGTTAAATCCCAAAACATTTGGCAACGAAACAAATGACGTTGCAGAATGATTGATTTACGTTGCAAATAAGTGATCTTTGACAACGACGCAAATGATGTTGCGGACTGAATGACTTATGTTGCAAATAAGTGTGTTTGACAACGGATATTTTGTTGGCAATTTTTTTTTCTTTTAATAATAATTAAATTATTTTAACTACAAAATTTGAAAATTTCTAAATGTTTTTAATATAAAAACCTTTTTGTACTAACCTTACAGCATCCGCAATAGTGTTATTAAGTCATTTGTATATAAAAAAAAAATGTAAACAACTCACTTAGCTAGTTATTAGTACAAAATCAGTATTATTATTAAGTTTAATTGTATTTCACTAGTATCATATGATTTTTTAGTTATTTATTGTATAAATATATTATTATATTTATTTTATATGTGTATGTATTGACGATTGACCAGTCTGATTCGATGAATCAAAACTTTACTAGATGAACACATTTTGCTCATGATCGCCTTTTCTTTTGTACCAAAAAATTAAACGAACATGAACCGAACACATGACTTGAACACAAATTTTATCATGAACGGTTCAGAGCATTATCACCCAGCTTCTTCTAGTCATGCTTTTTAGAACACGGCTTATAAGCGGGAACCAATAAAAATTTAATTCGTCGACGAAGATAGATGACTGTTTGGAATGGTTTAAACTTAGGTATAATCAAAAGAGAATGAAATATAAAAAAGAACATCTAAAGTGTTTTAAAAAGGCGTAATACGAGTCTAATCCTATCTAACTCCGATTAATCCCCACCTAATCTACTGGGTATCTATTATTCGATTACCGTCAAAACAATCACTAACTTACGATCTAGCCTCATCCTTTTAATTATTCATGAAATAATCGGAAACGAAACCGGAAAAAACGCAATTCGGAAACGAAACCGGAAAAAACGCAATTATTGAAAGATTAATAATTACTAAAATAAAATAAAAGACCCTGTTTTGCAATTACAGTTATTACAAAAACAAGAAAAAAACAGAAAAAAAAAAAGAAAAAAAAACTAGTAAAATAAATACTTGTTTAGGAGGTTGTTTTTGTTAGAGAGAGAGAGAGAGAGATCTCTTATAAGCATGAGGAAGATGAACGCCACGTCAGCACCAGATCCTCTCCTTACACTCACAAGGTAATTAAAAATAAATACTTGTTTTTTTTATATATGTTTTTTTTAAATTTTATTTTAAAAACAACTTACTCCATATTCTAGTTTTTTTTTCCATTTTATTTTAGCTATTAATTCCAAATAATGGGTTCTATTGTATTTAAAAACAAAACCCATTATCACAAATAATGGGTTAAGTAGTTTTTTTTTGTTGCATATTTTTAATCCGACAAGTGTTTGTAGAAAAAATGGGTTTTATTCTAAATTAGTATTTTATATCTTGTTGGTAAGGCTTTGTTTGGGTTTAGCTTAATTGGTTTTACAAATACCATTTTTAATATGTTTTATTTTCTATTTTCTTTTTATTTATTTAAGAAAAAACTACATCTATTCTAGTGTTTCAGTTTTTTCATTTCATTTTAGCTATTAATTCCAAATAATGGGTTCTATTGTATTTAACTATTAATTCCAATTTCCATTTTTTGCACAAATAATTTGTATTATTAAACCTAATGATTGGATAAGTCAATTGTTTGTTAAGTTAAAGGCCTGGACAATGAGTACACACAATTGCGAGATTCAACTTTAGTAGATTACCTTATTGATGAAGCCGTTATCCCAATACCCTCCTGATGGTAAATCTATAAGTTTAATACAAATATAGACTGCCATTTTAATATTAGATATTCTTTACAGCAGGCGAGCAAGTGGCTTTGACATGGCACCATCTGTTCCTGGATTATTGCCTAATGCTGCAGTCCCAGGTTAGCTATCTAGCTGTATGTTCTACACATTTGTTCATTTTGTAACTACTTGGGTTAATCCCCTCATATTGTAGTTTAATGTCATAAAATTGCTTTATATATTTATGAAATAATTTTAGCTTTGTTTCCTTTACTTTTTGCCTTATTCTTAATTACCAACACTGAGAACAATTGTTGTGTTGTTGTCTGTTGTGTTGTTTGTGTTTATGTTTATTGTTGGGGTTGGAAGACAATGTTCAACAAGGAACCCATTGCGAGGATTAGCAGGATATGTGAATATATCTCAAGCATGTGGTGATGAAATTATTAAATTCTAAATTACCTGTTTGTAAAATTATAGGTATGGTTACCTCATCTTTTCCTATTCCTTAGTTACATTTGTTTAGTGCTACCTAAGGTACTAGGATTTAGAGATTATACTTTAGGATACATAGTTATAGTATTATACAGTTTTTTTACCTCTTATATACTCCATTAATTATGTTTTTTTAATGATCCAGGACAATTGCTAGGTGCCCCTCAAACAATGCTCCAAAACATGCTTCCTTTCGGGATGGGTCAGGTAATGGGTTTCTGAGCAAAAAATAAAGTCTTGTTACTTTTGCCAATACTTAAGGCTTGTTTGGTTGCAGCTTTTATCCAAATCAGCTGGATTTTTATTGAGGTTCTGGGAAAAGCTAGCTTCATCCAGCTTAAAGCTTCTCGCTTGTTCTGGCCAAAAGGCAGAAAAGCTTGGAGTTTAAGCTGGTCAACCAAATGCAGTTCAGCATTTAAGCAAAAAAAACTGAGCTTATATGCTGCAACCAAACAAATCCTTAATGAGAATATCTGTTGCTAACTTGAGTTCAACTATTTAGGTAAACCAATTGGGTGCCCTTTCTATGATGCCATTTCAGGCAATGACTCAGCAGATATATATGTGATGCCTGTATTTAAATTTATTTATCGAATAACCAATTCTTGCTTATCCTCTTCTATAGGCTACAAGGCATGCACGCCGTGTTTATGTTGGTGGACTTCCTCCATTAGCAAATGAGCAGGTTTACCTCTAATTAAATGATCATCTTTTATAATACAGGCTTCGGGGTAATAAGAGTTAAAACTTGTATATGAGAAACGAAAGCTAGGCCTTTTTATCTAAACGAGAACTAGGTCTTGAGTGAAAATATGTAAGGAAATCTTGAAATTAGTTGTCATGTTCTGTAACATGCAGTCCAAGGAAATATGTGTATACATAAGTAAAAAAATTCTTATGGCTATTCTTATACAATTTAGCCGCCTCTATCGAATGTTCAGCCTAAAAAAAAATTCTTATGACTAATTTCACGCAGTATGGTGTCTCTCTCTGTTATTGCTGCTCTCTTTATTCATTCTTTAATTTTAATATTCTTATTCTTGAATATATTGGGCAGACAATTGCAACATTTTTTAGTGGTATTATGGCAGCTATAGGAGGAAATTCTGCTGGCACTGGTACGTTTTCACCAGGAATCGGATGTGTCTTCTTTCTCTTCCCAATTATTCATCTTTTGTTAATATCTCAAACCATTAATCTATTTTATTGCAGGTGATGCTGTTGTTAATGTTTATATCAATCATGAGAAAAAAATTGCATTTGTGGAGATGAGGACTGTTGAAGAAGCAAGTAATGCAATGGCATTAGATGGAATTGTTTTTGAGGTATACTTATTTCCATTTCACTATTTTAGTATTTTTATCCATGTATAACTTTTTGTACACAGTAGTCAGTACTATAGTGTGATACTTATCATCCATGTATACCTTTTTAAATTTTTAGATCTCATCTTATCAGACGGTTCTTCGGTTAATCTGAATTTGATCCGGCAAATTGACTCCGATTGAAGGTATTTTTTTTCTATGAAAAACTTGTGATCATGTTGTTCAAATGGATTTAAAAATTCGTATTTGATAAAATTTGTCACTTTCTACTCTTTGTTTTCAGAATATCGATACATGATGCTATTTGACTTGATTAAGCATTTCCAAATTCGTCATCAAGTTGCATGTACTTCATCTCTATTGCAATCAGCTGCAGTTATAACCAGTGTTTTTCTTTCTTTTTATGTACATATATGTTCTATGATCAAAGAATGTTCGTAGTGATTACTCTTGTAATATGTTACATTTTATTTTATTAAATGTTTATGATGAATATTTTAGTTATTGTGTGTTGAATGATTCTAGCAATTGAAACTTAATTTAATTTATAATATTTGTATTATATATATGTGAAATTAAATTAAAATTTTACAATTATTTTTTTGCATTTTACAACAAAAAATTGATTATGAATTTGCAACGGTAGAGATTCAAATCAGCAACAACCAATGCTGTCTTTTGCAATGATTTTTTTCCATATTTGGCAACACTTTATTTCTCAAATGCAACAACTTAATTAAAAAATCAGCAACGGAATTGTAACCTTTAACAACGAAAAAATTGAAGGATTGACAACAACTTATTTCCATTTGGCAACAATATTATTTCGAAATGGCAACACATGTTTTTGTTGCAAAATAATTATTTTCAGCAATGATACTTCAAGTTGTTGCCATAAACTTTCAGTAACGGGACGTCCGCAACGGCATGGCAACGACAATAATTTGTTGCCGATCTATTTTAACAACGAAAAATAAACTTTAAGCAACGAAATTTTTCATTGCCAAAGACGTATTTTCTTGTAGTATATACGACGTCAGATTCTTAAAGAATTTCCAAACATTGCTCAAAAGCAGAATGGATATTGACAACGCAGTGATCCTCATGGTTAGCCTGTGTAATACTATTTCTGGCTATGAAGGAAAGCGCTCAAGGTTTTATAATTTTTTTTTAGCATGTATCATTTATTTAGATTATCATGGTCTGGTTTGTATTCTTTATCTCCCCAAAACCCACGGGTCGCTAAAACTTGGTTCTGATCAGGGGCGAAGCCAGGATGTGTAAATGGGGGTGCCAAAATATATGTACAAGTAACATATTTTTATGGGGGTGCCAAATCTACACCTAAAAAGAAATTGTACTAAAAAAAAATTGCGTCACTTGTGATTTCTAAAATTATGGGGGTGTCGTGGCACCCGATCGTCCACACTTAGCTTCCCTCCTGGTTCCGATACAGAAAAGTATCATTCTTCTGAATATAAGAACCAATGTGGTATGCAAGAGATATGACAGAATTGGTTGATAGCAGTCGTCAATAATTGTAATTAATCTCCGAAATCAGAGCTTTAGAAGCAATTACATGAAGAGACGTAAGCAAATCAAGATTTGTTATAGCATAAAAAAGAAATAAGCGAGAGTTTTTTCATTTTGAGTTAGTTAACATAGTATAGTGTATAGCAGAATAGCATTTGGAAAGTCGTGAACAATTTGAACGGAAATAAAGGAAATTTATGTTGGAAAAACTTTTGTAAGTGAATGCAATTTATTTGTGTAATTTACAATGTTAATTGTCCCCCATTTATGGCATTATTGACATGTAACTCTTCATATGTTTTTTTGGTAAAAAGCATGCATATATCTAACATTTTTCAAGACAAGGAAAAATAAAAGAAAAGAAATACATGGCATATACACTTTTTCACACACATTCACATATGCATACATCTAGAGAGAGAGTACCGCACCACCAACGGCCTGACCGTGGCTCGGTGCCGTTTCCGCCGAGTCACATGTGATAGACGTTGTACATTGGGAACGAATTGCCCTATTTAGCCAGAAGCAGATGTGACGGGACAAATATCGTTTAAGGGAAACTGCTTGCAGTTATCTTGTCTCGGACTTTAGTCTATTTCGGTATCATTTACATACTTTTAATTTTGAAGGTTGTAATTGATAAATATATATTTGAGGAAACCATTTTCTGTTTATTTGTCCATTTCTTTTCCGTAGAAATTATTGTGTTTATTTACAACGTACCCAACAATCTTAAACGATATATTTTATGTTTCGTACGTTAATACAATAATTTTGGTGTTTGGATAAACAGAAAATTATTTTCGTGGCTAAGACAGTTCTTTGGAAGATCTTTTTCTAACAAACATTGATTTTAAGAAATTGGTGTTTCCGGTTGAATTGTCGAAAGCGTTTTGTGTTTGTTTTACCTTGTTTGGGATCTTGGTGAAATTTCAATTTTTCGATTTTTAACAGTCTCGAATGTGTAAATAACATGTTTAGTGTTAAAATGGTCTATGCTCTGAATTATTTTGTACATGCATGATTCATATGAACGCATAGTGTGCATATATATTTTATATGTTGTTTGTTTGCATGTTGTGTGTTAATTAAATACATATGAGTTTGGTTATAGAATCAAAAATTATCCAGAGGCATGCATGCATGTATATGAGTGACCTATTATTAGTTGTTTAAGGTCTTTTATTGGAAAATTGTTTTGATATTTAGAGGCTTATTTGGTAGAAACACCTTGGTACAACTTGTTATGATTATACTAAACATGCTGGAACTTGTTTACATAGATTTAGTAGACTAATTGTGAAATACGTGGTAATGTCGTTTTGGAGTTTCACATGATAGCTACTTTTGCTCACAATGTTATTATTGAATTTTTGTAAGTTACACATTGTTAGTATTTCACATGAGTTTCCAAATTGCAATGGCATTAATGTGCTGACATGGGGCGTACTAATTTTCATGAGTAAATTTTCGGCTTTGTAACTTATAAATGACATGACTGTTGTTATTTATGCATATAGTGTAACGGATATGTTTATATTTGAATTTATCGTGAACCACAAGAGTAAGGTTGGTTGATAGAGGATCGACTTTAGTAAGGCTTTGTGAATTATAATAATTTAGTTTTTGAAATTCCTAATACCATTACTTTGTTAAGTAAAAATATATTCATACAACTTTATCACTTACTTACACACTCTTTTACATGTATTGCACACTCACTTACATGTATAATAATATATTTTTGTTAAAAAATACATTTTTATTCCTTCAAATATACATGTATGGAGTGTGTGAGTTATATATATATATATGTATATTAATAATACCAGATTTAATAATTTTTCTTATTTTTAATTAATATTTAAATTTAGGGTAGTCTCAACTAGGGTTCTACTCTATTTTTATTTGGGTTTTTAGTAGGTTGGGTTTTATATATATATATATATATAAAATACCATATTTAATAATTTTTCTTATTTTTAATTAATATTTAAATTTAAGGTAGTCTCAACTAGGGTTCTACTATATTTTTATTTGGGTTTTTAGTAGGTTGGGTTTTTATTATGTTGAATATTTATATTTTGGTTTATCAAATTATAGATTGTGTTTTATGTACATTTGGATGGATATATATGTCTTTTATTAACTAGGAAGTGTGGGAGTTGTGTGTAAATCGTGTGTCTAGCATCACCCCTTTGTTAATACTACTGGAAATATTTGATGTTAATGTTTGTACATTGGTTGCGGTTACGACTGCTTTGCTATTGCCTTAATTGAAGTTTAATACTACTGACTTTTGGCACATTGACTGTTTGCATATTGCCTGCGCTTTTAGTTACACTCATGTGTCTACATTTATATACTTTACCGTATATGAATTTTTTACAACTTGGTCAGGGAAAATTTAAGAGTTTAATTTTTGATAAGACTTAATTAATGGTGTTTAAAAAATTTAGTAATTGAGTTTCAGTTACTATAATAACATTATTGGTGTAACAGTTTGTTTTTATGATGCATCGTGCATGTAAGGCATTTGTTGGAGTAAACAATATTATTGGGGATATTGTTATTCGATGTGTGACTGTTATTTTATTATCTCGTAAATGGTCATGTTAATCAATTAGTTGTTTGTGCTAATTATATTTTCTAGAGTTCTAGAATTTTTATTTATGAGAAATAATTTATTTAGAGACTAAATTAATTATATTGTTAGTGGATTTATATATGTTTATTGTTTTCATCTTAATAAAATGACTAACAATTTCCAATGAGTATTTGTGTAGACATATGGATCTCTACAATGGAATTGGAGAATCGGTGATTATTCGAAACAGTTCTAGTAAAAGCCATTAAATTGGGAATTACGACAGAACTGGTTTCGAAATAGTTCTTGTAAAACCATTTTTTGATTTTCAGAATTTGGGGCTTACGACAGAACTTGTTTAAATTCTGAGATTATTCTTTGTAAAATCATATTTATCTGGTGTTTACGGTTGAATAAATCTTTCAGAATTTAATAATATTTTTCGGGAATGAACTAGAATACTCTTGCAAAATCAGTTTCTTGAAACCATGCGTGGTTATAGAAAGTTGATGTTTGCGAAAGATGAGTTTTAGTTTTATTTTCCGAAATTAGATTGTGCGTGTTTGTTATTTGAGATAACAAACAGTTTCCTGCGGGAAATGTCCGGAACACAGTGGGTGCTGGAACTGACCAGAACATTGTGGGTGCCGGTGTAACTCCTATTAATTTTGCATAAGTGCATATTAATAACGGGGGTTACAAATTCGAAATCACCATTATTAAAGCTACTAATGTGGTGATATAATGGGTGGTATCCGTATTAATTGTGATTTATTGCAATTTAATTTGGAGGGTTACAAAATTTGTAACGGTAATCATTAATGAGATTAATGACGAGTGTTTATAACTTCTTATTAATTGTGATTAATCGCAATTTAATTTGGAGAGTTATAAAGTATTGTAACGACAGTCGTTGTTTGCATTTATGGAAAGTTTTATTAGCTACTTACGAATTGCATTGACGAATCGGTTACATATTTGGATGAAAGGTTATTTAATAACAAACTTTGTTCATCCAAGAGCAAATAATTTGATAATTGAATAAATTATAAATGGCCGTTGAGTTTATTTTAAGAATAAACAAGTATCGGTTATTTTATTATTTGTTGAAATAACATCTTATTGATTTGTTGAAAGAACATTTAATAATTTGTTGAAATTAACATCTTATTAATTTGTGGGAAAAACATTTAATAATTTGTTGAAATAACATATTATTAATTTGTTGGTAAAACATATTGTGAATATGTTTAACTTGCTATTATTGAGAATAATAATTTAGTAATATTATATTACTATTATTGGGAGAGAACCTCAAGTGTCCACAAATGTGGGGGTAACCCGTCGATCCTGTAGATCGAGAATCTAAACGTACCCGAAAATGCCTACAGGCGAGTGGGAGAATATCTAACGGTTTATTGGTATGCAATTTATTTGTGTAACTTACAATGTTAATTGCCCCCCATTTATGTCATTATTGACCTGTAACTTCATATATTTTTTGGTAAAAAACATGCATATATCTAATATTTTTTAAGACAATGAAAAATAAAAGAAAATGAATACATGGCATATACACTTTTTCACGAACATTCACATATGCATACATCTAGAGAGAGAGTACCGCACCACCAACGGTCCGACTGTGGCTCGGTGCCGTTTCCGCCTAGTCACATGTGATAGACGTTGCACCTTGGAAACGAAGTGCCCCATTTAGCCAGAAGTAGAGGTGGCGGGACAAATATCGTTTAAGTGAAACTGCTTGCAGTTACCTCGTCTCGGACTTTAGTCCATTTCGGTATCATTTACATACTTTTAATTTTGAAGGTTGTAATTGATAAATATATATTTGAGGAAACCATTTTCTGTTTATTTGTCCATTTTTTTTCCGTAGAAATTATTGTGTTTATTTACAATGTACCCAATAATTTACCGATTATGTAATTGAGAATGAAATGTTATCGTGGATATTTTATCTAAGTTGATTAATAAGAAAACCATGAAAATTTAAAATCTTTAATTGATTTTACTCCTGCAACTAGCAGAACAAAAAGTTCCATAATAACTTAAATTTCTGAAAAAATGTACTCCATTTTGCAAGAAGATTCATTATACGTTAGAAATTACAAGCTATACTCATTCTCATAATTCACAAGCACTGCATTTGTCAACCCTTACAAAAACTTAAACGTCTCCACTCTCATGAGATATTGGTTTTACAATAGCCTTGCTAAAAGATCGAGACAATTTACATGATGAGCACACCGGGTTAGATGGTGATTTTGATTTAACGTTCTCAATCATAACTCCAAGAACAATTTGCGACACACCCATCGCATACAAAACCTCCAGAATCTGTATGGACATTCCGTTGCTCAGTATGATCTTTACAATATGGCTTGTTGCACAAATTACATTTCGGTAATTTAAGCCAACACTCAAGACAAAGTGTATCTTCACAAGCCGCTTCAATTGTTTCTTCGTGTTCGTCTATACATTTCCTACAATCTACACACCTTGCTATACAATGAGAGCAACCTTTACACTCGCTAACACCCCGTTTCATTTTCCTATTGCAATTATCTTCCGAGCACTTGAAAACTAGTCTTACTTGTTCACATCTAGGACAAATGTCTATGTCAATTGGCGTATCATTTTTCCTTTGTTCTGATGGTAAAAAATGGCTGTGTTTGATATTTTCCGTGAGAAGGGATCTGAGTGTTAAGAAGTGTTGTTTGTTGATGTTGTAAATGCCATTTACTTTCAGGGTAGTTAAATTTGGGCCCCATTTCGAGAGTGTTTTTACCACGGTAACAACCCCGTCTGGGGTTAAGCCTGTGCAACCTGGTACATGTAGCTGTGCGATACAGAGAAAAGTGTAGAGGCTTAAAAAATTGGATCTCGAGAAAACAAAATAAATAAAATACCCGAAGAAGTTATATTTTGTGAACAGTTTTGAGTATGAAGTGTGTAAAAAACAAGTTGAATCGAGAATTTCGGAATAACCGTCGTAACAGTTAAATATGCAGTTTGAGTATGAAGTGTGTAGAAGACAATTTAAATATTACTATCTGATACTTTGATTGTTTGCCGGTATTTCTCACTATCAAAGTAGTGTGCAATCAGTCGCTTCTATGTTCCAATTTTGATGCCTTTTCTTTAATACATGCACCACAAACTAACACTTGCGGAAACTCAAAAACATGAACTGGAGAAAAGAAATGTTGCAGAAATCCAGCTTAACCTTTTAGTTTTCATGTCATAAAACCAATCAAATCCCGATTATGCGATGCAATTTATAATCAGAAAGCTAGAAAAATATAGCTTGAAATTTCAACCAATACATGTAAACGGGTAAGTTGAAGAGGTGAATTATGGTTTGTTTGGCTGCAGCTTTGAGCTCATCTTTAGTAGTTATCTTTGCATAAAATCTTGGCAATATTTTGTTAATCGGATTAAAAGCCTAGATTGTTCCTTTTGAATTCAAAAACGAAGAAGCTTTAACCCGGTTCCCTGAAATTTTTTCTTCAATCTACAAAAATTGAGTTTATTAGCTTGAAAGCTGCAACCTATCAAGCCCTGTCTATCTCACATCTTTTCCAGCCTTCTCAAAAGGTAGAAGGCGGTAATATCTTGCCCTAAAAGAAACACAACTATCATACAGAAAACTCAAGTTAAATATAACAAAACCATATATGACCCTTTTAGAGTAAAAAGAAAGATACAAACCTTGCTAATGAATGGATTTTGTGCTATGACTTGTTTAAGCCCATCATCAGTAATGTTCACACACTTGACCATAACCAAACTTCTGAGCCTACCATTAGCTTTCGAAGCATACTTTATCAAGTTTAAATCTGAGAGCCGATAAGACAAGGGACGATCGACAGTAATATGTATCCACGGTAACACATCATTGAACACGGCATCTTTCATAGAAGAGCATGTTTCACTAATGGAAAGTAGCTCAAAAAGAGGGAGATAAGTTAGTGTTAGGAACAAAGCTTCATGTGGCGTTTCTTTTTTGTATGTTTCATGATGTATGCTGTCTGCCATTTTCAAGGGAGAAAAAGAATGAGATTGTTGAAGATATGTTTGGAATTGGCAATTGTCAAAAGGAGGTAAAACTATGGTTTAGAACATTTGTGGCTCTGTGGGTTAGAAAATTTGTGGATAAAGTTCAAAACTTAGCAAGCAAGAATGAAGGGTTAGCTTTGAAACTTGAAAGCCAACTTGTACAAGATACAAGAAAATTAGTTTTTGACTTGTGTGGCTATAAGCCTATAACTTAAAAAGATTTTATTTTCGAATTAGTTATACTGAACTTAGCTATCAGCTTATAATACTCCATAATTTTATTTTCCTATGGTTTTCATTTTCTGACCCAAAATGTAGTTACTTTTGACTAGAATCTTCTCTTCATGCATTATGGAGTGGTGGTATCCGGTGTGTTTTGAAGGGAGAAAATTAAATAAAATTGGGGTGTTATTAAAGATATGTTTAGGAATTCCGAATTTGGCACTGCTGAAAAATAAAACGGGATATAAGGTAAGGTAACATATGCGGTTGAAGTCCAAAACCGGGTAAAGCAAGTATATGGAGTATAAAGCACAGTTATAACTTCTTCTTTTTTCATTTCAGAAGTTTAACAATCAGAAAATGTGTCGTTCCAAAATCTTTCAGAAATGAAACGGGATTCATTATGAAAAGTTTAGTTGCAAGTCATATTAACTGCGTATGCTGTTTGTAATGTTGCTAAACTTATTTTGTTTGAAATATATTTTAACCTATGTTATTATATTGTAGTATATTTTCCTAGCAAGATTTCCTAATTGTTAAATAGTCATATGTTATGCATTCGGATAATTTCCATTTCGACAATGAATCTAGGTCCATCTTAATCGGGATTGTTTGAGTTGAGAAGCTTATTTCCTTGACCATAAAACTATTGGTCTTTGCAGACCAGATAAGCAAAAATCTAAGTTTTTAAGCTAATCAAGAAGAGACAATACAGTTCAAAAGATTCAAACAAAAGCACAACAACAAAATAGATTGAACTTTTTTTAAAAATAAAATAAAAATAAATTGAACATACATGTTGACCTGAGGTTGAACCGTTGAAAAGCCTACAAAACAGGAGTGCCTTTATAATAATAACCTAACACGAATACATGTTACAAACCATTAACATATCAACTACAACATTTTTGAACTTCTGGATTTTCAGGGTTTTGATAGATTGTACACACACAACAAAAGATTTGATGATTTTGGAAATTTAGAAAAATGTTAATGGTCCATAGGCTCAACCGTCGTCTTGAAGAGAAGGATGTAAACCTTGTCTATGGAAAAATACAAAAAGCCTCCAAGAGAATGTGTTACATACGAGCCAAAGCTCGTTCCTACAATGCAGTGCCAAGCTGGGCCATACAAGGAGTCGAATTCCTACAATGACAAAAACAAAATTGAAGTAAGGTAGCAGATAAATTGAAGTAAGGTAGCAGCTAAATTGAAGTAAGGTAGCAGATAAATTAAAAAAGACAACTATAAGATTATCTTTAAATAGAAACAAAATGACAAATATCAAATATGAATGTTTGCCGAGTCACAGAATTCAAGAAACATTATGAAGCGAAAGTTTTGTTTTGTTTCTGAAGATCGTTATGTTGATTCTGAAAGTGAAACACTACAGGAAATGGAAACCCGAGCTTGTTTTTCTTTTTCTTTTTCTTTTTTTTTTATAAAGAACCAAGACGATAATCAATTTTATCAACATAAGAAATTTTCTGGAAAAGCAGTTACAATGGAGTCAGAATAACCTAAATCTGCCGAAAAGTCAAAGGTTATCAAATCAAAAGACTGAACATTTTCAAGAACCCTTTTAAACAAACGCCTTCGACCTGCAAATCAATTTGGGAACATTTCCGAGTAGGCATTTCAGTCTTTTACTATGTTGAAATATAGACTATATGGATCTTCATAATTAACAAGTTCTTATCCCCATGGAGAAGCTTATAAAAGACTTATCATTTGATAACCCCAAAAAGCAGGACCTTAATCTCAAGAATCAAAAGGACAAGCCTATTCTTGACCCTATTAACATATATGCTTAAAAACAGTCGAGTCAGCCACTAATTTGAGAAAAGAGAGGGAGAAGCAGCAGAACAAAAAATCAGCAAAATCCGAAAACTAGCAATATACTCCAAACAAGGCCCATATGTAATAAGCAATAAAATGGACTCGACACGAAATAAACATTGGCATAGATCAGAAACTAAAACGATGAAATACTTTGCGCAATGAAAATGCATCATGCTCTTATGTAGCACAATTAAATCCATCTAGTTAGCATGTTGCATAGACTTCCGAGTATTTATAAGTGAGGATGATTGAAGAGACAAACCAAAAATGAAGGCGATATAAATTACTGCAATGCCTACCAGTGCTCATAAGGGGTACTTCTATAAGGTTCCATCTCATGTTCACTAACAGTTTTGTTGTGCTTGATTTCGATTTTTGTGAGCAATGAGTTTAAGATTGATTACAAAATACCTTATAAAAGGGAAAAAATTTATGTCACCAATTAAACCATGAAGGAGTTCAAAATTTACTGCAACACTAACATTCTAATATATAGAATTACACGCCACTACAATTTAGTAGCATATGGGTAACAATTCAAGTATCAAACCAATGATGTTGAAGGTCTATCGGAACAACTTTCCATATACGTGCTTACTAAATATGAAAATAAATGGCAAACCATGAGTCTAAGATCAAAATAGTATGACACCGTGAATTGGATATTGTTTGAATTATTAATAAAGACAAAAAAATCACATATAGCCAGATACGCTTTGTGTCCACAAGTTCATGCCTTGACATTAAAACAATACTAGAACACAACTCACAAGCTAAGGATCCAAGTACAATTAAGGAAGTAAACCCCCGCCTTGCACATCGATTATGCTAATCAATTAGTTTAAAGCTAATGATAAATAAGAAAATAATAGAGTAAGCTTGTTTAACATGTAAAGAACATGATCGATTCAAATATACACTTTTAAGCTCTATTAAAGACGAGACATTATTTGATCTAGCACCAAAAAAAAGATTTATTATATGGGTCTTCTGCTTTAATCCGACTAAGGTTCATAGACCAATAAGATTAGCATGACTGCATGTTGAGGTAGGAGAGAATTAAGTGGAAATAAAACTATAGCAGACAATGCTTGGTTGTTAAGAAAATTCGAAACCAGTAGATGGACTTAGGTTTGCTCTCAAAATTGAGGTTCAGCCCACATACTTTTGGAAGACTGTAAAAACTACTTCAAATTTTTATAGATTTGAATAAGCTAAAACAATCTTATTAACACAATAAAGAGGAAAAGACTACCAATCACCAGGCTAAACGGTCAGTATAAATTGGGTACCAGTACAAACATGTGTATTATTTCAATTCAAAACATTACAGTTTCAGTACTTCAGAACTAAAATTAAATCCAAGTTCATTAATCAAGACAACCAAAAACAACGAAAGCATCCAACCATCTAATCCAAAACCATTCAGATTAAAGCTTAAGAAAATGAAGGAAAAGTAACCATAAATGCCCAAATCTGCCATTACCTAGCTACAGGACCACTTGTGCAGGATTTTTCTTGAAGTCCTGAATGTAGCAATAAAAGCATGGTGGGAAATCAAAGTCCATCTCTCTTATTTGGAAACTTGATAAGGTTAAATATATTCATGCAATACCCAATCTAACTACTTCAAACAGCCAAAAGAACAACAAAACTCACCTTCGAATAAGAGATTCCAATTCTTTGGACCACCTATTTATCTACAAACTAATTTCAACACCCTGAAGAACTAAAAATCAGCAAAAATGCAAGCCCCAACTTTTTTCAATGAAAGTATTCCTTCTACTCGACTTGAAAAAGACAAAATGAAAAATATACTCTCTTATTTCAAAATTACAACCCTCCGGACCATCACTCCACAGTTTCGCTGACCGCTGGATTATCCGTAAAATCTCATTGTTAAATTGTTTAAAATCCTAATAATTAAATAACCCGTCACATAGTTTGATACTTTCTCACCTAAAACATCAAATTATAAATATTTACAATCCCCTTCATATGTGTATATTTCACTAGGCAAACAAGTAAAGGTCAGAAATTTACTCTTAATATTTCAGTTTAGGTATGGATGATATTTGAAGAGATACAATATTCAATTATTATGCTACCATCTAACCAAAGCTTGAACTATTAACAAAAGACACATTGTAAAGATTCTTAACCACTGTTTTAAAAAGCACGCTCCGTAGTAAAAAAACTGGATTCAAATCTTTAAAACCTCGCTTTTCCGCTTTTTTCTCTTACAAAAACGATTTAGCTAAGATTTCGCTTTTTAAAAACACTGTTCTCAACCACTATCCAACTACTTGAAAACCAGCCAAAAATGAAGAATCACACAAAACCTAACAATATTTTTCAAAACACCAACTGAAAAAACTAGAAAAAAGCAATCTTTAATATTAGTAAAATTTACTACCTTTTTAAGGAGAAGAGCAATTTGTTTGGTATCAATTTTTTTAGCAGGCATTTGGTCAAGGCAGTCTCTAGCACACTTAAAAGCCTTGTTTTGTAAATTAATAGGCATATCAGAAGCCCTCACACGCACATTAAGCTTCTCATTTTGGTCATTTAACTCAACCCCTTTTTTCTTCTGTATTAAGCTGCTTAAATACTTGCTCCTTCTTTCTAACTCTTGCTCAGCACCCTCCATTCTCTCATTCCTCTCTCACCCACTATGTATATGATATATCTATCTATTGGGTTTAAATTTATTTAAGAGTATTCCTAATTATTTTTTGAATTTTTTTTAAATCAAACGTTTGATTTTCTTTTTAAGTTGTTTATTAAAAAAAATATTAAATTTGATATTTTTTGGTATATATTAATATTATTACCTTGTAAATTGTCAACCAAACAATTAAACATAACAAATATATGAAATCTTAAATTTTATAGAATTTTTTTTGACATTTTATATATTTTTTTGGTATATATTAATATTATTACCTTGTAAATTGTCAACCAAACAATTAAACATAACAAATATATGAAATATTAAATTTTATAGATTTTTTTAACAAACACTCTAGAAATAAAATATAACGTTGATTTAATAAAATAAAAAATAATTATAAATACATATAAAAAAAAATCAAAAAATTAACTAAAACCGACATGAGTAAATTTGAATATATTGTGGGTCAGATGGGGTTTACGGGTTCTATGGACAAAAGGGGGTTTTTTGGGGTAAGCAAAGAGTCTTGATAATGATGTTAGTGTTGTTTTGGCCTTCCCTTTTTTTGTTTTACCATAATTTTAACTACTATTTCATTTTTTGGAGGATAAATACAATTTCTAACTTATATCACTTTACCATAGTTAACTGTGATTAGTAAATAGTTTATCTTTCCATTTATTTAACTCTGCATTATGTTTTTTACAAAAAAAGTACAACCATGTACATTAATAAAAAAATGTAATAGTTTATGAACTCATTAAATACGAATACAGTAAAGGTGAATTATGATTTATTTATTTACTAGGTGTTAAGGACCAAATATTAAATGAGTGATTTAATTAATTTGGATTTTTATGAACCATAAGAAATATATCTGTTTTAAAATTTTACTAGTATTATTTTTAGAAAAATTTCGATTTTATGCAAGTTTATATATATAAAAACCCCGATTTTTTGTATAAAGAAACTCTATAGAAAAACCACTATTTAGATACTAAATGAAAAAATAGATAAAACTTGCACTACAAACTCAACAGTACCATAATACACCGTTGAGGATTCATCCCCGTGTAATATAGGTTTTTACAAGTATTTGATAAAAAAAATATCAAAGTTAAGGCAGATGAAAGAAAAAAGGAAGGGGACTTCCATGTATGTTAACAGAATAAAAGGTTGTAGTTAGCCATAGACCATAACCATAGGTAAATGGTATTTATTAGTTTTCATTTTAGTTTTCAACTTTTAATCTACACCATTGAAATGAATGGTCAGGATTGCGATGTCAACTTTGATGTTTTTCATAATGTCTATTTATCCTTCTCCTCCATTTTTTGTTTTTTTTTTATGGCTTGTTGTTTTGTTTGGTTTATATGTAGAGGAGGAACGTTGTGTTTAGTCACTTGATGTTTCAATGGGGTTTTGTAGTCTTCGAAGTTTGGGCCATTTATTAAGTAGTACTATTATTGGTACTTAGTATTTGTTGGTTATAATTGGTTCTACTTGTTGCCAAATAATTACCAATTTAATATAATTTTTATATTTTAATATCAATTTTCCTTTTAATTGGGATGAGTTACATTTTCAAATTTTTTTAATTTGATTTTGGTAACACTTACAACTACATATATAAAGTACTCCAAATCTATTTGACTACTCTCATTAACCCGACAGAGTCTTTTTTGAGCATCCAAAATACTTTTACGAGCATCCAAATTACTCTTTTGAGGACCTGTATAAAATTCCAAGTACACGTCACATATTATTTTTATTTATTTTTTTAATTCATTTCACTCAATTTCATTACAAAATAAATAACTCTAACACTATTTCATTACATATCATTACACTTCATTTATCTACAAAATAAATAAATTTACCCACTCTATCACACTATTAATTAATACATTCCTCTGTTTTTTTTCTACTCAAACTAAATACAAATTTAAAATATTTTATAATCATAATATTATATCAAGTTAACATTTTCAAGTAATTTATATTTTGTACTTTTTTATTTATTAATTTTGTTACTTTCGAGTAAATAATTAAATTGTCACCAAAAACCATACACGTCATTATTTTCTTTCACATTTACATGCCGACACTTCTAAAAACATTAGTCGGCTTAACTTGAAAGTGGTTAAATGTTTTTTTTTAGAGGTGTGGGTAGGTAAATGTGAAAGAAAATAATGACGTGTAGGGTTTTTGGTGACAATTTAATTATTTATTCGGAAGTAACAAAATTAATAAATAAAAAATTGCAAAATATAAATTATTTGAAAATGTTAACTTGATATAATATTATGATTATAAAATATTTTAATTTTGTATTTAGTTTGAGTGAAAAAAAAAACAGATGAATGTATTAATTAATAGTGTGATAGAGTGGGTAAATTTATTTATTTTGTAGATAAATGAAGTGTAATGAAATAGTATTAGAGTTATTTTTTTTATAGTGAAATTGACTGGAATGAATTAGAAAAATAAATAAAAATAATATGTGACGTGTATTTATACAGATCCTCAAAAAAGTAATTTGGATGCTCAGAAAAGTACTTTGGGTGCTAAAAAAAACTCTGCCCATTAACCCGGGGGAGTCTCTTTTGAGGTGTCAAATCACTCAAATGAGACTCCAAATTACTCAAATGAGGAAGTGGTTAAAAACCAGGTCCACGCCACATCTTATTTTTATTTATTTTTTCAATTCATTCCACTCAATTTCATTACAAAATAAATAACTCTAATACCACTTCATTACAGCTTATTACACTTCATTTATATACAAAATAAATAAATTTACCCACTCTATCACACTATTAATTAATACATTCCTCTATTTTTTTTTTCACTCAAACTAAATACAAAATTAAAATATTTTATAATCATAATATTATATCAAGTTAACACTTTCAAGTAATTTATATTTTGCACTTTTTTATTTATTAATTTTGTTACTTCCGAGTAAATAATTAAATTGTCTCCAAAAACCATACACGTCATTATTTTCTTCCGTCATTTCAAATAGTACGTCCGTGATTTTTTAAATTCCTATTTGATTTGATTTCAAATAGTACGTCCGTGATTTCAACTCCATTCCATTACAAAATAAATAACCCTGATACCAATTCATTATACCTCCGAGTAAATATTTTAAAATATTATATCAAGTTAACACTTTCAAGTAATTTATATTTTGCACTTTTTTATTTATTAATTTTGTTACTTCCGAGTAAATAATTAAATTGTCTTCAAAAACCATACACGTCATTATTTTCTTCCGTGATTTCAAATGGTTTTTGGAGACAATTTAATTATTTACTCGGAAGTAACAAAATTAATAAATAAAAAAGTGCAAAATATAAATTACTTGAAAGTGTTAACTTGATATAATATTTTAAAATATTTACTCGGAGGTATAATGAATTGGTGTTAGGGTTATTTATTTTGTAATGGAATGGAGTTGAAATCACGGACGTACTATTTGAAATCAAATCAAATACGAATTTAAAAAATCACGGACATACTATTTGAAATCACGGAAGAAAATAATGACGTGTATGGTTTTTGAAGACAATTTAATTATTTACTCGGAAGTAACAAAATTAATAAATAAAAAAGTGCAAAATATAAATTACTTGAAAGTGTTAACTTGATATAATATTATGATTATAAAATATTTTAATTTTGTATTTAGTTTAAGTGGAAAAAAAAAGCAGAGGAATGTATTAATTAATAGTGTGATAGAGTGGGTAAATTTATTTATTTTGTATATAAATGAAGTGTAATGAACTGTAATGAAGTGGTATTAGAGTTATTTATTTTGTAATGAAATTGAGTGGAATGAATTGAAAAAATAAATAAAAATAAGATGTGACGTGGACCTGGTTAAAAAACCAGGTCCTCATTTGAGTAATTTGGAGTCTCATTTGAGTGATTTGACACCTCAATAGAGACTCCCCCCATTAACCCACTGCACTTTCTCTCTCTAGAAAACATCACACATCACCGCCATCCCTACTCGACGGAGCTCCGTCGATACCATAACTCCGGTGACGGAGCTGACTGTGTCTCTCTCTCCTCGCCTATCTCTTTATATATATATATAGATCTGTATCAGGGATCGTGGCGGCGGAGGCTCCGGCAGTGGTCTGTGGTGGCGGCGGCGTGAACAGTGAGTGGTTTGTGGATACCAATGACTGAATGAGAAATTTCATAAACTTTATTTTCAAAATAGTCCATGGGTAATGGACTGGTCTGGTAGTTTTGTTAAGTTCACAAATTGAAATTGAACCCTCAAGTTATTTTGATATTCACATTTAGGATGTGTATTAGACTGTCGGTGTATTAGACTGTCGGTGTATTACTGTCTAAAAAAAATGTGTATTAGATGTGCAAGAAAATGTTTATTAGATTGTCTACAAAAATGTATATTAATTAAACTGTCAAAAAAAATTGTATTAGATTGTCTATTGGATTGTCAAAAAAATTGTATTAGATTATCAATTTTGTCTGTCTATTAGTCTGCGTATTAGACTAATTCCCTGTTAGACTGTCTACTAGTCTGTATATTAGTCTGTCGATTAAACTGTCTATTAGTCTGTCAATTAGACTGTCTGGGGAGCCTATTTTTCTTCCTAGGCTCGACTTATCCAACAACACGCGTCGGCTCCGTACAAAGGTGGTCAGTTTCGGTAACGGGGTTCTCCTCGTGCCTGCACAAGAAGCGAACAGGGACCCGGGGTTGGTGCCAGGTTTTTCCTCTTCGACGATCAAGTCAGTACAGTGGAGACTAAAAATGAATATGTAATGAAGGGTGAGGGATCGGGCCGGTTACAAATCGCAGTGTCGGATGTCACAGGTTGTGTTCAGGTAGTCCGGGTTGTTTCAGCTTTATCTCTCCTCTCTGTCTTTTTCTGTCCCCTTCTAAGTAGTATTAGTGAGGGTATTTATAGTGTGATCCAGATGTGTATTAGCCATTGGATCACTGTACTGTCAAGTACTAATCCGACGGCGTTAGGTCATTTATGACTCTGATAAAGGATACAGTCCTTTTCCGGGGTCCACAGTTGATGGTCCGTGATTGAGCCACGTCGATAAAATGTTGAGGGGTCCCCCAAGGGAGCAGCAAAATTAATTGGGGAAGCGTACTCGATACGCTTCCTTGGCCGGTGTAGTCACACCTCGGCCCTCGACGTCCGGGGTGATGTGTCACTCACGGGTGGTAAGGGTCCGGACATACTAGTTCCGGGACGGTATGGGCCCGGACGAGTGGATGCTGACCTTCCCTCGCCACTGTCTATTAGTCTGTCAATTAGACATTCTATTAGTCTCCTTATTAGATTATCTATTAGTCTGTCTATTAAACTGTCTATTAGACTGTCATAAATATTTTATTTTTTAAGAAAAATCTGATTTTTTTATGTATACTTTATTGGAAAAGAGAGTATAAAAAAAAGGGTATGTCATTTGTGATTTAGGGTATAATTTAAAAAATAATGGTATAAACTTTAAATATTGAGGTATCAACTTGAAAAAAATAAGGATATAAACTTTAAAAATTTGGATATGAACTTGAAAAATAAAGGTATTAATTTTAAAATTTGGGGTATGACCTTCGAAAATAAGGGTATAAACTTTAAAATTTGGGATATAAATATGAAAATTAAGGGTATGCACTTTAAATATTAGGGTATGAACTTGAAAAAATAAGGGTTTAAATTTTAAAATTGGGATATGAACTTGAAAATGAAAGATATTAACTTTAAAATTTTGGGTATGACATTTGAAAATTAGGGTATATACTTAAAAAATAGGGGTATAAACTTAAAAAATAAATGTATCAACTTAAAAAATTGCCTATGAACTTGAAAAAAATAAGGGTATAAACTTTAAAATTGAGATATGAACTTGAAAAATAACGGTATGAACTTTAAAATTTGGGGTATAAACTTTAAAAATAAGGTTAAGAACTTTAAAAATTGAGATAAGAATTTGAAAAATAAAGTTATAAACTTGAAAAATTAAGATATGAAATTGAAAAATAAAGGTATGTCAGTTGTGAATTAGGGTATGAACTTAAAAGATAAGGGTATGAAATTTAAAAATTACGATACAAACTTGAAAAATAAGGGTATGAAATTTAAAAATTAAGTTATGAAAAAAATAAGAGTATGATGTTAACAGCGATAATTATTGTTTACTACACCAACCTATTGGTGGTTAAGAATTTACATACACACTTTACAAGATTAACAATTTACATACTCATTTATAAGATATCTATCAATCAACACATTTTAATTGATTTATGTTAACTTTTTAACCGATTTTTGGTCATGTGCGATGTTTGTTTTACCTTTAAATCATAATTGAAAGTGGTCACGTGATTACTTTCAATTATGATTTAAGGGTAAAACAAACATTGCACATGACCAAAAATCGGTTAAAAAGTTAACATAAATCATTGTTTTACCCTTAAATCATAATTGAAAGTGGTCACGTGATCAAAAATCGGTTAATAAGTTAACATAAATCAACTAAAGTGTGTTGATTGATAGATCTGTTGAATGTGAGTATGTAAATTGTTAATCTTGTAATGTGATTATAGAAATTCTTAACTATCAATAGGTTGGTGTAGTAAATAATAATTTTTACTTGTTAAAAATTGGGTTAGAAACTTGAAAAAAATGAGCTATGAACTTTAAAAATAAGGGTATAAACTTTAAAAATTTGATATGAAAATTAAAAATTGTGGTATGAACTTTAAAAATAAGGGTATGAAATTTAAAAATTAGGATATGAACTTGAAAAATAATGGTATAAACTTTAAAATTTGTGGTATGAACTTTAAAATAAGAGTATTAGCTTTAAAAATTGTGATATGAACCTGAAAAATAAGGGTATTAACTTTAAAGTTTGGGGTATTAACTTGAAAAATAAGGGTATAAACTTTAAATATAATGATATGAACTTAAAAAATAAGGGTATTAACTTTAAAATTTGTCTATTAGCCTGTCTATTACATTGTTCTATTACTCTCTCTATTAGCGTGTCTAAAATATTTAAAAAAAATCTAATATTTTGTGTTTTTTGAATTTTTGTTTGTTTAATTTTATATTTTGATTTTTTTTTTAAATATATATAATTTTTTTAGTTCATAACCAATATTTTTAAAGTTCATGCCCTCTCTTTACGAGTTCATACACTTTTTTTCCCAGGTTCATACTAACTTTTTTAGAGTTCATACTCTATTTTCCGATTTCATACCCCCTTTTTGAGTTCATACCCTCTTTTACGAGTTCGTACCATTTTTTTTGAGTTCATATCTTTCTTTTAAAATTCAACTATTTTTTCGGAGTTCATACCCTTTTTTCAAGTTCTTATACCCTCTTTTTACGAGTTCATATCCTTATTTATTCAATTCAAATTCATACCCCATTTTTTTTTCCAAGTTCATATCATTTTTTTTGAGTTCATACTCTTTTGTCTAAAATTCCATTTTTCCCCCAATTTCACACCCTCTTTTTCTCTTAGTTTATAGCCCTATTAGTCTGTCCAAAAAATGTCTATTAGTATGTCCAAACAAAATGATTATTTTTTTTTTAATTAAACGCGAGGGCTGCCTACTATTTTTATTAATATTGAGTTTAAATTGGTCATCCGACCTTATTACAACAAAAGATAAAATTGCAGGGTTGAACAACAAGAAATAAAAACTTTTGAGGGTCCGAAATGAAATAAGGAAAACTACAAGATTCTAATATGTAGTTGACCGTTCTTTTCAATATTTTTCTTCTTCCTAAAATATCGCACCTTCAAACAGATCACCAATTATCATGGCCAGAGAATGAAAAACCCAAATTGTTTATAATTGATGAGAGCCTTTATAGCGATGTAAGATCAAAGAGACGAGAAAAATACGAATTCGTAGAGCTCTATATCTACCGGCTTCTCCCAAAAAAAGAGATGATCTCCAGTAATCATGTATATCAACTTCAAACACTAAATCTTTACAACCTAGGTAATATCCTCATTGCCCAATAATTTATATAAGTATCTCCTTAAGGAGCTTAATCATAGAAAACTGAACCAGCTTTTTCTCGTGTACGAATACATATAAGCTAGCAACTACCATAATCCCCATAGTCATAGGGATCATAGTAGTTATTAACTGATCTTGTTTTGCTCCTTGTATTGTATCTATTTGTTTTGACTTCTCTTTCGTCTCTAGGTAATTTAAGTCCTTTATATTTTGAAATTTTTCTCTTTTTTTCCTCCTTTTTGTCGACCTCCGTTTCCAACTTAGAAGAATAGAGATCCATAGTTAATTCACCTTCATTAAGATTTATATGATTCTGCGTGTTAGGCGTATTGCTGTCACTTTCCCCAACCTCGCTGTTGTTAACCCCATTTTGATCACTTTGACCTTCATAGGTCTCATAAAATTTATCTGTTGAATATCCAGGATCAATGCACAGCTGTACAACCATTGAATGTGTCTTTTCTCTTGATAAACTACTTGAAATTTCCATTGTAGGTACATTCTCTTGGTGAGAAACTATAGGAGTCTCGTGCTCAAAATTCAATATTTCAAGAGATATTGGGTATGTAATACAAATGTGTAGTGGAACTGCCTCATGTATGATGTGGTTAATTAATTTGTCTTGAATAGCAAAGTCGGATTCTACTACCTCACTCTCTGTTGTAGGGGATAAAATCAATGATTTAGGAACTAAGTTCCCTATCCCTTTACCTTCATCTATGCTGTTTATTTCACCACATGTTATAGACTTGTCAAAAGTTGATTCTGGTGTAGTTTCATCAAGATCTTGCGCAGCAAGCTCTTTACAAGATTTTTCAGAAACTAATTGCTATGCTTTTCGAACTTGCTTTTCACAATTGTTCTCCAGGTTGGGATATAAATGGTCTTGTGCATTTGTAATAGGGTTTTCATTTTGTAGGTGTGGATTAACGGTTGCTACATCTAGCTCTGGTTCTTCCAAGTACGCATTTTGAGGAATTATGTTCTAGTCAATGGCAGAGAGACCGCTAATATGATCCAAAGAACAAAACCTGTTAGAGAGAGGCAATGCAAATTGCGGTTATGAATTCTCCTTGCATTTCCTTACCATCCAAACAAGTGAATTCTTCTTTCCCTTATCCCTACACTAGAATTTAGGTTGTGGTTGTTGTTTCTCTTTCATGCGATTAGCTACTTTTTTCTTCTGTTGTGTAATTTTAGGCTAAACTCTTCCATTATGTGTATTCTTTTTACTTTACACATTTTCTGTAGACTTAGCTTGATTTTTGTTACCTTGTGGGTCCTCTTTTGCTTGATGGTTGAAGATACACTTAACACATTCGTGTCTTCTTTTGAGACAAAAATCATAAAAGGTAGGTATCTTTTCATATAAACAAGTCTGTCAAAAACCTTCTCATTCTTCATAACCGACCCAAGCTCTATTAACCAATTCCTTTCTCAGATTGATTTCAACACAAACTCTAACTAGACCGGGTCATGTTAGGTTAGTTTTTGGTTCGTCTAGCTTAAGAGGTGCACCAAAGGCCTTAGTAATAGAAAGATGATTGCTTTGTTGTACAAATGTATTGGGAGTAGAGGTAAATTTATCCAAATAGGCGTAATAGGTGATTCTCTACTAGGGTGAAACTCACAAGTCCATTTGAAAACTTTCATCGAAAAATTGTGTATAAACCAATGTTTTAAAGAGCGTTATCGCTACCGTAGAGAGAAGCGCTAAAAACGCAAATAGCGTTGCTACATAGCGCTTTGCGGTGTACTTTTTTTTTTTTGCCTAAATACATATAAATATAGCATTAAATTCAGAACATCTAATAAAAATTAACTAAATATATATAAAAAGTTGTAACTAATAATCACAAAATAATTATAGTTGAGATGTAAGAGCATTTACTTTGTTTGCAAGAGTTTTGGGGTTTGATTTGTAAGAATTAATCTCTATTACCAAGAGTTACAATACATAAATTCTTGGTCATTAGTGTGGTCTTTTGACATTCATAGGTTAAAATGTTTATGACTTAGTGGTAATGAATGGTGAGTTACAACATTTCATTTCTTGACATTATGGATGGTCAAGATTGATCCTACCATGATCGATGGTTGAGATCGAAAAATCTTTTCATGAGTTTGAGTCCTCTCCCCACCTATATAAAGGACTCAAATCCATCACTTTGAGACACACAAAAAATTATAAGAAATAGCATAGGTAAGGGGGAGAAACTCAACAATCAAGTCCGTGTTCAAGTCCCGAGCTCACAAGTATTCCCATGGCTCAAGGTATGCGTTTCGACATACCTTTTTGTAACGTTAAATGTATGATCATCATGTAGGAATATGATCCTAGCTTGTTATGTTTGTAACATAATTATAAAAGTTATAATAATAGACTTACATTTGGTATCAGAGCCTAGGTTATTTTCGCATGATGTTCTACATAGTTATTATATGTATAGAAATGGTTCATAGAATTTGTAACTACTAGAACTTAAATCACAGCGAGGCATAGATTGAGCTTTACATATATTATTTGTATGATAACATGAATATCAGAAATGCTACATTTAATTTATGATAGTTGTACATAAGTATATTATGAACCAAGTTTGATTTTCAAGTTTTGTATACAAGTTTTTAATGTGTCGGTTACAATACTACATGGTTAGCACACAATAAGAAGTTGTTAAATGTTAAAGGTTATTTTTTAATATTTGTTTGAGTATTATTTCAATTGTACGACGTTACGTTGCTGAATATGGAAAACATATTTAGTACACAATGTTTTTTGTATACTTCTCTAGTTGCTTAAACAACATTAAGATAGAAGGTTACGAATATTTAATACAAGTTTTATTCGTCGAAACGGGTTTACATGTAACTCATTAATTTGAAATGTGCATATAAGAAAATTGTTAATACTACAATTATGTAAATGTAGTTAAAAGTTTACGAATAAGTTTAGACTCACATTAAGGTTGGAAAATTATTAATCTTTCCCGAATAGGCTCACCTAGTATGATGCGATGGCAAGGCAACACTTCGGCTGATACTTTGTATCTTAGTAAGGGCGGTTTTTAAGCAGCCTTAGCTGCACCAACCCTCACCCTCTCTTACCTGGTCGGATCATATTAGAGCTACCGAAAGGGTTAGAGTATGAAGTAGTTTTCCCGTTTGTGTTTCTACACTTATGTTCGTTTGTTAATATTTAAAAGTTAGATCAAACACAACACATGGTTTGATCCGTATTGAATAAATATTAACGAAATGTTATCAAGCATTTATATAAGTAGATTTTGGTTGCCTACAGGTACAAAATTTTAAATAGTGAATGCTCAATTATTGGTAATTATGTAAAACATTTATTTAAGTTTTGTTACTAGGTTTCCCACATGTCTGGTAACATTATTAAATAAATATAATTGGGGTAGTAATTAGTTGAACCTTAAAAGTAGGAATAAGATAGAGGTCATCCACATGTGCCATATTTTATTTCTTGGAAAACTGTTAGAACCCATTATGTTTTAATACCAACATTTATATAATTTTTCTTGCATTTATGTTGTGTGTCCTAATTTTAATTTTGAGCATGTTATAAAATAAATTGCAGTTTCAAACACAGTCCCACTAGCCCTTCACTCTCAAGCATCAAATATTCCCCTGTTTGATGGCACCAACTTTTCCGAATGGAATGAGCAAGTTCAGTTCAGTTTGGGTGTTCTAGACCTTGACATGTCTCTTCTCGTTGATGAGCCCGCTGCTATAACGGCTACTAGTAGTGTGGCCGAGAAAGAAGTTTATAAGGCATGGTCTAGATCCAACAGACTGAGTATGATGTTCTTGCGCATGACTGTTGCCACAAACATTAAGACTTCCTTACCTGAGGCAAACACTGCCAAAGAGTATCTTAACAATGTTAAGGAACATTTTAAGGCTGCTGATAAGTCACTTGCTTCAAAGCTTTTGGCTGAAATTATGACAATGCGTTTTGATGGTTCTCGAACGATGAGTAACCATGTCATTGAAATGACAAATCTGGCTGCGAAATTAAGAAACTTGGGGATGAATTTGGATGATTCTCTTATCGTCCAACTTGTCCTCAATTCACTTCCTGCGCAATATGGACCATTTCAGATCAATTACAACACTATTAAGGAAAAGTGGAATGTAAATGAACTGCAAAGTATGTTGGTCGAAGAAGAGCATAGGTTGAAGCAGCAGAATATTAATGTGGCGCATTTTGTCACTAAAGGAGCTGGTAAAAGCAAATTTGGAAAAGGAAAAAAGTAAGGCCAACCCAGATAAGATGGATCATCTCAATCCAAAAAGAAGGACAAAAAAAATGAAAGGTGCAGATGGTGCAAAAAGATTGGGCACTTTCAGAATGACTGCCTGAAACGTAAGGCTTGGTTTGAAAACAAAGGTAAACCTTTTGCCTTAGTATGTTTCGAATCAAACTTAATTGATGTTCCTTCTAATACATGGTGGATTGATTCTGGATCCAGTACTCATGTTTCTAATACGATGCAGGGATTCCTTACAACCCGGAACACAAACCCAAATAAAGCCTTTTTATACATGGGAAACCGGGCAAAGGCCCCCGTTGAAGCCATTGGAACCTTTCGTTTAATTTTAGATTCTGGTTTCAGTTTAGATTTAGCTGAAACACTTTATTGTCCTTCAATTTCTCGCAATTTAATTTCAATACTAAACTCTCTGTTGATGGTTTTTCCTTTCATTTTAATAAAAATGGCTTCACTTTGTTTAATAATGCTTCCGCTATTGGATATGGTTTTCTCTCAAATGGATTATACAAACTAAATCTTGAACCTTCTTTTTCTGAATCCCTTGTTACCTTACATCATAATGTTGGAATTAAACGTAGCTCATCTAATGAGCAATCGTCTTACTTGTGGCATAAAAGATTAGGGCACATATCCAAAAATAGATTGGAAAGATTAGTGAAAGATCAAACTCTTCCAAATCTGGATTGGGCCGATTATGGTGTGTGTGTGGAATGTATTAAGGGTAAACAAACCATACACACCAAGAAAGGAGCCACAAGAAGTACGCAGCTTCTTGAAATTATACATAAAGACATATGTGGACCTTTAGATATTCCATCTATTGGTGGAGAAAAATATTTTATTACTTTTATCGATGATTTTTCACGTTATCGCTATCTTTATTTATTGCATGACAAATCTCAGTCTATAAATGCTGTTGAAGTATTTATTACTGAGGTAGAAAGACAATTAGATAGAAATGTGAAAATAATAAGATCCGATAGAGGTGGTGAATTTTATGATCGATATGACGAGACGGGACAACACCCCGGTCCTTTTGCTAAACTCCTTGAACGATTAGGTATATGTGCACAATACACAATGCCAGGATCACCTTGACAAAATGGTGTAGCTGAAAGGCGCAACCGTACCTTATTAGAGATGGTTAGGAGTATGATTAGTAATACTAATTTGCCTATATACTTATGGATGCATGCACTTAAAATCGTTGTGTATGTTTTAAACAGGGTTCCTAGCAAAACAATTCCAAAAACACATTTTGAACTGTGGAAAGGCTGGAAACCTTCCCTAAAACATTTACGTGTTTGGGGATGCCCAGCAGAAGCAAGGTTTTATAATCCACAAGAAAAAAAAATTGGATCCAAGAACAATAACTTGTTATTTTATTGGGTATCCAGAAAAGTCTAAAGGTTATAGGTTTTATTGTCCTAACCAAACTACAAGAATAATGGAAACCGGAAATGCCAAATTTTTTGAAAATGGAGAAATCAGTGGGAGTAATACTCAAGTTAGCGATGCAATCATTCAAGAGAGTAGGGTACCAATTTTGTTACCTGAATCTCATCAAGAACTTGGTGTTCCTAACCGTATTGATCCAATCAACATTGAACGACAAGTAAATGATCAGCAACTCGTTATTCCACAAAATGTGACAATTTCCAATGATACTGTTGAGAATACACCTCAAGGGGGAGAATTAAGAAGATCTCAAAGAAGTAAGAGATCTGCTATCTCCGAAGACTATGAGGTGTATTTACAAGAAAAAGACATTGGAGATATAGATGACCCGGTTACATTTACTCAAGCTGTTAGTTGTACTGAATCTGCAAAATGGATGGATGCTATGAAAGATGAAATAGAATCCATGCGCTGCAATAAAGTCTGGGAGTTGGTTGAATTGCCAAAAGAGAAAAAACGAGTAGGTTGTAAATGGGTTTTTAAAACCAAACGCGACTCACAAGGCAATATCGAATGACATAAAGCTAGACTTGTTACGAAAGGATTTAGTCAACGAGAAGGTGTTGATTACAATGAGACATTTGCTCCAGTTTCAAAGAAAGACTCATTGAGAATCATTTTAGCCTTGGTAGCTCATTTTGATTTAGAGTTACATCAAATGGATGTTAAAACAGCTTTTCTAAATGGGAGTTTAGAAGAAGAATTTTATATGGCACAGCCAGAAGGCTTCGTAAAAGAAGGAAAGGAAAACATGGTCTGTTTATTAAAGAAATCAATCTATGGACTAAAACAAGTTTCTCGCCAGTGGTATATTAGTTTCACGATACAATCACGCTTTTGGATTTAAAAAAAACACTGTTGGTCGGTGTATATATCTTAAGACGAGTGGGAGCAAGTTTATATTTTTAGTCTTATACGTCGATGATATACTTATAGCCAGCAGTGACCTTAGTTTATTACGCGAAACTAAGAATTTTCTTTCTAAAAATTTTGAGATGAAAGATATGGGAGACACATCTTTCGTGATAGGAATTGAAATATTCCGTGACAGATCACGTGGATTGTTAGGATTGTCTCAAAAATCCTACATTACTCAAGTTCTAGAAAGATATAATATGCGGAATTGTAGTTCTACTGTTGTTCCTATACAAAAAGGAGACAAGTTCAGCTTAAGTCAATGTCCCCAAAATGAACTCGAACGTAACAGTATGAAAAACATTCCTTATGCCTCTGTGGTTGGGAGCTTAATGTATGCTATGGTCTGTACAAGACCAGATATTAGTTTTGCTGTTGGGATGCTAGGAAGATACCAAAGCAATCCGGGACTGGATCATTGGAAAGCTGCAAAGAAAGTATTGAGGTACTTGCAAGGAACCAAAGATCACATGCTCACTTATAAAAAAACTGATCACCTTGAAGTGGTTGGCTTTACAGATTCAGATTATGGTGGTTGTTATGATACTAGGGTAAGCACTTTTGACTATATTTACCGTCTAGCCGGAGGAGCCATTTCATGGAAAAGTGCTAAGGAAGGTACCCTAGCAACATCCACCATGGAGGCTGAGTTTATAGCCTGTTATGAAGCTTCAAATCATGGTTTATGGCTGGGTAACTTTATTTCAGCCTTGGCAGTGGTTGACTCCATCTCCAAGCCACTGAAAATTTATTGTGATAACGCCGCTGCGGTATTCTTTTCAAAGAATGACAGATATTCAAAAGTTGCAAAGCACATTGATATGACGTATCTGTCGGTTAAGGAGGATGTTCATAAAAAAAAAGTATCAATTGAACACATTGTTACAAGTGTTAATATAGCAGATCCACTAACAAAAGGCCTACCACCAAAGACATTCATTAAACATGTTGAAGATATGGGTCTTGGTAGTAGCATTTAAAGTTTAATGGGTGGTTTTGCTTAGTGCTTATATGTTTGATACATTTTGATATCATTACTGAATTTCTGAATAAATATAATTTCTGTTAACTTTATGTTTTACATGCATGTATTATTTATGTGACAGAAATAGTCTTTTCTCAAAGACATTATGGGACTATTACAAGATAACTCATATTAAAGGTTTTTCAAGATAAATTGTTAGTATAGTAGTACATGGAAGGAACCATACTCTTGATGTAGTATGGAACCGCCATGACTCTTACTGACTATTTGTTTAGGAAAACATGTCATATTATAATTGCGCTCTTATGATTGCTTATGAAATGTTCAATAGACCAAGTGGGAGAATGTAAGAATTAATCTCTATTACCAAGAGTTACAATACATAAATTCTTGGTCATTAGTGTGGTCTTTTGACATTCATAGGTTAAAATGTTTATGACTTAGTGGTAATGAATGGTGAGTTACAACATTTCATTTCTTGACATTATGGATGGTCAAGATTGATCCTATCATGATGGATGGTTGAGATCGGAAAATCTTTTCATGAGTTTGAGTCCTCTCCCCACCTATATAAAAGACTCAAATCCATCACTTTGAGACACACAAAAAATTATAAGAAATAGCATAGGTAAGGGGGAGAAACTCAACAATCAAGTCCGTGTTCAAGTTCCGAGCTCACAAGTATTCCCATGACTCAAGGTATGCGTTTCGACATACCTTTTTGTAACGTTAAATGTATGATCGTCATGTAGGAATATGATCTAGCTTGTATGTTTGTAACATACTTATAAAAGTTATAATAATAGACTTACATGACTCTCTTTAGCCTCCAATAATTTCATTAAATTTTTGACAAAAAAAAAAAAAAAAAAAAAAATTTGACTGCACCCGCTATAGCGTAAATAGTGTTCATATAGCGCGAATTTAGCGTTTTTTCATCCAAATAGCGGTTTATCATAGCGTTTTTTCTGCCGAAAAACGCTATTTTGCGAACTATAGCGCAATATAGCGCGTTTTTTTAAAACAATGGTATAAACCAGCCCTCTCTTAGCCAAAGTATCAAATAATCTTCATGATAACATTTAATTAGGATATGACTATAATCAATCACATCAATGCTCACTTTTGCTTTCAAACTCATCGAAATAATTAATTTTCTTATAGCATCAATTGAGGGCCTTTTATGTGAAAATTTTCCAATGAAATGTCTATTAGTCTATCTAATTGTTTATTAGTTTGTCTATTAGTCTGTCTATTACATTGTCTATTGACTGTCTATTAGTCTGCCTATTAGACTGTATATTAGTCTGTCATATTTTTTTTTAAAATAATGAATATTTTTAGTTTTTGGAAAAAATAATAATAATTTTTTATCTAATTTTCTGGTTTTTACAAAAATAATAAGTTTTTTTTTATATGAAAATAATCTGTTTTTTATTTTATTTTATTTTTGAGTTTTTTATTTTTTTTCATTTTCGGTCAACGCGGATCAACATCGGTCAACGTCGGAGATCGACAGTTAACGTCCGGGTCCAATGGTCAATGCCGAAGAGCGGTCAACGATCTTGATCAAATTTTGTTGTTTGATAGGCCTTATGTGTTGGGCCTATGTATTTTGTAAGTGGTCCCAATTTGCAATTATCTTATTTAAAACGGTACATTTTCTTTCCATTTTCTTAAATAAGAATTTTTAAGTGGTACCGGCCCAAAATTTCGTTTAACAGGGTAATGATACATACATTACTCCCACATTCATGATCACACTAACCACGACATCAATCATATGCTTTATACATTAACATGAATAAATAAAAAATGATAAAAGGTGTATGAGGCACTAGTTATGTATTATAACGTTACCCCTTATTTAATGTTTATCACTATTAATTTAATACATTTTTGCACATTATTAATCTAAATTATTATTATTGTTAATAGAAATACATAACATCATCCATGCATGTTTTTTAGCATAAAAATTATGAATATGTATTTTTTTATTTAGCTTTCTAAAGTGAATCTATATATATTTTTTTGTTAACACTTTAGTTTAGGTCAATCACAACTAAAATTCTATATTTTTCTTTATGTTTTTATTGTGCTATAAAGATACATTCTAGTTGGTTTTAATTATTATATGGGGAAATTAACATAAATATACTCTATACCTATTATATTAACAAAAACATACTCTCAAACGTTATATTATCAAAAATATACATTCAATTAATAATTAATAAAAAATAAAAAAAGTCATTCATCCCTCCCAATCTCTTTTCTCTCTATCTCCTTCTCTCACTGTCTTTCTAATCTCCCTCTCCTCCTTTTTCATCCCTCCGATCTCTCTCCTCCTCCTTCTCACTCTCTCCGATCTCTCATCCTCCATCTCTCTTTCCGATTTTTCTATCATCCTCTATTTATTTTTCTGATTTTCTTCTCATCATCCCTCTCTTTCCGATCTCTCTTTTCGGTGGAGATTGAGACGGAGACATTCGTCGGAGTGGGCGACGAGAGTGTAGAACGAGGTTGAAAATTCGAGTTTGATGTCGACGGAGATGCGGTCGTCGAAGGATAGACCCACGACGACGACGTGGTAGTTGGAGATCGCAGACGGGCAAAAATTTGATTTGTTAAATAGTGTATAAACGTGTATGAATTCCGTGAATAAATGGTATGAAATTGAAAATTATAGATATTAATTATATAAATTGGGATATGAATTTTGAAAATAATGGTGAACTCTACGAATCAGGATATGAACTTTTGAAACAGTAGTATAAAATATACAAATTAGGTTACGAACTTTTGAAATAATGTTATGAAATATATAAATGATGGTATGAACTATTGAATATGTTTTTGTTAATTATAAATTTTTGGTTATGTTTTTATTAATTTATTTTAAAAAATAATATGTTTTGTTAGTTTATCTTTAAAAAAATATTAATTATATGGATGAAATCAATGTTAATTTGTTGTTACTATAAAGACCCACTGGGATATCTAATGCTTTAAAGAGTGCCCCTGCCACTTGTTAACATGGGTAAAAAAAATTCTCTACTTTCTTCTTCTATGTACCTATTATACTAATTGGCACTTTGACATCACTGTTTTCGTCCGTCTGTACTTTCTTTCTACTAATCTACCGGGGTTTTATTTAACTGACTTTTATTTCACCTCTCTCTCTCTCTATCTCTATCTCTATCTCTCCGCAATTATCTCTGTCCCTCTGTCTATCTCTCTCGGTCTACCTCTGTCCGCAACCGACTATCTCTCTCTGTCTATCTCGGTCTACCCATCCCAGCGCATTAAAGCCTTTTTTACTCGGATCCCCTTTTTCTGTTTGGTTACGTTTTCAGTGCATATCAGGAACACGTTCACGTCTTTTTCATTTGATCATCACCGGCAAGCCTTCCCTTTTTATTTTTATTTTTATTTTTTTAATGTTTATAATTGTTATGGGTATAGCTTCATTTTCTTTTATTTTCATGTTTTTTGGTTGGAAAATTGGTTATTTAGGTTGTTCAGTTCTACGGTTTTTGTTCTTACCCATTTATCAAATTTGTATTTTTAAAAGGACCAATTGGGTATCTGAGTTGCTCAGTTTTAGGATTTTGCTGTCTCATGGAATTGCTTTTTCGGTATATTCTGTGAGTTTCTAAAAGAACATGGATTTTTTTTCCTTCATTTTATTTTGTAATTCTGACCCATTTATTAAAATTGTATTTTTAAGAGGATTAATTAGGTATCTGAGTTGCCTAGCTTTAGCATTGTTCTATATGGAATTGATTTTGGGGTAATCTATTTGATTTTAACATACTTCTACAAATTACAGGTTAGCCTTTTTTTTTAATTGCTAACCATTTATCAAAATTGTATTTTTAAGCGACCAATTGGGTAATGATGGTCAATCATATGTGCTACAAATTATAAGGAAAAGGCAAAAAACAAGACCTCAGCAACCTCTCTCTATGATAAATAAAATAGTTGGAATTTGATTGCAGTTTGCAGGCTTATTTTTCTTTATTGTATAAAATACTTGATCAATCCCATCTTCATCTAATCGTTAATAAGGCAACTTATTTGCTCAACCAAGTACTTGCGAGATAAACATGTTTGAAAGCTGAAAAGGAAATGGCTCGTAAAAATTAGAATACTAGCATTTCCAGACCAGTATACCATGAACTTAAGCTTTTAAAATAAATTAATAGTTTGATACATGCACAACTTCCAGTGCATTAATGTAGTTATGTTACATATTGGAATACACAGATCGAAAAGGATACTACTGCTTATTTGGGTTGTTTAGTTGTAGGGTTTTTGTTGTTACCCATTTATGAAAATCGTATTTTTAAGAAGACCAATTGGGTACCTGAGTTGCTTAGTTTTAAGTTAATTCCGTGTGTTGGAATTGCTTTATCGGTTTTTCCTGTGAGTTTCTGAAGATATGGAGTTTTTTGCTTTCATTTTATTTTTTAACCGTTACCCATTTATAAAAATCGTATCTTTAAGAGGACCAATTGGGTATCTGAGTTGCTTAGTTTTAGCCTTTAGAATTATTCTGTCTCATGGAATTGCTTCTGGGGTATTTTTTCGGTGAGTCTTCTTAAAATATGGAATTGCTTGCATATCATACATTGGAAAATAGAAATTATGGGTGATTTTTTTCTTCTACTGCTGAGAATTGGCTATTTGGATTGTTCAGCTGTAGGGCTTTTGTTGTTACCCATTTATCAAAATCGTATTTTAAGAGGACCAATCGTATTTTGCATTCGTTTTTTTACCCATTGTGTTACCCATTTATTAGAATTGCGGGTCTTAAGGATTGGTTATTTGGGTTGTTCAGTTGTAAGCTTTTGTTGTTTGTTACCCATTTATCAAAATTCTGTCTAAGTTGTTTATTTTTAGGAATATTCTGTCTCATGATATTGCTTTTTCTGTAATTTCTGTGAGTTTCTAAAAACATGATTTCTTCTGCCTTCATTTTATTTTTTATTTGTTACCCATTTATTAGAATTCTGGGTTTTAAGGATTGGTTATATGTTTTCTTCAGTGGTAGGGTTTTTGTTGTTACCCGTTTATCAAAGTTGTATCTTTAAGAGAACTAATTGGGTATACCCGAGCTGTTTTGTTTGTAGGATTATTCTGTAGCATGGAATTGTTTTTTTGGTATTTTCTGTGAGTTTCTAAAACATGGAATTGCGTGCATAACATTCAGTTTTCAAATCTCATGTTCTGAAGACCTATATTTAAGAATTCTACTGAATCTCGTTACGCTTTCAGATCATGACTTGAACTTCCATATTCAGTCTGTTGGTATTTTATTTTCAATTATTGTTTAATTGTTGGAAGTTGTTCTGAGATATAGTTCTCAATTTCATCTTAATTCTCTATGTTTGTTGCTTGTACTCCTGTTTATGTTTGAGATCCACCCTTTGAGATTATATTTGGTTCTTATAGATTCATTTGTTGAGTTGGACTGAAGTTTCGAGGCTTTGCGTTAAATTTAGAAATTCACTATACGAATTTATAATTTCCATATTCTGAACAATGATGTAGAACATGATATCCTCTTACAAAATTTGGAGACTCACAAAGGGTTTGTTTTGCTACAGATTTTAAGCAAAGAGCCTGACAAAAAAATTGAATTTGCTTCACTTACACTTCTACCTTTTCAAGTACTAAAACCCTAAGCTTAAAATCTGCTACAAAGTAATCACAAAATAGGACGAATAGATGGATTCCCTTAAAAGAGTATATACATAAGAATATAATAATAACAAGTTCGCCTGAAGTTTGGAGGCTTTGCGTTAAATTTAGAAATTCAGCATACGAATTTATAATTTCCATATTCTGAACAATGATGTAGAACATAATATCCTGTTAATTCAGTACAGTATGTAAATACTTTGTACTTTATCTGCATGTATTCAGCTTAATTGTTGCATTATTGTTGAAAAGGGAGTGTATGCCTAATATCCATGTTCATAGCTTGCTCCTCTATTACTTAATTGATGATAACAGTTGGGTGGTTTTTGTGTTTTAATATGCTTTATAGGGATTCCGATTTTGTACACATATACTAACGGTAGTCTTCTAACTTTGTTTTTCTTATTTTTCTTCTTCTCATTCTACAGTTGCAGAATGAACATGAAAGTAAAAGGTAGTTTTCTAACTTCGTTTAGTTGCAAACACTTTTCCACCTGCACAAATACATCATTAATACCTTACCAGATGACCAAGAGAAGAGGGTACTGAGAAATACAATGGACCGACGACATTATGCAGAGCTGTCGCAAGACAAAAAGGATGCAATGTTGCTGAAGAGAAGGCAAAGGTACGCTGAAAAGAAAGGACAGAAGGAAGACAGGCAGACCACAGGTAACGATGCTAAAATCCACCTCCTTCTGTTCATTCTCAACACAAAGACTAAACCTTTATACGCTATTGTTTAATTAACAAAACTGAATAATTATAATTCTTCTTAGAAATTTATCTCCTCTCAATTGTTGCTTTTCGTATGCTTTTTATAAATTGTTTGATTTGTTTAAATTGCTGGCTTCCTGAAAGAATAAACTATGTTCACACCGAAAATTAGTTTTCCAATCTTCTAAGTACTTATAATTTTCTACTTTTAATCTGTGGTTCTTCTTGCTGGTTAGGGCTTCATATTCCACTGGTTTAAAATAAATGAGAACGTAAAAAAGTCTACATATGATATTTATTGGCTAATTTTGTTTTCGGCTCTATCCTTCTCAGGCCGTTCTGCAACTGTAATATGTTGAAGTATTTCAACTTAATGTCTACTTAATTGGTTGTTTTCTTATAGTTTGATACTGAATTGTGGTTATTTCAGTGTGTATTTGTCACATTATGTAAGTAGATACACCATAAAAGATCTTTTCCAGTGTTTCCATAATTAGACTATAATCAAACTTCAAATACATCTGAAGACACAAAAAGGGGTTTAAAGACCACTCAAGAAATGAAATGTTTAAATATTTTACTTTGAGCCGCTTCAGAGTTAGCGAAATTCAGTTATGAGTACAAATGGTTTTTTTAAGGAAGAAACAAGAAGGGGAGAATTTAAATCAGAATCTAATTGATTTAACCATTCTATAGCTCTACTATAAGTTCTAAGAACTTCTTAATTCATATTTCATAGGCAAATGTCACTTTGCTACCAAAACAGTGTGTATATTTCAACCACGCCCGCAGTTAAGATCTACCAGCAAAGGGATTGCCATCAATGAAGTTCGCAATGACGAGTTAACAGGTACAGAAAATCAACAAATATATTTAACCCTTATGTTTTGCTTACAATACAATGTCAAAACATACACATTTCCCTGTGAATTATTTCATTTCAGGCCTCAAAAATGACACCCCACTGGTAAACAGTAAACTTGACAAAGACAAAGCTCAACTAAGCTACTATACCTCCTTCGATATAGGTCAGACATTATACTCCACACAGAATACTGAACGCCTTATACTGTTAATGAAAATATTATATATACCGTTTGCATGTTCTCGCAGGATCATCGTCATCACGTGAAAACCAAAGTATTCTCTCACCAGCAAATTTCTTAGCAATTCGAAGCGGTAAAATCTTCTGCCTCTGCCAAGACGGATAATGTTTACCTAAATAATTTATTACTGTCTAATGCATAGCTCTGAACTTTTTCCATATAGATTTCCCATTTCCAAGAATGCAACAGGTCACAAATATATCCCAAATAACTTATTTAGAAGCCGAAAGCGTGGCGACGCCCAATCCACCCCAGGATTTATGTCAAACTGCAAAAATACGTGGAACAGATATTCCTATGAAAAAAAGGAAAAGAAGCCATGCAAATAAAGGTACATATTATTACATGCAACTCCTCCCAAATATACTTCCCAAGTTTCGATTAACTTACAAATATAACTTCTTCTACAGGTTCAACCAACTCCAACAACATCATTCTAAACAACATCAGTGAAATACCCTTCACTTTGCCAGCAGCGCAACCATGTAAATATTGTGGTGCGGAACGATTTCACCGTGAACCAAACGGATTCTGTTGTTCAGCCGGACACGTAGCACTGCTAACCAATATTATTCCAGATAAGTTGTACAACCTTTACACTTCCAAATCTGAAGATAGTTACGAATTTCGAACATATATACGTACATACAACAGTACCTTCTCATTCACTTCGTTCGGAGTAAAATATGACAAAGACTTATGTAAGAGGAATAATGGAATTTATACATTTAAAATACAAGGCCAAATATAGCACTACATAAGCGAGTTACTGCCCAGTGATAATGATCCTTCATATTTGCAACTATACTTTTACGATACCGAACACGAAATTGACAACAGAATGAGACGTTCAACTAAACTGAAGTCTACAATTCTTGAAGAACTTGTTGATATTTCAAAGTTAAATCCATATGCAAGATTTTTTCGAACTCTAGACAACATTTCAGATTGGACTAAGGAAAAAGTTATTATAAGAGCTAATCCAAATTTAGATCAAAGAGTTTTTAATTCCCCTTCCGCATCCCATGTAGCTGCCATATGGCTAGAGGATAATAGCACAACTGAAAGAGAAGGACTCCATATTGTGGTATATAATCATTCAGGCTATAAACATAGAGTGAGATACCATTTTGGCTAGAGGATAATAGCACAACTGAAAGAGAAGGACTCCATATTGTGGTATATAATCATTCAGGCTATAAACATAGAGTGAGATACCATTTTGGCTGTTATGATCCTTTACAATATCCCTTATTATTTCCATTCGGAGAACCTGGGTGGCACCGCGGAATAAAAAAAGTATATAAACATGACAAAAAATTATGTAGAGGTCAACTCTTACTGAATCCGAACAAAATAAGTTCTTCTACTGAAATCATTAATAAAGAAAAGAAAGGTTTGTTCAGTTGTAATCGTGTTATTATTTTAACTTCTTATATATACTTATTGTATCTTTTCTTTTCCAGTTTTGGAAACAGCGCAAAACAGCCGTCATGAAGTGTCTTGCCGTCAATATTATTGCTATAAGCTATAAATTCGCCCTCAAGACAAATCAATCCTACTTCGAGCAGGTAAACTCTTACAACAGTACGTTGTTGACATGTATGTCAAAATAGAAACTTCTAGATTAGACTATTATCGTGTTAACCAAGATTTAATAAGATCTGAAGTTTACCAAGGAGTAAAAGATAGTATTGCACAAGGAGAAACACATGCATCAAAAATTGGTAAACGGATAATATTACCTGCAAAATTTATAGGTGGACCAAGAGATATGAGAAAAAGGTATATGGATGCCATGACATTAGTGCAAAAATTTGGAAAACCAGACTTATTCCTTACCATGACATGCAATCCGAACTGGCCAGAAATAAAATTCAGTTACGTTTTCATGATGAACAACAAAATAGACCAGATTTATGTGCATGCGTCTTTAGAGCAAAATTGGAATGTCTTAAGAATGACCTGATAAAAGAAGTCGTCTTAGGTCCAATAGCTGCTTGGACCTATGTTATTGAGTATCAAAAACGAGGTCTTCCTCATGTTCATTTCTTACTAATTTTTAAAAGAAATGCAAAATTAATATCCCCCGATACTTACGACAAAATTGTCTCAGCTGAGTTACCAGACAAAGATATTCATCCACATTTATATGACATGGTAGTGAAACACATGATGCACGCTCCATGTGGAGTCAAAAACCCGCAAAATATTTGTATGAAACGAGACGGTTGTTGTAAAAATCGTTACCCAAAAGATTTTTGTTCATATACTACACCCAAAGAAATGAGTCCTATCCTATATATAGAAGACGAGATGATGGAAAACATGTGAAAGTACGCAAACATATTTTAGATAATAGATGGGTCGTACCATACAACCCCTACCTACTAGCTAAATATGACTGCCATATAAATGTTGAAGTATGCTCTTCAATTAAGGCCGTCAAATATTTATATAAATATATATACAAGGGTCATGACCAAATTGCTTTCAATATAGTTGCAGATGATGAGAAGATCGATACAATAGATGAAATCGAAAGATTCCAATCTGCTAGATGGATATCTGCTGTTGAAGCAATGTGGCGGATCTATAAATTTCCTCTCAAGGAAATGCGGCCAGCAGTACAGAGCTTACAACTACACTTAGATGGTAAACAACTTATTACTTTTAAAAAGTATGAAAAACTTCAAAACATTGTACAAAATGATCGTTCAAAAGAAACTACACTGACTGAATTTTTCAAACATTACCAAACAAATAGAACCGCTGCGAAATACTTATACAAAGAATTCCCCGAACATTTTGTATGGGACCAACAAAAAAAGGTCTGGACAAAACGAAAGCAAAAAGACGTTATAGGTAGAATTATTACAGCAAATCCAAACGAAGGTGAAAGATATTATTTAAGGTTGTTACTAAATCATGTTAGAGGACCAACATCATATGAACATCTACGGACTTTTCAGAATCGCACCCTCCCAACTTTTAGAGAAGCTGCCTTACTACATGGTTTACTTGAAAGTGATACTAACCTGGAACAATGCCTCGAAGAAGCAATATCATATCAGATGCCAGAAACCTTACGATGTCTATTTGCAACAATTTTAGTGTACTGCAACCCTAACAACCCGCAAAAGTTATGGGATACATACGAATTAGTGATGTTAGAAGATTACAAATGAAAATATCCAAAGAATTTAAATAATAAAGCTAGGGTAGAAGCTCTAAGAAATATTAACTCAAAATTAGAAACCATGGGGAAAACACTACTTGATTACGCACTCTCACACGATGAAACAATCTACGCAGACGACAACAACTCCTCAACAGAAATAGACAATGAATTAAATTTGTTCATCTCCGATAACTACCTCAACACATGGAAAACACTAAACACCCAACAAAAACACGCTTATGACATTATTACGAATAGAGTATTCTCAGGAAAAGGTGGAGCTTTCTTTATTGATGGTCCAGGAGGAACTGGTAAGACTTACTTATATTGTGCTCTTCTTGCAACAATAAGATCGAAAGGTTATATAGGTCTTGCAACCGCAACTTCCGGAGTAGCTGCATTCATTTTGCCTGGCGGCAGGACAGCACACTCAAGGTTTAAAATACCGACTAACATTCAAGAAAACCATACTTGCAATGTCAGTAAGCAGAGTGGGCTAACGAAGCTGATACGAGCAGCAAAACTGATAATATGGGATGAAACATCGATGGCAAAAAGACAAGATGTCGAGGCATTCGAAAATATGCTACAAGATATCAACGATTGCAAAGCACCGTTCGGTGGAAAAGTGATTGCATTTGGAGGTGATTTTCGACAAGTCTTACCTGTTGTTCCAAAAGCTACGAAAGCGGAGTCAACTGACGCTAGCTTAATTAGATCAAAACTTTGGATGCACCATTTACTGATTTCTTGCTACGAATCGGTAACGGAACTGAACAACATACACCTGACGACAAAATTATAATTCCCCAAAGTATGCTTGTTCCTTTTTCAAATAGCGCAGAATCAATCGAACTTCTGGCCAACCACATATTCCCACAATTACTGGAATATGCAAATGACTCATGACTTATCGCGCTATATTAACCCCGACAAATGATTATGTAGATGATATTAATAACCTACTTATAAATAAATTCCCCGGAAAGATTACACGATATAAAAGCCTCGACAAGACGTTAGATGCATCACAACAAGGTCTACATGAAGATTTCTTAAATACTGTCCCCAAAAGGCCTTCCTCCTCATATCTTAGAGCTTAAACCAAATTGTCCAGTTATATTACTAAGAAATATAGATCCAGCTGAAGGTCTTAGCAACGGAACTCGCCTAATTTGTCAAACATTTACATCTAATTTGATATATGCAGAGATAGCTGTAGGTTCTCACCAAGGGAAAAAAGTATTCTTGCCTAGAATTCCTTTACAACCATCTGATAATGAAAAATTCCCCATTCCATTCGAAAGAAAGCAATTTCCTATTAGATTATGTTTTGCTATGACAATTAATAAAGCTCAAGGACAAACGCTTGAAAATGTAGGATTATATTTACCTCAACCAGTTTTCTCGCATGGTCAACTATATGTGACTTTATCTCGAGCGAGAACATCAAAAACAGTGAAAGTTATGATAAAACCTACTTGTGAAGACAAGACCGACTACAACTACACAAAAAACGTAGTGTTCCAAGAAGTACTGACCTTAGCTGAAACATAACGTACAATTTTTATGTTTAAGGTCAGTATTTATTTAATTCTCCTCCGTCACGTGGCTCTTCTTATTTACAGTAGTTTATTACTACTTTTTATATTCTAATTCATTCCTTCGTCCTTCGTTCTTTTACAGTTTCATAAATATATAATTTTTTCAGGTCCTTCTCATCACACAGCTACCCTCTCCGTAGTTTTTTGCTCGCACTGGATACTTTAGAATGAGGGTAAGAAGCTTCATCAAAATTACATAATCTTCCGTGGCTATCAAGCTACCCTCTCCGTAGTTTTTTGCTCGCACTGGATACTTTAGAATGAGGGTGAGAAGCTTCATCAAAATTACATAATCTTACGAGGCTATCATATTTCTTCCACATTTTGTGCTCTCTTCACTTGAGGCTATAAATTTGTATACATGCCTCGTCATTGAATGCGCAAGATATGATTCTCAACTATTTTAGAAGTTAATATTGTTACGTTAATTTATAACCTGGTTGTTTTACTAATGGCCTTATAAATCTTGCTATAAGTAAAAAGCCAGAATAACAGAGATTTTGTCATATATATTGGTCAGGAGCATTACAATAAATAATGCTCAATTAATTCTTCTACCATCTACTATGATCTAGAGGATTATTTATTTGCGGTCTTCGTCCTCAGAAATTTTGTTCATTTCTTCCTAAAATTTAGGACTATAGGTACCTTTCACCAGTGTGAGTTATGTACGAGTACGGCATCCTTGATCATCACGAGGTGTTTTTTTTTTCGATCAACATTTCTAATTCTAAAACAGCATTCGCATTCATTTCTTTAGTGAGATTTGTTATATTGCAGAAAAGTGTCTAGAAAACTAATTGAATCCAGAAAAATAGTTTGTTTTGATTCAAGCATATGAAATATAAGTTTTGATGGTATTGTTAAATTTCTGTATTACCATTATTTCGACTTTGTGTCTGAGTACCTTTGAAAATAGAAAGTTTAGCCTGGTTATGTAGGAAATTAGTTCCTAAAACGAGATCACTTCTTTGTGACCTTGCAGATCCTTCTACACTGTTATATTTAAGGGTTGTTATGCATGCTGTAGATCTAACTATGTAGAAGTGTATTGTGGCCGATTACAATTAAAAGTAATGGCATGCCATCTGCTCAAATTTGTATGTTAACAAGTGATGAAAGAGTAAACTACTCGCGTAATGCCTGGAATTCGCGTATTTATATCCTTTAAAGGAACAGTTGACACAGTTTTAAAGTTATTGTTTTATGTAGAATGATGCGGCATTGTCCTTTTCATTAAACAATATTATATTTTTATTTGTAGGTAAATACTCGCCAACAAACAGAGAGGATTGCTAAGAAGGTTGGTGAATCGCCTGTCCCCCGGCGTTCTCCTGGTGGCACACTTGCTGAAATCATTCAGGTTGAACCTTTTCCCAAAATTTCCTCTATTATCTATGTGTTATTAATTTACCTCAGGATGCTACTTTTTGAACATATTTTTTCTTTGTAGAATCTACTTAATTGAAGTTGTTACCCCACCCAAGTCCCCCTAACACTTTTTAGTAAAAATATGCATGTTTTTACACCGTGCTTGCACCACTTTAAAAACAATTCCATTAGCATACTAGGGAGGGTAATCAAACTATTTTTTACTTGCTTTAACTTTCAAGGGTATACATTTATTGTTATCTACTTGCTTCTACTTTTAAGCGTATACATTTATTGGTAAATATGTCTACTTTGATGTTACCAGGGTATTTATTACGATTTGTATCAAGTGTTCAAAAACAAGGCAGAAGCAATTGCTATTGCCCGTAAAAGAAGAGGGTGTGGCAATGGTACTGTTGGCATGTTTTCTTGGCTTGTAGTTGCAGCTATTGCTGGGTATATAGTCATTTAGAACATCTCAGAAGAAAATGTCTTCACCTATTAAAATCGTTCACTCGTTTTTTTTTTTTTTTGGGATGGAAGTTAACTACATTTTCTTTATTATTTGCAGTTCCTTTAATGTGTTGCTCACAATCCCAATATGGGTCCTTGTTACACGTATGCAGGTGAGTTTCTATGGGCAGATTACCAGGTTTTCTTATTTTGGAAATGGATGTATAAGTTAGTTTTTCTTTTTTGGTGTTTGGTAGGTCACAAGATCTCTTTGTTAACCTAAATGGTTGTTGTCGGGATATTTATATACTTATACAGTTGTTAATTAGTGTATTTATTGTAGCAAACTAGACAGTATATGCAAGCTGTTTTTAGCAATTTATATTTATTTAACAGTTAATAAATAAATTCAGTTGTTTCTGTCTCTAGCCGGATTTTCATGTTAAAGAAAAGATTTTGATCCTTATCAATACATGGCAAGAAGCATTTGGAGAACCTCGGGCCAGGTACCCACAATTTTATGCGGCGTACCGGAAATTATTGGTGAGTGCTTAAGTTGATTGCTTTGGTTAGATATGCTTATTAACAGTTCATGTTTACTTTTGCTTATTAACAGGCTTACATATATATTCATATATCTTTTGTTGTTTTTAGCGTGTTGGTGTAGTATTTCCCCAGAGAACAGATAACGCTACCCCTGTATTTACACCCCCTCAAACACATCCTTTAACGTCGGTTCCACAAAATATACGATCTACAGAAAATAGGCGTGATGAGCCTGAGTATTCTGGGATGCCTGAGTTTTCTTCATTGAGGTACATATTTGACCTTTCTCAGATTAATACAAAAAGTTAAGAGGGTGAAAAGGGATTGGGAGTTTGTGAATTTATTTTCTTGCTATACATCATAATAGGACAAATGGATTTCCTGAAGAAGCGCGTCATTTATTTACCAGTTTAAAAACATCAGTATATGATATATTTTTATAAGGAATATTATCATTGTCTTGGTTTATAGATTTTTAGGAGTAAAGGCTCAAAAACTGATCTGCAGAGAGTTCTGAGTAGACTCAGTAGAAGACTTGTTACTTCATATGTTTTCATCAGGTGAGAGTTTTCTATGTTTAATAATGATTGTTGTGTTTCTTTGTAGTTGGTTGTAAATAATCACTTGGAACAGCAATTGGATATCACAGAGGTCGAACACACAACAAATACCAACATCTCTCTTTTTGATTGATAATGAAAGTAACAAGTTTTGTCCTTGACCTATTTCTTTTTGACTTAATGAACTGCCATTTTACTCTTCTGTGATGAGTCCAATTTCGACTGATTTGAGAGCTGGGAAGTAGCTATTAATCACATAACGTTGTTGCAAAAAAAAATTGTCTGTGACTTTTTAATTGTTAATTCTTTGTTTCACTTGGTATGAGGTTGTAATAAAATTCTATTGTTGTATAATTATAGTGTGTTCTGGCTTTCCAAAGCTTAGGTGTCGAGCTTTACATTTGTATCATGTAACTCGGAGAAATGAATCTATCACAATTAGATGTATAATACCAGAGTAAATTACTATGTAAACATGTGCTCCCTTTATATCTGTGTAATTTGGAGGAATGATATATTAAATTTACATATTCAATTCTACCATCTACATGTGTAAGTATTTACGATATATTCTACTTTTATTTTTTTCACTTTGATTTATGCCCCGCGCGAGGCGCGGGCTTCTTTGCTAGTTAATATAAAAGCGAAACTTTGGTTCGTCATTTGGGGTGCTAAGCATACTTGCACTCTTTCCTTTGGTCCGTCAAGTTTTTATACTGTCCAAATGGTGCTTTTACATGTGGCATAATTAAAATTCTACATGTGGCCTAATGAAATTATAACACTTATCCACATTGGCAAATAGTAATAGTAGGCATGGTTAACAGTTGGGGTAACTATTTTAAAGTTCGTTTGGAAGCAAAGTGCTCTGAAAAAGTGTATTTTGTATAAGTTTTGTTGTTAAAGTGACTTCTAGAAAGCACTTTAGTAAAAATATTTATTCATTTATATATTACATACATGATGTATAACCTTTTAAGTTTAAGACTTATGACTTTCTAACTTTCCGTATATACATGTATCTTATTCCATCCCTCCATTATATAAATGGGTTGAAGTCTTCATAGTTTAACACACATTCATACTTGAATAAGAATATTTTACTCTCTCTTCATACATTTCTTACTATGTCGATACTTTGCTAATAGTTGCCACACAACACGTTATCGGCACTTTGCTTAAAGACGGAGTCAAGAAAACGCTAGATAGTTTCATTAGAAGGGAGTATACGGATCTATTTTTTGCTCGAAGAGTTAGGAAGAAGGTTTATTGGGTTGTTAGATCACATATCAATCATCCTTTCGTATTTCCGAATTAAGGTACACAGTTTCTACTTGTAAGAAAACGTAGAAATTGCATGATTAATCAAGAATAAAACCTGAAATCTCATGTTTAAAATTTATATCACATGATGGATGTTTTTTTTTTTTGATGAAAATTTGCTATTGGAACCCATGTATGTCACTTATAAAACGAGTTATAACTTGTATAGTTAGACATAATAAACTGTCAGACCTAAACTGTCATTTTTAGAACATTGGATGACTAATCTGTAACTAACTGAAACTTTAGTGTCTCTTTGTAAAACTTCTGAAACTATAGGACCAGAGCTGTAATTACCCTTAAAATGCATATAGTTTCCTGTATTTACACTCATAGTCCTTATAGTTACTCCTTATACACAGAATAGTATATATGTACGAGTTTATCTAATGTTTAGACCGAAAATACTTATTTACATGCAAATGATCTAAGATTTAATTGCTACAACTTCTAAAATTTATAGAAATCTTGTAGAAAATATCTCTTTCATGATAGTATTAATTGTTTGTGTGACATTAACTAAATTTATCCTCTTAGCATGCCACCATTTATTGCCTATGAATTGATATAATATATGCGATGTATTAATTACCCATAGAAAATGGCAAAAGTCACACTTTAGTGTTGAATTAAATAATAACTCATGTGGTTCAATATTACTACTCCATGTTAGGACTAGTTTAGATGAGTATGACATGCCTTTATATTACGATATTGTTGAATGCTATTTTATCTTGTCACATAAAAGCTCGTAGACATTTATATGTTACGTGAGCTTATCAATTGCCTCCAATTTGAACATTTTACAATGTATCTCTTTTGAGTAGAAATTTTCCTCAAGCTTAAACATTTAGATGTAGCTTTTGAGTTGAAAATTTGCGAAATCCGGTATATGTATTCACATTTAAGTTGGAAAAATTATGAATCTTCCCCAAATAAGCTCACCTATTTGGATACGATGTCTAGGAAAGATAAAGGCGGAAGTCGCTCTCCTAATGAGGTCGGTTTTTAAGTGGCATTCGTGCCCACCTCCCTCACCGTCTTTCCTGGTCGTGTTCAAGTAGAGCTACCGAAAGGGGTTGAGTAAATAATAAGTTCCCTGAGTGTGTTTATATATGTGTATTTTTTGCCGAATTGGTGTCTCAGTATCGACCTGTCGTTCGATCAATGTGAACTTATTCACAAAAGCAAAACTTGTGTTTTTCAAACCTGCCGTTTCGAAACAAAGTTTCTGCTTATGAAACCCATAATAGACATATAAACCTGTCGTTTTATATGATAATTAATTCAGAACTCACAACACATGTTGGATGCCATCTATGATGAGGAAAATTGCAAAGCATACTTGCGAAATGATTGTTTAGACGATGATATTATTTCGTCACCACAGTTAGTCACCCTGATGTGTGAAAATGTGATGCCCAAAGTTTTTTGGATGCCATCTTTGATGAGTAAAACACGAAGTGTTTGTTATTTCATAGTTGAAGGATAAAGCGTTGATTTTATTCCGCCGCCACATGTTAGACGCGATGACGTCTATGGGGATTTTTTTTGTCTGCAATTGACAATTAGAGCAAACTTTCACCAAAATACTAGATTCGAAAACGTATTCCATCAGCAGTATTGTGAATTTATATTCACTATGTTCCTTTAGATCATCGTCCATCTGTTATTGAATAAGAAAATTGCCCCGATGAGCATTTTTTTAATCCTATTAGGTCAATGGCGAATTGTTTGCATGATACTAATGCTCTTCGTGGACATTTTTCCCGAATCGAGAACCGAGACAATGGTTATTTGTCTCGAACTGTCATGAGTCTAACACTCGCCTAGCCAGGAGAGGTTTAGACCATCGTCAAAACCGAAGACCTATGGCTCCAAGACAGTCCTTTAAATGAACAATAAGGGCCCGTCGTCCCAAATAAAGAGACAATGCTCAAACAGCCAATTCTCTGCTATAAATGACCAATGTCATTCCCGGTTACTCCTTAAATAGTTCAAAACTATCATGAGGGTAGAAAAGCCGAAGGTAATGTGGTTAAAACTAACTGAAAGGAAACTCTTGAGACTCCGGGTTTGTAGCTCAAATGAGTTTGGTACCTTTCTTTATTAATTTTTGAGCCGATTTGTCGCTCATCTGGATTATATTTTTCCATTTGGATTATGATTCTTCCATTTGGACCATATTTTTGGATTATGGTTTGCTTGTTTATGAAATTTCTCAAAATAATTTAAAGTATTTTTGAGCAAAATTCCTTTATCAATGTGACCAAATTTAAATTATGACAATTTAGGCCGTACTTGTGGGGTAGTTGGTTATCTGGAAATAGTGGGTAACGGTGTACCACATAATTTCACCAACTACTTGCCTAAAGAATCCTAACTGACAACGATTTTGGACCTGTCACTCCAAATCGGAATCTTTGGTAAAACCAAATTGATTTGTCTAAAATGAGGCTTTATACTCCAGGTCCTGTCGTACCTTGTTGAGTTATAAGATATTCGAGAAAAACAGTGTTATCTGGTAATAACTCATGAAAGAATTACAATTTTTTTACATAGCCTCCACTCAATACGACCAAAAGCGTATTTTAGCGGAGTTGAAATGTCTTTCAAGTGGTTGCTACCACGTTTTTAAAAGCATTTGAAGTTACCTTATCATTTCGCCTAACGTCGATTGATAAAAGGTCTTAGATGCTAAGACATGTTTGTCTATACTATCATTCGCCAATCGTCGATTGATAAGAGTATTTTGACATTGTGCATTGACCGGATGAGGTATACCCGAGTCAAAAGATGATGTTAGATTTATAATCGCATCTCATTTGGATTCTTTTTGAGGAATAATTTTGTAATTGATCCGAAATTCATGCCACTAATGCTCTCTCCGAAAGACTAGTATGCGTAAAGGTCACAAAATAATTGTTGAACCATGGGTTCAATAATTGATTTTTATTATAAGTTTGATTATGTTTTAATGATTTTACGATTTTTCTATTTCGATGATATAATGCCTTGTCTTTTTCAAAAAGAGAAAATGTATATTTCAGGACATCAGAAAGATAGAGCATTCGATAACGAAGCCACAGGTTCAAGCGGAACTAGAATCGGAGCTAAAACGAAGAAATTACAAGCATTCGAAGTAAAGCGGGAATGCTGAAAATTGCCAGAAAACGACCAATCGTCTGGACAAAAACGACCGATCGTTTTGGTCTAAAATTCTTCCAGTGAGGTCGTCTTTTAAACGACCGGTCGAATCTATAAAACGACCGATCGTTTTCTGAAAACGACTGATCAACTGCAGAAAACGACCGATCGTTTTCTGCAGATTTCAAAAACAGCTTTTTAGCTTATACTGGGAAATTGCTTAAAAACCAATGGATAAAAGCATAACACCTCATACAACGGTAGCAATGCCATTTATCCTTCAAATACCTCCCAAATTCATTGTTTGATAGATACCAAGTGATACACAATCAATCCTTCAACCTCTCTCCATCCTAAACACTTAAAATCACCATTGGTGAGAAAAAGCTCAAAAAGAGGGAAATTGAAGAGAAAGTGAATACAAGCTCAAACCAAGATCGAACAACATCAAAATCACAAATTAGTTTATTTATAAGCAATCAAATTGTGAGAGTTGTTTTAATTTCAACAATTTTGTAAAGAGCGTTTTATAAGCTCATTTGTGAGGGAGTGTTTGGGTAGAAGCTTTTAAGCCAAAGTGTTGGTTAAAAGTTCTAGGTTAAACACTTGGGTACTCATAGAGTGAGGGGGAGTCGTTGACTCGTAGACGTGTTCGCTTGTACTTATATCAAGAGTAGGAACCTCGGGTAGAGGGTGAGCCAATCGATTGATTGAGCTCGATAGGATTTGTAAAATCGGAAAGAAGATTTTTAGTGAAATACTCGGTAGCTTGAATACCGAGAAGAGGACGTAGGCCGTTTTGCCGAACCTCTATAAATCGCGGTGCCAATTCTTTCCTTAACTTTTACTTTCCGCAACTTATATTATTGCTTATTTTCTTGCTTGCGTTTAGGACTTCTAGCATTTCATTAACGTTATTAAACGCTTAAGCTTAGAATTGCAAATAGTTGGGTTGTTAGTCGCACTTAATTTTAATTAGGTGAAAAACGCCAAAAACCTTATTCATCCCCCCCCCCCTCTAAGGTTTAGCCGCACGGGCCAACAATTGGTATCAGAGCCAAGGGTCTTGCATATAGAAATCTAGCGATTTAAGAGTTTAGATCCCGATGGCTAAGATGCTTAATTTCACTTCCGGTATTACTTCATTGCCCAATACTCCACCATTTTTTGATGGAGTAAATTATTCATATTGGAAAGATAGGATGAGTATGTTTTTGCAAAGTTATAATGTTAAACTTTGGATGAGCATAAAAGTAGGATATTCCGCACCTACATCCGAAAATAGCAAAAACCCAATCCCCGTAGAGGACTTAGATAATGCTCAACTAGAAGCCTACTCTACTAACGCTAAAGCGATGTACGCTATTGTTTGTGCCGTTTCCCCTAACGAGTACAACAAAATTTCCGCTTGTAAAACGGCTAAGGGTATGTGGGATAAGTTAGTGGTTATGCACGAGGGAACTAACCAAGTTAAGGATTGCAAACTCCAACTTTTAGTTCATGACTACGAGCTTTTTAAAATGAGCGAGGAAGAAACTATTTCCGATATGCTTGCTATATTTACAACTATTACTAATGGATTAACATCTCTTGGTAAGTGTTTGTCTTGTAAGGAAATGGTTTCAAATGTGATTCGGAGCTTACCGAAAGAATGGGAACCAAAGGTCACCGCAATTCAAGAGGCGCACGACATGAACACATACACTCTTGATGCATTGACGGGTTCACTCATTACTCACGAGATCACCCTCAATAGTCACAAGCCAATCTCGAAAAAGAAGGAGATAGCTTTCAAAGGAACAACTTGTGACGAAAGCGATGAGCTATCCGATGACGACAAAAATTCAACACAAATCATTTGAATCGTCAAGGAAATACTAAAGCTTAAAGGCAAACGCAAACATAAAGGTAAATCGTCAAATACTTCAATTATTTCTAACGATTTTGTTTGCTATGCTTGTGGCAAGGAAGGACACATGGCGAGAGATTGCGTCAAGAATCTCAAGAGCAAAGGCAAGAAGAAAATATCCACTTCAAGCTCTAGCGATAGCTCCGACCAAGATGAAGTCGCTCATCTTGGTTGCTATATGGCCATGGAAGACAACCATGAACAAAACCTCTCATCCTCAAGCGAAAGTGACAACGATGAGGTAAAAGATTTATCCCATGATGAATTAATTCACATGTGTGGAATTTATTCCGAAAAATTTCCTAAGCTTATAGAGAAGGTTAAATCTCTTAAAAGGATAAATTCTTCTCTCAATGAAGAAATAAGATCCTTGAAAAGAGATGACATTGAACACGAGTCTAGTCCGAAATCGTAATTTTCTTTACATAATCTAGATGACGGAAAGGAAGACTTGAAAGATAAAAACAATGATCTCATTATTCAAAACGAGTCTTTACAAACCGAGATCAACTTTCTTAAAAATGAGATGTCTAGACTTGCTAAAACTCTTTCAAAACCATTTTCTTTAGATTGCGACTTATTAGAAAATTTTGAAGAGTTAAAGGATGCTTTCGATAAAGTTAAAAGCAAAAACAATGTTTTGATTTCTCATGCTTTTAACTTAAATGACAAGGTCAAGCTTTTAGAAACCGAGAATGACACTTTGAAAACTAAAAACAACGAGCTTGTCGTTTCCATTGAAAAACTTGATTTAACAATTTCAAAGTTTTCTAAAGGTAAAACCGTTTTAGATAACATTTTGAGTTGTCAAAAAGATTTCAATGACAAAAGTGGTTTAGGTTATGATTGCATTAGTTCTAATACAAACAAAACCCAATTCGTCAAAGCCTCTAACATTTCTAAAACTCCTACCCCGCCTAAACAAGAGGTTGTTTTTACCAAAGGGAGTACTTCCAAGATTTTTCAAAAATCTTTTAATGATAGAAAAGGTTTAGGTTTTCAAACCAAATTGGATACTCCGAAAAACCTTCCCAAAACTTCGTATAACTCTCGTTATGCGAAAAAGTTTATGCATTGTGTACATTGTAGTAGAAATGAGCATATTTCTTCTAGATGTCCTTATCGTTTTCGTGTTAGTAGAAGCGATTTGAAATGGGTAGTAAAGACCCAAGTCACTAACGATGTCGGACCCAAAAGAAATTGGGGACAAAAAGACAAATCTCGTGTTGTAGGTATCTCCATCCAAAAGGAGAAAATCAACAAGTGGTTGACAACATCGGCAAAAGTCGTGGAAGTCCATAAAATCGACTCCACCATAAAAAATGAAGTACCATTGATCGACAAAGGTGGAAGGCATACCAACAAATGGTACCACTTATTTGGACTTGGAAACGCTCAATGCAAATGCCATTAGAGAGCGAACTCGACATCACATATTCGGTATACTCTACTCTATAATATTTACATATATGTGATTAGTTGGGGCATATGCATCATAATAACATTTTTCATGTTTTGGTTTTTCTTTGAAAACCCTCCACATTACCCCGTATTTTTATTGCATTTTGATAATGCCAAAGGGGGAAAAATGATATTAAGAGTAATGCGTCTTGTTATAATGCATCTTGTTAAAATGGAGGAGATATTTTTCTTGTAAGATCATCATTATTTTGTCATAATCAAAATGGGGAAGATTGTTGAACCATGGGTTCAATAATTGATTTTGATTATAAGTTTAATTATGTTTTAATGATTTTACGATTTCTCTATTTCGATGATATAATGCCTTGTCTTTTTCAAAAAGAGAAAATGTATATTTCAGGACGTCAGAAAGATAGAGCATTCGATAACGAAGCCACAGGTTCAAGCGGAACTAGAATCGGAGCTAAAACGAAGAAATTACAAGCATTCGAAGTAAAGCGGGAATGCTGAAAATTGCCAGAAAACGACCAATCGTCTGGACAAAAACGACCGATCATTTTGGTCCAAAATTCTTCCAGTGAGGTCGTCTTTTAAAAGACCGGTCGAATCTATAAAACGACCGATCGTTTTCTGAAAACGACCGATCGACTGCAGAAAACGACCGATCGTTTTCTGCAGATTTCAAAAACAGCTTTTTAGCTTATTATGGGAAATTGCTTAAAAACCAATGGATAAAAGGATAACACCTCATACAACGGTAACAAGGCCATTTATCCTTCAAATACCTCCCAAATTCATTGTTTGATAGATACCAAGCGATACACAATCAATCCTTCAACCTCTCTCCATCCTAAACACTTAAAATCACCATTGGTGAGAAAAAGCTCAAAAAGAGGGAAATTGAAGAGAAAGTGAATACAAGCTCAAACCAAGATCGAACAAAATCAAAATCACAAATTAGTTTATTTAGAAGCAATCAAATTGTGAGATTTGTTTTAATTTCAACAATTTTGTAAAGAGCGTTTTATAAGCTCATTTGTGAGTGAGTGTTTGGGTAGAAGCTTTTAAGCCAAAGTGTTGGTTAAAAGTTTTAGGTTAAACACTTGGATACTCATAGAGTGAGGGGGAGTCGTTGACTCATAGACGTGTTCGCTTGCACTTGTATCAATAGTAGGAACCTCGGGTAGAGGGTGAGCCAATCGATTGATTGGGCTCGATAAGATTTGTAAAATCGGAAAGAAGATTTTTAGTGAAATACTCGGTAGCTTGAATACCGAGAAGAGGACGTAGGCCGTTTTTCCGAACCTCTATAAATCGCGGTGTCAATTCTTTCCTTAACTTTTACTTTCCGCAACTTATATTATTGCTTATTTTCTTGCTTGCGTTTAGAACTTCTAGCATTTCATTAACGTTATTAAACGCTTAAGCTTAGAATTGCAAATAGTTGGGTTGTTAGTCGCACTTAATTTTAATTAGGTGAAAAACGCCAAAAACTTTATTCACCCCCCCCCCCCTCCTCTAAAGTTTAGCCGCACGGGCCAACAATAAGCTTGTAGAGTTCTTGTAAAGAATTGAAGGAGTTATTGTGGACTTATCCAACCATAAGACGGACCATAAATATATATGGTATGGTTGATGCATCGATATTATGGTCACATTCTATTGTTGTCCACAGAAATGCAGCACTTTCCAAACTCTAAGCCTAATCATTAAGTTGATGGTTTATTACCCGGATTATCTTGAAAAGTCTAGTCGACTTGATAATGCCGAATAGTTAAAATCAAAGTTTTGATTTGTATTACTTGACTTTGGGAATTGAAATTGAACATCATGTTGATTATGTTCAGACCCGAAATGGACTCACAGAAAATTTAAGCGATTGCAAATGATTGCACGCGTTATTTGATGATGCGCACCTATATATATTTCAGTGTAGGGTCACGATATATTGCACACTGCTGCATTGGTCCGTCTGAGGTTCATAGTCACTCAAAACACTAAATGCATACCAGTTGGTAGCTGGTTATGAGCCAGATGTCTCATATGAACGCGTGTTTGAGTGCTTGATTAATATTTTGATTGAGCCACAAAAGCATTCAAAATATGGACCTCTAAAGGGGACATACGTCGATTATGTATCCCCATCCTATCAAACGATAGAGTTACCTTGACAAGCGATCTTTTTATCGCATAACATGCGAAAATGACATTGCTAAGACTATACTCTCCATCGTTAGGAGAGATTTGCACATTAATGTTGAAAAGGAACGACGTGAAATAACATGACAATAACCCACTCAGTCTTAGCTTGATCCCCAAAATGCACTAAGTTATAAGTGCGTGCATATACTCCCCCAAGTCTAAATAAGTGCCAGACGCACTTGGAAATTTATGAAATGTCACGAGATCATATATATACCAGCTTGAAATTGCTTGCAAGGATAGTCATCCCTGTTGGACGTCGTGTTCTTGTCAAAACACGTTGTTTTGGTGGAACCCGCAAAGCAAATGACGTTGTCGTCGGCCGTCAGTCTGTAGTCCTTCCCATGTAACGAGGAAGTTGACCGGTTTTGAATTCGTTCAGCCCCAGAAGTGGTGAACTGAAACTCGTTTGTCGCACGAGATTATAGAGGATCAAAGAGATGTGTGATTCCTCCTCATCCTGAAAATCTCGAAATATCTGTCGATCATGATATCTTAGACGATATTGAAGCGAAACGAGACTGTCATTGCTTACTTGTTCATTTATTCGGTGACGACTGATAATATGAGCAAATTATGACAGGGAACCACATATCGTTGTCTAAAGACAACAAAGATCAGACTGACCAAATGGAAACCTACATTCCAAGGCAAATTCCTTAGCGAAACAAAGTGTGTGTGGACCTGTCGTTCCAACATCACCCAATGTCTAAACTAGTTTGTTTATTTGGGCATTTGTAAAGACGTGTGATGAGAATAATGAGACTGTATAAGTGCTCACCTACTAGCGCAATGCTTCTCTCACAACTTGAAATTGATTACGAGATGATATACTTCTTCGTAATGGGCGTTATAATGGTCTCCTACTTTATCAGTTTAGTAGTTTCTGAAAAATTGAGTATGCAGCCATGAATGTGGTCATATTTTATCTCTGTGGGGATTTAGACAAGAGATGTGGATGAAGGTCCCTGTGTGACTTCATATACTTGAATCAAGAAGTTCCTTACCACGGAACACGATCTCAATTGACTGAGACGTTCACTGTATGGATTAATATAATCCGAGCGGATGTGGTATACCCGCCTAAGTGAGCACTTGATCAGCTTGGGATACTTGAACAAGTATTATGCCCTTGCGTGTTTTGAAGCAATCCATGTTTTGGATTTGCCCTGCGAGATGAAGGATCTTAGGAAGACATGGTAGTGACTCGGCCTGATGATCGAGTCCCGTAAAGATTGAATCTAAGTCCATGATTCAGACTACACCCAGAAGGTGTTTTGACGCTTAGTAAGTCATCAAATTCTCCCATGATCGTTCGATCACTAGCCATTGATATAGACTCATTCCGTCCCTGGAGTGACGTTGAAGAGATATCAAACCATGATGTTCATATCCGAGTACCATAAGCGCACCACTGTACTTGGTCTAATGTGCTAGGACAAACATCTCATCTGCTGTAAATTATATAGCTCGACACATCATCGCGCTAACACACTACCACGACAATGGCATTAAAGACATTCTTCCATTACCTTAAAGGTACTATGGAAAAGGACTTGTTTATCACATTTGCATCATCGAGTGGGCCTACCCTCATTGATATTCGAAATAACGCGACCCTTATCGGTTACGCCGATGCAGATTACTTATCAGACCCGAATAAGGGACGTTCCCAATCTGGTTATGTCTTTACCATCGGGAACACGATGATATCTTGAAGGTCTCGTAAACATACCATAGTGGCTACTTCGACAAACCACTCTAACCTATTTGTGCTCTACGAGGCGACCAGAGAGTGTGTATGGCTTCGAGCGGTTATTGGCCATATTAGAAGTACATGTGATCTTACTTACGATCCTGATGAACCAGTTGTCATTTATGAGGATAACACCGCTGTTATTGATCAAGTGAAACATGGTTACATCAAAGATGACGCCACTAAGCATATCTCGTCAAACTTGTTCTTTACACATGAACAACAAACGCTTCAAAGTATTGAAGTGAAGCATATTGGATCCGAGAACAATCACGCAGACTTGTTCACCAAGTCACTGCCAAAGTATTCGTTCCAAAAACATGTTAGAGCGATCAGACTTAGGAAGCTCTCCGATCTTTCCTAAACGACATGTCTGCAAGTGAGGGGGAGCATCCTGACGTATGCTTAGCACCCTATTGTGTGTATCCTCACATATACTTAGCACTATGTTGCGTGCAAGTGAGAAAGATCATCCTGACGTATGATTAGTTCTCACTAGTTATTATACCTGCATTCGGTTATATGCAAGTAAGGGAGAGCATCCCGATGTATGCTTATTTTCTACCTAGTCGAAATTCCCGCACCCAGTTGTGTGCATGTGAGGGGGGGCATTATGATGAATGTTTGTGTACTATTTTTATCCTTAGTTCAAGGTTTTGTCCCACTGGGTTTACCTTGATAAGGTTTTTAGCGAGACACATTTGTAATCCCGTTCTCACTAATGATTGCCGAAATCAGGGGGAGAATCCGGTTGTATACTTCTAACCACCGTGTCCTCTTTTGTCCTTCGATTAGAGTGTTTTTCCCACAGGGTTTTCTCTAACAAGATTTTTAATGAGGCACATCGTGTATGGTTATTTCTCCCGTTTTTACTGACAGTTATGCACTCTTTTGTCCTTCGATCAAGTTTTTGCCACTGGGTTTTCTTGGCAATGTTTTGATGAGGCACATATTTTCTAGTCAGTTCATTCACGCACTTGTATAGCGTTTCGGCCCACTCCATTCGGCAACACCATTTTGGCCTATGATTCAGTTTTTGTCCCACATCGGGTTTTCCGGACTTGAGGTTTTATGTGTTGGCAATATCGAATGCGACTCAACAACTTATTAGAGTTTATGAAGACGAGAAAGCTTGCAGCATTTTTGGACATCCAAGGGGGAGTGTTGTGATATATTATATGGTTGTCCATATTCATGTATATGTTATATACATTATGTATAACCTTTAAGTTTAAGACTTATGATTTTCTAGCTTACCGCATATACATGTATTTTGTTCCATCTCTCCACTATATAAAGGAGTTGAATTCTTCATAGTTTAACACACATTCGTACTTGAATAAGAATACTTTACTTTCTCTCCATACATTTCTTGCTATGTCGATACTTTACTAATAGTTACCACACAACAAGTTTTATATTTTCTAGAATTAGTTATTCTTCAAATATATTAATATAGTATTATGTAGTCTATAAAACAAGCTCTGCAGTTACTGCGTTGAGGTGTAAACAGAAAATCACAGAAGAAAAGATAGAGAGGCATCTTGCTCAGTGCTAAACCGGGAAAAAAATTATTTAGTGTAATATCTGCTGATAATGATTTAATTATCATACTAGGAAAATTAACAATTGACGTATCGAACTATAATAATGTTCACAATTTACGTACCGAACTTTTTATTTTGGTCATGTTCGTTGTAAATTGTATAAATTTAACCCCGAATTTTCTAAAATGTCTCATTTTAATATAAATTCATAAATATATAATTATATTACATATATGTATATATTTACACACACACACAGACATATACATATATCATTCTATTATAATAAGTCAAAACAAGTCAAATGAGACTGCCAAATTTAGCCATTTTTTTTCAAAAATACTCCTACACCTTTATATTAATTAAAATAATATCATACTCCCATAAAAATATAAAAACTAAAAACTAATAAAACTATTTATCTCTCTTTAATAACAAAACATTCTTTTAAATCTTAAACTATATATTTTTTTTATTATTCACGTATTTATATCATAACTATAACTATTTTTTATATTTGTATTGCATTACGCGCCGAACACGCAACGCGTGAGGCACGATTACTAGTGTATATATACGTATATACACGTTCATACATGCACACATGCATATATGTATAAATACATATAATATAATGCATATACATATATTATTGCAAATAATATAAATTTCATATTAACAATTTCTTCTTATATATATAAATGATGTTTGTGTACATGAAAAAATTATAAATATTTAACAATTCTCTTTTTATTTAAAAAATGAATACTTTTTTTGAAAAAACATAACAATTTTTCTTTCCGTTTTTTCACGAAATTATTCAAATAATGACGTGACATCAAATAACTTTTGCTTTGAATGTCATAAATCTAAAACTTACTTTATCTTCGTTTTAGAGAAAGTGTAAAAAAACTTTTAATTTTTTTATTTTAGAAAAACAAAAATTTCAAATAAAATCTAGTTAAATAATATGTTTTTAAAACTGAAAAACTTAATATGTATGTACATATGTGATTTAGTAGAAAAATTATATATTGTAATATTTCGAAAAGACTGGACTAAATTTATAAAAGTTACAAATAATAGGATCAAAATGAAAATTGAAACTAACTTTCATCCAACTAAATTAACGGCGATACCTGAATTGTGAATATATGATAGTTCAGTACGTCAATTGTTAATTTTAATAGTTTGTTACCTAAATCATTAACAAAATATAATATATTACGCTAATCGTATTTTTTCCCATTCTAATCCATTTTTAGTAAGATGACTTAGAATTTTTTCTTCTTGTTTTTAATATAAACAATTTTAAGGGAAAAATTGTACGAAAAATTCAACAAAAAAATTGCTGAATCCAAATGAAAGTGACGGTAACAACGGTGTTCATCCTTTATCAACTGATGATGATCCGTTGACTCAAGTTTTCGGTAAGGGAGCAAAGGGTCTTTCAGGTATTGGGAGGCTTATTTTTAAGCGTAAGTATGAGGCTGCCCTTCATCCTTTTATATTATGTACTCTGAGAAAATACGTGAGAAAGGAATTCTAGAAAGGAAGGCTGAGAAAAAGGAGAGACAACTTGATTTTCTCTATGGTTTTTGTAAGGTTAGTCGATCATTTTTATATAAAAGACTAAAAATTCGTGAAATGGGATATACATGTGTTTTACAACCTTTTGTTTGCTTTCAAAAAACTGAAATTCTCTTTCCTGTACAGTCGAAGATGATTGATGAGTCATAAACGCCCATGTCCACTCCCGAGTTAGCAACTATATCCATGCCAAAGCCGGCTAGAGAGTCGTCAACACCGTTTCCTCGATTGATGATGAACAATGAACAAGTGCCACCAATGCACGGAGGGGATTTCAGATCGAGGATGTGTGAATTGTTTGATTGGGACATGAATTTAGTAGTATATGCGAGTGAAGTTATTGATCCAATGCATAAATATGTGTCATAATTATCGCTTAAGTGAACATATGAAGTTGAGCTTGAGTATGCGAATGATACTTCCTGCAAAACTTTACAAGAAAACATCTGATGCAACAACATTTCGAGAATGTGGCCAAAAGCACTGATAAAATTTCGAGAGCCAAGGTAGTGACACGTGAGTAACTTTTCAATCATATATTTTTTTCTCTACTCACTTAAATAGAATAACTTGTAATTTTTATGTTGTTATGAATTCCCTATTACTTTCTCTGTTCCCATTTAATTGTCCATTACGAAACTACGTGTCATTTAGACCGGCTTATAACTTGTATCAAAATTGTCGAAATAATTTTTTTTTAAATCTAATCATAAAATTTAACATTTGAACTATATGATCAACTTTTGAAAATTTTCATTTCGACAATTTTGATACAAGTTCTTGGTCGGTCAAAATTACACGTAGTTTTGTAATTGACAATTAAATAGTATCGGAGAGAGTGAAACTTCCAAACTAGAAAAAAAATATATGTGATAAACAGTCCTCCTTGTCTTGTTTGGAATTTTAAATACTTTATTCATCATGAGTTTGTTTGTTTTTTAGATGTTTCTTCTAAATTATCCTTATGCAGGTGTAACATTTTGTGTTGGTCAATGAAGAAGATCGAGATCTAATAGCGAGTAAGACTTTGGAAGACGAAGACGAAGGAAGATTATGCAGATAGCTAGACTTAAGATTTTAGATTTTAGATTTTGTGTCGTCATTTGTTATTAACTGAAAAGCCTATTTTGTAAACCATTTAGTTTAGATCATTTCATTTTTCCTAATTAATTGGTAGTATACTTGACTTATAAGTAGAACTATATATTTTCCATTTTGTTGTTGTTGAAGATTAACAATTTTCCAGTTATTTGCCTGTTGAGAAAGTCAGTAAGCAAATGGTGATTATCTTCTTTTATAATGCATATTCTTTTTTATAATTATTTATGCGTCAAAATTATGTGCCACGCCACTCGGTATTAATCAGCTTTTGGCTGCAATTTGGAATTCCTCAATAATCCTATGATAAAATTTGGAACGCCAGACACCTGTTCCAAATTGATAACATTCTGGCACGGACAACATGCGTTCCGAATTTATATATAGTCGTCCCTAAATAATGGCAGGTCACATTTTGGCTTGCCTACGAGTCGTAAATTAATAGGAACCCCTCTGTTCCGTTCCAAAATGCCCAATTCGGTGTAGTGATTGGCTAAAAGCTACTATATTAAAAGTCATGTTTATTGTTATGCATTTGTTTTTTTTTGGATATTCGTATGTTGCAAAAACTCCGATTTAAGCCAGAACCGTGTAGATGAAAAACAAATAAAGCATTAAAATGTAAATATACAAAACCGATCATCGAATGCAAAGCTACTCTATTTGATTAATCCGAAAGATTAATACTGGATGAGTTAATTTTTTGTTGAGTGAGTTACAAACTTTCAATCAGTGTACCGTTTCTATTAGATATGCCGGTTATTTTTTTATTCTTCTTCTTTTTTCATAACAAAACTACAAAAGTTGACACCACTAACTCATTTAGTAACAAGTTCTTTTCTCCTTGTGGATTAAAATTTCTCGATTATTTACCAAACATGTTGTTCTCTTATTACTCGTAATAGTCTGTGCTGAAAATTAAGTAATTAGTTATATATAACAGAATTTACAGCTTTTGTTATATGGCTGTTGGTTAGTGGTGTTATGTTATGTCATTTTAGACTTTTAGTCGTTTTGACTGACAAGCAACATGTTGGGACAGTTAACAGTTGGGTGTTGAATGGTTATTAAAGATCGTTTTTTTCCCTTTCTATTTACTAGTAGTGATCAATGAGTTTCTGGTTGATGTCGTCTTGTTTTTAAGTAGTGCGATACTCTTGAGTCCTGATTGTTTAACCATTTCCATACATAAGAAGCAAGTGCCATGGGATATTATTGGCGAGAGAATATCAGTATTCACTCGTCTGAGATCTCACTACCGACAGGAACCCCCGGCCAAGCCCTTGAACAGATCAGTTAGTTTGGCGCCCCAGACTAATTCGCACCGGAACGGACCCAAAGAGGGACGGAGAGGGATGTCGGGCACAACTCCTCAATTAATGTCACCCACGTGCGGAAAGCCCTGAACATAGGCGCGAGGCCGACCCGACAGGCGGGCCCCCCTGCTAGAAACTCTACGTGGCCTAATCCCAGAGGACCGCGAATTAAACTCACAGATCGTCCGTATTGTTGTCACAGCCCAATATTCCTCTCACGCCGTTAGATCGTAAACTAACTGTATAGTGATCCAAGGGTCATTACACGCATAATGACACTATAAATACCTCCTAATGCTTCACCAAAGGCCCCTATCTCTTTCTTCTCACTAAAACCGAAAAGGACGAAAAGACCAACGATACCATCCCGGAATAGCTGATTATTTGTCTATACCCACCCGGCACCACCACTCATCCCCTCGATCCCTCCTCTTTTATACAGTTAAGCTATACCTCATCTTTTTCAATACTAACTTGAGCGTCGGAGAGGGATAACTTGGGCTCAACCCGGGTCCCATGTTTGTTTCGTGCGCAGGTTCAGTCAAGACGATGGAAGGGCACAAAGAAACCCCAGATCCACAGGTTACGCGTCCCACTCCGAGCCAGGAGGTCGTCTATATCCCATCTAAGTGTAAGTCGGGCCTAGGAATAAAAATAGGCTCGCCAATTATCATAAGTCAAATTGAAAGATCAGATTTCAAAATGGCATTGGTTGTTTAGTTCTAAGAAAAATGATAGTAATTGGTTTCTTAAGCTAAGCACCGACACATGTTGTATATCTCAGTCTTAAATTAATATGCCACTATCATAAGATTGACTTACTCGATTAAAACTCTAGTATATATTTGGAGTAATTATTAAAACATACAGTTTAACAAAACATATTAACAAAACATACACCTAATATATCAATTATAAAAAGTATGATTTCTCTCTCTACTCATAATATATCTTTATAGTATATTCATAAAATTTATCTCTCTACAAATATTCGCAAAAAACCGACATCATCTCCGGTAAAACATTTAATTTGTTAAAAATAAAATAAAAAATTTTCAAAAAAACTCGAAAAAATTAAAAAAAATATATTATTTTTTTTTTGAAAATTTAAAAATAAAATAAAAAAACAAGTCAAAATAAATAAATCGAGAAAAATGCATACACATTCCAAAAAATGTATATAAACAATCCAAAAAATGTGTATACAGAATCGAGAATACACAATTTATAAAAGTGTATACACAATCGAAAAAAAATGTACAAATAATCCGAAAAAATACATACACAATCGAGAAAATTACATACAAAATCCGAAAAAGTGCATACACACAATCAAAAAATTGCATACACAATTCAGAAAATTGTATATACAATCCAAAAAATTGCATACACAATACCAAAAAAGGCATACACACTAAGAAAATTGCATACATAATACAAAAAAGACATAAATAATAAGAAAAATGTATACACAATCCAGAAAAATGTATACACAATCCAAAAAAGTGCATAGACAATCGAGAAAATGGCATACCGAATAAGAAAAATACATATATAATACAAAAAATACATGCACACAATGAGAAAGTGTATAAACAATAACAAAAATGCGTAAACAATCGAGAAAGTGCATACACAATCGAGAAAACACATACACAATCAAGAAAAATGCATACATAATATAAAAAAATACATACACAATACAGAAAAATACATACACAATACAGAAAAATACATATACAATCCAAAAAAGTGAATACACAATCGAGAAAAAGGCATACACAATAAGAAAAGTTTATACATAATACAAAAAAGTAAATGCACAATAAAAAAAATTACATACACAATAAAAAAAATGCATATACAATCGAGAAAGTACATAAACAATCGAGAAAATACATACACAAATCGAGAAAAGTGCATACACAATACGAAAAATGCATACACAATCGAGAAAATTGCATATACAATCGAGAAAAGTGCATACACAATCTAAAAAATTGCATACACAATCGAGAAAATGGCATACAAAATAACAAAAGTACATACACAATAAGAAAAGTGAATATATAATACCAAAAAGTACATACACAATACGAAAAAGTACATACAAAATAAGAAAAATATATACACAATCGAGAAAATGCATACACAATCGAGAAAGTGCATACACAATCGATAAAATAAATACACAAATCGAGAAAATTGCATACACAATCAAAAAATGCATACACAATGCAGAAAAGTGTAGACACAGTTCAAAAAAAATGCATACACAATCGACAAAATAGTATACACAATAGCAAAAGTGCATACATAATACCAAAAATGACATACACAATATAAAAAAGTGTATAAACAATAAGAAAATTGCTTACATAATAAGAAAAATGCATACAAAATCGAGAAAATACATGCACAAATCGAGAAAAGTACATACACAATCCAAAAAAGTGTATACATAATCCTGAAAAGTGTATACACAATCCATAAAAGTTTTTAATTTTTTTTGTGATTTTGGATATTTTGAATTTTTCTTGGTTTTATTTAATTTTTTTTTTTACCATTTTTCAGATTCCCGGCTTTTTTTGAAGGTTTTTTCATTTTTTTTTATTTTGGAATTTTCTTGGCTATTTTTACCATTTTTCGGTTCCCGACTTTTTTTGAACGTTTTTTCATTTTTTTGTGATTTTGGATTTTTTGGACTTTTTTACTATTTTTTTGTTTTTTCTGGTTTTCGGCTTTTTTGAAATTTTTTCCATTTTTTTTTTTGATTTTGGATTTTTCTTGGTTTTTTTTTGTTTCTTACCATTTTTTTGGTTTTTTTTCGAGTTTCCGATTTTTTTAAAGGTTTTTTCAGCATATTTTTTTGGTTTTTTGGATTATTTTTCCAATTTTATCATTTTTTCTATTTTTTTTGTAATTTTATTAGGTAATTAGGTGAAAGATCAATGTTTAATTAATTTTTCTTAAATAGTTTCGTTTCTACATAACAATTCTTAATTAAGTCTATATTTATTGGAGTTGTATGTTTTGAAAATAAAAGTCTTGGATTGTAGTTTTTGTAGACTTGAAAGGTTGTATGTTTTGGTAATTTTTTCAATATTTTTGCTAGTTTAGGAGATTTTATATATTTTTTTAGTGTTGCCTATTCTTACATGAAGGCCCAACCGTACATATTTTTATTAAATGAATGACTTTGTGTTTCTCTCTTCAAACATGCTCACCTTCTTTTTGTTTCTTAGACCTTGCAATTGAGTAAACCTCGTGGTTGTTCTTCATAGTTCGTTTTTTTTTGTTGTCTATCGCATTTATTTTAATTTTATCCATGCCTAAAATAGAAATGGAAAACTAACAAAAGAAATAGTTCTAGACATCATTCTATTATAATATACGAACCCAGTCAAATGAGCCTGTCAAATTTAACCACTTTTTTCTCAAAAATATTTCTACACATTTATATTAATTATAATAATACTATACTCCAATAAAAATATAAAAAGTAAAAACTAATAAAATTATTTATCCCCTTTTAACAACCAAACATTATTTTAAATCTTAAACTATGTTTTTTTTATTATCCACATATTTATATCATAACTATAGCTATTTTCTATATTTTTATTGCATTACGCGTCGTACACGCAACACGTGTGACATGAATACCGGTCTAGAAATAAGTAAAGAGTTACAGTATTCTAGAGATCACATCTTCATACTGGATTGTATTTTCACACTTTGGATAGTTTTTGTAGGGTTATTGTAATTAATTTGTATTGGTGCGAGGACAAGTACAACTATCTCTTTTACCCTGATAAAATTCTGGAGACCAATACTCCCAATATCATTTTGTATCAATAACTATGAATTCAAATCAATTAGTAATTATACAAAAGCAATTAGTAAGAGGTCCTCCAGGGGAAGGTGGAGCACATATGCCACCCGAAGGGAAGCTCGATTTGATGCATTCGCTGTTACAGTCTTTAATATCTTTACATAGCCCTAAATGTATCCATGTCTCAGCTGCTCAAATAATATACTTTTTATAATGCTTGAGAATTTCCTCGAGATGTATTCATGTGGACATCTTATTAAAATTAATCCGATCATAATTAACTGCGTATATATTTGTATTTATGATATCCTGGATAAAGATATATTAATCTACTGTAAGGAACTTTGGATGAACTAATGCGAATGGGTGTAAGCCTCGCTGCTCGGAAACACCCAGTGCTGACCACACTGAGAGAGATGAAAGTGCAGGTAACGCCAGTTGGCGAAGTGGCGTTAAGCATCCCTAGCGATACGAAAAGAGAGGTCGTGATGATCTAGAGAGTAGTTGTCTTATGTACTATCTGGAACAAAAATATGTTCCGAGTCTTCGGGCAAGCCAGCTGAAAAAATCAGCGGTGCAAAGGAAAATTCGAGTAAGCTAGCTAACTATTGAAACAACACAAATTTCTGTTTCCAAGCAAGTTGAGTTACTCAAGTAATTTAGTATACCCCGTTTATTATATACATATGAACCATATTATACATTCAATTTAAAGTTATTATTTATCTAAAAAATAAAAGTGTTCCCAATTGAACCAATACATAGACCAGTCTAAGAATTCAAGGGAACTCATGGAGGCTACTATGCTTGAAAAAAAAAGGGAGGCTAATGCTTCAATGCTTGTAACAACAGTGTATTTTATTGTCTGATACAAGAATTTGATATTTTGCCAGATGCGGTAACTATGTACTGTGTATAACGGTAGCTTTTAGCAAATGTCAATTAGTTAAGCCTTACTTTAAATCATAATTAGATCCAAGTTTTCCCCCAATTTAAGATCAAATACTTTTTATTTTTTTGATATTGATTTGTACAAATATAAAGAAGCAAAAAGTTGCTAAATAAAAGAAGCAAATGCATAGACGTAGTACCAGTTGCTAGATAAAAAGTATACTTATTTAGTTGAGATAGAAAAATATATTTTTAATGTTTTATTTATACGTAATAGTTAGTATATTAACTACCACTACAACAAAAGTAGGATTTAGAGACGATCAAAATTTGTCTGCAAATGTTATATTTTGGGTACAACTAATTTTTCAAGGATAAAAATAACTTTTTTGTCTCCAAATCCAACTGTTAAAAAAATACTTTTGCTCCGGTTTTTTTTCCTTTAAAAACAAAGCAACTAACTCACCAAATGCTAAGTTAGTTTTACAGAGAGAAACAAATTAAGTGATAGAGAGATAGCTAAGTTTTTTGCAATGTTTGGTCTTTGTATTACCAATAGCGCCAGTTCAAGTGAATAATGCAAGTAGTTAAAAAAAACAAAACAAAACCTGAACAAACTCCTTTCACCTCGTTAATGACTCAGTTTGGAGTCCAATTTCTCCGTCCATTCCATGTCCATTTACTTATTTTCACTCAAATTTTAAATTTTCACAACTTGTTCCGCAAATTTATAAAATTTTATATTATATTGTATTCAAATTTTAAAACATTTGTACATAATATTGTTTTCGATAATTTTTCTAAGATTTAATGTTTAATTTACACTAATTTATACATTTAAATTAAGTGTGGATTTTCTTTTAAAAATAATTATTGGAATGTATTGATACATGTCTTATTTAATTGTACAATTAGTTTAGCATAATCGCTATTTTTCGGCTTCTACAGATAATGTTATATTATTTGTTCCATTCAACTCGTTAAGCGTTCAAGCTAGTTCATCTTAAAAAAATAACATGAACAAAAAACGAGGGCCGAGCTAGGTGTAAAACATAGTCAGGTGGGGACTTTGGTTGGGTTATGAACCAATGGCTGAGATCAATTGGTATAATTGTAGTCTGTATATATAAGAACCCTATTATCAGTTAACATAATCAATTATTTTCCCTTATAAATAAATAGAGGAAAATTTGTTAAATTGGTATCACATAAGTTTCCTTATAGTTTACTCAAATATAGATAAACTTATCTCATTTCCCTAAATTAAAGAAAAAGAATTGTTCCCTTATAAATTAAAATAATATTCTATCTTTACTCTCCTTCCACCTTTTCTCTTAGATATATATTAAAAAATTAATGTGAGTTGAAAGTAAATTATTAAATAATATTTTAATATTATAGTGGAGATGATAGAGTAATTGATGTGAAAATTTTATTATAATAAATTAAATAATATGACTATTAACCCGAATTTAGAGAAACTGTTCAGTTAATTGATGCGGATGTTCTAAGGTATTTTATCATTTTGAATGTATGATTGACCGAAGGACCCCTAAAACAAAACGGTTTTCATCCAATATGAAATATGTCAAGTGTACTAAACCCAAAAACTCATATTTTTGGTATTAAAACAAAAAATGTTCACCGGAAGAAAAAGTTAAGATAGCAACAGTTTAATTTTTGAAAACTGTGGGTAAAGTGAGTGTCGCTAAATTTTAGCAACAGTTTAGCAACAAAAACCGTTACTAGTGTTGCTAAATTTAGCGACACTCACTTTACCATCAGTTTAACAACAGACGCTCTGATAGTTAGCTGATATTTTTTGTATTGGTTTCTAGTCGACGCTATAAAACATTAATGGTGGATTTTATATAAATTATGGTTCATGGATGTACATACGTACCGAGTCTACTGACGAACGTGAATATGTTTTTAGTGGATCCATGCAATTTTGGAGAATAATTGCTTATTATAAAACTTATATCAGATTTATAAATTATAATCTACCTCGGGAGAATCTTGCAAAGCTAAATACCAAAAATTTCTGCTCTATGGAAATTGGAAACAATAGTTTGTTTGGCGTCTATCGTTTAAGAGCCACATCTATTTTAATTTTCTTTCGCTTTTAAGTTATTGAGAGTTGGATGCACCGGCGGATCCAACATGTGTCCAGTGGGGGCTATAACCCCCGCTGAATTTATACTAAGTAAATATTTATATTAGTATTGCAACAAAAATGAGTTAGGTTAGTTGGTAATCCACCTAACCTTAAGTTCAACTACCTCACTCGACGCCTGAGTTTGATACGCAGCTCTTGCCTTTTTTTTTTTAAAGCCTTTTTCTTGTTGAAGAATAATTATATTTTTTGCATAATTGAAACAAAATTTAGCTTAGCTTCTTTCATTACCTTTATAAAAACATTGATAATTTACCAAATTGGTTTTTTTTTTCTTGATCAACATTCTAAATTTATTCCTTTTTGAAATTCAAAGTTGGTGCATTGTTTACAAAAATGTGGTTTCATTTGTTTGTTTGTTTTTTAGTTATCATATAAACTATTCGATCATTTAAATATGTTATTTTTTTATAGGGGCAATTAACATAAACATATCATACCCCTATTATATTAATAAAAACATACACTCAAAAGTTAAATTATCAAAAACATACTTTCAATAAATAATTAATAAAAAATTAAAAATCTGATTTATCTCTCCCATTCTATTTGCTCTCTCTCTCCTCCTCTGAGCTTCTCTCCAATCTCTCTATACTCCTTCTCTCTCCATCCGATCTCTCTCTTCCTCCTCACTCTCATCCATACTCTTTCTTTCCGATATTTCTCATCATGTTTTCTCTATTTTTTCGATCTTTTTTTTCTCCTTTCTCTCCGATTTCTCTCTTCCATAGAGATTGAGACGGACACATCTATCGGAATGGGCGACGAGTGTGTACAGCGAGATCGAAAACTCGAGTTTGATGTTGACGGAGATGTGGTCGTCGAAGAAGAGGCCCACAACGACGACGTGATAGTTCGAGATCGGATGACGGGTAAGAGTTAGATTTGTTTATTAGTTTATAATGTTGAAAAATAAGTGTATGAATTACGTGAATTAATTATATAGAGTTGAAATTATGTATATGAATTATGTAAATTGAGGTATGAATTTTGAGAATAAGTGTATGAACTTTTGGAATAAGAGTATGAAAAATACAAATTAGGGTATGAACTTTTGAAATAATTTTATGAAAAATACAAATTAGGGTATAAACTTTTGAAATAAGGGTATCAAAATATACAAATCAGGGTATGAACTTTTAAAATAAGGGTGTGAACTTTTGGAATAAGGGTATAAAATATACAAATTAGGGTATGAACTTTTGAATAAATGTATGAACTTTTAGAATAAGGGTATGAAATATACAAATTATGGTATAAACTTTTGAAATAAGGGTATCAACTTTTGGAATAAGGGTATGAAATATACAAATTAGGGTATAAACTTTTGAAATAAGAGTATGAACTTTTGGAATAAGAGTATGAAATATACAAATTAGGGTATGAACTTTTGGGTATGTTTTTGTTAATTAGAAATTTTTGAGTATGTTTTTGTTAATTTAGTTTCAAAAGTAGTATGTTTTGTTAATTTATCTTTTTTTTTATAATAAACTATTATATGGCTTGTTTATATAGTTGGCTTAATATTTCATTCTTTAAAATATAAAACATGATGATTTAACATCCAAAACTATTATAATTGTTTTTTGTTTTTGTGTTTAGACATTCCAATTCTTTTTCTCTATCCAAAGCGGCGGGTCATAAATCAAATTGATTTTTGTTCGATTTCTTCCGTTAGTACGTGATTAATCAATAACTAATTTTTGTTAACCAATTCATTGTTGTTTTATTTGTTTCAAGGATTGTAAAAGAAATGCTATGCATATTCTTTTGGTAGGATAAAAAGAAAAGTTCAGTTGCACATTGTTATGAAATTACACAAACTTTACCATATAATCATACTTTAACTATATAACAAAAATTCGTGATTTCTATCTTAATCGTGCTCCCTCTAACTCAAATCATGGGTAGACATACATTTTTTTAACGATCTATATCTAGGGCTGTAAATAAGACGAAAATTTCATGAAAAATCATTTCGTTAATATCTCGTTTTCGTTAATTAATAAAATAAAATGATAATGAAATAAAATATACATTTCGTTTAGTAAACGAAATGATAATGATCATAGCCGTGTTCGTTTCATTAAATTTCGTTTCCGTCTAATTTATATATCTACAAATATACATATAAATACATACGTGTGTGTATTTGTATCAATAAATGTATAGTATAAAAAATATTAGTAGTAATATGAATATAAAACTCATTATTTTAAATTATATAAGGTGGTGTGTAAATAAGATTACGTGTAACATATTGGTTAACGTAATAAATTTAGAGTTACTAAGTTACTTATAAATTAATAGGGTTGTGAATGGGGTGAAAATTTTATAAAAAATTTCATGTTCTTTTCGTTAAAAGATCGTTTCGTTTTAATTCATTACTAAACGAAACAAAACCATAACGAAAAACTCAAAAACTAAACGAAACGAAAACAAAATAAAATGTTTTTGTTTCGTTTCATTATCAGCGATATCTATACCTTATCTTTGGACTTTGGGCATATGTCCCATTTAAATATGATATATTAGTTGTCTAGAATATTTAAATAGAGAAAAAATAATCCTATTCAATCTTAGATATTGCGGTCAAACCAGGAAAATTTATGTACTCGAGATGGACTTTATCTTTTACTTAAAAGGTTTATTGAATTCTTTCAAGTCCATGACGTTGTAAAAACCCGTATTTTTCTTTAATTTAAATTCTTGTTCTTGTCACTTTATAGGGATTTAAAAATACTATTTTGGTTTATTACAATATTATTAGCAAGATGATTAGTCGTTTAGAAATTGTGTACATGATTAGCCTTTATTAATTACCTTATTTTGAGTTATGGGTGGAAGCAAAAGGGTAGGAAAACATAAACCGAACTTGATGTGGTGTAGTAATGACATAATTAAGAATTACTTCTTGACTTTATGTGTAACGTGTATCATAAAGTTAATTATTTGCTATCATGAGTTAATAAGACTGTTACGTTAATTAGATAAAAGAAAATTCTTAGCAAATTGTAGAACGTGAGGTTTAATGTGAGCAATTAATGTCTTTTATGTATGGCTCTTGAGTTGGAGGTCTTATGTAACCCGCTATGTTATATATATATATATATATATATATATATATAACACTTAATTTACGGAAGAGAAAAAGAACTTACATTATAGTTATACATATATAAATTTCTTTTTTGTCCTTAAACCACCACCATCACCACCACCAGTACACTACCATGTACAATTTAAAAATCGACAGAGTTGGTTAGAGAGTGGTAGAAGAGCATGTTAATTTCCCAATACAATATAGTGTTCAGAGACTTAGGAGTTGAATCCTTATGAATTTTCGTTTTGAGCGGTTTTTCTTACTTATTATTATAAAATCACATTTCATTTTTATAAGTGTTTGCATGTTAAAATTATATTTTGAAATATCAAAAGTTATATATGTATTTTGTATCGAAAAACAACAGGTATGAAAAAGAAAAGTTATTTCTATACGTTGATGAACGTAAAGAAAAGTAAAATGTTTATATGCGTCGATGAACGTATATTGTATATTTGAGAAATTTTATATTTTATTTTGTGATCATTATGGTATTATATTTAACATACTGGGAAAAAAAAATGATATAAAGACATTTGAGAAATACCGGTACAATGAATAAAATAGACCTATAGAGTCCATTTAGGATTGGAAAGTCTAATTACATAAAAGAGATTTAGGAAGTCAATTCAATGAATAAAATAGATCTCTAACATACACATACGATTGAGAAATTCAGTCTAGATAGATTTTTAATTTATATTATCGTATTGATCACACCTTAAAAATATTGAAAAAGATTTGTTATTTTTACAGTTTACTTATTACATGCATTGTGAGTTTTATTAAAGTTTAAAATGTTGTTTTTTCAAGAAAATAATAAGATGATAAAACCTATTTTCGACCATATATTATATTGCAAGGTTTATCATTCGTTAAGCTCGTTTAGCTTACCCCTCGATTTTATAATGTTTTCCGGTGTATAGTTGAGATCGAGTTAGTCGGGACCAAACAAACCTCATAGGGCTTAACATTTAAATTTCGATGCGTTGTAATTGTTATAGCTTGTAACGTAAGTTGTTGAGTTTTACGAGAACTGAAAATTGTATTTTTAAATGATTATCAAAGTGTTTTATTTGATGAGATTATTTGAAAATGTATTTTCTTTAAGTTAGATTTTGTCTAGCATATGCCACGCACGTGTTATTCAATCGTGTGACTCTCAAATTAGGTTTGAGATGTTACACATGTGTCATCAGTTAGTCGTATAGGCTCGTACATAGAATGGCATTAGGATCAAAATGGAGCTGCAGATTGAACATAGAGAGATTGATATGTACTGTTACTAAAACAAATGCCATCATAGTCAGGAACGAGTTAATATTTGGCTCCCATAGTTCTATTTGGAATGCTTGAAAGCTGTAATTTTTTTTGAAAGAGGCAACAGAGTTCAATCCTTTTGTTAAGAAATAGTCAAATATGCACTTTTCTTCTTATTGTTGAGTAGTGTTTTTCTAATTTCAGAACCGGTATATACCGTAAATAGATGATCACTGAGCCAGTTGCAAAGCTATCGAAGTCTACAGTGCATCACTTGTGTAGACATGTTATTGTTTTTATTTTTATTTTTATTTTGTAATCAACATGTTATTTATTTTTATAGAGAGCCATAATTGGTATGTTCAATTCCGGGGCAACTTGATAAACCACCACTGGATCAGTCTTACAAGTAAATACTTTCTTGCGTCATATATCTATCATTTGGCATTTTCTGAACGTAAAATTGCACTTTTAATCGCCAAATAGTAACTTCTCTCATTTTTATTCCACTTTCAACTTCAACAGTTATGGACCATATAGTCTTCAAATTTTGAACATGTTCGGAGAAGTGACAAAAAGAAACTACATAAATAGTAAAAAAACTTAACAATTTACACCAAACTTGCAAACTCTATTTGAACAGGGTTATCTCCAAACTTTATTTCTTTACTGATTCGATGCGATATTCGCACACTACCTTTTCTTTTATTAGTTATTTCTGTTTTTCTAAATTCTCGAAGACTTGTTTCTGCTGCATCATTCTTGCTCTCCGTTTCCACCGCATAAGTATCTTTTGGTAGGCAGATATTTTGACCAATCTCCATTTGTTTTTGAGAATTAATATCCTACAACCTTCTTTCTACCGTTGTATTTTCGTGCTTGTTAGGAAAAACTTCTATGTACCTTTCTTTTATTTGTTTCGGTTGGTAATAAATATTGTCAGGGCGAAGCCAGGATGTGTAAATGGGGGTGCCAAAATATATGTACAAGTAACATATTTTTATGGAGGGTGCCAAATCTACACCTAAAAAGAAATTGTACTAAAAAAAAAATTGCGTCACTTGGGATTTCTAAAATTATGGGGGGTGTCGTGGCTCCCGATCGTCCTCATTTAGCTTCCCCTGAATATTGATGAGAATTTGTGATCAAGGGAAAATTTAAGTGTTTCGTTTGTGCCCACTTGTAATTGATCTGGTTTTGAGCCACGACCATGTGCGAATGATTTCCTCTCTTTCCAAAGCAACCTCTATAAGCTCTATAAGCTGGACTTGAGCCACGTTTGGTCATTTTTGTAAGATGATTTTGGTCACATTATCACTTTTTACTTGTGTATTCGTAAAAAAAAATTGATTTTTTTTCTTTAATCATGATTTTATTTTATTTCTAAAGTATGTTATAACAAATCTGTAAAATTTAACTTTTTACATTTTGTTAGGTATTTATAATTAATATTAATGTTATATGTTATTGTGCTAATTAAATTAATTAAGATATTTGAAAGGTTTGGATAGTAGGCTAGCTACATCATAGGCACTTACAGAATTAACGCCGATAATTGTAACTATATGCATATAAAATGACAATTTGATCAAATATCAATTCTTCGGCTTTATTTGTGAAGTCTCTATTCCTTATTAATAAAAAGCGGAGACTATGAATTTTCCCATGCTTGATTATCTAAACAGACAATCTATTTTGCATCATCTCCGAATTCCTTATTTAGGTAGGATGAAATTTATTAAGATTGACCTGCAAATTACAATTAGATTATTACAAAGATTTAGTGTACCAAACCGTATTCACACTGCAATTCTGCGTTCGTGCAAGCGAGTGAAGTGGATCAAGCTATCTTACGAGAAGACCGCATGAACTCGATCTACTAGACTACTACTATATAAATACATAGTAAAACGAACTATTGTACGTACCATGTTGGTGCGTTTTTTGGGAATTAAGTTGATTGTTTATGACAGTTATGAAGGAGTATGATAAAGGAAAACAGTGCTGGGTTAATATTATATCATATATTATTCTCCATAACATGCGAGCTTGATTTTAGGATCCAATATCTTATTTAATACCATGGGATTATAGTGTGCAAAGTCAATTTACAAAAAAAAAAAAAAAAGATGCATTCCTTTTTCTTTTTTGATAAGCTAAAAATAAAATAAAAAAATATGCCAGATGCGATTTCTTAATGAAAGAAATATGCATTCCTTAATATAAGAAATCAAACCAATTGACTGATCGTTCAAATTGAGAAGTTAAAGACAAGATGCGATTGTTGAACGATATGGATAGTCTACCCCTACATGCCATATGTATCAAGAAATGTTGTTTCTAATAGCATACCAATTGCTAACAAATAAAGTTGGAAGAGTGTAATATCTGATGTGCCTTTATTTTACTCCGTCTATTTATTTGTATCTAAATCTAATCTAGGGATATAAACAATGTAATTTAATTTATTATAGTGGTATATGAGCTTGATTAAGTGGATAATTATAGGAAACTTGTAAGCCCCAATTAGTAAAGAGTTTTATTTATCCGAGAATATTAGTCATGAGTCACCTTTTAAAATATTTTTTAAATGTATGTACTGGGCCGAAACTTTTTTAAATTTCAGTCACTCGACCCAATAAAAAAGAGTTTAAAAGTTGTTTTTAAAGTTAAAAAATAACTTATAATCTACACGAGAAAGATATCAAAGTGTAAAAAAATAATAGCTGTTTTTTTTAGTGTTTGTTTAAATTATTAAGTAAAAAAAAGATAACAAAAATTTAAGAAAATAATATCTTTTTTTATCACTTGTAATGTGACTTACACTTAAAATTTTTATAAAAGTAGCAACTTATGAACAAAAATATTATTGAAATGTGAGATTTCATTAATAAACCATATTTATCCTCAAGTATGAAGGATAAAACCCACAATTTCTTTGTGGTCAATAGTCCGCATAGTCCGCCACTTATCACCATCCGCATGTATTTTCTCCGTTATATAAAAAAAATGTAATCTATTAATGGGACAAATTATGTCATAATTAATAATTCAATACGCATTTTAATACACATTGGTGGGAAGGAGAAATACGTTATGGGGAGAATTAGATGTTAAAGAGAGGCTGTCCAACGGTCGACTCAACTATGATATATAATGTTTATGACATTTAGGTACAAAGTTTCTAATGCACTCTATATTTATTTATGCAATGTTATAATATAGACTTTAATATTTTATTTTTAGTCTATATTTTGTACAGTAGGATTTATATGTGTAGATATTTAATTACAATCTATAACATAATTATTTAATTAATGTTTAGTATATAACTTATACTGTTATTATGTCGGTTTATTCTTAGTTTATAGCCTTCATCGGATTAAACAAAACCATAGCACCCTCGTGTGATTAAATGATGAATGTTGAAAAGCCTCGATCTTATGTGACAATTACAAATATGTCACCCTACATCGTAAAACTGAAATAACAAAACAAAATCAAACTACGAATGTCGTTTCAACCCATCTATTCAAGAAAAAGGTCACCTCCACTGCTTTACTACGACTAAGTCCTTGCTTCGATCATATTTTTAGATACCAAATGACAAGCCAACTTCTTGTTTCTCTACAATACATGTTGTTACGTACTAGATCTTGACTTCACTCACTTCAATACGAGATATCACAAGATTAGACACTTACATGCATCTAGACGAGTGATGCTCGTAAAATCTTAGAGATATCAACTAATGACATGCATGAGCGAATCCAATTAAACAGTGCCGTCTTCAGTATTTGGACGGCCAAATCTAAGTTGAATATTGAGGTCTTTCAATGTCTATTTTCTTTTTATAATTAAATCGAAAGATGATTTTTGGACATCTAAGTTTGAATCAAATAAAAACTAAATACAAAATCATTAAGTAAATATATAAACAATTCTTTTGTTATCTTATTTATGTGTTTGATATTTAAGTTTGTTGACAAGTAATAAAAATTCATACAATCTTCTTTTGTTTTGAATTTTTGATAGTTTTGTGAATGTGGATCAATATAAATAGTAGATTAATAGAAATCTAAGCGCATGTGGGACCACTCACTACTTCAATAATATTGTACATATTGGAATTGAAGTTTTATGATGAAAAATTCCATTCAGTTTTCGAGAAAGAATAAGACCCTATAAAAATATGAGGACCCAATTCTATGCTTTTAGAATTGGGTCTTTCCACCGTTCCTGCAATTAAAGAGTGGAGGAGAGGGTATCAGGCATGTACCCCGTGGATTTGAATCAATTATTACATTATTTGGTAATACAGTAGTGCATGTTTTGTTGCTCAGTCTAGTGGTTGAGAAAACAGCTTTAGCAGCTTGTAGTTTAAAGAAACAAGTGATCGAAACTCATTAGCTTTGTTTCTTTATTTTTTTGGATTTTACAAGAGTCCGGATCCTCTGTCATTTAAAATCTTGAATTTAATGTGATTCAAAAACATACTACTTATAAGTTAATCTTAATAATATGTGCTCTCATAGCTTTTCAGTGTTTTAATTGTATTTTGGTCCTCGTAAAATCTGGTTTAAATTTCCCCAAAGACAAAAATTTGGCTAATCACCAAAACAAAAACTTATATACTTTTCTATTATTAGAAGTTGTGTACATTTGATAAAGCCATAACTTTTGTCGGTCGCGTTAGGCTTTTCAACAATAATATAATAGTAAATCAACTGTAAATAATTGACACTTCCAGATCTTTATTATTGCTCGGATTATTATCCTTATTCGGAATATTACACTTGCTCGGATTAGTATCTCTATTTTACAATTGTGCTCGATTTGACTATTTGATCTCTCTTCTTGGGCTTTCTCCCCTTTTATTCGGTGCTCGGCTTTATCTCTGCTCGGTTTATTTCTCGACGTGATATGCTTTGACTAGTTTCTCTCTTTTCTCAACTTCTCTCTATATTTTTTGGATAGATTTTCTGGTACTTTTCTAGGAGGGGTAGTTGGCTATTTATAGGCAACTATGCTTTCTAAGATGTTGACAAATGTCTCCATCTCAGGAGGTTTTTCAGACATGGGTCCCCAGTTGAGTGGGCTTGGGCTTTTGATAGTAATAGCTTATTTTCCTATAAAAAGGATGAGATGACCCATTTAAGCGTTGGATACCCATTTATAAAGTGGGTTGATTATTACCCGAATAGAATATTCGAGTCTAATTTTTATGTTCTATCAAGTGCTCCCTGACTTCCTCGGCGTGGTTTCCATGTCGAGGGAGTCATGCTTGGTCTGGCGAGGATATTACTTTGGTCTCGTCGTTCCAAAAACTTCGTTGAAAATCGTAATAGATTTATGACGGTTTCTCGGGGGGCCCATTTAATGCTTCCTATCCTAATATCTTTTTTCGAGGAAAACTTCTATAAAAGGGTGTGCCCCCTACATAATGAGGCATTTTACTACTACTTTGCTCGTGACGTAACGGCTTCCTCTGGTTCTACTGGTGAGAGCTCCTTTAATTATATTTCTTATTTAGAGATGGAGATCAAGAAATCTCGTACCGCGAATAAGAAACTCATGGTCAAGGTTTCAAACTACAAGAAGAGGTTGTCTGACATGGATTTTGATCACCATGTGACGATGGCCGATCGGGATTGGGCTTACGAGCATATAAAGAGACTTGAGGCTAATCTGGCTAAGCAGAAGGCAGCAAAAAGGGCCTATAAGCTTGCCTTCAAGGAGTTGCATGCTCGGTCTAAACCGAGTTCGGATGAAGATGAAGAAGGCTCTTCCTCGAAATAATTAGTCTTTTGTGATTTCTGTTGTAATTTCTTTTGAATGGAGAGTCTTCTCCTCAGTTGTAATCGAAGTTTTTGAAATTAATAAAATATTTCCCTATCCTTGTTCTTGTCTGTTTATCTTCTTGATATCTTTTTGGATGACTTTAATTGGATTTGGAACTGTGGTTAATTTGCCGTAAATGCCCTTGGGAAGTTCAAGAGGTTGTATTTCTTTGAGATGACCTTTGATCTACTCCTTGTTTCTTCCTATAAAAGGGGACTGTCCATGTATTCTTTGGGAAATTCATTCTTTATTAACGAACAAATGGCTTCTCCTCATGAAACTAATGGTGACAACCTTCCTGAATATGTTGCTCATCTTGAAGAGGAAGTTAAGAAGGTGCGTCATCTCGAGAAGAGGGTTGCCCGGCTGTCGGTGGAAGCTCGTCAGGCCGTCGAACTAGACGAGCGATTGGACGCTTTGGAGAAGGAACACCAGAGGTCTTTGCTCGACAGTATTCGCGCTCGTGCTCGGATCAAAGATCTCGAGGCCTCCAGAGACAGGCAAATTGCTTCCAAGAGGGCTTACAAATTAGCCCTTGAGGAAGTGTATGCTCGGTCGAAGAAGAAGCCGAATGACGAAGCGGGTCCTTCTACGAAATGATTTTATTGTTTTTATTGTATTTCCTTTTATTGCTTCTTCTGTAACGAAGTATCAATCAATCAATAAAGACTTCTTTTTCTTATTTATATCTGAATTACTTTCCCAATGCAATTTATTTTGACTGCGCACGCTTGTGGCCTCATTAATGCTTTTTCTTGGGCATTGCGTTTGACCTTATCCATTGAACCTTCTTACTCTTTATATCTTGGGACTAATGGGATTTCTTGAGCCTTGTGCATAAAAATCTTATTCACCAGAGTTTTCTTGAGCTCTGTGCAAAAGATCTTAGATATTTATTTGAACTGCTGCCTTTCCCCAAAATGACGCGTGTTTCGCTGTCATTATTACTTTCCCCCTTTAAATATTGGTAAGAATCCAAGCGTTTCTTGAACAAGAGTGGCTTTTAATTACTCACGCTTTTTTAGAGCCCTTTGGGAATCCAAACGTTTTTTCTTGAACAGGCACATCTTTTAATTGCCGTCGCTTCTTACTACCCATTGGCGAACGGTTGCGACTCTCAATACGAGCCCTTATCTTATTGATCTATAAATACCTGCTTACAGCATGGTTATATCCACAACCCTTATCATATTATTTTCCCCCATATACAGATCCTCACCTTATAATTTTCATAAGATGTCTGGTCCTTTCTCCCAATCAGCATTGGCTTTGCAAGTGGAGGCTTTTGAAGCCTCCTATGGCCATGTACAAAGGCTGTTGAAGGATGCCGAGGAGGAATTGAAGGTGATGTGTTATCACCATACCGAGATGGTTCGGGAATTAACTTGGCTAAGATCCGAACTGGCTTATTGCCGACGTGCTCGTCGGGCTCTGGTCGAAGAGAATGAGATGCTAAGGGGGAACCCGACACTGAGGGACAGGGATGTCTCTGCCGGGCGCTCTCATCGATACCGATCGACTTCCCCCTAACCTTCCCCCTTCTTTTTTATTTTTCTCTTCTTCTTTTTCCCATCTTTTCCCCATCTTTTCCCATCTATTTCTTTTTCCTCTTTTTATTTCTCAGTTTCCCTCATTTCTTGCTCTTCCTCTTTTTTTTTTTTTTTTTATACTCTGTTCTCTCTACTTCTTTTTTCATTTTTTTCTTTTTCCCTATCTTTTTTGTTTTGTTTCTTTGACTTCCTTTTTATTTGTCTGTTTCCTTCATTTCTTTATCTTCTTCTTATCTGTTTTTCTTTTTCTTCTGCGCCTCCTCTTTCTTTTTCTTCATCTTCTCTCCCATCACTCTTTTTTTTTTCTTCTTTTTTGCACCACTATGATGTAACAATCAACCCTGTGATCCTAAGGGTTTTGTGTTACATCTAGGGTTTTTGTCATTTTTTCTTTTTGACTCTTCTTTCTTATCATCTCTTCTTTATGTTCCTCCTCTTCGCTTCTTTCTTCCCTTTTGTTTTCTTTTTATGCTTCTTTCCTTCGTTTCCTGCTGTTCGCCTGATTTGCTGATGTTGTCGTTCTTCTTTGGCTCCACAACTAACACACATTGTAATAGATTTTCTTTTGATGTAATCCTCGGATGTAATAGACCTCAATGTAATAGATTGTCTTTTGATGTAATGAACAATGATGTATTGCATCTTTATTAATGAGAAGTATTTTTGCCCCTTTATTTTTGCACTTCTTTTTATATTGTACCTGTGGTTTGTTGTTTGTCTGGAATCTAGATCTTTGAATATCTTGTCTTTATTTCTTTCTGTACTGTTGTATCAGATGTCAGTAGATGTCCCCATCACTGTCGAACATAGGTGCATGCTCCCTAGTAGGTCAGGAAATATGCATGCTCCCAAGCATGTCAGGAAATGTGCAAGTTCCCAAGCAAGGTCATAAAATATCATTCTATCTTCGTTCTATAAGTACTTCTCTTTTCTTTAGTAGTTTATCATCTCTCATTTTTCTTTTATTGCTTATTTCTCCCTCAACCCCTTATTTTCTTCCGTACTACAACAATTTCCCAGAATGTCTGGGCCTGTGGTGAGATATCATGCTCAGATGAAGGGCTTGGACACTGAGGTATCTCGGGTCCGCCGTCGGATGGCAAGGCTTGAGAAAGAGTATGGCGTTTTGGCTTTGAGCTTGTTCGGCTCTCATCCCGAAGAGACGGTGAAGTGGACCGAGATTTCGGCCCTGAGTCGCCAGCTCGATCACTTGTTGTTACAGAGAAATCATCTGGCCAACTCCTGGTATGATGCCGAGGAGATTTGGGACCATGCCCAAGATGAGTTTGATAACTCTCCTCAAGGCCTAGCTAGCATAATGGTAAGGAATGCTCGGCTCGTGGAACGCGTCAGGGTTCTTACCGTGGAGAACAACGAGCTCTCCTCGGAGAATGATAATTTGGTCGCTATGAATGATTTCTACCAAGCTCGGTTGAATTGTTCTGCTCGTTTTGCTTTCTCTCGGTCTGTCAGTTCGGTTTTTCCACCCATTGATCCTTAGATTGGGCTGGTTTTCTTATGTATTTCCCCTTTTGCAATTTGTGTTTTCTTTTCTGTATTTGGTGAATCAGTTGTATCTTTTCGTATCTCGTGCCTGTCTTGTGAACCATTGTAACGCTTCGTACTTTGTGCCTTTTGATTCTCTATAAATGCTCCCTATTGCCTGTATCTCATTACCAATTCTTCCTCTCTCTCTTGTTTTATAATTTGTTTCTTCTAACTTGCTTTTGTTTGAGATGGCTCCCATCACTAGGTCTGCCTCCAAAAAGAAAGCCCTTATGGAAGAGGAGCCTACTTTTTTGCTACCTCGTCCCCCTGGTTTTGGGGAGGAGGATTTGATTCCTCTTCAACTAAAAGAAATTGAGATGTCATGGCTGAAACATGATCTCATGTGTGCTCAGACTGAAGTGAGGAGGTTTAAACAATATTGGGGCGAGGAGGGCACTGCTCGTTTCAAGGCCGAGCAAAAATGCGAGTCTCAGTCTTACGCCTTGAAACAGGCTGAGATGGCGATTTCTCGGTTGATTAGGGAAAAAGAGCGTCTGGAGGAACTTTTGGCGAAGAAGGATGTTGATATGGGGGATAGTTCGAAAAAGTAGGATGGGTGTATTTTCTTGTAAAATTTTTCTTTTTCTGTTGTATTGTTTGTGTTTTCCCCCTTTGTGGAAGAATAAAACTTGTCTTGCACTTGATTCTGTCTATTCTATTTTATTTGATGTTTCTCAGTATACACCGAACAATGTGCCCGGTTATCCCTCCGGAGAGCGTTGTTAGACTTGATGCTTCATGCCGTCAAGCTAGAAACGGTCTTCGTCCACCTTGTTCGGTGTGCCCTTTGGGTAAGAAATGGTTGGGAGTCGAGAAACTTTAATCGGGGAACATTCTCGGTGTGATAATATTGGTAGCGTATGTGGAAAGCTTTTCGTGGTAGGGTCCACTGGCCGTTTATTTAGGTGTAATGATGTGAACTGCCTTGGGTAGTAGGATATGCTCTGACGTGGCAAAATCTGGAGCGTTTATATGTTAAAAATAGCAGCGGTTGTTGACTTTTGTATGGTTGGAAAAAAAGGTAAACCTCTGTCACACGAAAGGACGGTTATTATTTTATTCTTTTTGTGACTCCACTCCTTTTTACTGTGCCAAGTAATCCCTTTTGTTTTTATCACAAAATTCGCTGAAGAAAATATCTGTCTCTCTCTAAAGTAGATTCTTCCCGCCAAAAAGGAAAAGCGTTCGGCCGCTTGATCTAGGGTTTCGTGGTATTGTTGAAAGACTTGCTGCTGTTCTCGCTCGCTTGCTCATAATGATAACTGTAAGTGTTTTTTCGTTCTCCCCCCCCCCCCCCCTTTTTTTTTTGTGTTACGGGTTGTATTTGATTTGTCGTTGTGGTCATAGATGTGGCGTTGGTATATGGTTCAGGTTGTCTATATATGTCTGATGATTCTTATGTATCTGGTTAATGTGAGTGGGGGATGGGAGTTCTCGTTATGGTGATGTTGTTTTGGTTTGGGTATTTGGTTAGTATATTGATGGAGTTTTGATGACGTGTGGACAGGAAATTTTGTCCCAAAGTGTGGCCCAAGTTGGCACATTTGTGGAAGAGGACTTTAAGAGGCTCGTCGGAATAGCGGATAACATACACATTCGGCTTCCTATTTCTGACGAGGAGGCGTTGGGATTTGTTCCTGCCGGCGAGGTAGCTGTGTGTTCTTCGGCGTTCTTTACTGGGGGTCTTCGACTTTCTTTTACAAACTGGGTGGCTTCGTTCTTTGAGGCCGTCCAGATTGCTCCGGCCCAACTGGCCCTAAATGGTTACCGTACTCTGAATGGTATCCAAAGGTTATCGGAGTTGTCCGGAATACCGATTGAACTGAAGGACGTCTTCGGAGTCTATAGTTTGAGCTTTGAGCGTCGCAGCTCGTATTTGAAGACCCTGCGTGCCTTTTGCCGGCTCGTTATCGGTTTGCCGGATACCAACAAAGAGCGCAATCTTGGTATCGTTATTGCTTCCGGTGAATGGGGTTGTGCGGGACACCAGATTCCTGGACCGGCTACCAATGCTCCCACTATGCCAGACCTCAGCGCTCCCAATGTAGAGGCTTTGTTAGCTCTTTGGAAATGGTGGGGGCCTGGACCGACGCCGGATCCTACGAGTCGTACTGCTCCCATGCTGCTCGGGTACCCTATGGGGTCGGTGACCAAGGGGAATCCTGCACCCGAGATCCCCAAAGAGCCCGAGGAGGAATTCTTGAAAGTGGTCCGGGCTCGAAGTGCTGCTCGGCTTAGGAAAAAGCCCGTCGTTCTAAGCGTCGTGCATCTGACCCTGTCGTTGGAACAACGAAGAGGGCTAGGGGAACCGATACATCGGTCACCGAGGAAGCTGATAACGTTGGCTCGGGCGAGGGGGTGTTGGCTGCTTCCCAAGGGGATACCACCGAGGATGCCTCTGCGCTGGGCGATGTACGTGTATATGTATTGTGATTTTCTTGTCTTTTGATTGTTGTCGTTTTGTTCTCTAGTGCTTTGCTTCATTAGTTATCTTGTTTCAGTTATTGACTTCTTCATTGGTTACCCTTTCTCTTGCCCGGTCTATGGGTATTATTGTGTTTCAGGGGTCGATTGATGACGTATTCGGGAATATGAACCTCTTGGTGAACATGGGCGAGGATATAATGACGCTGCCTATTACCTCGCCTATGTCTACCGAGGACCCGATAGTCCTGCCTGTCTGCTTGCCCCTCCGTACTGAGGAGGTGATCGAGTATAGGGCCCCTGAGACCGGTCCTTCGGAGAAGGATGTGAGGGAGGAAGTGGAGGAAGTCGGCAAAGAGACTGCCGTGGATGTAGTGGTGGGCGTCGAGGATGAGGTTCTCGAGCGACCTGAAGAGGTGTTGGTGGACGGTGTCGCGATGACCCGTTACATTGGTCGGTGTAAGGGGAAATTGCTGGAGCAGCCCCGAACCTTGAAGATGGGGTATACTGCTCTGAAACCCCTTCCTTTCAAGGATGCAGAAAAAATAGCTGCTCGGCCTACAATGTCGGTTATAGAGCAGGTCAACACGGATGCGCTGCGGGTATGTTGGGCGCGTATTTTGTAATATATGCCATGATGCTCGTATTTTGTTATATAGGTTTGGTACTCGTACTTTGTTTGGATTTTGATGTTTTGAAGTGCAGGTTGTCTTGAGTACCGTGGTGTTACGGGATCAGCTGGGAGCTCTAGTGGCTGATAAAGAGGAGCTGGTGGCCGAGAAGAAGGCCATAGTCGAGGAGAACGATCAGAAGATAAAAGATCTGATTGCGGCTTTCGAGGCCGAGAAAGAGAAACTGATCGCCGAGAATAAAACCCTGGGCGATAATTATGACAAGCTGTCTGTGGACTTTTTGCACGTGGCCGAGGATGTCGATAAGATGAAGGCTGAAAAAGAGAGCATGGTCGATAAGTATGGCCAACTAGAGGAGGAGAACTTGCTGTTGGCGGAGGACGTGGAAGCCGAAAAGGCTAAGGTGACCGCTCTAAAACGGCACATGCGGAGGAGCGGACAAGGCTAGCAATGATGGCTAATTTCTCCGTCTATTGCGCTCATGTGCGGGCGCTCAATTTCGCGAATGTTCCTGTGTCGGATAGGGCGTGGTCGGAGTTGGTGTATCCCTGTCCGCATGGTGCACCGCCGAAACCCTTAGACTGGGCGAATATTCGTGAAGAGGAACTTCCCCGGCTACCGGGGCAGACAATTTCGACAGCGCTCCGTCCTCATTTTACATCGGCCACGTCCACTCCTCGTCCTGATGCTACTGTTACTCCCCCACCCGCATCTCCTCAGGTGGAACCTTGACCATTTTTCTGACAGTATATATATATTTTTGTTGTTTTTGTGTAGTCTTTTGGTATTAGAATTGTGGGTCTCTTTTGTATCTAGAAACATATTCTTTTGGGGAAGTGATAATATAGGTGCTGTGTTTTCTTTCTGTTGGGCTTTCTCGGGGTAATTTTCCTGTCTGAGGGTTATCATCTTTTGAAGGATGTGAAAACAAAATATTGTCAGGTACCTAATGATCCTCTTGCCATGGTGGTCTGGACCTCGCCTAGTCGTAGTGTAGGTGACGTTATAGATGATCTGGAAAGATCTAAGGCGTCCCTTACCGCGAAATTGACTTGTGCTCGTCATGAAATCGAGGGTCTGAATGTTCATATTTCAAACTTGTCGATTCGGTTACGTGATTTGGGAGAGAAATTCAACAAAAAGACTGCCCATTATACGGCAAGTAAGGGTAAAGCGAAGGAACTTCTCGGTGCCCTACGACGTTCTCGTGATGAAGCCCGAGGTCGTGTGACGAGCTTGAACTTGGTCCTAGGGGCCGTTTTTGAGGACGCGGACCTGCTGCTATCCTTTGCCAAAGCGTATTGGGCCCGAGTTCGCGCTTTAGAGGTGCTGGAGCATGTAAAAGGGATGAGTGGGGTTTCCCGGGCAGAGCGCATGGTTGATGCGACGGCCGGGGTAACCGAGATCACTGCTGCCTTGAACCGAGTCGATGCGGTCATTCGTGAGCGTTTGGGGACGCAAATTGCTTCATTGCGAGATATTCATTTCGCCGATGTAGTAGAGACCTCGGCGTCTGTTGAGGGGTTATCGGATTAATAATCGAGTAGCTTGTTTTGTCGTTTTATTTGTAGCTTGTATGGAAATATTCGTTTTTTTTTTTTTTTTTCTCTATTTTCGTCTTTTCGTTTCTTGCGGTTGTATATTCATCTCTTCTCGTTCTTCCCCATTTTTTTTTTATAGGCACACGCTACTACGTCGCACCAGGCTGGTTCTCCATGCCTAGTTAGCCAGGGGTTAGGACCTACTGGGGCTGCCCGGGACGAGGTCTCCTCTGGTGCGGCTAGTGAGGTTCCTGCCAACTGGCCTTACATCGTTTTGATGGGCAAAAACGTCAAGTTGATCGACCAATGTGCTCGACTTCGGGCCAAGCTGAAAACTCAGGCGACCTCTTTTCGAGAATACGTTCGCCGTGCCGAACATGTTGTTGAGGTTCAGGAGCGTCGTTTGGATCGATATTGGCGTGCGAAGGACAAATACTTCGGCAAATTAAAGTTGTTGGTAACCAAAGCCAACGTGTTGGTGAAGTATTTCCGTTTGTCCCGAACCAGATACGATGCTTCCGCGGCTATGATCGAAGCTCTTCGTAATCTCCCATTCGACGATGATCGCCATAAAGCGGCCTCGGATGCTCACGAGTTCGCTAAAGAAGCCGAGTTCAACGCGCGGCTTCAGACGCTGACTTGCGTTGGAGCTCATACGACCAATTTTGATGCCCTCATTTCTGAGGAGCGTTTTGATGGTGATGAGACAGATGGGGACACGACGACGGATGACGAAGAGATTGAGCTCGATCAATTACCGTCGTGCTCCTCCTGTAGTAGCTCTTCTTAAATGAGTTTCTTTTGTGTCGATGATCTTCTTGTTGCCTCCGTAATGCGGGCGAGGACTATTTGTGTTATTTCTTTATTCTTGTTTTGTACCTTTCCATTGTCGTATTGCTATTTGATTGATTGGATCGATTTGTCCTTGCTGATTCATTTGTCATCTCGTTATTCCTGTTTTGGATATGCTTCTTGCTGATATTTCATTGTTTAGATTGATTCTCTTTCATTGTGTTTGCCATTTTGTATCGTATCGCCGTCGTAATGTGGACCTGAATTATTCCTTGCATTGTACCTGCATATGAATTTCATAGTATTCCTAGGCGTTCCTTTGAAAACACGCCATTTAGGGAACTACACAGTATTCCTAGGCACTTTGGCCATGTTGGGAATTTCATAGTATTCCTAGGCGTTCCTTCGAAAACACACCATTTACGGAATTTCATAGTATTCCTAGGCACTTCAGCCATGTTGGGAATTTTGTAGTATTCCTAGATGTTCCTTCGAAAACACGCCATTTACGGAATTTCATAGTATTCCTAGGCACTTCGGCCATGTTGGGAATTTCATAATATTCCTAGACGTTCCTTCGAAAACACGCCATTTACGGAATTTCATAGTATTCCTAGGCACTTCGGCCATGTTGGGAATTTCATAATATTCCTAGGCGTTCCTTTGAAAACACGCCATTTACGGAATTTCATAGTATTCCTAGGCGTTCCTTTGAAAACACGCCATTTACGGAATTTCATAGTATTCCTAGGCACTTCGGCCATGTTGGGAATTTCATAATATTCCTAGGCACTTCGGCCATGTTGGGAATGTCATAGTATTCCTAGACGTTCCTTCGAAAACACGCCATTTACGGAATTTCATAGTATTCCTAGGCACTTCGGCCATGTTGGGAATTTCATAATATTCCTAGGCACTTCGGCCATGTTGGGAATGTCATAGTATTCCTAGACGTTCCTTCGAAAACACGCCATTTACGGAATTTCATAGTATTCCTAGGCACTTCGGCCATGTTGGGAATTTTATAATATTCCTAGGCACTTCGGCCATGTTGGGAATGTCATAGTATTCCTAGACGTTCCTTCGAAAACACGCCATTTACGGAATTTCATAATATTCCTAGGCACTTCGGCCATGTTGGGAATTTCATAATATTCCTAGACGTTCCTTCGAAAACACGCCATTTACGGAATTTCATAGTATTCCTAGGCACTTCGGCCATGTTGAGAATTTCATAATATTCCTAGGCGTTCCTTTGAAAACACGCCATTTACGGAATTTCATAGTATTCCTAGGCGTTCCTTTGAAAACACGCCATTTACGGAATTTCATTTGCATTCGCTAGACAGCATGATAAATATATTTTATTCATTCAAAAATACGAAAGATAATGCCATAAAGCAGGAGGGGTAAGGTGGCACCTGTACTCGGAAGATTGCCTATACGTAGTACTTCTTTAGGTTAGCCACATTCCAAGAATTATTTTCCCCTCGGCTATTGGCGAACAGTACGCTTTTGATTTTGTAAGAGACTGGGCTCGTTTTCTTGACGATTTCGTATGGGCCTTCCCAGGTAGGGCTTAGTTTGCCATGTATTTCGTTGCGGGTATAGACCGTCACTCGTCGCAGCACCAGTTCTCCTACCATGAATTCTTTGGATCCTCTTACTCTCTTGTCATAAGTTGGCTTCACGCTTTGTTGGTATTTGGCTAGGGTAAGGGCTGCTATCTCTCGTTTCTCGTCTATCATGTCTAGCTCTTCTCTCATTCTTTGTTCATTGTTTCCCTGCTCGACTAAAGTCGTTCGGAGCGTGGGTAGCCCGATTTCTGTCGGTATGATGGCCTCGACACCGTACGCTAAGCTAAACGGGGTTTCCTTGGTGCCCGTCTTTGGTGTAGTTCGGCACGACCATAAAACGTTGAGTAGCCACTCGGGCCACCTCCCCTTTGCTTGTTCAAGGGTGGTCTTGATGCCGTCTAATATCGTTCGGTTTGACACTTCGGCTTGCCCGTTTCCCTGTGGGTATGTCGGCGCCGAATAGAATTTTCGGATACCTAGTTCCTCGTACCACAGCTGTAAATTGGCATCTTTGAACTGGGTTCCGTTGTCAGTGACAATAGCGTACGGTATACCGAACCTAGTGATGATGTATTCCCAAATGAATTGTTTGACGTTGCTGGCTTTGATTTCTCGGAGGGGTTTAGCTTCGACCCATTTGGTGAAATAATCCGTCGCGACGATCAGATATTCCACACTCCCAGGTGCTCTTGGGAGTTTACCGACTAAATCAATTGCCCATTGAACGAACGGCCATGGTGCCGATACCGGGGTCATCATAGATGATGGGAGCCGTGGTATCTTGGCGAATCGTTGGCACTTGTCGCAACGTTGGACGTATGCATCGGCGTCTCGCTTGATATAGGGCCACCAATATCCTTGGGTCACCGCCTTGTTTGCAAGGGATCGCCCTTTGATGTGTGATCCGCAGGATCCTTCGTGGATTTCCTCCAAGACCGGCAGTTGTAGCTCGGTCGGGACGCACAGTAGATGGGGTCCCCGGTAACTGGATTTGTATAGTTTATCGTCCTCGGATAGCCAGAAGCGAGGAGCTTTTCTTGTAATTTTCAGCGCTTTTATCTTGTCGGCCGGGAGCGTTCCATTTCGCAGATAGTGAGTCATGTCCTCCATCCAACCTAGTTCATATTGTATTGATGTCACTCGGTCTACCCTTTTAATTATGCTCGGGGTTGGCAGTAGTTCCACTGTGATCGACCGGGTGTCAGTCAATGTTAATGTCGAGGCTAGGGTGGCCAAGGCATCGGCATGTGCATTTTCGGTGCGATTGATTCTTATTAACTCGCACTGTTCGAAGGTTGCCATCAAGCTTTGGACTTTCTCTTGGTAGAGGATCATTCTGTCATCTTTGGCTTGGTACTCGCCGATGGCTTGATTGACGATGAGCATGGAGTCTGAGCTTGCAATTAAGTGGGAGCATCCGAGGGACCGGGCAATGAGCATGCCATTTATCATGGCTTCGTATTCTGCCTCATTGTTGGTAGCTCGGAAGCCCAGTTTTATGCTTTTTTCGATGATTGCTCCCTCGCTAGACTTTAGGACGATCCCTGCTCCGGATCCGTCCTTGGTGGCTGATCCGTCGACGTGTATCTGCCAGTGTGATTGCGGAGAGAGTGCCAAAGGCTCATCGTAGCCTTCGGTGAACTCCGCAATGAAATCGGCCAGGACTTGCCCCTTTATGGCATGGCGGGGTACGAACTCGATATGAAATTGGGATAGTTCGACCCCCCAGGCGGCAACTCGACCGCTGATGTCCGTCCGTCGAAGTGACTCTTTAATATGAAATTTCTTGTATACCCGGACCTGATGAGCTATGAAATAGTGTGGCAACTTTCTGGTTGCGACGACCAACGCCAGACACAGCTTTTCCAAGGGTAGATAACGTGTTTCGGCTTCGACCAGAGTCTTGCTGACGAAGTAGATCGAAAATTGTTCGCGACCTTCTTCTCTTAGGATAACTGCACTCACAGCTGTAGTGGAAACTGCTAGATAGCACGCCAGAATATCTCCTTTGTTCGGCCTTACTAGCAGTGGCAGCATCCTCAAGTACTCTTTGAGATTGTTGAATGAAGCTTCACATTCCGGGTCCCACTTGAATTTCTTATCCTTCTTGAGTGATTCAAAAAACGGCCGTCCCTTGTCTGCGGATCGGCTGATGAACCTGCTCAACGCGGCCATCATTCCCGTGAGCTCTTGTACCTGTTTCTTATTCTTGGGCGCTACTAGGTTCCGTAGAGCCGTTATTTGATCGGGATTAGCCTCTATTCCTCGTCGGCTAACCATATGCCCCAAGAATTTCCCTTTCCTGATGCCAAATGCACACTTGCTCGCATTGAGTTTCAGTTTGTGCTCGCCCAACGTTCGGAAAACGTCCCTGATATCTTGAAGGTGGGATGTGGCTCTTTCGCTTTTGACGACCATGTCGTCTATGTATACCTCCATCGTCTTCCCTATATGATCTCGACATACCCTTGTTATCATCCTTTGGTATGTTGCTCCTGCATTGCGTAGGCCAAACGGCATTACCGTATAGCAATAATTTCCCAAAGGCGATATGAACGAAGTCTTTTCTTGATCTTCGTGGGCGAGGGGAATTTGATGGTATCCTGAGTACGCGTCAAGGAAGGTCATCCGTTCTGCTCCCGCAGTTGCGTCCACCAGTTGATCAATCCTTGGAAGGGGAAAGTGGTCCCTCGGGCAGGCTTTGTTGAGATTGGTGAAGTCTATACAGACTCTCTCCTTCCCGTTCTTCTTAGGGACGACGACCGGGTTGGACAACCATTTTGGATAGTAAACCTCCCTTATGGCTCCAGCCTCCAATAGCTTTTGTACTTCAGCGATTATAGCTGCTCTGTGCTGTACAGACACTTTCCTGCTCCTTTGTGCTATCGGCTTGTACTCGGCGTTTACACTTAGGTGGTGGCATGCTGTATTGGGGTCTAGGCCCGGCATGTCTTTGGGACTCCAGGCGAATTTATCAATGTTGCTGAAAAGGAACGCTTCTAACTCCTCGGATTCCTGTTTTGGAAGGTTATCGCCGAGGAGGAAATAGTGCTCCTCGTCCATATCCGGGATATACACCTTCCTAAGTGTCTCTCCTACTTGTTCTTCGACAACCCTCTCGGTTTTGACTATGTGGTTGATCAGCTTCTTTGTGCTGGTGGGTTGTTCCACAATGCTTCGTTGTTTTTGGAGAGTCGCGGTGATGTCTTCGCAGCGTCTTGAATCTTCTTGACATCCTCTAGCTGTCTCAATCTCTCCCCTATCATTTGGGTATTTGACCTTTTGGTGATAGGTTGAGGGTATGGCCTTCATGGCATGTAACCAAGGTCGGCCCAATATTGCGTTGTGGCCGGAGTGGTCATTGACCACTAAGAACTCCACGGGAACCGACACGGACCCGGTTGTAACACTGAGGACGATCTTACCCAACGGTTTAGTCATTTCGGAGATGAAACCGATCAGTGTGACATCGGTAGGCTGTAGATCTTGCAGCTTGAGTTCCATCTTGTCGAAGAGCTCCCTATACATGATATCACAAGAGGCTCCTTGGTCGACAAGTACCCTGCTGACCGTGTCTAGGCCGATTTGAACACAGAGGTTAATGGCGTCTCCGTGGGGGTAAATCACCCCTTCTTCGTCAAGATCCGAGAAAGAAATGGGCGGATGTCGTCGTGGTGTGCATTGTCGTTTAGAGGTCGACACCTGTGATGCCTTGGCTACTTGGCCAAAGTGGGCCAGCTGCCGTTGTCGTGACCGTTCCCCACCGGGGCCCTTGGGTCGTGACATGTGAACGACGTTGATCGTTTTGCCTTGCCGGTTGTCGGCTCCCTCGATGGCCAGTTGTTTGCCTTTATTCCCAGCTCCTTTGATGAACTTGGCTAGGTATCCTGCATCGCCCCACTGGTTCATTCTCCATTGCAGGTTAAGGAAATGCTCAGTGAGATGGCTGTGATCCTCATGATATGAGCAGAATAGCTTGGAATCTCTCTGATTGGGGGGAGAGATGATCGGTTGTGGTCGGGAATACCAACTTTCCCTGCATATATCCTTGAGGATATCTTCAGCAGATAGGTTGAAAGTGTATCGCAACTCGACCGGTCCGAAAGCGTTTCGGTGTTCCCTCTCTTGGGGGCGACCTTGTTGAAATGGCTTGGGTGGCATCGGGTAGGTGAGCTGGAGCGTTTTATGTTCGTTGGTCGGTGTTGGGTATGCGATCTGGAGCGGTTTGGGCTCTAGTGCTCGTGGTCGCTCTACCCTGCTATGGACCTCGGGATCTTTGCCCTTTCTGGTCGGTTGGAAAGCTTCTCCCTGGTTATTCCTAACTCTTTTGCGACCCACCTGTGCCTCGCGGACCGACTCTCTTCTTGGTAGAGTTCGGTTGAGGAAACGCAGTTCGTCGTTTTTATCGGTGAGGTGGGTACAATAGGCTAGCAGGGAATCAGTGGTCGGGAAGTTTTTGCCTATGAACTTCCTTCTCGCCCAATAGCCATTAGGGATGGAGTTGATAAAGTTTTGGATGGCTATATTATTGGCATATCGTGGAATCTGGTTTGCTATGTCGATAAAACGTATGCAGTAATCGTTGAGCCTTTCATTTGGCATCATCGTCATTTTCAGAAGAGTTTCGATGCTAACCTTCTTTTTCCGATGAGCAGCGTATCGGGTGGAGTATGCTCTTAGCAGTTCTGCCCAGTCTCTAATGGAGCCCCGTGGTAAGTTGTGATACCATGACGAAGCCTCTTGACCCAAGCTGTTTTTGAAAAATTTGCACATCAGTGCATGGTCATCACTCCACAGTTCCATCTTCGTCTTGTAGTGCCTCAGATGGTCGATAGGGCAACTCTTTCCATCATAGAGCCTGAATTCGGGGATGACGAACCCCATAGGATTGCGGTACCGCGTGATCTGTTCGGTACATGGGGTTTCTTGACATATGTTCCAAGCCTGTTGGAACGCGTCATCCGTGACTTGGTAGGGGGGAGGGTATCCTCCCTGATGTGGTGGTGGGCCATATCCTTCCCCGATCCTGTATTCGGGATATCTACCGTCCTTCGTGTTCGTGTGGACACGTTCCATGTGAGTGTTCGGATGGACGATAGTTATTGGGACATTGCCCCCTTGGTGGGGCACTCTTGTATCAGGTCGCCGACCCGCTGCCTCCAGGGCGGCCCTGTAGGCAGAATCTTCCACTTCATGGTGTGGGTCTTTGTCGGGTTGGATAACTGGCAATACGATGCCGGCCGCTGTCATGGCCGTCATGCATGCCGCCAGCTGAGCTTGTAGCTGGGCGTAGTTCCTTTCATCGGCTAACGGAACAACGTGTTGCACTTCCACCGTGGGTAGTGTAATCATCCTCGGAGGATTAGTTGGTAGTCGGGGCGATTGTCCGAGTACATGATCCTCGGGCATGCCAAACTGATGAGCTTCGTTCGTTTGTAAACGAGCACCGGAGTTGACCGAGGCTGTAGGCAAAGGGACTCTTGAGCTCGGCCCTGCCTGGGACCCGGGTAAGTGTCTTCGTGCACGCCTTAATACGGGCACGTCTTGTTCGTCATCCGAGGACGAAGGGTGTTCGTCGACAATCCCTTCAATGAAATGTTGGGGTGGTTCGATCGGTTGTTCTTGGTTGACGTAGGAGGTTGTTGGTTGGTTTCCGGATTGCATAGCTTCATATCTGTCGCGGATGGCGAGTAGATCGTCAAGGTCTTGTTGGCTAATTTGTGCGTTTTGGTTATTGGTTTCTACTATCTCGGGATGGGTTTCCTCTACATTGGTCACCATTGTCGCTCGTCTGGCAGAGTATTGGTATTCGAATTCTAAACTAGTTGGGAACTAGATGATTCCTACAGACGGTGCCATTTGATAAAGCCATAACTTTGGTCGGTCGCGTTAGGCTTTTCAACAATAATATAATAGTAAATCAACTGTAAATAATGGACACTTCATGATCTTTATTATTGCTCGGATTATTATCCTTATTCGGAATATTACACTTGCTCAGATTAGTATCTCTATTTTACAATTGTGCTCGATTTGACTATTTGATCTCTCTTCTTGGGCTTTCTCCCCTTTTATTCGGTGCTCGGCTTTATCTCTGCTCGGTTTATTTCTCGACGTGATATGCTTTGACTAGTTTCTCTCTTTTCTCAACTTCTCTCTATATTTTTTGGATAGATTTTCTGGTCCTTTTCTAGGAGGGGTAGTTGGCTATTTATAGGCAACTATGCTTTCTAACATGTTGACAAATGTCTCAATCTCAGGGGGTTTTTCAGACATGGGTCCCCAGTTGAGTGGGCTTGGGCTTTTGATAGTAATACCTTATTTTCCTATAAAAAGTATGAGATGACCCATTTAAGCGTTGGATACCCATTTATAAAGTGGGTTGATTATTATCCGAATAGAATATTCGGATCTAATTTTTATGTTCTATCAATATAGTTTTTCAGAATTACTATAGACATGTTTTCTAAGAGATTTTTTTTTTTTTTCCTTGTATCCAACTTACATAAAAAAAAATTTCTTCTTTAACCATATGGTATTTACAAAAATATCTATATTATATATTCAGTGGATAATTAATTAGCAACGTTTTCATTTTTATTTGTTTTTACTGCACATATGACAACTCGTGGAATGTGTTTAAATTACAGGGTCAAAAATATTTAGGTAGTCTCGAGACACAGTTAACATGATTTGTTTTCAAATCACATAAAACTACTATTTTTTTTTGGTTATAGCTTGTAATCACATAAAACTACCTAACCTCATTTGTTTCTTATTAATTTCATTTTTTTTCTGTTGTTTAAAAGAAAATTAGGTGTTTTGAATATTTGTCAACGCATTATTTATGAATATTTGTCAACACACTGTTATTTTGGGATGGATTGTATGAGATTAGCTGGAGGTCGAATTAGATTTATCTTAGTTGTTTAGATTGTTACTGAGGAGGATTAGTTGATGTTGTTTGTTTTTTCATGCTTTTGGTAGTGATATGTACTACTAAAAGCCCCTATTTGTAACTGTTCCGATATGATACAGGCTTAACTTCCAAAAAAAAACAAAAAAAAATTAGAACTGAACTTGCTAAATGAATTACCTATTTCTTGTAGGAAGACAACAGTTAAATAAGGTATGTTATCTTAATTACTCTTTCAATAGAATTTGCTTTGCGAGATTGTGTCCCCTACAAAATTCCTGGCTCGACTCCTACCTATTAGCGAGGAGGAAATTATAGGCAAATTCTAAGAATCAAATTCGACACGCCATTGATCTAGGCAAATTCTCAAACCTTCAGCTCTACTGCTTCTGATCCTAAATTAGATCTGACTTTTAAGTTTAAGACCAAAACATAAATATAATCTCTTTTGTTCTATAGAAGAATATATCTGCTATTCCTAAACCATCATTAAAAAAGAGTTTACACTCACAAACTAACTAATTACCTCAGAAGCTAAGCCAAACTCATACCGGAAATCAGTTTTTTTTTTAATACATACAACAATAATTGGTTTATTGAATGTTATGAGTTTTCTATCACTTTCAATATAGAGGGTTAAAATCTTACACTTTGATGATTGGTCATATTTGAATATACCATATTCTGGTTAGGTTCGGTTTTTAAATGACGCAATTTGTTGTGTGTGGCCAGTGTGGCCTCCGTGATTGTTGGTAATGGGCATCATATAATCTATAAAGTGTAGCCTGAGTTGTTTATTTTTGATTTTTACAATAAGGACATAATAGTTTAGTTGGGGTAACTTGACCTTCATACTTCTAAACTTCATATATTTCCATACAAAACATAAAATAATGACACGTATATTATTTCTAATTCAAATGTGCATAACGGTTTTGTTACTTTATTCTTTAACAAAAGTCTATTTTTATTGAACTTGCAACTAGCTGTAAATTTTTTTGCTCAATTCTCTTTAACTAACTGAAAATACATGAGATTACAAAAGAAACTAAAAAAAAAAAAACTAAATACACATGAAGCTGAATTTTTAATAGAGAGATGACTTATGTTTTACAGTTTTACTATTATTTTCCTTAAGAAAGAAAATTGATTTTTCCAAATCATGGGTTTTAAATTGCATATGATAAAATCGAATGCAGTTTGGAAACCGGATTTGGGTTTTGAGCCATGACGTGGTATTACTATTTTATAAAATAGCTTTGGAAATTAATAGACAACAATTAAACAGTTATTTACATTAATATAAATTGGATCAGACTAGTAAAAGGGTTTTTTTTTATATTATACCTAATATTGTTTGAATGATTGATTCCTAATTTTCTATCTTGGGCATAAATAGATTTAAGTGAGGAGATAATTTCTCTAATGATGGACTGTTGGATTAAAAATAATACACATGTCATGATCTTATGCTATGTATAGAGGGATACAGTGGTTATTAGTATGCAGGTGAGATTTCTCCTATGGAGGCGAGTTTTCCCCATAAAAGTTGTCGTTATTGTTTCTATTGAGTTCTCGTGAAGAGAACTAACAAAACATTTACATTTAGAATACGCTAAGATCTCCTGTCATATTACCGAACTTAATGGAATAAGGATATACACAAGAAAAGAAGAGCTAAACGTAGTTTGTTTCTTTGCTACTATTTAGAAAATGACAGGATAGCTACCAAAGAACCATTTTTTTATTGTCGTTTCTCTTTTTACAAATTTTTTTTTTAAGGGAGATGATTAATCCCCGTGTTTGCTTATATATCATTAACAAAAAAATGCAGTGAATAAAAAATTTAAGGTTTTAACCCGCCAATAGCAGTAGGGTAGTTTTTAAATGGAAATATTGTACAAAACATGTGATTGAATTGTAAAACGAGGAGGATGTTCCATTATCTCTTGTAAAATACCTAACAAATCCGCCAATGTCAAATAGCGTGCGTGGAAGCGAACAAATAGGTTAGAAACGATAAAATAAACAATAAAATACGAAGAACACCTGCTATTGATACTTTGTTCAAAAGGACGTAATTGTGTCCCAACTCCCAAGTCTGTCTTTTTTTTTTTAAAAGCTATGAATCTCAAATAGCATGCGTTTTACTCTATGAATCCCCAAAAAGCGGGCTTTTTGCGCTTTACTACCGATGTAGCAAAATTGCGTAGGCATTTTTATTTCGTTAAGCGCTAGTAGCTCAACGTTGCGTGCTTTTTAAAACACTCATTCTAATCAATTGGATTTCTACGAAAAGGTTTCTAAAACACACATATAACACGATTCCAAAATACAGTTACGCACACATAAAAACACCTTTTACGCCTCGTTTGGTTGATAGACTTGTAATAGTCTCTAGATTATGAGTCCGCGATTTTGTATCAGAAATAGAAAAGGTATTACACTTATAATCTCGAGGCTATGAATACCACTTCCCATAACTTTTGTCTTTTTAGATCCATCCATTTTGGTTCATTTATAGTTCCCACTGGACATATTGTCCGGGCATAAATATATGGATCTATTTTTACAGCCCTATTTTTTTAAAGTTAACCTATCTTGATTTTTTTATAGGTTACTCGATAAAAAGCAATACAATCTAATGGTCAACAAAAAGTATGAAAAAAAATTAAGTAAAAAAAAGGTTGACACGATTACATATCCGATAATTTTTCGGTACGATTGATAAATTTGAATTTTATTTTTCACGTAACGTACTTGAAATGCATCGATCCGATACTTTTTTGGTACGGTTAATAAATTTGTTTTTTTATACGGTGAACTATAATTTAGGGTGTGCTAACCATAATATTTTAGTTTTAATTTCAAATTAATTTTAGAATAGTAGTTATTTTGGTTTCATTAATAGTTGTTGGGTTTTTAGTGGGTGATACACATTTACCAGATTTACGGTAGTGTTACTCTAAAATAACGTACCGTAATGAAATTGAGAACTTAATTTTTTTTTAACTACTTATGTTAGGCAATGCTATATACTAATATTTACATATTTTTTGTTGAAGGTTGGATGAGATTAATTTGATTTAATGGACCTAAAAAAAATTTGAGATATCCTATACTAAAAAAAAAAGTAGTACACTAAAAATAAATCCAAAATATATAGCCAAACACATCTCTATATAGCCAACCACATCTCTCTTGTACCGTCTACAAGACTTTGTCTCTAGCTTTATCTCACAAAAGAGCAAACGTACAAGGCCTTAGCGCAATTACTTGTAGTGCCAACTCTTTTTCTTAATGATATATAGATATGTTATATTATAAGTATATTTATATAAGTAAAAATACATAAGCGCCGCAAATGTTTATGTATTTTACCTTGATAAAAATATTTACAAACATAATGTCAAAAGATTAACAGTAAGATATTTCAGTTATATATTCAAAACATTTCTTATATAATAACCCTCCAACCCTTCCCATACTTGAACACCTCATATCATTCTATCATCCACATTCACTTGTCCATTCTCTCCTCTAACAATGAAACTCTCATCTCTTATCTATCTCATCCCTATCTTCACAAGCCTCACCCTCCGTTCGTCATCCGCATACGCACCAACCCCAGCAAACGCAGACTTTATCCGCACGAGTTGCACCACCACTCTCTACCCCGACCTATGTTTCTCCTCTCTCTCTGGCTACGCGAGCGCGGTCCAGAATGACCCTGCTCGCCTAGCCCAAGCTGCCATAGCCGTTAGCCTCTTGCGTGCCCGTCACATATCCACCTTCCTTTCCAATATATCCGACTCCAACACCAACCCACGTGCCACGTCAGCTGTCCATGACTGTCGCTCGGTGTCCTGTGACGCGGTGGACAATATCAGAGACTCGTTGAGGCAGATGTTTAGGCTTGGTGATGGTGGCGAGTCATTACAGTTTCAGCTTAGCAATGTGCAGACTTGGATGAGCGCAGCGCTCACGAATGAGGAGACGTGTACGGATGGGTTTAACGATGTTGAGGATTCGGAAATGAAAGTAAAGGTTTGTGGGAGGATGAAGAGGGTTAAAGAGACGACGAGTAATGCACTCGCGTTGGTGAACAATTATGTGTCGACGGTGAGAAAGTGAGCTAAGCCGCTTTTTTAAGACCCTGGTTTGGTTAATTTAGCAAGAAATGTAGTCACATATATATAAATGTTCGGGAGTGAGTTTGTATCTGTTTTGTTACTATGTAAATCAGTTTGAAATTTAGATACGAACGTCTTTAATGAGTATTAATATTATAGAAAAGCACATACGGCCGGTTTGTATATATTATGGCAACTTGTGAACATATAAAATGTAAGAAACGGTATTGGAAGCATTCTGCTTTTGTTTCGAAAGAAGGTTAACATGAAATTGTTGCATGGATTTCATAAAATCGACATCTCAATTCGAGGACAATACTTACTAATTGCACGGTTTCTTAATTTTTTTAGTAAACATTGGTATCTTCAGTTTTTTTTTTTTTTTTCTATATGTTTATCTGGCAAAATTTTGGCCACATTTATACTTACTGCACCTGGTAAAAGAAATTATGAGTGGTATCAATCTTGTAAGAATAGAAACTTATATACTGTGGTCTCATATATGTAAGAAGAAACTAGTGTCTTCTTATAAAAGTTGATGAAATGTAAAAATAACGCCACTCATTTAGTATTATAGTAAATCAAACTATATCCAATGATTTTTATGTAGTTAAGTTTGTGTCATTAATTAAGAAAGACCCGGAATATGCTGAAAGAGAAATTACAAGTATACTACCTGAAGATACACTGTTGGTTCCTTTGGGGATATATATTAACGAGATGAACCCCCAAAATATTAGTAGTTTGTTTTTCCAGCTAAGGCAACATTAATCTAATTTAAATTAGGAACCTACCTACTCGTCTAACACTTTGTTATACAATGATGATTACTCTTGACTTTTTAAAAAAAGAATTTTATTATAAAGGATGATGATTTTTTTTAATCTTTAAGTTGCGCATGCAATCAGTCAAAGGTTTACCTTTTTTTTTATTTTAGAAGTCTTATCTCCTCAACTGGTGGCTGGATTTGTGACAATCGGCTAAAGTTTCAACTCTTCTAACCATTTTCAGTGTAGGCTCGTTTTTAGTGGAGTATTAATTAATATTATTCTGTAGTGTTGTTTAAGTGCACTCTTTAAAAGTAAGTGGAAACATTATAAATGTGCTTTATCAAAAGGATGCTAAAACTTGAATAGTAGTAATAATAAAGAGGGTAAAATTGTTAACGACAAACTTTGTTTTCAAAGGTTAAGAATAATAAATAATTACAAACTTGAAAATTTGTTCACAAGTTTAAGAAACTTCCATTTTAATTACTTAGAAACATTTTTTTTTGTCAAATTAGTATACTACCGCATTTGGTGGCGGGACTGATAGTCATAGAAAATAATATGATTCCGGTAATACATGGTTTTCTTTTTCAAATACAATATGACCCGATCAAACAAGAAGCTCAACTAACAACCCATCATCATCTTCGCAAGTCGCAACAATAAAATTCTCAGCGCACTCCCTATTCTCTACCCCGGCCTCTGTTTCACATTTCTCTTACGTTACACCTATCCAAAATGATGATCTCATCTCGGTTCAACATAACCGTTAGTCTTGCAAGAGATACGTGGACGGTGATATTGCAAAGCAAAGGTGGCTAGACATGCCAAAAAAATGAAAACACACTGTTAATTATTAATCTGCACATGCCAACTTCATTAAATTAGATTCTCTTTCTCCGTTTCATATGGATTTATTCCCCCCCCCCCCCCCCCCCCCCCCCCCCCCCCCCCCCCCCCCCTCTATAAATAAAATAGCCATTGAACAGTCAGATACAAGCCTGTGAATCCTACGTTAAAATGGACATCTCAAATTAAACACAAGTTTTATGAATTATTTCTGAACTGTTTCAACCATATGGATTTTCAATTTTTTTTTTTTTTTATATATGTGTAATTTCAATTTTTATAAGATATATGCATTGATGGTCCCGCTAATTAAATAAAAAATTGTTGATGTAGTGGTAAAATTGGCTTTAAAGTAGTAGAAAGTTTGAAGTTCAAATCAATTTAGGTGATTTTTTCTAAAATTTTCTGTTTTTCACCTTGAAATTACCAAATTTCATAAATGATCATTGTATTTTTTCAAACAACATTACTAAAAAAATTATTTTATTGCTCAATACTCTTTGTCTTAACTTTATATTTATTTTATGCTATGTTAAACATAAAAAAAATCTTTGTTTTTGTATTAAATCCTATTTATTTTATCTTATATTTAACATATTTTTTACACCTCAAAAAAAAGCATTCTGGTTTCGTTCCTAGTTTCAACGGTTGTATCTAATAATCTAATCGATATTTCTCATCAACTCTTTCCTCATAACATATTATAGAAAGTAGAAACTATATATTGTTTTGATTTTACATAATATATAGCTGTAATTAAGTAAGCGCTTAAGACTTCCTGCAAATTTTATTAGCGTCTTTCCTAAAAATGAATTTCAATGTGAAATTTTATCAGTATACTTCATAGTATATCTCTTTTGTTGTGCAAGCAATTAATCACGGGCCTTGCAATCAATCACGGGTTACCTTTTTGTTTGTTTAGTATACCATCATGCACTTGACGGAACAAGTATTGCGAAATAGCGGACTAGTTTTATTTATAAATTTTTTACAGAACGAAGGGCTGAAAAACAAAATTTTAAATTTTTGATTAAAATATATTTTTGATAAAAAATTTTCTAAAATGGTGGCACTACAGGCACGACTGTCCCTAGCTACTTATTTCTCAACCCCCACTATTTGTTTGGTTAGCCCTTTTTACTTTATTTTAATATGTTTTTAACTATAGAAGTAAATAAATATGTTTGGTAGAACAAACAAAAAAAGCATACGTATGTATGTTCATAATCAAGCTCTTAATTAATAATTAGCATAAGTTTGAAACTTTCCACTAATTTCAAAATACATAAGCTAGTTATTAACAAATTGCAAATACAGCAATTATACTTTACTACTACTTCTTAGTTCTTACCAACCACATTAAACTTTAATTCTAAATATACTTTTCTATATTTACAATAAAAATATACTTTCATACTTATAATAATATAGTACTATTAAAGCAGCCATATCAGTATATCACCTATTTTGCAAATGGTGGTTGGGTTGGTGACTATTGATTGACCCAATGGCCACTCTTTTATCCATATCAAGTGGAAGCTTCTTTCGGTATATATAATTTAATATAATTTTTTTTTGTTATAACCATAAAAGTAATGTTGTAAAAAATCATCAAATTACATGTTAAAATCAGTTACAGATAAATAAATTCATATAACTTTTAATTGTCCTAGAGTGTTGTTGAAGTATACTTTCGAAACATAAAAAATCAAAAAAAAACTTTAATGTGTCTATAATCTTTATCTAAAAAAAGTAAACTAATTAATAGTAATTAACTGGTGACAATAATAACCGCTGAAAATAAATGTTATTAGGAGGGCTTATGACATCTTTCTTTGTTTTCTTTAAAAAAAAAAAAATTAAACTTGCATTAAAAAAAAAAAAAAACTTGACATCACAAAATAGCTGACTAAGAGCAAACACTACAGTTTACTCTTTTATTTTTTCAAATTTAACAAAAAATTACATATTTTTCAACTTTACATAACAATTTTAGATTTACACAAAACAATAGCTTCTATATAAATTTACTTATTTTATATTTTATAATTTTCTCACTTTATAATTAATTTCATAATAAACCCATGACATCTTTCTATGTGATTTGCCCTCAATTTTTAATATAAAACAATTATGAGGGGTCTTTTTGGTTTCTTATTTATGGGGCATATTCAACCACATACAAAATTTGATGTTTTTAAAGAGAAAGCTGAAAGTAGCTATAATCTTCGTATTATGGATAAAAAGATCAAATAAGGGTGGGTGTAATGCTTGCTCTGAGTCTTAAAAAGAATACAAGTTATTACATAAAATTATTTATAAATAAGGAAAAGTTGAAAGGAAGGCAAGTTAATTTACAGTTGCAATTCCACCTAAAAGGGGAGTTGTTTTGATTACAAATGGACAAGTGAATCCAAGAAGTTTGTTATGAGATGTAGTTGATGGAACAGTTTAAGTACGATCATGATTTTAACAATGCATAACTTGACACTGAGCATAGCTCTATTTTTGGAGCAGAGAGATGTAGAGGAGCAGAGAGATATCGAAAAAAGAGAGTAAGGAGGAGAGATCGGAGAGAGAAAGAGAAGGAGAGAGACATCGGAGAGAGGGAGAAGGAGGGAGAGAGAGATCGAGGAGAGAGTGAGAGGATGAGACAAAGGAAATCGATTGGGAGGGATGAATGAGATTTTTTATTTTTTTTATTAATTATTAATTGAATGTATGTTTTTGTTAATAAAATAGGTGTATGATATGTTTATGTTAATTCCCCCATAAAAAAAATATTTATTCACTTCAAAATTTTAGAGTGAATGCAATGCATCAAACAAAATCTCATTAAATTTAAAAAAAACATAAAATTAAGCTCATTCACTTCAAAAATATGAAGTGAATGGATAAAAAAACGTTCATTCACTTCAAAGTAACAAACAAAAAGTCAATTCACTTCAATATTATGAAGTGAATTTAACCAACAAAAGCTCATACACTTCAAATTTTTAAATGAATAGACAAAAAATAACTCATTCACTTCGGTATTTTGAAGTGAATGTAACAAATAAAAATTCATTCACTTCAAAAAATCAAACAAAAGATCATTCACTTCAATATTATTAAGTAAACAAAACTTTATTCATTTCAAAATAATAAACAAAAAACCATTCAATTCAGGTTTTTCATTTGAACGTATCAAACAAAATACATTCATTTCAAAGTTTTTAAGTGAATGAGAGAAAGATGTACCAAAAGGGTATTACTTTTTGAGAGTAAGACTTTTTGGTATTATGACTTTTTAAGAATTAATTTTGAAAATATACACTAAAATGTAATTTACTCCAAAAAAGAACACATTGCAATTAATTTGCAACCCCAAAATATTAATACTAGATACGCCTCTGAGAGGAACATTGGGGTAAGAATGATCTGCACGTTTTAAAGTGGTATATTGACAAATTTCGTCCCAGTCTCCTTCGTTCGTTTCACGCACTGCTGATAAGTGTACCTGACTTGATACGAACAGATGTGGTATACATGCATAAGTTTGCTAGACATACTTGAAGAGTTTGTCTTTTATTTTCCATCCTTTAGTTTACTTATATACAATGTTCTAAAATGGCCTAGCACGATATGATATACACGTGTAAGTCTGCTACAATGGCCTAGCGCCTAATTCTGCTTAATTATCACCTTATATCTTAGGTTTTTAGGTTCCTGTTGCCGTCTAGACGCCACCTAATTTGCGCCTAGACGCGTTTTTCAAAACAATGCTTATATAATACCAGACTTTCCATCACATTCTGAAGTCACAATTCTCATTGCTTAATTAAAGTTTTTAGAGATAAGAACACTCACCGTTGGAGAGTTTGCAAGTGCAGAAATTATCGCTTGCATTTTCCGTAATAAGTAAAGTTGTTGTATCATGCGTGATTGTCATTATGAAGTATAATAGGGGTGAATTAAATCTTAATAATAGATTGTTAAACAATCGACTCGACTATGCAGTAAGATTTACTACACCGAGTATGTTCATGAGGCACTTCAGGTACAAATTTACTAAATACACTTTTATTAATTTATATACTATTATTTATATAGACTTGAATGTATAGGTTTCGGTTATAAGGTAATTGCATAGATTTAATTTATAGCATAACTAAATATTATTTCTTCAATATGAAGACTGTTATTATATCAATTTATTATTATATTATATTTAGAATCAAATTACATGAATCGCAACAAAAAGAACAATACAATATTATTAAGATTGTGAGTACACCTACGATCCATAATCATGAGAAGAAATGGTAACGATGGGAGCTTCTCCGTACAACATAATGATGGACGTAAATGATCACTTTTTGAAATCTTATTTAACTTTCTAGACCAATTTCACCTAATTTAGCAAAAAAAATAGCAAAACAAACAAAAACGGAAGAATCAGAAAAATATTTAAAATTCGGAAAAGTCTGAAATAATTATAAAAAGGCGAAAAAAGCTAAAAATAAAGTTGAGAACACAAAAAAAGTTATAGTGGTAAAAAAATCAAAATCACTAAAAGATGAGAAAAGTAGAAAAAAAATTAGAGTAAACCGTATAAATGGCAAAAAACTAAAAAAATTATTTAGACAATTTCTAGAAATGCCTAAACAAAAAAAAAAACACTAGGCAATGACGCTAGAGTGAAACAGTATGAGCCATATAGAATGTTTCTCAGGATCTCTAAACGACAAAATAACTAGACACTAGCCCAAGATACACAGTCGATGGTCATTTAAAAACATATTATGGTCAATTAAAAACAGTCTCTATTCATTTAAATACAGTTTGTGATCAATTGAAAACGAACTATCGTAGGTTGAAAACAATCTGTCGTCATTTGAAAACCGCTGATGGTCGTTTGATAAGATTTTATGGCCATTTGAAAATAGTCTATGTTTTTTTGTTTTTTTAAATACAGTTTATAGTCAGAATTGTAATTATTTTTAAATGAAAAGAGGCAAATCTGTGGATTTTTTTAATCCTTTTACATAATAAATTAATTCAGGGGGTTATACACCAAGTTTCAAAGAAAGTGGCCCAGTTCATTAATTTCATCAAAATTAACCAATTTACGAAGTCAACTCGTGCATCTAAAAATATGTTGGGGTTTCATTGTGGAACGCCGTTACCACTACCAGGACATGTGGACACAACCTCAACGAAGAGCGAAGACGGCAGAGACTTCTACATGAGAGGGACATACGACAGAGGTAGAGAGTTATAGGAGAGAGACAGAATGAGAGAGATAGTGTCTGGTATGATCAAAAAGCTCGACTACATAGAGAGTAACAGTCGGTGCTCAGATCTGATCGTCATCAGATATCAGACAATGCTGCTGAATATCAGAGAGAGGAAGAGCGACGGAGCAAGTCATTACGATCTTACTAATAGATTTGCATAAAGGTGGATTGTTAGAGCATCTACATTAGTTGTATTAATTTTTATTAGTTATACGGTGTCACATAACTACATAAGCTATAAAGTTACACTTCACTTACGCACTAAGTTGTTATTTTTAACTTGCTTTTAGATGTTACATTGGTATCTTTAGTTTTAAGTATATGATCTATTTTATGTTTTTATATTCCTACACTACTATAAGACTTAATTTTGAAAGTTATAAGTTGTCACATAGGCATAAAATGAAATATATTTTGGTATTAAATTTGACATAAATTTTCATGTCTTATTAAATTTGACATAAATGTCAAACAAAATTATACTCAACGTTGAATTACATTTTAAAATAGTATTGATTTTTTTCATATGGACTAACCAATGGTAGAAGGATCATGAAATTAATTAAAATGATATATTTTTTTCTCTAATGAAACATAGCCACATAGGTAATGGGATTTATTTTCAATATAAAAGCAATGTAACTTCATACTATATAATGAGAAACTCTTTGGGAAATAGTTTTTTAGAAGCATATATTTGGGAAAGTCATGGTGAATAAATAAAATTTTACGTTAGAAGCGTTCAGGTAGTAATATTGTTTTACACGTCTCCAAATTAAACTGGCTATTATTATAACCATTTCTAAGCCACATGACATGTTAAGTTTCATGTTACAGTTAAACATATTAAGTTTCATGTTACACTTAAAAGACAAAGTTAAAAAAATGACTCTAAAATTGATCCTATCCGGCAAACTAAAAGAACCACCGTGAAGGGGAAAAGTTAACTATAACAAAATTAGTGACACTAACATAAGTCATGAGCTCTACAATGAGCATTGAAGATGCTCTTAGATACTAGGAACACTTGGAATTAATGGATTTTATGGGCTACTAACATGTTTAAAGGAAAATCTCTAGCTCCTACGTGCCATAGGGAAACTGATAATATCATGCATCACAAATCTTGTGTGGAAATCAAGAAATTACAGTATCCATCAATATTTTAAATAGTCTTATCGCTAACGTAACGTTTTTTCGATAGCTACGCTAAAAACACAAATAGCATAGGAACATAGCGTTTTGCGGTGTAATTTTTTGTTTACCTATAAATATAACAATATAACATTAAATAGTCATAGAATTTATGTTAACACACTTCAAAAGTTAAAAACAACACAATAGCGCGTTTTGCTAATCATTTTTGTATCATAAAGAAAATAATAATTCTATTGATCATTTGTGTTTCATAAACGAAAAAATAATTCATTATGAATTTTTTTTCATTTATTACGTTATCAAAACTCCAAAATATGCATAAAGATCTTTGTAAATATTTCGGTCTAAAACAAAAATCGTTTGTGAATAATGAAATAATAGAAGAAATTAGTAATTGTTTCATCATTACATATATTAATGAAAGAAACAAACCGAGATTATATTTTATCGGCACATTATTATTAAATTTGATTTAAAAAAAAACACAACTTTAGAATATATAACAACAAAAGATAAAATGTATAGTTATGTTGGTGATTAATCATACATTATTTTGTATGATTTAATAAAAAATACAAATAATTAAAAAAAATCGAAAAGAAAATGTTACTGCTGGTGAGTCCCGAACATGAGTCTCGTGGAAGAAAATGCAGTGTCATAATCACCCGGACTAAACACTCTATTGTAAAAATGACACAACATATATTAATTATTTGGATACGATTTTTTTTCCCTTTTAAATAACTCGCTATTTATGTTTTTGGTCCAAAATTTTACGCTTTTTGTGCTTTTGGTCCTAATAGCCTGAATTTAGCGTTTTTCCATCCAAATAGCGTTTTAGCGTAGGCAATTTTTTTTGAAAAACCGCTATATCACGAAATGTTGCGCAATATAACGCGATTTTTAAAACAGTGGTAGTCATGGAAGGCGCTATGACATTCAAGCTATTTGTAGCCTAACTGAATTTATGATTAAGGTTTAAATCAACCAAATGAGAAATATTCCTCAAAACTTGAGGAATAATTTTATTTTTAAGGAGTGGAACTTGGATGAGGTCTTTTTGAAAACTCATGATAGGCATAAATGAAAGTTTATTTAGGCTGTCGAACTGATTTTTTGGACTCATAGACTAGGCATATTACAAGCTAATCGGAAGAGTGCTCGTACGACAGTCGCTGCTGAAAGTTAACACGAACTCAAAGATTAAGAGCTTCCACACTAACATTAAGCTAAAAGTGAAATATTGCTTTTGCATAACGAGGCATGCTATGTTCACATATTGCAAAACAGATTATTTTGCAGACGGGGAAACATAGGGGGTGGGCTCCATATGCGGTGACGGTCCAGTACTGTAGTTTGCCCAAAACATAGTCCAGTTTTTTTTTTTAAGGCTCATTACCAATAAATAAATATTTTTTTTTATTTTTTTTTTGTCCCAGCCCAGTTTTTATCTCAGACCCAAGATTTACTGGATTTGAACCTGGACGCCCCTCAATCTATGACTTAATCTGTGGTAGGATCTGTGAGTTTAGCATTTCTCTCTTACTGTAATATTTGTTTTATTTTATTTTCCCTTTGAACTCATAGGCAGTTATTTGCATTGTCTTGCTTTTGCCCTTTAATATATTCTTAACTTTCAAAAAAAAAGACAGAGAGAGAGAACTCCGGGACTGTAGCTCGTTGGAAATGTAGTGGCGGCAGAGCAAGGGTTTGGTCGGAGCCTGGGGACGGTAGATCTCCGGCCGGTGAGGAAAGGTATTTAGAGTGAGAGATATTTGAACAAATGAATGTAAATAGATTTTTGAGATGTTTTATATTAAATTCAAATGGCCTAAAACTTAAATAACATTTGAAAAAATAGCTTATTCCTTAAATATATTTGAGAGCTCATGACCTAAAACTTAAGTAATTTAGTTTTTTTTTTCTCAGCCTTAATTTCTATTCACACAATCATGCTTAAGGTGATACTTGGCCCTCACTTATTCATTGCACGAACTATGGTTTTTTTTTTCAAATAACCCCATAATTTGTAAATTTTTCGCAATTTTGCATAACCTCATAATATTGATGTTCAAAATGTCGTAGCTTTGTATGCATCAATCCATTTAAGTTATTTTTTGTCTGTTATACATCATACTATTATAGTAAGTCAAACTAAGATTTTTTAAACACTAAAATTTTATTACATTTTTCCAAAAATAGCCATACACATTTTTATTAATTATCATACTACACTATTCTCATAAAAAAATAGAAAAAATAAAAACTAATAACATTATTTCTCACTCTTTGACTAGACAAAATTCTTTTAATTCTTTTCATATTAAATTATATATTTTTTTCTATTCTCCACATATTTGTATTATCACCACTCTTATTTTCTATATATTTGTCACGCTACTCGTCGCACATGCAAAAATCACATAGATTTTATTATTTGTTATATAAAATATTGTTAGTTTGTTTATATTCATTAATTGTTATTGTGAATTTAATTTTTTTGACAACCTTGAACTTTATTTGTTCAGGATGATATATATTTTATCACGTGTCGCACACTCAACGTGTGACACTTTAGGTTCCCCGGGTGCAGTTGGTGAGGTGCATAAAATCCAGACACACACACACTATAAAATACAAAGAGTAGAACAAAAAACCAACAATGGAATATAACTTTATGCATTCCATAATTGGATGGGGTAATTACAAAGGTTAAAAAGCTTTGAGTGCAATTGCTAAAGTTCAAAGTTCATGAGTCTTTTTTCCAAATCATACATGTCTTTTTTGTAAAAATATTTTCTAAGGGTAATTAAACAGACCATTGATAGACAAAAGACATGATTGAAAAAAACAAGGAGACAAAACCTCAAACAAATAGTTTACATAGATTACAAGAGAGACTACATAGTCTAGTACTGCCAAGGAAAACCTATCCTGCGATTATAAGTTTCATAGCATAATTTGTTCATGTTATTAACTACATAAAACTCAATGGCTCCCTAGACTCCTTTCCCTATTGACTCTAGATTGCATTCCCGTCATAAACAAAACACAGATGAAGCGAATAAATCTTTACCTAATGCATCGGAAACGAACTTTTATTTAAAAATTTCAATAGACCAATTAATTTGCTCGTTCCAAGTCAACACGAGCTTCTTAAAGGGATTGTCTGCAACCAATAGACCACACCTTTGTAAAATTGTGTCGAGAAAAAAAAAGCGATTTACATTTTCCGTGTTCTTTTGACAAAACAGACATCCATTGTTTCAAACAAGTCCCATTCTTTGGATCCGGTGACGTAGAAAGTCAAATGACTTAAACTTTGTCCGAGAAGGATTCTTTCCCACACAACATGGGGCTAAGTTACCGTTTTAGTTTTCTTATGAAGAAACAATCAAGCAAACTTAGTCAAGTAACCATAGGATCCGGTTTCTAACTTATACATAGTTCGTTCGGGTTATTTGCATTCTACCTGGTAATTTTGTCTTATTGCCAAATAACTAACTGTGCACAGGAGAAACCATTGTTAGGAGCTTAAAGACAGCCAGACTCACGTTTTCTACGTGTGTAAAGGTTCCATACTTCACGCAATTATAGAAACATCCCGCCACTTATCTATAAAGGATATGGACAAACCCAGACTTAGAATTCTGATATTGGAATGGCCACCACGGGTTTGTTCAACAACACAACTACTTCATTAACATGGTTATACTCTACCGATATAATCTAAAGATCACAAGAGTGGCATAATTGAGGTCAATGCTCTATTCTTTATTCATGCATAGCTTTAATGAAAGAGTATTCAAAGTTTTTGAAAAAATTCCAATGGGAACTTTCGCAATTGAAAAACACCCAAAAGCCCTAATTGCGAGTAATGAAAACGAGGAATTAAAAATAGTCTAACAATAAAAATAGAAAAGGTCCAATTAAATTATTGAGCCACATTAACAAAACGCAAGTGGGCCTCCCCTTTTGAGACAGGGCGCAAATGCCCACACTCGATGGGTCTGTGTCAATTATAAGGCTGGGGAAAATCCTGACCCGACCCTTGTTCTGACCCGTCTCCGATCTAAAAAAATTCGATCCGACAAAGTTCGGGATCGGATAGCAATTTTGATTTCGTCGGATGTCCTGACCCGGCTTTATAATTTTTTATTTTTTTTATATAACATGATTTTTTTTTTAATACTAAAAATGTAAATTAATCTATATCAAATGTTTATGATAAGAATTGAAGCTTGTAGCTCTAAGGTGTAATGTAATCACCCTACCATATGAGATACAACATTTTTTGTTTCATATATTAGTTATATTTAGATAAATATAATATAGATTTGTAATTTTGAATATATGAGACTATTAAAATAAAATATATACTTAAATTAAAAAGTTATACTGTTACTTCAAAAACGATGAATAATCATTATTTTTCTATTATAAAAATTATAATGATAATGTATCCCGTTTAGTATGATAATTGTTGTTTATGTGAATAAAACTAAATATTAAAATAATCTGATAAAAAACGTATCAATTTTTTTATCAACTCAATTATTTGTAGTTTGACACTATTTTTTCTACTACATGTTAATTTCTTTTTGTATTTATTAAGAGTGTTATTTTCAAACCAGTATTATGGTTCGTGTTAATAAAATATTTAAACAAACATAAAAAAATATTATTTCTCAAATGAAAATTGTTAATAAAAATGATATTGTCGTAAAATAAAAAAAAATATGTCGGGAGATTCGGAATAAACATATCTCGACCCTACGGGATCCCGAAAATTCGGATCCCAACTTTTGTCGGGTCAGGATCGGGATTTTTTTCTCACTTCTAAAAATAATTGGGTCGGTATAGAGTTTGAGTGTTTACGGATCGGGTCCTGACTCTAACTCACTCCTAGTCAATTATAAACTCATTACTAAAATCAGAATTTTTTTAAAACATGGTGTAGAAGTTAGAGCCTTTTTTCGAGCCTCAGAAGATATTTATGTTGGTTTTGGTGTACGTAAAATCAATAAAAACAATTTTATTTCTATAATGGAATATCACTCTATTACAAAATTCCGACACTTGCAGAATGTAAATGCAATTAATTAAAATTCCAGACAGAATAATATAAGTTATTAAACTGTTGGACTGGTTTGTTATTAAACGAAACTGTCAGACAGAATAGTATGAAACTAAACTACTGGACTGTTTGTTAATTAAAAGAAACTGCCAGACAGAATAGTATAATTACTAAACTGCTGGACTGTTTCTGGAATTAAATAAAATTACAGGACTGGAAAGTAAATTACAGAACAGAATAGAAATTACAAAAAAGAAAAAGGACTGAAATGAAATTACAGAACAGGAAAAATAAATTACAGAATTGAAATATACATAATATAAAATTGTAGAAATATAAAGACGGAATAAAAAATGCAGGAAAATAAATAGACGAGGCGACTGTTTAACAGTCTGCCCTTAACCGATATTCGCCTAACCACCTTTGAGGTTTCTGGTTATGTTTGGCGCTTCGATCCCAAGGTCGAGCTTTTGATGGGTGGCTCTCTCTGACTAAAATGTAATGCTAATTTGGAGAGATGATATATGCTGCTGTATTTTATTTCAGAATATTGTGTTTTTTTGACATCCCTATTTATAGGCTTGCTGAGTATCTCAGCCATTAAAGTCACTTTACTACTGTCAGTTTTCGAAATTCGAAACTGCAGTATTAACTTTGCAATGAATTCATATTTATTGCAACAGTTACAGTTTTGCTGAAAGCTTTTCCCGAACAGACACGCTTTTCCCGAACAGGAGCGCTTTTCCCGAGCAGGAGAGCACTTTTCCCGAGCAGGAGAGCACTTTCCCCGAACAGGAGAGTATGAGCACTTTTCCTGAGTAGGAGAGCACTTTTCCCGAACAGGAGCACTTTCCCCGAACAGGAGAGCATGAGCACTTTTCCCGAACAGGAGAGCACTTTTCCGGCATTAAGAGTTTTCCTCTTTCTCAAGCCCAATTTTTGACGCCAATTTTTATTCACTCGCATTCTCCGAATAGGTCATATGACATACCGTTAGGAACCTTGCCATATCATCTACTCAACCGTCTTGAGTATGGTGTCAAAAGACAACGGCTGTCACTCGAAATCTTGACTCAAAGATGGTCTCGTGACCATTCGGAAACTACCATGTTAAACATGGTTTTTCCAACCATTTCCGCATCTTCCGACCATTAAATCTATACTTATTTGTCAATATCGTCAACAGTTTCACAATAGACTCATTTCCCTGAACAAACTTTCGGTAATAACCCGTAAGTCACAAAAATCCTTGTAGGGCCATACTGTCGTCAGCCGAGGCCAATCAACCATCACATCAATTTTTGTGGGGTCCACCGGCACCTCATCCGCCGCCACTATATATGTGGCGAGGTAGTCCTCATTTTTTTGTGAAAGTACACTTCGACGACTTGAGTTAAAAATTATTTTCAACTATAATCGTCAAAGTTGTATGTAAATGACTTAAATACTCAGTCATTATTTTCAAAAATAATGAGAATAAAGGAATGTAAATACGGTTTAAAAACCATATTCGTTGTTGCTATACACAAACCAAATGCCATAACAAGTTACTCGTAGTGCCCACTATAAGTTCCAAAAGTCATTTTATGAACATCAGATGGGTGTGCTCGTATTTGGTGATAGCCCGGCTCGCGCGTAAGTCTGGTTTCGTAAAAAAAATGTTGCTCCATAAATTTCATCTAACATGTCATCGATGGTGGGTACGGGAAACCTATCTTTTATTGTAGACTCATTTAATGCCCTATAGCCGGTCAAAAATACGCTATATAAAAATAAAAATAAAAATCACCAGCAAAACCCATGGAGGAAAATTGACTTGTACTCTCCCGAATTAAACATATTTTTAACATGTCTTCCACATGTCTTTCGATTTCATCTTTATAGATGTGTGCATACTAATAAGGTAACACGTTCACTGGAGCCGTCCGCCCTTTTAGTCAAATATGGTAATCAAATTGTCGAGATAGGGTAATACCCTTGGTGTTTCTAAAACGGTAAAACCTTTTTAATTCCCACATAAATCATCATTTACACTCTTTTAATTTTAATTTATCCCCAAACCTTTCAATTGAAAAGTAACGTGGGAGGAATTGTATGAAAACCCGAGAAAAGAAATCTGATCATAAAACTCCCAAGTCCTAACCATATACTTGTGTAGGGTCCTTTTCACAACAACAAAAAAAAAAACTTGTGTAGGATCGCGTCTCCTTTCCCTAACTTGTAATTAAACCTTTTAATATATCTACGGAACAGTTGAAGTACCTTTAGGTACCAATTATGCACCCAGCAGGTTTTGCATACACCATTCATGAAAATAGCATAATTTCCTTCTAAGTTGGAACAAGGAAAACGATGTGCACCAATTCTTGTTCTCGAAATAAATGATGCCAAAATAAGACTACTCCAAAAACTAAAAAACAATATGAAAAGAAAAGGAACCAGGGTTCTATTACAAGTATAGGTAATTTCTCAATTTACGAATGTCTATTTCTACACTAACTATTGGAAAGACTTGAGAAGTCTTCCTTTTGTCATTACTTTTGAGCCGTGATAGCTTTAGGAGATGCATTTCTAAACACACATAAAAATAAGGAAATACGTACCTAAAGATTTGAGAGTTCAAAGTCTTAACCTTTCCAAAGTTTCCCTACTAATGAAACTATTAATAAATGAGTGGACATCATTGTCAAACTATCAAAACAACTACCCTCTTCACCAAAAATAAAATAAAAATAATACTACTCACATCTATCCATATAATTAGTTTGGTACGTTAATACTACTCACATATATATATATATATATAATTAATTATTTTGGTATGGAGTGAGCATATTTTAGAGTTTATAAGAGAATTTATCACGTAATATTTTCTCAGTCTCAAATTAATTATCTATTTATCTCAACACTAGAAGTCCATATGAAATATGTAACTTTAATTTAAAAAACACAAAAAAAAAAAAAAAAAAAATGATACCTCAGATGTTTTGTTGGTAAACTGATAGTAACGTGTGTATCGCTAAAATTTAGCAACAATATTTTTTTCTAGATACCCTTGGATCAACCTCCAATGAGCTAAGTAAAATAGAATAATAAAAAATCATAAGGGCGTCAACTACCCGCTAACTCAAGAAATCTACAAACTAATCCTACATTGGACACACATATCAAAATACACACAAAAACGCAATATAAGAACATAAAAAAGTCTCTAACTATAAACGAAAAGACATTGAAATACTACCAAATGCGGAGGTCGAAGTGCATCTTAGAGTAATCAACAAATATTAGGTTAAATAAAGCATCACCGGGATGCCAACACTAAATTGTAACATCCCGTATTTTTATAAGTGTTTTTAATTAGAAATTAATTTATCCAAAAACGTTTTATACAAATTTTACCAAAAACCGGTCACTCGACTAATTTTTAGCCAAAAACCGAAACTCTTCCAAAAAGCTCTATTTTAAAAACATGTTACTAATTTTACTAATAAAAAAGACCCAATAGTTTTGTTTCTAAAGATTTGTTATTTTTGAGTAGTAAAACAATATTTTTGGATCAAGAGTTAACTTTTAGGACTTTGAGGACCAAATAGTTCGTTACCTCAAACTATCTAAAAACAGTTTTTTCTAAACCAAAAATCAGCCCACTTTCAATTCTTTAAACCTAAAACCAGCAAAATACAAGAGAGAAAAATAGAGAAAAGAGAGAAAAAGGAGAAGAAGAAGAAGAAGAGGAAACCGCCGTTAGCGGGTTCATACCGGAAGCATCTCCTCTACACTCTAAGGTAACAGGGGGTTATCCATTGCGACTAGACGAGGGTGTATGTTAGGATTAGGTTTTACGTTTAGTATAAATTGGGGGTTTTTGCCTTTTATATTAATTATGTTCTTAATTTGTTAATTGGGGTTTAGTTGTTATATTTTTAATTCACTTATTTGATTTTGGATTAGTTGTGGATTTAGTCTTTTAATTTCGGATTAATGATAATATTAATGGGTTGCGTGTTATATCCGTTGATTATGTATTATTATGGTTGTTGATAGAATTGGGTAAATTATTGTTGAATGAAGATGAGTTTTATATTGCGCATACAAGGTGTTTGTTAAAATGCCTGAATGAGTTTTTATGTTGATTAGACTTGTTTGGCTAGTTGTGAATCTAGCACCTATGCTTTTGGATTATGTTGTATTATGTTAAGTGACGTATGAGATTTTATTATTTGAATAGTATAATATTATTGGCCGAGGCCTTAATATTTATACGTATGAGATTGTGTTATATGAATAGTATAATATTATTGGCCGAGGCCTTAATATTGATACATTAGCAATGGTCTCTGTCTCTTCCTAATTCCGGGGACAGAAGACGGCCGTGGGGATAGGGAATGACTCGTCTTACGGACTGTGGTGAGTGTTGAACCATGGGGTTCAATAATTGATTTTGATTATAACTTTGATTATGTTTTTAATGATTTTACGATTTCTCTATTTCGATGATATAATGCTTGTCTTTTCCAAAAAGTAGAATTTGTAAATTCCAGAACGCCAGAAAGATAGAGCACAGAAAAACGAAGCTACAGGTTCAAGCGAAAGCAGAATCGGAGCTAAAACGAAGAAGTTACGGGCGTTTGAAGTTTAACGAGAAAACCGGGAATACTGAACAACGACCGATCGTCTGTACAAAAACGACCGATCGTTTTTGTACCAATTTCTTCCAGTGAGCTCGTCTTTTAAACGATCGATCGAATCTCAGAAACGACCGATCGTTTTCTGAAAAACGATCGATCGACTGTAGAAAACGACCGATCGTTTTCTACAGATTTCGAAAACAGCTTTTCAGCTTTTTCTGGAAAATAGCTTAAAACGCTGGGTAAAACCCTCAACCACTGCCAACGGTCAAAAACAGATAAACAGACCTTGGTCTATATAAACCACCCAAAATCTCTCTCCCAAAACCACTAATCACAATAACAATCAATCCTTCAACCTCTCTCATATACAAAAACCCAAAATCACCATTTTGGTGAAATACTTCAAAAAGAGAGAAATTGAAGATAAAGAGATACAAGCTCCAACAAAGATCAAACATCATCGAAACCACATATTAGCTTATTTTAGAAGCAATCGATTGTGGGTGTTGTTTCAATTTTCGATAAAATTGTAACGAGTATTTTATAAACTCATTTTTGTGAGCGAGTGATCGGGTAGAGGCTTTGTAAGCAAGTGAAGCTTAAAAGCTCTAGGTCTTTTCATTCGGGACACTCATAAAGTGTGGGGGAGCTTAATCGGTTGATTAGCTCATTAGGATTGTAATATCCGGGAAAAGAATTTTTAGTGAAATACTCGGTAGTACCGAGGAGAGGACGTAGGCGCGTTTTGCCGAACCTCTATAAATCACGGTGTCATCTTCTTCCCTTAAACTTTTATTTTCCGCAAATATTTATTCTTGCTTGCTTGCGTTTGAATTTATTAACGTTTATTAACGCTTAAGCTTAGAATTGCGTAAGTTGGGGTGTTAGTTGCACTTAAGTTTTAATTAGGCGAAAATCGCCATAAACCTTATTCACCCCCCCTCTAAGGTTTAGCCGCACACGGGCCAACAGTGAGTGACATGAGAGGTCCTAGTGTGCACTATATTTATTTTTATGTTTGCTATGGTCTCTGTCTCTTCCTAATTCCGGAGACAGTAGACGGCCGAGGGGATAGGGAATGACTCGTCTTACGGACTGGGACGAGTGGCATGAGAGGTCCAAGTGCGCACTTTAAATCTACTTTTATGTTAGAAATGGTCTCTGTCTCTTCCTAATTCCGGGGACAGAAGATGGACGAGGGGGATAGGGAATGACCTACCTTACGGACTGGGATAGGTGGCATGAGAGGTCCATGTTTGCTATAGATTTGTGTTGACGTTATTTAATTTATTTAATTCATCCCGTTATAGAATGTTATTATATTTCTTTTTATACGTCGATTATCGTAGTTGTAGAATTTGTGAGCTCTTGCATTTAAGGGATGGAGTGACGGTATTTGTGGTGCCGTCCCGTCTAGTTACGTGCGTGGGACTCACCGTTACAATTTTTTATTTCAGGTACCAATTAGGTTGGCATGTTTGGATAAGAGTTGTTGCATTGCAACATCATGGGTTTGGGGCTTCCGCTTTCTTTTCATTTTTATTATATTTTGAGGTTGTAGCCTACGGGCAAATTCTTTCATTTGTTATTTTCTTAGTTTTATAAAACTTGCCTTGTAGCCGTGTTTGGCAACATTTTTATTTAATTGTCAATTGTTCCTTTAGCTCGTAATTTATTTCTTTTAAAAATTCAAATTTTGTACCAACAGGTTCTATTTTCTTTTGTTTTAAAAAGGTCATGCCTCGATGTCCGTTTTTAGGATTTTGGGGCGTGACAAGTAAACAAGATCACAAAAACGATCACAAAAGACCAATCGTGACGTAAGAACCCAAAAAAACAACTCAACATTGAAATAGTCCAAATTAGTCAATTGACTAAATATGGACAAGCTCCATCAATACTAAAAAAAATCAATAGTCGAGACTAACTGACATCATCTAAAATATAAAATAACGTATAGAAAACTATTGGTCCCATCCATTTTAATATACATACCACACTGCCTGATTGGCACAAACATGTTATACAAACTCGCATCATGGCATGAGAGACATGCGACCTACTAGACCAAGAGTGGAATGACAGAGGGAGGTCAAAAAGTATCTAACCCAGTCTGATTTATAGCTGTAATCGATATGCCAACACACTAATTTACCCGATCGACTCAGACCTACGAGATCGGGAAACCAAGAACGACCCAAACCCGAACCAAGCCCATAGTGGGTTTACCCGCATCGAGCAAACCGATACTCCACTTGCTAAACTACTACAACAAAAAAGGCTAACTTTTGATACTCAATTAGATTCTGAATGAGGATGGTTAGGAGGGAGGTGCGATAAAAGGAGCATGCCCTAAATGGGGTTTTAAGGGTTGAAGAAGAGGGTAGAGATGGTAAGAGAAACTGAAAGATAAAGAGAGTGCAGAGAAAGAGAAATAATGGACAATGAAATAGATATATGAAATGAGGATGGGAAATGAGAGAATGAAATGGTGATACGTGATGTCTAGGGCAGGGATGGCATCCCTAATCCCCACCCCATGCGGCGATGGCAAGGGTTTGTGACGAAAGACTGAGGATTTTGTTTAAATAAATTTATTGCTATATTGTTGATAGAGTAAATTATATTCAAATTATATGACTGGTGGTATCCTGACTTTTTTAATTGTGAAATTAGCATATGCATATCTAAACCATATAACTATGTTATGAGATATTCAAAATTTCTATAAAAATTTATATATTGTTGTGTGACATATTAGCTCGTTATAAATATATATAGAGATATGTATAGATATAGAGAGAGGTATGAGAGACAACAATAAGGGAGACTTTATTAATCAGAAGCTGTCAATGCAATGGGACCCTAACCTTCTTTATATAGAAGAGGTTAGGGTTATACAAGATAGAAAGCCCAACTTAGGCCCACTATGAGTAAGGCCCAATAGTCCAATAATATCCTACAACACTCCCCCTTTGGACGTCTTGAATTCTTCGTCTTCATGCAGTCGATCTGAGTCGAGTTCATTCGCAATGCTAACCACATAAAAACCTTAAGGACGGAAAACCCAGTGTGGGACAAAACCGGTACCTAGGAGAAACTGTGTAGCCGAATGATATATACCGAAATTATATGTAATTAACTAACCACAAAACAGTGTGCCTCATCAAAATCTTGGCAGAGCAAACCCAATGGGAAAATCTCCGATCGAAGGAAAAAGAGTGCAACAGTGATAGTAGTAGGGGATCAACCACAAAACAGGTGTCTCATCAAAACCTTGCTAGAGTAAACCCAGTGGGAAAAACCTCTAGTCGAAGGACAAAAGAGTACACAGTGGTAAGAAGTATACAACAGGATACTCCCCCTAATTTCGGCAATCTTAAGTGAGATATAATGGGAACGTGTCTCACTAAAAAACCTTGCCAAAGAAAACCCAGTGGGAAAAAACCTTGGTCTAAGGACAAAAAGAGTACACGAGCATGCGACTGGATGCTCCCCCTCACTTGCACACGACAGGGTGCGAGGATTTCGACTAAGTAGTAATTAGTGCAATAAGCATTCACTTAGATGCTCCCCCTCACTTGCACACGACTGGGTGCAAAGATTTCATATTCCAAGAAAGAGTACAAGCATTCGACTGGATGCCTCATTTACTTGTACACGACTGTATGCAAGAAAATATAACGTGGAATAAAACGAGCATTCGACAGGATGTTCTTAAACTTCATATGTGAAGATTTATTTTGGCAAGAAATGCTAAATAGCATAATCTAGTCATGTCTCTCTTGATCGATAACAACAAGTTGTCCTCAAATAAGACAAGTGTTTTATCTGGATCGTGAGACAGAGCATACGTAATTCAAATATGGCTAATACGAGCTCAAAGCCATATACACTCTCTAGTCGTCTCATAGAGCACGAGTAGATCAGAGTGATTCCTTTGGAGTCATTCCAAGACCTCCAAGATATTGCCTTATTCCTAATGGTAAAGACAGACCATGTTAGGAATATCTCTTATGCGGGTCTGATAAGTAACCGGCATTGCTATAACCGAAAAAGGGTTGCGTTAATTCGAGTACCAAAGGGGGTAGGTACACTCGATGACGCAAATGGGATAAGACAAGCCCTCATCCACAGTTACCTTAAGGTAATGGGAAAATGTCTTTTATGCCATTTCGATGGCAGCGTGTTAGCGCGATGATGTGTCGAGCTATACCATTCACAGCAAACAAGATGTTCGTCCTAGTATATTAGACCAAGTACAATGATGCGCTTATTATACTTAGATATGAACATCATGGTTCAATCTCTTTGTCATCTCATCAGGGACGGACCGAGTCTATATCAATGTCTAGTGATCGAACGATCATGGGAGAATCTGACGACTTAGCGTCATAATGACTAAAACGTTATAACACCTTCTGGGTGTAGTCTGAATCATGGACTTAGATTCAATCTTTATGGGAGTTGATCATCAGGCCGAGTCACTACCGTGTCTTCCCAAGATCCTTCATCTCGAAGACAAATCCAAAAAAATGGATTGCGTAATAAAACACGCAAGGGCATAATACTTGTTCAAGTATCCAAAGCTAATCAAGTACTCACTTAGACGGTATACCACATCCGCTCGGATTATATTAATCCATATAGTGAACGTCTCATTTAATTGAGACCGTGTTCCGTGGTCAGGAACTACTTGATTCAAGCATTATGAAGTCACACAGGGACCTTCATCTATATCGCTTTGTCTAAATCCCTATAGAGATAAAACTATGACCACATTCATGGCTGCATACTCAGTTTTTCAGAAACTACTAAACTGGTAAAGTAGGGGACTATTATAATGTCCATTACGAGAAAATCAACCATCTCGTAATCAATTCCAAGGTATGAGAGAAGCCTTGCACTACTAGGCGAGCATTCTACCATCTCATTATTCTCATCACTCTTCCTTACGAATAAACAAATAAACGAACTCGTTTAACATTGGTGGTGTTGGAACTACAGGTCCGAACACACTTTCGCTAACGAGTCTACTTGGATTGCAAGTTTCCATTAGTACAGTCTATTCTCCGTTGACTTCAGGCAACGGTATATGGTTCCCTGTCATAATTTGTTCATATTATCAGTCGTCACTGAATATATGAACAAGTAATCAATGACAGTCTCGTTTCACTTCAATATCGTCTAAGATATCATGATCGACAGATATTTCGAGATTCTTAGGATGAGGAGGAAATCACACATCTCCTTGATCCTTTATAATCTCGTGCGACAAACGAGTTTCAGTTCACCACCTCTGGGGCTGAATGAATTAAGAACCGGTCAACTTCCTCGTATCTTGGGAAGGACGACAGACTGACGGCCGACGACAGCGTCCTTTGCTTGGCGGGTTCGGGCAAAGCAATGTGTTACGACAGGAACACGGCGTCCGACAGGGACGTTTATCCTTGCAAGCATTTTGCAGCAGGTATAAATGATCTCGTGACATCTCATAGTCATTAAATGCGCCTGGAATTTAGTTAGACTTGAGGGAGTCTATGCACTTACTTATCACTAAGTGCAGTTTTGGGGATCAAGCTAAGACTGAATGGGTTATGCCACGTTATTTCACGTCGTTCCTTATCAACGGTAACGTGCAAATCTCTCCCTAACGACGGGGAGAACAGTCTTAGCGATGTCACTTTCGCATATCATGCGGTAAAAAGATCGCTTGCCAAGGTTACTCTATCAAATGATAGGCAGGAGATTCATAATCGACTTATGTCCCCTTCAGAGGTCCATATTTTGAACGCTAGAGTGGCTCAATCAAAATATTAATTAATCACTCTAAACACGCGTTAATATGAGAATTCTGGCTCATAACCAGTAACCAGCTTGTACGCATATGGTGTTTGAGTGTCTATGGGCCTCATAACGGACCAATGCAGCAAAATAGCATGACCCCACATGGAAATATAAATCTTGGTGCGCAAGACAAAGAAGTGCGTGCAACCATTTGCAGTCGCATCATCAAACTTTCTGTGAGTCCATTTGGGTCTGAACATAATCGACAGGATGTTCAATTTCAATTTCCAAACTCAAGTAATTCAAATCGAAATTTCGATTCTTACTCTTCGGAATTATCAAGTCGACTAGACTTTTCAGGATAATCCGGATCATGAGCCATCAACTTAATGATAGGGCTAAAAGTTTGGAAAGTGCTGCATTTATGTGGACAACATTAAAATGTGACCATATTGTCAATGCATCAACCATAACCATTTATATTTATGGTCCGTCTTATGGTTGGATAAGTCCACAATAACTCCTTCAATTCTTTACAAGAATTCTACTAGTTCATTTCGTGATCTTTACACATACTAGTCTTTCAAAGTGAGCACTAATGGCATGAATTTCGGATTAATCGCGAAATATATTCTCAGAGAGAATCCAAATGCGATGCAATTATAAATCAAGCATCGTCTTTTGACCCAGGAATATCTCATCCGGTCAATGTCTCAATATCAAAATGCTCTTATCAATCGACGATAGGCGAATGATAGTACATACAAACATGTCTTAGCATCTAAATCATTTATCATTCGACGACAGGCGAAATGATAAGGTAACTTTAAATGCTTTAAATAATGTGGTAGCAACCACTTGAAAGACATTTCAACTCCTCTAAAATACGCTTTTGGTCGTATTGAATGGAGGCTATGTAAAGAAATTTCAATTCTTTCATGAGCTATTACCAGATAACACTGGTTTTCTCGAATATTTTATAACTCAACAAGGTACGGCAGGACCTACATGAGTATAAGACCTCATATTTGACAAATCAATTTGGTTTTACCAAAAATTTTGATTTTGGAACGACAGATCCAGAATCATTGTCACTGAGTATTCTTTTAGGCAAGTAGTTGGTGAAATTACGTGGTACACCGTTACCCACTATTTCCAGAAAAAATCAACTACCCTACAAGTATTGCCTAAAATTTCATAATTTAAAGTTTGGTCACATTTGTCAAATGAATTTTCTCAAAACACTTTAAATTATTTCGAGAAATTTCGTAAACAGGCAAACCATAATCCAAAAGTATGTCCAAATGGAAAAACATAATCCAGATGAGCGAAAAAATGGCTCAATGATTTATCAAAATCAATAAAGAAATGTATCAAACTCATTTGAGCTATAAAATCGGAGGTCTCAATAGTTTCCTTTCAATTAACTTTAACCACATTAGCATCGGTTTTTCTACCTTTATAATAGTTGTGAACTATTTAAGGAGTAACCGTGCATGACTTTTGTCTTTATAGCATAGAGTTGTCTCCTTGAGCATTATCTCTTGCTTTGTGACAACGGGCCATATTATTCCTTTCAATTACTGTCTTGGAGCCACAGATTTTTGATTTTGACGATTGTCTAAAATCTCGCTTGGCTAGGCGATTCATCGGGATCGCGACAGTTCGAGACAAATAACACTTGTCTCGGTTCTCGATTCGTGGAAAAAAAATGTACATGAAGAGCATTAATATCAGGCAAACAATTCGCCATTGTCCCAATAGGATTAAAACTACTCACCGGGGCAATTTTCTTATCCAATAAAAATGGGCGATAAAGGAACATGGTGAATATAAATTCACGATACTACTTATGGAATATAATTTCCAAGCTAGTATTTTGGTGAAGGATTGCTCCAATATGTCAATTTCAGACATTTGTTCACCATAGACGTCATCACGTCTCAAATGTGGCGGCGGAATAAAATCAACGCCTTATCATTCATCCTGAGGGTAACAACAAACTCGTGTTTTACTCATCAAAGATGGCATAAAAAAAAAATTGGCATCACATTTTCACACATTAGGGTGAGTAACATGTGGTGACGGATTAAAATCAACGTTTAAACAGTCATAGATGGCATCCAAGCAAGTATGTTTTATGATTTTTCTCATCATAGATGGCATCCAACATGTGTTGGGAGTTCTGGATTATTTATCATATAAAACGACTGGTTTATATGTTTATGGTTTGCACAAGCATAAACTTTATTTCGAAACGACATGTTCGAAAAATAGTTTTGCTTTTAATGTGAATAGGTTCTCATTGATCGAACGACAGGTCGATACAGAGACATCAATTCGTCGAAACATACATCACTATATAAACACACTCGGGAAAATTATTATTTAGTCAACCCCTTTCGGTAGCTCTACTTGAAAAACGACCAGGAAAGACGGTGAGGGAGGATGGCACGAATGCCACTTAAAACCCGACCTCATTAGGATATCGACTTTCGCCTATATCTTTCCTAGACATCGTATCCAAATAGGTGAGCCTAGTTGGGGAAGGTTCATAATTTTTCCAACTTAAATGTAAAAATATATGATTTCGCAAATTACCATATTTTACACAAGTGTACGTACATGGCAGTAAATAAATACATAGATCGTACATGCTTGCATGATTAAATAATATAGCAGTAGCATGGCAGTACATATTAGCACAATCTAATTTTACCAATTTACACTAAGCAAGATATTACTCAATATTTATTTATTTTATTGCTATATGTGTAAGTGGTAATTCACAAGATATACTATAATCATGCAAGGAAGCATATATTAATAAATGGTAATTGAAGTGAGTAATATATTTTTTTTTAGCATTGACAAATTTCACTAACGCATGCAATGAATCAATTTTATTTCACACGTGAAGTAAAAAATACTATTCAGCGATTCAATACAGATTTTATTATTTACTTCCCCTGTATACATGCCAAGAGATTTGGTTGTATCTTGATTATTATTATTATTTATACCAGTGAACATATGGATAGCAAATCTAAGTGAATCAAGTTATTTATTCACAGTAAACTAACATGTCATCATCCATATAACTTTGGTTCATGCAATGGTTAACTGGAAGATATGTTAATGCATAACCTTCATCCATACAAAGATTAGTCTTATTAACACTATATGATCACACATGTATATACGTAATTTACAAATTCTTTTTACTTGTCTGTAATTTGCACACACTTTCTAGTTTCACAAACAAGCATACAAACACTCAGGTATTAATAATTATCTACCATACGCATGCAATTTTCTACGATAATAGATAAAATAATTATATACCTTTCTCATGGTATGGTATGTTGGGTATGTCGATAGAATAATTTAAAAACTTTAAATTTTGGCCGTATGTTTATAACTCAATCTTCGAGTGTAATTATTTTTTATTTTTTTTACCCGATCTCCGTGCGTTTACCCAAAAAAATTCTTAGCAGATACTTCAATCTCTGCGAGCAAAGTGTTGATAACGTGTTGTGTGACATATTAGCTCGTTATATATATATATAGAGAGATATGTATAGATATAGAGAGAGGTATGAGATACAACAATAAGGAAGACTTTATTAATCAGAAGCTGTCAATACAAGGGGATTCTAACCTTCTTTATATAGAATAGGTTAGGGTTATACAAGATAGAAAGCTCAACTTAGGTCCACTATGAGTAAGGCCCAATAGTCCAATAATATGCTACAACATATATGTAATTTTGAAAGTTAAAATTGCTCGTAATTTTACAGGAGACTAACTATGTAATGAGGAGTAAAGTACAACTTTTGGGATAGGTGCAATTAATGTAGAATATTTTTTGTTTAAAATATATACATTTCAAATTTTAAGTTATTCATATAGTACTTAACTATTTTCTCTTTTGAAAATTAAGCTTATATTAAAACATAACACTTCAAAACACAAAACGAAAAAGGAAAGCTACAAGTAAAGTCAATAATATAGTTACATCACTTACAAAAAAGATAAACCTGGAAAAAAGTTAAGCCTTTTAAGGGCAAACAAATTCAAAACACTTTTACTCGAGAAACTAAACCTAGACCTCGTTGGTTTGTAATATAAGAAAGGTGGGATTTGATAGTAAATGTAGTGGGGCACAATAATGCAGTGTTTGGTTCGTTTTTGTGAGGTTGTACTACTATTACCCCTGTATTCCAAATGATGCGAAAGTGGTGTATTAGAAAACCCAGGGGGTGTGGTATTTCATATTTTTTCCCACCATTCAATTTTAGAATTACCAATTTGATCTTACTTTAACAGGTGTCTCCCATCTATCTCATCTCACTTTTTACTCATCTATGCATACATGATATACATAATAAATTTAACATACAACAAATACTTGCATACATACACCTTTTATATACCGAAAAGAAAAATCTATTAATTGAATTTGGAGAATAAGAAAAAGTTAATTCATTGCGTGCTCTGTATCCGACCAAGAAAAAGGTAAAAAAGCTAAAATTATTTAGTTTATCCTCCTTTGTTGTTGTTTCTATAGATTTTTTGTGTAAGAACCTGGATTTCTGTAGGAAAATGTCGTGGTAAACTGAAAAAATTGTTATCTCACATCACATATATATGTGAGTACCTATATAGTATGTAAGCTAAAACTATCTTCTTTCTTATCACAAGACCTTTTAAAGCCGTGCGGCCTAAGAAGCAAGAACGAAATTGGTTAAAGTGGACAGTATTGGTGGTAGGAAGCAGATGGTGACGGTCTGGTCGGAGGACCGTATCGTTACAATTAGTATCAGAGCCGCTATCTAGCCGATGTTGAGAATAGCACGAGTGAGTGAACCCCGGAAGGACGGCGTTGCCAACGAGGACGTCGTGTCTGAGTGAAAAAGAATGTAATAAGCCGGATTTTCGTAGAGAAATGTCATGGTAAAGAGAAGGAATTGCTATAACACATCACCTAGATATGTGAGTACATATATGATATATAAAGTAGAAGTATCATTCCTTTTATCACAAGGTATTTTAAAGCATGCGATCCAAGAAATGAGTATGAAATTGGATCAAAGCGTACAGTATTAATGGTAGGAAGCAGATGGTGACAGTCTGATTTCGTTACATTTTGTATTGTTGAATTATTGTTTAAGATATATTTTTGAAGTGCTACATTTATATTTCTAGGAACAAGGTTAATTTATTCTAATTGCGTATGATTAATTTCTGTCTTTTGAATATGAAATAATTTGTTGTTATATTCACATATTTTTTTATATTTACATGAGCAATTTTTCTTGCCAATTATAATTTGTAAGAAAAATTAATGAGGATAGAACGGTAATCGGAGAATAGTTAGTCCTACCCATTGTTTAAGATTGCAATCAAACGTAAGATAGGATAACAACATGTTCATAATGATTTGAAGTGAAGGTGTGTTTTGTAGTCCATATCTAATCCTGCGGGATTCATAGTCCCGATACTATGAATCCCGCAACCAAACGAGACCCTAGCTAGAGTACTTGTGTTTTAACTCTTTTATTGAGCTTACAATGTTCTAGTGTACCAATTCCAACCAAATTACGATAAGCTCTTTAATGGTAGTGCGATTTCTGCATTTATTAAAAAATGGGCACTTATTTTTTCATAGACTCACTTGTTTGTTTCAATACCAGACCAGCAAGGGTGGAAGTCCGGATAAGTTGTCAGGCAGAGTTAGTAAAATTTTATGAAGGATCCGTTTTTGTAGTTATACCGTATACGGTATGGTTGACCCTCTAATAACGGTAGCTCAGAATTTGTTATTATTATATGGTTTTTCTATTGGTTAGTTAAGCTCCAGAGATTTTTGTGGTCATTATTTTCGAGCGAAGTTGAAGTTGGATGGGTTGTATTAAGAACTTTTATCTTTAGTTCAATATATAGCATACTTGATTTGTCTCTTTAATTTATTAAGTTTGTACTCTGTATTGATTTGTACTTAACTTCAATAATGCTATGTGCACAATTCTCTATACAACTTCATACACAGATGGATAGTTATTGGCGGGAGAAAGAGTGAGAAGGAGAGAGAAAGATAGATTTGTAAAAAAATCGAAACCAGTTAAATACTGACAGCTAGGCTATCTATATACGGAGTTGTGCACATAGCAGATGTTTTTACTTGCATGTGGGTTATTATACTTTTTGCTTTGTTTCAAAAAAAGTATGCTTTGGCACAATTTGCTCAACTTGTAAGCCTCTCTATCGTTTTATTTTCTTTAAATATATTGGCTAGCTAGCTACTTCAATTATAAAAAATACAAAGAAATTATAAAAATTAGCGAGTCCCTACGCAGAGTAATAATTGTCTTCGCAAGACTTATAGTGGATTGTTTAGTTTAAAAACTAATGGACTATAAACTTTCTTATGGGGCCAGTGATAGTAAGTTTACGTATTATTCCACTTTCTCTTTAATGAATAAAGTAGGATTAGGACATAGTCATTTTCAGTCTTTGATGTAGTTATATAATTACTAATATTACAGAGTACGAGTATTTTTGGCTTTGACCATCCACGTGGTCTAAATTATGCATGCATACACTACGGTATCGACTTGGACTTGGCGGAAATATTACAATTAAATCTTGTTCACATAGAAGTCATACGGACATACTTTGCACATCACAGAATCAATTACTGTAATACATATATAGAACTGATAATTAGGTGAACATATCGATCTTCTTCGCTACTTTTAATTCATATATATTGTTGATCCTACCCCTTTGTCAAATATTTTACCACTTCTATTTCTGAAAAAGGGAGCCCATCCCATAAGACCACAACCCTAATTCAACCACTGCCATTACAAGAAATTTAGAGTTTCGGAGAGCAAAATTTAGAGATAACTTCTAAATCGGTCTCCAAATGATATATTTAGGGACTAAAATAATTATTTAGGAAAATTAACGATCCAATAAGTGTTTGTTACGATTAATGTTACGTATACTCGTTGCCTCAAGGGACTAAAATAATTATTTAGGAAAATTAACGATCCAATAAGTGTTTGTTACGATTAATGTTACGTATACTCGTTGCGAGGCATCTCACCCAAATTAAGTTTCGTCAAAATTAATGATATCAACAATTGATGTCACAAGACCTGGAAGAGTTTACAACAAGAATATGAAGTGATATAATTTAATTTCCTTAGCACTAACAGTAATTTTTATAAGTTTATATTATTGTTTTAATTTAGATTTATGTTGTAATTATAAGATCGTTTCGACCATTTATTAGTAAAATTAATTAAATAGTCAGTCTTTCCCACCGATTTATATAAGAAAATTATTGATTACAAGTCTGTGCATATTGTGTCATTTTACCTAGACGTGTATCATAACTTTTTATAAATTATACGTTATTTCAAGTTTGTAATCCTTGAAAGTTCCAATATAAGTTGTACGTATTCAGGGTTTGAATAGTAATTCCATTGGCTTAATATGCATGATGTACAGGAACTCAAGTCAGTTTTAATAAATATTAATTTTCTTTAGTTGTCGTTATTTATATGACATTTTCAACACCTAAAAAGGACGGAAGGGTTGCAATTGCAGTGATAGCAATTACATGCCATAAAGAGGCAAATTTAGTCTATAAAAGGATCCCCCAACTCCTTATTATTACATCATAACACACACAAATATTCAAAGTGAGAGCTCTTTTTTTATACATAAATATTTTATTACATTCATTTGCATGGATAAGTTTCTTAGTTGCACACTACCTTCACTGTGTCTTCAAATTTTAGTCTTATTGATAACTGTGCATGGAAATAAACCTATATCATCATGTAGCCAAACCCCCTACCCAAAACTATGCAATTCCTTATCTGTAAAAACCCTAGATGAGACCAAATTTCCCCTTCGCCAATCCGCTATTAAAGCCACCTTAGACCAAGCCCACCAAGCCCTTAGCCTCATATCGGTGATGGACCTAAGTTCATATAGTTCACAAGCCAAGTTAGCTTTGGCCGATTGTTTAGAGCTATATAATGACTCGATTCACCAACTTAATCGCTCTATTAGCTCCACGGACCTATCCAGCTCTCAAACATGGCTAAGCGCCGCAATCACAAACCACCAAACATGCCAAAATGGATTTAATGAATTTAACATGTCTTCTCATTTGAAACACTTTCCCAGTATGCTAAATAAATTTTCTAAGTATCTAGTTAACTCAATCACCATAAACAAGGCTACAACGTCATTTTCAAAAAAAATTGTGGAAAAAAACAATAGGAAAAGACGTCTTCTGGAAGATGGCTTCCCTGGGTGGATGTCGAGCACTCAGAGAAGGCTTCTTCAGACAGCACCCGGGGCTAACCTTGTGGTGGCGCAAGATGGTTCAGGTGATCACAAAACCATCTCCGAGGCCGTGGGAGTAGCGGCTAAGCTAAGTGGGGGTAAAAGATTCGTTATATATGTCAAGAAAGGAGTTTACAAGGAAAATGTTGTGGTATCAAGGTCAATGAGGAATTTGATGCTTGTAGGTGATGGAATTGATGCTACAATTGTCACTGCAAGTAGAAGTTCTGAAATGTCCACCACGTTCGCGTCAGCTACTTTTGGTAAGTTTTCGTATGTATGTGCGTCAATTTTTATAGTCATCAAAGTGACATAGTAGAACTGGTACTTAAACCCACTAGAGCAGCCTAGTGGGCTAGAACCCGCTAGGAATAGCTTAGATACAGGGTTCGAGTCTTGTTAATGGGGGTATGTGTGAAATCTGTTGATACTCTTTAATAAGATTATTAAAATAAAAGAACGGGTACTTCTGTGTACTTTAAATTTTATTTCCACAAGGAGTAAACGGTCACACGTCAGTCCAAATCATGCTTTGTTTTTTTAATTCCTTCAACAGTTATAAATATATATATATATAAAAAAGTCAAGACATATTTCCTGGTACTAAGTATTCCTAAAGTCAGTTTGCAGAACACTGTCCCAAAAAGAGTTCATTTTACATTATTTCATGTGTACCATGGCACATGTCAAATGTGCAAATAAATTATCAAAAGTGTGATAAATATATTTGTAAGTATCAAATGATATTAAAATATCATGTATTAACATCATATAAATGTTTATTTAGCATTATTTTAGAAATTAAAATGGATATTAAAATGTGTCAGAGACACATGCATGTTAGCAAAACCGCTCAGATATATAGAGAGAATGAGACTATTATTTTGGGATGCAGGGAGTATATAAAGCAGTCACATCGCCTTCCTCCAAACCATCTTTTATACAAAACTAATAGAGTGGAAAAAACTTTTCATGCATTAGTTTGTTACTCCAACACTCGAAATTGTAGTTTATAAATTAAACGTAGTAAGTGTATACCGGTAAAGAAGTTGATGCCGATATCTAACAGTTTTAACCATGTGGGACTATTTTATTTTATTTTTTTTGCACCCCAAGTTATTTGTAGTGATTAGTTAATTAACCTACTTTATCATTTTAGAAAATGACCAATGTCTGTTAAAATGAGTTGTCCGTAAAAGGCTGCACAACAACAAACAGTGAACTAGAACAAACACTCGATAACTTGCACCGTACTTATTATACGATTAAATAATAACAGATACACTATCCTGTCAATAATGGTTTTTAATTTAGACAAACTAATGTGTAAGAAAACTAAACATTGTTATGGCTATCAGTGTTATAAGTAATGTCATAAGTAAAACTCGTTCTAAAAAACCGGTTATCCAAGTGAGTGTATCTATATAGTTATATACAAAATAAAAATAATTTACATTACCGATGTGGGATAATGCAGTTTACACTAAACTACCTTTATAATCATTACATTCCAGCACGCTCCTCAACCTACGGCCACGCAGGCAGGAGTCGTGCTGATCTCTAGTCCCGGTTGAACACTAAAATTCCGGCGTTACCTCTTCTACATCCCGTGGACGGGTTTTGTACTAGCATATTGGCCCCGGTCGAACAGTACTGCAATCTCGGCGTCTTACTTTTGACGCACTGCGTGTTACATGCATTGGATTGTGGTGTCAGCTCTAATACCAAATGTAACAAACATCTAATTAGAACTCACCATAAAAAACCGATTAACTAAGTGAGAATGTCTATAAAGTTATATACAACACAAAGTTAGCTTAAACTACCGATATGTAATAATGCAGTTTACACTATGACGATTACAATCACCCACTTCATTCTTTCATTCCAAATATGATAGTATGTCCACACCAAAAAGATAACTTATCTAATCTAAAAACTAGCCGAACTGTTTCAACAAAAGGAATTACAAACTATCACTCACTTTTTATGGTCAATTTCAGCTATTTCCGGGGACGGGTTTATGGCACAGGACATGACTTTCGAGAACACTGCCGGAGCAGGCAAGCACCAAGCGGTGGCTCTACGTTGCGGCTCCGACCTCTCAGTATTCTTCAGATGCAGCTTCAAAGGCTACCAAGACACTTTATACGTCTATACCCAAAGACAATTCTATCGTGATTGTGACATCTATGGCACTCAAGATTTTATATTTGGGGACGGGGTTGTAGTTGTTCAAAACTCCAACATTTATGTACGAAAACCCTTAAGCAACCAACAAAACACTCTAACAGCTCAGGGTCGTACCGACCCTAATCAAAACACTGGTATCATCATTCACAACTCTGTCATCACAGCATCATCGGAGTTCAAATCTGTGCAAGGCTCCGTGAAAACTTATCTAGGCAGGCCATGGCAAAAATATTCAAGAACGATATTTATGAAATGTTCGCTAGGTGGATTTATTGACCCGAAGGGTTGGATGCCTTGGAGTGGTAATTTCGCTTTGAGTACTTTGTATTACGGTGAATATCTGAATTCCGGAGCTGGTGCGGACACTAGTGGTAGGGTTAATTGGCCAGGATACCACATAATAACCAGTGCTGCAGAAGCTGAAAAATTTACCGTAGGTAATTTTTTGGCTGGAAATGGATGGATTCCATCTACAGGAGTTCCGTTTACATCAAGTCTTTAAGAATCTAATACTTTAAATAAAAATGCCATTCGGAGATCCATCCATAAAGATGTCGCATATATGGTTACATTTCCTCGTTGAAAAGATAAACAAGTTCAATGGTGGTCCATACTTTCGGTAGTATTTCGTATCAAAAATTTAGTTGTTGGTTGTTGTATATGTCTCTCTAATATTGATTAGTATTTGCTATATTTTCTTATAAAAAGTGTGTGGGGTTTCTTGTTATTTGATGTGTTAATGTCAAAGCTTGTGGTTGTGCTTTCCTTGTAATAGTTTATTTGTTTGTCTCGAGGCTTTTAATTTCCGCTTGTGGGTGATGTCAAAAAAAATACACTTTAACAGGTTAAAATAATAACAACATTATGTGCATGCATGAATTGTGCTCTTGTTATCTAGTTTGTGATGTTACACCTTGAACTACTTTTCTAAGTGTTAAGTAAACAAAGTTAAGACTTAATAGAACAAAATGTTTTGATGAATCTATGTGTTGGTTTCCGTGTACGAAATAACAATTAACAATAATTAAATGACTAAACAATAATTAAATAAAACCAGTGTAATCTTTATTAATTTCCAAATGGAATACAATAAACTGATTACAACATGTAAGTACTGAAAAGTAATTAACGCAAACGTTATCAGATTATTATCAATTAATAATCTGATGTACTGTTTTGCAATTAAAAGAAACTGCCGGACTGGAAAGTAGAAACTTAACAGCCGGACTGTTCTGATATGAATTGAAATAACAGGACTGAATTGAAACTATTCTAATTACAGAATTAAATTACAGAAATGTAATTACAGCAACAAAACAGAACTTTAAAGTAATTACAGAATAGTACAAACAGAATATAAAAGCTACAGCTAAGGACAGAATATTAAAATACTGAATTAAAAATACTGAATTGGAAAAACAGAATGTAAAAACAGAATTTAAGAGCGGAAAAATAAATGGACAGAATAGAAAAACAATCAGACGAGGCTACTGTTAACAGTATGCACTTAACCGATATTCGTCCAACCACCTTAAGGTTTCTGGTTGCGTTGGCGCTTCGATCCCAATGTATAACGTCTCTCGGAAGACTCGCCGAAAACTGACGACGAGTCTAATTCGAGCTTTTAGTGGGTGGTTCTCTCTGGTTTCTAAGTGCTATGAATAAAAATATATGCAGCTTTTAGAGAGAAGATAGACTTATTTGAATGTGTGAAATGTGAGGGGATGGCTGCCTCTTTATTGAGGAAATTCTGAAACCGCAGAATTTATTATGGTCATTTAATTCTGGGAGTTACATCCCCAGAATCCGCTTCCATTAGTTTCAAACTTTCAACTCTAGGGACTGCTCTTGCAAATATGCAAAAGTCCCTTTTTCAGTTTAGTACAAGACCCGAGACCCGAGACCCAAGACTCGCATCCCGAGACCCGCATCCCGAGACCCGAGACCTGCATCCCGAGACCCGAGCGAGCGTGTATGGTACACACTAACCCACTCATGGGTATGTGGACTTAATTAGTTTACCAACTACATGGGATGGACTTGTATATATAGAGTAAAAATCAACCTTGATTTTCCAATGTGGGATAACCCTCATGGTTTATTTTCACTCTCTACTCCATTTTTCAGATTTCGGTTTTTCCCTCTTTCGAGTACCAACATTCGAGTCCAATTATCATTCACACCATTCCTCCGAATAGGTCATGCGATATACCGTTGCGAAGCTCGTCGCACGAGCTACTCAAACGCATAGAGTATGGCCTCAGAAAAACTGAGTAGTCGCATTAAAAATTGACTCAAAGATGGTCTCTGACCACTTTGAAAAACCATTTATAAAACATATTTTTCCTTCCTTTTTTCCAACACTATGTTCATCTTTTACAGAGAAAACAATGAATTATCTTTTAGCCTCAGTTTCAAGAAAGCTATTCTATTTCTTCTATTAATGAAAGATGGAGAAACTTTAAAACACTATAAGAAAAAAGACATACAACAACATTTTAGTAACAGTTTGTTTGATATTATACGGCTTATTGCAGAAATTTAACAACCGTGTAGCAACAGAAACTGTTGTTAAGTGTTGATAATTGTTGATGAATTTTCAACAACAAAACATATAGTAACATATGGTTGTTGCTTTTATGTTAGTTTCTTGGAGTGAAATGAATATTTTATTTATAGTCAAAAAAATTTATATTATTATATTTGAAGAAATGAGAAAATTTTGGTTGATCAAAAATTATAGCACGTGCATAATTACGTGATACAGAAGTGAAAGGGACTTGGATGTTATCAGAGACAAGAGAAAGGCTCCTCCACACCACGAGAAGTGTGTGTTTTAGTGCATTTTCTTTTATTAGTGCATCACACCAAGTAATGGATGATCAAACTCCATATTTTACAATAATTTTCTTTTTCTTGTGTTTTTCAAAATGATTTGTAATTACATCATTTCAATAACCTCTTAAATTTTATTTCTCAAAAGCCTTTTAAAATTATAAATAATTTTTGTAATCACATAATGTAACATTTTGCTTAGTGATATTATATAAAGGGGTTTTCTGCTGTTTTGTAAGCTAAATTATTATCATTCTGTGATTTTTTTAACTTAAACTACGAGTTTCTCTTTTTTAGTATCCAAACCAAGTGTTTTCCTCTAAATTAGTGCATTCCGTTATTTTTTTTATGAAAAGTTGCGTTTTACCAAAATACCCTTATTCATATTCTAGAATTACATAATATATATACATACAACATACAATACGTAATAACTAATAATATACCCGAAACTCGTAATGAGACAAAAAAAACAAAACAAACAAATTAGTTAAAAGAGAAAAAAGGCAAGTTTCTTCTGCTCACCAAAACTTTGTATATATACATAGATACTACTAATCATTTGAGTATTGATTCCTCTGATAACCAGGTACGACACATGATTCATCACTACAAAAGGAAGAAATAAAATAAATAAATTATTTAAAAAAAATACTCAAATAAACTCAAGTAATTCACCATAAAATTTCTTATTCATGCGCAAATCGTACTCAGATCATGATAAAAATAGGTGAAAAAGGCACCACCACCGATGCATATGGGCCCACATCCACCACCTCCGCCTTCGTACGGAGCTTCATGTCCACCACCGCCACAACCTAACCCCCCACCATTGTTTTAGCCCCCATCACACGTTGACACACTTCGATCGGTTAAAATAACACCACTATTGAATCTGAAGCATCCAATAACCCAAACCCTACGAAGGAATCGAGCAAATTCGTTACTAATAAAAAAACCTCAATTTTCGTTTATGTTTATATATTTATAATTATATCTATATCTATATATATATATATATATATATATATATATGATGATGATGATGATGATGATGATGATGATGATGATATGTTGCATATATAAATATATCTATATATATGTTAATACAATTTTTATTTTATTTTTTTTCCTTTTCTATTAACCATTGGATCACATCCAACGGTTTAGGTCGAAAAAAAGAGTAAAATAACAATTTTGTACCTGAATCTGAATGAAAAATGTTTGATGACATCAGTTTTTTTCGTTAATTTGGACGAAAGGTACTAATTTAGAGGGAAACACTTATTTTGGGTACTTAAAAAGAGAAACTCGTAGTTTGGGTTACAAAATCGCAGAACGAATATAGTTTAGGTTACAAAAATATAAAAAACTCATTTATAAAGATTCATAACTATAAATTATAAAGGCGGAAAAAGAAATGAAAAAAAGGAAATTTAAGAAAATAGGATAAAATAAAATTTGAAAGTGAATGTAGTGACTTGACTTGTAATAAGAGCATTCACATCAATATCTCTATCAAACTCTTCAAATTTATGAATAAAAATACATTTTTTAGATTTTGAGTATCCATTTATATTTTGTATCAAATTTCAAACTCTATTATAACATCTCTATAACAATTATTTTATTAATAATAAAGTTAAAATTTAAATTGACAATGTAAATGAATGGATGAGATAAGAGCTTGTAATAAAATACTGTTAATTTATTTTGATAAGTATAATTGATAATCTCTTAATATAATAAGTTCAAATTACTTTTTCTATTTATAAATAATAGGTTGTGAGATTTACGTGAGATTATTTTTTTGCTCAACCCTTTCTATTAAAAGAGATTTATCATTGATGAGTGTGATATAATATCTAGTTATAGTTGTATTATTGACAGCTAATACACTACTTTAACACAATTCAGTGAATTCACCATGGTTCTGTCCTTTTCAATGTAACCTATTGTGCATCCTAACTTCTAAATTAGTCGAAATTATTACTTAAAAAAATTAAAAAATCTCAAAATTAAGATAAAATATTTTTCTTATATGTAACAACAGTTTTATATGTAACAAAATCATGCATATTTCAATGTATTAAAAACAATAAAGTTATAACTCTAAAAATTCTACATTATAATAATCAATATGTTGTCCATAAAATTTGAAAATTGCAAGAACAAATAAAATTTCATATAAAAAAATTCAAAATGTTAACAATTAGAAAGAATAAAAAAAAGGAAAAAAAATTATAAATTTCATTTAGACTATGTATTGGAAAGTTGCGTATAACGTATAAGATTGGCTCTTATTGTTGGGGAAAAAATAGGTTTAGTGACATCAACTATCATGCATTAACAAAATGGAAACCAAACTACTGACATTAACAATTGATACACCGAACTATATGTTTTTTCCTAAATTGGGGACCTCCGTCAATTTAATTGGACGGAAGTTAAGTTTAAATTACATTTCAGTCCCAAATTTATAAAACATATGAATTTAACCCGAAAATTTTATAATTTTACATTTTTAGCATATTCATAAATAAATAGTTACATATACATACTCATACATATACATAAAAAAAATACACAATTTATATATATATAACGATATAGAAAAAATTCAATTTTTTTGAATAAAAAATATATATTTTAAAAAAAATTAACTTATTTTTGGAAAAAATTAACTTTTTTTTATAAAAAAAAAACTATTTTTTTTTAAAAGCAACTTTTTTTAAAAAAAGTAACTTTTTTAAAACATATTAACTTTTAAAAAAAATTATAAAAAAAGTTAATTATTTTTTAAAAAAGGTAATTCAAAAAGTCCATAACTTTTAAAAAATATATTTAATTTTAAAAAAAAGTTAGTTTTTTTTATAAAACGTTATATTTATATATATATATATATATATATATAAATTGTGTATTTTTAATATATATTTTTTGTATTTTATGTATACGTATGAGCATGTAAATGTAACTATTTGTTAATGAGTATTAAAAATATAAATTTATAAACTTTTCGGGTTAAATTCATATGTTTTATAAAATTTGTGACTGAAATAGAATTTAAACTTAACTTCCGTTCAATTAAATTGACGGATGTCCCAAATTTAGGAAAAAATATATAGTTCGGTGCCTCAATTGTTATTGTCAGTAGTTTGATCCCTATTTTATTAATGTATGGTAGTTGGGGTCACTAAATCTATTTTTTTTTTTATTGTTCTATATTTCTTAAATTGTATAGTTTATGCGGTTATTTTATCTAGTTTATAAAATATAATAAAAAACTACATTTTTTGGCAGAGCCACACTTTATAAGCTAGCGATAGCGAAAAGAGCCCTCCGATTAGGTTAGGGTCTGAAAATGTTTTAATTTTGAAGAAAACTATGCAAAAGAACATTGTGAAAAATTCCAGTCCATGAGAAACTTTTGGACCGAAAATATTTCTTGGCATCACCAAAAAGTTAATTCTAATTGGCATCGGTCCACGTTCATAATTAAGGGCTCTCTCTGATTATTACATGTAATAGACAGTTGATGTGGAATAAGCTATTGCTTAGAGATAACAACTAAATGAGTGGTTCACATAAAATATACTATTATATAGCAAGCGATATTGATCATGCAACGGCCATATAATTTGGGTTTAAGATAATACATAAGAAAAATATTGTTAAGAACTCTTTATCACAAAACGTATGTTTGCATGTCAACGTTCTGAAGAGACTTTGAATATGAGAAATTGTTAAGTCGTTCAAGAGACCACATCATAAAAGGAAATCGTATGGATAATTTCCCATTCATTTCCATCATTCTATGATCACGCAAATTTCTCTTTTATCATTTTAAATTCTTCGAACTACAGTCATATATTTAAGCAACACTTGATGCATACTTGATGGACACGGTCATATATTTGGATTACTTTACCTTTTTAGTTATTTGCCACTTTAGTTTTTCAAGCTGTTTATTTGTTATCTATTCTATAATTTAATGACCAAGTTGTAATTTGCTTTGTTGTTGGTATTATTAATAGGGATAATTCATGTTTAGTATATCAAACTATTGTATGTTAACCATTTGTATACCGACCTACCAGATTTAACAACTTTCATACCAAACTATGATAATTCATCCAATTAGCATACTTCCGTTAAAAATGATGACGGAAATGGAATGGAAAAGGTGCTGACAATAGGATCATCACTTTTTCATTAATTTACATTAACACGTCAATCCTTTTTCATCTAGGTAAGACAATTTTGGAATGTTGTCAATTTGGTCCATATAGTTTGAAATAACTTTGATTTAGTTCTTTTACATTAAATATTATTTTATTTACTCTTTATGCAGCTATGCTTATAAATTTTTTTTTATAAAATATGCATATTAAGCTTATCAAAAAAACAATTTACATAAATATAGACAAAAAGTATTTTAGAAAAAAGTATTTAGCCTATGTTTTACAAAAAGAAAGTTTAGCAAAAATGTAATTATTAATTTATGTAGTTGAAAATAATTTTACAAAATATAAAGAAACTGTGGAAGGGTCACTTTGATAATGACATGAAGTTTTAAAAACATTAAAATTACAACATGGCTTATCCTTAACTTAAATTTGTTAAGACTTGGTCCCTCAGTTTTTTACACATAATTAAAACTAGGGATATCTATACCCACCGTCATGAATTGGTAGCCGAAGTGGCCAACCCATCTCAGCCTTGTCAACCATCAACCAAGACCCGTTTAATTATCATATAACTGAGCATCCACCTGTTAGCAAACTTGGGCATCCATCCATACTTTCAATCTCATCCATACCTTAAGTGATGTATAGATTTGTATGTGTATATATGAATATGTATGTATATATAGAGATAAATGTATATATGTACATGTATGTGTGTGTTTATTTAGAAAATTAAAATTTAAAAGAAAATCAAAATGACTGAATTAGCCCTAAATTTTACACATGCACACTTAAAAAAAATCAAAATGACTGAATTAGCCCTAAATTTTACACATGCACACACTTAACAGAGTTCCAACTTAATTGACGGAATTATGCTAACTGGATGATTTATTAGAGTTTAGTATGTAAATTGTTAAAGCCGATAGATTGGTATTCAAATTGTTAACCGCAAATAGTTTGTTATACTAAACATAAATTAACCCTTATTAATGCCGAAACTCTTTTACTGCATGATTATAAAAACAAAATAAAAACTCTTTTATTGCATGATTATATTTTGATGAATTAAATTTACTGAATACACACTTTGCCCTAGTTCTATTCCAAAAAGAGGTGATTTTATCTTCTCTTGCTCCCGTCGCCTTTTGTTGAATACTACTACATTAAGCTAAGCAAAACCAAAATTGCTATTGTGGTGTATGTGTTCCGGCCGTGAGATAGTTTTCCTAAATGTAGTCAAGTTTTTATTTAGGAGTATAGATCTTATATCTCATATTCTCTACCTCTTTCATGTCCACTTAGATATTTAACCCAAAATATTTGTTTAACAAATTAAAAAAAAAATCACAATTATTATTAAACATATATCAATACATACCAATAATTATTTTTAAAAGAAAATCCACCTGTAGTTTATTTTGAAATAAATATAAAAATAAGTGTAAAATAAACTTTAGATCTTAAAAAAAAATCTAAAGAAACATTACGCCAATGTTATTAAATTGACATCTAATATATTATAAGTACTTACAAACTTGTGAAACAAGTTATACAAATTTAAATTTGAATGAAAATAACTAAGAGCCATGAAAAAGATAGAAGATTTGGACTCTCAACTTAAAATTCACTTCCCAATACTAATTTACATTAATAAATGTAATTCTAATTAGAACACTTGCAGAATTGTGATCTAATACTAAATAAATAGTATTAGAATTCGTGTAGTCTTCAGTAAAAAAAAAAAAAACGTCAGATTAAGTGATAAAACTGAGGTGCATTGATTTCTATGTCGGCAATTTAATGTACAATTAATCCGACAGAATGTGCTTTGCTTAAAGCTAATGTTAATACTGTTGTAGTCACAACTTGGGGAACGTTTATTATGTACACCTTTTTCACAATCTCAAGTTTTGGCAATCTCATTATATAAATGTAAAATTTACAGAATGAATAATAACAGTTGTATACAAAGAAAACAAAACACGATGGATTATTAACGGGTAAAAAATGAAACGAATATTCATCTTATATGCTCTTTTAACTAAAACAAATAGACTAGAAGAGATAAAAAAAAAATGAACATTCTGAATTGAATTTGATGTCTCCTAGTATCCCATTTTCGTATCATGCCAAATCTTTTACACCTTATAAATAATGGTACGTACATAAGGATACACGTATGCATGTGTTGGCGTTTGCAAAGTACCCGTGTCACATAGGATAGAACTAACTTGGCCTCACTTTTTATTATATTTATAAAAATTGAACATCAAAAACTACTTTCAGATCACTCACATTATTGTCAAAAAAACAGTATCAGTGTCAGTTATATTCCCAAATTACAAAATTACAAAACTATTAAAAGCATACAAAATGTCCCCAAAACATAAGTTCACCGGTGGTTGATTGTATAGGGTCTTTTCGGGCATATGTAGCTTTTATTTTTCCTTTTCAAAAAGGCATACATTTTAATACATTGTATTAGATTAGAGAATAGATCTATGTTATAACTGTGGGTGCAGACCGGCCAGTATACTCTTCCATCTTTGACAACTTGAGAGCAACTTCCACCTATGAAAATTTAATATTAATTAGATATGCACAATAGAAATCATTTCCCTAAGCTTTCAGGCATAAAATCTAAGCATTTGGGAACCAAAACACTTTTTGCAAGCCGGTTACTAAAAACTTATATGGTTGCAGTGCAGGTTATTATCATCACATTATTTGTTTCTGGTTTTTTCTACGGTACGGTGCATCTTGTAAGCCACCTTAAAATATGAACCTTTATCTCTGTTTTCTGGCCTAAACAAAGCGGTAATTAAAATCTTATCTAGTTGCCGGTTTTTGACATCAGGTTATTCGTTTTTTTGTTATTTTCTAAGGTATAGCGCCTTGATAGCCAGCTTAAAAATGACCTAAACAACTAGTAGATTTTTAAAAATGAATGGAAAAAAAACTGTGAAAAAATATTTTCCTTTATTTGTTTTGACTGCTAATGGACCGAGTCTATAACCGTGATACTAGATAATCTTTTTTACTTTTCGACACTGAGTTTATAACAAGGTAATAGATAATCTGTATTCCTAGAATGAAAACTAAAAAACTAACCGAATACGTTTTCTCAGAAGTTATTAACAAAAGAGACTAAACTAGAAGTTTAAACCCCAGATCAGAAACACCCAACCAGCAAGGGTGGTTTTCAGGAATTGCAAAAGATGGAGACAGGGTTATTTATAAGATTTTCTCACCAATGGAGCAAGTGCATCCTGAGAATCTCTCCCAGTTTTTGATGGATCTTTCTCATATTGCTCGATATAGAGGCGTATAGTTGCACCTTCTGAGCCAGTTCCAGAAAGACGGAACACCTACACCACAATTTCAAAAGGAAAAAAAAAACTTTAACATGTGATGATCGTCTATAAAGTAATAAATACAGAATGAGGCATTGGAAGAAATGATCTTGGTGGTTAAAGAAAACAGGGGATCTAGTATTAGTGAGTATTATCACCATGAGCAGTTCCAGTACAATTCAGACTCATTATTTTGAGTGACTATGCCCTCAATTCTTATCCACTAAAAATGCATCACTAGTGATTTCCATGATTATAATCACAAGAGCCACTTGAAACTGCAATGTAAGATTTCCAAAATCTCTGACTTTGGGGCTTTTGAGCAAACTAGATAATGTAGCGGTTAAGATAAAGATAATTTCAAATTAGAACTTCTCATTTACTAACTCGGAACTTACTACAAACTCAAAATGCCACAAGTTAACATCTTTTACTTTTGCAAAAACTAAAAGTGTAAATGTAAATCAAAAGTAACTCAGAACGACCATAGCCTGCAGAAATTTCAAAGACCTCTAGCCATTCTTCTTTCTAGTTTCCCCATCTTTACCTTGAGCTTGAGACATAAACAGTCATTAAAAGAACTAGTATATCCTTAATTATACAACTAAATCTACCGGTACAAGAGGAAAAGAGTTCAATTTGACCCAATGACTTGAAAGGGCAATCACATGCATATGGAAAAGATTGACAACTCTCCTCTGGCCCATGTCCTTTCTACTTTGAATTTTAGAAGTTCTGTTTACAAAGCTTTAATAATACCCCAAAAACATATTTTTTCAACCTATTTTCCATTACAAGTTATATGACTAATGTCCGAGAGACTGTGGGGGTAATTGATTGACTGTCTCAGCCAAAACCAAAGTATACACGGAAACGTGAATGGTAAAAGTGATTCACTTACCAGTCGTGATCCATCCTCAAACAGATATCGGATACCCTGGTGCTTTGAAATGGAACCATCAACTGGATCTTTGTACTCAAATTCATCAGCATCAGCAATATTTGCCACATCAGAACGAATCCCCTTTACAATCCTGCCATATTTGATGGAAACAGTAAGCACATAAAACTTTTTTCGACAAAGTCAAGACCTGAATGTCTGAATCTCATGGTGACTAAACCTATTTCTTTAACTACTATGCTCCTTTTCCATACTCCTGTGAGAGAGAAACAATAGGATGCATGTGTATTTTCACTCTGTTCATTATTTCTTTTTAACAGTGTGTGAAAAGAAGTATGGGTATTGTAAACTTAGTAAGGACATCTCTTGGCAATTGATATATGATTTTCAGTCCCATACACAAGAACAATTTAGATGTGCGAAATTAGATGAACTGCAACTACCTTCGATGGAAACCACCATCTATGAGACACTATTTAAACGTGTAGCATTTCCAAATTGTTAAGAGACTTCATAAATTAAACTCTGCTCAGTCTCCTAAACATTTTTAAAAGAATCCTTGTTTAACAAGTAATTAAAAAAGTACAGGTTTTTGGAATATTTGTACCCTGGATTGTTGTTGTTTTTCTTGATTGGTACCCTAAATTCTCAATTTTCTTATTTAGTACCCTGAATTCAATTATTTTTTATTTTATTTTTGAACTATTTTGTTCAATTTGGTACACTGAATTCTCAATTATTTTCTTAATTATTACCCTGAATTCAATTATTCTTGTGCCACCTGTCACATAATTGGACTGAATAGTTTTTAAAAAAAAAAAACTTGAACTCAGGGTACTAATTAAGAAAAATAACTAATCGGTAAAACAACAACAATTCAGGGTACAAAAACCATAAAAACCCAAGAACTACCATCTACCTAGCAATACCCCACATTCAACCCGCAAAAAAATAATAATCATAAGAGTCCAGGCCACCTTAAATTGAAGCAATATGCCAGCACAAATAGACGTGTAGCAATGTATTAGATGACAGTCATCTATTACTAGATCGAAACTAAAGCCGCACTAGCAAAATGTACATGATGCAGAAAGCTGACCATAAACTAAGAATCTTTACAGTAAAACAAGAGCCATACTTGTTGACTTCAACAAGATCAGATTGCAGCTTCACCAAATACGCCATTAACTCCTTTGCTGAACTGGCATCAACGTTCTACGTTAGGGGGAAATCATTAGTAAAAGATATCCATAAGTATATTTCCTTATAGAAATCACAACATGAACTATAATAATATAGCACCATGAGGATCCATAAAAAATAAAAATATTAACCTCGTAATCATAACGAGTATAATAGTGGCGACCATAAGTAGCCCAATGCTGGCGGACAATGTCTTCAACTGTCACTAGCTTCTCTCCTCCGAGGTTGTCCTTGTTTTTATAAGAAATGATGGAGAGCCAGGCCAATACGGCCCATATGCCATCTTTCTCACGGATATGATCTGACCCTTTAATCAATAAAAAAAAATGATAACTTGACCTTTGCAGATTTTATTAACGTATGATCTACTCTCATATAGTTATATATAATTGCATGACAAAAAGAACATTGGAAGAGATTTTTAATTTTTTACCTGTTCCAAAGCTTTCTTCACCACAGACTGAACACATGCCTGCATCCATCAAATTGCCAAAGAATTTCCACCCAGTAGGCACCTGAAATTTCAGAGAAAATAATTGTAAACAAGTACCATCGGCACTGAACGGCTGTAGAAATATTGAAAAGTTGTGAAACGTGTACCTCAAAGAACTTCAGATTCAGATTCTTTGCAACAACATCAAGTGCAGCAGATGTAGGCATGCTCCTACATAAAATAATTAATTATTCAATCAGATATTACACCAACCAATACATCATGGTGATTGCTACAGCTTCAGTCCTCCGAGATGGATATGAAGAAAAGAAGCCAAGTGCAAGCAGAGATTTGAAGAAAGATAAAATTATCATGAATAGACCACAATAGAGAATTTGAAGAGATGAATCAGGGCAAAAGATGGAAACCTTGCAACTCCTTTAAGACCACCAGAAAAGTAGGGGATGGATTCAACAGCATTGGCAGCAATAATAGCTACGGAATCTGATGGGGTCACGAAAAACCTGGTATGACAATAACAAGATTTATATTTTTCCCCAACTCTTCTTCTCAGAAAATAGTAAAGAACAAGATAATACATTATGACAATGACAAGATTTATATTATTAATACCTTTTACCAAGAACCATATTTCGGTCAGCATCACCATCAGCTGCAGCACCAAACTCTGGTGGTTCGTCCTGAGAGCTCGACTTACCCAAACCCATACGTGCCACCAACTCCTTCGCATAGGTCAGATTAGGATCTGGATGACCTCCACCAAAGTCTTCCTGCTCCGAACAAATTTAACATAAATTATGGTAAATTTTGTCTTATACAACTGCAAATTGCGAGAAAATTCCACAAAGCAACGTCTAGAAACATTTAAGGACTCTTTGTAGTAGGTTCTCTGAAGTTCTTATTAAATTCTCCTGTTGGTTTCAGATCTGTAACAAATGGAACTTTTGAACACATTCGTTTTCAACTATTACAAAAAGTTGGACTTAGTTGTCACAATTAAATATTCTGGGTGTTTTCTGCAATTTCTTAGTCGGTTTGTTCTTTCTTTTGGTTATTTACTTATTTGTGACAGCTCAGCATAAGCTGTTATAAGTTTTTAACTTACCGCACTCTTTCTATTTAATTCCTTGATCAGCTTTGATTTAGATAATCAACCAATTCTTTACTTGGTGGTCTTATCTATCTCTACATCTCTCAGTTCATGAGAGAATAAGCTACTCTACATCAGCTTACCACTTGATTTCAATTTGCATTATAAGAGAATACATGGTACAACAACAATGATGTTTGAAGGCTTCCTAGAACTAATTAGGTAATCACTTTTGAAACTTTGTTTTTGTTTTCTAAAGAATGTGAAAACATCTTTGGGGGCTATAGAGAAACGTAGTCTAATATACCTTTGGCACACAGTTCAAAAGTGAGCTTTCTGGTGCACCAAGCTCCTCAACAAAAATTCGACTAGCATAAGCTCCAGCAACACCATGGAGTGCGTCATAACTGGTAAGGAAACACAAGCCAAAATTTCTAAGTAATACACCAGAAGTAGACCACAAGAACTTTTGTTGTAACTATGAGATGTGGCACCAAATTTACATACCAAAATGAGAAATTCGGTGATGAAAGCAACTTCCGAATAGACTCGAAATCAAATATGGACCTATAATATCACAACATAGTTTAATTAAATCAGCTATTTGATATTCTCTCATCCCACAAGAAAATGAATAGACCAAATAACAATTAAGAAGGCCTTTTGTGACAAATAGAAGAAGGATATGGAATACACCAAGTTGGTTCTTCCATCAGGGGTTGTCGGTACACTTAAAGGAAATTGTCAATAATGAAGCCAACCAAATTAACAGCTTCCAGCACACTTCAATGTTGCTTATATGGCTAACATGTGTTCATGTAAATTTTCTTGTTGTGTATTTAAGCAGCAACAACATTAGCATGACTTAAATTTAGATTATTAGGATGTCATGTACATGAAGGAACTTCTGCAACCTGTTATCTACAAGATCTGATTAAGCTATATGATAATAAAAACCGAAGAGAAGCTAGCAAACATTTGTGAACATACTTCATCAGTGTCACATAATCACTAGCAGAGTCAAAAACATCCACTTCAAACTGCCCCTCAGGTCCTGAAAAACTAGTAATGCCTGGTGTAGAGATGTCCACCTGGAACATTTATATCAACAAGAAACAAATAAGAAAAAATACTAGTAAAAGTAGACTCAAATTTCGAAAAAGAAAACAAGTTACAAAAAAGTTGGTAAGAGGTTTATCATACATCGGGCAAGTCCTCCGCAATTAAGTACTCCTTGATTGTTTTTGTATTTTCATATATTTTATCAGTTACTGATTCTGGTGCTGGTCCACCATTCTCCATGTTATACTTAATGCCGAAATCCTGTCAGATGAAAACATAAAAAGAGAGTGAAAAAGTTGAGCAGTAGAAATGATGATACACGTGATTCAATTTGACTTTTGACATTTTTTACTCGTCTGGTTTACTACTATTATAAATGCCTCTCCTACTGTAGATTTTTCAATTTCAAACAAGCTTACAAAGACGTGCTCGATTTGATTTGACAAAAATAGGGTTAGCTTATCTATATAGTAGAAGCAGAAAGGAAACTGGAAGAATACTGAACATAAGGTAAACGACGGTGTTAAATGTTGATTTGCTTACGTGGAAAAGTAATTAATATGCTTATCCTTATGAAACCCTACAGCTACCGCGAACTTCGCCATTAATCAAATAGAAGTGTAATTACCTCGGTGGGACCACCTGGGTTATGACTAGCTGTCAAAATAAACGATCCGGAAGCTTTAGATCCCTACGTAAAATAACAGCTTTACCATATTATGATGAGAAGAATAGAAATAGGTAACTATCCAAAAACTATTAAACTTACATCATGTCCAACCCTTTCACGTATAATAGCTGAAACAGCAGGAGTAGACAGCAAACCATTTTGACCAACCCAAACACGCCTTGCTCCATTTGCAGCTGCCATCTTGGTGATAATCTGCCAATTGCACAAGAAAATGGTTAATATTGGGCAGAATTTGTCCCTATATATAAAGCACCACAAGAAATTATGAACACTACTGTTGAGAACAGCTAAACAGTTGAATGGCAAGACAGTTAATGTCTCTAAGGACTCTGCATGTGGTTCAGACGAGCAAGATGCACAGTTACTATTTTTTTTAACACTACTACATCATGCTAATTACAGGGGCTATATTCAACTTACTCTGAAAAGTAACAAGATTGTGAGTAAACTACAATTTAATAAACATGATATTTCTAATTTAACATCCAAGTGAACATCACCCAGTAATCCTAATAAAATAAGGATCAAGGACTGCATCTCAGACGTCTGATCAAGTAAAGAATGATCCAATGACAAAAGGATATGAACCGAGGGGAGCATATCAATCCTTAACTGGACACCTGTTGATCCATACCATTCTACTAGGTGACTAATCTATAATAGAACCGCAACTAAGAAAAAACAAGCATAGTGATATTAGGACTTCTTAGAATCATGTGACAGGCCAATATGAAAACAGCATCATAATGACACAGTATACTCAAAATAGTATAGCAGTCTACCTGAATGGCATCCTTCGAGTAATACCGACCATCACCAGAAACAACAAGTGTGGCACCTGCTTACATCAAATTGACTGAATAGAATGAGTACATGCTAAACAAATCCAAAATTCATTTCTTTTAGCAGGCAATAGTAACTGAAACTAAAGAAACAAGCAAAAAAATGTGTGTCTGTGAAGAAGGGGGAGCGGGGTATCAAATTGATAGGGAGTGAGTACGTTCTAGAAGCTCTCCTATAAGCTAAAATTTACAGAAGAAAACTCGCATCATACAACTTAAGTTAGCTATATCTAATCAATCACTATAAGTCAAACTAAGCTGCTTAGAATTTTTCCAAGCAACCTCACCAACAAACTAGGCAGATGTGCACATTAACTGAGTGGCTTTTCGAGTAAATAATCCTCAGTCAAAAGCTACAGTTTTGCTTAATATCAAGCTAAATCTTAGGATCCAAGTATATTTAAAATATATCTGCAAATTTGCTCCACCATGGACGGGAAGATATCAAAGCATCAAATCAGGTACAGGTATCATTCATCTAAATAAAAGATACTCTAAACACTAAAACAAAGGACAAAACTCCAACCTCTGATCTTTTCTGCTGAAAGGGCATCCAACGTCGACTGAACAAAGTTTTCCAAGTAATGAGGTTGTTTGAATATCTTCACCTGAAATAATCCACCAGCATCTCTCAGAAAAAAACATTTTCAAAAATTGACTTACTAGCTAACAAGGAAATGAGTATTCCTGCAATCAGCAGAATAGTACAAGACCTTTTCATTGCTCTTACCATACACATTTTATATCTATTCATGAATAAAGCCTGAAAAGAGTCCCTTGACTCCTGCCTATTTTATACAGCCGGACCATCTATGTTAAGATATGACATGTTTGGCATTGGAAGCCTACATGGCTATGCAACTTTCTCCAACTGGAACTCAGGTTACTTGGTCAAAATCAATAATAATTACACTAAGGATATATATTTGGGTTCAAATATGACTGACATAAACCAAAAATGATCAAACACGGTTAAAGATAAAGTAGCACACTATGAAGAAATGTGGCACCTATGCAAAAATCTCGACATAGACTACTTAATTTTGATGGCATTGTCTCAAGCATAGTAAAAATAATCTTCTATTCTTCATTCATAATATAAGAGGATAATATAGGTCAGATCTACATGATAACTCGGAATATAATTTATTGGGCCTATGCCTGCAGCTTCGAGAATCTATCAAACTAAACTCATGCTACAATTCAAACTCACAACAGTAATAATCCTTACCTACAGACATCCCTCAAGCAAAAGAGTTTAAATAAATGATTTTTTATCGGTTTAGGGTAATTCAAGCTCGGTTCCGGTGGGCCAGAACAATAATGATTATTTATCTACAAAAAAGGAAACTGGTCTGCAGTGACCTCGGTGTACAATTTTCATACATCCAAAACAGATAAAAACATCCCCATGGTCACCACTACAAGCTTGATGGGCTACAGCTTTAACACACCTTTTTTTTCATTTTGACGTATACATTGTAATTCATTTGGTCGACCAACTTAAAACCATATATTTTTAGTCCTCCCAGCTTGAGAAGCCTAACTTTTTCGTTCTTCTAGACTGAGAAGCTTATAAATATTAGTTGCAATGATCCATCATCCAGTGACTTTTTCAACATTGAAAAGCCGCTAATTTTCATTAAGATGTCCTTAGACAAGCCCTACATCACTGCAATGAGCGTTTGCTACAGACAAACAAACCACACTTCACAAAAAATTAAAGTATCTCCAATCAGGATTCATATCTAAAGATGAAACCAAAAATATTCCCCAAACTCCATTTAAAATGCCTAATTAAATTTGCTCAAACAATCCATTATGCAATACTCAAAAGAAAAATGTATAATTGCCATTAATTTATGATAGTATTGTCTTCTTACTATATCGGTTTGTTTAAACCAATTTTATATTCATGCGAACTGAATAAACCAATTTTATTTTTTTCTCATCCTCGGAATTAAACTAGCTTATTTACATAGAATCTGAAACCAAACAAGCCCTAAATCCACATTTAGCTCATTAAAAAACTACAAGTTACCAATTATACCAGATCATGCACAAATCGCATACGAAGCTAATAAATCTCTATCAGATCCAACTTCCGAACATTGATCACTTCAATTAAAACACATAATGATCAATAATTAAAGAAAATTATTATACAGTGACAATTATTCTTTCATCAGATCTAAGGAAGCAACAAGTTTGTTGGAAATACAAAGCACTTAGAAAATATATTAAATCAACGAATTGGATATAGAATAGTTCAATTTTATTTTACTCTTTGCAGAAGAAAGTAAAATTAATCGACAGTTGTAACAAATCTGCATCAGATCATAATATACAAAAGAGATCACTGCACATTAATAAAAATGACACACTGATTATATCAGTGAGTTGAATTCAGAGCAGATCAATGTAATCATCGAAACAAGTAAAAAAAAATTAATTAGGAGGAACAACAAATCTAAATCAGATCAATAAAAACACCCAAAAAACTTATAATTAAATCAGATAACTTATTAAAGAGCATGTCAATTTAATTTTCTTTCTAAGATAATAAAAACGAAATCAATTGGCAGTGACAATAAAAGTATCATCAGATCAAATAACAGCAATAACAAATCACTACAAGTAAAATTAAATAAACAATCCTAGTTGTAACCAACAAACTGAACAAGGAAGAGATAAATAATATTCTTAAAAATTAAATAACACAATAACAAATCACTGAAAATAGCGCATAACAAATCAGATCAAATAAAGCAATAACAAATCACTGCAAATAAAATTAAATAAACGATCCTAGTTGTAACTAATAAGCTGAATGAGGAAGAGAGGATAAATAATATTGTAAAAAAAATTACGGAAAAAATTTAAAATAGAGTTGTAACCAATTGATTTCGTTTTTACTATCTCTAAAATAATAAAAACGAAATAAATTGGCAGTGACAATAAAACTATCATCGGATCAAGCAACGCAATAATAAATCGCTACAAGTAAAGTTAAATAAACAATCCTAGTTGTAACCAATAAGCTAAATGAGGAAGAGATAAATAATATTCTCAAAAATAAATACGAAAAAAATGAAAAAAATAGAAAATGACCTTTTTCCTAAGGCCGGAGGTGCCTGGTTTTTGGCCATCGATTGGCACGGTTTCGATACGAGATATTTTGAACACCGGCATTTTCTACTCACTTTATTTATTGTGAAATCGTACAATTTTAATTCTATATATGTATGCAATGTATATATATATATAGAGAGAGAGAGACAGAGAAGAAGGGGGGGGGGGGGGGGGATAATGGGAGGCGAAGAGATAATTACGATATGGATGAGATCGTGAGGGGTTTATTCTGTGGGCATATTATTATTTTGTGTATTTATGTATTTATTTTATTTATGTGTGTGCATATGGGCACGTACACATGGCACGTGTTTGTTTGATCTTTACCAGCTAGCTAGCGTTGGCGTGTATCTCACTCCCACTCCCACTCTCAACCTCCAACCCTTTTTTTACATCTCACGTTATTAATATATTCAGGGTTGGAAAAATTCCCTGCGACATCTGATTTGCTCCTAATCTGATTTTTTTTCAATCCGATATTATTCCGACTTGAAATGTCGGATTTTTGTCCGGTCCCAAAATAAGTCGGTTGGGAATCGGATTTTTTTTCCATTCCCGATGGATTTCCCAACCTGACAGAATTAAAATACATTAAAAAATAATTTATTTTTTAAAATTTCTTATTTTGAATAGTACTAGTTTTTTTTTATTAAAAAAAATGAACTTATTCTAAAGGTCTCACGTTACTCTAAAAATGAACTTACTCTAAAGGTCTCACATTACTCTATCTACTAAATATCAAACTTTTATTCCCCCATCTAAACATATATATATATACTAATAATCGTGTCTCACGTGTTACGTGTATGACCCGCAATGCGATTAAAATATACAAAATAAGTGTAGTTATAATACAAATATAAATGTGGATAATAATAAAAAATAGTAAAGGATGATAAGACTTAAAATAATGTTTGTTTGTTAAAAATATATAAATAGTGTTATTAGTTATTAATTTTTATATTTTTTTATTTGAGTATGGTATAATTGTAATTAATAAAAAAATATAAGAGTATTTTTATAAAAAAAAATGTGTAAATTAGGCATGCTCATTTGACTTGGGTTGACTTATTATAATATATATATATATATATATTAATTTAATCACTCATTAACCTTCCTCGTATATACTATGTTATTCATTTTTAATGTTCTCTATGGGTTTGTTGTTGCATATGTTGTGTATCCATTTTAATCTTGATAAAATTAAAATTATAACATTTGAATCCTGGTTTTAATTTGAATAATATTATTGCTTATTTTTTCTTAAAAAAATAATACTAGTTTTTTTTTTATTAAAAAAAATGAACTTACTCTCAAGTTCTCACATCTACTCTACCTACTTAAATATCAAACTTTTATTCCTCCTTCTAAACATATATATATATATATATATAGTATGTATATGTATATTTATTAATTTAATCGCCGATTAACCTTCCTCATATATACTATGTTATTCATTTTATTCGCTTTTAATGTTCTGTATGGGTTTGTTGTTGCATATGTTGTGTATCTATTTTAATCTTGATAAAACTAAAATTATAACATTTGGTTTCTGCTTTTAATTTGAATAATGTTATTGTTTATTTTATTTTATTTTAAATAATAATTAATTGCATTGTTTGATAATCTAATAAACGAATATAATATCAACATTCACTATTGTCCCACTTTTTTATTTTGTTTAAATCTAAGGACTTTTTTAACAAATCTGCTAGTTATGGTGTAATTTTTTTTTTTTAAAAATAGACGTACGAAGTATCGGGAAATACCTGTACCGACCTTTCGGGATCCCGAACTATCGGGAATGCATATTATCAGGACCCGGCCATTTTTGGGTCGGGATCGGGACTTTTTAATGGCATCCGAACACTATCGGATCAGAACACGGATTTAAGCTTTTCGGGTCCGGTTACGTTCCGATTCCACCCCTAAATATATCTATAATTCATATAATGTGAAATTAGTGATGTGTGTCACGTAGAAGCTACGATGCATGAATACGGATACGACATCAATCGTGTGTCTGATACGACACGGACCCGTCAAAATAGCAAATTTTAAAAATTTAGTATCCGACTTGATAAGTACACGACACTTAATAGAGTATATTATTATATTTTAATATATATGATATATTTTGCTATTTAAACAAACATGAATAATTTGTCATATATATATTGATTTAAGGGGTATCAAATAGCTCAATTGGCATATTTATTTTAAACATACACTTTATAGAGTACTTTATATGCTTCTCATGTAAAAATTAATAAATTTAACTCATTTTCTGAGCTAGACATGTCCTGTTATGGTTTAATTGGTCCGACATGCATGTCCAAGTGGTCAACAGAAAAAACATAACCGGCACGCCAAAATACCTCATCGGACACACGATTTGTCGTGTCTCACACGTGTCCGACTCTTCAAAATTTTATTTTACTGCGTATCTGTGCTTCATAGTGTAGAAGTATTATTTTAGTAAGTCTGTTGACATTTGACATTTGAGAGCGCAAGCTATTAAACTTTGTATCAAAGAAGACGTGTCGATGTATAAAAGGTAAAGTCAAAAGAGTTTTATAAAGTGGAGCAATTGTTATTGAGCAAATTACAAGTGTCTTAGTTATAAATATTAAGAAAGACAATAACTTATATAGCATCTACAGCCTAATTGCTCAGACGTGCTTCTAGAAATAATATTTGGCACTGGAGCGAATGGGTCAAAACGGTTGTTCTTTGAACTAATATGTTTCGCCTCAATTTAATGATGCTCTTGTTGTTCATGTGGGAGAACAATTACGGAATATATGTTTTGTGACATCATATTTTTCTCATGTAATTATACTTCGTTTGATCAATGATAGTGGTTTTGTCCTCACATATAACAAATGATTCATTTCGATCATAAACGTCTCATACAATGCGAGTAGTTCAAAATCATTAGTCGAAATAACCAATATGGTCGATTTTTTGCCACTAAGATATTGCATTATTCATAATAAAAAAAATTAACAAAATGTCATCTATGTCGGGTTTGATAATTAATCAGCATCGACATAGCCGACAAAAGCTGTGACATTTTAAGTGTCCAGGAGACTAATTTCAGCCGATGACGCAAGCAAATAGAATAAGCTCATTGGAAGTTTAGTATTGTATTTGTGAAAAACAAACATGTAAAATTCTTCTATTGGACAACATATTCATGATTTGTTGCTTTGATAATGCTACCACAATTATGTCATATGTCAAGATGATCAAGCAATTTTACACCACACTTCGGACCATCGGTGTCCTTTACAGCGTTTTATAGGCCCAAATCGCACTTGAAAATTGGGTCCTTTTTATCTCTACTTTTCTAAAATCATAATTTGAGTAAATGGTTTTTTTCCAATATCTATTTTTCTACTAATTAAATAAGTAAAAATGGTTAATCCAGATCCATTTTTGCTGTCTTGAAAAATTCAAGGCAGTCTGTCTTGAATTTTTCAGACAGTAAAAATGTGTAATTTTGTATGTTATATTTTTGTTTTAATGTTTTGAAATCAACATCGAACGATTAGCACTACCGTTAATCTAGTCGATTATTATTTAGGCTGTGTCACATACTAAAAACATAATATATATTAATGAACCCTAAAATATATACTCTAAAATTAATTCAAAATTAAAAACTAAAAAATACACTAAAAAATACTAAAAAGCTAACACAATGACAATTAACATAAACATACCCTACACATATTATATTAACAAAAACGTACCCTCAAAAGTTAAATTATCAAAAATATATCTTCAATTAATAATTAATAAAAAATAAAAAAGCTGATTCATCACTCCTAAACTCCTTTCTCCCTCTCTCCTCCTCTCACATTCTTTTCAATCTCTCTCTCCCTCCGATCTCTCTACTCCTCGTTCTCACTCTCTTCAATCTTTCATCATTCTTCTATTTTTTCGATTTCTTTCATCATCCTCACTCTATTTTTTCTCCTTCCTCTCTCTCCGGTCTCTCTCTCCCGTGTACATTGAGACGGACACATCTATCGAAAAGGCCGACGAATGTGTACATCGAGGTCGAAAACTCGAGTTTGATGTCGAAAGAGAGGTCCACGACGGCCACGTGATAGTTCGAGATCGAAAGACGGGTAAGAGTTGGATTTGTTAAATAGTGTATAATGTTGAAAAATAAGTGTATGAATTACGTGAATTAAGGGTATTGAGTTGAAAATTATGTATATGAATTATGTAAATTGGGGTATGAAATTTAAAAATAAGGGTGAACTCTACGAATCAGGATATGAACTTTTGAAATAAGGGTATGAACTTTTGGAATAAAGGTATGAAAAATACAAATTAGGTTATGAACTTTTGAAATAAGAGTATGAACTTTTGGAATAGGGGTATGAACTTTTAAAATAGAGTATTAACTTTTGGAATAAGGGTATGAAAAATACAATTATGGTATGAAATTTTGAAATAAGGGTATGAACTTTTGGAATAGGGGTATGAAATATACAAATTAGGCTATGAAATTTTGAGTATATTTTTGTTAATTAGAAATTTTTAGGTATATTTTTGTTAATTTAGTTTCAAAAGCAATATGTTTTCTTAATTTATTTAAAATGGAAACTAAAAAATACTATTGGTTGGCACACCATAAATAATAGTGTATTTTGAAATGAACACCGAACGATTAACACTATCGTGAATCTAGTACACTATTATTTTAGTTGTTTCACATACTAAAACCTAACAGGTATTAATGAAGGCAAATATATACTAAATGGATACAAACCGGATTGGTTTTTGTTGCATTGAAAAATCAAGACAGACTGTCTTGAATTTTTCAGGATGGCAAAACCAATCCGGTTAATCCTACCAAATGACATACTATATCAAACATGATACTAAGGGAACCATTTTCCAAATTATAAAGAAACAACAGAAAATGAAAATTTAATTAAAAAAGTTATTTTTTATGCAAAATAAATAAATAAATAACGTTGCAGGAAGATAAGAAGAAAAAAAGATCACACTATTTATGTAATAATGATTTGGTTTATAGACTTATCCCAATATAATAATTGTAATACTAAATGTATGTGACCTCACTAGAGTTGTAAAAACTTAAAACTCATGGCAGGACAAAACTTACCTGACGTCTCTGTCGTGCACTTTAGTTCTAATAGAATAGTAGTATTTTATAGCTCATGAAACAAAACCATGTAGCAATTAAACACACCAAGTATAAATTTATAATTATTATTTTTTAAGATTAAACTGATCGACTTAAATTAAAATGGGGTAAAATTCTCACCTAACGGCATTCGAACTACACGGGTAAAAATAAATAAAACGAGAATTGGAGACTAGTCATCAACAAGCTTGGGACTTAGCATCCAACATTTTGCAAATTTATTCATACAATTAACCACAAAAGCTCTAACCGAAAATAAAATTCCGGACTCGACCTTTTGTTCTCGAACACCCGATAATCTATTTCTCTAATCTCGTCGAAGCAACAACACTATCCCGAGTCAAGAGAACCCGACTCTTCTATTGAATAATGATAACTCTCCATAATTGTTAGGATAATCTTAACTAATTATTGTATTTTATATAGTTTTATCGCGTTTAGTAGTTTTGCGTGAGTTTACTTGTTTTCGTGTTTATTTTGTAGATTTTGTCAATTGAGTAATATAACTGTGACATGACGTTGACGAGGAGACATAAAACAGCCCGAACATTTTAGATGACAATGTGCAGAAACAAATAAAAAAGATGATGGACTTAATGTGATTAAATTGAAGGTTTAGTGACTAGACTTTTAAGGGAAAAAGTGGACATTGGACCAAAGCGTAAACAACTACTAATCCTATGGACTGCTTATGTAAAAAGAAGAAAAGAAAAGTAAAAAGGAGCAGACGTCACTTAATTTCAGAAATAAGCAGCGGTCATTGGGGCTTCTCTCTCACTGTTCTTCATCTAACACGCAAAGCAAAAGTAGTACTGTATCAAAAAGTTACCAAAGTCTTCGAACTACAGTGGTTATAGGAGATATTCGTGGATCATGTTCCCATCTTGTGTGTATATATGCATATGCAGGGGTCGAATGAAAAGGGTGTCCAATCCTAAGGCAAGGAAGGGCCAGTAGATAGATCAATTAGGAGAGAATTAAGGGTACGAAATACTTAGTAGCCATTAGTGAACCTTTTATAATATCCAGTCAGCTTTTTACCTTCACTAGCCATATTCGCAAACAGCTTTTAAGTTAGGGTTTGTCTTCGTTCCGGGCAACAATTCACAAGTGTTAATACCAGTTCACCGGGTGATGTGATGATCGACTAAGGTGACACAAGATCGACTAAGGGGTGAACCTATCTATCAGATTTCTTGAACAAATATGGAATAAAATCAATCATAAAAAAACCAATAAATAAAAGTCAAACTAAAGACCGCGACCCGTCAACTAAAAAGAGGTGGAAACCTTGGTATGATTAGCTAGTATGGAACCTTGACCCGTCACCTGTAAAGATGTGAGAACCTTGGTATGTGAAGACGCCACAAACGGTTGCGGAATACCGATTGATAAGTCAGTTTTGAACGTCACAAGGTAACCCCCTAGATAAGTTCGGAAAGTTCAATGAAGAACCAAAGAGAAAACTCTCAAATATATTAATCAATTTTTGTTTATTTTTTACAATCTTATTTGAACCCTATTTATGCTTGGAAACCCTATTTATGCTTGGAACAAGCCTTCAAGAATTGGAAAAGTCTAAAAATAAAATAAAATCAGAAAACAATAGAATAGACCTATGACCTTCTAACTACTAGATAACTTAAAAATTAATTAAATTACAATAAATTCATAAATGTATCATAAAAATCAGTGCTTAGACTTCTCAAATACGTTTCCCTTGAGTTGTAGCATTTAATGGCTTCAAATGCATTGGATAATCAGCCCCCATGTTTTTAAATCTTCTAGAATCAGCCCTCTTTTGGTTCATGCATGTAAACCCACGAAATTATCCTTTAATTTGGTGTCTTGAATAGCTCCAATCAGGTTCATAAAGTAATGAGCTTCGTTTGGACTTGTCATGACCGTGTTTAAGCTTCTATCTGCCTCATTTATTCTACGCGCGAGCGCGTTCTTTCCCTCGTCATCGTGCATCCCTTGCAACAGCCCGTTAAGCGCTTCCTTGAACCTGTTAGCTTTAGCTCTCGTAACTGGTTCGATTGGAACTTGCAATGCGTCTCTCGGTATAGCGGTCATGATCACATCATCTCCTCCCTCTTTAAAAGGATTTGTCCTCAAATCGTCACCTACATCAAAAGGAGATAAGTCAGAAACATTAAAACTAACGCTTACACTATACTCATCTGGAAGATCTAATTTATAAGCATTATCATTGATCCTTTCGACCACTTGGAATGGTCCGTCTCCCCCTATGAAGTAACTTCGATCTCCTTTGAACGGGAAACCTCTCCTTCCTCATATGAACCCAAACCCAATCACCTGGTTCGAACACAACTTTCTTACGACCCTTGTTGGCCTGGATAGCATATTGTTCGGTCCTCCTCTCAATATTTTGCTTTGCTTTTTCATGAATTTGCTTAACATACCCAGCCTTCTTTTTTCCATCTAAATTAGTACGCTCACCCATAGGTAATGGAGTCAAATCCAAAGGTGTTAAAGGATTAAAACCATAAACAATTTCAAAAGGTGAAAATTTAGTAGCTAAATGTACACTTCGATTATAAGCAAACTCGACATGTGGCAAACATTCTTCCCAAGTTTTTAAATTCTTTTGAATTATTGTACGCAACAGAGTTGATAAGGTTCGATTAACTACTTCGGTTTGACCATCTGTTTGGGGGTGAAAAGTAGTTGAAAATAAAAGCTTAGTTCCTAACTTACACCACAAAGTTTTCCAAAAGTAGCTTAAGAATTTGGTATCCCTATCAGAAACAATAGTCCTTGGCATGCCATGCAAGCGTACAATTTTTTTAAAGAACAAATCAACAATTCTTGAAGCATCGTTTGTTTTATTACAAGGAATAAAATGTGCCATTTTAGAAAATCTATCAACGACAACAAAGACAGAATCCATGCCTCTTTTAGATATCGGTAAACCAAGCACAAAGTCCATAGAAATGTCAATCCAAGACTCACTAGGTATAGGCAATGGCGTATACAAACCATGAGGTTTAACTTTAGATTTAGCTTGTTTACAAGTTATACATCTTTCGCAAATTCGTTCGACATCTCGTTTTAAATGAGGCCAAAAGAAATGTTCTTGTAAAACATCAAGAGTTTTAGTTATACCAAAATGCCCCATTAAACCACCACTATGTGCTTCTTTAACAAGTAATTCTCTTAAAGAACAATTAGGCACACATAGCCCATTTCCTCGAAATAAAAATCCATTATGCCTATAAAATTTTTCAAACCCAGTTTTCTCACATGCTTCAAAAACATTTTTGAAATCGGAATCATCAACATATAAATCCTTAATGTACTCAAAACCAAGTAATTTCGAATCTAGAGTTGAGAGCAATGTATACCTTCTCGAAAGCCCATCAGCCACAATATTCTCCTTACCTTTCTTGTACTTGATTACAAAAGGAAATGATTCGATGAACTCTACCCATTTGGCATGTCTCTTGTTCAGCTTATGTTGACTCCTCAAGTGTTTCAACGATTCATGATCGGTGTGAATCACAAATTCCTTCGGCCAAAGATAATGTTGCCAAGTTTCCAACGCGCGCACTAATGCGTAAAGCTCCTTGTCGTAAGTTGGATAGTTAAGGGCTGCCCCACTTAGTTTCTCACTAAAATATGCCACGGGACGTCCTCCTTGTGTAAGAACAGCTCCAATACCTATTCCTGAGGCATCACACTCAATTTCGAAAGCTTTAGTAAAGTCGGGGAAAGTTAGCAAAGGTGCGTTAATAAGTTTATCCTTTATTAAATTGAAAGCTGTTTCTTGTTCATCTCCCCATTTAAAACCAACATTATTTTCAATAACTTCGGTCATAGGTGCGGCTAAGCTACTGAAATATTTAACAAATCTCCTATAAAAACTAGCCAAGTCATGAAAACTTCTCACTTCAAAAACACTTTGAGGAACAGGCCAATCTTTAATTGCCTTAATCTTTTCTTCGTCTACTTCGATTCCTTTAGCACTAACAATATATCCAATAAATACAAGTTTTTCCGTACAGAATTCGCATTTAGACATATTAGCAAATAACTTTTCTTTTCTTAAGACACTTAAAACAAGTTTCAAATGCTCAACATGGTCATCTAAGTTTTTGCTATAGATTAGAATATCGTCGAAGTAAACCACTACAAACCTGCCAATAAACATTCTTAAGACGTGATTCATTAGCCTCATAAAAGTACTAGGTGCATTTGTTAAACCAAACGGCATAACTAACCACTCGTATAAGCCATACTTAGTTTTAAAGGCTGTTTTCCATTCGTCTCCTTCTTTCATCCTAATTTGATGGTATCCACTTTTAAGATCAATTTTACTAAAAATAGAGGAACCATGCAACTCATCAAGCATATCATCTAATCTAGGTATAGGATGGCGATACTTTACAATGATGTTATTGATCGTGCGACAATCTACGCACATTCGCCAAGTTCCATCCTTCTTTCGAACAAGTAACACTGGTACCGCACACGGACTCATGCTCTCTCGCACGTACCCCTTTTCCATAAGTTCTCCCACCTGTTTTTGTAGCTCCTTAGTCTCTTCGGGATTGCTTCGATAGGCTGGTCGGTTTGGAATTGATGCTCCCAGCACGAAGCCGATTTGATGTTCAATTCCCCTTATTGGTGATAAGTCATTCGGTATCTCCTCGGGAAATATGTCCTTGAAATCCTGTAAAAGAGATAGAAAAACACTAGGCAAAGTAGTTTTGTTAGCGTTTAAACAAGCCTCCTTGTACAAGAGTACAATCATCGGCTGATTTTGAAACAAAACCTTTTTAACCTCGCTTTCTCTCACATATATACTCACTTTTTTTCTCTCCTTTACATCTGATTTTTTTGAACTCTCATTCTTTTCACTTCTTTTCTTTTCATTCTCTTTCTTTTCACTCTCATATTTTTTTTCACTTTTTTTCATTCTCACTTGGTCGTCATACACCTGCCTTGGAGTTAATGGAACGAGTGTAATCGGTTTTGCATTGAATACAAAAGAGTATCGATTCTTATAGCCATCGTGTGTTACTCTCCTATCAAATTGCCATGGCCTTCCTAACAGAATATGCCCCGCTTGCATAGGAACTACGTCACACAACACTTCATCCTTATACCTCCCTATTGAGAATGAAACTAAGGCCTGTTTTAGAACCCTAACCTCGCCACAATCGTTCAACCATTGTAATTTGTAAGTTTTCGGATGTTTGGATGTTTTTAAATTCAGTTTCTCCACCATAATGCTACTAGCAACATTGACACAACTCCCACCGTCAATAATCATACTACACACCTTATCGCTAACGTGACATCTAGTATGAAAGATGTTCTCGCGTTGTATCTCCTCGTCGTCTTCCCTAATTTGAACACTTAACGCCTTCTTAGCAACTAATACCACCCCATCGACCGGATGTTCTTGCTCGTTATCGTCTTCGTCTTGGCTATGTTCAGATTCACCTTCCGATTCAATCTCACCATCTTCCCTCATAATCATAGCCCTTCGGTTTGGACAATCACTAGCATAATTTCCCCTTCCTAAACATTTAAAACATTGTACATCTCAATTTCTAGAAGCTTTCGGTTCAGATTTACCTTGACTCGATGTAGCTTTATCCTTCGTATCCTTCGGCGTTTCAGTTTTAGGTTTCGAATAGGTCTTTTCCTCCTTTTTACTCCAGTTTTGGTTCCATGAAGTTGAACCATATTTTTGTCGTGTTCGTGTGGAACTCTTCGCCTTCAATTGTCTATCCACTTTGATAGCCATATGTACCATATCTTCTAACTCCACATAGTGTTGTAACTCTACTACGTTAGCAATCTCCTTGTTTAAACCGTTTAGAAAACGAGCCATAGTAGCCTCCCTATATTCATCGATATCAGCCCGAATCATCGCTATCTCCATTTCTTTATGATAATCATCAACACTTTTAGATCCTTGGGTGATTCCTTGTAATCGTCGATATAAGTCCCTATAGTAATGACTATGAACGAACTGTTTCTTCATAATAGCTTACATCTCAGCCCACGTTTCGATCGGTCTCTCTCTATTCCTCCTTCGACTAGTAACCAATTGATCCCACCAAACGATAGCGTAATCGGTGAACTCAACGGCTGCTATCCTTACTTTTTTTTAGTTCTGAATAGTTATGACATTCGAACACCATCTCCATCTTCTTTTCTCACTCCAAATATAACTCCGGATCGTTTTTCCCTTGGAACGCTGGGATTTTCATTTTAATACTACTCATGTTGTCATCAACCCTATCTCCATTTCTACCTCGTCGATTTCTATGTTGATTATTAGCTCTAGGCATAGTAACGTCCGACGCCCGATCATCTTCTTCCACCTCTTCTCCATCGCCGCCATTGTGATTATTTCGCGGATGCTCGTTATGGTTATTTTGTATTTCGTCGATTCGTTCGTTTATTCGCTCGAACTCAGCCGCAAACAACCTTCGCATTTCTCCCATCATCGCCTCCATTTGTAACCTTGTGTCGCCTCCTCCCGAACCCATTCGAGATGAACGTCGCAGCAAAAATAAATAAATTAGAACTAAAAATTTAAATTCTCACGCACTCCCTCACGTGTATCGCTCGTAATTGTTCACTCGTTACTCGTGTATCACTCGATCGGCTTTTACCCTCTATTAATCTCACACACTCTGCCTTTTTTCACTCAAATATGTTCTCACTCGCTCAACCTTACCCACTCGTCGTTTCCTCTATAGGTTCTCTATAAACTTAATAAAGCACAAGACGTTTACTTGTAGCGTTTAAGGGTTGGTAATACGAACAAACGTTTTATAGAATGAAGTGACACACCTAAAAATCAGAATTTTAACAATAGACACAAGTACTCCAAAACGACAATTAGACAATCCTCTTTCGTTGGCACTTATATATATATATATTTTTTTTTGTGCCCTTTTTGGATTCCTTTAAAAACATTTTTTTTTTTTTGCCACTATTTTTTTTTTGGTGCTCTTTTTGATCCTTCTCTTTTTTTTTCCTTTTTTTTTTATATTAACGAGGATAACAAGACTCAACAAGAAATATAAATGACTCCCCTTTTTGACAACCTATCAATAGAATTTTAACAAATCAGTTTTTTTTTTTTTGTTGAAACAATTTTCTTTTTTAAAGAAAACAAAAATAACAAGACACTTAAAACCTTGATAGATCCTAAGCTCTGATACCAAATGATGTGATGATCGACCAAGGTGACACAAGATCGACCAAGGGGTGGACCTATCTATCAGGTTTTTTGAACAAATACGGAATAAAATCAATGATAAAAAAAACAATAAATAAAAGTCAAACCAAATCGTATGTTTGGTTGAATAAACCCGCAAGGCTCCGTGGAGAACCATAACGCACTAACATCTGGTCTATCGAATCTAACCTTGGCAACCCCAAACTATCAAGGCAAAACTCCAGCTATCGGTATAAACTCAATCCTGATTTGTAACTTAATCCGGCTACTACGGTTGACTCAACAGCACCCCATCAAAGATGAGACCATACAAGGCTAGCTCAAAACCGTAAGGGCGGAGAGGCTAGATCTACTCCTATATGAATGGAGGAGCCACCGGTGAAAGTGGGGAAAAGTAGGAAGGAGAAAAGAAGAAGAAAAAACCGAACAAAACCAGAATCCAAAGAGAGGACAATGGCAAATGTATAAAGCGGGGGTAGGGGTGTGCCGGAGCGCCACCCCGGATGGCGGATAGAGTTTGAAGGCTTTGTTTGGGAGAAAGGGCTTGAGAAACTGTGGGCTAAAGCCATAGCTTTGCTTTTCGGCTCTGGTGCCGGCTCTGCAGACCATACTCACTATGCCAACAATCCTATGTCATAGGAACCGCAAAAAAATTAAATTAAACTTGTTCAAGTGTTAATGAGTTTGAAGTAATTTCTTTTTAGCCTTTTGAACTGTGGTCCCGAGCATGAGAATTGTAAAACATGTCTCCAGGAATATATTTTCATGTGTTTTTTTTTTTTGGTAATCGATGGGAAATATGAGAAGAAATGGTTAATTTTTAATGTCAGGGGTAAACCGGCCCATGCATGGAGTGGGCCACCAAGCTACTTGCTTATAAAAGGTAGTTAAACTTTGTTACCCTAAGTTCTATCCAATGACTTGGGGAAGTGAAAATGATACATCTATCCATCATAATTCAAATTTATTTGACCAAACACATTTTGACTAAACAAGTTTAACCAACACCACTCACTAATGCCACTAACGGTTGATTTTCGACTTTGACGAATGTTTGCCTGAAATGCAGAAAATACAAAACAAAACAGAATAATATCATAATTTTTGTAAAAAATTGTTAAAAAACCCCTCAAAAACTAAAAGGAAATTAAACAAAAATAAATAAATTTGAAATGAAAGATGATGGCAAAGACTGAATTTGACCACTAGAAACTAGAGATGACTATGTTAAAGAGGCTAGCAAAAATGAGAAAAGACCCAAAAGTAAAAAAAAAAAATGAAAAAAAAGAAGAAAAAAATACTAAATACAAATAAATAAATATACTAATAGACAGTCTAATGAATAATCTAATAGCCAGTCTAATGGACAATCTAATACATTGATGGCCAGTCTAATAGACACATTAATAGATGGTCTAATAGACAAACTAATATATAGTCTAATGGAGAATTTGTTGGAAAAAAAAAATGTTAATTCTAAATTGAAGTAGTTGTAGTTTATAGAGGTCAAATTGAACATATTCAATTTTTTGATATTGTTTATAAATTATAGTTATACGGCTAAAATTATAAATTTGTAAAACTTTTCAAATTATAATTATTCACTCTAGATCTTAAGGAACAAAAATGAATTAGTTAACAAATCGAAAGGACTAAATTATAAACCTGAATATCAAAATGAGAAAATCAGCCTTTGACTGCAGTTAGGGCTTACCCAGCCGCGACAATGGAGATGTTCAATGGTGTGACGAACCAGTATGGCGAGGCATTGGACTAGTCCACAGAGCTCGGCCGACTGAGATGGTGCAACGGTGGCGAGATATCTCCATCGATTTGCAGCAGCAACGGCGACAGTTTGATCTCCACTTAGGCAATGGTGGCATGATCCATAAGAGACAAAGAGAGACATTGATCGGACGCCAAAGCTCTGACAGCCACGACAATAATTGTTAGAGACATTGACGATCACAATGCCGGAGGTTTGAGTCAGTGGCGGGTGTAAACTGAGCAAACTTTTTTGGAGAGAGAAAATGCAACTTGTGGAGAAATGTAGAATTGAAAACCCTTTTTATACAGGGAGTGCCAAGTTCAATTTAAGATTTTAAAAATGATAACTATTCTTATTTAAATTCTACTGGTAATAGAATTTTAAAAATAAGTATTTTAAAAGTTATCGATCTCCAAGATTTATAAGTTTCAGATAATAACAAATTGTAGACTCTACGGACAAAACAAATGTCACCGATCTAGCACAATGTATCCCACCACCCATATTCTTAATGCATATTTTTTTATAAATATAATGAAGTATATAATGGGGAATTGATTAGGTGCGGTCCCAGGTGAAGTCGATTAAGATTTGTGGTTTTGTCAATTAATTCGAATTTTTTTTTACCTGTAACAGCTAACTATATTTTTAATATACTTTATAGTTAAAATAAAAATATTAAACAATAATTGGTCTATAATGTGTTGCAATAGCTCAAATAATATAGTAGTTTGGTATTTAACATAGGAGAACACGAGTTCTAAAACTTGTAAGTTATAATTTAATTTAATTTTTATTTTTATTTATCAAGAAAAAAAAAATTCGAGCATTAGGTATTTTGATATACCGGGCGCGGCACTGAAAGTGATATTCTCCCGAGCAAGTGTACTGTGTCTAGTATATACATAGCTAGATAACAGGAGTACTTTAGATTTTTTTTCTTATGAAGTACCTGTAAGTTAATTACAACTTATATAGTATTATGTTATACACGTTATTAACATAATTAACTAGAATCTTTTCTACATGATGATCATACATATTATAACATATCGAGTGTATGTCGAAACACATACCTTAAGCTATGCGGAAGGGCGGTGGAACTTAAACCGGACATGATAGTTCAGTTCGGATGACGGATGTAGATCGCCGGGTTAGAGACTTGGGTTTCTCCTTCTTCGCCTATCATTACACTACTTTATGTGTTGTTTTGTGTGTATGTTTTTACACAAATTGCGATGGTATTGTGTTCTTTACATAGGTAGGAGGAAAACCCGAGACTCTTCATATATTTTCGATCTCTACCGTCCATCAAGGTAGGATCAATCTCAACCGATCATTATGGTGGAAATGTAGAATTTCTAAACTCACAAATTTATGTTTAAATCATAAATTACATAACTCATGGAATGTATATGAACCATATTAATGAGAAATATTTATTCTATTTTTAATGAATTAATATTTATAAAAGAATTATAAATAATTCTTACATTCTCCCACTTGATCCATATCATAATTCCATAATCAATCATTAGTGCGCAAATAGATTTATGAGACACTTTACTAAACAAATCGGTGATGAGAGTCATGACGGTTACATACTACTTGAGAGCATGGTTCCTTTCATGTACTACAACGACACCAATTTATTCAATAAAGCCTATAAGGTGAGTATAACCGTAATGGTCCAATAATGTCTTAAGAAAAGACAGTTCCGTTAAACGTCCATAACTTTTCATTCTTGTACGTACTTAAGTGGACAATTGGAACAATAGAAACAATAAGAAATGAGATCTCTACCTATCAAATAAACAATCATCATTATGTAATACCATATAATTATCTACAATCAAAACACGTGATGTTAACAAAATCTTAATTGTCTTGTGTAGATATCGTTAAGTTATATACGGTCATTATGTGTTTATTGATTGTATTGTTTCTAAAATTAGTCTCGAAAACTTAGCATTTACATTATGTGAACTCAACACCATTTGAATGCTAGTTATCAAGAATAATTGCAAACATTCATTTTCAGCGACTCAGTCATAAGCTCGACATAATCTAAGCCCTGGAATTAATTTGCAACTATTATTATGAGTTTTGTACTCAAATAATTATATAACTTTTCTTGATGATACATGTGATAATATATTCAATCAGTTATGTCATAAAAATTGCTCTAATCTTATATTGAGCAATAAGACATAGATTGCATAATACTTTATTGAGAAATGTAGCAATTTCTCCATACATTTATTGAGCAATAAAACACGAATTGCACAATAATTTATTGAGAAATGTAACTTATAATTAATCCATACTTTTATTGAGCAATAGGACATAAAATTGATCAATGTTTTATTGATCATTATAGCATATATTAGCGTCGTAATTTAACGAGCAATGAGCCATTGTGAAATATTTAGTTATCACATTTTCTTTTTATGTATCACATCAATGATGCGTGAGCATAAAATCTTTATATTCTTGCAAACATAAAACATAAATTAGGCATCTTTAATATTATGCAAAAAGTAATCCACTATAAATAATTAATATTTGAGTGTTGTCTATAATAATATGTGTTTTAAGTAAAACTAATAGTTCCAACACATAAGAACCAGTTTGTAATACTATTAATGAGCTGTAAAACTTTTTTAAAATCTTTTATCATTTAGAAACCCTTTGAAAAGCATTTTACAATTCATTATGGGTCTAATAAGTTACTTACATGAATATAACCATTAGTAAAATAATAGGTTACAAAAATAAAATGATAATGGTTATAACAACGTTTACTCCCACTAATCTAGTTGTTACTTCAAAATAATAGGTTATGATAACAAAATAAGTTACACGTTTTTATTTGAATAGAAAGAAAATGATAGTTCAAGTAAATGTTAACAATTAGCTTATTTAAAAAATTATTACTTACTCCACTGATCTTACGCTTACTACAGAAGTATATGGTTAAATAATACATCAATAGTGAAACAAGTAATTATCTTCCACTTGTTTAACCATTACTCTAAAACTTATGGTAAGTTACATATAACTTGATAGTGTGTGTAACTATATATTAATTCTTTAATGGGAGTTAGGAAAAATATTTATAGTGGGTGTTCTGAATAATATAATTCTCTTACTAATGATACCGTAACTTTATCGATAACCAAAACTCCTTTTGTTTAATAAAATAACGATAAAATTCCATTAACTATAATTATTGGAAAGTATGAATCTACATGCACATAATGTGATTGAAAACGTTAAATTTCTATTAGATCTAACAACATAAAATTAGTTTCAACTAAAAACATTTTGTTTACTAGCAAACTAATATGCGACATATAAATAAAATATGAACAATAAGGCAAGAATTTAGTAAAAGCTCACGAATTTGGACTTTGAGATTTAATGAGTTTAATCATATTAAAAAAATATCTCAACTAGTATTAACATATTTCTCCTTTAAAAACATTAAACAATTACTGTTTTCTTACGGAGAAATCATCATGTAACACTACATAACGTTTTCATTCTTTTCTACTCTTATTTATTAAGTTAATTGATAGTATACTTTCATCAAGTAAATTTGTTATATGTGGGTATCAAAATTCAACTTGACTAATAATGCACACCAATAACCATATTAAATTGGTAAAACTTAAGACCAATCTCTTTACATATAAAATAACTTTTATTTTAACAACACTTTTAAATCAAGCATATCATTTTGCAAGACAATTTATAACTAATGGAATAAGTCAATAAAATGGACCATTTTGAAAATTTAATTACAAAAATATGACATCTTTATTTGAGCTATATTTTTATTCTTAATGTTAAATTTAAGTTTGTCCATAATATTTGTTTAACTTGGAAAAATATAGTATCTGTGGATATTCTATATTTTTCATCTTAATGTTAAACCTTAAGAAATCATTCATAATGTTTATTTGGTCAAAATAATTGGACCTGTGGGCAACCAAATTATAATGAATAATTAAACAATGATGAACATCCAATAGTTATTTTTATCATAATATTTTTGGACTTGTGGGCAACCAAAAACAAACATACATAAAAATCAGTTCTTATGCATCCCCGGCCCATAACAATATTGGACACAACCATAATTTAGCAACCATAATTAAGGCACTAATGGATGCAAAACGTAACGTTTATCATCAAATATTCGTCTCCAATACTTTGTACCTGTGGGCAACCAAATTCTAGACATATGATGTTGATGCAAAATATTTACTATTACTAATAATCATTAAAAATATAGATTAAAATATACATTTAATTTTAGTCGAATAATATGATTTTTTAGTTCAATATTATTAGGTGTAGCGGTTAAGCTAAATATTCATTAGATTTGATCAAAGCCAATTGATTTTTAATCAAACGATAATATGAATATTGACATTAGAACATCAATAACTATAATTGATACTTACGCATACACCAACGTTTATTTAACATTCATCTGTTAAAATTTTGTACCTGTGGGCAAACAAAATTTCACATAATATGAACGTTATATATATGATTTAGCTTATAATCTATTACCAAAACTTATATGGTATGAAAATAAATTGACTTAACTTTATTTGTCATAAAACAATAGTGGGTATAATAATATGTACGACATAATGACTAAAACGTACGTCATGTTTTAATCAAACAATAATATGTACATCACCCAACTTTCATATGTACATGCATCCTTATCAGTAATGTTCATTGTGACATGTAATATTAAAATTATATATTAAAACACTTTTTTATTTTAATATAAATTTAAAAACTTATATCCAAACTTTCAAAAAGTTACATAATTTATTATACTTAGTGACATGCATTGTCATGAGTTATATATATAAGTAAGTAAGGGGTAGATGCCCATAATTAAGACATGCCATAATTAAGGGGTAGATGTCCATCATTCATTCATTCATATTATTCATTTTATCTAACACATGCCATATCGATATAAAGACACCCATTCGACGAATATAAGTATAGAAACACAATCGGAAAAACTATTATATACTCTAACCCTTTCGGTAGCTCTAACATGATCCGACCAGGTAAGAGAGGATGATGGTTGGTGCAGCAAAGGTTGCTTAAAAACCGACCTCATTAAGATACAAAGTATCAGCCGAAGTCTTGCCTTGCCATCGCATCATCCTAGGTGAGCCTATTTGGGAAAGATTTATAATTTTCCAACCTTAATGTGAGTCTAAATTATTATTTTTTCCGTAACCTTTCAGCTACATTTACATAATTGTAGTATTAACAGTTTATCTTACATGTTAATTTAATAAAGTTAACGGGCATAAGGATAACAATTAACATTTCTTATAAAACCATTGGGCAACCAAGCAATTCTTATTAAGAATGAATAAATAATAGAAATAAACCTTTATAATTTGCTACATAAGGAGATAACCATTTATAATTCAATTAAACATAATAATAACCTTCTTCATTTAATATAGTGTTTAATGGTTACCACCATGAAATAATGAAAATTTAATACCATTAGTGACTATATTCATAACCTCTTATTCGTGTCTTTCTATATTCATAACCTCAAATGTTGCTTGAGCAACCCGATATACTTAAATAAAATATCATGTAGTGAAAATGATCATAACTACAAAATAGGTCGTTACTCATAAATAAATACAACCTTTTACATTCTATAGTTAAATGTTGTAACATATGCATTTGCAAGAAGTTAATATGTCATAAAAGCAATCAATAAATGAGTTAAAATCATGTTAACTTCACCATTTACATCTTATCATTGATAACTTAATATTACCAATTAAATAACGGGAAACCAATAACATATACCTACGTTATTAAGTGTGAGAACAATGATTACTAACAATTTTAATTATGTAAGGTCGTTAGCACATCCATGGTCACCTTGAGTATATTCTTGAGCCTTTTCAAATTCCGGTAGACCCAAAATATAGAAGTAATAATAATATTATGCATTTCATTTGTAAAAATCATACTATTATTCTATGTACCATATCTGTAATAAATATGTTAAACTAAATTGATTTTATTACTAATAAAAATCATTGGCAGTGGACCTTTTATCTTGAGTCATGAGATACATACATACTTATTTATGTAGTTATCACAAAACTAAACATTTATGATATTCATGCAAACACATATACTTGAGAAAAATATGCGTATATATATATATATATATATATATGTGTGTGTGTGTGTGTGTGCGTGTGTGTTAATCTCAATTTCTGGAGTTATAAACTTGAATACAGTACTGATGACATTAATCATTTTTTATAGTTCAATTGTTAATCAAAACAAGTAATTCGCCTTGATTCGAGCTTATAAAATCATGAAAACTTAAGTCATGATACAAGAGCATATAAAGTAACATCCGGTGATCAGAATATAAATATCTATATGTCCTTAATATATTATGTTAGTTGCAAAGCAGAACATCATAATTACATGTGAAACCAACATTTTACTATAATCCATTTTTATGCCGAAATAAATTACGTAGAACATCACAAGAAAAATAGCCTAGGCTCTGATACCAAATGTAAGTTAATTACAACTTATATAGTATTATGTTATACACGTTATTAACATAATTAACTAGGATTTTTTCTACATGATGATCATACATATTATAACATATCGAGGGTATGTCGAAACACATACCTTAAGCTATGCGGAAAGGCGGTGGAACTTAAACCAGACATGATAGTTCAGTTCGGATGACGGATGTAGATCGCCGGGTTAGAGACTTGGGTTTCTCCTCCTTCGCCTATCATTACACTACTTTATGTGTTGTTTTGTGTGTATGTTTTTACACAAATTGCGATGGTATTGTATTCTTTATATAGGTAGGAGGATGACCCGAGACTCTTCATATACTTTCAATCTCTACCGTCCATCAAGGTAAGATCAATCTCAACCGATCATTATGGTGGAAATGTAGAGTTTCTTAACTCACAAATTTATGTTTAAATCATAAATTACATAACTCATGGAATGTATATGGACCATATTAATGAGAAATATTTATTCTATTTTTAATGAATTAATATTTATAAAAAAATTATAAATAATTCTTACAGTACCCGTTACGGATACCGGTACGGTAAGGTAAATGAAGTATGCGGTACGGTAAATGGAGTAGCGTTGACTTTTTCATTGTTTGACCATCTCGGTACGGTTTGGGTATGGCACGGGTTCGAGATTGGTACGTTTCCAGTACGATTGAGAAATTTTATTTTATTTTTTTTCATAAAAAATTATTAAAATATAAGATTTTATTAGCGTACTCTTCCCGTACAGTACCAAATTTTTTTAACTTTTACTATACCGTCATACCCGTATCGTACCGGATACGGTACTCGTACTCATATACTTGTGCAACCTAGATACATAGTAAGAGCGAGCACTACATTTTCTTCATTATTTTCCCAAATTTAACATAAAGCTGCAACTTTTCCTATAAATAACACTTTTACATCCACACAAAACATCACATTACTTATAAACTTTCTTATTTTATGTCTCTTTTTAAACATTATTTTTATGTAATCATGATGTCATATCATACTTGTAAATAATATGATATACACTTTTGGTTCCCTTTATAAGAGTAATATTGGACTACCATCAAATTTTGAAGGATTCTTTGAGAAACGTGATAGATTTGTTGCTAAAAACTAAAGAAGATTACCCAAAATATAAATTAAAACTTCATTTGATATAAGTCACCGGTAATGCTTGCTCTAAGGTGGTTACGAGATTCAAGAAAGACACCGAAGTATAAAAGAATAAATTTTGTAAATACAGAATATGAATTTTGAGAAAGATAACCAGATACGTTGTATTAAAATTTCAAAGAACATATGAAGAAGTAAAAGAATCGTAATACTTTGTCCCATATATAATCGTAATAATTACCAGACCGCTTTACATTTTTTAATTTTCATATACTTCTCTCTATATTTTCATCTTACGTTGACACTTAGCAATATTTGCCACACATGGCACAGCGTACCATGACATTCTATTGACTCCCGACTGATTGTGTAAAAAACTTTCCAAACCATTATGCAAGTAATGTAACGATGAACTGTTTTGAATTTCTAAATTTATACTTCCACGTCTTCCTTCCAAAACGAGCTTGTGCTTTTGTACTTCAACAACATAATTAAATTGAACCAACTACTTAAATTTACGAATTTTCAGCGGCTTAGTCAAATTTGGTACTCTATATTTTTTAGGTTCCCGCCCAGAATATAGCTCTTGGTCCTCTCACCGACAAAATAAATAAATAAATAATAATTCTGTCGTTCATCACAAAAAAATGATTTAAATTTAAGTCCCTAAACTTCTTCTTCTCTCACTTAGAACCCCATTAATTCCTAATCCTTCGCTAAAGAAATGATCAAACTTCCTAAATTTCCTCTTAAAATCATTAATACAAGTAGAGCTCTTAAAATCAAACTTCCTAAACTTCCTCTTAAAATCAAACTTCCTAAACTTCCTCTTAAAATCATTAATATAAGTAGCCCTTAAAATAAAAGTTCCTAAACTCTCTTTTCTCACTTAGGACCTGATTACTTTGCTGCTGCCTTCCTTGAATGCGCCAAATGGCAGATTTTTATTTCAATCCACATTTCAATGGTATTTCTTAAAACATTACTAAGAAAATTGGCAACATTTGAGAAGCAAAACAAAAACAAGTAGAAAAAACTGAAAAGAAAGGAATCACTTTCAACATTTCCATCAATATTTTTAGAAAGAAAACATAATTCAACATAACCAAACCCTAACAAAGTAGCTAGAAAATTTACAACGCAAATTCCATTATCGGTCACAATGCCAATCACCCCCTACTAGACTCACAAGTCACAACAACATAACCTTAAAAGGGAAAAAGAGCCACAAAGAAGAATCAGAATTCAAAAAACTACCAGTAAGACCCCTAAACTCTTAAAACTCAAACTTTTACACCTCAGCAGGCTTCACCTTGGGGGGCCTACCCCTTCCTTTCTTCACCCCACCAGCAGTTGCTGCAGCACCACCAGCCTTGGCCTTTTTGGGGGGCCTCCCACGACCCCTTCCTGAGCTAGCAGGGGCAGCCCTTTTCGGGACGGGTGGGGGAGCATTAGGGTCAACCACTTTAGGGGGCCTGCCACGTGGGCGAGGGGGGCCAGTGTAGGCATCAGCAGGAGGGGCAGACTTGGGTTTTGGTGGGCGTCCACGACCGCGTTTAGGAGGGGAGGTTGGGTCGGGCACAAGGTAGTTGTTCTTGAGGAGGGTGAGTTGATTGGATTTCTTCATTTCGTTGAGGTGGTGGGAGACGAGGGTGGCATGGGCTGGTGGGAGGGGTCCGTGGGTCGACTCGATTTGTTTGGTGATCGAGGATTTGTTTGAGCCGTTGGGTTCGTTCAGAGCTTCAATCGCTGTGAGAATCATCTGTTGGAAAAGGGGGGGAAATGGTTAGTTGGTCAAATGAAATTTAGCAAGTGAAAATTCAAATTGTAACAGTTTGGCTAAACAGTGATCCTAGAAGGACTAATGTGGCGAAAACAATATGCTAATTTTGAAACAGGATGAGGCGGGATTTGGCAATTGATGAAAACAAATTGGCAAAACAGTTTTCATAAAAATAAAAAAATTAAATAGCTTGAAAAAAAAAAATAGTAATCAAACAGCTCACATTAGTAGAATAGAGATTTAGCTTAAATACCCTAGCTAAACGACTTAATTGGTTAAATACAATTTTGCAAAACAGTCGAGCAATTAGAAGTTTTGAAATTTCAAATTGTAGCAGTTTGGTTAAACAGTGATTTTATAAAAGACTAATGTAGCGAAAACAATTTGCTAATTTGAAACAGAATGAGGAAACAATTTGGTAAATCAGTTTTCATTACAGGGCAATCTAAGGGCTTGTTTGACCAGAGCTTTCTGTGAATTTAGGAAAAATTTGAATAGCTTGAAAAAAAAGTTTGGTTTTCAAACAGCTCACACTACTAGAATAGAGATTTAGTTTAAATTAAAGAGACCATTCTGTAAGTTAACACTAACTGAACGACATTTATAGACCCAAAAATGAAAGTATTTCCTCAATAAATACAATACCAGGACTTAAATGCAAATTAACTATATTTACACTGATTTTCATGTTATCAAAATACTGATTTCTAAAACCAAGAGAAAAAGGAGATTGGTCAGGTCAACAAAGGTTTCTGAACTTTATTACTTTAAGAAACTTTTTCCATATTAATTATAAATAAAATTACAAACTGAATTTCAGAAATCAGAACTGAAAGTAAAGGGTATCACAATAATGGTCAACTTATCGGTCCCTGTAATTACTTAGCAGCAATAATATTTCCCAGCTTTCATGAAAGTGACAAATTAAATACCAAATTTGCATTCCATATTTTGTTATGGAAGATAAACAGAGTTTAGGAAAAAAATAATATGGGACAGTAAATTCAATTAACCATAATTTAACAGAACGATATTACTATCATCTTCATTTCTGTAATTTTAAATTAAAATCAATGCTACTGGAATAAATCTCTAGTAAAAGCATCAAGTAATTAAACAAAATAAAAGCAATTGAATAATTTACCAAGGAAATCAAATTAGGTCCAAATAGTTTCTATACAGCAGTATTAGTTCCTAGATTTTAAAATAGTGACAGATCCAATCCCACAAATTATTATACCAGATTAAATCATGTGAATACAAAGAGGTTAATTCAAAACCATGTAGAAATTTGTTTAACTAACAAGCAACTAAAGCACACAAATATACCTAAAATCATGATCTTGTAATACATAGTAGAAAATTCAGCTAATTGACACAAAATGAAACCAACTGTACAAATCAGCAAGAATATGAAACATACTCCCCATAGTTTCTATCAGCAATAACACTTCCCAGATTTTGAAAAAAGTGACAGATTCAATCCCATGAATTACATTTTTGAAATCAAAATATGTGAACCAGAGCTTAGGACAGAACCAGCGGACCAATTATAAACTTCATTTATAAGTCTATCTAACAAATCCAAATCTTTTACCCTATGTTTTATACCCCCTTTCGTGCCCCTTTAGGCTTTTAACCCCAAATATTTGTTCTAATATTATGAAATTAGGAATAATACTATGTCCTAATATTGAGGGGAAAAAACCCCCAAAAATAACTTTTATATTTGGAAATTTGAACTAGTATTATGTCCTAATATGTCCTAATATTGATTTTACATGATATTTTTTAACTCAAAAAATACAACAATTATATTTGGAATAAAAATAAGAACTTGTGAAAATTAAATATTAAATCCAAAAAAATCACATAAAATCAATATTATGTCCTAATATCATGAAATTTGTATTGTAAAAGTTTATAAACATACAAAATAATTTATAAAAATTTAAGATTTGAGCAAAAATATAAAGGGGGCATGAAATTGTGTACAAAACAAGAGGTAGAAAATGCTGACTCATATCTAACTGATACAAAATAAAATCTAATATATATATATATATATATATATATATATATATATATATATATATATATATATATATATATATATATATATATATATATATATTATCATTCTATTATGCAGGGGCGGATGTATAGTGGGACTAAAGGGTGCATTTGCACGATTCATCCCACAATTTATGAAAATATTATTTTTTTTATAGGAAAAATTTAGAATAATTTAAAAACGATCGGTCTCACAACCCCATAAAATAACAATTTGATTTGAGCAAATCCCACCCTGTAGATATGAATATGTATATGTATATGTATACCTCAGGATAGGGTGGAAGAGGGCCAGGGACGGGAGCAGTGGAGTCTTCAGCTGCCATAATTCTAAAGAGAGAGATAATTCTAGAGAGGGGACTGTTGATTTGGAAGGTGAGGTAGTGAAAATTAATATCCAAGAGGCGATTATTTAAAAAGATTAGCTGGGTTTGATCCGACGGTGAATATATGTTGAAACTGTTATTAATCTGACGGTTATTTTTGAAATGAATCCCGGAGACATAGATCGATGACCTGGCAAGGTTTTTTTTTTCTTTTGAAATTTTTGGTTTTGGCGCTTTGATTTTGGTGCTTTGATTATTCTCCCTCTCTTTTAGAATTGGTCAATGAATTTGTAATGGTATCATTGTATGTACCACTCACTGGCTTTTATTCATTTAATATCTAAACTATTTATAAACAACATTGACAACTCAAACATTCATTAATTATTGATAATTGACTAATTCGTTTTATTTGTAATTGTAACGATTTAGAGTGTTACTTATAGAATCAAAGTGATTTACAAATTATTATGGGAACAAATATTTCAAAGATAAAATGTCATCTTAATAAAATCACATTTTCAATATTTCAAAGATAAAATGTCATCTTAATAAAATCACATTTTCTATATTAAAGATAAAATGTTATATCTAAATATGTCAAAGATATATAAAATGTGATTTTATTAAGATCACATTTTATCTTTGACATATTTATTTCCTTAATACAAATAAAGTAACTTACAAATCGTAGAATCTCGGCCACTCCCCTTTAACTTTTCTGGTTTGGCCACTCGATAACTATATAAGTTTTCAATCTGTATATTCCATTCGTAAAAAAAACAAAAAATGAAGATAAATATATGTTATGTATGCATGCCCCATAAGTAAATTAGTTTCAATTTTATCGTATGTCTGGTTGTATAATTGATACAAAAATAGTTCACTTTAAGATATTGGTACAATATCTTATTGGTGACATCCATTCCGTCTAACTGCGGAGAAGTAACCTTAACAAAAAAAAAAAAGTAACTTCTTTCTATATTTTAATTAAAATATTCAAAAATAAATGTTTAAGCTTCGGTAGAAGTTATTTAGGGACTGACAAGCTTACAACCACTTCATATTATTGAAACCCTAATAACTATCATATATTTTACATATTTTTTTTTTAAAATAGTGGGTTAGCCCCCCATATTAATTCTTTGTTGGAATTCCAACACCCCTATTCTCGATTCCTAGCTCCTCCCTTTCTGCTTTCATATTATGAAGAAAAAAAAAATCATATATGACATATAAAATAAAATCATATAAAATATACATTATTAAAAAATGTTAAAATAGTGATAGGAATTGTGACGTCTTTTTTTGTTACGAATTTATTAGCTACAACTTTTGTGACAGTTTGTGACGGTTTTTTGAAATAGTGACAGATTTATTACAGTTTCGTGACAGGTTTTTAAAATTATGACAGTTTGTGACAGATTTTGTCCCTCACTAAATCAACATTATTTTGTAGTGATATGTCCCTCCCGATTCGACAAAACTTGACGAAAAAGTAACTTTTTTGCTACATATTTTAATTAAAAATTTCAAAATTAAGTGTTTCATTCCCTCCCATGTTATCAAAAGAAATTCATATATATATGCAGTATGAAAAGGAACATTTAGAATATCAGGCTCGTCCCAGAGTCTAAGATGTTCATCTCTTGTAAATTAGTAGGAGCGGAAAAGGCCTAATCATGGTAAAAATCTTCCAAAACAGCTAATAGTCAATGGTGTCCTGCTCTTTTTGTTTTGAGCTCTGAGAAGCACTTGTAGCTCTTTAATCACAATAAAATCGCTCTTTTTTGACCTCATTGTGCGTTTATCGTTTAAAAAATGTCGTTTTCACGAAGTTTAAACAAATATTTGAACCAGTGTCCTCGATGTAGTTTTCATTTAAATAACAAATTTTAGTATAATATTCCTTTTTCTGACTCGTCCTACAGTTTGAGTTTCTCTCTTTCGTTGTTTCAAATAGAAAATGTATTCCCAATATATCCTAAATGTCGCATTGTATTGGACAGGCATTTGTCGGGTATTCGAGATAAGGACTTTATAAAATTCCATTTGTTTTCGATATAAGGCTAAAATGGGATCACAAGTTGAACTTTGTCTAATAACAACGATCATATATGTGGTGTTTTTTGTTCAGATAATTGCAGACTAAGAAGATGCCACGAAAGCCAACACGGTCAAGGCAGGTATCCAAATTTCAGCTTCTCACATTCTCTCCCTTTGGACCTTCATTGGCCTGAGTAAAAACCTCGAAGTATAATGCCAAGAGCTCTGTTCGATATTCTGAATTAGATAATAAATGTTTTTATGGCTCACAAGGTATCATTATGTCGGTCTATTGTTCTAATCTCTTAACCTAATTTATATGGTTTTCTGCAAATCGCCGCCTCACTATTTTATAACCAATATTCTTAGGTGACTCCACCGGGCATTCTCACCCTTTGGAAAATGGAAATGACCAACCTCAATCTTCTGATGATGAAGGTGAAATTCAGATTCAGATGTAAGGGTTCTTAATGTACTCTAATTAACAGAATTGTTGTCACAGCTTTTTCACACGCTGGTGTTAGGATACGGGATACAAAAAGCTCACCACTATCCAGTTTTTTTACTTCCAGTCCACTGTGATATTCTTAAGTAGTAGAACTCTATAGGATATTATTTTGTTCAAGAAGAACACAACTCTTTTTAAAAGTCAAACATTAAACAAATTAAAAATCAAATGACTCATTAAAAGGCATACATTGTTTCATAAAAGAGAAATAAGGAAAATATACGCTCTTCATCAGACTAAAAAAGATTCGTCCAATTAAATTTGCGTCAATATTTTTATTTTTATTTTGCTTTGTTTTTACTCTTCTAATTTGTGGTTTTTTGTACTTGTTCTTTGGGTATGTATATTGAAGGGGGTTATTCAAACCGATTTTGCTTTCTTTGATATTAAACATGATGACTTTTATGGGAGTTCAAATCTTCTACCACATTTCTCTATCTCTTGCATGCCCCCTTGTTTATTTTATTCAAAAAAAAATTCTAAAAAATTTGAAAAAAATTGTACAATTACTATAATACATGTATCAATACATTTCAATAATTATTTTTAAAAGAAAATCCACACAGAATTTATTTTGGAATAAATGTATAAATTAGTGTAAATTAAATATTGAATATTAAAAAAATCGTCTAAAACAATATTATGTTCAAATGTTTTAAAATTTGAATACAATATAATATAAAAGTTTATAAAGTTGCGGTATAAGTTCTGAAAATTTAAAATTTGAGTGAAAATAAGCAAGAGGACACGGAAGGGGTTAAGAATATGGATAGAAGATTTGGACTAATTTCATGGAGTACGCATCCTTATGAAGACATATTTAGATGATAGTAATACCTAGCTAAATTACCAAAACATATAATTTTTCAAGTCTAATTAATAAAAACTACAAATCAAAAATTTTCTTATAAAAGCATACAACTCTAATAAATATAGAGTTAATTTAAGGATTGGTATGTAGAAACAAAATTATTTAATAATTGGTTAAACTCCAAAACTTGATTAATTATTGGTCTTCCACCTAATTACCCAATAAAAAATATAAAAAAATGAAAAAATAGGGTAAACTAAAAAAATAATAAAAATAGAAAAAAAATCCGAAAATACCAAAAAAATAATGAAAAACCTTTTAAAAAAAGTCGGGAACCTGAAAAAACACCAAAAAAATAGTAAAAAAATAAAAAACCAAGAAAAATAAAAAATAAAAAATAAAAAATAAAAAATAAAAAAAATGAAAAAAGTTCAAATAAATCAAGAACCCGCAAAAATCCAGAAAAAACTGAAAAAACCTTTAAAAAAAGTCGGGAACCGGAAAAACCCCAAAAAATGATTAAAAAAAATCAAAAATCAAAAATCACAAAAAAAAATGAAAAAAGTTCAAAAGCGTCGAGAACCCGAAAAAACTCCGAAAAGGCTGAAAAAATCTTTAAAAAAGTCAGGAACCCAAAAAAAGGCCAAAAAATGGTATAAAAAACCAAGGAAAATCCAAAATCAAAATAAATAAAAAAGTTCAAAAAAGACGAGAACCGGAAAAAACCTCAAAAAAATGGTAAAAAAAAATAAAAAACAAGAAAAATTCAAAATCACAAAAAAAATGAAAAAAGTTCAAAAAAGTCGAGAAACCGAAAAAACCCAAAAGAGACTGAAAAAACCTTTAAAAAGGTCGGGAACCCGAAAAATCAAAAAAAAAAAAAACCAAGAAAAATCCAAAAAAAAAAAAAAATTGTTCAAAAATGTCGAGAACCCCGAATAAACTGAAAAAAGACTGAAAAAACGTTTAAAAAAACCGGAAACCCGAAAAAACCCCAAAAAAAATGGTAAAATCCAAGAAAAATCCAATATCACAACAAAAAATAAAGTTCAAAAAAGACTAAAAAAAACTTTCAAAAAGTCGGGAACGCGAAAAAAAAAAAAAAAAAACCAATAAAAATCCAAAATCAAAAAAAAATTGTTCAAAAATGTCGAGAACCCCGAATAAACCCAAAAAGGACTGAAAAAACGTTTAAAAAAACCGGAAACCCGAAAAAACCCCAAAAAAATGGTAAAAACCAAGAAAAAAAGCAAGAAAAATCCAATATCACAAAAAAAAAATGAAAAAAAGTTCAAAAAAGACTAAAAAAAACTTTCAAAAAGTCGGGAACGCGAAAAAAAAACTCCCAAAAAATGGTTAAAAAAATGAAAAAAATTCAAAAAAGTCAGGAAACTAAAAGGTGGTAAAATATTTAAAAAAAAAAACCTAAGAAAATTCCAAAAAATCCAAAATCACAAATAAATGAAAAAACATTCAAAAAAGTTAGGACCCGGAAAATGGCAACAAAATTAAAAAACAAAATCACAAAAAAAAATGAAAAAAAATTCGAAAAAGATTCAATAGTTTGTACATTTTTCTTATTGTGTATGTATTTTTTTTTATGTATTTTTTTGTATTGTCTATTTAATTTTTTGTATTATATATGTACTTTTCTTATTTCGTATGCAATTTTCTCGACTGTGTATGAATTTTTTTGGATTATGTATACAGTTTTCTCGATTGTGTATTCATTTTTTTGGATTAGCTATGTCTCTTTCTTATTGTGTATCCACTTTTTTAAATTTTGTATACAATTTTTTATATTATGCATGCACTTTTTTATATTATTTATTCATTTTTTTATATTGTGTATGCACTATGTTGGCCCGTGTGGCTAAACCTTAGAGGGGGTGAATAAGGTTTTTGGCGCTTTTAGCCTAATTAAACTTATTGGCGACTTACTACCCAACTTTTTATAATTCTAAACTTAAGCGTTTAATAATCGTTAAACAATTCAAACGCAAGCAAGAAAATAAACAATATATAAGTTGCGGAAAGTAAAAGTTAAGGAAGAAAATGACACCGTGATTTATAGAGGTTCGGCAAACGGCTCACGTCCTCTCCTCGGTACTACCGAGTATTTCACTAATAATCTTTTTCCGGATATTACAATCCTAACGAGCTAATCGACCGATTAAGCTCCCCATCACTCTATGAGTATCCCGAATGAAAAGACCTAGAGTTTTTAAGCAACACTCGCTTACAAAGCCTCTACCCGATCACTCGCTCACAAATGAGTTTATACTTTACTCTTTACAAAATTGTTGAAAATAAAACAACACCCACAATTTGATTGCTTCTAAATAAGCTAATTTGTGATTTTTATGATGTTTGATCTTTGGTTGAGCTCGAATTGCTTTTTCTTCAATTTCCCTCTTTTTCGAATTATTTCACCAAAATGGTAATTTTTAGGGTTTGTATAGATAGAGGTTGAAGGATGATAATATGTTGATTGGTCATTTGGGAGAGAGATTTGGCTGGTTTATATAGACCAAAGGTCTGTTTTTGTTTTTTTGACCGTTGGTAGTGGTTGAGGGTTTTAACCAGTGGTGATGTTTCCCAGAATAAGCTGAAAAGCTGTTTTCGAAATTTACAGAAAATGATCGGTCGTTTTCTGCAGTCGATCGGTCGTTTTCAGAAACGATTGGTCGTTTTCTGAAAAACGATCGGTCGTTTTTCAGACGACCTTACTGGAAGAATTTGGACCAAAAACGATCGGTCGTTTTTGTACAGACGAACGGTCGTTTCTTCAGTATTCCCGGTTTTCTCGTTAAACTTCGAAAGCTCATAACTCCTTCGTTTTAGCTTCGATTCTGGTTCCGCTTGAACCTGTGTCTTCGTTTTTCTGTGCTCTATCTTTCTGGCATTTTGAAATTTACAAATTCTCATTTTTGGAAAAGACCAAACATTATATCATCGAAAAGAGAAATCGTAAAATCATTAAAATATAATCAAACTTATAATCAAAATCAATTATTGAACCTCATGGTTCAACACACTATTTTCTATTGTGTATGCACTATTTTCTATTGTATATGCACTTTTGTGTATTGTTTATGAACTTTTTGTATTGTGTATACACCTTTTTGAATTGTGTATGCACTTTCATATTGTGTATGAACTTTTTTATACTGTGCATGTACTTTTTTGTATTGTTTATATTTTTTTTTATTGTGTATGCAATTTTTTGCAGTATGTATGCACTTTTATTATTGTGTATGTAATTTTCTCAATTGTGTATGAATTTTTTTTGGATTGTGTATGCAGTTTTCTCAATTGTGTGTACTTTTTTTTGGATTATATATGCCTCTTTCTTAATATGTATTCACTTTTTTATATTATGTATGTACTTTTTTGTATTCTGTGAGCACTTTTTTATATTATTTATGCGCTTTTTTATATTGTGTATACATTTTTTGTTATTGTGTATACATTTTTTGTTGTATGCACTTTTTTGTATTGTGTATGCACTTTTTTATATTGTGTATATATATTTTTTTTATTATTATGTATGCGTTTTTCTTATTGTGTATCCCCTTTTATCGATTGTTTATGGTTTTTTTGGAATAGTGTATGAATTTTTTCGGATTGTATATGCATTTTTCTCGATTGTACATGCATTTTTTTGGATTATATATGCCTATTTTTTATTATGTATACATTTTTTTATATTATTTACGCACTTTTTTATATTATTTATGCACATTTAATAAAAATAAAAATATTGACGCAAATTTAATTGGACGAATCTTTTCTAGTCGGATGAAGAGCGTCCAATTAAGAAAGTTACCTGTCCATTGGCGTATGATTCCGTAACCTTTTCAGATTTAAAATAAAAATATATATATTGAAGACCCACTTATATGGTGATGTGAATCCTTATACATCGCTTTAATTCGAGAGATACATTTTTTTTTCTGGTAAGTAAGTGTATCATTCAAGAGATACATAAGTATGTCCTCCTTCCCATCGTGAATACTTATTTACTATGGAAATACTTACAACTTTAATTTACATAAATCTCATATCTTAATTTGTATCTTCTGCCTTTTAACGACACCATAAACAACAAAAACTTTGACATGCACATCTTAAATAAGAGAAAACAACACTAATGATATACTAATAAGTGTACATTTGAGGCCATTTTTTTTATTGAGGCACTAACTAACCTGTCCTATTAGGATAAATGATTACATGCAATATTAAAAACAACCTTAATGGGGAATAAAATAACGCCTCAATTATTAATTTTTATTTTCCGCGCGTCCTTATTAGTTATTTTTCAGAATTCAGCGCCCAATAAGAAACCCAACTTCCAACGTCTAATATTTTTTTGACCCCTCCCATGTCTGATCTCAAATCCAACCCTACCCCTCTCTCTCCTTAACTTGATTGAGTAGCAAGCTCGATCAATTGAAGGATTGATTAGAGAGCTCCACTTATTAAAGAATTTAAAGGTACATCATCCCTCTTACGTATATTTATTTATTTTTATATATGTATTTTTTTTTTTACATCATCCCTCCACTTTATTGCGTGAGTTGGATATGCTAATTCATTGAATATATATACATATTCTCCCCACCCCATCCCTACATATGAATTGGTTCAATTAATTAGTAGTATATAGTGGATGAATCTGCAGGTTGTATCCCTTAGTGAGTGGAACCATTTAGTTTGTATACCTGCACGAAGTAATTTGCCCCTTTACGGGTATGAATTTGCTCAATTAACTAGTAATTTAATTGTGGATCAATTTGCATGTTATATCCAAATTACTACTTAAGGTGTGTTAGTTAATTATCTCCCACTTATTATAAATTACCCCCTCCGTTCCTATTTAATTTTCTTTTACGAAACTACTTGCAATTTTGATCGGTTAAGAACTTGTATCAAAATTGTCGAAATGAAAATTTTCAAAAGTTGATCGTATAGTTCAAATGATAAATTTTAAGTAAAATCTCGGATATGTACCTTTTTGTTCAATAGTTTATATTAAACAATTTTTTTTACCTTCTTAGTAATTTTTAGTTGACTTGGGTTCAACTAATTAGGTTTTAGTTCTAATATATTTCTAGTTTTCACTTTGCACTGTTTGATTAAATAATACATTTATCATCATGAAGTATCCAAATTATTATATACATTTTTGTGTTTGTGGACTTGGTAAACGATGGTAAAATCAGATGGTTGGTAGCCCATAGTTTGAATCCATCATCACTTGTTCGTCAATTCTATAGTGAAGTTTATGTTAATCCTTATTTTAACTTGGGTTGTCAATTTAATTCTAGTTTTGTCAATGAACTTCCGTTGAGTATCTTTTCTTCGTAAAAATCAATGTATAAGTAAATTCCAAAGATGAAACTATAACCTGAAGTTACAAAACTATGAGAATCCGTAAGTAAGTTTCTCTACAAATTTGTACGAAACAATAGGTTGTTTGTATATCAGCAGTGTATTCAAATTTAATGTTTACCAACCTTTATAGGACTGCCAGTTGCTTTGTAGATAGATTTGTTAAAATTATTCGGTTGGAACTAGAAAATTATTAATTAAGTGATGAAAGCTACGATTTTTTTTGGCTAGTGCCTTTAAGTTGCGAAATTATTACTGTTGGATTTTTGTTACTTTTATACATATCTTCATCATCTAGTCCCGCCTAACTTGTTATAAATTAATTCATGGTATTTTATTGGATAATGAACATGTAAATAGAAGCTAAATAAATATGACATTAATATAGATCTTTCAAAACCTAATACAAAACTTAGAACTTCATTCATTATTTTGTTCAGCTCAAAAGCTTACTGCAGCAAAAGCTACACTAACCCAGAAACTAAATAACCCCAATTTGATCAAGTTTACCCGGATCATAGCAAACAATGATGCAAATTAAAAAAAAAATATATATGTTCCACAAAAATTTATTTAGTTATTTTTACGCTACGAGTTTTCCTAGTGCTAGGCATATAAAGGTCTGGCTCCATCTTTGGCCCCATATGCTATATCTATACACAAATGAAATGCATATAAAACAAGTATATATACTGATATAATTGTTGCTTAAAAAAATTATTTAGAGAAATTGTGTTCACCTTTGCAATATCATTATTTCGGTATGCAACAAATATCTTCCAATGACGAGGATCTATGCATTTCGGTACTTTTGCCGGCCATCTTTGTCGCTATCAAAATAGTGTAGTGTTCTATTTTGTATTGCTCTTTCTAGTTCTTCCAATTTTTTCCCAACATGCTTTAAGCAGTCCGTCTTATATGTGACCGCGACATTGCAATTTGGTTGTACAACTTTACAGATTATAGAACAACAACATCATTAATATATTTGAAAAAATGGTAAAAAAACATGTCTAAAGTATCATGACATCTTTCCAAACACGTTGTTTATATGGGTGAAGCCCTTTACTCTTTCCAGTTTGTATATTTTATAGCGCAATAAAATCCATTTCGACCCATCACGCCTAATTGACTTGCCAATATGAATGCATTATCCCCAAAAAGGTCAGTTGTAACGGTTCAACTGGACTTCCAATCTTTTATCTGTTTCTCAATCCTTATAAGGTAGGGGTACCTCTTTTCCTTTTCGTTGTAGGTTGGTTTGGAGCTTTTTTGTGTGTTTTCCTTACAGATCAAAAGAAAAACAAGTATTGAAGCTTGCCTTCACCCTCTAAGACGATTTACGTGTTCATTATCTTAATTTCAAAATAAAAATAAAAACAAGTCAAAATAAAAAAAAATTGAAAAAAGTGAATACACACTCCAAAAAAAATGCATACACAATCATGAAAAATATGCATAAACAATTCAAATAAGATGCACACGCAATTCAAAAAAGGTGCATAAATAATCCAAAAAGATGCAAACTTAATAAAAAAAAATTGTATACACAATCGTGAAAAACATGTATATATAACCAAAAAAATATGCATACAAAATCGAGAAAACGTGCATATACAATCACAAAAACTGTGAATAAACAAATACAAAAAACGTGTATTTACAATCGCGAAAAAGATACATAAACAATCGCGAAAAAGTGAATACACCGTACAAAAAAGGTGTATACACCGTACAAAAAAGGTACACAAGCAATCAGAAGAATGCATACATATTGTACAAAAGTGCATAAACATCCAAAAAAAAATGCAATCACAATTTAAAAAATTACATACACAATCCAGAAAATTGTATAAATATCAAAAAATAAATAAATACACAATTGAGAAAAGTGCATAAACATCGAGAAAAGTACATATACAATCCAGAATAATTGCATACACATCGAGAAAAATACATACGCATCCAAAAAAATGTATACACATAAAAAAATGCATATACAATAAAAAATATGCATATACAATTCAGAAAAAGTGCATACACAATCCAAAAAAGATGCATACACAATCGTAAAAAAATATGGATACACAATTTAAAACATGTGGATACACAATCGTGAAAAAGGTACATAATACACAATCCAAAAAATGTGAATACACAATCGTGCAAAGTTGCAGACACAATCATGAAAAATATGCATACATAATCGAGAAAAGACACAATCCAATATAAGGTGAATAAATGTTGGCCCGTGTGGCTAAACCTTAGAGGGGGGGTGAATAAGGTTTTTGCGCTTTGGCTAATTAAAACTTAAAGGCAACTAATAACCCAACTTATGCAATTCTAAGCTTAAGCGTTTTAACAAGAGTTAATGAATTGCTAGAATTACTAAACGCAAGCAAGAAAATAAGCAATAATAAATATTTGCGGAAAGTAAAAGTTAAGGAAGAAAATGACACCGTGATTTATAGAGGTTCGACAAAACGGCATACGTCCTCTCCTCGGTACTACCGAGTATTTCACTAAAAATAATCTTCCCGATTTTACAAATCATATCGAGCTCAATCAACCGATTGGCTCACCCTCTACCCGAGGTTCCTATTCTTGATACAAGTGCAAGCGAACACGTTTAATGAGTCAATAACTCCCCCTCAATCTATGAGTACCCAAGTGTTTAACCTAGAACTTTTAACCAACATTTTGGCTTAAAAGGTTCTACCCAAACACTCACTCACAATGAGCTTATAATTTTTGCTCTTTACAAATTTATCGAAAATTAAAACAACACCCACAATTTGATTGCTTCTAAATAAGCTAATTTGTGGTTTTGATGATGTTTTGATCTTTGGTTGAGCTCGAAATGCTTTCTCCTTAATTTCCCTCTTTTTCGAATATATTCACCAAAATGGTGATATTTTGTGTTATGAATGAGAGAGGTTGAACGATGATGAATATGTATGAATTGATATCTTTGGAGAGAGATTTGGGGTGGCTTATATGGACCAAAATGTCTGTTTTTATGTATATGACCGTTGGTAGTGGTTGAGGGTTTTAACCAACAGTTTTAAACAATTTCTCAGAATAAGCTGAAAAGCTGTTTTCGAAATCTGCAGAAAACGATCGGTCGTTTTTTCGACGTCCTCACTGGAAGAATTTAGACCAAAAACGATCGGTCGTTTTTGTCCAGTCGATCGGTCGTTTTTCAGTTTTCTCTGTTTTCTCGTTAAACTTCAAAAGCTCATAACTCTTTCGTCTTACCTCCGATTCTGGTTCCGCTTGAACCTGTGGCTTCGTTTTTCTGTGTTCTATCTTTCTGGCGTTCTGAAATTTACAAATTCTCTTTTTGGAAAAGACAATCATTATATCATCGAAATACAGAAATCGTAAAATCATTAAAAACATAATCAAAGTTATAATCAAAATCAATTATTGAACCCCATGGTTCAACAATAAACAATCGCAATTAATGTATATACACAATCCAAAAAAAACGTGAATACACAATCGAGAAAAATATGCATACATAGTTTAAAAAACATGCATACACAATCGAGAAAAATGCACAATTCAAAAAAGGTGAACACAATTGCGAAAAAGAGCATACACGATAAAAAAAAATGTATACACATGTTTAATTTTTGATTTTTTTCAAAACTTTTTTTTTGTCTTTTTTTTTTTTTTTTTTTTGGTGGGTTTGGAGGCGATAGCGGCGGCTTGACGAAGATCTGACGGACCACCACCGTCGCCGTCAACTCAGGGGCAACTGCTGGGTCAGAGTATATATATAAAATTTAGTTGAGAAAAAATAGAGTTAAAGTGAATTGTGATGGTTTTTAGATAAACATAAAGAGTCGATAATATAGAAAAATTATGAACTAAATAAAATAAAAAGTTTAGAAGTGTGTTATTTGAAATAATATTTAAAAAATATACTTTTTTTTTAGCATTTACTTTTCATCCAATTTAATCAACCGTTTCTTGTCAGTGATGACGTTACGAACAATATATAATACCTAATCAGTACAATTCACCAACAAATATAGGGTATGTCACATTTTTCACGCTAAATTTAAATCACCAAACAGTTTAAATATGGATTTCTACGAATCCCATATTTTATTTAGGTGGACGTCAAGTAATATACATTAATTTAAATATTTTTTTTGCAAAAACGCTCCAACTCAAAATTTGATTATGCAAATCTTTACGGTTTCACGACGGAAATACAAATATTCGTCTTATTTTTTTTTCCGAAATTTATAATTACATGTTTTGAAAATAATATTTGCACTAATCAAATCTTGATTTGGAGCGTTTTTACGAAAAAAAAATATTCAAATTGATATCTAAATTGATGTTTATATAACATTTTTGGGTATACATGTCAAATAAAAGGGATAGAAGTATTCCAACAGCTCAGAGCATCCACAATAATTATGTTAATTTTAATAATATTAAATTTGACATATAATCATTTAATTACATGTTAAATGACATATGTGTAACTTAAATTTAACATTCAAATTAGTGTATTAAATTAACAAAATTATCTAATTTTAATTAAAATTAATTATTAATTGAAATCTTATTAATTAGTCATTTTGTAAACTCGACTAAAATAGTAATAGTTGAAATAGATTTCACGTTCAAATTAATTGTATTTTGCCACATCATCCAATTAACAAGATTAAAAACATTGTTATATTTAACAATTTTTTTAACATCTATAAAAATAACAGAAAAAAAATTGTATTGTTAGTTAACTATTTTAATGAACAATAGAGATAAAAACACTATTGTAAATGATCTTACATCATTAGCAGACACGTTGTGCTTTGTCAAGATTAGGCTTGTTTAGATTCCGTAAAAGGATATTTCTTATTAATATAAGTCAACCCAAGAAAAAATGAGGCTGCCAAATTTTGACCATTTTTTCCAAAAATGTCTCCACTCTTTTTTACTAATTACCAATATACATAATATAATTAATTAACTATTTGTCCTCAATATATTTTACTAATTACGGATGTACCCTAAATTAATTAACAATTCGTTTTAACCTCTGTAACTATAATAAATTATATCAAATCTGAATATTATGTTAAAAATAAAATATATTACGAGATTTATGTCATTACGCGTATCACACGCAACGCGTGGGTAACTTTTACTAGTAAAAAAAATAAGTATTCTCTCCCTTCCCAATTAATGTACATTACGAATTACGTGCAATTTTTACCGATTTATAACATGTATTAATATTGTTGAAATAAAAAAATTCAATATTAAATCATATAATTTAATATTTGAACTATATGATTAATTTTTAAAAAAATTTATTACGACAATTTTGATACAAATTATTAATCGGTCAAAATTACACGTAATTTTGTAGAACACATGAAGTAAAACAAACCAAATAATTTATAATTTTAGTGGGAAGCCGATTTTTTTTTAATTCACGTGTAACACAGTTACGCTTACGTTATCAGCCACTAAGCCTGTGATTAACTAATTCCTGATTCATTATTTGGTGTTTAGAGGTATAAATAATGGTGGATTGGAAACATATGCTAATGTTAAGCCACTCGCTCCATTTTCGTTAATCTTAAGTCTTTAAGTATGATAACTTAAACTTATAAAAGCATACGTATGTCCAGTTATTAATTTCGAAAACACAGCTCATTTATCCAGAAGGCTAGTCGCATGCACATTTAATGGCAGAACATAAAATAAAAAGTATGGGAAAAGGATAGGAAAGTCTGACAGAGGTATGGGAGACGTGTAATAGATACTACCGATACGATAGAGATAACAGAATAACACCACCCGACCCGAAACCTTCGGATCTTACAGTACTCATTGATCGTCTTACATAATTGCATTAGTTCAACTTTTATGTTCTGACCTCTTCGTTGTTTACATTTCTAGTTGTCTCCCAAGTCCCACCCTTCTCCTAATGGTTTTCTTTTGGAAGATATTTACAAAAAATATCATAAATGCATCATTTTCAAGAAAATGATAATATCGATTATGTATGTAGTCACTCTAAACACCCTTGTTACTACAATAATATAGTGTGGAGTGTTAAATGAGCAGAGAGGACACATAATTTCTCCTAAAACAAAATCAAAAATTGGTAAAATCCAAAGCACGATAGAATCCAACATTTACCAAGAAATTCTCAATATCATACGCCAAAATAACATTACCATTAAACAAAATTTCTCAAATTAATATAAAGAAACAAGCAGGAACAAACAAATGCACCTGTCATTACACTTATTCAAACTGCAAATACTTAAATCCCAATTGATGACCGGATACATGACATAGTAACCAAACTTCACCAAACCGGGACACAAAAGAACAAAGAGAAAGAAAAGAAAATACTCAACTAAAGCAACAATAGTCGTTCTTGAGAATAACCATCAGTGGGTGGATATTTTAAGGTTGGGAGACTTATTGAACCACGACTTCCAGCGGTAGTTATTTCCCTTCCTTGAGATTATTTGCTTCTCATTTTCGTCGATTGGGGATTTGTCCATTTGGGGCTTCTTGCAAAGCATGAAGTTTCTCACTCCAAAAGAACCGATGGTATCCCATGGACTCAAGGCTGCAAAATAGATAAGCCAGGAATTAGATCCATCATTGAATGCAAAAATATATTAAGTCATCGCTAAAGTAAATAAACCAAAAATGTATCATTCTCTTATAAAACTATTTTGAACAACCAATTGACTACAACAAAGTTAAATTTCTTTCACGATGTTTGCTTCTTATAAGTCGAGAGAAACTCACTTAGCTATCTCATAATACCCTGATGTTTTGTCCTCCCAACTTAGCTATCATAAGCTCATAGTAACCCTCTGTGAAGGCAATATATTTCTATTGTGCTTTACAAAGTTGTCATTTTTAACAATTCCTCGTTATTTCTAGCATCGTTAATATATTGCATAAGTACATTCATAAACAAAGCAGCACTCTTCTACCTTATCTACAACAAACCATACGAGTTAAATAGCTACAAACCCCCTAAAGTTTATATAGTATCAAATTATCAATTCATTTATTTAGTTGCCTCGTACCATTGTGTCTAGATACTACTTACACAAAGACACACAACCCACATAATCATGGTAGTCTCGACAATTTGTACTATCAAACTCATTTTAACAAATCAATCTCTGACCAAAATTAACAACCAAAGCAAATATGTAAAGCAAATTTCTTTATCTTCAAATCCACCTTAATATCTACCATAACTTAAAAATTGTAATAAGTACTTATTTTGAGCTTGTTTATTTGCATCTTTAATGCAGGGATTTTGCTTTTGGTTCACAGCATTAGAGCATTTGGTGGTCAAGTTAAAGCTAAGTCGGTCTATCATAAAAGAACTAAAAGTTTAAAACTGAATATAAGGTCAACTTATTAGCTCAAAAGCTGTCAAACAAACATCTTGGGCAATGGATCCCCAATCCTACTTAGTAGATTGCTCAATGCATAAAGGTAAGTCGGGTTTCTATCATAGAAGAACCGAAAGTTTAAAGCTGAATATAAGTCAATTAATTAGCTCAAAAGCTGTCAAACAAAGATCTTAGACCATAGATCCCCAATTCTACTCAGCATATACTTCAATGCATAGATCCCATAAAATTCCGAAATTCTAAACATTTTAACTACACAATTCCAAAAAACAACATTCCTCGACTACAATCAATAAAAAGTAAGAACATACAAATAAAATACAAATTCAAACAAATTAAACTACATATTGTAATAAGTACTAATTTTGAGCTTGTTAAGTAGATTCCTCAATACATGCTCCCATTAAATTCCAAAGTTCTAATCAAACCTCACTACACAATTAGAAAAACAACCATCAAATAAATACAAATTCAAACAAATTAGACTAAAGTAATAAATACCTTCAGTTCCAGAAACAGGGCAGTAGAGCACAAAATCATTCAGATCAGACCCCAAAACAGGTAACCGACCCTCGCGAGCATAAGACTTTAAAGCCTTAACAATGATAGTCGCAACAATCTCCTTCTCATTCACTACAAACCGAATCGGTCCAGCACTCCCAATCACTGTTATGCTGATCAGTAACCTGTTTCCGGCCCCGCCCTTAACCGCACCCTGACTCTTCTTGTTCTTATATAGCAACATATTTTTTGTTATCAAAAAACCCAAAATCCAATAAGGGTTTTTATGGTTTTTTCGAGATAGAAAGTGGGTTAAGCTTACTTTTTCTGAAATTCTGTTTTTCTATACAGAAAACAAAATTTGACCCACAAGACAACAAAAAACCTTAATGAAAATTGAAAATAAGGCAAAATTCAAAATTCGAAGATATAGGTTTTTGTGGGTTTTCCGAGATCGGAATTGGGTCGAATTCACTTTCTTGAAATTCGATTGTTCTAAACAGAAAACAAAAATATTGATCCAAAAGACAAAAAATAACAAAATAACAAAAAGACAAAAATAGGAAATTGGGGATATGGGTTTTGGTGGATTTTAAGAGATAAAAAGTGGGTCGAATTCAATTTGTTCAAAATATTAGTAAAATTTGTTCAGATTTGAATAAAATTTATGGATCAGGGCCAAGGCAGCGATAATACCAGCCTTCTTTGCAAGAGCCAAAAGAGAACTCAGAGGTTACAGAGATCCCCCTATTATTACTTAAGGGGATAAATTTACTTAATATTTCCACCATTCACAATAAAATTGAATATAGACAGAGATTTGAATATAGAGAGATATATATAGAGAGAGAGAGAGTAATGGAGGTGAGAGAACGGCTAGGGTTCTTGGAAAAAAGAGGTGACGACAGAGGTGAATAGGTTTTGAGGTGTTGTGTGTTTCTTTATAGGGATTTCAACAACCGTTTAAGGAAATTATTATTTTTATTGAGATTTTGTGTTTTTTTTAGCCTCATTGTTATGTTTTATTTAGGTTTGGTGACTTCGATTGTAAAATTTTCTTTTTTGGTACCATCTATAGTTAATTGTTGAACGGAATAATGATGCGCTAGCGACGAACATAATAGAATACTACATCTAACGGAAAATAGGTGATTTGTCGGTCATGGTGTCACTGATCATGTTTTTTATCTAATGATTAAAGTTAGTCGTGACATAGTTAAGGTAGATGGTACTGGAATGAATTATTTGTAGTAAAAGGGTAATAAACCGAAATAGGGTGAAAGTAAACGGTACAAAAACATGAAAAATAAACCGAACTAAAAGGGTGAGTGTACTTTTGTGGTTTTACAAACATGGTAACTCCTATATACCGTATTTGTATGGGTTAAGACATAAAAGGTTTGGCTTCGAACAGTCTTGAAACTATGTATAGTTAGATTTAACCTTGCAACGCGCTCATTCCCATATGTGGATTAACCATATTGTTGTTTTGAAACTCATACAGTTCAATTCAACCAGATTTACTCAAACGATTGGCATATAATATGAAAAGTTCACAAGAACCGGATGAATTTCCTCAAACCTTTTCCTATATCAAATTGACTAATTAGATGGGATGAATTTAGTCCAACCTTTTCCAATGGCGAACCAGATCGCAATAAACAACCCTCGAATTCCATATCAAATGAAAATTTAACCATTAATTGTCCAATCAATTTGAATCCCCAAAAAATTAAACTTTTCACACACGTCATGAGTTAGAAATTGAATTTTATAGTTGCTTTACAGGTTCCAACACATAAAGTGAATATAAACCAAATTCAAACTTTATTTAAAATACATCAAATTCGATTTAAACGAAAAACACAGACATGTTTCGCAATAAGACAGACATGTGTACAAACTATAACCTAGTCAAATAGACAAGTTTTATGAATCAAAGTGACTTGTTTGGCAATAAAATGCGACCAAAAGCCTCAAATTGCTATTTTCCAAAAAGCCCTTATTCATTTGTACAATTTGGGAGGAATGAATCTACAGCCCTTATTCATGTGTATGATCTAAAGTGTAACACTCGTTATTTAAAAATAAAATAAAAATTGTAACCCTCGTAATTCCGAATTTTCATATATATATATATATATATATATGTGTGTGTGTGTGGATCTCGGACGGGGATATTCAGTGTCTCATCCTTCACATGAGATGACGATAACTCGCGAAAATTAAGAATTTAGATGACGGTGAGATTGAGAGAATCGAACAGTGAAGGGGTAATAGGAGAATGTGAAAATAGAGTAGCGGGCGTATGTTTTTTATTTTGACGAAACAAAAGGAAGAGAAACTAATAATGGTTATATTTATGATTTAGGAAGTGTTACTTATTTGTTAAGTGATTTTATGTGTGACATTTCGGTAAAAAGTTTTAAAAATATGACATATCGGTTGACGGTTGTGTATGCATAGAATATTATCAGGTAGTGGTAATTGTACCTTGTGACCATGGTTATGATTTTCTTTAACAATAGAACTTGGTATGTCTTTATATGTAGATGACTAGATGGGTTGTTATCCTTTCATTATCATATTACAATTATTAATTCGATTTGAGATTTTATTTCAAATAAGTTAATATAGAGTGAAGACTATGCTTATTCCGTCTCCCATAGTTAATTAGAACTTCGAGTATTCGTAAAGGTACATCTAAATTCATCGTCTATATTTAACTAAATATAATTTACAGTTTCTTTAATAATACACTTCTTGATAACATACCATCTAAATCACAAAACGAATTTACAGATTTTGGTCTCTAACAGATCATATCATTTAAAATACAACATTAATAGAGCGCACATGTTTTTTTTTACATTCAAGTATTCACTAAACACGAATTTGAACAATAATAGCTAGTGTGTATTTCAGATTTAGAATTAGACAAATATAGTTTTGGCCATAGTCCACAATCAAAACATACCTGTGGGGTTTTATAGATTTACTATATCAAACTATCTGCTTTTAACGATTTGAATACTTATCTTTCAAATTTTTTAATTTAGATATCACACTATAATAACTTTCCAATTTAGGTACCACCGTCTAAATAAATCACGGAATCATGTCACGTGACATTTGACAAACATTAATCTGAGAGGCTAATTTGACAATTTTGCATAAAAATATGTCATCTAAAAATTTTGCATAAAAATATGTCATCTAGAAATTTTGCATAAAAATATGTATCTAAATTAAAAAATTTAAAAGACAGATACCCAAATCGTTAACTGAATTATAGTTTTATGTATTAAATATATTTTTCCCCATATTTTCACTATAACTGGATAGCATGACAGATGTCTGAATGTAAAATATCTTTATTTTTTTATTTTTTGTAATCAAAATGTAAAGTATCTTGTGAAAACAGAACATGGCATGATGTATCTTCACCATATTCGAGTAATATTATAGTACAAACTAGCCCAGACCAGTTAAAATAACTTTTCTCTTTTGCAGGGAAAATGAAAAATTTCTGGGAGAACACATTTTGATGAGTAATGGTATCTTCGGTCATCTAACACTTCTTCTTACGCGGATCTATTTTTATTGCGTTACTTTTTTTTTTTTTAGGATAGCTTATCTGAATTTTTTGGTGTAGTGGATCAAAATCAATCTCGTTTTAATAAAAATTATATAAATATTACTATGTATAATTGCCTAAATACACTAATCGGTAACATGAGTAGTTAAAAAAAATCATAATTTCATTACGGTGTGTTATTTTAGAGTAACATTATTGTAAATCCGGTAAATGTGTGTCACATACTAAAAACTCAACACCTATTAATGAAACCAAAATAACTACTACCTTAAAATTAATTTAAAATTAAAACTGAAATATTCTATTTGTTAACACACCCTAAATTATAGTGCACCGTATGAATAAAAAAATAAAAACCAAATTTATTAACCGTACCGAAAAAGTATCGGATCGATACATTTCAAGCACGTTACATAAAAAAAATAAAAATCAAATTTATCAACCGTACCGAAAAACTATCGGATATGTAATCGTGTAAACCTTTTTTTACTTAACTTTTTTTTTTTCATATTTTTTTGTTAATCATTAGATTAAATTGTTTTTTATTCAATGACTCGTAAAAAACTAGCGTATGCTACCCTAGAAAAAGTAGTACAGCAAAAATACATCTCTCATGCTTATTGTGAGAGAAGTGAAGACCAAAACACTACAACAACGGTAAATTTTGTTTTGGCTTCTGATCAAATGTTAGACTTTACTCCTTCCAACAAGCTTGGAAAATTTAATATATTACATGCATGTATACAGATGTATTTATCTTGTAAATACAGGAGTTTACGTTAATGACATTCTTTTTTGGAAAGAGACCGTGCTAGTAATTGTTAAAACACATAACGGGGATACTTTTATTGTATTTTAACGATTTAGTTAGCAGACTAACAAAGTTAACAATTGACGTACTGAACTGTTATAATATTCACAATTCATGTACTGCCGTTAATTTAGTTGAATGAAAATTAGTTTCACTTTTCATTTTGGTCATATTCTTTGTAATTTGTATAAATTTAATCATGTTTTTTCGAAATATTACAATTTATAATGTTTATAATAAAACACATACATATACATACATAATAAATATCTCAATTTAAAAAACATATTATTTGACTAGATTTTCTTTGATTTTTTTTTTCTAAAATAAAAAAATATATAATTTTTTTTACACTTTCTCTAAAACGAAAATAAAATAAGTTTTACATTTATGACATTCGAGCAAAAAAATATTTGATGCCACATCACTATTTGAATACTTTCATGAAAAAGGGCAAGAAAATTGTTATTTTTTTCAAAAAAATTATTTATTTTTTGTAAATAGAATATATTTGTTAAGTATTTATAATTTTTTTATACACAAACATCATCTATAATTTACATTATTTGCAATAATATGTATATATGCATTATATTATATATATATATTTATACATACATTAATATAACATATATATATATATGTGTGTATTATATACATACATATATATATATATATATATATATATATATTTATGATATATGATATAATTATATATTTTTGAATTCATACTCAAATAATACATTTCAGAAAATTAAGGGTTATATTTATAGAAATTACAAAAAATAGGATAAAAATGAAAAATCAAACTAACTTTCATGAAACTAATTTAAAAACGATACCTAAATTCTAAACATTATGATAGTTCAATATGTCACGTTTACTACAATACCCATATGTTTTTTCCCAGAATATTCTCATATTCCATGGGTGAGGTTCTTTTAGTTGTACAACACAAATACTTAGTTAATTAAGTCAAACGTGTGACCCAGAAGAAAAATATATTTGGGTCCTCAATTTGGAGAAGAAAGTATATATACACTTCGCCCGATTTCTAGGTGTTGACTGTTGACATGAAACAAATGATAAAACTAGAATGCTAAATATACTTTTGACTATATCCATTATTAGCCATTGCTATTAGAGGGAACAAAATACTGGTCCTCCGCAATTAACATAAAGCTAAAGCTTTTTCATGCTTTTTCTTTAATTTTCTAATGAACATACTTTTGGTAGTTTAATACTACAAATTAACAAGCCATTGTTTGTTAACAATGGATTCGATAATTGGTCTTCTGAAAATCCGAGTGCACAAAGGAACCCATCTGGTTGTCAAAGATACGCTAACCAGTGATCCCTACGTTGTAATCAAGAGCGGGAATCAGGCATTATTTTCGATTTCCAAAATATACATTTTTTTTACTGTTTATTCTTCATTTATCTGTGTTGTTCCCTTTTGTTGATATCAAGATTTTCTTATCAGGATTAGGATTAATTATCAGAACAAGATGTGCGTGTATATACCACAATTTATCTCAACATACAATTGCTCAAGGAGTGCGCGTATGTTAGGAATTACTCATACGAAGTATTTGAAAAGCAGATTAACGTGGCGCTGTACGATTGGCACACAGAGGTTTTTGTTTGTGTGAGGATAAACGTCAAAACAAACAATGATAGTTAACTAGATGAAAATCTATAACAATTGTACCAAGGAAGAAAAAATATGACTGGGTAAACAACCTGATTTACAGTTTACCGTTAAATAACCAGTAAATAAAAGTTTCTTCAAGGAACAAAGGTTGAAAAGAACCGACTGTTTGAAGATCTCACTGACAACGAATTTACCAATGCTATTTCTTCCGGTATATGATTTATGTACTAAGTAAACAAACATTTCAATTACTTAGCAATGAAATTTATGGCGAGCTTTTCTTAGGGAGGTCCTCTATATTTAATTTTTTCCTTCCAAATAGGAGTATAAAGATATACTATTGGTCTTAGTTCTTACAGTTGAAAAATAAGTATGTAGCTGATTTTATGTACAATGCTCTTTAATACACATTGTAAAAATCGAACATCGATTTATTCGTTTGTGATTTTATCAAATTTCTGCAGAAAGTGAAGACCAGAGTTATCAAGAAAAATTGCAATCCTGTGTGGAATGAAGATCTCACTATTTCAATTAAGGATCTAAAGACTCCAATTAATCTTGTAAGTTAGTAAGTTACTCCAAATGGATTCACCCTCATATCAGCATCTAAAAAAGCCTCGCTTAATAGCTTTATTCATGACTACAGTTCTACAAGATATTTTATATTCAGCAGTATAGTAAGAAACCTGAACTTCCCTATACATTGGATTTTAGATTTATAATTCTTGCAAAATTCATGACTCGTTTTAGTAGTTGAGTAGGGAAACGACGGGAAACTGTGTAATTCTAGGAGACTGATAACAGTTTTCACGGAAACAGTCAATTCATGTCTTATTAGGTTCCGGATAATACCGGAGGTTTTAACTTATTACAAAAGAAAGCAAGCAAAAAGTCTTAGGATATTAGGATATCACATCTTTGATAAGAGATTTAACTGAAGATCTACTTGGATTGGTTTTGAAGTCTTAAACTTGGTTGTTATTTTTAGTCTGGGAATTTAAATTTCGAAGTTCAGTTCATAGAAATCGCTAAAGATTAGCACTACTTATAAATGTCAAACAGCTTTTCTGAATCCACTGATCAGTTTCCATTCATGAACATTCACTTTTCGACAAATCATTTGGGGATCTATCAAATGGTTGCTCCACCTGGATCCACTCTTATCTAGGTCACGCAGCGAAAAAAATTCGCTTGAGTAACAATTTTTTTTGCATACAAGTTTTCCCTCCTGGCTCTTATTATGATGTAGCAAACTGACAGTAGTAGTTCTGCATGTTTGAACTGTAGATATGTCATTTAGAGACTTTTTATGGGTGTTAATGTGTTATTTCTGGGTCAACTTAAGTTAATTCTTGTGTTTTGAGACTAAATAAGGTTTACTCCAAAATGTCCGGTGATATATGTTTACCAACTTAAAGTGCACAGTTAGGGGTAAAATTTACTTAAGCTGGAAAAAAAGTTACTTGTTAATTTCCCATTGTTCTCCTTGAATCCCAGATTGTGTATGACAAAGATAGATTCAACAAAGATGACAAAATGGGGAATGCAGAAATTGATCTGATGCCATACGTAGAGAGCATGAAGATGGGGTTAGAAAACCTTCCAATTGGTACCAAAGTTGATAGGGTTCAACCAAGCAGAAAAAACTGCCTTGCTGATGAAAGCTGCATTATTTGGGATAAAGGTGGAAAAATGTACCAAGAGATGTCTCTTAGGCTGAGGGATGTATCGCATGGTGAGATACATATCCGTATTGACTGGGTCGACCTCCCTGGGCGTAAGGCTTTCTAGAGCCATGAAGAGCTGTTTAAATGCAACTTTGAGCATTTAATGCCAGCCTTATATGAGGCTAACAAACATAATTGGTTTCCCAAGTTCAAACTTCTTATTCTTTCTCATCTAAGAAAAAGAAAAACCTGGCATATTGGTGTAAAGCAAATATTCTGCATTCTATAAGAAAGAAGCTGACCTTTAAAGTTACAGTTAGATAATTACTGCACTAGATACAGACACAGTCACAAATTGCAGTTAATGCTTCCGCTGATCAGATAATCAACATTGTTCTTGTGGAAAAAATATCAACCACAAAAGATAATATTATCGTATCAGTTAATGAACGATTATAACTTTGATATTAGCAAGTCCCAAACTCCAAGCAGAGCTTAAAAAATAACAGTCTTAACTTGTTTTTTATTGTTGCTATAATTTATGGAACTACTACTGCGGTTTCTGAATTTATATGTGTAAGTTTGGTAAATAATTCTCAATTGGGACCTAAATTATTACTATTTACATTATTACATATGATTACCCTTCAAATATTGCGCTGCAATTCCAAATTTGGGTTGAAGTTCTTTAATGTACTTATATTCATGAATTTATATATATAAATATATTTATATATTAAAATACTCTTGTTTAGACTTTTCACTCATTATATATATATATACGAGAGATTATATGTACATCAACTTGCACATCAAGTTGGATATTTTTTTACAAAAACGTTCGAAATCAAGATTTGATTAATGCAAATCTCAACGGTTTTACGACGGGAACACAAATATGCGTCTTGTTTTTTTTTTTCCGAGATGTATAATGACATGTTTCGGAAATTATGGTATAATTTAAAAATTCAAAACATGTCATTATATATCTCGGAAAAAAAAAAAAAACAAGATCCATATTTTTGTTCCCGTTGTGAAACCGTGAAGATTTGCATTAATCAAATCTTGATAAAATAATGTCCAAGTGAATGTCTAAATTGATACTCATATAACCTCTCTCATATATATATACATATAACATAAATATATATATGTATGTTTATATATTTATATGAAATCTATAAGGAAATACTTACAAAAATACTTATTTTATAGTGTGTTGAAAAGACAATTAATATACATATATACATTTATATTTCAACGTGTATATATATATATATATATATATATATATATATATATATATATATATATATGTATGTATATATGTATATATATGTATATATATGTGTATTAAGAAATATGTTTATTCGTAATTAATAATTTTAGCTTTTTATCTATATTTTTTGGAAAAAAAACATGAGTACACTTTAATGTACTCAATAAGGGAAAAATGGCACCCTCCAAAAAAAAAAGAGAGGGAAAAATGGTATTCATTAATAATTAGTATTATCCAATATATATATATATATACATATATATGCATTAAGAAATATGTTTATTCGTAATTAATAATTTTAGCTTTTTATCTATATTTTTTGGAAAAAAAACATGAGTACACTTTAATGTACTCAATAAGGGAAAAATGGCACCCTCCAAAAAAAAAAATAAGGGAAAAATGGTATTCATTAATAATTAGTATTATCCAACCTATGATCGCGAAAACAAACACAGGATTGGACTAGAAATGATTCCTAAAACAATCCTACTAAAATAGTGAAGCATCATTTATTGTACACCATTTATCCCATTAGGACTCAAAATCGCAACCAAACGAAGCCAGGTGTGTATGATTCAAGTATTTGAGTTGCGTACAGTCCGAATATATGACGTGCATACAGTTAGTATGATGTCCATATACTTCAATCTTTGATGTACATTCAATTTAGTTTTGAAATACATAACACTGAAATATAATTCACATACTTGAGGTCCATATAACTTGACTACAGTATTTAGTCGTGCTCATTTCATGTATTGATGGCATTCACTTCAAGTATTAAAGTGCATACAGTTCATGAATTTCGAGTTGCATACACTTCGATACAGTTAAAAGTATCCGAGTTGCATGAATTTCGGGTATTAACAACATTGTCAACCCCATCCACAAAGATACAAATGATGGCAACCTCATCACTCAGATCAGTAGCAATATTGTTATGAGAAACATATCAACCACATATCTTCGTTAAGTTCACGGGCGCTTATTTAGTCAAATATCAGCAAGTTCCAAACTCCAAAGAAACCTCAAATACCAGCACCACTAACTTGTATATTACTGATGTTATGTACATGATGAAATGGTAGAAGCGTGTCGAAATAGGGTATTTATTCTTGGTGGGGATTTATTACTTTCTTTACATATTAGCAATTATGTACTACCACATATTTTAACATCGGCCTAATTCTATGTATATATAAGGTCTATCTATATATATCGAGTATTTATAAATTAGTAAAAGAACACATCTGCTATGATGTAATTCCATTATCAATCATCACTTATTGAGAATGTCTGGAATATCTTTTCTGGAGCTCACAACAACGGGAGAAGCAGAGAGGCCACTTTTATTATCGATTATTGATAAACCATCCATTTGCTCAGAAACTTTACCGCTACTAGCAGAGCTAGGTAGAGTGGAAGAAGAAGATCCACCTATTTGCACCATTAAACTTCCACCTATAGGGCAAAACAGAGAAACCAGTTAGGGACTCTACATCATTTCATAATTAATTAATTATTGAGTTCTATAAAGTAACTGCAGATAAGGGTCAGAAAGGTTTTAAATTTTTAATACAGTTACTTCATAAAGTACACTGATTACGAGGGGCTTGTTTGGCTATAGCGATTAAACTTCAGCTTTTACTTCTTCCAAGTAAGCAAATAGGTTAATCTAATGTATCTTACAAGTTACAACACTAAAAATGCTAATAACCAGCTTTATAAATGTTCACTTTGCTTAAGCTTCAATCATACGAGCACTTATACAACACATATTTGCATAAATATTTGTTAACAGAGAAATAAAGAAGACTGTTGCATGTTGCCATGTTGGTAACTGTTTCCTTAAAAGAATTTCCATGTATCAAAAAGTTTACATCTTGGTTATGACTATATCCAGTTCAAGATAATTCAATTAGCAATAGCATACATGGGGTAATATATCTGGGCAGTCGCGCTTTTCCAAAGCACTACAGGTCCTGGGATGAGGTTGAGGCCCCATCATTAATGTGCTTATCTAAAAACATACTCCTATCAGATAACTTTTTTGCTATGATGATCATAGTAAATTTTGTCTCAGAACTAAAAATCACCACTTTCAGGAATCAGGATAGCCAAAAGTACAACTGCCCTTGCATTATCAGATACTCTCAGTTCTTACGATTTTAAAATCTTTGAGCAATACTAATACCATGATCAGAATTCAGAAGTAGCAATTCTTTTACTTTATATTCAGTTTTTTCTCATCTTCTGATCTAATGATTGTCGGGATTCTCAAGTGCTCTACACAAGCTACTTAAAAATTACAATTAATCAAAAGCAGTCTTACCTAGCACCAAGGCGGCTCCAAACCAGCCAGTAATGCCCCACCTCTCATCAAGAAGAAACCAAGCAAAACCAGCACCCCACATCGGCTCCAAGCCATATATAATAGCAGTCTCAGTAGCAGACACATCACGCATAGCAGCCATCTGCACATGACAAAAACTATTCACAAATCATAGAAAGGCTACAGCAGAGGATTATAGAAGAATCTGGCAGAGTATTAATCAAAATAATTGAGTCTTCACCAGAAGTTTATAAAATCAATACATGTTTACATAATTTTTAAAACCCCCTGAATATATATTTACGCATTCATACTTTATGCATTCCTAATTGATTTTTTTTTTCATCCACGCTCTTTCAGGGGGAGGAAGCCTTTCTCAGTGCAAAGAACTCCATAAGACGAGCACATAAACATACCTACTTAATAGTAACAGGTACATTATGGTTAAGCATCTATGAACATAAATTTCCTTATTATATATTAAAGCGAAAGGGATATACATTTGACAACTGCTAACTGTTTGGATAAGTTCGATGTTTATCTATCATCGTTTGTATAATTGTATTGAACTTGGTTGCTTATCCAAAAAAAAAAATGTATTGAACTTGGAAGACATTTTCAGAATGTGAAAGTAGTTCTTCTACAAACTCATGTAGTCGCCGTAGATAGGTAGTTTTCAAAATATATTATCCTAAATACTCTTTGTTCGGATGCTTGGTAGCAAACTGCCAACAAACTATATATTTCATATTACAAAAGTCTTGATTCATCAATCCTCGCCTCCCTCAAACAAAACTCAAATGTTTATCTTTTCATGGATGTAAGAAGTTCAAAGTCCAGTCCATTACAATTACTTTATAATATACAATGGCTATATGTTTTTAGGAGATTATGAGTCAAATTCTTATTGATGATCTAGTTAATCTGAAGGGAGTTCATAACTCAGTGTGCATGATTGAACATATTACTGAAACTAACAACCAGATAAGATCTTTGTGTATACCTCTACCCACAAGCATAACCCCGTTGAAAATACACCTGTGTAAAGTGCAGGTACCCAGGGAAACTTTACAACCCAATTCCAGAAAATAGTCCATGTCCAATCGGACAGATTGCCCTCTAGATCACCATCAAGGAAAACTCCAAGACAGTACCACAAAGTTGAGAAAAGAGCTAAAACAAGTACCTGCATGGAAAAAATGTATTTGCTTTGCATCAAAAACTCGATCTAAGAAATAAAATATCACAAGGAACTGCAAATTTGAACAAGTTTATTGATGGTAGCATGATTGTGGAGAGTAACTAACTAACCTCATATCCAAGTAGAGCCAGAAAGTTTCCTTTATCAGTACTCCTTGAGATATGCTCAGTTCTAAGCATATGGATTCCAAAAAATACCGCACTCAAAAAGTTCAACAAGTCCCCGACCTACATAAATTCATGGAATAGTTAACAACTTATACAAGTTAAATAAATTAATATCAGAAAAGCAATTCAATTCGTATGGTAAAGAAAAGAAGAATTAGGACTATAAAAATGTGGAACTTACACTTGGAGGTGAGCCACTGGCTTCCAACATACCGACCCCTATTATTGACATCAGAGCTCCAAACCAGGTGCGGGTAGGTATTATAGCTCCTAACATACCATCGAGTAAGGGAACCACAATTACCTGATTAAACCATATAATAATCTTGAATCGACAGATAAAACTATCTGAATACCATTCTTTCATCTAACGCAATAGGGTCTACGCCGTTTCAGCTTCTTTATAAGTTCCCCAAATTTGTGGTAAAAGTATTACTTTTTCAATTATGCATAACCATTTTACATTTACACAAGCACCGGTTTCCCAATAAACTTCCTTCATTTTACTTTCTATTCCTTTTTTCTGCTTCAGTTAATTTTATAGTTCATTAGTTTCCTAACCTGCAATCTTTTCAATTTCCACGCAACTTAAGGTACTTTTTTTTAACAGAGAACCATTTTGTAGTTATATACTTTTAGTGGATAAAAAAGAAGCCAGTGAACCATAATTTTTTATCAAAATGTATACAGATTACCAAATAGTAAATAATGTTCTTTTATCAGTCGTCTTACAGTAAACATCGAGAGAAAAGATGCACGCCCTGCGCCTGAGGTAAGGAGTCCAAGGGCCTGCATAAGATAGCCCAAACTGACCCAGACTCCTAATTCTAACCCCGCATTACGGGTCCTCGTATCTCCCCGTGCTTGTACGACAAAGGGTATAAATGGAATTGCTGACAAGACAAATCGTACGACAGTGAACGTTGCTGGGTCGATGATAGCTTCAACCTCTTTAACGACAGGGATATTACTAGCTGCAAGGAACAGAAAACAGTTTGAGATGCTCTGGTAACATAACCTGGACACAAATGTATAAAATAAGTTATTAAGGAGAAAAAACAGAAGTGACAGGATGTATAGAGTAGTTAGGTGCACAACGCAGCCTTGAACCAACCCAAAGCCCTAAGGTAACAGGTATTGTTGATTAAAATCGCAGATTATTACAACCATGACATGTCATATGCTGTGAATACACATCTATTTGAAACAAGTATGGACATTGGACAACATCGTCAACAATAAGAACCTAGGGGATCATGCACCTAATTCTGACTTATTCGAGTTTTGTGTAAACATGAATAATCATAAGTAATTTATTTCATGATTGAACATTATTCTTCACTCAACCACAATCTACTCCAAAGTCCAAACTACAACTTCTAATATGCAATCAACTCATTTACCCATCTTTTCGTGTGTACCAGGCTAATTAGAGGACTTGCATTATCACTTAATTTTAAGTAAATCTAATTTATACTCTATGACCACCTCTTTCCCGACTGAAGTGAGCTTTTTGAAACCATAAAAAAACTCAAATCATTCTTCATGGCGAACTTTTTCAAGCCAGCAGGTTCAGTTATGTTTTCTTGGATGTCAGTGTTAATCTCAATCTTGGATCAAAGTTTTGGATTGTTTTCTGTTTTTTCTTTTTCTATTCTCGATTAGTGAGATACAGCAATTTAACAATTTTGTTAGGAGCACCATATGCAAGGAAAACACTAGGACAAAAAATTATCAAGTAACGTACTAAAACAGAATATAGCGGCCTTTAGAACTGCTTTGCAAAACAAAGCAAGCAAAACAGAAAAAGTAGTGAGAAATTTCATATAATAACTTGGAATGTATGCTACTCCAGAGTATAAATAGATCTTAGTCGCTAATGAGCACGGGAATGAAAAACTTCTATCGTGGGCATTAAAAACCCCAGCTTAGTAATACAGCATTACAGCTCTTTAGTAAATTCCTAAATGGCCCTAAAAGATCCAGCTTGACTTGGATTTGTTACACTTCCGCAGTGAAAACATGAGAAATGTGTTTGAACTCACTACACTGAACTGCAACGGAGGGAATAAATATGACATACTTGAAGCAATTTCAAATTTCACCCTATGAACTCGCTAGATTTAATGAAACATACAGAATAATAACCTGTAGTCTCGTCGTACGTGAATTTTGAAACAAATTTATGGAGCGCAGATAAAAAACACAAACAAATCCTCAAAATCCATAGGTCTCTGTAGAAAACAGCATTTTCAACAATGATTGGATGACTGGACGTTTACCCATGAAAGCGTAATTTCCTAATCGACAAAGACACTTCCATTAGAAACTCTTATGGTCGTCTCTATCAAGGCAATACATGGAATGCAAACAAATAAAAATTATCAATCACAAAAACACGTTGATTCCGAAAAAGCACATAAAAAAGAGTTTTAACGTGAATGTGGCGAGGACATCAAGCGAGATAACGATTCGGTGCGATGAATCGGTTATGTATTTTCGTGGCTATGACTAGCGTGCCTTCGAGCACCATTTTGTAATTCCTAATAAAATGGGTTGTTTTCCATGAATAAAAGAGTATTCTCGTATCAATTGACGTTTTCGGTTTTCCAGAAAAAACTCTATTTTGAATACATGTACTTTAAAATAATAGATGGAACACAAATCATGACCGGACCAGAAATGTTCATAGGAGTGAGTGACAGATATATAGATTTCGGGCTTACTCTCTAACTGGCAGTTTTAGACTAAAAAGATGAAATCGTTTCTCCAAAGTTCGGAGGTCATGAGACTATGGCTCCTTGTAACTACTCCTCAAACTGGAACAAAAAACGACTCATCGGCCGTATAGTTAAACAAATTTTCAAAATGCCCTAAAAGAGAGATTCACCATAAAATGATAGTGAGGACAGTGAGCAAAATGATGCCCAATGTTGCGGGAGAGCGACTGTTATTGATATATGTACTTATAGTTTTTCTAGAATACTGTTATTGACAAATGTAGAATAATATTATAAAAAAATAGTACTTTTTTTCCCAAAGCATGGAGGCTTGGAGACTATGGACCCTTCACCATCTAATATCCTCTTAAGTGGAAAATAAAAACACAGATTGAGCAAAGAATCACTTTTTTTCGAACATTTTCTAAAAAGGTAGTTACCGTCAACGACAGGGAGGACATTGAGCAAAATGAGGCTCCTGAACTTGGTAGACATGAAGAAGAGACATGGAAAGTAAAGTATTCTCATCTTAATTGCCGTTTTTCGTAAGAACTTTATTATTCCGACAGTGCATTACATAGTTATAATACTTCATACTTTGGTATTAAAATACATTCACAACTGGGACACACCAACCCCATGAGCAAGAGTGAGGACGAAAACACAAAAACGGCAAAACCACATTTTTGTTATCACTACATTAGAATTGCATGGTTTGGAGTGTCGTAGTTATCATTACTCTGTTTTGGTATTGCTTGTAACTGGCAAATATTGTACAAAACTTAGAATCTAAAAAAGAAAAGTTTTGTGTACAGACGAAAACGCTACAAGAAAAAACTGCTGTCCTCACTAATAGTGTGTGCAAATAATTATTCATTTTCTAATTACTCCCCTAAGTGGAATTAAATAAAACACAATTAGGCACATAATTACACCACTACGAAACAATAATCACGAAAAAGAGTCTTACAAATACAGTAATAGCTGTAACCGGCAAATTCAGACTAGAAAAATACACACAATTTATAACCCACCTAATTACTCCACTAATAGGAATTGCTACACAAAACGATCCACTATTAAGCAAAATGAATTGACAAAACAAAATTCACGAAAACAGTCTTACAAATACAGTAGTAGCTGTAACCGACAAATCCATACTAAAAAAAAAAGATACAAAATATGTATCCCACCTGATTGCCCCACTAATCGCAGAAAAATGATCCACTGAGCACATTATTACCTCAATTCAAGTATTATTTATTATTTAAGAAAATTCATAAAAAGAAAGAGTCTCACAAATACAGCAATTGATGTAATCAACAAATTCAGACTAGAAAAATACACAAAATATGTATACCGCCTAATTACTCCACTAATCGCAGCAAAACGACAACTCAATTATTATTATTTTTTTAAAAGAACGTTAAAAAGAGAGAGTTATAAGTAATAGTGTAATACCATATAGATGATAGTGAGAACATTGAACAAAATGATACTCCTGAGCTGGACAAAAATATTATTTTGAACAAAATCCATAAAAAAGTATGTGGAAATAACTACTCCATTTCTAATGACTCGCCTAAGTGGAATAAAAAAAACAGAATTGGGCACATAATTACACCATTACGAAACAAAAATCACGAAAAAGACAGTCTTACAAATACAGTAACAGTCGTAACCGACAAATTCAGGCTAAAAAAAAGACAGAAAATATCTAGTCCACCTAATTACTCCACTAACTGCAATATAGCAATTGATACACAAAGCCATCCACTGAGCACATTAATTTTGTAACTCACTTATTTATTTAGTTTTAAAAAAAAACATAATAAAGAAAAGAGTTATAATAAGTTATACCATAGATGAGAGTGAGAACATTGAGCAAAATGATACTCCTGAGCTTAGTAGACGCGAACAATATCCTTCGCCACAACGATCTCTTCCCAAACAAAGACTTGAACCTTAATTTACTCTTACTATTAATATTACTATTATTACTATTACTATTACTATTACTATTATTATTATTATTATTATTATTATTATTATTATTATTATTATTATTATTATTATTAACGATCTCTCGATCTGAAGATCGTTTGGCTCTCTTTCTGGCACTAGCAGAGCAGTTTATGAGTGATGAAGATTGGTTTAGTGAGAGAGAGATATTATTGTGACGTATTTGTGATGAGAATAATAATATTACTGAAGAATAAGAATAAGAAATAGAAGAGTTAAATAATGAGGTTTTTAAGGGTGAGGAGGAGGTTTTGTATTGCCAGCGTGGCGGTGGTGACGTCATCGTCGACGAGACTGACGGGTCACTCTTTCTCTCTCTATATGTATATTTGTATGTATGTATGTATGTATGTATCTCAGTGTGGAGTAGGAAGTACATGTTTAACACGGTGATGAGTTCGTTTTAACTTTAAATTTTTGGCTGTTTGTTGACCGGTTAAGTTTTAATAGAATGAGAAGTGAAAGTAATATTACTGTTATTGCTCACTTGATTTCAGTATACATCTGTTGCTCTTATATAGCCATTTTACAAAATAGGACAACGATTTCAAGTTACAAAAAAAATAAAGACTTATCATAACAAACTGATATTCTTTTAACTATCCACAAGACTTGGTACAAGTCTTTTATCATTCAGAAGCTTCCAAGTCGGTAGCTTGCTGAATGTTTGTTTCACTTACACGTCCCCTCAAGCGTAAATGTAGTAAACGGACTTTAAGCTTGTCTCGAAAGAATTCAAAACGACTACTTGTCAATGGTTTTGTAAACACGTCAGCAATTTGATCACACGTGGAAATGAAAGAAACTTTGATAGCTTTGGAGGAGACCTTTTCTCGAACAAAATGAAAATCAATTTTGACATGTTTCGTGCGAGTATGAAAAACTGGATTAGCGGCCATATATGTAGCACCAATATTGTCACACCAAATGGTGGGTGAGGCGGGCAAAGATGCCAAGTTCACGTAGGAGAAAGGTGAGCTAAGTAACTTCAGAGGTTGTATTAGCTAGTGCACGATACTCGGCTTCAGTACTTGAACGGGAAGCAGTGGCTTGCTTGCTGGATCCCCAAAAAATAAGATTACCACCAAAAAAGATAGAGTAGCCCATAGTTGATCGTCGATTTTCCGAGTCTCCAGCCCAATCAGCATCTCTGAATGCATGAAGACTGGTTGATCCCATATGATGAAACACAATATCCATATGAATGATGTGCTTGAGATAACGTAAAACCCTTTTTACAGCTGCCCAATGTGGTACAAGGGTCGGTGCATAAATTGACATAAGCGATTAACGACAAAAGAAATATCCGATCGAGTGAAGGCCAAATAATTCAATACACCAATTGTACTACGATAAAGAGTCGGGTCTTCAAAAAGAGCTTCATCTGTGGAGGTGAGAGAGTGTGATGGGGACATGGGCGAGGATAAGGGCTTGGCATTGAGCATCCCAGTACGATGACGTAATTGTGCAATATATCGCTGTTGCGTAATGTGTAGTGTATCATGATCACGAAAGACTTCAATACCAAGAAAATAACGTAAATCACCCAAGTCTTTTACTGCAAAATCACAGCCAAGTTTTGCTATAAATGAATCAATAATTGTTGAGTGAGAACCGGTGATGATTATATCATCCACATAAATAAGTACAAATAAGCAGCTTGTTGAATTTCTCCATATAAATAGAGATGTGTCAGCCCAAGAATTAGTAAAGCTCATAGAAAAAAGCTTCGAGCTCAAGCATGAAAACCAAGCACGAGGGGCTTGCTTGAGGCCATAAAGAGCTTTCCGTAAGCAACATACATGATTTGGAAACTGCGGGTGTGCATATCCCGGTGGTTGTTGCATAAAAACTGTCTCCAATAAAAAACCATGTAAAAAAGCATTGGAAATATCAATTTGTTTAATACTTCAATTACGAGAAAAAGTATAAGATAAAATTAACCGGATAGTAGTATGTTTAATAACCAGGCTAAAAGTTTCATCGTATTTTGACGTTGAATAATCCCAGTATCACGTAAATAATTAGTAAAAGATCGAAATTCAACCCCCCCCCCCCCCCCCCCCCCACCCAGTCGGTTTGGATGACTTTTATTTTTCGATTAAATTGGCGTTCAATTTGTTTTTGAAATTGTAGAAATACAGAGAATATCTCAGATTTTAAAGTAAGTGGAAAAATCCATGTATAACGAGAAAAATGGTCTACAATAGATAGGAAATATCTTTTTTCATTAAGCGATAAATACAGAGACGGTCCCCAAATATCCAAAAACAATAAATCAACCGGAAACAAAGAAACGGATTCAGAGAGTTTAAATGGTAATTGTTTACTCTTTGCTAATTGACAAGGTCCACAAACAGAAGTAGACTTCTTATTAACACAAGGAAGGGAAAAACGACGAACTACTAATTCTGTTGTTGGAAAAGCTGAGTGTCCTAAACGGGAGTGCCAAACGGTCAATGGAACACGAACACCAATGAGGGCAGAAGGCTGGGTTGCTATGGTTGGGCGAAAAGGGTAAAGGCCATCTTCACATTCTCCTCGATGTAGGATCCTCCCCGTGACTTCGTCCTTCACACAAAAATAAACAGAATGAAACTCAACATAAACATTATTATCCAACATAAATTTGCTAATAGAGATATGATTTTTGCAAATATTTGGAACATGCAACATCTTAGATAATTTGAAAGAAGTATTTGCAGTTGACAGTGTACTATTACCAATATGGGTGATAGGCAAACCTGAGCCGTCTCCAACTTGAAGTTGATGCATACCGGTGTAAGGTTCCATTGTGAGATTAAGGTTCTTCATATCAGCAGTGATATGGTGAGTGGCATCAGAATCATAATGCCAAGAGTCAACGCCGGTGTTTGGGGTCACTGTAAAGGCAGAGGGTTGTGGGTGCGCTCCCTGAAATAAATTGTCAAATCATACGGGGCAGTTAGGACTAATATGCCCGAATTCACGACATAGTTGACATTTGGGGGTGTAATTGTTGCCGGTGTTATAGCTCCTACCACGGCTACTAAGACTTCCTCTACCCTAGTTATGTCCACGAAACTGACCACGACCATGGTCGGTGTAGGAATGAAGGTTGTAATCAGGTCGGGATTGCTTGTAGCGATTAGGTGGGTTTACTTTGGTGCGAGCAACAAATGGGCTGTTGGATTTTCGATAGGGGTGTTATTTTTGGTATTGCGAGATTCTTGTCATCGTAGAAGTTTGAGCACCGAAGTTAGGGGAGGTGGATTGATCATTGTATGGATTGAAGTAATAACATGATCATACGAGGAGTCGAGTCCATCAAGCAAGAAAGCTAGATGGTCGGATTCACAAAGTGGTTCACCAATTGATGCTAATGTGGTGGCTAACTTCTTAACACGGTCATAGTAGACCACTATAGTGTCGCTGCCTTTTTTTATTGTTGCAAGTTCGTACTTGATTTCAGAAGATCTAGCGTGAGAGCTAGAAGCAAATAGCAGCTCTAATATTTCCCACACTTGTTTGGAAGTAAAGTCTCCAACAACATGTGGGAGAAGCTCTTCGGAAAGTGAGGAGATAAGGGCACTTAGGATCATTTGATCATGTTGAACCCATATGTCATAAGCCGGCTTCGATTGAGTGCCATCGCTAGGTGATGCAATAAGGGCCGGAGGACATAAATAGGTACTATTGACAAAACCGAACAAGTTCTGTCCCTTGAGATAAGAGACCATCTGGGTTTTCCATAATAAATAGTTATCCCGGTCGAGTTTAATCGTTGCAGTATGATGGAGTTTGGTAAACGTCGAAACTGTTTGGGGGTTGGTTACGTCACTGGCATTGGGGGGAGAGCTGGAAGATGTGGTGGGTGATGGGGAGGTATTAGGGGCCATTGAGAAGAAGGGCATTTTTTTATTTATTAAAGACGTTAGTTAATATAGGCTCTGGATACCATAATAGAATGAGAAGTGAAAGTAATATTATTGTTATTGCTTACTTGCTTTCAGTATACATCTTTTGCTGTTATATAGCCATTTAATATGGTTAATTTGTTTAATATGAGAGACGGTTCAATAACGAACATAACGGTTGAAACGAAACTAAATTTGAAGTGAGTCCGAACGAATAAGTTATAGTTCCACAATATACGATATCGAAATAAATAAATAAATAAGTCAAACCGTAAGTCACGATTACGGTCCGTAAATGTTTTTTTTTGAGTTAATTAGCCAAATTTTATTTTAAACAAATTAACCATTTTTTTAAATGATTAGCACTCGAAACGACCTTTTATTATGTTACTCGAAACAAATTAACTTATTTACCTTTTATCAAACCGTAAGTCACGATTACGATTCGTAAATATTTTTTTGAGTTAATTAGGCATCTGAAAAAAAATTCAGAGGGCTTGGCCGATCGATCGGCTGTCAACTTCGATCGATCGGCCAAACCCTCTGGAAAATTTTCAGATTTTTAACGCAGGGGCAATTTGGTAATTTTACAGTCAAAACCGTAAATCTGAGTTACGAAACGTAAGTTAAATTTACGGCACATACGGTAGTGTTATCGGACGCTCTTTAACAAACATGAGTTTATTTATATTACTCACTCGGTTCCTATTTAATTATACACTACAAAACTACGTGCAATTTTGACAAGTCAAGAATTTGTATCAAAATTGTTGGAATAAAAATTTTCAAAAGTTGATCATATAATTCAAATGTTAAATTTTATGATTAGATTTTAAAAAAATTTATCTCGACAATTTTGATACAAGTTATAAGCCGGTCAAAATTACACGTAGTTTCGTAATGAACAATTAAATGGGAATGGAGAGACTAGTTGTTATGCAAAGTAGTAATAATTGTATTTATTGCACAATACCTATGTCACCATTAAACTATCAACCATAACTATTTCAATTAATGTTTCTTTTATAAATACAGATCACTTAAATAAATAATGTTTTCTTATAATTTTTTTTCTTTTTCAATTTTATAATTTGATAAAGCAAAATATAAATATCCAACCTAATAAAAATCTAACCTACTGAAAACCCGAATAAAAATATATAATCATAATTGAGCCTAGACTAAACTTAAATAACACTAAACTAAACTTAAATATTAATTAAAAAAAACATCACATATATTATTACTAATATATATATTATGATTAGAAATATATTTTAAAACTTTATCATAATATAGCATTGAATTAATTACCTTATTAATTGCTTTAAACAAGTGTCACATAATATTGGTAAACATTTTGAATAGAGCATTTAATGAATGATAATCATTAAGCTTGTCTAGTGTCCCCGGGCATCCATTATCATTATATATATATATATATATATATATATATATTCTATTATAATAAGCAAAATCAAAAGAAATGAGACTGCCCAATTTTGTCAAATTTTTCCAAAAATACATCCACTATGTTTTAATAATTACCAATATATATAATCTAATTAATTAACAATTTGTCCTCACTATATTTTCATAATTACGGATGTAGCCTAAATTAATTAACAATTCGTTTTAACCTGCATAACTACAATAAATGATACAAAATCTGAATATTATGTTCAAAATAAAATATATTATGAGATTTATGGCATTACGCATCTCACACGCAATGCGTGAGTAACTTTTACTATTATATATATATATATATTCTATTATAATAAGTCAATCCTAGACAAATGAGACTGCCCAATTTTACCATTTTTTTATTGAAAATATCACCGTTCTTGTTTACTAATTACTCATTTACATTTATTCAATTCAAAATATAAAAAATACATAAAAATCATTATATTTTCAAAACAATTATCATCATATAAAAAACAAAATCGTTTTACGTGTACTTTGTATAATAAGAACATTATATTACTCATTATTTCTAATTTAATATATTCATTCGATCAATATACTTTTTAAAAATTTATTTATCCGAATCATATATATAACACACGTCGCATACGTAATGCGTGAGTAACGATTACTAGTATATATTATAGAAAGACTTACAAATAGCTACATATAAATCAACTTAATTATAAAACAACTCACCTATGTGTATTTTTTTTTATAATTAGATACATATACTTATTTACAATTAGATACATATGTCATAAAAAAAAATACAAAAAAAACAAAAAAAAAAACATTAAAAAAAATCAAAAGGTACATATTATCAAACAAGATTAGACATTATTGAACATGATTAGATAGTATTAAACAAGATTAGAAATAGAAGAATGGACAGGATTGCACAGGATTGAACATGATTAGACAAAATTAAACATGATTAAACATACATGATTAGACATGATCACACATATTTTTTGTATAAAAAATATATTTTTTAAAATTTTGGTTTATTTAATTATTAATTTTTAAATTTTTAAATATTTTTTTTAGATTTTTTAATAACATATGTAGTTATTTGTAAATAAGTTCATAAAATTTTTATTTTTTTGTAAAATAGTCATCAAATTCAAAATAACCAGATTTTTTATAAATAAGTTTCTAACTATGTATTAAATTGTCATTTTCTCTATATTATATCTATATCTCCCATGACATCACATATTATATCTATGATGAGAAAGATTAAACCCACTTTTATACATGGATCGAACAGGTTAAGCCTTGAATTTTGTTGATTTTTTCTTAATTTTGTTCTCAATTATCTTCACTTAATTCTCAATCTACTTATTTTTCTCAGTTCATCCCTAAATTATACTCACTTTAATTCATAGTAAATATTTTTTTTAGTTTAATAGAGATCCTTTTTGAAGAGCCCTTGATATTTTGATCATATCTAAAATTGGTAGATATAATTGATAAAGTGTAATTTTTATGATAAATATAGCCAGCACAATACCTATCCTCACGTGGTTGCTCTTATACTTAATAGTCAACTGCATATATAAATCATGTACAAACCAATTGAAATTTGACACGTCATAAAGTGAAGATAAGAAGGGTAAAAATTAAGGTGCAACAATCGTTTCTGGTTAATATATTTGGGTATTTTGATTATTTTATAATAAAAGAGCAAATTTATACTATTTGAAATGTAGCATGGATTTTTCTACTATACTTTTTTCTGAAAAAACGCACAAATCGAAGATTAAATGAACGGTTTGCAGTGATTCAGTGCAAACCGTAGATTTTTTCTACAGACCGTAGATTAAATCTACGGTTTTGCTGAAGTTTTTGGAAATTGCAGAACAGTCCATATATTTCGTAAAAATTGCATATTGATCCTGTCAATAAAAATACTGAATTTCTTTTTAAAAAATTAAAATTGAATTTTTTTTTATAAAAAACTAAATGGCATATTCTTAAAAATATAAAATAAAAATAATTTTTTAATAAAATACTAAATCTTTTAAACATGAATATTTCAAAATTAGTTGAAATATTGGTTATATCAATAAGAATACTCCAATTTTAGACATGAATGTTTTATAATTAGTTGATAGCTTTTTTAGTTTATTAGAGTTATAATATTGTTTATATCAATAAAAACACTCCAATTTTAAAAATTAAACATGATTTTTTTTTAATTAAAGATGAATTTTTTTTATAAAAAACTGAATGATCTATTCTTAAAAATATACATAAAATAAAAATAATTTTTTTATAAAATACTAAATCTTTTAGACATGATTTTTTATATATATAAATTTGGTCAATTCTAACAATCTCTCAAAATAAACACAAAATTTAGACAAATTTACCCCAAAAAAGTTGATTTTACAAATTTCACGTTTTTGGTTCATCATGTTACCTTTTTGTGAAGTGTATAAGTTGAGATTTATTGATCATATTAATTTCACTCTTTTTGCAAGTTTAGTTAGGTGAAGTAAAAAATACGAAACAGTTGAAATTATACATTTTCATATACATACGGGATAGTTTTTAGAATTCCAATATGATAATATTGGTTTGTTTTTCAACACTTGGATAACTCAATATGAAAGACTAACTAAATCGTCAATTTGGTGCCAATCGTCAATATGCAAACATTAACGAAATTTCATAAAACATATTAGTTAAACATGATACATCACATAATTTTATTTGAGTCCCATCAAAACCAGTTTACAACAATTTGGAAAAAAGAGTACTCTACATAAAAATAATAATAAAAAAACTAATTATGAACTTGATACGTTTATAGCATCTTCTTCATTTAGGATTTGCTTTCTCGATTGCATTTCTAACGCTATGTATAAGTTGAAATTTGCTCTAAAAAGTTTTTTCCATGGCTCAGCAGCCTCAGTGCGTGTTTGTTCCCACTGTACTATAATTTTTGACATTGGGAATATCCGTTCTTTAGGAATAACTTTAGCATAATGACAACTGTTGATGTACACCATTACAGTAGGGATGCAATATGTACTTCCAGGAGGCGGACCAGTATAAAGAGGTAAAAAAATGGCATTCCATACTTATATCCCTCCATTTTTATTTGGCCATAATGACAACAATACAATTGGGATATTATAATGAAATGCAATTAAAAAGGGGCATGATTTGTAGGATGATAACAATTCAAATTGGATAGAATATAATCATAATGATAACCTTCAAAATCGAGATTCTCAAACAGATCATAATAAACACCTTTCATTTGTTGCAGCTCTTGAAACAACTCATATCTAATTGCGTACCAATCATTTTCCCCATTTTCTTTACCCATGACATTTGCAATTACTCGGAACCCACAGTTACCATCCTCACGCACATCATAAACCGTATCAATGTAATTATGTAACATGACCCATATTTGGTCACTGTACGAGAAGCTTTGCCTAGTGGTGGTGGGATTATTTGTTTGGTTTCACGGCCTCCTACTTGGGTTTACCTTTACCTCCGGTGTTTCTTCCGCTTTACCTTTACCTTTTGTTGGTCCGTAGGAGTCTAAACCTTAGAGGGGGGGTGAATAAGGTTTTCGTACGTTTTTCGCGGAATTAAATCTATGGGTATTTTAACTAAGTTAATTAGTAGATTTTATAACCTAAACCTTTTCGTTACCAAATTAACGCTAAATAATATAAACAAGCAATAAATATAAGCGATAAATAAATACGTAAAGTAAAAGTTTAGGGAAAGAAATAACGCAAGATTTATAGAGGTTCGGCAAACCGCGCCTACGTCCTCTCCTCGGTATTTTCACTACCGAGTGTTTCACTAAAAATCTTCGTTTCAAGGTTACACCTTAACGAGCTTAATCAACCGATTACGCTCCCCCTCACTATATGAGTATCCCGAATAAATGACCTAGAGCTTTTAAGCTACACTTGCTTAAAAGCCTCTACCCAATTCACTCGCTCACTAATGAGTTTATAAAATACTCTTTTACAAGTTTGATTTCGAATCACTCACTAACAAATATTATCTCGATATTTATAAGATTACAAAGAGAATATAATCGAGAATATTTTTGATTACAAGTGAGAAATGAGTAGTATAAGCTTGAAGGATTTCTTAGTAAGAATTGCTTAAAAGATGTAAATTGCTTAGATGATTTTCCTTCAAGGTTTTTGGAGCTCTTTTGTAGGGTGAAAAGATGCAGCAATAAATTTCAGACCGTTGCAGTTGTTGGCTGAATTGAATGCTGGTTAATGCAGTGGTTCGCCCCATTTTCAGGAATTGCTTAAAAGCTGGATTTTGAAATTTTACAGAAACGATCGGTCGTTTCTGTAAAACGATCGGTCGACTTTCATCTTGGCTCACTGGAAGAAAATAGCACTGAAACGATCGGTCGTTGGTTCTGACGATCGGTCGTTTTTGCGTTGAGCTCACTGGAAGAAAATTTCTCTGAAATGATCGATCGTTTAAGCAGTCGTTTTTGTTCTGGGCTTGTTTTCGGTTTTCTCGACAAACTTTGAAATCCCGTAACTAGTTCGTTTCAAATCCGATTTAGATTACGCTTGAACCATTGGCTTTGTAATTACGCAATATATCATTTTGAACCTTTAATACACTCGATAAAAGATTAGTACACAAAACGAGCTTTTATCATGTTTTACAATTTTTGTTATCATTAAAATAATCGATTTGAAGAACATCGTTCAACAATCTCTCCCTTTTTGATGATGACAAAATATTGACTTCAACATACTATAAGCTCTTTTTGTTTAAACAAGTATAATCGAAATGTTAAATGACGCTTTACTTGGATAAAAGTTTTTTAGAGAAAAAGCAAGTAAATGTCATAACATCCGATTTTAAAACGACGTAAAAACAAGCTAAACGATTAGGGATTATGAAGATCTATATGCAAGCGAAAATTTGGCCATAGTTTTGCCTAAAAATGGTCAAACGCCACAAAAGAAAAACAATATATATAATCCAATCAACAAGCAAACTATGCGCACACAATGCAATAATATCAAATAAGATCCAAACGCATAGTTAAAATCGCAATCACACAATGCCATATAAATAAGAGCAAATGTAAGAAGAAACGCATCATAATAATCAAGTAAAACCGTTTCCTACTTATTACATCAAAAACAACTTGTTCAACTCAAAGGAAATAGAAATACAATGCAAAGAGAAAAACAATATTGAGAGGTACTTCTCCCCCTTTGACATCATCAAAAAACATGAAAAAATGTCCGCCTAGTCGCGGTGGGAAGTCGCATCATCTTCGTCGTCGTCGTCGTCATTGGGAAAGAATTCATGAAATTGTGTCCTTTGCTCGGCGCTTTCACGATCAAGTCGGTCTAGCTCTTCTTGTCCCGGGTTCAAAAATCGAAACATGCGACGAGTCGTTTGCGCATTATGGTATTGGTTGATGTAGAGAGAGTCGTAGAACTTGTCGGAGCGCGGGATACGAGAAGAAGATCCCACTTGAGCTTTTCCTTGTCGTCGAGAGGGACGAGAGGATGTAGGGATATCGACGGGGGGGATGGAATCGGAGGATATAGCGACGTCCTCATTAGAAGCACGCGGTGTGGCCTTGGGGCCGACATACTCTTCCTCTTCGGGGGAAAGAGGGGTATAGCCGGGGCCGGACACCCGTTTGCCGGACCAAGTTATGGACTTGTCGGCATTATGGAATTTGATGGACATTTGAGAAAGGTAGGAAGTATCCCATACATGTTTGTCCTTATTCTTGAACAACGTTCCACCGGGAACGAGATTAAGGTCCTTTAAGATGGCCGAAATCAAGGCACCGTAAGGTAGCCCATTCTTGGATTTCGTTTTGAGCGAATCCATCTTAAGGAAAATGAGAGTCGCGAAGTCAATCTTGACTTGGCGATGGATGCAACCTAAGAGAAAGATGTACTCATTCGTAACATCGGTGAAATTTGAGGCATGAGGTAGGACGATATGAGATAGAATATGGTAGGCCATTTTATATTTGAAAAGAAGGCCATGAGCCTTGTTGGAGCGATTATTATGGAGGGGATGAAAAATTTCATCTTTGAGATCGTTAAAGTGATCGATCTCGAGAAATTCACACATTTCTTCATTGGACTCATAAATGCCATCGTTTCCTAGGCGTAATAAATTTCGTAGACGATCTAAACCGTAAACGAAAGGTTGTCCGTTAAATGATGAACGCAAGCGAAGTGCGCCATCATCCCTATCGAGAGCGAGGTTGTAATAGAATTCATAAACATTTTCGATGAAAAATGGCTCTTTGAGGGTTAGAATGGTTTCGAGATTTTGAAAGCTTAGGCTTTGCATAACTAATGGAAAGCGTTCCGTGAATAGAGACATATTGAGAGTAAAATTTGACAATATACCTCTTTTGGCTATAGTAGCCGGATAGAGAGGCGGAAGAGGGCCGGAAGAGGCACCGGGGCCCGATGGAGGAGCGGAGGAGGAAGATCCGGTTCGGAGACCGCGAGGAATACGGGGACGAGGGGACGGAGGCACGTATGCTTCGTCATCTTCATCTACGAGAGAGGTTCTTTTAGTGCGAACCATAGTGATTTTTGGAAAAAAAAATTGGAAAATATGGGTGATTTTGGAGGAGGAGGCGAAATTGAGAGAGAGAATTTTGAAGAGTGTAAAGAAATTAGGGTTTTGAAAAGAGTTTTAACACTGAAAATCACAAAAACGATCGGTCGTTTTTGTGAGACGATCGATCGAAAAAGATCTGAATTCTTCCAGAGAGTAAGACTAAAAAACGATCGGTCGTTTTGTGGAACGATCGGTCGTCTGTAGCAAAACGATCGGTCGTTTTATCTGACGATCGATCGACTGTAAATGAGGTACAGAACAGAAAATTTTGGCACATTTCGACACAGATTTGGCAAGAAACAATAGCAAAAATACTGAAATATATGAAATTAGTCAAATATATGTATATTTCACACATCAAACATGCCTAACTCTCGTCGAATAAAGCAAAATTGTTCCTCATTAAGGGGTTTTGTGAAAATATCGGCTAATTGCCTATCCGTACTTATATATTCAAGAGTAATATCCCCTTTTTGGACATGATCCCGTAAAAAGTGATGACGTAAATTAATATGTTTAGTGCGAGAGTGTTGGATCGGATTTTTCGAAAGGTTTATAGCACTAGTATTATCACACAATATAGGTACACTATTAAATGATAATTCAAAGTCGTTTAGTTGTTGACGCATCCAAAGGATTTGTGCGCAACAACTACCCGCGGCGACGTATTCCGCCTCCGCCGTGGAAAGCGCAACCGAGTTTTGTTTCTTGCTATGCCAAGAAACTAAGGCGTTTCCTAGGAAATGGCAAGTACCACTAGTACTCTTTCTATCTAATCGACAACCGGCAAAGTCGGCGTCGGAATAGCCAAGCAATTCAAAAGAAGTATCATGAGGATAAAATAATCCTAAATTACAAGTACCTACAAGATATCTAAATATGCGCTTAACGGCTATAACATGCGATTCCTTAGGGCAAGATTGATACCTAGCACACATGCAAACACTAAACATGATATCGGGTCTACTTGCGGTTACATATAAGAGGGATCCAATCATACCTCTATAGAGCTTTTGGTCCACGCTTTTACCCGATTCATCTTTGTCTAATTTTGTTGCCGGACTCATTGGAGTTCCTAGCGGCTTTGCATCGCTCATGTTGAACCGTTTGAGCAAGTCCCTCGTGTATTTTGCTTGATTGACGAAAATTCCGTCCTTTGTTTGTTTGATTTGCAACCCAAGGAAGTAGGTGAGTTCACCCATCATGCTCATCTCGAATTCACCTTGCATACACTTAGAAAACTCCTCGCACATGCGAGCATTAGTAGCACCGAATATAATATCATCAACATAAATTTGAATTAAAAGCATATCTTTTCCATCCTTTTTAATAAAAAGAGTAGTGTCTAAAGTACCACGAGAAAAACCCTTTTTGATCAAAAATTTACTAAGTCTTTCATACCAAGCCCGGGGTGCTTGTTTTAAACCGTAAAGTGCTTTTCGAAGTTTGTACACATGATTAGGAAACTCGTGATTTTCAAAACCGGGTGGTTGTTTTACAAAAACTTCCTCATTAATAAAGCCGTTTAAAAATGCACTTTTAACATCCATTTGAAACAATTTAAAGCGTTTAAAAGAAGCATAAGCAAGTAACATTCTAATGGCTTCTAGTCTAGCTACGGGTGCGTAAGTTTCATCGAAATCGATGCCCTCTTCTTGATTATACCCTTGAGCTACTAGTCTAGCCTTATTTCTAATAACTACCCCGGATTCATCCATCTTATTACGAAATATCCATTTCGTACCTATAATGGTTTTCTCACGCGGTCTAGGTACTAAGGTCCATACGTTACTACGCTCGAATTGATTTAATTCGTCATGCATAGCTAATACCCAACTCTCATCGAGTTCCGCTTCATGAATGTTCTTGGGCTCTAATTGAGACAAGAATGCAAAATGATTAACTATATTTCTTAAAGAAGAACGTGTATGCACTCTTTCTCCCGGGTTACCCAAAATTAAATCTTGCGGATGGTGATTGGCATATCGCCATTCTTGAGGCAAATCCTCATGAATGTGTACACTAGATTCTAAGTCCTTTTGAAGTACATCTATAGTGACTTCATCAACTACGGGTTCAACCTCTATTCTAGGCGTAGACTCTAAGCTAGATGCAACATGATTGGAAGAAGATGCATTATGAAAAATATCATCATTAATATTATGAACAATTAAAGGCTTATCAAACGTCGGCAAATTCTCATCAAACGAGACATGTACCGACTCTTCCACCAATAAAGTTCTTTTATTAAAAATACGATAAGCTTTACTCGATATAGCATATCCAACGAAAATTCCTTCGTCGGACTTAGCATCGAATTTTCCTAGATTATCCTTACCATTATTATGAACATAGCATTTACAACCAAATGCACGTAAATGAGAAATATTGGGCTTTCGCTCATTCCATAATTCGTAAGGTGTCTTTTTTAATATGGGCCTAATTAAGGCTCTATTTAAAATATAACAAGCGGAATTTACGGCTTCGGCCCAAAAATACTTTGGCAAATTATTTTCGCAAAGCATGGTCCGTGCCATTTCCTCTAGGGTTCTATTCTTCCTCTCAACTACCCCATTTTGTTGGGGCGTACGAGGGGCCGAAAAATTATGATCAATACCATTTTCATCACAATAAGTTTGAAATGGAGTATTCTCAAATTCCTTACCATGATCGGTTCGGATACTTTTGATCATATAACCCTTTCGTGTTTGGAGCTTTTTGCAAATAATAGAGAATTCTCTAAATGCTTCATGCTTATGAGTTAAAAACAAGACCCACGTAAAGCGACTAAAATCGTCAACCATGACGAAAGCATATGCACGCCCGCCAAGACTAAGTGTCCGGGAGGGGCCAACTAAGTCCATATGAATGAGCTCCAAACAACGAGTAGTAGATATAATATTTTTAGACTTAAAAGAAATCTTTGTTTGTTTGCCTAATTGGCAAGCGTGACAAAGTTTGTCCTTTATATAAGGAGTTTTTGGTAAACCTATTACCAAATCTTTACTAGAAAGTTTAGCAAGTAAATCAAGACTTGCATGACCAAGTCGTCTATGCCACAACCAACCATTGTCGTTGATAGTAACAAGACATTTGACTTCCTCATCCACCGAACTATTCAAATCAATCATATAGACATTATTTTGTCTTTGACCCATAAGAATAGTTTTATTATCCGAAATACAATGAATAATGCAATGCGATTTTTCAAAAATGACTTTGTGACCCAAATCACAAAGTTGACTAATACTAAGCAAGTTATGTTTAAGACCATCAACAAGCAATACATTATCAATAACGACATTAGATGGTTTAGAGATACTACCAATACCGATGATTTTGCCCTTGCTATTATCCCCGAAGGTCACAAAGCCTCCGTCTTTAGGTGCAAGAGTGGTGAATTTTGTTTTGTCTCCCGTCATATGTCTTGAGCATCCACTATCTAGGAACCACTTGTCCTCGTTGATTTTTGATCTCAAGCATACCTACAAGACAAAACGATCATTGGTACCCTAATCCATTTTTGGGTCCTTGAGGGTTAGAGTCTCGACCCTTTGGAATCCAAACCAAATCATTTCTACTTACTTTATACCTATTAGGGCAATATATATAATCCTCATAGTGGTCACTACGGTTGCAAGTAATACATTTTATATGCGAGATAGGTTTAACAAAACGATTATAAACTAGGTTCCTTTTATATGAATTGGTCTTACGGGAGTAACTTGGGGTTCTATTTTCACTTTTCTCCACTTGTTTGGTGAATAGATTTTTATGCTTAGACGCTAAGAGAGGGTTGTATCCTACACCGGTTTTATCATACGCGCCTTGTTGAGAAGCTAATATAGTGCTTAGCATTTTACTACCTTTAGTGAACTTAGAGAGAGTGAGTTCGGCTCTATCCGCCTTTTCTTTACAAGAACTTAGGTCTTTAACTAACCTATCATTTTCTAAGGTAAGTTCGGCATTTTTAGACGTGAGTGAGTCATTTGTTATAGCTAAGTTCTCTAGTTCGTCTTGTAAAGTAATTAACAATTTTCTAAAGGATTTGTTTTTACCTCTAGCTTTTTCTAAGGATTCTAACATATCATTTATATCAATTTCATCATCACTAGAAATAGAAGAGTTAGAGGAGTGAAAGCTTACATCCTCGGTATCGTTGTCTCTAGCCATGAGACATAGGTTTGCGACTTCTTCATTGTCGCTATCGGAGCTATCATCATCGCTCCCCCATGCGGCCAAAAATGCCTTCTTGTATTCCTTTTTCTTTCCGAACTTATCCTTTTTCTTCAAAGGACATTCGTTTTGCATATGGCCGGGTTTGTGACATTTGTAGCAAATGATTTCGTCCTTCTTGTTCGATTTGTCGGAAGGCTCTCCTTTATACTCCTTTTTCCGGAATCGTTGTCCACCCTTCTTTTTCCAACTTAGGAATTTGTTGTAGCGTTTGGCGAAGAGTGCCATCTCATCATCCTCACTAGATGAATCATTTTCGCTATCGTCATTTGTTGTGCATTTGAAAGCAATGCCTTTCTTCTTTTTCGAGTCATCCTCATGCTTTCGAGTCGTCATGTCGAGTTCATGAGTGCTTAGGGATCCAATGAGGTTATCGAGAGAGAGAGTGTTCATGTCCTTGGCCTCTTGTATGGCCGTCACTTTAGATTCCCACTTCCTTGGAAGACTTCGAAGGATTTTCGTCACCATCTCCTTGCTCGAGTATACCTTTTCAAGTCTTTTAAGATCATTAGTAATCTTAGTAAAACGAGTGAACATAGAAGCAATAGACTCGTCATCATCGACTTTAAATAATTCATAATCATGAATAAGCATGCTAATTTTAGAGTCCTTAACTTGACTAGTTCCTTCGTGCATAATAGCTAGCTTATCCCACATTTGCTTAGCGGTGTCACAACCGGAAATCTTATCGTATTCACTAGGCGAGAGCGCACAAGTGATGGAAGTCATAGCCCTACAATTTAGGGAGAACGCAAGGCGTTCATCGGAATCTAGTTCCTCTACAAGTTTATCTTCGCCATTTCTCCTAGGCGTTCTATAGCCTTTGCTAATACTTATCCATTGGTCTATTTCAAACCCACAAAGGAAATTTTTCATAAGGTCTCTCCAGTAGGGATAGTTAGTGCCGTCAAAGAATGGGGGCCTAGTTATGGATTTAGAGTCGGCGTATGAAGACATAGCGGATCTTTAAACTATAAAATCGTTAGATTTTTGTGAATAAAATAGCTAAGCTCTGATACCAATTGTTGGTCCGTAGGAGTCTAAACCTTAGAGGGGGGGTGAATAAGGTTTTCGTACGTTTTTCGCGGAATTAAATCTATGGGTATTTTAACTAAGTTAATTAGTAGATTTTATAACCTAAACCTTTTCGTTACCAAATTAACGCTAAATAATATAAACAAGCAATAAATATAAGCGATAAATAAATACGTAAAGTAAAAGTTTAGGGAAAGAAATAACGCAAGATTTATAGAGGTTCGGCAAACCGCGCCTACGTCCTCTCCTCGGTATTTTCACTACCGAGTGTTTCACTAAAAATCTTCGTTTCAAGGTTACACCTTAACGAGCTTAATCAACCGATTACGCTCCCCCTCACTATATGAGTATCCCGAATAAATGACCTAGAGCTTTTAAGCTACACTTGCTTAAAAGCCTCTACCCAATTCACTCGCTCACTAATGAGTTTATAAAATACTCTTTTACAAGTTTGATTTCGAATCACTCACTAACAAATATTATCTCGATATTTATAAGATTACAAAGAGAATATAATCGAGAATATTTTTGATTACAAGTGAGAAATGAGTAGTATAAGCTTGAAGGATTTCTTAGTAAGAATTGCTTAAAAGATGTAAATTGCTTAGATGATTTTCCTTCAAGGTTTTTGGAGCTCTTTTGTAGGGTGAAAAGATGCAGCAATAAATTTCAGACCGTTGCAGTTGTTGGCTGAATTGAATGCTGGTTAATGCAGTGGTTCGCCCCATTTTCAGGAATTGCTTAAAAGCTGGATTTTGAAATTTTACAGAAACGATCGGTCGTTTCTGTAAAACGATCGGTCGACTTTCATCTTGGCTCACTGGAAGAAAATAGCACTGAAACGATCGGTCGTTGGTTCTGACGATCGGTCGTTTTTGCGTTGAGCTCACTGGAAGAAAATTTCTCTGAAATGATCGATCGTTTAAGCAGTCGTTTTTGTTCTGGGCTTGTTTTCGGTTTTCTCGACAAACTTTGAAATCCCGTAACTAGTTCGTTTCAAATCCGATTTAGATTACGCTTGAACCATTGGCTTTGTAATTACGCAATATATCATTTTGAACCTTTAATACACTCGATAAAAGATTAGTACACAAAACGAGCTTTTATCATGTTTTACAATTTTTGTTATCATTAAAATAATCGATTTGAAGAACATCGTTCAACACCTTTATCTCTACTAGCACTAGCACTATGTTCCTCCACATAATCCGATCCCGACTTATCTCTCTTACTAGACTTATCTCCTTTTCTAGGTCTCCCACTAGTTTGTCTCACTTCAGGATCATTCATGGATGTTCTAGATGGTAAGGTTATCTCTCGGAGTTGTGTTTTCATACGCCGTTTTTTAACATTAGTTTTGATAGAATAAACACTTTTAAACTCTTCTAGATCACCATCTACCCTATGATCATCGTTGTTCCCATTATCATCAATTACATCTAATTTTTTCCAGAATGTATGGATATATTCTGGTGGAAGAGACTTCCCGAATAAAATATGTTCACTCATAATATGATGACAAGATAACCTGTGAGATAAATTTATACCGTAAGAATAATTTTCATCAGACTGGCCACTACATTTTTTGTGTTATTCAAATAATAAATCAAAGGCATGGTGTGTGATATACGACCTAAATTTTTTAAATAGAGATGTCCGTTCTGAATGTGGAAAATAAGACTTACATTTATCTAACTTCATCTTAATATCCTCAAATATCCTGTAAAAAGAACTTTTAAGATGTTTACAGTACAACTTTTAAACTGTTTTTTAAAAACACGGTCAAAAACTTTTCAAAAATTATATACTATCCAAATAAGACCAATGCAATCATATACGACATATAATACGTAAATTACATGTAGAAAATAAGAAAATGAAAATTTACCTGTTCATGCGATATCTGGTCAAACTGGTCCCGTATATGGACCATATTATGTCCGTAGACATATGGTTTAAGATTAGCAAGCCTCCACATTTTCCATCTGTAATATACAAATAAAAGCAGATAAACAACAAATATAAATAAAATAAGTAAATGATAAATACACCCCAAAAAATACAAATCGAATACAAAAATTAAATAATATCATATCTGTAACCGAGGGGAAATCTAGGGAATCACTCAGGTGGGTCGATATCAGCAGGCAACCCTTCACATGGTCGAACAGGCAGTAGCCTGGTTATCGCCCACATATCAAGAAACATTACCGCCCCGCTTACTCCGCTAGATTTACCCCGCACCAATTTGCATAAATTAGCCTCCAACCAGGCTAGAAGAGTTGATCCCCAACTATACTCTGTACATGTGTCAAAATCCTCAAGAAAGAGCAGAGGCCATAGTGAAATCTGATCACTGCTCTTATCTGAAAATTCATGTGCACCAAGTAATAATAACATGGCAGTCCTAGACTGATATAACAAGCGCTCCTCAGTAGGATCGGGGGGTAATTCACCGAAAGTATGTAACATCCAATCAAGTTTAACTGTTAAACAATTTGTATCAACTTGATTGTCAGCAGGTCTAACACCTAACAATCTCTCTACCGAATTCAACCTGCTCGCCTTTGTATCATTGCTCTCCGATCGGGTAACAGCACGACCATCCACCCTCAGACCAAGCATGATCTTTACATCCTGTAACGATATCCCCAACTCTCCACCGACAAAATGGAACAAGTAGGTCTCATCACGCCACCTATCAACTAAGGATGTAAGCAAGCCTCGTTCTACGGTATAATTACCTATTGTGTGAATACCATAAAAACCCGCTCTAATCATATTTTGTACCACTCTTTCAGGCGTCTGTATCTGTGAACTATAATTATATAACCGTATCTTGTTCGCATCCCCTCTCCTCGCTTCTCTCCCAGCCTCCCAAGTCTGATTTGAAATATGACCGGTCTGGCGTAAAATGCTCATCTTACCTTTAATTTATGGACCTGGCTGAGCCATGAAGAACCTGTATTAAACATTATATAAAATTAAACAATTTGTCGGAAAATGTTAGCCTATAAAATATAGTGGTAAAATATATCCATCTAGAGAGTAATTAGGCCAACAAATCATGCTCGCTTTTCTATAGTGTTAGATTAGCTAAGATTCCAACAAAACAAGTTACAACTAATATTTATGTAAATAAAGTAATTAAAAAAAACCTAATTTTATAAAACAGCTAATTTTCAAAAACGATAAATATTAATAAACCTAACTATTTTTATTTTTCCCAATCAAAACAAGATAAGGAACATACACATTTAATGATAACCAAACAATTAGTAATAAATATCTAAATAAACAAATTTAAATAAAAACTCTATTTTTTTATAAAACGGGAAAAATATCAACAAGCCTAATTTTCTTTAATTAATATAAACAAACAACAAGAAATTATAACTATACAAACAACAATAAATTATAACTATACAAACAACAAGAAATTCTAAGTGAATAATCAATTAATCAAATGACATATTTTATATCTTTTTCCCTATTTTGCAAATTAAAACTATATAAAATAAATAATAAACTAGGGAATAAAGAAATAACTTGAATTAGGGTATCTAATTCGGTGAGTTAAAGATAAACGTGGTTTAATTGGATGAAATTTGATGATTATGGTATTTATTTTGGTTTATTAGTGATGATTTGGTTTTTTCTTTCTTAAACTTCTCTGTTTTTTTTAATGAGAGATGTTTTTTCTGTTTAAATGGCGCAGGGACCAAAAGTGTAATTTCTGAAAATTCAGGTAAACCGTAGATAATATGTACGGTTTGTATATTTTTTATACGGTTTGCACTGAAAACACAAACCGTAAATAAAATGTACGGTTTGTACATTTTTTCAGAAAAATTATAGTGTAAAAATCCAGTCTCTTTGAAATGATGGATTTTCTTGGCTATCTCAAATAGCTAGTGGTGAACTTGTTAATTTAGAAATTATTATAATTTATATGTAAACAGTTTACTAGTTTTGCCCTCTCAAACAAGTTATGGAAAATATGATTTTTATATATTGTTAGTTAATTAAGGTTTGAAGTAATGTAGAAAGAAATTAATGTTCACAAACAAATTGGGGCTTTCTCATCAAGTGTTTGTTTCACGACTGCTCGTCATGAAACCAATATGACACGTAATTAATAATCTCTTTGGTAGAAGACGTGAAAACACCCCGCCTGATTTGTTTTTGTTCATTAGGTGTTGTACGTAAAGTCAAAAAGTAGTATATTGTAGTTAGGGATGCAAATGAGCGAGTCGAGCATAGCTCACTTAATTCTCGGCTCGTTTACCAAACGAGCTTTATATTCCTCTTCATACTCGATTTGTTTGTAGACGAGCTCGTCACGAGCTCAGTTTGAACTCATTGTCGAACATTTTTAGCATCGTTACGCTTAAAAAAGTATTTTTTTTATCGAGCCTAAAGACGAGCCTTATTATTTTGTTAAGGTTCAGTTCATTAGTAAATGAACGAACACGAGCCGAACATTTAAAAAACCGAACACGGACTTGTTCATTAACGGGCCAGTTCATTTGTACCCCTAATTATAGCCCATTTTCAGAATAAAGAACATGTATTTTTTTAAAATCAAGAACACACATCTTCAATCATTTATCTTTTAAAATCTCCCCGCTTTAAGTCAACTAAACGATGTGCATATTTTATTTTATTTTTAAGAAAACAAGGACAGTTAAAAACATACTTAGTTCGAAACACACATAAAAGTTATTTGTAATTTGCCTTATAAGAACGTGAAAGTATGGAATGAATTAGGTGGCAACAGTCACAACCCGCAACTTACTTTGATAAAAAAATTAATGAAAATGATCACACTATTATGTATCTAAATTTAAATATGTAAAATATAACGTTTCAGCCCCCATTTTATGAAAATTAAGGTTTCAGTCCCTTCATTTTAAAGTTTTTGGTTCCGTCCTTGCATGCAATGTTAATATTCTTATCAAATCCATAGATTCTCAACACATTTATTTGTTGATTTTGTTATTGTAAATTTGTAATACAAACAGTTCGTTATACTTGCCAAGTTGGCGATCGATTAGTGGGTGACTATTTAGCCCGGGTACATGTGTATTAACATAACGTGATACAGACACGACGAATACGATAGACAAATTTTAAAAATTAGCTACATGCCATGGTTATAATATGGGCAATTAATAATTAATATGGGCAATCCAAATGGACTATGATCGGACTTCACAATCTCGATCGTAGGGTCAAGATCCAATCGTCGAAGTGCACTATAGCCAAAAGAATGTTTTGAGTTTTTTACATTGCATTTCGACAGTTGAGTCTTTATGACCATGACAGGGACACTGGATTTTGATCGCTTGATTTTTTTTTGAATTGCAGTTGAATACTTGGGAGAAGATAGGATGATATTGCATCATTTGTTAATTACTTGTCCCTAATCATTTTAAAAGGAAAAAGTAATTATCCCACTTTGAAAACACTTAGGAGCCCTACCTACACATCTAATCACATTATGGGAGAAAAAAACAGTGTAGCTGATAAACTTGCTAAAATGGGCTCGATCTAATGGCATAACAAATACTTTTTATGGCAACTCTAATCTTCCTAATAGTGCTAATGCTAATCACATTATGGAGTTATGGACCTTTCAGGTAGACCTAGCTTTACACTAATGAAACTCTAATTATTGCAATTAACGATATTCCCGTCATTTTTACCCTTTTTTGCACATGACGTATTCGGATGCAAAAGAGATTGCTTTTGTTACTCTTACTAATATCTCTGTTGTTTGAGTTACAGACTTTTTATTTTGGCTAACAGAAATATTGAATTTCAAAATTAGATGGTTTGGTTAATAATTCGATTTTCATGAAAATGTCACTAAGTCGCAAAATCGGCAATTTTGTGGGCTATCTGCCTATTTTGATGCAGCAGGCTGCCACTGGAGAAGCTACGAGGCAGAAACTAACCCGTGATTTAGAGAACTGGATACGTAATTGAAGTTCTTATGAGCTGTAATTTTGAAAATTGTGCGACCTAAATTTGGAAAATTATTGTGTCGGAAAAAAATCATTTCCAACTTTATTTGCGAGTGAATCGTTATTCCTAATTTTACTGGATATGTGGAAAAAAATTTAAAAAAATTGTTTTACGGTAAACCAATCACTCGTAAAATCTATTTTACCCGTAAATGTTAGTTTATACCCATTTTACAACAAAACATTCATAACCTTAAGTATGCATAAATGGAAAACCAAATTACTGAAAAAATACACATGGGTTACTTCTTTGGGGACATAGACGAGCATGTAACCGTTTAACTAGCTTTTCAGGGGGGAAAGGACTATATTCTATTTAGAAACCGACGGAAATACTCTATAAATTAACAAGCACAATTCATTAATTTGGACGAGGACAGAATAATTTTCATGTGAGTGTGTGGATGGTTATACTTATACCCATAATTAATTGGCAACCTACTCTAAAGACTAAAATAAATCTTTTGAGATTCTCGGTCAAGTGAACAGATTAAAAAGTTCAGACCATTATGAGAATTCATTCACAAATTCTGGACACAAACTCTGTGGGATATCATTTTGTCATCATGATAATGTGATTGGCAAGTTATCTTTGAATTTAAGTGATGTGATCAAAGACCCTAAACCTATAGATTTCGGGGGCAACATGCCTAAGTTTGCCAGACTTGTCTTTTTAGCTAGTAGGTTTGACAAATAAACTTGGTAAAAGGGCTCCAATAATTTTTTTATCCATAAAAAAATTTGGCATCTAGATCTAACGGTCCATAAACACAAATTTAGGTTAGTTTGTTTTGAGTTTATTAATATGTCGTTGTGTTTTTTATTGGTGTTTGGATTAGATATGAACCATTAGATCTAGATACAACGGTTCACAAATTTTTATGAGAGGCTCCGATAAAAAAAAAATTATTGGAGCCGCCCTCCACAAACGTGAGACACATGCCTAAAAGTCAATTACCTAGGCATCCATACTGTACTATATAGATATACAGTATACACCCTAGTATTATATTAATTTCACTGTGAAAGAGAAAGAGAAACGAATCAAGAAAGCACGGTTTAATTTATATTATTTTTCTAGAAATTATATCGAAGCAAACTGTTTAAGTGTCCATAAATCTTTATTAATTAGATATTTGCGTTATCACGCTGGATCACAGTTGTGCGAAATTTTCTATGCCTAAAAATCATATCATCCGACAAATCTATCCTGAAATTAATGAAAGCTTTCTCATAACTTTTATAAAAAAAACATTAATGGGTAAAGTTATTATTGTCGAAATCCACATTTAATAATTTTAAGAAGTAATTAGAGCAAGGTTTTGGTAAAATTTGTGGGAATTTAATGTAAGCCGAATTGATTTGTGGATTCCAAATATAACACCGCCTATTCAGCTAGCATGTATGGTCTCACTCTCACATATGAAAGTTTAATTAAGGCCTGGAATATTAAACTTATAAAGTAAAAGATGTGGAGATTCACTTCAGCAAAAATACAATTAACAAAATAGAAATGATGGTTTCATCCTGAATATCGGACTTTCTAGAAAAAAAATAATACTTATCTGGAATTTATTTGAAGGCATGGAGTAACTGATAGTTAGATCTGAATGGATTATGTGATGTCCATCTTTCATTTTAGAGGATTACTTTTTGTCATCATTTTGGCTACTTAAGCCCCACGTACACATTTGTAAAGCCTATAGACATTATTTATTATGTTTTGTTCAGCCAGTCGATGCTTTTTATTATCATAAATAAAGTTACTCAAGCTAAATTTCTCTTATTAGCCATAAACGTACACGCTAATGTATGCATAGAGAAACGGAGTCTAACAGAAAGGAGATGGTAGGTGAAGAATAGTAATTACACCAATAAATACATACACAGACACACAACAAGAGATTTAAAGAGAAGGGTACAGATGAGGAAACACTGCAAAAAGCAAAACTTACATTGATTCTAAGTCAGAGGAAGTTAATATCAAGACAAAGAACAAATCCCTGATAACATAAAGAACGATACAAATGCAAAATATAATACTCCATCTTGTAACCATCAGAAACAATTCTGTTACACAATATTTTAGGTATACCATCACCCTAGTATAATCTCCAAAAAATAAAGGGAAAAACAAAAGTGCAATTAAAATTTAAAAATCTACGTACAAACTACTACTATTAAATAAAAACATTAGTATGATATTTTCACTCACAAATAAACTCCAAATATCAATGCACCCCATGAACAAAAGAAAAAAATACTTGTCTACAACCAATAGAAACTGGCAAGTCAAATAGTGCATCAATTAATTTGTAATAAATATTAAGTGCGAGAATTATTTATGATAAAATAAAGTAAGGAAAATGGAACCCCGGATTTAGTGATATAAAAACAAACAAAACTTAAACATACAGACTAATGCATTGACGTACGTGTCAAATTTTCTTATTACCATTTCGATAAAAATATGTTATAGGAATTTTTCGGTAAACCATCAGCCCTGTAAAGAAACATTTAAAAAGTGAATTTAAAATCACGGAGTAGCGGCCTATATTTCTCAAAACACAATTATATCTTGACCATATAGAGTATAGACTTTTAGCATACACAAAAGTCAGAACCAAATAGTCAGTATATTCTGTTAAAAGAATTCTTAGGGAGGACCAGCAGCCTACTAAAAACTCCCCAAAATATTAAACAACGAAGAAGTGAAAACATTCACAGATGATGGAAATTAAATAAGTTTATTTGGTCATGTTCCATTGTTTTTCTTGTTTATGTGTTCACCGTTTTATCTTGAGGTTAATTAGCATATATACGAGCATAACGATACAAATAATAAGTACGATAGCCTGTCTTGTAACCATTTCGAAACTGTTACAGAAATTCTTAGGTAGACCAGCAGCCAAATATTAACAGCTACAAAATAAAATAAAAATTGAAACGAATAACAGGATTACAGTTAAAAGCGCAATTACAAAGAAAGAAAACTAACAAATACAAAAATGGATGGAAGATAGGGTGCTTGATCATGTTCGGAGCGCTTTCTTGTTTTCGTTTTCACCAGTGCTCAGATAGCCATGTGTCTCGCAAATTATTGCCTTGAATTTTTACCAAAATATGCGGACTCATTCAGAGCAAAACTATACAAACTGAAAATCCGTATATTATTGATAAAAAATCAAGTGTGGCATGGAGCACACAATTCCGAGGTTCTAATACGAGGTGTTTCCAGGAACAAAACATTTGAAAACAAATGTTTAGAACACGATTATTAAACGACAGGTTCTGGAATTATAGCCAAACTCACCGGTATCTTTCGTTTCTTATCCCTTGACAGATCAGGTCTAGCTAAGAATTTCGCTTCTAAACCTTGCTTAATTATGAAGAGGGTTTGGGCCAAAATAGATTATTCTCTTGTCTTCTTCATACATTCCCCCTTTCGCATTATGTCCGTTTTTAGACGTATTTTGAACTCCGCTAGTCGCTCTTTTCGGGTCAAAGAACCGTGACTTCTTTGGTAGAGGACGAGCGGCCGAAGAGATGTGCAAGTGAGAGAAAATCAAGGTGATCAACAATAGAAAAATAGCCATTTTTGTTGCTCTATCATGCCTTTTACTTGTCTTGCTTCTAATGCCTTGTGAAAGTACTTCCATTGCTAAGCTCAGTAGAGTAGTGACCACTTTGTACTAAGTTAGAGAAAGGATCATTTGGAGTAAGATCACTTGGGGTTTGTTTGATAGTGGCTTTTGAGCAAGTTGTCAATCTAAAGAAAAATATAGGTGCATCCTAGTTTAGAAGGCTAAAGATTTAAAGAAGTGAGTTTGATGAAGACCAAGATGTTATGCACCTTAAAATCAAAAATTTATTCTTAACTAGTAAACTATTAGTTGTAGTAGAACAACAACTAAGGAATGTGTAATATTGAAAATATAAGACTTTGTAGAGGGAGAAGGTAGAGAGAGAGATAAAGAGGAAGGATGCTCCTTATGTTGTGGGTCTAAGTCACATGATCTTGACCCTTGATTCCTGGAACCTTCTTATGTATATATTATTTCATCTGTGATGAATCTTTAGAACTCTGGGCCTTTTTTTTTAAAGACTAGTCTCTCACATTTGTTTATTTAAGGAAAATGATGAAACATAAAAACAACCATTTATAGGCTGGATTCATCTCTGGGGGGAATTTACCAGAAGATTTATATTGCATTGGCGAACCTTTTTATGTTGTTTATAACTTGATATGCAATTATGGTAATTTGTCCACTAAAAGTCTAAAAGGAACACCACTTCATATATCAATTTATGCTTAGTTGGTACATGTTAGGACTTCATTTTTTTTATATAACTGATAGCAAAAACCCACATTTTGTTTATTAATTAATGGATAAACAAAAATAGGGAGAAAAACCCGGCAAAAAGCACAAAAAATAATACAGACTAAATTGTAGCAAATACAAATCAATACTTTGAAAAGTAAAAGGACAGAAACTATAGGTCTAGCAAAGTAAATATCCAGTATACTTCCACAAATCAATCGTTTAATTTATCAGATTTTACATGTTAATATTTGTTTGTTTTAAACCTACACAAACATTTTGAGTAGTGCATTTGACTTGTTATAACTTCTGCATAAATGAAGTCAACATGAATAAAGCAATGCTCCTTTTGTTCCGTTTATCTGCAATCCTGCCATAAAGTCCTTAACTGAAAAGGAAGAAAAATGATGAATTAGTGCATATTTTGAGAATTAATTATAATTAGTTGGTAAAATCTATTTTAAGATTAGGTACAAATGATCATGCTGCCTTTTTTACTTTTTTTGTTTTTTACTTTGATACTCACTGTGCTACAATGTTGAGTAACAATTCTTAAACGAAAAACGTAAATTGGTTTTTTGACAATTAAAAGCAAAACATAAATTATGGTTTTTGATAGTTAAGTCCAAAAGTATGTGCTAAAACATTAAGTTTCTCGAAAAGAAATTAGATACCTATGGTCGGGACTCGGGGAGTTATATAGCCATTCAAAATTATAAACTTTAATTAATTGTATTTTAATTGAAACTTTTAATGTAGATACAGTAGCTTGTCCACTAAAAGATACATTCAAAGTTTAAATGTATAGTCTTTATAGTGAACAGCATTTTCTTCCATCCTCAGCTATTGGTTAATATATCAACGTTGATTTGTAAGACAGTAAGGTCCATTGCTGGTTATATATTCACTTAATTTCATTCACAATAATTAAAAAAATTCCCATAGATAAGATTCATTTAAACTTCTTATAAGTTCTCTGTTACTACATCATGACCTTTTACACAACTTTATACCAGACAAATGAATGCACAGGTTTTAATTACTTTCTTTTATATACTTAATTTACATATATCGAGAGGGGTGTGGAAGTTGTACATTTAGCATTAATAGCCGTTGTCTCCGGAATGTTTAAATATATGTATAACAAGTTGCTATTGTAAGCAAGCTGTTTCATGTTCTTAATTAATACTGGTGCAGTATTTGGTCTATCAGACTTCAAAACTCTTTAAATTTATCCTATAGTAAAAAAGAGACTTGCTCTTCTTCCATGACTGAGTTGTCCTTTTCCATTTATGTCCATCTAATTGATTTTTGTTTTTTTCCTAGAAAATACCAGCACAAGGATATCCCCGCCATAAAATGCTACAGATAAAATAGTATAGAGTAAGCCCAATTAAGTCTTTTCCATTATTAGTTGTAACTTGTAAGTTTTGTAACTCAATAACCTGCTGCACGAAATTATTGAAGATCAAGAGATACAATCAAAGAAGTTCATAGTTAACAAGAGCTGAGCTAGCTCTAAAGGAATATAAATGTAGAAGAAGGCGAAAAAAATGAATAGCTATGGACAGCCGCTAGAGGATGGCGGTAGCAACACTACCTGTGGGGCGGGCTTGAGAAAGGGATGCATGGGATCAAGGGTTTAGAAGAGGAAGTGTTTATCGAAATCGGCAGGGGTAATTAAAGGTAGTTGAATTTTGCTATCGAAGATAAAAACATTATAATTCATAAAAAGGTGGTATTGATCACGTATATGAAAAATCTATTTAATGACGAAATTACATTCACAATTAGATGGGAAAGTTTCCTTCCACTAAAAAATAATATCCAAATAGCGACGGGATTAGTAACGGTATTTTTTGTTACGAGTTTATTAGCGACGGTTTTTGTGACGACTTTGTGACAGTTTAGTCAATTTGTGACAGATTTGTGACAACTTTTTAAATTAGCGACAGACTTGTGACAGTTTTGGACTCTCACTAAATCAAACATTATTTTATAGTATTCGGATATATCATTTTTTTTTTTTCATCTTTAAATAACTTTCTTACATATATAAAGCTAACTTTATTAAATTGCAAGATAAAGACAGATTGGACTACTAATTGCATCATGTATATACAAATGTATACACGTGTATGGAAATCATAATGCACTCATCACATTCAATACAGCAAATGCATGACACTGGGGCCTAAACACTGCAGCTACCATGACAAAGTGGAATGACATCTACAAGACTACAATACGATGGTCGATGAGTTAGATATGTACAACACACTTAATCTTCTCTCATTATCATCTTTTAATGAGAAATTATTTGATAATTTAAGAAGACATCTTCTATAAAATTTCTAACCACATGTTTACTGATCATTTGATAACTTGTATAGTTATTTAATGTTCGTTCTTATATATGAAAGTATTATTTAAGTAATATATAATATTTAAATCCATATTAAATGTTTTACTTATAAGGAAATATATAAGTACATGAATAACTTTTCAAATAATGCCCAATAGATACCACTTTTGAAATTATATTACTCCTACCCATCTCCATAAGTTCATATTCCTAGGTAACATTTTTTAATTATTTACTTTATTTACCAAAACGTCATACACATATTTCATAAAAAATAGAAAAAAAAAACACACAAAATTATATAAAATGAAAAAAAAATGAAAAAAAAATGAAAAAAAATGAAAAAAATGAAAAAAAAATCACAAAATATTATAAAAAATAAAAAAAATCACAAAAAATCACAAAAAATCACTTTTATTAAACTTTATGCACTTTCGACTGTACTAGATGTACTTTCGACTGAACCAGATGCACTTTTAGCCGAACTATATGCACTTTCAGCTGAATCAGATGCACTTTTAGTTGAACCAGATGCAGGTTTTAAAGAACGATATGCACTTTTGTCTGAACCATATGCACTTTCAGCTGAACCAGATACACTTTTAGCTGAACCATATGCATTTTTAACAGAACTATATGCACTTTCGACTGTACTATATTCATTTTCGACTAGACTATATGCATTTTTGATTTAACTATATGTACTTTTCACTAAATTAGATGCACTTTAAGCTGAACCAGATGTACTTTCAGGTTAATCAGATGCACTTTTAGCTGAACTATATGCATACTCATTTTTATTGAACTATATTTACTTTCGACTGAATTGTATGCACTTTCAACGGAACTAAGTGTACTTTCAGCTGAATTGAACTATATACGCTTTTAACTGAATTATATGTATTTTTATTGAACTATATACGCTTTTAACTGAATTATATGTATTTTTGACTGAATTAGATGCACTTTCAGCTCATTTAGATTAAAAAAAGACACATTTATCCTGGAAAAACCATTTTTTTGTATAAAAAAAATCACTTTTCGGTATAAAAAGTGTTATATTGACAAAAAAAATTATATATTTTTTATAATTTTTATAATTTTTTGTGATTTTTTTAATAATTTTTTATAATTTTTTGTGATTTTTTATAAGTTTTTGTCATTTTTTTATTTATTTTTTGATTTTTCGGTATAAAAAGTGTTATATTGACAAAAAAAATTATATATTTTTTTTGTAATTTTTTAAAAAGTTTGTGATTTTTGTTTTTTTTAAATAATTTTTGGTGATTTTTATAATTTTTTATAATTTTTTTGATTTTTTTTTATTTTTTATGATTTTTTTGTGATTTTTTGTGGTTTTTTTTATTTATAATTTTTTGTTTTTTTTTTTGTTTTTTTTGTGATTTTTTTCATTTTTATAATTTTTTTGTGTTTTTTTTTATTTTGTTGTAATTTAAAACTATTTTTTTGGGTTTGTAGAAAGATAAAATATGTCTATTATATTTTGGTTTGTATGACAATTTAGTAAATAAACTAAATAATTAAAAAATAGTATCTTTGAGAAATGTGAACTTATCAAGATATTTACGAGGAATATAAGTTGATATGAGTTACTTATAGGGAATTACCCTAATTTGTTTCCTTTATTTTCATATTTCATTTCTAAATCAAATCTTTCTCTGCAGTTCAATGAAAAATATGTACAACTTTGTAATTTACAAATCTATTACTAATACGATGTGAGCACTGATAGCTTAATGATAATTTTTTTTTAGGTCCACTTAACATATTACTGTACTACTGGTTAAAGGTTTTGATTGCATATTTTTTTCAAGTTTATATGGTTGTTTTGCAAACCGTAAGGGTGCTAATTTGTTTTTACATATTTTATTTTATTATGTATTATGGATAAATATTGTTTGACTTGGTTTAAGTTGAGTTTTAAAAAATTAAAAGCTAAACTATAAATAATTGGGATTTGTTTTTTATCTGTAGCGGTGTGAAATGTAATGTCATTAAATCATTCTTATAGCATTAAATTTCTACTTATTAGTCTTTATTAAAAAAATCAATCATTTAATAAAACTTACCATAAATTCTTAAGTGTTAGATTAAGTTATAAATAGATTTTACTAATTAGTAACTAACCATAAATAACTATATATATGCATTTAAGTTATGTATTAGTCTTAAACAACACCTGAAAGGGGGCTCAAACTCCGCCACTAGAGAGTCATCAGACTCTAACACTCTCAACCTTTAGATTTATAAATAGAGATCTGATAGCTGTAATAAATATATTTTAAAAAGTAACAATAACAAGGAATTAAAACTTTTCCTTTTCTTTTTTAACTATTGTTTCTTCTCTTTCAACTCTGCAAATACTATTAGCCAATATCTAAATTTGGCTCTTACCTTCAAACATCACCATCAAAATAAACTGATGTGTTTTTTTTTTGTTTTTTTATTTGTCAGAAAAAATATGAATTGATTATAACGTTATAATTGGTTTTCAAAGATTTTGGCTTTTTTTACTTTGGAGGTTACAATGATTTGGGTTTTTAATTTAGGGTTTATTGATTTGAGTTTAGGGTTTATTTATTTGGGTTTATGGTTATTGATTTGGGTTTAGCTTTTATGACTTAAGTTTAGGGTTTACTGATTTGGGTTTAATTTTTATTGATTTGGGTTTATGATTTATTGATTTGAATTTATAGAGTTTATAATATACGAGTTGTATTTATTTGAGTTTTTTTGTCAATTTGTTTTCATTTTTGAATCGGGAAGGATAGAGAGATGAGAAAACAATGGGTGAGATGTGACAACACTTTTAACGTTGTGAGATCAAACGTTTATAACTTTTACATCAAATTTAAAATAATCTAATAGTTTAAAGCAGGAGAGTTTAAGTACTCTCTTTTAGAAAAGAGTCTGGCACTCTCAATACAACAATACCCGTGACACTTATTAGCCGAACCTATTTAATTAATTTTTATTTTTTTTTAATTAATGGTTGAAAAAAAAACACATTTTTGAATTTGTTGCTTTTCTATCCAATTTGATCATGCCTAAGTACTCATCATTCAGGTTTCTTGTGCTCAAGAAACAAACAAAAAAACAGAAAAAAGTCACCTTATTTTCTTGTCTAAAAAACTCAAGCAACGACCATGCATAATCATCACTACAACTATTCTACTCCACCCCTCGTTCGTCAAACTACGTCTTGACCAGGATAGACCCTCATAGGGGAAAGGGGGTCCGGTGTCACCCTGTCGTTGGGGAGGGTAATTAAAAAACTTAGTTTTCGAGTATTTTCATCTAAGTTTTAAAGGTTATTTATTATTCTTTACAAACGTAAAACAGCAGTGACTTTCCAAATGGTTAAGCTTTCCTAAAAATTCATTAGGCCCATACTTCGATCCCCTATATTGCCTACAGTCTTAGTTATTTTTGTATTTGTAAGATTAAGTTTATGAGCTATTATATATATTTCCTCAACAAATTATTTTTTACTGACTTTATATATTTAAACATTTTTGTACACTAGCCCTTAAAAGGTACATATTGTCTACTAGTTTGAATTTTTTGGGAATATTTCAACTAGTTACAGTATGAGTGTATATATATAAATGGTAGACGAGTTAATTAAATACTAAATATTACTCGATAAAAAACAGTAAGATTTTACAAAGAAACGATCACTTTTTAAGTTTTGATTAGCCATTAGACATGAATATATTTCTATAAATCAATCAAATTGTTAATTGTTGTTATTCATATAGGAGTATGAATATATTTTAATAAATCAATCAAGCTGTTAGATTGTTTAATGTTGTTTTATTACAATTTGAGTTATATATATTATACTCATCATCATAAAGTATTAATAGACTGTGCTTTGGAATTTACTTTGTTATATTATACTTTTTCATTATGTTTTTGTGTTTATGTGTATTTTATATTGTTTTAATTTCAAAAGTCATAACAGTCAAATATGTTTGTTTTCTTAAAATGAAACATTCTTTCAACTTTTCATATAATTTCAGACTAATAAGTTCATTAAGAAACCCAAAGGGTTAATAGTGTAAATTTTTACGACCACTAATATTTACCTACTTATTCTTTAATACATTAATAAAACGGGAAATTATGTGTATTTAAAAAAAACTTATTTTCACATTTTATTAATTTTAGAAACTGTTAAAGGGACTGGTTTGTAATTTTCTGAAATTACAGGGACCAATTTTTTATATTTAATAATGAACATATTTGTTTTATGTTTATTTTTATAGACTAATTTGTAATTTTTATAAAATACAGGGACAATTTTTCTAACTAATAATGGTTCAATTTTTTTAAACTCATTTGTAACTTTCAGCAAATTAGAGGGAGTAGTCTTGTAATTGCAAAAAGGAACCAGAGGGAGCGAAGAGAGAGAGGAAATGACGACAATAAATGTGATCAATGTGAAGCTCCCGTGGGCGTTGTTTCTCATACGCAACGATGGCCGCTAAACATGCTCTTAATTTCTACTACTATATTATGTATTTTCTGTGTATGTGAATATATGAATTGCATTTATGAAATTACAAAACATTAAAAATAAAAATGGAGCATTAATATTTGGAGGCTCAGAGTCGTTACCGTCCAAGTGCAAAATCAAGATTTACCTTATTTTCACTATCGGATGTTTGCAGGAGTTTCAAGACAGAACAACTGTTTAGAAGGTCTGACGATGTTGGATATGGAGAGCTAACCGGGGCTAAAATTTGGAGAAAAAAGTTTTCCCTCACAAGTTAGCTGTAATAATTAAGTGGACGCCTGTTGAGTGCACTCAATACCTCTTATGGACCTTAAATTTTAGGTTTAGTGTGTGAATTTTACTAACACAATGATCAATGAAAAAACTCATTTGTAGGGCTTGGGCCGGACTTCTTGCTAACTCTTTATGACATGCTCATAAACAGTTAAGATTAAGAAGAACTTGGTGGTTTGACCACCGCTTAACCTACTCCGTCAGACGGAACTGTGAGAAAGTTAAACCTCTAGGGTTTAGATAAAAAATATAAATTGTATTGATAAATGTAAGTAGGGTTAATAATACCCGATAATTAAGTGTATTTATGATTTCGTATGGGATCAGTTGATCTATTTCTTGGATTATGAGCCCCTTATATAGATGGCGGAGGCGATCTAGGGCGTATTTTTCATGATTAATATGATCTTACCAATCATATTTTATCTATATGTTCGTGTATCTCTAATGCCATTCTGAGATATATTCTGCTATATCTACTGTATCTTTCTACCGACTTGTCTAGGCCGAAGGGGGGACGCCACTTCTACTTGTTGGCGAGGGAAAGTTTCCTGGGGACCATGTCTATTTTATTAACCTTCGGAGGCGTTGATCTTGTAGATTTATCCCTTCGGATAGTCGAATATCCCTTGGCGAGAGGTTCTGACGTGGGCTTCTCGCTTATCTTCTAGTCTCGCTGACGGATATGATTTCCTTTGTGCTTAAGGAATGTATCTTTAATGGTTTGACCCTATATTTATGAGATATGTCTGCATAAATTTGGTGTTTTCTTTTCTTCATGGGATATCTGATTGATTATCTAAATATATGAGTATCTTCTAAATGTTATCTCGCCGATAAGCTCCTTGACGAGTGAAGCGGGTTCAGAAGCCTATCTGCTCCCCTCGATGGAGCCATTAAATGCTCATTAACCTTGTTTTCATTGCTAGGTTTCACACCACGTGTATTACAATCGCCGCGGGGTTCTAACCCTAATTTTTAACCTCCATCGACCTCTGTATGTAAGAGGCTTAAAGTACATATTTTGTTATTGGTTTTCTTATTCATCTCTACTTCACTTTTGATCAACTATGCTCTTCTACTCACTTATATTTTCATTATAAAAAAAATGAATTAAATCACAATACTAGCTTGTTTGTGTTATTTTTTTTAAGCTAATATTTTTTATCAAGTGTGTTAAGGTCAAAAGGGATTAACGGATAATTTCGAACGAAAGCGAAAACCAAACGCATCAAAATTGCATCGAGATCGCACAGACCAACCTGTCATTGGTGATCGATGACAATTTGTTTAGTGCAGGTCGATCGATCGATCGATCCGACCAGACTCATCGATTGGTTATCAACATAAATTAATTTATGATTTTCTCAATTTATGGATCTATGTTAAACAACTAGATTTGACGTTGAACGACCAAAGAGATTAATAGACCAAAAAATAAATATTTGTGTATATTTAAAAAAATTACTCTCTCTCCCAAACACACCAATTATCAAAACCCCAACCTTCATTATTCTCAATCAAGATTCAAGCTAACAATTTTCTCTTCTGTACTAAATATATTCCTAAGTGTATTCATATTGTAATCATAGAAACACCAAGAGAAATATTTGTTAGTGAGCGATACTTTTTAATTAAATTTTATATAGTAAATTATAAGTTAGTTTGCGGGTAAGTGTTTAGATAGAAGATTTTAAGTAAGTGTTAAACTAAAAGTATTAGACATTTCAATTGGATACTCATAAAGTGAGAGAGAGGTTAATCGGTTGATTAAATTGTTAGGCTGTAATATTGAGTGAAAAAAATAGTGAAATACCCGATAAACTAAATTCCGTGAACAAGACGTAGGTATATCGCGTGTCGATCTATTTTCCTACTTCTTACTTTACACTTTCTCTTTTATTACTTATTTGCATGCTGTTTTTTTTATTGGTAGTTATTTATTTTTGAAAAGGTGTGTTTGAAGCAAGTAAACCATGTATGTTTTGATAATTATTGGAAGTAAGAACTAAGAATTAAATCTTAACACAATTAACCTATACATAATCAAAGATCGATTAGTACGACTCAAAGTTGCACGAGAATGCGTATGACAACGATACGTCAAAAGTTGAAAATTTTGGGTACGTACTAAAAGACTACGTCAATAAAAAAATATTTATTTATATTATTATAAATATATGATTCAGTTTACCAATTATAGTCTTTAAATAACATAATTACAAAACTTTGGAACAATTTATGCTTAGATACGAATGTTTTTAGTGAATGTTAATATAAATTTTCATAACTGACGTGTAAAACAAATCTAATTAAATTCATCATACTTTAATTATAAAATTCACATTATTAGATTGAAAACTTATGTTTTAATTAGTTTTTATGAAAAAAGAAAGTTAAATTTTTGAGTTGTACCGAAAACCTACCGTTCGCGTATCCGTGCTGTACTCAAACCATACCAAAGTGGTCAAATAGGGAAAAAATCAACGATAATTCATTTGACGTACTTAGTATTTGAAAAGACGTATTATACCCATACACATACCAGAAATTACATAAAAAAGAAATACGAAGTGACCGTGATAGTTAGGTATGACTCCATGCATGATTGGTATGGAACTGTGGATTGATATTTGGATGTTAAATGGAAAACCTATGTTTAATGTACTGTAATAGTATCATATGTCACATATAGGTATTATAATTTCATTATATATATAGTGTCAGTATCTTAATTGTAGGACAAATTTTATAGTCAGATAATCACGGTCGTAGCGATTACACTACGATAAAAGTAATTTTTTTTTTCAAAGAAGACTAAAAGCTGCCACTCACAAACCGCTTTCCCCATTTATCCCCCACACCATTTCATGTGGGTGATAGATACACTCACACACTCATACACACAAATATATACATATAAACTAGTGGACCTGTCCATCCGATAGGTGTGAATCAAAAAAAAAATCTGTAACCTGATAGAATTTTCGATGAACGAAGTGACAATTATGGTACAGACGGCGGGAATTTGATAATATATATATATATATATATATATATATAGATAGATAATAGAGATAGAAAAGTAGAGAGATAATAAGGAATAGATATGCTAACATGAAATAATAATTATTTTTATTTTAACATTTTTAATTAGCAATTTTTTTATTTGTAATTTTTCAAAAAATCAATACTATTTTGCAAATATATATCTGCACATAAACATAGAGAGAGAGAGAGAGAGTCGCTACATATAAATATATATAAACAATGGTATCAACAAGATCAAAACCCACTTTAGAAAACCCACTTTAGACCGGCCCCCAAACGCTACTAACCCAGCCTTTGGAGAATTTCAAGGTGGCGGTGTTGAGAGTCGCTTCCGATAATCTCCACCGGAGGCTCATGGTGGAGGAAATCGCTCGGATCGTGAAGAAAATCACGGAGAATGCACACACTCCTGATCACCCGCCTTACGCTACTGTAAATTAAACCCTCTTTTCTCAATTGTGTGTATTTATTTATCCCAGTTTTGCATATAACTACTAATATATATAGTTGTGGATTTACAAGAATTTGTATCAGTGTGCTCATTTAGAAAGAAATGTTACTAAATTAGGGTATAGCTAATTTAGTAATTTTGTACACTCACCTACATTAATGCTAGTTTTTTCCATTGATTAAGTACTCTAATTTACTACATTTAGTAAAAAAATTATCTTCGGTTGGGGTGTAATTTTTCACATATTTTGAAGACTGTTCTATCATTTATTTTTCTTATTTCTTACAATATTCATTATTATTTTTCCTGTTTTAGTCCTAAGCACATGCGATGGCGAATAAAATGTTAAGTTGGGGTAGTTTTTACTGATTTTTTCGGTCGGTGTTCATAGTTAATACAAGATGATAATTTAGTGTACAAATATATTACTATGCCTAATAACTATAGCTCAAATCTCATGCATCTATCTCAATTTTGCATTTGATTAGTGCTGATTTTTATACACAGAATTAAGTACAGTGAATCATATTTATATAAAGAGTCTTCGCCCTCTCTTTTTTTTCCTCCATCGTCTATACAATAAAAATTTGGGGTTTCCCCATCATTTCTATGTAGAAACAAAACGTTATCTAGTTTATAAGGCTCTCTCGTGCACGTCTATTTTCTTTCTTCATTTTTTAGTCTTCCTCACCATTTGTATGTAGAGAAAACACTATCTAGTTTACAAGCATTTGTCTCAGCCTGCTAAATTAAATAATTGACAATTATGAAGGAGTGACTATGTTCTCGTACATTGATCTATATTAACACTAAATTTCTTATCGATTAGTATTCTTATGTAGAAGTATTAAATAGCACGAGAATCAGGTTGGGGTTTTAATTAGGTACACGACCACAATTTATGGACTTTTCTATGCATTTTTTCTATTCTGTAAAATATTCTACATTTTTTTCCACTTTAGTCTAAATTTAAATGTTTGGCTGAGGATAATGACTGCTAATTTCATTGGTTGTTGTTCAAACCCGAAAGATGATGATTGCCGAAGATACATCAGTGTACAAAAGTGTTCTTAAAGCTGAAAAGTGAAAGCAACCAAATTGACTATCAAAATCAGAACACCCTTGTTAACATATCATTATGTACATAGTCCCCCCTTCCCTAAATAAGTGTTCTGCTTCGAAAACTGTGATATTTAAGGATTTGAACAATTTCACTTAAAATTCAATGAAAAATATAAAAAAATCGAAATTTTCAAAAAAATATATCTATTTCTTAGTTAATATATGAGGTTATTAGTGTAAATTTGATATGATTTCACCACCAAAAAGGGATGTTTCAAAAAAACAAAAATGAAAAATTTACTAAAAAAGGAAAGCGGACACTTATTTTGGGACGTCCCAAAAAGGAAAGCAGGACACTTATTTTGGGACGGAGGGAGTATATAATTATAAATGTAGGGAACCAAGGATTGGTGAATATTCAATTATGACGTGGTAGATTTACTATGATCCATCGATGATGACACGTTATCGATATTTCAGTAACTTCTAGTCAAAGTTCTGTATCTTTGGTTCATTTTTATGGTTCTTTCTTTTTGCATGACTTGTTAGATAATTGCTAAAGCTGGCGTGATTTCCAGCAATTATTCATAAAATTGGTAAACGACAGGTTCTGAATGTTAGCTTATAGCGGTAAAATTAATAGACAAGGGGAGCATATCGGTGCACTAGATATGGGTTATGAACAGGGTTGTAACCAATTAAATCGAATGAAATGAAAATCATGAAACATTTAGGGGAAAAGAACACCTTCAAATGTGCCTAAAAATTGCGGGACTACCATTTTAACTATAGAACGGTCATTACCACCATTATGCAAGTCATATTATTATACCTTTTTTTAGGTCTTTTAGCTCCGGGGTTTTGGTGGATGTTTGTATTGTTTGGTTCTTGTCTTAATTTCAGTATTCGGTTTGTGATATTTATTATCTTTTATCTGGATGTATGTAGCCTCATTACTCATTAGTACGCTTTCTTAGTCAAATACGGAGGAGTATATATTTCAGCCTGTGTTCTATTTGACTAGTACATTCTAATAAAACATAATAAAGATTTAAAGGGTGAGGTTGATGAGATACATATTCTTGAAAAGTGTTTGAATATTCAAACTTAGTCTGTCTAATAAATTGACATGCGAGTGCTTGTTAGCATTACCCATGTTTTACCGAGACCTTTCACCAAAGGAAAAGGAATTTCCTCAAAAATTCCCAAAATTGGCTTGCTGTATGGAAAACAAGTTACAAATAATATTTCATTTGGAATGTTTAGTCGTCAGGACAATGTTGCTAATTGAGGAATATATGTCCGCCACTCCGTCTAGGTAGGTAATTATGTGTAGAATTACATGACTTTACTGTTAGAAGAGATTAATTATCTAATTAGTTCTTTGGTAGTATTAGTTAGTAGTTGGCTAGTTAAAGTTTATTAGGTAGCATTTAATATGGAATTCTGTAGAAGCTTGTACCAGCCTGTATATAAAGGCTGTCTATGTATTCATTTGAAGTAAGTGAGAATTACATATAATAAAACTTATCGTCTCTTCAAATATTCACATGGTATCAGAGCGATCTCTGAAATTCTAATAAAATGGTAAAACCCGGCATGACAAGTGAGAGATCCATTACCTCTGATGTTACCTCGACTGAGGACGTCATCTCGAACTCTCATGGAAATTCAGAGAGCCTGGTTATACCGATTACTAGTCATAAACTAAATGGTCTGAATTAATCCAATGGTCGCAATCAATGATGATGTTCATCAGTGGTAAAAGAAAAGACGATTATCTCACCGGAGCTGCAGCACCACCATCAAGAGAAGATCCCAAATTCTGAAAATGGAAGTCAGAGAATCATATGGTCATGTCTTGGTTGATTAGCACGATGGAAAACGAAATTGGTCAGAATTTTATGTTCCTGTCAAGTGCAAAAGAAATATGGGAAGGCGTTAGAGAAACCTACTCAGATAGTGAGAATACATCTGAGCTTTTTGGAATAAAATCACTTCTTCACGATTTGCGACAAGGTGAACTAACAGTGGTGCAATACTACAACACTCTCAATCGTTATTGGCTACAACTTGATACTTTTGAGGAGCTAAAATGGGATTGCCCCGAAGATGGAACAGGATATTGAAGAATCGTAGAGAAAGAAAGAATTTTTAAATTCCTCTTAGGTCTTAATAAAGATCTGGATGACGTTAGAGGAAGAATACTAGGAACCAAACCATTACCGTCCCTGCGGGAATCATTTGCTGAAGTTCGAAGAGAAGAGAGGCGAATGAAAATCATGATGGGAGGACAAGACATCGCCACCACAACAGAAAGCTCTGCCCTTACTGCCGGTGGAAGCCTGCCTCACACGAATGATAATCGAACTCGTAAAGGCAGACCTTGGTGTGATCATTGTCGACGACCTGGTCACACGAAAGAGACATGTTGGAAAATACACGACAAACCATTGGATTGGAAACCTTTCCGGACGGCAAATGATCGATCTGATCGAGAAAGTCGTGCCCTTGCTATCACTTCCGGGGAAAAATCAGACCCCGAAGTTGCTTCATTTAGCAAGGAACAAATCGATCTACTCCAAAAATTGTTGACTCAAGTACAAACAAACTCTCAAAACTCTACTATCAGTTCTGGTCCAGTGGCTCAAAAAGCTACATACGTGAGTGCACTTACTGGTAAAAATGAGAAAAGTAGTCAATGGATTGTTGACTCAGGCGCTTCTGATCATATGACCGGTGATGCTTCTTTATTTCTCTCTTACTTGCCGTGCTCAGAAAAATTAAAAGTTAGAATTGCAGATGGAACATTATCCACTGTTACTGGAATTGGTTCAGTTGTAATTGCTCCGAATCTGACTATTAAATGTCCTATTAGTTCCGAATCTAACATGCAACTTGTTGTCGGTTAGTAAACTTACAAAAAAAGACAACTGTAGTGCTAATTTCTTCTCCTCATATTGTCAATTTCAGGATTTGGACTCGGGGAATACGATTGGCAGTGCTGAGGAATTTGCGAGGCTCTATCTTTTGAAGGTCAATGATTTCATACGGAACGAAATCTGGAAAAAATCATGGCGTCTCTTGTCCAACATTAGTGAGTCAATCGAGGGGAGATCTCCGATCTTGTTATAATAATTCCGATAAAGACTCAGACATTATGTTGTTGCATTTTAAGCTTGGTCACCCAAATTTCATGTACCTTGCAAGAATTTATCCTTCGTTATTTATCAATAAAAAACCAAGTTTGTTTGAGTGTGAAATTTGTCAATTAGCCAAACATACAAGAAGTGTGTACCCTTTAATTGAATATAAAAAATCTCATCCATTCTATTATTCATAGTGATATTTGGGGTCCTTCACGAATTAAAAATATCACTGGAGCTCGTTGGTTTATAACCTTTATCGATGATCACACTAGGATTACATGGGTATTTCTCATGAAAGAAAAATCTGAGACACGACTTATCTTCGAAAAATTTCACTTAATGATCAAAAACCAAATTTAGGCTCAAATTCAAATTTTGAGGACAGATAATGGCAGGGAGTATTTTCATTCGGCTCTTAATGAATATCTTTCCGAAAGAGGAATAATACATCAAACTTTATGCGTTGACACACCTCAACAAAATGGACTAGTGGAGCGGAAAAACAAGCATCTTCTTGAAGTTGCTCAAGCTCTCATGTTTACCACAAATGTTCCGAAACAGTTCTGGGGAGATTCTGTCCTTACTGCTACTTACCTAATAAGCCGTATGCCTTCTCGAGTCCTCCACTTTCAATCTCCGATCCAAGTCCTCACCAAAACATATCCAAACACTCGACTTCTATCTACGCTTCCTCCTAAAATATTTGGTTGCTCAACATTTGTTCATGTATCCCCACAATTCCGGAGTAAATTTGACCCAAAAGCAATCAAATGCATATTTTTAGGATATTCTCCAAACCAAAAAGGCTATAAATGTTATTCTCCTGATACCAAAAAGTTTTACAACACTATGGATGTAACATTTTTAGAGAACCAATCATTCTACAATAAAACTAGTATTCAGGGGGAGAACAGATTCACTCGAGAGGAATACTAGTTTTGGCTTTTTCTCGATATCGGTGACAATGCTTGCACAACTTTATCCCAGAATCTCGAGTCTCCAACAAATGAGAATGAACGATATTCGTTAACGTATACGAGAAGGCCAAAACCTCATCAAGAGATAGAGCATCAAATTTCTCCTCATCAATGCCATGAGTCCAATCAGAGTATAAATCCTGCCGTTGAAGGTAATTTCGAGACCGAAACTTCTATTATTCCTTCGGTTGATAATAATTTAGATATTCCTATAGCTAAAAGAAAAGGAGTTAGGTCTTGTACCCAATATCCTCAAATTATGTGGCATATGACAAGTTGTCTCCAGGTTATCGTGCTTTTATCACAAAATTATCACACACAGATGTTCCTAAAACTATTTATGAAGCACTTAAAAGATCTGAATGGAGGGTTGCAGTTCTTGATGAAATCTAGGCACTAGAAAAGAAGGACACGTTGGTTCTCTCCGAGCTACCGCAAGGAAAACGTCCAGCAGGCTGCAAATGGATTTTTACTATAAAATATAAGGAAGATGGAAACATAGAGCGTTACAAGGCAAGATTGGTTGCAAAAGGTTTCATTCAGACTTACGGAATAGATTATGAGGAAACTTTTGCACCGGTAGCAAAACTAAATACTGTTAGAGTTCTCTTGTCATTAGCGGCCAATTTTGATTGGCCTCTTCATCAATTAGACGTCAAGAATGCATTTTTGAATGGTGAACTTGAAGAAGAAGTGTTCATGGAGATTCCTCATGGCTTTGAAAATAAGAACGCTAACAAGGTGTGCAAACTAAAAAAGTCTTTATATGGTCTTAAACAATATCTGAGGGCTTGGTTTGACAGATTCACAAAGGTCATGAAGAAATATGTGTTTGCCCAGGGACAATCTGATCATACTCTCTTCTTCAAGCATGAATTACATGACTTTACTGTTAAAAGAGATTAATTATCTAATTAGTTCTTTGGTAGTATTAGTTAGTAGTTGGCTAGTATTAAAGTTTATTAGGTAGTATTTAATATGGAATTTTATAGAAGCTTGTACCAGCCTGTATATAAAGGCTGTCTATGTATTCATTTGAAGTAAGTGAGAATTACATATAATAAAACTTATCATCTCTTCAAATATTCACATAATGTTTTGGCTGCCGAGATGTAGCTCCCTAGTAATAAACAGATACATAAATAGATGTCAATTGTTTTAGGTTTTGTTCCTTCAGATAATAGCTTTACCTTTACCATAATTCAAAACTAGTCACATATATACTCAATCACGCATCCTATGATAGACCTCCCTCAGTCCATGTGTCTGGCACTTGTGTAAACAAAATTTTATGTATTTTAATAAACTTCGCAGTTGCATGAATGATGAATATACATATATGTATGCAGGTAGCCTTAAATTAGGTCTATCAATGATGGGGTTGTAGTTGCTGTTTTTGTTCATCACTGCTTATTCATTGTTACCCATATACTCCCACAAGATCATGCTCGACGAAAGGATTGTTTTGTTGCACACTTGCTTGTTATATGATTTTATTAGCAAATGAAATTCCCAGCAGTCTTTCTTTCCCTTTTTTTCAGGGTGGTTAATGTTATTTTTAACAACCCACGTCGCTGTTTTCTTTTCTTTTCTTTCTGTTTATGAATAATTTGAAGCCGCAGAGTCTTCAGACAAGATGTGTACAATGTTACCGCGTGTATCGTGTCCAATTGTTTTTGCTAAAAGAAGATCATGGAATTTTAAGTTTTCATTTGAACTTAAACTTGTCTTTTTATATTTATAATTTTTGTTGTATCCAATGCAACTTGATCGTCTTGAATTCTCTATTGATTTAGATGAAGTCTAATATAAAATATGCTCTGTATTGATGTAGATGATACGTATGGCTCTTCTAGAGTTAAACGAGGAAGGTGGATCTACTGAAGATTCCATATCGGATTTTATAAAAAGTGAATTCTCTGACTCCCACCATTCTGCATACCTGAAACATTATCTATGTAAACTTTGTAATCGCAGTGAGATTCTTTTAAATTCCGAGAATCTTTATCTCCTTGTTGACGAGAACAACCCCAACGCTGCTAGCTCTGACTGGGATAAGCCCAAGACGGAGGTCAGAAAAACACGAGGCAAGTCATGTAAAAAAGGAAACAAAGCAAAAGAAAAAGAGAGTACGGGTGGTCTGGAAGTTGTAATGCTAGAAGAGCAAAACGAAGTGATTAAAGAACAAAACCAAGAGCAACACGAGCACGAACCAATGAGGATAAAGTTTCGATTTTCTGAGAACCAATCGACAAGAAAAACAGTTCAATCTGATTTGCCTTTGGTACTTGAGGACCAAAATGAGTAAAATGTTCATGCCTTTGACCAAAATACCAAGAAAATTCAAGGAAGGCGAGAAAATCCGGTTTATCGAAATAAAAATCCAGAAGAAGCAACTTCAACTAGTGCTTTGATATTAAATTTAGCACAATGTACCAATCAGCCAAACGAGAAAGTTAAAGGCCAAGGACGGGGTAGGCCTCGGAAAAATGATACTTTTGGAGAGAGTGAAGCTGAAAATCCTCAACCTAGGCTTCGAGGAAGGCCTCGGAAGGAGGATCGGGGAATTGAGGTTAAGCGACAGCAACCTAAGCATCCGGGTCCGGGAAGACCGAGAAAAGTGGACTCGTGATTTTTAAGAATTCTGGCAATGGTAAGTTAAAGTTCGCAACTTTGTAACAAGTGCTTCTAATTATAGTTTTAAGATTGAGCTTATTTGTAGAATCTGTAGTATCTGATTTGAGTGCTGACTGACTCTGCTTTTCAGGTAAACATGCCCATTTCTAGTTTATTTGAACTTTGCAATCCCAAATACCCTTTTTTTAACAAAAGATACGTGAACTACCACTACATACGTTTCAAAGTAACTTTTTAACAGTCTTTCATTTTTCCAGTTTTCTCAAAAGGAAAAAAGGTTTAACCTCTTAGTACTACTCAGGTGCTAGTAAACTTTAACCAGTTAAAAAATACAGAATTTGCTTTTAGGCTTGGCCTTTTATCTTTTGCTAATAAAGCGGAAATGCAGTTGGTTGGTTAGCTTAAAAGCTGAGTGCGGTTTCTTTTTGTGTTTTGCTTGAAAAAGTTTTCTCGAAGTTGATTAACCCAGCTTTTATCTCAGGCTGAAATAAGTCAACTTTAAGCTGAAACGCAGTTGGTTGGTCAAATTAAATGCTGAGTTTGTTTTTGTTTTTTGGCTTGAAAAAAGCTATCACGAAGTTGATCAACGCAGCTATTATCTCAGTCTCTAACAAGTCAACTTCTTTATTATAAAGTTATGGCTATTATCAGGCTGTAAGGTGCATATGTTTTTTGCTCTGATGGTTGTCTTGTCGTACTGCAGATTTTCATGGTGCATGAATGCTGCAAACTAGCCTTCTTCTCATTTCTATCAGTGCTCTGAGCAGTTGGTTCTGCTTGCTTGATAACTGATTAGTGTCTTAGGTGTAGTACAATTATCAGAATTTTAATGTAACCTCCTTGTAAATTCCTATTAGATATCATGGGATATCGACTGTAGCAATATCAAACTGAATGCTCCTATAAGGTGTGAAGTTCTTCCGGATCTCGTTTTCTTTTTTCCAGGCATGGCTGTAGTTTTGGTTATTTGGCATAAACAAATCAAAGGCGATCTAGAATGTAAAACTCTCACGTTTGTAAATCCTTAGGGAAATATTGGCGAAGTATCATTTTTTTTTTTAAGAATTCGCAGACAATATTTCACTATCACCTTAGAGGATGGGCCCCTGAAACCACAACTCTTATGTTAAACGAGTATGCAAATTACAGTTAACTATAGTTTTAAGTCATAATTTTGTTCTCTATATCGTAAAATATAAAGAGTAGAAACTTGGAACCAATCAAATGTTAAGTCCCTTTAATCCCCACTTGAAGTCATTCTCATTATTTGGGTAAGATATAGAAGCCATGGCCAAAAACTATTAAGCTTGTATTCTGCTTTTTAATGAATTAGCTTGGTTGCATCATTTTAACCGCTGAAATTCGCAAAGGACGTTAGTGAATAAACAGAGTAGATTGAAAAAGATGACCACGCAGTTTTGGAACACTAAATAAAAAATGGTACTAATTATTTTGAAGCTCAAATTCTTCTTTTGATCCAAGAAACTTCCAACACTAAATGAAGAGAGGATACTAACTCTTTAAAGCTCATATTCTACTTTGGGATCAAAGGAATTTCTTAATTTCTTATTTAAATATTACGAGCCGAAGACAACGAAAGCACAAACTTCATTAGACAAAATAGAAGTGGATATATAGATGGCACCTGACAAAATATCTTACTTCGTATAATGCTGGCTAAGCAATGGAAAATCGTCACACATTACATAACATTCAAATTGTACTTTATCTATGAAGGGGAATCAAGATAAGTCAGTCAATATTGTTCAACTCTAATTCAAGTACAGGATCGTCTTATTACTACAAGAAAGTGAACACAGTTTAGCTACCCACTTCCATCAAGCTGTCCATTGGAGGCGAGATGTGCCATGTATTGCTGCAGAAGGAAAACAAATAAAACATAAATGTTATCTAGATAATACCTTTTACTCTGTAATCGGTATACATATCAGAAATCTCCTTAAATTTTTTATGTTAAGGGAAACACACTTTACTAAAATAATTAGTCATAAGTGTGTGAAGCAAATGAGTTCTCCATCTCTAAAAGAATATGAGAAACAAAAAACGACAAGGATAGTAAAACCTCAGCTTAGAGGTTTGTTTGGCTGCAGTTTAACTCCATTTTTCTGTTTTGGGCATGAACAAGCTGAAACTTTAAAACTGAACAAAAAAGGTTTTCTTTCTTAGCCTCAAATGAAAAGCTTTCATGCTAAAAAGTTGCAGCCTAACAAGCCTTACATGAAACTGAACGAACTTTAATCTATGCGTATGTAACCATTTACTATAATGATTTGAAAACTTAAATGTAAATAAAATGAAGCATGGAAAGGATTTTCATTTCTAAATATGAAGAGTAAGGATCGAACCCATAACCTCCTACTTAGTTTTAGCAAAAGGAAATGACTCATACGACCATAAGAGGTATGACATCTGGCAATTCGTATTGTACTTGTAATTTTTTTTTAAATTTCTGGAAATACATGCAAGTAAATGCTTGCCTATGCATGAAACAACAGGTAGGCCACATAAAGGATACCTCAAACAAAACCTTCGAAAGAAAGTCACGTACTTTCGTCCAGACCTTGCGGGGGGGCTTGTTTGGTTACAGCCTAAGTTTTTTATATTTTGTTTTTCTAAGTTGTACTGTATTTGGCTGTCTGGCTAGCTCAATCTCTTTATATGAAAAACCTAGAAGTTTTCAACTTAAAACAAACTCATTATTCTTCTCACTCTCAAATAAGGCAGTTTATTCGATTAAAAGCTGCGACCAATCAAGCCCTGAATGTAAACTATGTGTACTCCAACTACTAGTTATCTAGACAGGGAATTAGAACTCAAAGAACAAGACACTCTAAAACTTGGCTAGCATACAAAAGAACAAACAAATGGTTATATATTCAATTCTGATACCTCTCAGGAAATATCTTTTTAGACATTTTGCACCACTAACTTCACTTGCATATGGAAAAAAAAGGGAAAACATAAAAGAGCTACTCAACTTTTCGGAACATATGCACATGGAGATTTTACTTAAAGAAACATCATATCGGAAGAAGTGGAACCTTAGTTTAAATTCACCTTGCTGAAGGCTTTGCTTGTTTTCAACTTTATGCTCAATATCTTATTTAGACTTAAAGGTTGTACCGCTTTTGGAGTCTTAACTTAAAAGCCGAGCTTGTTCACTTGAATAGATCTTTAAGTCTTAAGTTTAATGAACTTATCCTTTTCCTTATTCTCAAATATGCCACTTATCTCGATATAATTCCTGAAAGTAAATTATGTACACCCCACCCAGCTACTAATTCTCTACATAGGACAGTTATCTTTTGAACAATGCTGAATTTGCCAATTTATATGCATCCTGGTTCTTAGCTTTTAGAGTTTTTGCAACAATAGTATCACTCACGTACAAAAATAACGGAAAGAAGATTGAATGAGTAACTAAACTTACCGCATGATATGCATATGGAGATTTTCCTTGGCGATCAAAATGTTTAGACATGACGGACCACTCGACAGGCCCCCATTCTTCCTCTTCAAAGCAATTACCAAGTGCAGTTTTGTATAACTAGTGAAAAATTAAAACCTCAATTATCCCATGCCCAAGAATATCCGAGAAAAAAACATGTAAATCATGTTCAAGAAGGTACAACAGACCTTAGCAGTGTCAGTTAAAAGCTCGGTTCCAGCTGGGTAAGATGCATAATACTGGTCAGCTCTGGAGTACCCAGCTCTAGTCCTGTATATAGATCAAGAAAAGTATATACCATAACACACACTATAGAGAAGTGAATGTGTCAACATAAGGTGAACTTGAAGAACTATTTTACTCACGTATTGCTTGTATAAGCATAGGTTACGAGTGTGACAAAGCCATAAAATCCAGTATAAGATACGATTCGTCTGAACTTTTGGATCTTTAATATCTCCTTGCACCCATCATAGAGCCTCAAAAAAACCATAGTTTCAATATATGAAAACGACAATGTTCCTGAGGATCATCATATCTAGTTTGAGATATTGAACAATGCATCTTCTGTAGTTAATATCCCCTCTTTTAACCACTATTTTAGCGAAGCACAAAAACGTATACGAAATTACGCATAGAGATGCATAGACATAGACAGCATTTATACCGGTTACCTTCCATTTCAATTGGACCCAACTACTATTGCATTTGAAGTAAAGGCCTACAAAACCTCAAAGTTCGCCACTTTGAGAATTTGTCAGTTGTACACTAATTGATCAAAAGGATTTCCGAGACAAGACATCTCGAATAAGATACTTAAAAAACGTATTTAAACAAAAAGATTTTAAAGATCGAGTTCTCTATCTTAAATAAATAGAATCTTTCATTTTTTTTTCACTCTATATATAGGAAAAGTGTCTTTCGAGGTTTTTTCTTATATACTTATTCATAAACCCAACCGTAAAGCATTTTCCATTCATATTGCTTCTAGAACGAAATCACTCTCAAGGGATGAACAACCAATTAGACAAACACTCAACACGAATCGTGCCATTATAGTTATCCATGAATACTTAGGCGTTTCGAAGTGTTCATGCCTTAGGCTTTGTTTGGCAATTAATTTTTTTGTCCGAAATCAGGTTTTAAAAGAACTGTTTCAAGAATCCACTGAAAATCCAGATTTTTTTATTTTTAGATTATTTAACCTTTTTAGCCTAAAATCTGCATTTTGAAAGCTAAATAATACCAAACACCCACAGATTTTTAAAATCTAAAATCAGCTAAAATAATCTGATACCAAACGGACCCTTAGTGCCTTACGGAAAGTTACTAAATTCTCAAACATTGACATAAAATACTAATTTTAAGCTCAAAAAATGAATCCTGACCCATTTACAACGGGAGAATAAGCAAACAAAACTCAATAGTTGTCCGGCTAGACATTTTATCAAACACCTACAGAGCACTAAAAAAAGAAAACTATGAAAAAGTGTGTATTAAACACTTTGGTGGTATAAATCCAGCGTTACACAAATATGAAAAACCAACAACAAATTAACAGCTTTAAGTAGGGGTGGGCAAAGAATCCACAAGCAGTGTCTAAAAAATAATCAATCCGTACCGCCCCAATCCGCTATATATTTTTGCAGGTTGGTTTAGGGTTCCGTCCCAACCCGTAATATATATATATAATTATAATATATATTTTTATATATATACATTGTGGTGTATTTCAAGATACCAAACTTCCATTCTTGTTATATTGGTTATAATTTATATTTCTCCTTGAAAAATTCAATTTATTTTGAAATTTATGTTAAGGGTTAATTCATGTTTTCTGTACCCAACTATCGCCTTTTAACAATTTGCATACTCAACTATTATTTTTAACAATTTACATACTAAATTAACAGCAATTGATCAATAATCATACTCTGGGTGACATGTCAGCAATTAAAGAAACAGTTGGCAAAAAAACTGCTTACGTGTGCTTATCAATATTACACGGCAGCAATTAAACAAGCACCACAAATTTAAAATTTACCAGGAAATATTTTTCACACAGCTTCAAATATATCATTTCTAAATCAATCAAATCAGCACACACTAGCTGAACCAAATTATCTGCCGGTTAAAACAAATCAATTCAGCACTAGGAAACAATTACCCATAATTAAAAAACAGTACTGCTAATTAGTAATTAATAAGCAAACAGCCAAACAACTTCATAATTAAGCATAGATACCAACAAAACAAAAAAACCATCTTGGCCAAAAGTAAATAAAAAAATAAAAATCACTGTCTTATTGAACTTATCAGAACCTTCATCAGTGACTTTTCATTTAGTAGCAAAAAAATTAACTAAAAAACCCCCCAAACTTGTCCATAGTAAACAAAATCACTTTAGGAACCCAAACATATAAATACAGAGATCCAAAAAGAGAATAAAAAACAGATCTTTATCCCAATAAATCATCCAAACACAAAACCATAAACAAAAATAAAAAATACCCAATAAGTAGAAATCTAACCTGATTGGACAAACCCTATATTTGTTTTTCGTAAATTAACTTAATTGCGTATATAAGCCGCTGAAATAGAGGTGGGTTTTTTTTTCTTTTATAAAAAAGACAATTAAAATTATAGTTAAGAGTGTTTGAAGTGATTTAATACTACTGTATATATATATATATATATGTATATATATATATATGTATGTATATTACCTGGTGAGATTTCACCTATATATGTATGTATATTACCTGGTGAGATTTCACCTATATATTATATACACGTATAGAGAGAGGATGTTTTGGGTTAACAGACAGGTGTTTCTTTAATTGCTGCGTGCAGTTTTTTTTTTTTTTCTCACATGTCAACCAAAGTATAAAAATTATGTTAGTGATCCTTAATTTAATATGTAAATTGTTAAAAATAATAGTTGAGTATGTAAATTGTTAGAAGACGATAATTAGGTACAGAAAACATGAATTATCCCTTATGTTAATTATGCAAACTATGAAAAATAAAGTATAAAAATGAAAATTTTGGCCTGTATCATTCTGCTATACAGTTTGTCATAGGTACCGGTTTTGTGCCACACTAGATTTTTCGACCATAATGTTTTATGTGTTTAGCACTGGGAATGAATATCGATTGCATGAAAACGAAAAATTCAAGGCATACAAATGGGGAGTGTTTTAGGATATTATTGAACTATTGCGCCTTATATTACGGACTTTACTAGGGGTCCATGGTTGAGCTTGTAACCCTACCCTCTACTATATAAAGAGGCTTACAGTGTCTTCTATCATACACATTCATTCTAATTAATAAAGACTTACCGTTCGCTCTCTAATTCTGTCTCTATATCTATACTGACCTAATAAGACTCATAACAGTTTTTACTTTGTAGTATTATCATACTAATTGTTATTAAAAACACACTTTTTTAGATCTCAATAGCAAAATTGTATGTCTCAAACATATTTTTCTAAACTAAAAAATAAGCGGGTAGAAAAATACGGGTTGCGGGTCGGGTTTTGAAGAACCCGACCCAACTGCCATCCCTAGACATGCCCTTCTACGGCTTTTAGTTAAAACAGTTTTGAAATAAATGCATCTCTGTTTTTATTTTCTCAGAATGTGGAATTTCTGATATTCTTATTACTTAGTATAATAAAAGTACACCAATATTAGGACTGGTAGACTGATGAACATCAAAGGGTCAGCTTTTGTTCGGCTAATAGAGAAAGTGATTAAGGATCTATATATATTGAGATCTAATCCTTTTAAGTTTTAATTATTTAGATAGTACTATATACAAATATTTCGGAAGTGCTCTTAGAGAGAGAGGAAAATGATGGTTAGTGACGGAGTTAGTTAAGATAGAAGTATAGGGTGCGGGTAGTGGCGGACCCTGAGTACAAACGAAGTGAGGGCGGAATTATACAAAATTCTGAGATTTTTTATATCTATACTAAAATCCAACCAAACACGGATAGTAAACAAATTTGACAGAGTAAGAATAACGATATAATTTTAAATTAGCGATATAATAGTTTAAAACAAAATAAACGCTAGTTAAAAGATTTGAGCTCGATAGCTCTAGCACTTAAATCAAACACTTATACTCTATGCTAGTGGCATAAGTTAGAAAATATTTACATTAAATATTATATATCTACACTGTTTACATAATATATAGTAGAAAAAACCGATTTTTTTTCTCTTGTTCCGGACAAGGGGGGTGCTTGACCCCCTTGCATATGAAATGATCTGCCCCTGGGCGCGGGCGGGAGGGAGGGAGGGAGAAGGGGGGGGGGGGATGGGGATGGGTTGGAGATTTTAAAAAAAGAGTGAGGCTAAACCGCATTTTCCACAATACAATTTCAAAATTTATAATATTGGGGTGTGATTTTTAAAAATATGCGAAGGGTCATAGCCCCTACCACTTGGTCGTGACTCGTGTAGGTTTGGGTATCTATTAGTTGCTTCAAAACTCGTTTTCAAAATACGACCACCAAAAAACCATACATCTCGATCGCATTTAGATATCACTACAAAATAATGTTTGATTTAGTGAGAGTCAAAAGTTGTCACAAGTCTGTCGCTAATTTAAAAAGCTGTCACAAATCTGTCGCAAATTGACTAAACTGTCACAAAGCCGTCACAAAAACCGTCGTTAATAAGCTCGTAACAAAAAATACCGTCACTAATCCCGTCGTTATTTGGATATTTTTTTGTAGTGTATTGTTACTCAATAACCATCTCCGAGTATAAATGGTTAAAGAACCGTACGATATGGAAGGTACATCATCCTAACTGTTACACTCTCGGACTTGGCAAATTTGGCTAGATGAGAATGGGGTTGACCGGTAGTAGAGCATGTGCTTAATAAGCTTGATTGTTCTACAAACTAAACTGCTAATGTGGATAAGAATATAATCAAAATTCACTTGTCGTTTGGATGTTAATTGTCTACAAACGGAAAAGAAAGAGGGGTGGGGTTTTGTATTGTTACTACTTATGTGGAAAAACAAGATAATGTAATTCTAAATACTCGGTCGTTGGAGAGTCACAATTATTATGTTGTATTGTAATTCTTCAGAGCAGGTTTGATTTAAAAACAAAACAATCAATTACAGTACAGTCAATTATGTTATTTTTTGCGGCAATTGAAGCGATTGTTGCTATAGGTACCCTCATAATTCATCTGAAAAGTTTAGTTGATGACACGGAACGGTGCTATTCATATTTTTTAAACACGTATGAAGTAATTTAAAAAAAATAAAAATGCTACTACTATTACTACTATTAAGAAGAGAAAAAGTCATGTTATTCTCAACACTAATTACTATTTTAATCGTTCTAGTTATTTATTTATACATATCGTTTATTTGTGTTCCTATTCAAAAATATGTGGTCAAAATTTGACATTAACGTTTGAATACAAATTTTTAGAAGATAGCAGTACAAGTCACGCCACGTAATAAAACCAAAATAAAAATATACTATAACCCTAGTTGATGCTATACTAAATTTAAATATTAGAGTAATTAAAAATAAGAAAAATTGTTAAATCTAAAAATACAATCCACTAAAAAGACAAATAAAAATATAATAGAACCCTAGTTGAGTCTAAGCTAAATTTAAATATTAATTAAAAATAAATTTTTTTGTTAAATCTAGTATTATTAACGATCAAAACTCTTAATGAGCTGGATATGCGAGATAATGTGGGTTGATTTTTTAGATAAAAAAAATGTTTAAGTAAAATCATTTTCCAATTGAAAAAACTGCTGTTTGAATACTGTGCGCAATAATTGTAACTTTTTAAGGGTAGTGATATGTACACAGCCTCACGACAGATTGGTTCATCGATCGCAGATGTCGGTTTGTATACCATGCATTTAAATATGCAGTGCTATACCATCTAGGTGCACAAACCTGCGAGATCATCAATCAGTGAACCGATCTATTAGCTGGTCCGTGCACATAAAATTACTCCTAATTTTAATATATTTTCGGCTCATGGTCAGATTGGCCCGATTTTCGATTTGAACCAACCACTAATCATGATAAATACTGTAACTGCGCCTCCATTAGTATGTCCAAATTCAAAATCATAACATAGATTTTCCAGTGAGAAAAAACAAATACAAACAAGTAAATTCAATAAACAAGAAGCATGTTCGAAATAAATTCTGCAACAAAGAGAAAACATGAGGAGAAGTCACATAAATTAACCATGATCAAAAGTTAGTAAGTCCAAAAATTTGGCAATATGCAAGAACATAAATTAATTTTGCAAAATAATGAAAATCTTCCGTTACAATATATATAATCTCCATTTTTAATAATATAACATCATCATCATTCGACCCCCTCCGATCTGATATTCTTTACAGGCTTGCAGCTTGCATGGCAATTAGAGAATATTGTTTACAAGTCCTTGTGAACCCATAAAGGCTGTGCAGATATTGTTTTTTGGTAGTTGAGCATGCATGCATAATCCTTTATTGTATCTCGCCGTCTCTGTCTCCTCCTTAAAGTAACAGGAAGGCAGCCTCTGAAGAGGGAATATAACGTTATCCATGATTGAAGTTTTCCGTTTCTCGCTACTTTTCATTCTCAAGCATGCCTTTTGTGGAACCAGTTGGAACTCACAATTCGGTCACAGTACTGCAAATGCAGCAAATAAATCGGCCATTAGTAGTTAATTTTCATGAGTTCCTCAGTGAAGCACTTATTACAAGCGAGCAATTAAAGTATTATCTTGCACTAAAATAATTATGTTGCCGTATTTAGACGTTTGAGTAACTGAAATGTTTCATAAATTATAACTGCTTTCTGCAATGTATTTGTACTTAACCTTTCACTCATCATTCTAGTGCAAACCTTACACACGATAAATCTGTAACAAGAAAAGGTTGCAGTCATTGTCTGTTGATCGGAAAATACGAATTGTATTGCGAACCGAATGAATAATGAAGCTTACAAGATAAGCGGAAAACACATATCTGTGGATGAACCAGGAGAAATAATAGCATAGAAGATAAAAAGAAAATGCTAATTCTTGCCAAATTTTCAACCTAAAAATCTTACCCGCTGATGTGACGGATCAGGTGGACCAATAGTTTTATTTGTGATTTTGAAAAACAATTTTAAAAGAATACATAATTGGTACACTTAATCCGCCACATCAGCATGTAATGAATTTTGGGTTAAAAAATTGGAAGAATTACAAATAGACATAACAATAAACTTAATTACAAAAAAAAAAAACTCATCTATGTGTATTTTTTTACAATTAGTTATATTTATTTACTTACAATTAGTTACATATGTCATAAAAAATAAAAAATAAACAAAAAAATTGAAAAAAAATATTAAAAAATCAAAATTTGTGTAAATAGTATCAAACAGGATTAGACATGATTGTTCATGATTAAATAAGATTAAACAAAATTATACAGAATTTGATAGGATTTAGACAGGATCAAACAAGTTTAGACATACATGCATGATTGAACAAAATTAGACACGATCACACATATTTTTTTTTTTGTATAAAATGTATTTTTTAAGATTTTGGTTTTTTTAATTTTGGTTTTTAATTTTTTAATTTGCAAATTTTATTTTCGATTTTTTTGGATTTTTTAATGACATACGTATCTATTTGTAACACTGCAAAATAATGTTTGATTTAATGAGAGTCAAAATCTGTTACAAGCATGTCACTAATTTAAAAAACTGTCACAAATCTGTCGCAAATTGACTAAACTGTTACAAAACCGTCACAAAAACCGTCGTTAATAAGCTCGTAACAAAAAATACCGTCACTAATTCCGTCGCTATTTTGGTATTTTTTTGTAGTGTAAATAAGTTTACAAAAGATATAATTTTTTGTAAAAGTGTTATCAAGTTCAAAACAAACGGGTTTTTTGTAAATAAGTTTATAAATATGTACTAAATTGTCATTTTTCTAAAAATTTAGATGGGTATAGCAACACTCAAGATAAAACTAACCGTCTTTCAAGTAGCAAAGATGAAAGGGGTGATATCTGGGCGCTTATCCTCGTAAGGGGGGAATCAAACGCTGGAAATTTCTGAAGAATAACGAAAATTTGAGATAGCATTTTGTAATGAAAGGTTGGGTGTGTGTAACCAATTGAAAGTAAAACTAATGCATTTCCAATTGAAAGACCGGGTGTATAACCAGATACAATCTAGAAAAAAAACATGAAGTTTGTCTCCCTTGATTAAGTGCTTTGAATTCCAGCACATGCACTTATCGCACTTGAGAATCCTATATTATCCGATCAGATTTGTATTCGAAAATCTTAAGAGCTTTGACAAACATATTGTGTTGTGCATATCGAGCAATCATAGGTGTCCACACCTAGTCGAACACAATAAAGCTTCCAACATGCTCCACAAACAAATCCCCGGCATGACAAATATACTAAAAAACCTTGAAAATATAGTCATATAGATATAAAACTCAAAGTATATCTTACCCCAATCTAAGAAAACTAAGATCAATACCGTAACTTGGGAGAACGTGAAAACTAGTTTAGAAAAAATTAGTAACTCGCTGCGTAAGTATCCAAACAATATGATTTCAGTTTCTTTATAACCCGTATAAGTCTCAAATACATTTCCAAATTTTGGTGTTACCATAGGAAACTTTTTCATGGGTGAAAATATTATTTTTTCGAGAGTCAACAAACCAGGAGAAAAAAAAACATTATACTATCACCTTTAAAAACTCATAACTCGTCAACCGTATGCCCGACTTCCACGATTCAAGCTGGAAAATATCTGCTAAAGTTTCGCCTAACTTGTCACCAAAATTCAACAAAATAGATGCCTGTTTAATGTTCAAACAATCAAATTTTCTCTATGGAACCGAATCTTTGCAACAAAAAACTACACAGCTTATCCAACATTTAAAGAAACCCCTGTTTGTGGAGTCGATATGAGTATGATTGGCTACCATTGTACCAAATTTCTCGTCAAAAATACTTTGTTTGCTAAATGAACGTTTCACTTTTCAAACCGCATTGATTTTTCGCTTTTATTATTACTTCATGTTTAGGTTTTCGTACGGAATAAAAATCAAACACTTTGGTGGACTATCAAAATCCTCATATTTCATACGGTTGACTCTCGGGACATTCGAATTTCATAAATTTATTTCAACAATAACTCTTTTTTTTCGCTAGCATTATTAATCGTGAATATATTATTTATTGCATACTCATCATTAATATTGCCCATGGCATCATACTTATAATGAATGTTTAATATTTTCAAAAGAATTGCATCCTTGATTATCCCAAAATCAGTCAAGTGAATTTTTTTCAAAGTAATAAAAACTGATATCATGTATAGGAAAATCATCGTACTAGTCGTAAATATGATTTTCTTTTTTACTTATTAACTCTGAACTAATTTATTTTGAGCGATAATCAACAACGCAATAACTTTAAACCAGATTTTGATCCTATATTTTCAAAGAAATAATTCTCCTCAAAAGTAAATTCCATATTTGTAGTTACTTGAGTAAAAAAGCGAGGAGGCTTTGCCTTTTCCCTAGAATCCAACCCCCTTTCAATCTCACCCGTGGGTGGGTCCCATATGGACTCCGTTCTTGTCCCCCGTCACCGTCGCTGCCTCTGCTTCAAATCATTCCACAATTGCATGCAAAAAATTTAATACGCTTTTGGTCCTTCAAAGTTCTAATAATTTTTTTACTTCCAACGCGTCGATTTGTTCTATACCCATTTTTTATGTAACCCTATTTCCACATATCCATATAAGATCGGTTTTAAATCCGGTTCGATTTTACATTTCGGTTTTGGATTTAAATCCTGTTCGGTTCTAACTTGCGGTTTCGGTTCGGTTTTCGGTTTATTTTCAGAGAACCGAAACCGAACTAATTATGGTACTGGTTCCGGTTCCGGTTCCGGTTCCGGTTCGGTTCACTACATTATAAATTTAAAACCGAACCGATCGGTTCGGTTCCAATTTGGTCTGGTTTTCTGGTTTTTTTCCGCACCCCTAGTTCGCAAGGAGAACCTGTTTTGGTACCAAATAATGGAAAGCAATTTTTGAAACAAGAATTTAAAAGAAAATATAACCGATTTGTAAAGAATTTAAGGAGAAGAGAATATGATACTATCATATAATAAATAGGAAAAGGGACGAGAAAATAGAAGAATCAATCGAAGAATGTGGGAATTAAGTTGATCGAAAAAAAATCTTTTGCCACTTTTATTCATATTCAACATAAAAACACTAATGAGAATTAGGATACTCTAGCCGTAATGGCAAACTGGAAATAACAAAAAAGGACAAATAAAAAAGAAATAAAAACAAGTTCAATTAAACGAAAAAACAAATAAAAACAATAAAATAGGACCTCCTCTTATGTGCACAGACACACCCGGCCTCATCAATATCCGGTCGATCTCATCACTAAAGTTTTTTTATTTAATTAATTTATGAATCCTCATATTGATTGGCTGATCGAGTTCTGACTCTAGTCATAACGGATGCATATTAAACCTTTGATTACTTGGGAAATTCATCTTGGTCCATCTAGATCTAAGTACGAGTTGTAATTTGCAATAAAAGTAATATTTCGTAATTTAATAATTTTATCAATTTTGTATTTTTTTTATACTAAACACTAGAATGTCTCGTCTGTTAAATCATATTCTAATAATAGAATATAGTGACTTAACGTGCTGCAGTTTGGCCGCAGGGCCGGATTTTGGTCTAGCCCCTCAAAAAACGTATATTTTTAAGGTCTCTGTTTGGTAAAATATTAAATAAATATATATATAATTTCATTTCTATAATCAATAGTTATTTGTGGCTGAGTGGTAGATTTTCTTACTAAAGTGTCTACGACCCATGTTCAAGTCTTTGCGGAGATAATATTTTGTTTTTTTTATTACATTATAGAATTTACTAATTTAGTACACTAATAAATCATTTAATTTTATATAAAATTTTATGTTGTCTCCTATATTAAAAAAAACAAGTAAGTATTAGATTTGTTGAATAAATAACAGATTTGGTCTCTGAATTCATTTTAAAAAAATTATAGTATAATTTTAGTTCGAATACGAAGTTTGTAAAAAATTTGCTTCGTATCATTGATTTTTTTTGTTAAATGTACTCAACTTATTGCATCTAATATTTTCTATCTTAATATTTTACAATATTTTAATCGTATCTTATAAGTTTTATTATATAAAAAAAAATTATGGAGAAAAAAAGCCCGGTTTTTAAGATGGCCTAATGCCTCCAGAACTCTGAAAACGGGCCTGAGTTTGGGGAAGGGGTCTCCATTTTGTACAGTCATTGAGTTAGACTGTATAATGTACAGTCATTTTTACAACCATTAGATTAAAAAATAAGGCTTAGATGATATATTTTCAATAACTAATTTAATTTTTTAATTTTTATTATACATTAGATAAATTATGATTTTTATTATACAATTTTTATTACAATTTTTCAATTTTTCTAAACCTTTGAAAAGAAAAGGAATCATTCTATATCTGTAAGCGCAATTATCAAGCACTCGTTCGTACGTACATCAACAAACTGAAATGGCAGTCTCCTGATGGTACTTGTTGAGAGTCTTGAGACCATTTCAAGGATATACCTGGTTAGTGGTTTCTTAACTATAAATGTTTAAACAAGAAAATTTGTTGAGTTTTTTGCCAAAATGGTCCAGTGGACCACTTAAATTCCCAGAATGGGCTATCTTTCTGAAATATTCCCAGAATGGTCTACTTTCGAAAAACGACCGATCGAAATGATTAAAACGACCGGTCGTTTTATTATTGAACTTTTTGAAACAATTTGGACAATAAACGATCGGTCGAATTGGACAATACGACCGGTCGTTTTTCAGACAAAAACGATCGGTCGTTATGTACATTTCGATCGGTCGTTTTTCAGAAATACTTGTACTTAAAAAACTCATCTCATTTACCAGACCACTGTAAAAATAAAAAAAAAGCAGAGCTCTTAGATCATTTTAGGGCAAATCTCAGATCTCTTCCAAAACAGGTAAAAACTCAATATTTTGTGTTGTTGTTGGAGTATTATTTGAGTAAAATTGTTAATTTTACCGTGTGGTTATCGAAATGAAAAATCCTACAATTATGTGTTATTGGGGAGGTACGATAATGGAAACTACTAGCGAGGGGTTATCTTATGATATTTCTTATAAAAAAATTTTTAAGGTATCTAGAAACACGACATACGACCAATTTTTGGAAAAATTGTTTAAGGTACTTGATGTATCATCGACTTCAAATCGTTTGAGTTTAACATGTCGTTATCCATATCTGACTACACTTACTGAGTTTAAATATATGCGATTGGCTGTTGATGATAATGATTCGTTGGAAACCATGCTTGAGTTAATAGAAGAAAATGGAAGAACGTTTATAGAGTTATATGTTGAAATTGAGCAAGTTTACTCTTCTGATCAAGATTACGGGTTGTATTATAATATTCTTTCCACTAATGAAATCGGTACATCAAGTGGAACACCCATTCGACAAGAGCCAATGAATGAAATCGGTACATCAAGTAGAACACCCATTCGACAAGAGCCAATGCTAGAGGTATATTCTGAGAACAACGAACCAGATTTGACACATTTGGATGCAGTGTGTCGATTGGCAGATAATATTGGTTGGTCGATAGAACTTGGGGATGAACCAGAGGATGAAGATCCGGACTTCAATATTAGCGAAAACGAGTCTGACGATGACGAAGAAAATGTACAAGAAGTTGAGTACGAAGAATTATCATCTGAAATGGGCTTGTATATGGATGAGGATGAAAACGACCAATCAAGTGGGTCACAATTGGCGAATAATACTATTCCCGATGAAATTCCTATGCATCAACCAATGTCAAGTTTGTTTAATGAACCGTTCGACACTCAAGAAAATTATAGTAACCAGAGACGAAATTATATGATGTATCCTGGATTTTGGGATCCTCAAGTTAATGATCCTTTTATTGGTCTTTTATTTAGGGATAAAGAAATGTTGAAAAAGGGAATAAAACTTTGGTCAATCAAACGTAACATCCATTTTTCCACTAAAAGTTCGAAGGCAAAATTTTGGAAAATTCGTTGTAAACTGGCCGAAACTCAACAATGCAAATGGAAACTACGAGCTTCACTAAGAAAGAAACATGGATTTTTTGAAGTGTCGGTGTACAACGGTCCTCATACATGCATTCATGCCGAGCTTACAACTGATCATCCACAGTTAGATTCCAATCTTGTTGCCCAAACCATTCGAAATGCCATCACAACTAATCCTATGATGAAGATTTCATTAGTTAAAGAGATTGTGAATGCCCGCTTTGAAATGTCAGTTTCATACAAAAAAGCTTATTTGGGTAAACAAAAAGCAATCGCAGAGATATTTGGTAATTGGGAAGACTCGTATAAGGTTTTACCTAAATTTATGAAAGCGCTTCAAAAGTATAATCCCGGTACCGTTGCTTCTTATGAGACCACGCCAGTTTACGATGTGCTAGGAAATCTAGTGGGTGAGGTATTGAACAGGTTTTTCTTCACATTTAAGGTCGTTATTGATGCATTTCAGTATTGTAGGCCAGTTATCGCTATTGATGCTACTCACTTATATGGGAAGTATAAAGGTAAGATTTTGTTGGCCATGGCATCGGATGCAGATAATCATGTTTTTCCCATTGGTTGTGCATTTGTTGCTGAGGAGAGTACAATTTCGTGGAGCTATTTTCTTTCTAACATTATGCGACATGTGATTAAAGAGCGCGTGAATATTTGTCTAATTTCGGATAGACATGCTGGTATTCTAAGTGCAGTGAGAGGAGTTTGGCGTGGTCAAGGTTTTGTTCATCGATATTGTTCAAATCATTTTTTGGATAATTTTAAGAAAGCTTTCAAAGGAGATACTGACTTACACAAGTTAGCGGAGAACGCCATTTGGGAATTACAAGAAAGAAAATTGAAAAGAATCATGGAAGCAATAAAAGTCATGAATCCTCAAGCATATCAATGGTTGATAAGAGAGCCTGCGGAAAAATGGTCATATTTTCATGATAAAGGGAGGCGACATGGTAACATGACCACAAACATGGCTGAAATTTTCAATAATGTTTTAAAAGCTGCTCGTAATTTACCAATCACTGCTGCTGTGCAGCTTATTTTCTATAAGTTGGTACACTATTTTTGCGAGCGGAAAAAGATAGTAATCGGGATGAGAAACAGCGGCACAAGATATGGTCCCAATATCCTTAAAATTTTAGAGAAACGTAGGTCGGACATTGGTCATACCAATGTTACTTTCGATTATGAAAGAGGGGTTTATTCCGTGTGTACAAGTTCAAGAAATTCCAGGGGAGGCAATACTCAAGTTGTCGACTTTTCACTTTGGCAATGCGATTGCGGTAAGTGGCAGAGTGATGGAATCCCTTGTTCACATGTGTTTTCCGTATGCGCTGCAAACCGTCTTGATTGGGAAGCTTACATAGTAAAATATTACAGTCTTGAATCATACGAAGGTACGTACTCGGCGCAATTTTGTCCTCTTCGGCATCAAGACTATTGGGATTCATGTGATAGATTATTTCTTCCGGATGTTACTCTTTTAAGAGAAAGGGGTCGTCCAAGATCTACTCGTATTCATAATGGTATGGATCAGTCGGAGAGACGAGCACTTATGAGATGTTCTAGTTGTCAAGGGCGAGGACATGATTGTCGTAAGTGTCCGTATCCAATACGTGCTCGACGCTTATGATTTTAGCTGTAGCTTAAACGAGACAATATGTATAATTTTCCGATTGTAATTGTCTTTTTTAATATGAAATATCTATATTTATTCTCAGCGTTTTGTCATACTGTTTTTTGAGAAGATAAACTGTTTGTTAAGTATGAGAGTAAATAAATAAGTGCAATTAACATAAAAATTAGAATGAACAACATAAATAAATAAGTGCAATTAACATAAAAATTAGAATGAACAACATAAATAAATAAGTGCAATTAACATAAAAATTAGAATGAACAACATAAATAAATAAGTGCAATTAACATAAAAATTAGAATGAACAACATAAATAAATAAGTGCAATTAACATAAATATATATATTTGATTGATTTTATATATATTTTTATATTTTTATATATTTTTCTTGCCAAATCAGTGTCGGAAAGTGCAAACGACCGATCATAATTTTGAAACGACCGATCGTTTTTTAATTGTGCTCACTGGAAGAATTTTGTACAAAAACGACCGATCTCTGTGAAAAACGACCGATCGTTTTTACACAGACGACCGATCGTTCTGCAAAAACGACCAATCGTTTTTTAAGTGTGCTCACTGGAAGAATTTTGTACAAAAACGACCGATCTCTGTGAAAAACGACCGATCGTTTTTACACAGACGACCGATCGTTATGCAAAAACGACCAGTCGTTTTTTAAGTGTGCTCACTGGAAGAATTTTGTACAAAAACGACCGATCGTAGTGAAAAACGACCGATCGTTTTTACACAGACGACCGATCGTTATGCAAAAAACGACCAGTCGTTTTTTAAGTGTGCTCACTGGAAGAATTTTGTACAAAAACGACCGATCGTAATTCAAAAACGACCGATCGTTTTTCTGTTTTTCAGCCTTTTAACTTCTTTCAAACCCTAATTCTATTTTCATTCAACAAATATATCACCCTCTCTCTCTTCCAAAATCGCCTCTTTCTATCAAAATCTATCAAAAATCTCTAATAACTACATATATATAACCCAATTCTCTTATTAATCCTTATAATCAACAATCGATTGCTTCCGTTTCTTGAAACCAAGTTTTTTTTTCAAAATACGAACTTTTCAAAAACCCTAATTTTTTTAAAATTCCAACCATGGTTCGCACCAAGAAAGCTCAACCACACCTCGTCGACGACCATGAGGACGACTACGTGCCTCCGTCCCCGAGCCGCCCCCGTGTTCCTCGCGGTCGACGAACCGGCTCCTCCACCGCTCCACCATCGGGCCCCGGTGCCTCTTCCGGCTCTCTTCCTCCTCTCTATCCATCTACAATGGGTAAAAGAGCTATCTTGACTAATTTTACCATAGATATGCCTTTATTCGTTGAACGTTTTCCTCTTCTCATGCAAGATTTAAACTTTCAAAAACTCAACGTAATTCTTACTCTAAAAGAGCCTTTCTTCATTGAAAATATATATGAATTTTACCATAACCTAGTTCTTGATAGGGGTCATGATGACGCACTCCGCTTGCGTTCATCGTTTAATGGCCAGGCCTTCGTTTACGGTATAGACCGTTTACGAAATCTTCTACACCTCGATGCTGCGGGGGTGTACGAGCAAAGTGACGAACTTTGCGAAATGCTAAACATCGTTAATTTTACCGATTTCAAAGATGAGCTATTTCATCCCGCCCACAACAATCAATCTAACAAAGCCCACGGCCTTCTATTTAGAAATAAATTAGCCTACCACATCCTCTCTCACATCGTCCTCCCTCATACTTCAAATTTCACGGATGTTACCAATGAGTACATCTTCCTTCTAGGGTGCATCCATCGCCGAGTCAAGCTTGACTTCGCGACTCTCATATTCTTTAAGATGGATTCGCTCAAAACGAAATCTAAGAATGGGCTACCTTACGGTGCCTTGATTTCGGCCATCTTAAAGGACCTAAACCTTGTTCCCGGTGGAACCCTTTTCAAGAATAAGGATAAACACATTTGGGACACCTCTTATCTTGCCCAAATGTCAATAAAATTCAACACTACCGCCAAGACCATTACTTGGTCCGGTAAACGGGTGTCCGGCCCCGACTACACTACTCTTTCCCCCGAAGAGGAAGAGTATGTCGGCCCTAAGGCCACACCGCAAGCCGCTCGTGAGGACGTGCCTATTTCCTCCGAGTCCCTTCCCCCGTCTCACATTCCTTCCTCTTCTCGTCCCACTCGAGGTCGAGGAAAAGCTCAAGTCGGATCTTCCAACCGTCCTCCGCGCACCGAACAATTCTACGACGATCTATATATCGACCAATATCAAAATGCGCGAATCCACCGACGCATGTTTCGATCCATGAACACAAGTCAAGAAGACTTGGATGAAATTGATAGGATAAGCGCCGAGCAACGGGCAAAGTTCTACGGGTATTTTCCCGATCTAGCCGGTCCCGACGATGACGCCGACGAAGAGGACAACGCGACCTCCCACCGCGACTAGGCTGTTATTTTATTTTTGCGTTGTATTTCATTTGTTTTTCATTTATGATGTCAAAGGGGGAGAAATACCTCTCTTTTATTTTGCGTTGTATTTCCTTTGTTTTTCATTTTCTTCCAACGTTGTTTTTGATGTAATAAGTAGCAAACGCTTTGCATTTATGTTATGAATCTTTTTTATGTTATGTTGCTATTTATCATTACGTGTTAATTTATATGACGTTGTGAGATTGCGTATTTATAATTCTACAAATGCGATTTTGATGTTATTATAACTTGTGCGCATATATATCTAGTTGATTGGGTTATTTTTGTTGTTTTCATTTGTTGCGATTGACCGTTTTTATGTTATGAATCTTTTTTATGTTATGTTGCTATTTATCATTACGTGTTAATTTGTATGACGTTGTGAGATTGCGTATTTATAATTCTACAAATGCGATTTTGATGTTATTATAACTTGTGCGCATATATATCTAGTTGATTGGGTTATTTTTGTTGTTTTCATTTGTGGCGATTGATCGTTTTTAGGCAAAACTATGGCCAATTTTTCGCTTGCATTTTATCGTTCGTTTTCCTTAATCGTTTAGATTTGTTTAATTTCGTTTTAAATCGGATGTTGTGACATTTCCTTGTTTTAAATCGGATGTTTAGTAAAACGTCACCTACACATCTTGTACCTAACATATTAATTTACGACATCATTTTATGTTATAATACTAGTCTAGTGCATAAATCTTTCGAAAAATCCGATCCAACACTCTCGTACTAAACATATTAATTTACGACATCATTTTTTAAGAGATCATGTTCAAAAAGGGGATCATGTTTTTATATATTTTTTGTCAAATCAGTGTCCAAAACTGCAAAAAATCCTTGTTCTGTAAATTCTTTACAGTCGATCGGTCGTTTCTGAAAAACGACCGATCGTTTTTCAACAGACGACCGATCGTTTTTCAGAAACGACCGATCGTTTTAGGTATGATTTATTCCAGTGAGTTCAGACCAAAAACGACCGATCGAAATGTACATAACGACCGATCGTTTTTGTCTGAAAAACGACCGGTCGTATTGTCCAATTCGACCGATCGTTTATTGTCCAAATTGTTTCAAAAAGTTCAATAATAAAACGACCGGTCGTTTTAATCATTTCGATCGGTCGTTTTTCGAAAGTAGACCATTTTGGGAATATTTCAGAAAGGTAGCCCATTCTGGGAATTTAAGTGGTCCACTGGACCATTTTGGCAAAAAACTCAAATTTGTTGGTTTCCCATTAAATATCAAATTATGTTAGTAAAAAGAGTAATATTTGAGAATTGCAAGAATTTATGCACCCGGTTTCCAAATGTATAGTTTTCTGGCAATTGTTGCTAATGCTATGTCTGTTTGTTGGAAAATAAGTAAGAAAAAAAAGTAAAATATTTTGAATGTTTGTTTAGCTGGACAATTTCTTATTTAGGGAAATATTTTCTTGAATTGATGAATGTCAAGGAAAATGAATCCCTCCAAATTTGACTGAAAGAGAATTTCCAAAGGCGATATAAACAAAAAGTACTATATAACGATAAATGATAAGTACGTTCTATAAGAAAAACCTTGTAAGGTTAAAACTTAAAAATATATTACGACTAACACACAACTGATTATTGATAACTTAGAAGTACTTAAAGTACGCCAAAGCCTAAAGTAACTAATAGTGACAGAGGTTAATACTTTATATTTAAACAATTGCAAGTAAAAAGTAAAAATTTTGCCAGTCAATTTTAACTTATGCATTAAAACCATTTACGCATAAAGCAATTGGATGATCTCTAGTATTTAAGATATAATATTGTTAAGGACAAAAGACATTGGATGATCTAGAATTTAAAATTCAACTGATCATTGAATAAATTTTCTACTTGAAGTAGAATTTCTAAGTAAAAAGTAACTGATCATATAGTCCTAAACAATTTTGTAAACAAAGAAAAATATAAACTTCAATTAAAAGTATGTGACTTTTAAGTAAACGAAACTTAGCAAATAAATTAGTTTTATTTTATTTGGATTCAAATGTTCAAGAGATACGCCTGACTTTTGAGTAGACCAGTCACCAAACATTCGAGACATCATTAACAAGAATTTAAAAAAATGTAGCCTCTTGAGTTTAAACATTTAAACTACTTTAGCAGTGTGTACAATTCACTTTAATTTAAGTTTTAACAATTCAATTTTATAGACCAGATTTTTGGCTTCCCAAGTAACAAGACAACAAACATTGACAAAAGATAAGATATGGTATATTGTTTACTACTATACTTTGGTTTTATAATTTTTTTGGATCTTACATAACCGATATATGGAGCTGTCACGGACTAACTGGCAGTATGTGATGAATGAAGGACCTCTTGGTTATAACCCACCGGCCATATCCACCTCCATTTGCCACAAATGCAACTATGTATGCCAAAATTAATGATAGGTCCAGATTTTGCAATTTGTTTATCTCTAGGTTCAAGAAAAGAACAAATATTTTCAAAAAGTGCAACTATTTCTAATATCTGCGAAAACTATTCCCAATAGATCAACTATAAACGGTGACTAATTTTCTCATTTTCTTATTATAGTGTGTATCTCTTTCTCTCAAAGGACAACTCTTTGTAAACGACAACTTATACTGCGTTTCTCTCGCTTCACTTCGACGCATTGTCACCAGTCCTACAAATCGTTTCTCTCTCTCTTCCTTCTTTCCCTTTCCTCGGTGCATGTCTCCGTGTCTCGATCGTGCTCTAGATTTCTGCAAATCCATCTCTGAAGTTTTGTTTGATTGTTATCTGTAGAGACGGCGCTAGGACATAAAACATAGATAGTATCTATTTCTCTCCTTCTAATATGCACAAGTAGATGGTACGGGTACAATTTGAGATGTGAACTAAAGTACACAAATGTTGGAATTTAAATATATGAGTATGATGGGTAGTTAGTGTACTTTTACAACCCCCGAGTGATCATTACGAGGGATTAATGATATAAATTGGACAAGTCAAATTACATGAGATCCTTATATTCATTTTAATAAATTGCAGTCAGGCCCAATCCGATTTCTTTCTACACTTAAGTTATATTTTTTTTTTCGTATTTTTAACTTTATCCAAAAAAGATCATAACGTGCATAAAAAATAAGCAGAGGAAAATATAAAATTTGAACCATGTCATAATAAAAATATATATTTTATTTTCATTACACAAAATAGATCATCGAATAACATAAATTATTTTTGTATTGAATTTGAAAAAAAAAACGTCCTAATTCTGAATTTTATGTTTGTTTTTTTTTTGCCTATTTAGGACCGACGCCTAACCTAATTGACTTTATTTGGATTACCCCTAACCGACCATGATTGCAATTGAGTACATTATAAATTAAACATTTCTAATCAGAAAAGTTTCAATGTTACCACTAGATATCTAATTTTTACATTTCAAGTCCACATGGTAAGTACAAACACTACCCATATAAAATGGTTTACATATTGACCCATTTGACTTAAAGTTTATACACGTTACTACGTGAAGTGTGTACACATTATAACTTGTACGTATACACATTACAACTTTGTAATGTAAGCTGAATTGTATATACACTATAAGTTAGAATGCATACATATTATAGCTTGAAGTGCATACAAATTATGGTCTAACATGTATATACACATTTAACTTAAAGATTAATCATACATATGTAGGTGAATTTTGTATGACTTTTAACTTGAAGTGCATACATATGTCTATCGGAAGTGTATCCATAAGTGTATGTGAAGTGTATAAATATATTCACTTGAAGTATGTATGCATGCTAAAGCTTATACAAGTAGACATGAACTTATGAAGTGTATACACATTTTAAGATTTTTTCCGACTTTTGAACTTTTCCAGTATTTTATTTGGTTTTGGCCTTCGGGTATGACTTCCCCCAATCTTTTCCCACCTTTTTTTTTGGTTTTTTTTTTTTTTTTGGGTTTTGTTGGGGGGGGGGGGGGGGGGGGGGGGGGTTGTGTGTGTGTGTGTTTTATAATTATTTTCCGGCAAACAATACCATATATGAGGCCCAAAAGGTATAATACCTCTTCATAATTTCAGTAATGTTATAGAGTCAGACTGACTCAACCAGACTGAATATCACAGTCATTTATGTAATTTTTAAAATTCTTTTGACACCCAACCAAAACAAAAATAAAATCTCAAATATAATATTTATGAAACTCTAGTTGAGACTACACTAAATTTAAATATTAATTAAAAATATTTAAAATTTTAATGATTTTAGTATATTTTATTTAACTATTCAACAAAACAAAACCTCAAATATAATATGTATGGAACCCTAGTCGAGACTACCATAAACTTAAATATTAATTAATAATATTTAAAATGTTAATGATTTTAATATATTTTATTTGACGATTCAACAAAATAAAAACTCAAATATAATATTATAGAACCATATTTGAGACTACCATAAACTTAAATATTAATTAAAAATATTAAATATATGGCCGAATAATATACTCTCAAATTTCGGGATGAAAATAAAATTTTAAATTTACATTAAGGACTGATGTGTTGAGAGTCTGGTTGAGTGTATCTGGCTCATTAGCATTATTGTTAAATTAAAAGACCGGTTATTTTAACTTTAGATCACATATGATAATAAACAATACTCTATCCGTTCCCAATTAACTGTCAATTACGAAATTACATGTAATTTTGACCGGCCAATAACTTGTATCAAAATTGTCGAAATGAATTTTTTTAAAAATTAATCATATAGTTTAGACATTAAATTATATGATTTAGTTTTTAAATTTGTCATTTCGACAATTTTGATACATGTTATAAGCCGATCAAAATTGCACATAATTTCGTAAATGACAATTAATTTGGAACGGATCGAATAGTAATTACATGTAGAAAATGTTAAAACATGTGCCCACATACTACATGTTCAGATGTAAATAAATTACAACAAATATGATAATTGATCGATATATTTATAAATACCAAATGATGTTACGTGAATTAGTGTGCATGTATTACATAAACACATATCACCGACTATGTATCATAAATGTTCACATAAAATTATTTTGTAAAATAAAATAGATATTAATTTGTGCGTCCGGGTTACATATTAGCGAAACCGATATAAAAAACCCTATCGAATATGGTAATGTCGGCATTAATTTTGAGTATCTCTGAATTAACTACAATTCGTAATTTGTACCATTAATATCCATCAATATAACATAGTCTATACCAGTAATTTGCACCATAGTCTATATTATTAGTACTAGTAAAAATTATCCACACTCTCCGTGTCTTACACGCAGAGTGTAAGACGTGTAATAGTATAAATCTCATAATATATTTAATTTTGAACATAATATTAAGATTTTGTATCATTTATTATAGTTATGCAGTTTAAAATGAACTGTTAATTAATTTAGGCTATATCCGTTATTAGAAAAATATAATGAGAACAAATTGTTAATTAATTATATTAGGTACATTGATAATTATTAAGTAAAATAGAGTGAGTGTATTTTTTTTTAAAAAGGCAAAATTGGATAGTCTCAAATTTTCTTAAATTTGTTTATATTAATAACATGATTACTTGAAATAGTCTTACTAACAACATCAACAACATACGATTCACTCCGTCCAAACTTATTGGGACAATATTTTTTTTTTTTGATATCCCAATTTATTATGCGACTTTTTTAAAATATAAACTAACTTTTCGTTATTTTACACTTTTTATCCTTCTGTAAACATAACATAAAAATAAAAAATAAAAAAATGGCAGACCATTTAAAACAAAAAACAATGTAATCATACTGTTTACTTAATATTTACAACTCTACACTAATAAAGTGGGACCGATGAATATTTTTTTTTCTGCGAAATAACAATATTCCTCAATGATGGAAGAAGTCAAAACACAAATAAACAACCATTTACAGATCACCCATCAAGTATAAAGTTCGTTATAAATCCATTCATTCCTGTCACTTGTCCTTATTTATTATTATAATTTTTCGTCAGAGTGTAACCCCACAAATACTCATCTTTAATAATTGTCCTCGGTTCATATTCTCTCGTTTGTAAGAGTGTTATCAATTTTATTTTTTTCAAAATGCGACTAAAAATCAAAATTTTAATATTGTTGTAAGCGAATTAGGTTAACGGTAATGTAGATGCGATAATAAATAAAAATGCATAGAGGGAGGGAGAAGAGAACTTGCATTCATGTAATATGTGTGTGTTATCATCTAAATAGGTGGTTTAACTTTTATATAATGATAACTTGAAACCGTTACAAGTATTACATTATGGCAAAACACCGTAACCGCTAATCCACTAATTATATTCATAAAGTCTCATAAACATTCACACAATATGAGTTACAACACTCCCCCTTGAATGTGCGAAATAGATTCACTTGAGCTTCTCCATCTTCAATGTTCATTCACAGATGCCAACACATAAAACCTTGGTTCCAGAAAACCCGATAAGGGACAAAAACTGGACCATAGGACAAAATGGTGTTGCCGAATGAAGTGGGCCGAAAACACTATACAAGTGCGTGAATGTACTGATTAGAACATATGTGCCTCGTCAAAACCTTGCCAAGAAAACCCAGTGGGAAAAACTTGGTCGAATGACAAAAGAATAAACAATTATCAGTAGTAGTGGGGGAAATAGCCATACACGGTGTGTCTCATTAAAACCTTGTTAGAGAAAACCCTGTGGGAAAAACACTCTAATCGAAGGACAAAAGAGTACACAGTGGTAAGAAGTATACAACATGATACTCTCCCTAATTTCGGCAATCTTGAGTGAGATAAGAAGGGAACGTGTCTCGCTAAAAACCTTGCCAAGGAAAAGCCAGTGGGAAAAAACCTTGGTCTAAGGACAAAAAGAGTACACGAGCATGCGACTGGATGCTCCCCCTCACTTGCACACGACAGGGTGCGAGAATTTCGACTAAGTAGTAATTAGTGCAATAAGCATTCACCTGGATGCTTCTCCTCACTTGCACATGATTGGGTGCAATGATTTCATATTCGAATAAAGAGTACGGGCATTCGACTGAATGCTTTATTTACTTGCACGCGACTAGATGCAAGAAAATCTAACGTGGAATAGAACGAGCATTCAACGGGATGCTCTTAAACTTCATATGTGAAGATTTATTTCGACGATAAATGCTAAATAGCATAATTTAGTCATGTCTCTCTTGATCGATAACAACAAGTTGTCCTCAAATATGACAAGTGTTTTACCTGGATCGTGAGACAGAACATATATAATTCAAATATGGCTAATATTAGCTCGAAACCATATACACTCTCTAGTCGTCTCATAGAGCACGAGATCAGAATGATTCGTTTGGAGTCATTCCAAGACCTTCAAGATATCGCCTTATTCCTAATGGTAAAGACATACCATGTTAGGAATATCCCTTATGCGGGTCTGATAAGTAACCAGCATAAGTATAACCGAAAAAGGGTTGCGTTAATTCGAGTACCGAAGGGGGTAGGTACACTCGATGACGCAAAATGGGATAAGACAAGCCCTCATCCACAGTTACCTTAAGGTAATGGGAAAATGTCTTTTATGCCATTTCGATGGCAGCGTGTTAGCGCAATGCTGTGTCGAGCTATACCATTCACAGCAAACGATATGTTCATCCTAGCACATTAGATCAAGTACAATAATGCGCTTATTGTACTTAGATATGAACATCATGGTTCAATATCTCTTCATCGTCACATCAGGGATGGACTGGGTCTATATCAATGTCTAGTGATCGAACGATCATGGGAGAATTTGACGACTTAGCGTCATAATGACTACAACGTCATAAAACCTTCTGTGTGTAGTCTGAATAATGGACTTAGATTCAATCTTTACGGGACTCGATCATCAGGCCGAGTCACTACCGTGTCTTCCCAAGATCCTTCATCTCGAAGGCAAAACCAAAAATGGACCGCATAATAAAACACGCAAGGGCATAATACTTGTTCAAGTATCCCAAGCTGATCAAGTACACACTTAGGCGGGTATACCACATTCACTCGGATTATATTAATCCATATAGTGAACGTCTCATTTAATTGAGATCGTGTTCCGTGGTCAGGAACTACTTGATTCAAGCATTATGAAGTCACACAGGGACCTTCATCTATATCTCTTTGTCTAAATCCCCATAGAGATAAAATTGTGACCACATTCATGGCTGCATACTCAGTTTTTCAGAAACTACTAAACTGGTAAAGTAGGGGACCGTTATAACGTCCATTACGAGGAAATCAACCATCTCGTAATCAATTCCAAGGTATGAGAGAAGCCTTGCGCTAATAGGCGAGCATTCTACAATCTCATTATTCTCATCACTTTTCCTTACGAATAACCAAATAAACGAACTCATTTAACATTGGTGGTGTTGGACCTACAGGTCCGAACACACTATCGCTAATGAGTCTACTTGGATTGCAAGTTTCCATTAGTACAGTCTATTCTGTGTTGACTTCAGGCAACAGTACATGGGTCCCTGTCATAATTTGTTCATATTATCAGTCGTCACCAAATATATGAACACGTAATCAATGACAGTCTCGTTTCGCTTCAATATCGTCTAAGATATCATGATCGACATATATTTTGAGATTCTTAGGATGAGGAGGAAATCACACATCTCCTTGATCCTTTATAATCTCGTGTGTCAAACAAGTTTCAGTTCACCACCTCTGGGACTGAACGAATTAAGAACCGGTCAACTTTCCCATATCTTGGGAAGGACGACAGACTGACGGCCGATGGCAACGTCCTTTGCTTGGCGGGTTTGGCCAAAGCAACGTGTTACGACAGGAACACGGCATCCGACAGGTACGTCTATCCTTGCAAGTATTTTGCAGCAGGTATAAATGATCTCGTGACATCTCATAAAGTCATTAAATGCGTTTGGCATTTAGTTAGACTTGAGGGAGTCTATGCACTTACTTATCACTAAGTGCAGTTTTGAGAATCAAGCTAAGACTGAGTGGGTTATGCCACGTTACTTCACGTCGTTCCTTATCAACGGTAACGTGCAAATCTCCCCCTAACGACAGGGAGAACAGTCTTAGCGATGTCACTTTCGCATGTCATGCAGTAAAGAGATCGCTTGCCAAGGTTACTCTATCAAATGATAGGCAGGGATTCATAATCGACTTATGTCCCTTTCAGAGGTCCATATTTTGAACGCTATAGCGGCTCAATCATAATATTAATTAATGTCTCTAAACACGCGTTAATATGAGACTTCTGGCTCATAACCAGTAACCAGCTGGTACGCATATGGTGTCTGAGTGTCTATGGGTCTCATAACGGACCAATGCAGCAAAATAGCATAACCCCACACGGAAATATAAATCTTGGTGTGTAAGACCAAGAAATGCATGCAATCATTTGCAGTCGCATCATCAAACTTTCCGTGAGTCCATTTGGGTCTGAACATAATCGACAGGATGTTCAATTTCAATTTCCAAACTCAAGTAATTCTAATCGAAATTTCGATTTTTACTCTTTGGAATTATCAAGTCGACTAGACTTTTCAGGATAATCCGAATCATGAGCCATCAACTTAATGATAGGGCTGAAAAGTTTGGGAAATGCTGCTTTTCTGTGGACAACAATAATCATGTGACCTTATTGTCGATGCATCAACCATAACCATTTATATTTATGGTCCGTCTTATGGCTGGATAAGTCCACAACAACTCCTTCAATTCTTTACAAGAATTCTACGAGTTCATTTCGTAATCTTTACATATGTTGAACTTAGAGTTCAATAATGATTTTGATTATAACGTTGATTATGCGTTTAATGATTTTACGATTTCGATGATATAATTCTTGTCTTGTCCAAAAATAGAAAACGTATAATTCAGGTCTTTAAATGATAGAGCATTCGTTAACGAAGCCATAGGTTCAAGCGGAACCAAAATCGGAGCTAAAACGAAGGAGTTATGGGCTTTCGAAGAAGACCGAAAAACTGCCAGAAGAACAGTCGACCGATCGACTGAACAAAAACGACCGATCGTTTTTGGTCCAATTTCTTCCAGAGAGTACGCTGTAAAAACGACCGATCGTTTTCAGAAAACGACCGATCGTTTTCTGTGAAACGACCGATCGTTTTCTGTGAAACGACCGATCGACTGTAGAAAACGACCGATCGTTTTCTGCAGTTTTCGAAAACAGCTTTTCAGCTTATTCTGGAAAATTGCTGTTAAAAACTCCCAACGGTCATATCCAGCAAAAATAGACTTTGCTGTTATTTAAACCAGCCCAATATCTCTCTCAAAACCACCAATCACAATACCAATCAACTTCCTTCAACCTCTCATTAAAAACCCTAATATCACCATTTTGGTGCATATATATTCGAGAAAGAGGAAAATTAAAGAAAAAGAGATTCAAGCTCGATCATCATCAACAACTCACCAATTAGCTTTTTAAGAAGCAATTAGAATCGTGAGCGAAGTTACATTTTTGTAACTAAATTTGTATCGAGTGTTTTATAAACTCAATTGTGAGCGAGTGAACGGGTAGAGGTTTTGTAAGCAAGTGAAGCTTAAAAGCTCTAGGTTTTTCATTCGGGTACTCATAAATTGAGGGGAAGTCGTAGACTCGTAGACGTGTTCTCTTGCACTTGTATCAAGAGTAGGAACCCCGGGTAGAGGGTGAGCCAATCGGTCGATTGAGCTCAATAGGATTTGTAATATCCGCAAGAACATTTTTAGTGAAATACTCGGTAGTACCGAGGAGAGGACGTAGGCGCGTTTGCCGAACCTCTATAAATCGCGGTGTCAATTCATTTCCCTTACTTTTACTTTACGCAACTTATTTTATTGCTTATTTTCTTGTTTGCGTTAAGTAATTCTAGCAATTCTTTAACTCTTGTTATAATGCTTAAGCTTAGAATTGCATTAGTTGGGTGTTAGTTGCTTAGAATTTTAATTAGGCGAAAATCGCCATAAACCTTATTCACCCCCCCCCCCCCCCCCCTCTAAGGTTAGCACACGGGCCAACAACATATACTAGTCTTTCAAAGTGAGCATGAATGGCATGAATTTCGGATTAATCGCGAAATATATTCTCAGAGAGAATCCAAATGCGATGCGATTATAAATCAAGCATCGTCTTTTGACCCGAAAATATCTCATCCGGTCAATGCAACAATATCAAAATGCTCTTATCAATCGACGACAGGCGAATAATAGTAAAGACAATCATGTCTTAGTATCTAAATCATTTATCATTTCGACGACAGGCGAAATGATAAAGTAACTTTAAATGCTTTAAAGAATGTGATAGCTATGTAAAATACGCTTGTGGTCGTATTGAATGGAGGCTATGTAAAGAAATTTCAATTCTTTCATGAGTTATTACCAGATAACACTGGTTTTTTCGAATATTTTATAATTCAACAAGGTACAACAGGACCTACATGAGCATAAAACCTCATATTTGACAAATCAATTTGGTTTTACCAAAGATTTTGATTTTTGGAACGACAGGTCCAGAATCGTTGTCACTGAATACTCTTTTAGGCAAATAGTTGGTGAAATTATGTGGTACACTGTTACCCACTATTTTCAAAAAAATCAACTACCCGACAAGTATTGCCTAAAATTTCATAATTTAAAGTTTGGTTACATTTGTCAAAGGAATTTGCTCAAAACACTTTAAATTATTTCGAGAAATTTCGTAAACAGGCAAACCATAATCCAAAAGTATGTCCAAATGGAAAAATCATAATCCAAATGAAAAAACATAATCCAGATGAGCGAAAAAATGGCTCAATGATTTATCAAAATCAATAAAGAAAGGTATCAAACTCATTTGAGCCACAAAATCGGCGGTCTCAAGAGTTTCCTTTCAATTAACTTTAACCACATTAGCATCGGTTTTTCTACCTTTATAATAGTTGTGAACTATTTAAGGAGTAACCGTGCACGACCTTTGTCTTTATAGTATAGAATTGGCTCCTTGAACATTATCTCTTACTTTACGACAACGGGTCATATTGTTCCTTTCAATTACTGTCTTGGAGCCACAGGTTTTAGATTTTTGACGATTGTCTAAAAATCTCTCTTGGCTAGGCGATTCATCGGGATCGCGACAGTTCGAGACAAATAACACTTGTCTTGGTTCTCGATTCGTGGAAAAAAAAAATAGACGAAAAGCATTAATATCAAGCAAACAATTCGCCATTGACCCAAAAGGATTAAAACTACTCACCGAGATAATTTTCTTATCCAATAACAGATGGGCGATAAAGAAACATGGTGAATATAAATTCACGATACTGCTTATGGAATACAATTTCCAAGCTAGTATTTTGGTGATGGATAACTCCAATATGTCAATTTCAGACATTTGTTCACCATAGACGTCATCACGTCTCAAATGTGGCGGCGGAATAAAATCAACGTCTTTGCATTCATCTCGAGGGTAACAACAAATTCATGTTTTACTCATCAAATATGGCATACAAAAAAAATTTGGGCATCACATTTTCACACATCAGGGTGACTAACATGTGGTGACGGATTAAAATCAACGTTTAAACAGTCATTTTGCAAGTATGTTTTACGATTTTTCTCATCATAGATGGCATCCAACAGTCATTTTGCAAGTATGTTTTACGATTTACACAAAATTCCAGCTTGCTTATTAATTTCCTTACAATAACCCTACATTATTTTTTTTATTTTTTTATTATATTTTAATAATCATAACAATATTACAACCACAAAAATATGGATCCCATGATAGTTTATTACTGTTATACTCCATCCGTCCCTAAACAAATATCTCATACGAAAATACATGCAATTTTGACCATCAAAATTTTCATATCAAAATTACTGAAATGAAAAAATTGAAAATTTCATTATATAGTTCTAACCATAAATTACGTGATTAATTTTTGAAATAATTTTTTTCGGCAATCTAAATATGAAAAAATTATTGGTTAAAATTGTACGTATTTTCGTAGAGAACATTTGTTTAGGGACGGAAGGAGTATTAATCTAGGTAAATTTTGTGAAATTACTAAAGAGGTCCTAACAGTTTTGAATGTAATTGTAAATAGCTTTTAACATTTATAATTGCAATAAAAACAAAATAATTGACAACTAAAAACTATAAATTTAAATAAATAAAATTAGCATTCATTTCATTATTAATAAATTAAAACGTCTGTTTATTATAAATGAAAATTATAAAAAAAAATTAAGATTTGTTTAATTTAGAAAACTGTTATAGGACTGGTTAATAATTTTTTTGAAATTACAGGGAACAATCCATGTTATAAATAATGGCCAGATCTGTATTTATTTATTTATTTTCAGACTTTTTTTTTGTAGGTGTCTAGAAACTACATTAACCATTCATGTGTTTTTTAACTGTCCATAATAATTTTTTATTAAATTTTAAAAATACAGGAACTGGTCTGTAATTAATATAAGGACCAATCCCTTTATTTGTTCAGCGAACTAATATACAGAGAAAGTGAGAAAGAGAAGCGATAGAAGAGAGGGGAGTAGGCTACAACGGCCTCACCCGCAACAACATCCCACCACCGATAAAGGTGGCCACCTCACCACACGAAGTTTCGCTCACCGCAACCGACCTCCGTTAAACATACTCTTGACCCTCACCGGCCGGCACATATGCTTTGAACTAAACTTCAATTGAAACTTACAAATTTAGTACTTATTACAGTACCTTTTTCCCAAGTTTGTAACATTGGTGGTATTTTTGGTAATATAAAATCTCCATCATCTAATACTAGTAATAAAAAGAAAACAATTAAACTAATACTAACCCCCCGGCAATAGTTTTGTTTCAGTCCATAGACAGACAGCTAATCATTTACCTGGTAAACTAAAACATTAAATACTAAAATCAACATTTTCCTCCAATCCCAGCTCACACACACAGAGAAATAGATATAGATACATACAATATATATATATATAGAGAGAGAGATGGCCAGAGCAGCGCTGGAGGGCGTGGCTCGGCTGTCTTCGGACGGATTCAGCGGTACGTTCAAGAGAGAGTGTACGGATCTTGCCCGGAGATTAGCCCCTTTAGCTCACTTGTTTGAGGAGATTAGTGATTCTAATGATTCGACAATAACTATGGTTTTATCGGAGCTTGAGGCGGCGATTAGGACGGCCGAGAGGCTCCTCATGGCCGCCGGAAATTATGGTCCCAAAAATAATCCTCATGTAAGTATTTATGTATACGTATATCTATCTATTAATTAACAATTCTTCCTCACTCTATTTTTCTAATTACCGAGATATCCTAATTTAATTTAACGAGCAATTCGTTTTAACATTTTAGTTTAAGTTCAATAAATGATACCGAATGCGATTATTGTGTTCATAGTCAAACACATTTACGAGATTTATGTCATTACGCGTCGTGCGCACGTAACGCGTGTGCCACTGTTATCTTTAGTAATGTTGTGATTTTAGTGACTATGTGGAATTCTTTGACGAGGGTTTGAGCTAAATAGCACGAAATGGAGTTATAGTTTCATAGGAAAAATTATCGTTGATTACATATTTTTTGTTAATTATCAAAAAGTCATGGTTAATATATCTTTTAAAAATAGGTTTAGTTGCTCGATGATGCTACTTCTTTTTAATTTTTGTTTCTAACTTTAGTGCTCACAAATTAGGGTTTTTCATAATTAAGTCCGAAAGTATCTATTAAACAATAATTTTTCCTAATTTATGTATGGAATTAAATTGAAAATAGAGGACGGTGAGGACAGGTCAATTGAAATTTACCCAGATGTTATTTTATGTATGTAAATTAGAAAATATGTTAATGGAAACACACTAATCTCTATCATAAATAGAGCTGTTTTCTGGATTTTTTGTTATTTTCAAAATTAATTAACTTTTTTGTAGTATACAATTTTTTTTTTTTGTCAAGATTTAATTTCTTGGGTCCATGCTATAGAATTAGTAAACATGATTTAATTACTAGTTTGGTTGTTGACATGTTGTTTAAGAAGCTCTTGTTTTGTGCATTCGATTGGTCTAGGTGTAACCATGAATTATTAGAAGAAAATTTTAATGACTAATTGATTAATTTAGGGGTAACCGGACCGGAGAAATTGGAATATTTGAAGAAAACGGAATTTTAAATTTAACCAGTAAATTACAGTTGTAGACGAGAATCAAATATGCTATGATTGAAACGATATGATCAAGCAAATCGTATTTGTTGGATTCCCATAAATATGCTTCGACGTATGCTACACCTAATTGCTTGTACTCATCTTTTCACCGTCGGCAAATTGTTCATCCTTCTCCGAAATATTCTTATCGGAATTCTCGAAATGCCTGAAACAACAGTTGTCGAAATTGAAAAGGAGACTTAAAATTAATGAAGTTCTTTTGGTGATACTGCATATTCTTTTGAACCCAGATACTTTGACATTGGCATATAGTCTTAAATTCTTATTTGTTTCGATTCTTTTGTCTTAAAGGATGGTGCTGCCAAAAAGATTTCCTTCCAATTCCAGTGCGTTACGTGGAAGTTGGAAAGTGCCTTGGGAAGCTTACCATATGATAAATTGGAAATATCAGAAGAAGTTCAAGAACAGGTAAACACAATATAGTCGATGTAATTGAAAAATAACTTGTGGGAGACAAACTTTTTAGACAAATAATGGATTTGATTACGTTGAAATCGAAAAAAGCGTTTTTTTGTTGGAGTGTATTACAGAACCTATAACATGTAGACCAATCCTGAAAATGTGTATAATGCAAACGCCAAAATAGAAACAGGAACAATGAATGGATTCGGAGATTAATAAATCTACTAAGTTCACCGTGAAATTGTGGCTTTCATCTAAATAATTAATGCTTTCGGCGTAGGTTGGATTGGTGAGATCTCAGCTGAAAAGAGCAACTGAAAGATATGGAGGGGCAGTAGTTCTGAATTCAACTATATTATCTCGTGCTTTATCTCAGCCACTAGATAACGAAATTAGCCTTTCAGTTCGTAGGGAAATGGGAAGCTTACATGTCGAAAACATTGGTAATATTGATCATGGAGTTAAAATGAAGGGAAATACAGCCAAAAAAGGAAATTATTCCCAAGTTGATACTCCAAATGAAGAAAACCAAGAGACAGAAAGATTACCAGAAAATGTGAATGATAACAAAGACCTAGCGACAATTAACCCATTGGCGGAAAACAAAAATCCTGAGTCTCCTATAATTCCATCTGATTTCCTTTGCCCCATCTCTCTTGAACTTATGAAGGATCCAGTTATTGTGGCCACAGGACAGGTAGTTATAATGCACTATTTCTCTTTTGTTTTCACTGTTTTAATGACCAGTACGGCTGTACTAAATATTTGATTTTTTGTTTTGTTTATATCGTATTACGACCTATCAAACAAAGTTTGCAACCTAAATGTGTGTTGATTATATTTCATGCATTATTTTGTGAGAGCTTGCATCAGTAATTCTCGTGGTCATTGTCTTTGGACGAAACAAATATTTTCCATAAGATTTCTTTTACTACCTTTCTAACCTAGATTGCTTTATTACCCAAACATCTCGGTTACTTTAGGAATGTCTTGTACAAAATCTTTCCTGAACGATATTTCTGAAGCTGAATGTACTTCATGTAACGCTTCTAGTTTTGGAAGTGAATGCTTATAGTGACTTGGCCAATAAGAAGAAAAACTTTAGCACTAGGTATCTTATTTTGTTTACCTCTTTGATGACAGACATACGAGAGATTATATATACAGAGATGGATAGATTGTGGCAATACAACCTGCCCAAAGACTCAGCAAAACCTCGAAAATTTCACTCTTACACCCAATTATGCTTTGAGGAGCTTAATTAATCAGTGGTGCACAACTAACAAAGTGGAGCAACCAACACCTTTGATGAACGGACGAATAAAGAGGAGTGATGGGTCTTTTCGAGACGTCAGTGGTGATATCGCTGTCATTCAAGGGCTTGTTCACAATCTTTCAAACGGGTCCACTGAGGATATCCGCGAAGCTGTGGCCGAGATTCGGTTACTTTCGAAAAGAAATACTGATAATAGAATATTAATTGCAGAAGCGGGTGCTATTCCTATTCTTGTTAACCTCTTCACTTCTAATGATATTTTGACCCAAGAAAATGCGGTGACTTCGATTCTCAACCTCTCTATCTATGAGAACAACAAAGGGCTCATAATGCTCGCTAATGGAGTTCCTGCTATAGTTAAAGTACTTAAAACTGGAACGATGGAAGCAAGAGAAAATTCTGCCGCTACCCTTTTTAGTTTATCACTTGTAGATGAGAACAAAATTTTAATTGGTGCCTCCGGCGCGATGTCTGCCCTGATAGATTTGCTCAGTAACGGGAGTACGAGAGGGAAAAAAGATGCAGCTACAGCTCTTTTTAATTTATGCATCTATCAAGGGAACAGAGGGAGGGCTGTGAGGGCTGGGATCATCACTGCATTAATGAAAATGCTTACAGATTTAAGTGATTTGATGGTGGATGAAGCTTTGACAATACTCTCTGTACTTGCTAGCCACCAAGAGGCTAAAATTGCCATGGTCAAAGCAAGTGCAATACCGATTCTGATTGATATTTTGAGGGCAGGTTTGCCAAGAAATAAAGAGAATGCTTCTTCTATATTGCTCTCGTTGTGCAAAAGAGATGGTGAAAATCTCGCTTGTATAGGTAGGCTCGGTGCTATTGTTCCTCTTGCTGAGCTTGCCAAGAACGGGACTGATAGGGCAAAACGAAAGGCTATTTCATTGTTGGAGCATCTCAGAAAGTTGGATAGCGCTAAAAGATAACCTTTTGGGTTCATACTTTTCTTCTTTAATTTGTTTTGTCTCCGTCCATACCTTTTTTTTCTTTCGACTTTCTTTGATATTGAGTTTTTTCGATTCTTTTGCGGGTTTTAGGATGCAAGCATGATAATTTTACCTTTCGCATTTTTTTACTAATGTATAATGTACAAGTGTGATATAATTCACTAAATCTGTTTATTTGAAATTGAAAATAAATTTGTGAGAATTTGTACCCTTTTTCTTAGTCATCTGACTCATTTCCTCTTATGCTGCTTGTAGTTACCAAACTACCAAGTCTAAAGTTGATGCATAAACCATTTGAGGATTATTCTGGGGTTTGTTCTTTTCTTCTTTTGGAGTTGTATATATTTACATGTCAATCATTGTACATATTGCTGATCAAGTGGTTGGTACAATAGTTGGTATCCGAGTATACCATGTTTATCACCAAGATTGGAACTCTGACGCTTACGAAGCAGGTTTAGCTCCAAAGAAGGGTTTCTGATTATTCAAAAAAAATAAAAAATCATTGTACATATTGCTGGTGTGACACTGTGACTAATGAGCGCTTGATATCACTCTGCCAGAATAGAAATCACATGTTAACAGTAAATAGCGTTATCGTTAGCATATCGTTTTTTCGAGAGCTATGTTAAAAGCGCAAATAGCATAGCAACGAATCGTATTGCGATGTATTTTTTTCCTATTAATATAACAATACAATACTAGGTAATCATATATAATTTATGTTAATTATATTACTGTAACACTTAAATAGTTAAATACAATACAATGTGTAGACGGTTATATTTAAGCAAATACATAATCCAATACAACTAATTTGATCACAAGTCATTTTTTAATCATAAAATTTCCAAACAAAATATTTGTAATCCTTCACTTTCAGTATCTTAAAAATCACTCATTTTATCTATCTTACTCTCTATAAAACAAGAACTCATGATATACATTAAGTTTAACTATTATTTAGTTGTAAACAAACACGTGCGTACAAATTTATTTATTCTTTTTCTAAACAAGATAAAAGAGCATAATCCAAAATCGAAATATATAATATAGTATTTCATCCGTTCTCATTTAATTGTCCGGATTATAACTTGTATCAAAATTGTTGAAATGATTTTTTTTTAAATTTAATAATTGAACTATATGATCAACTTTTAAAAAATTTCATTCCAATAATTTTTATACAAGTTCTTGACCGGTCAAAATTGCACGTAGTTCTGTAGTGGATAATTAAATTGGGTGGCGGTGGATTAGAAAGAGAGAGAAAGTGAAAATATCCGTTTGTTTATCTAATACTGTGAGAGAATTGATTTTAGTGTTTACAAAACAAAAATATATCCAAAACCAAAACGACGTAATGCAATACTGGTTTTTTGTTTGTTTTTTAAATACTCGTTCCAAAATATCGTATTTTTTGCGCTTTTAGACCCAATAATACGATTTTTCTGTTTTACCACCAAATAACGTTTTAGCATTGCGTTTTTCTTTTAAAAACCACTACATCGCATAACGTTGGAAGCTTTTTAAAACACCGACTGTTAAGACCTTGAATTTGATTTTAATTAGATCATATAATCTTGAATTTGATTTTTTTTCCTTTCTATCACACGGAGAATGGATTGCGTGACAATAATTAGATCCTTAGTTTTATAGTCATGGCCTGGGCGGGCTTGAACAACGGCTTGAACTGTTTCACACCTTAGCCAAAAAAAATTACTCAGTAGAACTTATTTATCTTTATTCGAAAAAAAATATCAATATTTAGCCAAGAAAAATTCCGCACCTATTCACCTTTATCTGAAAATAAAATAAAAGTACTTAAAAAAAAAACCCAAAATTACCTTGAACATTATACGAAACCAAACTCAACATATTTGACTTTGTAAAAAACCAAACTCAATATTATATAAAACCAAACTTACAAAGTTATTGTGAATACAAACAGGGGAGGAATTAGGTGGAGGGATGACAGGAGGACTACAACCCTTCTCATATTTTTAAAAAATAATTTTTTATAATACAAAAAAATATTTTATAACGAAAATAGCGATTTAGTCTCCTACATTAATTTTTTTAAAAGTCAACCCACATCTAATAATTTCGGCTCCGCCACCGGATAGAAATAGGTTGTACCTCAAGTTGTGGAATCTGAATGAATATCTCATTTTATAATTGAGTACGTATCTCTGTGTTGTTAACGACTGCCAGCCAAATTTCTTCGATTCCTTCGTTATCACTTAGATTGCATATACCCATATCTTCATTTTCTTTATTATCGTTCTGAGTTCATAACTTTTTATCTCTAGAAGAATGAATGGACTTTGTTATTTTTCATTTCTTCTTTTACGTTTTTTCCTGACTTTATATTTTCTTTTTTTCCTTGACCTTTTTCATTCACTGATTGAGATCCTTTTTCCACGACTACTTTCTTTCTCATTGCAAACTCAGAATTTCGTTTAATCTTTGAAAAATTGCTCACGATCCAGGCCTTTATGATTTCCTTTTTCTTTTGTGAAGCTTCGAGGGTTTACTAATATCTATTTTGGTTTTCATAAAACTAGCTAGTTTAGCAATTTGTTTTGGTATATGTATACTCTTGTTCTCCATAAAAATCTTTTACATTTTCTTTATTTTTTGTTTCTTCCTTTTTACTCTTTGAACCTTCACTTATTATCTTCATGACCTAAATTATAACAATAAAAAAAAAATTGCCATATTTTCATATATATTCAAAGTATTACCAAAAACTCTCATCTTCAACGTATCCAATTATAACCCTTCTAGTTAACTCTCCAAATAAATCAATTTCCATAAAAACACATAGTAAACCAGGTCCAGCTTGATAATTTTGCTATTGGTCTTTTAAGTGGATTATCAAAAGGTTTAGTGATCGAAATAATGCTATAGTTGTTATATTAATGTATGTTAGGTTGGGTAAAGTGATTTAAACATGTGTCGGGATTGAATTTGCAAAACCACATAAAAGTTCCCATCGAACAGTGACCTATAAACCATATTTTCTGAGTCTAAATCTTCTACCCCATTTCTCTACTTCCTTCCGTGCCTCCTTGCTTATTTTATCCAAAAATTTTTTCTAAAAAACTTGAAAAAAATTGTACAATTACTATAATACATGTATCAATACATTCCAATAATTATTTTTAAAAGAAAATCCACACAAAATTTATTTTGGAATAAATGTATAAATAAGTGTAAATTAAACATTGAATATTAAAAAAATTGTCTAAAACAATATTATGTTCAAATGTTTTAAAATTTGAATACAATATAATATAAAAGTTTATAAAGTTGCGGTATAAGTTGTGAAAATTTAAAATTTGAATGAAAATAAGCAAGTGAGCACGCACTACAAAAAAATACCCAAATCGTGACGGGATTAATGACTGTATTTTTTGTTACGAGCTTATTAGCGACAGTTTTTGTGACGGTTTTGTGACAGTTTAGTCAATTTGCGACAGATTTGTGAGATTTTTAAATTAGTGACAGTCTTGTGACAGCTTTTGACTCTCACTAAATTAAACATTATTTTGTAGTGACGGAAGGGGTAGAGAATAAGGGATACAAGATTTGGACTCATATTTTCTTCATCCAAATATCTTGAAAATCATACTTCTGAAAACATCTTATGGAATGTTTTATTATTAATGACTCCGATTTGGTAGTTCACTTATAAATCAAGAGTTTTGATATTTCTATTAATAAATTTCAATTTTAGACCTACCCTGTAAGAACTTGCCAAAATGGTTTATCTAAACGGTTCTAATAATTGTTGAATATCTTCCATCAAAAAATGAAAAATTGGTTCGCCTTTATATGATTTGATTTTTCCGAGGGCTACTTTAGCTTTTGTCGATTTGTATTCTACGATTTGCCGCAAAAGTTTTAGTAGCTTGTGGATTTTGGGATATAAGTTGTGAGTTTATGAGATTAGACGCGTTTATGACATATAAGCCACTTTGGTTAACAAGTATGGAGATTACAGTAAAATTATGTTAAAAATTTGAAGCCTACATTTCTTTATAATAACAAGACATTATTAAAATATTTTGTAATATTTAAGCAAATGAAATTCAATTTCCTGACAAACATACGAAAAAGGGTTCTGTAAACAATTTCCTATTTGCTTTTATTTTCATAATTTCACGTATCTAAAATCATGATGCACTACAAAAAAGTTAGAACTATTACTATGGCATGATAAAAAATACAATTTATAGATTATAGTGAGTATTAAAATAGGCAAGTCAAGATATATATTTCAATATAACTTGGATTTGACGTAAATATTATCGCGATATCCTTGCACTTCAATATTCACAGGTATTTTGATTTTATATTGATTTGACTTTTGCGTTATAATTCAAATAAAAAGATTTTTATATAGCTTTTGTTGTTAGGTGACAAAATATGGGTTGCCCTTAAAAATCGAAAACATTGGTACTAACAAATATTGCAAAACAAGTTAATTAAACTACAAATATGCTGTATGAATATTATGTGATACTCAAAAACAAGAACGGTGGGCATACAGTAGAAAAAAAAATGTCTAGATAGTGATGACTAATTTAGGGACTTTAGTGACAACTTTTGTATCAGATTTGTGATAATGTACTCAATTTGAGACAGTTTTATAACAACCTTTTAAATTTGTCACAAGTCTATGAGTAGTGATAGTATTTGACGTCACTATATCAAAAATAAATAAATTGTAATGACACTAAATGAACATTCTATCAAATTATGGATGCGTGCAATTATGAGCTTTCTTACTGGTAGTTAAGAAAAAAAAAACTATCCCTTGATAGAGATGGCACATAAATAATTACTTTTATATTAGCGGATATCCTTAGTTCACTTGGTAGAAGTTGATTTCGCTATAAGAAGAATGATTTGGGTGTTTCGTAAGTTTCCTCGCTAACCAAATATAATTTCATTAGTCCTAATGACCAAAATCTCATCGAGTAGCAGGTAAGGATTAGGATACCAGAGAGAGTTTTGTCGACTCAAATATTGATTTGGACCTTGGTCCAAACAATTTTAGTTGGAACATAGATGAGTCTCATTCGAAATTAGATGAAGAAAACAAAAAAGTGCGAGAAATTCTGGAAAGATCTACCACTCAATAGTTTTACACCAAAAATTCCAGAATGGAGACACGACTAATAGCAATTGCATGACACGACGGCCTATTTGCGGATGAGATGACTAAGCAATTTCGATAGACAGTTGTTTGGCCGAGGTTTTGTCCATATATATCTAGCTAATCTACCCCCGCGTTTAACACCCAAGTTGCAGTCGCTGCCAGCCTGGGGTGGGGGTGTTGCTCCGACATCACTCTTCCCTCGGGCTCTATACCATTCACCTCAGACAAGGGCGGCCCAGTACTGTTGGTTGCCCAATGCCCAGTCTAGTTTTTTTTTTATTCAAGGCCCATTGCCAAAAATAAAATAAATTTTTTTTTATGTGCCCAGCCCAGTTTTTTTGTGCCCCGGCCCAGTTTTTGCCCCTGGCGCAAACCTTACTGGAGTTGTGTCTGGGCCGCCCCTGACCTCAGATCGTCTTCCTCTCTTTGGATCCATATTTTTTTTCTGAGTTCTTTTCCCTCTTTACCCCTTTTCTACACATTAATCGGTGGGCTCATCTTTGTTAGAGAGAAGTAGGTCTGGTCCTCCCAGCCCATCCTATCCCATGCTAGCCTTGTATGGTCCCGTCCTTCAACGAGTAAACATCGTTGATTGTCGTAATTACCGAATTTAATTAGTCCAAATGGAGGGCGAGTTTTACCCCGATAGCTAGAGTTCTCCTTCGACTTGATAGATTGAAGATCACGAAGTTTGATCCAGCAGATCAGGCTTTGGTGCATTGAAACTCTTCACGGAGCCGTGCCGGTTTTACCTATCCAAACATACCGACATGCTGCTCTATGCAAATATATTGTTTTTTCTAAGTATTAACCCATACCTCTTTACTATTTACTATGTTCAATCATCGTTTTGAATTTTTTAGCCTATCTGTTCTTGCGATATGTTTGCTTTTTTAATCATCATAGTCGCAAGAGTGAAGCTCGTGGATAGGAATTGGACATTTTTTGCGAAAATGTATGTATTACTTTTATAGTTGTAGGTGTGACATATTCTGATGACCGTTTATCCGGAAAGAGAATAGTTTAGATGTTTTTTTCGAAAACAGTATAGCCGAAGCCTTGACGCTTATTATATCTAGAAATGATGAGAACAGTCTATCTATAATTTTGAGTTGCTCGTCTCTTTTAGAAAGATTTTCGAAAATACCTCCCTGATTATGTCCATAGCGTGATAGACGAGGTCAAATTGTGGTTTCACTTAGAACTTTTATGGCGTGATTTGAGTATGGATCTGAATGGATACAAAGTTTGCAGTGTGATGGCCTTGACCCAACCGTCGTGTAGCTGCTTTGGAGGTGTCAGATTGGATATTGTTCGTTGTTTCGTATCACCTTCATTTTCTTCGTGTGAAGCTCAGATCGGATGGAGTGTATTCAAGTAGTGGATTCATAATTTTGATGGATTAACTTGTGTATTTTTTTTTTTAGATTAGCTGAATTTGTATTGAAGAGGGTGAAATAAGCCAATTTTTTCAAGTTTCACCCATGAAAAATGGTCGGATCCAGTTTCCATGTGGAAATTCCAATCGGCTCTATCACGGTGAACCTGGTTTAGCTAATTTTCGTGATAATATTAACGTTTTCTTTAGGGTGTGGTTGTAAGAGATTGCTGTACCCGTATGCATGGTAGTATTGAAAGAAAAATGAAGCAGCATAGGTTGATGTTTCATACTGGTAGTGTTAAACTAATGAAATTAGATCTTACTTAGAATGCAATATTGCAATGCATGTATAATTTAAAGTTTCTAATCATATTTACATATGATTTGTGCTTTAGATACCGAAATGATACTATCGTACCATTAATACTGTACCGAATATACGCTATACCGAGAGTGTGGTATACCGAAAGTGCGTGCGATACGGTAATGGTATGAATAAAACGCATATCATACATGCATACCATACGTATGAGGTAGGACGGCCAAAATATCAATAGTATTATATCAACTCCACCCTTAATAATAATATTGGAAATGAAAAAAAAAAATGGTCAAAATCCTCGTCATGACCATACACAAGTAGATCTATATTGGGTACCAATGTACCAGCTTGTTAACGGTAGGAAGCTTGCCAAAAAACAGTACTGCATTTTAGAATATGACTTTTTAACCAAACCAATTCTATACCAATTCACTTTCTACTTCTCTTAAGTCTTAACCACACAAAACACTAATAGAGAAAGTTTTGTAAATATCGAAATGAATATTTTTTGGATCAAATAATCAGGTACAAAGTATAAATAACACATGTGAAATTAATAGATCCTACTATTACAATACAAATAAAACAAAGAGAGATTTTAAATCAAGTCCAAGGAATCGCCCCCGATGTCTGTCGGATGGGGATTCTATACGGCTATACCAGTGATATAAATAAAGTATAGTAAATGACTACGATTTTGACTTCGCATGTCCTTTAATTATTTTTTAAGATAATTATTTTGTAACAAGTCTTATTGAATGAAATAATATATTAAGGATATAAGTGTTTAGCTACACCAATCCGGTAGATAGAACATCAAATCCATTGTTTGGTCACAAAAAGTATTTTAGGGATGGACAATGAAATGAATTAATCGAACTTTCTTCTTTAAAAAGTTTCTATCAACCTCCCCCTCTTTATTTCTCTAATGCAGAAGGTTGCTATGGTGGTAAGGCACATGAGAGTATCCTTTCAGTTATTTTTACCCGCTAGTCAAAGCTGTTCTCACGTGTATGTAGCAGGTGCATAATTCTCAAGTATTAACTCTCACTCGGTTAAACCCTTAATATATTTTGTCCATGTATAACCCAAAAACTAGGAAGATAATAATTTAAAATAGATGCTACATTTAATTAATCTGTAGTTCTTTGGTTGCAATATATACTTGAGTCTACGAAATAATTGAACAAATGAGTCTCATAGTATTAATTTTAAGAGCAAAACTTCACATTTTAAGCTCTATTTATTTAAGTTTTTTAACTAAAAGTACTGCAGCTATAAAAGAACAAAACAAAAAAGGTGAGCTAAAATAAATTTGCAACCACATAAGCCCTCTATATCACTGCCTATAAAAACAACCACAAAATCAGAAGAAGAACCAACTCTATGTTTTACACTTTAGCTTCTCCAGAAGGACAGGGTAAGTATTTCCCTACCTTTTTACTGGCTTTGTTTTTCGTCTACTAGATGATCATCATCATGATCTTATTGTATTTTCATTTAATATTATATTCAATTGGTTCAGGACTTCAAACTATTAATTGCAGATGAATAAATGGTCACCATACAAACACGAACTCCACGATGATAATGAATTGGCTTTGGGTGAGTGGTTTCCTTGCTAGGCTTGTCAAGTGAGGAGTCTGTTGCTATTATCTTTCCTGTGTTTCATTGTCTGTTCGACCTGAACTCATGAAATTCAGCCATAGGTATGGATAAAACCCTAGCAGAACAATTTTATTAATGAAAAATAAGAAAGTATTTATTATAATTTGATGTGCTTACACACACACACACACACACATATATATATATATATATATATATATATATATATATATATATACACACTAGTAATCGTGATATATACACTAGTAATCGTGCCTCACGCGTTGCGTATGCGGCGCATAATGCAATAAAAATATAGAATATATATATAGTTATGATAAATATGTGGATAATATAAAAAAAAACATAGTTTAAAATTTAAAATAATATTTGGTTGTTAAAGAGTGATAAATAGTTTTATTAGTTTTTATTTTTTTATATTTTTATGTGAGTATGATATTATTGTAATTAATATAAAAATGTAGGGTTATTTTTGAAAAAAAATGGCTAAATTTGACAGCCTCATTCGACTTGGGTTGACTTATTATAATATATATATATATATATATATATATATATATATATATATATATATATATTTCAAATATATTGTAGTTAACATATGTAAATATGTTACCTAAAGAAACAAACATGCAGAACTTTTAATAAAATTAGTAAGAGAAACAAGTCAACAACCCTTTTTTTCTGCAACTTCATTCATCTCTTGCAACCTTCTATAAAATATTTATTTATCCATATAAGGATGGAAATTAGCCTCTACGCTGATTAAATTTGCAAATAATTATACCCATTAGACTAAAGTCGAGCTAGCTATATATAGATATGATAATCAACTATACTGGGCAATTGAATATTACAGATTGGAGTTGAAGAGAATACATTTTGTTAATTTAGATATGTTTTCCTTTTTCTTTTTTCTTTCTTAATTTTTTTATATTTAGATTTCACTTGTAAAAAGGTCTTATATGACCATTTTTTATGTAAGATAATCAGTTTCCCCATCATTTATTTAAGAAAAGAGGCAAGTACTCTGTACTTTTTGTTGGGGAGTTAAAGTAGGTTTTCTAGAGAAGTAAAACATACTAAATGGGTAGAATGAATATGATTTTAAATATGTTGCCATAATTTGAAGAGCATTGGATTTTAATCCAGCTCTGTGGTTATGGTATTCGTCAAATATGGCAAATGTCTATAAAAAGACATAAAATTAAGAAGATCGAATAAGAATATAAAAAATCTTATACTCCATATTATGCTTGACCCAAATGGTGTTAGCTTGATCAACTAATTACTTGGCATGATTTTAACACAATAAAAGAAGCTAACTAGTAAATTTGGTATATGACTTAAAGTGGATAATGAATAAATGTGAAAAAATATACATATTGGGATAGAAAATGTAAGTCTGGTAATATGTAGCTGTTCTGGTAATGTAATGTCAAGTATGTACCGAAACGGTTGTTTTGAGATACGGCATACGTGACCACATGGTTTTACCTTTTTTGCAAGTATTAGCATTTGCATTGTAGGGTTTGTAAAGTAATTTGGCGTTGGTTGTAACAATTTATTCTTTACTAGGTCAAATTTTATAACAACTTTAGTGGAACCCCGAAAGCATCCATTCATTAACAACTTTCAAAAGAAGTGTTATGGAGTGTTTCTGGATAAAAAAAAAACACCTTTAAAAAGAGAGTTACTAAATTATTTAGGATTTTATTGTCCATGATGTCCAAATCGTCATTTATCTAAATGTGATTACCACTACTAACTGTGTAAATTCTCAAACTTAATAAGAGGATTTCCGTATTGTATTTCTGTCAAAACACCATTATATGACGTCATGAACTTCATCTGAAGTTTAGTGAGTTTCTTTGTTTGTTTGTTTGTAAACAAGAGGATATTTCTATGAAACAAATGTTTTTAAGTATAACGAACGATTTATATGAACATTACTTACAATGTTACATATAAACTGTTCCCCACCACTTTTTATTTTCCTATTAATAAATAAAAGTGTGTTTTCCCCACCAATTATATATAAAAGAATATATGTAGCATTTGCTTATTTATTATTCACAGCAGACTCTTATATCATATCTTTGTAATAATTTCAACAGCAATGGCAATTAAGTGTATATAACTTTGCGATACTTATTAAGTTAATATTTTGAGATACTACTGCATCAACTTAAATGTTTCCAAGACATAATTATATTATTGTACTGTGACTGCTATTTTAAATGTATATTCAATGTAAAGTATTTTCTGCCAAAGTGGCATTATTTTTTATATATATAAATAACAACTACTTTACTTTACATTTCCTTTACTCTACAATCCGTGCATCTATAAACTAAGCGATTACTTGACAACAATCACAATTCTTGTCTCTATATATAAATAAATAAATAACTCTACACGTAAAATGTTTATCGCTTTTTGTTGATTTTTCTAAGGGTGGAAAAATTGGTAGAGAATTGGCTGATAAGTTTGTGTAGCTAGGTGTTTTATCTGTCTATGTACTTAAACCAAAGAAACCTAACTATCTAATTTGTTTTCTTAGTTTAAGTTTTATACATAAAACTCATTACTAATAAAGAAGCATGCATAGTTTAGCTTTTAGCACGAAGTATGCCATCTAAATTCTAATTAAAAAACCTGGCTAAACTGTCTTTTAGGATTAGTAGGAAATTCTAATCTCAATGATACTTAGTTGATACCCCTGCTAATTTTAAACATAAGACAGAGATACAGTCTTTCTATAACTAGTCTGAGGGTACATATCCTAATTAATCATTATATTCTTTCTAAATGATAAATTAATGATGCTATCTGGGGATAGAACGGGCAAGGTGCTGACAAGCTTGATCTTTTCCGATACCAAACCCATAAAATTTCCATGAAACTCCCATTAGATAACGCCATCAAGTCAATTAACTCACAAAACTTGTCATGCCCGATTCTCAACCGACCCTAACTTTTGTCGAGCACTTTTAGAAAGAGGTATTTTTTTTAGGCGTGTCTCAAACACTCAAATTCCAAAACCGTGCGCGTCAAAACTCTTATTTTAAAAAAGGTGCTTATGCAAATGTATATGGTACTATGCAAATTCCATATGCTTTTGCTACTAGTTCAACGTGATCATTTTTTTTCGAAAAATTTTGAATTTTTTTTTATAGCATACCGACTAACATAGAGTATATAATGCAGCATACCAAATATTTACATAAACATATACATCGTATCATCTAAAAAATTGCTCCAAAGACTTAAGTCTCATCTCATCTGACTTCGGTTTACATATATCTCCACGGACATTACATTATGAAATCAAACACTCATTGATTAATTTCAGCAAGTAACAATTTAATTGAGCTTGTATAAAGGTCGTTGGAATCGGAAGTAATCAGATATGAGATGAGTTGAGATCATCTAAGATGGTGGTGGTAGAGGTTTTGTTGGGTGTTTTGGAGAGAGGAAATGAAATTTTAATATTTTTTAGAAAAGTAGAAGCTCTCTAATAGTGAGCTGATCAATTTAAAAGAAAAACTAAAATTTAGCATGTCGTTACAGCTGTCTTTTTTTTTTTTTCAAGAGACATCTGTAACAAGGTGCTAGATTGTTATTACAAACCATCTCTTTTAGAAACGGTTTGTAATAACAATTTATATAGATAAAATTATTATGCAGGATAACCGGTTACATTTCCTAATAATTTGAAATTCGAATCTGACGTATGATCGAAAGTAACTAGCTTATCAAAAATGAAAAGAAGTACTGTGAAACCTCACTAGCTAGCTAACTACATGTCTCTTCCCCTAAATCTCCCCTACGCGTATCTAACCAAAATATTCCCGGCATTTCCCGCTTCTCTTCCGAACCCGCCACCACCAGCACCACCGACAACGACCTCTATAGATAAGTGTCTTTCCCTTGGTATGAAACTGCTATTACCCTAGTACTTGGAAAGGCCTTCGAACTTTAACAACTGCGATATTTGGGTACCGTGCTTTTTAACTAATGTTAAGGTTCGGTAAATTGAACGTTTTGCCTGTTTATCAATGGTACTAGACTATTTGTTAAACCGTTATATTTATAAATAGCAATTCCAGCGCTCTCTAAGAGCCAAATAATACTATAATTATACACTTCACTCTACAAGTTTATTAACCTATGAAACTTTGCCAAAAAAAAAGTTTATTAACCTATCAATAAGTTCTTACAGTTTAGTTGCTCCTTTAACTAGTTAAAACTTAAGTAGATAGAATCCTTCCATAAAGACACTAGAAGAAAAAGTGTCAAGCGTTGTAATGTCTGTGGCTAAACCAACAACAGAATAACACACAATTTATGTTGCTAGTTATTTTAAGAATTCAACCACATCTACTATCGAAATTTTTTTGGATAGAAACTAGATAGAAATTGCATTTCCTTGATCAAAAGGTTACATTACTTCTTTGCCCATCCACTTTTAGAATATCCTTTTTCGTTCCTTATCATAGTTCTGTCATTGTCCTTGTTGAAGATAATTTTAGTAATAAAATTTCCACTTGTCATTAGCATTACTTTATTATGCCATGATGGTCGATTACGAGCGCTCTTTGCATAATAATGTCCAACAGTCCATATGTCGGAACCTGACCCATTGCAGCCCCCTAAAGAAGTGTCTGGAAAGGCATAATTAATTCTGTGGCTTAATACTCAGTACCGTCGTACGAGTTGCTAAGGTTTATATTTGTGTAATTAAATGTGTAACTATGAAGTACCAAATGTTAATTTCGCTATAATATCTTAGAAAGCATAGTAAGCGGAGTATTTGTGTTTGGTGGACCGCATGACATTGGTAGCTGAAAATGACCTACAATAAAATGCCGATATATTAATGGGTAGATTCACATGAGCAAATAAATTACAAAGTATTATTACTGTAAGGTTATTAAAGGAGGAATAATTGCACAATTGTTTTCAGTAATATTAGAACTTCAATACGTTTAATTAATTTCGTGCATTTTGGGACGTCAATCCAAACTTTAGGTTAAGTTTATACTCTTTAAATTAGTACAGTATTTTTAATTTGAGTCCTTGAATTATCGGAATCTGGATTCCTATTCAGTAACGTAGATATTTTATTAACTATATAGCATGCTCATACATATATACCAATAAATTTGGAAATAAACATGTCGTCAAGGTCGGTCGGACAATGAAACTGAGGTGCAATAAGCAATGACTGCTTGCTTGACAAGGCTTTGCATGGAAGCCAAAACCTTCATCAGAAACTGCTAAAAGGTATATGCACTTATTTTTTCTAACTTAGATACTTATGTTTATTTGTAAAGATGCAACTTAACAGTTATTTAATTGAACCCATTAATAGATAACACTTACTGTTTGCGCCTTGTTTTTTGTAGGTTTATTTTTTATTTTGTACCCTTCGTTTCGCAGTTGTGGTATAGACTAGATGGTTTCTAGTGATCAATATTAGTTCTGTTTACATTTCCGTTTCAGATGAACATTTTTTTTTTGTCATCCGGTATTAAGAGAGAATTATAAAAACTGGACTTAATTATATCATGATAATCAGATCTTTTGTTCCCCTTCTGGAATTTTTTTTTGGAAATTTTAGATGTACCAAAGAAAGCCTTCGTGATTTCATGGGGAAAGGCCTTATGGCCCTTATCGTTGTATTTCGATTAATGTAAAAAATAAATAATACGTGCATCGATCTCTTCACCTTCTCTTACATGGGATGGAGGAAAGCCTCGGGTACCTCTGCCCTCGTGCTAATCTCACACCGCCTCTTCCTCCTCTATTTTGTCAAACCTCTCTTATCGTCCCTCATCTTACCGCCACTATCTATGTCTTTTCATCGCTTCAATCCGGCCCTTTCTCCGTCCCTCACCACCACTCCCTCTATCGTTTAAGATATGATCTGGCCTGATCAACTCCTCCACATTCCTGTTTGGATCCCATCGTTTGTGACCTTTGGTCATCCCGTGAGTTCTATCTCCCATAAAATCGAATTGTTTTCCCTTTGAGGGTTTGATTCTTCAAAATAATGCTCATCAACATAAATTTTCTATGACCCGGACTTCAACGAAAAATCAAGAAATTTTCATATGCTACCAGAAGCAAGAGTGTGTTCCTAAGGTCAACAAATTGAAGAGCAATATATTAAATTATGAATATAAATGGGGGAATTTATTATAAGTACCGCATAGTAACTTATATTTACTCATATAAACCTCTATAAGTCCATATTCCGCACTTTTTAATTATTCACTTTAATTACTAAAACGCCATTATACAATTCAAAACGTAATATACATAATTTCTCTCTCCAAAACAAAAAAAAAAACTAGTTTTGAATTAAAATAAAATTCTACAAAAACGAAAAAATCATAAAAATTATAAAAAATGATTTTTTTTATAAAATAATAAAAAATCACAAAAAAAATGTATTTTTATAAAAAAAATGTATTTTTATAAAAAAAATGTATTTTTATAAAAAAAATCACAAAAAAATGTATTTTTCTATAAAAAAAAATCACCAAAAATAATAAAAAACCACAAAAAATAAATTTTTTTAATAAAATTATAAAAATCAGCTTTTTTGTCAATAGATGACTTTTTACACCGAAAAATTTGTTTTCCATCAACAACTAGTTTTTTCACTAAGAATTGATTTTTTTCACAAAAAAAGTGGATTTTTCATTAAAAATGGGCTTTTTCAACAAAAAAGGGCTTTTTCATCAAAAAATACATATAGTTTAATAAAAGTGTAAATGGTTAAGTCAAAATTACATATAGTTCACCATAAATTGCATATAGTTCAATAAAATTACATATAATTTAGTAAAAATTGCATATAATTTGATATAAATAACATGTATTTTGGTATAAAAGTGTATGCATTTCAGACAAAAGCGAATCTAATTCGACATAAAGTTCATATAGTTCAATTAAAATTGTATACATTTCAGACAAAAGCGAATCTAATTCGACATAAAGTTCATATAGTTCAATTAAAAGTGCATACAGTTCAATCAAAAGTGAATATAGTTCAATCGAAAGTGCATATAGTTTGGTCAAAAGAGTATCTAGTTCAACACAGAGTGCATATAGTTCTATTAAAAGTGCACATAGTTTAGTCAAAATTACATCTAGTTCAACACAAAATTCATATATATCAATCGAAAGTGCGTACAGTTCAGTCAAAAGTTCATCTAGTTCAACACAAATTGCATCTAATTCAACATAAAATGCATACAGTTCAGTCAAAAGTGCATCTATTCCAATGAAAAGTATATCTAGTTCAACAAAAAGTGCATCTAATTCAACACAAATTGCATAAAATTCAGTCAAAAGTGCATAAAATTCAACACAAACTGCATATAGTCCAATTTAAAGTGTATACAGTTAATTAAAAAAGTGCATATAGTTTAGTCAAAATTGTCAAATATCGTATAGTTCACTACAAAGTGCATATTTTTTTAGTTCAAATTAAAAAAAAATAGATGGATTCGAACCATCAAATTCTTGAATCTCGGTGTTGGTGAAAGCGCTGTTACCATTTTGAGCTTACGGATGTATATAGTTGCTAAACAAAATCATACAAACATGTATATTTAAAAAACCATTCCATCTCCGTCTAAAAAGGATTATTTTGAGCCACGAAACGGTATTCGTTTCTGTCATGAAACTGTATCTAGTTCAGTTTTATGTGCATCTAGTTTAGCTATTTCAAATTTTGGTTTCACATTTTCAAATTTGGTTAGTTTAGTGGAATAAAGTGCACTCAATCAAACATAAATGACGCAACAAAATATGGAGATTTGCAAATCATCTAAACATAAAAACTGTGCTAAACATCTGTTTTCATTTTCAAGTACTCTTGTTCACCCAATAAACGAGTAAAAAACTTGCATTGCAGATTTTTTTTAAAATACGCCGATCATCTAAACTTAAAATTTGTACCAAACATCTGTTTTCATTCACAATAACCCCAGTTCACCCTAGAAATGAGTACAAAAATTGGCATTGCAAGCTTTCTAATTTAAAAATAAGTCCATCATCTAAACATAAAAACTGTACAAAACATATGTTTTCATTCTCAATAACTCCAATTTACCCAAAAGAAGAATAATAAACTCTAAACTGGCATAACAAAATTTCTTTAAATAAACTTATCATCTTAACATAAAAACTGTATCAACTGTTTTCATTCTCAATAACTCCCGTTCACCCAAAAGACGAACAAGAATATGAGCGTTGCAGAATTTCTTCAAAATAAATAAGACCACATTAACCATAAAAAAAATATTACGACATTTAATCATATGCCTTCTCCAGTGGGTGTGAGATTAATTTCCATTCCTTATTTCAATTTTTGACATGTAAACATTTTTCCATGATAAATTTAACACAGTATTCAATATTTACAGATACAACTTGATAATCAATAATCCTTATTAACAGCAACAAGACAGGATAGAAAACCAATCTCAATCGCACAATATTAAACAGTCTAGGGCAAACCCTTAAGCACTTGGAGTGCCCCAAACTGGACCCATCTCGGTCCCAAAACAAGCTACGTTTCATATCAAAACAAGCTCCGTTTTTTCCCTAACTTTGACCTCGTCTCAGTCTCGGAACGAGCTCTGTTTCAGACTAAAACGAGCTATATATGTTTCGGTCCCGAAACGATTGTTCAAATAAACCGGAAACACCAAAACCATCCCAAAATCGTTCCAAAAACCACTCCAAAAACATCCCAATAAAGTTGGAAAAAAAACCAGATTGCTAATTATTTGGATACTAGTATAAACCAGGAAAAACAAAATGGGCTCCGTTTCAGGCACGGTATGGGTTCACTCTCATTTTTTTATTTATTAGTTGATTTGACAAATTTTTACCAACTAGTATTTCGTTAGTAATGGGAGTAACAAACATTTGTTATGAGTTGAACAAACATAAAATCAGTAAATTGCATATGGATATACAAAACAAAAACAAGCCTACTCTATAAAAGCCCCAATTGGACTCAACTTTATTTGGCTTAAATCTATTAAATTGTAAAATTAATTTAAGTGCAATCTGTATGTAATATGGAGCGTATGTTGGTAACCTACAACACATGTGACGACATCAGGTGTGACCTCCCTCGTTGGCCATATCACCCTTTCGCTGCCTTACATCACTCGTCAGAAACCAGATATGTGATGTATCTCTCTGCCTTACTTCGCTCTGATCTTCGACGGATCTTCGCTACGATTTTCGATGGATCTTCGTTGCGATATAGGGTTTATGTGGTGGTGACGAAGAGAGAGAGATTGGAGAGCTGAATCGGGTTTTGATGGAATTGAAAAAATAAGAGAGAGAGCATGAAAAATGAATCACGTTAAAAAAATAGAAAATTAATAGGTATTTATACTATATAAAAGTGGTACCTAAGACATGTGATCTTATAGAGTAATCTTATGAGAATATTAGTAATCGTGCCCCACGCATTACGTGTGTAACGCGTAATGTAATTAAAATATATAATATAAGTATAGTTATGATACAAATATGTGGATAATACAAAAAAAAATAGTATAAGATGATAAAACTTAAAAGAATGTTTTGTTGTTAAAGATTGATATATATTGTTATTAGTTATTACTTTTTATATTTTTTTATGTGAGTATGGTATTATTGTAATTAATAAAAAAATATATGAGTATTTTTGGAAAAAAAATGGTTAAATTTGGCAGCATCATTTGACTTGAGTTGACTTATTATAATAGAATGATAAGTTTAAAAGTGCTACTTATTAGACATAAAATGTATATTATGGTTATCAGAAAATAAAACATTCGAGAGCAAGACACAAATTATGAGGCGTTTGGAAACAAATTACATTTGGAAAAGTGCAGTTTGTATAAGTGTTTTTACAAAAGTGACTTTTAAAAAAGAAAATTCCCCTGGAAAAGTAATGTTTAATGTATAAGTGCTTTTGCTATTTATAACTTTTGCGGAGTGTTTGGCGAATAAATAAGTTTTTGACTTATACTTGGTACGTATAATAAATAAGTAAACTTTCAATAACAAATGAAACAACAATTTTATTAGAATCCAATAAAATGAAAAAAGTCAATATTTTCACTAATTGTCGTTTTTTTCTGAAAACAAGTCACTTTTTTGGAACTTATTTTTATTGTTGATATTAGACTTTTGTAAGAAAAAAATAAGCCAGTTTTATTGAAACAAGTCTTGTTTTCTTAATAAAAGAACACTTTTCTTACAAATAAAACAAGGAGTTATTTTAAAAATCAGTATGTTTTTTTAAGAAATAAGTTACTTTTTTTGAACAAGTCAATCTTTTATAAGTTAATTCCTCTAATTGAAAATAAGTTGTTTTTAATCAAAAATATTTCATATCTTTAAAATAAGTTAATTTTGTAAAAAATAAGTAACTTTTATTGAAAATATTTATTTTTACTAACACTTACTTTTATTGAATATAAGTTTTTTTAAAAAAGTTTTTTTTGCTTTTTATTATTTTTGAAAATCATTTTTTTTAAAACGAGTCATTTTTCTATATAATATTTTTTAATTTACATAAAAGAATTGACATAATTAAAGAAATATGATTGTTTATTTGATTTTTCTTTCGACTTTTCAAGAAGTACTTTTCGAAAAGCATCTTATCCTGTCTTCTTAAAATATATGGACTTCTAAATATCCAAAATTTTCAAAAAGTTGTGGATAAAAACCTCGCTAAACGTGAAAATCTTTTTGAAAAAAATACATTTGGGCTCAAAAGTCACTTTTGATTTTTGACTATGACGCCAAACGCCCCCTAAAAATGAAGGAAAAAAAGGAAAGAATCAATTTCGACCATGAAAATTCATGATGTTCATATAAAACTTATAATTTCAAATTATCAGTCAATGATGTATGAATTATTGGAGAGCCTATAACGAGGATGAAGAGTCATCAAGTCCAGATTGAGCATATATAGAAGATTTAAATGGTAACAAACAAATCAAGAGCAGAAATTAAATATCCAACACAATAAAAATGTAACCACTTATGATAAACATATTAGATAAGATTTTTTTAAATCCACTCCAGAATGCAAAAGGGAATCAAGGCATAACGGCTAGCAGTGGCGGATTCTCGCTCTGAACCTAGGGGGAAATTTTGCACTATATATAAACATGGATACCTTCTTATTCTTAATTTTAGGTCTTTTGTTTAAAAATACCAGCTTTATGCGTTAGTCGTATGTGACTTTGTGAAATTTTCAATATAGGATATCATTTTTTAACGGGATAAGATAATTGTCAAGATTAAATTCAAGAAAGCATTTATAATTTAAATGGTAGGGTGATTTATTCTAACTATAAATTTTAGGAGTAAAATGTCGGATACCTGCTTCATAACAATCAGCAATATAGGAAAATTAATGTTTTAGAAGTTATAATGAATTTTATGTTGGCTACGTTGTAAATAAACACAATAATTTCTACGGAAAAGAAATAGACAAATAAACAGAAAATGGTTTCCTCAAATATATAATTATCAATTACAACATTTAACATAAAAAAAATGTAAATGATACCGAAATGGACTAAAGTCCGAGACGAGTTAACTGCAAGCAGTTTCCCTTAAACGATATTTGCCCCGCCACCTCTACTTCTGGCTAAATGGGGTACTTCGTTCTCAAGGTACAACGTCTATCGCATGTGACTCGGCGGAAACGGCACCGAGCCACGGTCGGGCCGTTGGTGGTGCGGTACTCTCTCTCTATATGTATGCATATGTGTTTGTGTGTGTTGTGTGTATGACATGTATGAAACTTGTCTTGAAAAGTGTTAAAAATGTCATAAGACCATTTCTCTTTAATATAGTCTTTGTAACTCCTTTTACAAAATAAAAAGACCACATAAATGGGGGAATAAATGTTTTTTTTTGTAACCACAAATTTAAGAGAGCATTCACTCAAATAAAAACCTCTTGGTTTTTTTTTTCCAACAATCCCCCACATGAATGCGATCTAAAACATGCAACGTGCAACTAAATGCAATCGAGAGAACCACGAGAATTCACTGCATAAGGACAGGTAGCGCGCGCCTTGAACCTGCCATAGTGATGTAAAATTTGATATGCTACTATTGGGTAGCCTTAAAGCCTTGAACCCTTTAGCGTTTGTGCATACCAGGGTAATACTCACACAATGTCCTCTCTACACCACTTACTAAGCCCTTTGGTTGTTGTCCATATTTGGCCCTGGACTGCCTTGGCAAATTCAACCGAGTGCTCTAGTGATTTAACCCTAGATCATCACATAGTATCGGCCATACACACTCGTTATAGGTGATTTTTCAAGTCAAGGGTGTCCTGACTCACCCCACTCGACCTTCGAGATACTTGATTCATTAAGAGCCTCATGCTCACCCTTAAAATGGTACAGGTCTATCACTCTTTCATCATAGAAATGGGCTGAGAACTTATGTTCTCGAGTGCTTTGTTCGGTTATCCGCACAATTCAGTTTCCCATCGAACCCGAGACTGAAGTTTCCAGTTCAGGTTGGGTTACCTATGCGAAGGTTTCCAATTTATTGGGCTTCAAACCCCATTTCCCTCGATGATGCTTCAACTCCTCTACGAGTCAAGCATTTTGTATATGAATCCGCATTATTATCCTTAGACCTTGCAAAGTCTATGGATACCACAATTTTTGCTAGCAATTCCTCTTACGGATTTGTGTCTCCGAAGAATATATCATGACTTTGTCGGGACTTTCCATTATACAAATTATTCTGATCCTGTTTAATAACTGACTGACTGCAGCAGTACACGTTTATTGCGGGAACAGATTTTGGCCACTTGGAATACCTCCCAAGACTTCTCAGCCAATCTGCCTCTTCTGTAGCTTGATTCAACGTTATGAATTCTAACTCTACAGTTTCTCCAACTATGCAGGTCTATTTTACAGACCTCCATAAGACTGCAACCTCTTTAAGTACAAACATATCCACTAATGGACCTTGTACTGTTAAAGTTCGAGATACACTTGGTATCTAAATACCCTCCAAATATTTTGGACATCTCGTATAATGCAGTTCATGATTGGCAGTATACCTCATGTATCTGAGAAGCCTCATTGGCAAACGTACTGAGTCTGCTCACTGAGTTGGCTATAACTGGTCTAGTGCAGTTCTTGACGCACAAGAGACTAACTAGGATAAGTTAGGTGTTTGTTTTAGTCCATATAACGACTTAACAAGTTTTCGCACCTTGACTTACTTTACACGGAACCACGACCCAATGGGTTGTTCCTAATTCTCTAGATCTCCATTTATAAAACACATGTTCTCATTAATTAATGATGCGTTCCTTTTATAGAGATTAGAGTATAGACATTAAAATTATCAAAACAGTCAGTTTACTTAAAGTAATTGACTTCATTTCTCACGTGCCTATCAACCTCATTGTTGATGGCATCTTCCCATCTACACATTATATGGAAAACATTGATTATTTCAATGTCGTCGATTCACCTTCAATCATGAAGGTCAAGGGACAAAGGATGTTTCATTACTTACCCTTTTACCATGCCGATGCACTTCATCTTCCTTAAAAGATTCACTTTCCACATTTTTCCAGCACCGTTTGAGTGTTCACTTATCTTGGGTAGCGTAATGCTTTGAACCCTCAACGTATTGGTCACATTCGCCAGGCGTTAGAGTTTTGCAGAAAACTTCTCTTTTAGAAAATATGCTTCTCGGGCATAGAACAATGTTCTATATGCACTTTAAAGCCATATGCTTTATGCACTAGAAACCGATCAGCACTATATTTTGTGCTTATCCGATGAACACACAATCTACCGTTTTCGATCCTATCCAAATCCTTCAAGGAACAAGATTGAGACCTTTCTTAGGTAGCACCAAACTTTCACGAACTTATAGTCAGGCACCATGCCTTCTATAATTCTGACTGTTTGGTCCAACTTCCTAAGCGATAGTTTGTTCAACACATAGCTTGCGGAAGGCTCACTTCCCGTACAAATTTTAATCCTGAACTTATCAACATGATAATCATCGTTTAAGAACTACATTTTGCTCGAGAGCATAATAAGTCGTTCTTTAACGATTGGTGTCATTCCATCAACACAATTATGTGAACGGTGTCTCATATTCACTGTTTCAATCACACTGATCATGTATTCATATCCATGTGAATATACCATTTCGGAACTAGTTAGACAATATCTAACACTTCCAAAAATAGTCTATCATTTAATGATTAATACTTAATCATTGGATTAAAGTTGGTAGATTAACACAACAGAACACCCATGATTAAACATGTTTTCTGACAAGCCTTAATCCTCAACAATAGAATTCACGCATTCATTCTTACTTGAATTAATATCTCGACTGATTTATCTTTACTTTTCATCAAGTAGACATATCAGTGTTTAATACATTCATCAATAAATTGAGGAAATATCTTTTAAACCCTTCTTGGTTTTGCACTCATCTCAAATGCATCGAACCATTTGGTTATGTACTCCGTTCGAAAACTTCAAACTGAAGACTTAGCAATACATTACTTCAAACACAAACTCATATTTATGTTCCAATTTAAATAATAGATTTAGAAAAATAAAACATTTAACCTTTTATATTTTCATCACCTACTATATCATGTCAAATCAGTGACTTGGTTGAATAATTCAACATGTCATTATTGACCACAAGAATATCGACTAAAATGCTCATTTTGAACAAATAGTCACTCATGTATTGCCACAAACAAGCAACCTTATAACAATTTGATCCTAGTGTTTTGGCTACCGAAAGGCTACTGCCATTTAGGTTTCAAAACCACTAGTCATGATTCAGATTTGTATGCTTGCACTTGTTAGTGGATTTCCAAACGTTTAAAACGTTTCCACACATTAACGCCCCCACAGTTCGTGCATTCCCTTTTGTCCTCACTCTGAACATGCACGCTGTTATAGAGAAACTTAATCGATTTCAATGTGGCAAATGAAACGATATCATTTATTTCAGACGTTTTAAGTCCATACCACTGAACCGTTAGGTTTTCTTCCACTCGCCCGTAGGCGCTTTTGGGTACGTTTAGATTCTCGATCTACATGATCGACGGATTACCCCCACATTTGTGGGACCCTCGGGGTTCTCCCCCAATAATAGTAATATAATATTACTAAATTATTATTCTCAATAATAGCAAGCTCAACATATTCACAATATATTTTACTAACAAATTAATAATATATTATTTCAACAAATTATTAAATGTTTTTTCAACAAATAAATAAGATGTTAATTTCAACAAAATATTAAATGTTCTTTCAGCAAATTAATAAGATAATATTTTAACAAATAATAAATTAGCCGATATTTGTTTATTATTAAAATAAAACTCAACGGCCATTTATAATTTGTTTAATCATCAAATTATTTGCTCTTGGGTGAACAAAGTTGGTTATTAAATAACCTTTCATCCAAATAAGTAACCGACTCGTCATTGCAATTCGTAGTTAGCTAATAAAGCTTTTCATAAATGTCAACAATAACTGTCGTTACCATAATTTATAACTCTCCAAATTAAATTGCGATTAATCACAATTAATAAGAAGTTATAAATACTCGTCATTAATCTCATTAATGATTACCGTTACAAATTTTGTAACCCTCCAAATTAAGTTGCAATAAATCACAATTAATAAGGACACCAACCATTATATCACCACATTAGTGTTTTTTAATAATGGTGATTTCGAATTTGTAACCTCCGTCATTAATATGCACTCATGCAAAATTAATAAGAGTTACACCGGCACCCACAATGTTCTGGTCAATTTCAGCACCCACTGTGTTCCGGACATTTCCCGCAGGAAACTGTTTGTTATCTCAAATAACAAACACGCACAATCTAATTTCGAAAAATGAAACTAAAACTCCTCCTTCGCAAACACCAAATTTCTACAACCACGCATGGTTTCAAGAAACTGATTTTGCAAGAGTATTCTAGTTCATTACCGAAAAAGATTATCGAATTCTGAAAGATTTATTCAGCCGTAAACACCAGATAAATCTGATTTTACACAGAACAATCTCATAATTCAACCAGTTCTGTCGTAAGCCCCAAATTCTGAAAATCAGAAAATGGTTTTACAAGAACTATTTCGAAACTAGTTCTTTCGTAAGCCCCAAATTAATGGTTTTACACGAACTATTTCGAAAACTCCAAATCCAGTGACTTCTTACGGTATTGATTGTCTGGGTATGTTTTCGGTACGCTGTTGGTATGCTACTGGTACGTTGGTTTGTACCAGTTACCAGGATATGCATATACACATGTGAAAGGAAAAATGCTCCCCTTAACCTCTGGGCCTCTATCAAAATAATATTTACCCATAGATACAGGTGCCTAATATTTACAATGTATAACTGACAAAACCCATCATAAATAATAAAATAAATCTCCTTTTTTATTTCGTCCTCTACTCTCTGTCTATTTGAGTAGTATATACATATATAAGAAAGTGGAGGTCATGGATACTTTTGAAAGGTAATATTAGGTTGCTGTAAACTTTTCTTTTCTTCTGTGGACTAAAGCCAATAACACACAAATGTATTGTAGCTCTTTACACCAAATGAGTCTAAGAATTAATTAACAACTCATTGAACATGCTTTATAAGTTACTCGACAAAAATACTATCTTAAAAATCATGTACACAAACTACAAACCGGATATAAAACATACATGGACGTGCCTAACACCAAATAATTAAACATGGCAAGCTCAAAACTTATATTTAATATAAAATATATCTAAGCATGCTTGTATATGATCATACACAAAATACACACGCACTATGCATAATGGATGGTTTAAAACCGTAAAAGGGATTTATACAAAAATCCCAAACAAGGTAAAACAACGAAAACCGCTTTCGACAATTCAACCGGAAAAACCAAATTCTAAAAACCAAGTTTTGTTAGAAAATGATTTTCCAAAGAATTGTATTAGCCACGGAAATAATTTTCTGTTTATCCAAACACCGAAATTATTGTATTAACGTACAAAACATAAAAAAATAATATCGTTTAAGATTGTTGGGTACGTTGTAAATAAACACAATAATTTCTACGGAAAAGAAATGGACAAATAAACAGAAAATGGTTTCCTCAAATATATAATTATCAATTACAACATTTAACATAAAAAAAATGTAAATGATACCGAAATGGACTAAAGTCCGAGACGAGTTAACTGCAAGCAGTTTCCCTTAAACGATATTTGCCCCGCCACCTCTGCTTCTGGCTAAATGGGACACTTCGTTCCCAAGGTACAACGTCTATCACATGTGACTCGGCGGAAACGGTACCGAGCCACAGTCGGGCCGTTGGTGGTGCGGTACTCTCTCTCTATATGTATGCATATGTGTTTGTGTGTGTTGTGTGTATGACATGTATGAAACTTGTCTTGAAAAGTGTTAAAAATGTCACAAGACCATTTCTCTTTAATATAGTCTTTATAACTCCTTTTACAAAATAAAAAAACCACATAAATGGGGGAATAAATGTTTTTTTTTGTAACCACAAATTTAAGAGAGCATTCACTCAAATAAAAACCTCTTGGTTTTTTTTTTCCAACATTTTAAATGGAAGTGTTATAACTTTTAAATTTTTAAAGAGATAATAATTAATTGCAAAAGAAAGTACATGGGTGCACAATAATAATAATAATATGACAAATAATAATAATAATAATAATAATAATAATAATAGGCTTAGCAAGATTTGAGACCTCGACCAATGGGTTGTACGTACGATGTTACTCTACCAATATGCTCTACGCATAATATATAAATTTAATGCATTTTGTATTATATACTTTTATTTAATATAATATAGACAAATATACCTAATTTTCGCCGAAAATGTAAAACAAAAAAATTGTTCCGAACAAAAGGAGGCAGTTGACCTCCTTCCCTCTGGAAGGGTCCGCCCTGACACCTAGTATATCTCATAAACTATAAATAGTGGCATTTTTAATAGAACTAATATATTATAAGAAACACAACTACAAGATGAAACCTAATACAAGCCTATACTCTTGAGACACTTTATATCTAGGAATTCCTCACTCGAAATTCAGATATAGCTTTAGACATAGTATACTCCTAAAGTTGTTTTATACGTTTTATACACCAAATTATGCTATTTTAATAATTTAAGTATCTATTTTTCAATTTTTTCAATTTTAATATCACACTATAACAAGTTTCCAATTTAGTTATAACCGTCTAAATTAATCACGGAATCATATCACGTGACAACATCTGCTTGACAAACGTTAACGTGAGAGAGTAATTTTGTCATTCTGCACAAAAATATATCATGAAAACGTTTTTTCCCAATTTCACACATAACAAAAATCATCACATAGTTCAAATTTGGAAGAAAACGTTGTTTTATAATGATATATTTTGTTGCAGAATGATAAAATTAACCTCTCACATTCAAGTTAATCAAGCACGTGCTGTCATGTGACATGATTCCGTGATTAATTTAGTCAGTGATACATAAATTGTACAGTTTCTTATAATGTGGTAACCAAATTGGAAAAATTGAAAGGTAAATATCTAAATCCTTAACAGTAATATAGTTTTGTATACTAAACATATTTTTTCCCAGCTTGTAAATGGGTAATCTGTTAGGCTGCGACGTCATTTACCGGGTTACATGCACTATAAGAAAAAGTTCATATAACAACAATTTATTTTTGAAAATTGTTGGTAAATTAAAGGTCGCTAAATTATAGCAATTACTTCTGTCGTTAAATTGTTGTTAAAATTTATCGACAATCGATTTACTTATGACGAAAAAATTAAATTTTGATTAATATTTAAGTTTAGGGTAGGTCTCCTTAGGGTTCTATATTTTTATTTGGCTTTTTAGTGTGTTGTACAATTTATTTTTAATTTATCAAATTATATTTTGTTGAACATAGAAAAAATAAATTATTTATTGAAAAACATTATCTAACCATCCAATTTTTAATCTAACGATCCTTAAGGTGACTGTTTCATAAACAGTCAAATAAAATCTGTTTCAAAGAGAAACTCACAAGAGAGGCTCAGACTCTCCAAAATAAATAAGTACTCAAATTCTGCTCATACTAACCATTGGATTTGATTTATTTTGATCTAATTAGTAAAAATAGAATAATTCTAATGGGGAATTACTATGGAGGAGTTAGATTATATGACTGGTTCACAAACCGTTTGCATAAAAATGTGTCAAATGGATAAAAAAAATCAAAATTTTATTAATATTTAAGTTTAGGCTAGGCTTTCATAGGGTTCTATATTTTTATTTGAGTTTTTAGTGTGTTGTACAATTTGTTTATAATTTATCAAACTTTAATTTGTTGAAAATAGAAAAAATAAATTAGTTATTTAAAAATATCATCTAACAATTTATTTTCTAATCTAACGGTGGGTAAGATGACTATAGCATAAACAGTCAAATAAGCTGACTATTATAAAGACCCACTCTTCTAATGTGATACAATCACATCATATATTTCTCCAACGCCCATTTCATTTGTATTTTTTCTCCAATAATGTATTTTTTTCTCCTCAAAATTAACACACATATATATATATATATATATATATATATATATATATATATACCATGAAAACTAAAATAATGAGAATTTTTTTCTTCTTACAAATAATAACATTTTATTTTTATTTTAATTAAAGGTAGATCGACCACACAATGGATTCCTCAATATTTTATTAGTGTTTTATTAGTTGATATATTTTAATATTATATATTTTTTATTATTTAATGGTAGGCCACACAAGAGTTCACAATATTTTTTAGGGTTTTATTGTTACAATCGTCTAATTTTAAATAGGGAGATATATATATATATATATATATATATAATATATTATTTTGGTTTATAGTTTTTTTGTTTTGTTAGCATTAGATCAACATGAATAAGATTCAATGGTTATTAAAAGATGAGTATGAGGATTCTCCTGGAGGAGTCTGGTGTTCCTATTCCATTAATATTATATAATATAGCCGAATACTCCCTAGATAAATATTTCCTGTATTAAGTAATTTTAAGGAAAGTATAATTTAAGGGAACAATAAAACGCATAATAACTCAACGTATAATATACTAGCAAAACAAATTAAGAAAAATAAAATAAGTTCTCCATCACTACTAATTAATCAATGATTCTCCCTAGTTTATATGATTATGTTACCGACAAAAACTATCATTATGAGAATATTGATGATAGGGGAATGCACAAAGTAAGGAATTATAATTGCCCATGATTTAATCTTTTCTTAATTTGTTTTGCTAATATCACATTGAGTTATTATGTACTCTTGATATATGCTTTCCATAATAATGGAAATATCTAGAGAGTATTCGGCTATAAAATAGCCAAGAGTCCATGTAATGATATATAAAATAAATATTATCATTAAGTTTGTGTTAATTTGGAGTTGTGGTTTTTCTCGAATTAAACCAAATCAAGCAACTGGCCTAGGATCCGCGGAAGTATCCTATCAAGATAATCCGGAAAAAATACATTTAGTGTATTGTATTAACTGTTGTTAACGATTTAGCTATCACACTACCAAAGTTAACAATTGACGTACTGAACTATCATAATGTTCACAATTCAGGTACCACCGTTAAATTAGTTGGATGGAAGTTAGTTTCACGTACTTTTCATTTTGGTCTTATTCTTTGTAACTTGTATAAATCTAAACCTTAATTTTCTGAATTGTCTCATTTTAGTATAAATTCAAAAATATATAATTATATAATTATATCATATATATATATATGTGTGTCTATAATACACACACACACACACACATATATATATATATATATATGTTATACTAATGTATGTATTAAAAAATATATAATATAATGCATGTATACATATTATTGCAAATAATATAAATTATAGATGATGTTTGTGTATAAAAAGAAATTATAAATACTTAACAAAATATATTCTATTTACAAAAAATGAATATTTTTTTGAAAAAAAATATCAGTTTTTTGTGTTGTTTTTTAATTAAAATATTCAAATAGTGATGTGGCATTAAATAATTTTTGCTCGAATGTCATAAATCTAAAACTTACTTTATTTTCGTTTTAGGGAAAGTGTAAAAAAAATTATAAATTTTTTATTTTTGAAAAAAAAAATCAAGGAAAATCTAGTAAAATAATATGTTTTTTAAACTGATATACTTATATGTGTGTATATATATGTGTTTTAGTAGAAATATTATAAATTGTAATGTTTCGAAAAGACAGAATTAAATTTATACAAATTACAAATAATGTGACCAAAATAAAAAATAAAACTAAATTCCATCCAACTAAATTAACTTCAATACTTGAATTGTGAATATTATGATAGTTCAGCACGTCAATTGTTAAATTTGATAGTCTGTTATCTAAATCGTTAAAAATAGATAGTACAGTACATTAAATGTATTTTTTTCCCAAGATAATCATCATGGGTAAATCGCATTCTTGCATGGGTAAAAAACCCGTAACCCGATCAACCACTTCGCAACCTAACAATTTGGTAGGGGAGCCAAACATGTCCAACCACCATCAATCGTTTCGAGAATGAACTTGGCTTGTTAACCGCTGGTCAACAAGATTTATAACAAACCATGAAGGCGAGTGAAGAAAGTAACATGAAACAAATGGAAAACATGTTTGCCGCTTTAACTAATCGACTAGAGGAAAGTTTGAGCAGAGGAAATTACGAAGAATCGGGTTCTTCTTTTTGCGGTAAATGAAGGACAAGTGGAAGTTTGACGACAACAAAAATTTCTAAGTTAAAATTTCCACGTTAAAATGGCATTGGAGGATCCTGATGGATTTGTCGTGTTGAGCTATTTTTTGAGTTTTGCAAAAAATCAAAGAAGAAGAAGAAGAAAAAAAATATCTCATGGCCAGATATCATCTAGACGGTGATGCTCAATTGTGGTGTCAACTATTCAAAAACCGAAGGGAAGAAGTAGCATGGGATGCATAATGCATTCAATTACGAATTGCATTTAAGGTATGAACCTTCGAAGAATCTCAACTTTCTTGGCGATCTCACAAAGTTGCAACAAACAATACGTGTTAGGCATTATCAAGAGTATTTTGACCGGCTGTTACACTGGGCTGGTAGTTTAACCGAGGAACAACAAGTGGGTTGCTTTGTGAGGGGATTGAATGAAGGTTTCCGTGGACGTGCATGCAATCTTGTAATGACACATCGTTATCCGCGGCTATTTGGTCTTCCAAGACTTTATGAGTCAAAAATGCATGACCAAAAACAAAACAAATAATGGTCGATTGGAATTCTCCCTTGCCCTTGCCTTCGCTAACAAGATCGCCAAACCCAAGCATAAAAAGATTAAATTACGTGGAGTTGCAAGAAAAGAGAAATCGGGGACTTTGCTTCAATTCTGAGGATAAATTTTCTCCGGGTCATTGTTGCAAAATTTTATTTATAGTAGACGAAAAACAACGGAAAAGGAAGCTATAGAAGAAAAAAAATGAGGAAACTCCGCAATTTAGTTTCTACGCTACTTCGGATACCGTGGCACCAAAGACGACGCGCCTAGTGGGAGAAATACGACAAACACATGTGACTATATTAGTTGATTCTGAAAGTACACATAATCGTTTGAACCCAAGGCCGGCTAAAAACTTAGCAAGTTGTTCACAAAAAAGTGAGAAAAGTTCAGTGCAAGTTGCTGACGGCTATAAATTGGAAAACGGTAAATTTTATGAAAGCATACCTTAACGGTTCAGAAATTACACTTCCATGAGGATGTTTTACTCCCATACATTATTACACAATATGGCGTAGTTTTTGCAATAATGCTAATGAGCCAGATGTCTCAAACAAATTCTCAATACACCGGTCTTTAATATAAATTTAGAATTTTATTTTCACCCCGAAATTTAAGAGTATGTTATTCGATTATATATTTAATATTTTTAATTAATATTTATGTTTAGGCTAGTCTCAAATAAAGTTCTATAATATTATATTTGAGTTTTTATTTTCTTGAATCGTCAAATAAAATATATTAAAATTATTAAAATTTAAATATTTTAATTAATATTTAAGTTTATGATAGTCAACTAGGGTTTCATAAATATTATATTTGAGGTTTTAATTTGTTGAATAGTCAAATAAAATATAATAAAATCATTAAAATTTTAAATATTTTTAATTAATATTTAAGTATAGGTTTCAACTAGGATTTCATAAATATTTCATTTGGGATTTTATTTTTGTTCTGGTTGAGTGTCAAAAAAATTCTAAAAATTAAATAAATAACTGTCTGTTAATCAATCTGATTTAGGGTTTACTGTAGTTTTTGGGACCCAATGGCTGAAGAATTTGAGGCCGATTAATTGGGAATTCAATGAATTATGGATGAAGTTTTTTTAGAAGGGTATCCCGGTAGGGATTAGGTCGTGGAATTGCTGGTATTAATGGATGTAAAAGGACTCCAAATCTTCTACCTCATATTCTCTATCTTTTTTGTGCCTTCTTGCTTATTTTCACTCAAATTTTAAATTTTCACAACTTATACCGCAATTTTATAAACTTTTATATTATATTGTATTCAAATTTTAAAACATTTGAATATAATATTGTTTTTTTTTTTTTTAATATTCAATGTTTAATTTACATTAATTTATACATTTATTCCAAAATAAATTTTGTGTGGATTTTTTTTTTTAAATAATTATTGGAATGTATTGATACATGTATTATAGTAATTGTTTAATTTTTTTCAAGTTTTTATAAAAATTTTTTGGATAAAATAAGTAAGGGGACACGGAAGGGGGTAGAGAAATAGGATAAAAGATTTGGACTCATATAAAAGAAGATCAGAGACCAATAAGGAGGTTTTTGAACTAAATATGGAATTTTCTAATATTTCCTTCAGTGATATATATATATATATATATATATATATATAATTTTGGTTTATAGTCTTTTGTTTTGTTAGCCATTAGATTAAAATGAATAAAATCCAAATGCTATTAAAAGAGCAGTATGATGACTCTCCATAAATGGATGAGTATGTGCTCCTATTCCAATATTAATTGCCAAGAATCCATGTAATGATTAACAAATAAATATTATCATTATGTTGTGTGACATATTAGCTCGTTATAAATATATATAGAGATATGTATAGATATAGAGAGAGGTATGAGAGACAACAATAAGAGAGACTTTATTAATCAGAATATATGAATACAAGTGAACCCTAACCTTATTTATATAGTAGATGTTAAGGTTATACAAGGTAGAAAGTCCAACTTAGGCCCACTATGAGTAAGATCCAATAGTCCAATAATATCCTATAACACTCCCCCTTTGGACGTCTTGAATTCTTCGTCTTCATGCAGTCGATCTGAGTCTAATTCATTCGTAGTGCTAAACACATAAAAACCTTAGGGCCGGAAAACCCAGTGTGGGATAAAACCGGGAGAAACTGTGTAGCCGAATGATATAGGCCGAAATTCCATGTAATTAACTAATCACAAAACAGTGTGCCTCATAAAAACCTTGCCAGAGCAAACACAATGGGAAAATCTCTGATCGAAGGAAAAAGAGTGCAACAGTGGTAGTAGTAGTGGATCAACCACAAAACAGGTGCCTCATCAAAACCTTGTTAGAGTAAACCCAGTGGAAAAAACCTCTAGTCGAATGACAAAAGAGTACACATTGGTAAGAAGTATACAACAGGATACTCCCCCTAATTCGGCAATCTTAAGTAAGATAAGATGGGAACGTGTCTCGCTAAAAACCTTGTCAAGGAAAACCCAGTGGAAAAAAACCTTGGTCTAAGGATAAAAAGAGTACATGAGCATGCGACTGGATGCTCCCCCTCACTTGCACACGACATGGTACGAGAATTTCGACTAAGTAGTAATTAGTGCAATAAGCATTCACCTGTATGCTCCCCCTCACTTGCACACGACTGGGTGCAATGATTTCATATTTGTATAAAGAGTATGAGCATTCGACTGGATGCCTCATTTACTTGCACACGACTGTATGCAAGAAAATATAACGTGAAATAAATCGAGCATTCGACATGATGCTCTTAAACTTCATATGTGAAGATTTATTTCGGCGAAAAATGCTAAATGGCATAATCTAGTCATGTCTCTCTTCATCGATAACAACAGATTGTCCTCAAATAAGACAAGTGTTTTATCTGGATAGTGAGACAGAGTATATGTAATTCAAATATGGCTAATACTAGCTCGAAGCCATATACAATCTCCAGTCGTCTCATAGAGCACGATCAGATCATAGTGATTCATTTGGAGTCATTCCAAGACCTCCAAGATATCGTCTTATTCCTAATGGTAAAGACAAACCATGTTAGGAATATCACTTATGCGGGTCTGATAAGTAACCAGCATTGGTATAACCGAAAAAGGGTTGCGTTAATTCGAGTACCGAAGGGGGTAGGTACACTCGATGACGCAAAATGGGATAAGACATGCCCTCATCCACAGTTACCTTAAGGTAATGGGAAAATGTCTTTTATACCATTTCGATGGCAGCGTGTTAGCGTGATGCTGTGTCGAGCTATACCATTCACAGCAGACAAGATGTTCGTCCTAGTACATTAGACCAAGTACAATGATGTGCTTATTGCACTTAGATATGAACATCATGGTTCAACATCTCTTTGTCGTCTCATCAGGGACGGACCGGGTCTATATCAATGTCTAGTGATCGAACGATCATAGGAGAATCTGACGACTTATCGTCATAGTGACTAAAACGTCATAACACCTTATGGGTGTAGTCTGAATCATGGACTTAGATTCAATCTTTACGGGACTCGATAATCAGGTCGAGTCACTACCGTGTCTTCCCAAGATCCTTCATCTCGAAGGCAAATCAAAAAATGGATCGCATAATAAAACACGCAAGGGCATAATACTTGTTCAAGTATCCCAAGCTGATCAAGTACTCACTTAGACGGTATACCACATCCGTTCGGATTATATTAATCCATATAGTGAACATCTTAGTCAATTAAGATCGTGTTCCGTGGTGAGGAACTACTTGATTTAAGCACATGAAGTCACACAGGGACCTTCATCTATATCTCTTTCTCTAAATTCTCATAGAGATAAAACAATGACCACAATCACATGCTGCATAATAAGTTTTTTGGGAAACTACTAAACTGATAAAGTAGGGGACCGTTATAATGTCCATTACAAGGAAATCAACCATCTCGTAATCAATTCCAATATGTGAGAGAAGTCTTGCGCTACTAGGCGAGCATTCTACAATCTCATTATTCTCATCACTTTTCCTTACAAATAACCAAATAAATGAACTCATTTAACATTGGTGGTGTTGGAGCTATAGGTCCGAACACACTTTCCCTAAGGAGTCTACCTGGATTGTAAGTTTTCATTAGTCCAGTCTATTCTATGTTGACTTCAGGCAACGGTACATGGTTCTCTGTCATAATTTGTTCATATTATCAGTCGTCACTGAATATATAAACAAGTAATCAATGACAGTCTCGTTTCGTTTCAATATCGTCTAAGATATCATGATCGACAGATATTTCGAGATTCTTAGGATGGGGAGAAAATCACACATTTCCTTGCTCCTTTATAATCTCGTGCGACAAACGAGTTTCAGTTCACCACCTCTGGGGCTGAACGAATTTGGAACCGGTCAACTTCCTCATATCTTGGGAAGGACGACAGACTGACGGCCGACGGCAACGTCCTTTGCTTGGCAGGTTCGGCCAAAGCAACGTGTTACGACAGGAACACGGTGTCCGACAGGTACGTCTATCCTTGCAAGCATTTTGCAGCAGGTATAAATGATCTCGTGACATCTCATAAAGTCATTAAATGCGTCTGGCATTTAGTTAGACTTGAGGGAGTCTATGCACTTACTTATCACTAAGTGCAGTTTTGGGGATCAAGCTAAGACTGAGTAGGTTATGCCACATTACTTCATGTCGTTTCTTATCAACGGTAACGTGCAAATCTCCCCCTAACGACGGGGAGAACAGTCTTAGCGATGTCACTTTCGCATATCATGCGGTAAAGAGATCGCTTGCCAAGGTTACTCTATCAAATGATAGGCAGGGGATTCATAATCAACTTATGTCCCCTTCAGTGGTCCATATTTTGAACGCTATAGCGGCTCAATCAAAATATTAAGCACTCAAACACGCGTTCATATGAGGCGTCTGGCTCATAACCAGTAACCAACTGGTACGCATTTAGTGTTTTGAGTGACTATGGGCCTCAGAAGGACCAATGCAGCAAAATAGCATGACCCCACACGGAAATATAAATCTTGGTGCGCAAGACCAAGAAGTGCATGCAACCATTTGCAGTCGCATCATCAAACTTTCCGTGAGTCCATTTGGGTCTGAACATAATCGACAGGATGTTCAATTTCAATTTCCAAACTCAAGTAATTCAAATCAAAATTTCGATTCTTACTCTTCGGAATTATCAAGTCGACTAGACTTTTCAGGATAATTCGGATCATGAGCCATCAACTTAATGATAGGGCTAAAAGTTTGGAAAGTGCTGCATTTATGTGGACAGCATTAAAATGTGACCATATTGTCGATGCATCAACCATAACCATTTATATTTATGGTCCGTCTTATGGTTGGATAAGTCCACAATAACTCCTTCAATTCTTTACAAGTATTCTACGAGTCCACAATAAATCAACCATCGTCTTTTGACCCGGGAATATCTCATCCGGTGAATGCCACAATATCAAAATGCTCTTATCAATCGACGACAGGCCAATGATAGTATAGACAATCATGTCTTAACATCTAAATCATTTATCATTTCGACGACAGGCGAAATGATAAGGTAACTTTAAATGCTTTAAAGAATGTGGTAGCAACCACTTGAAAGACATTTCAACTCCTCTAAAATACGCTTTTGATCGTATTGAATGGATGCTATGTAAAAAAAATTTAATTCTTTCATGAGCTATTACCAGATAACACTGGTTTTCTCGAATATTTTATAACTCAACAAGGTACGGCAGGACCTACATGAGTATAACACCTCATATTTGACAAATCAATTTGGTTTTACCAAAGATTTCGATTTTGGAAGGACAAGTCTAGACTCATTGCCACTGAGTCCTCTTTTAGGCAAGTAGTTGGTGAAATTATGTGGTACACTGTTACCCACTATTTCCAGAAAACCAACTACACCACAAGTATTGCCTAAAATTTCATAATTTAAAGTTTGGTCACATTTGTCAAAGGAATTTGCTCAAAGCACTTTAAATTATTTCGAGAAATTTCGTCAACAGACAAACCACAATCCAAAAGTATGGTCCAAATGGAAAATAATAATCCAAATGGAAAACATAATCCAGATGAGCGAAAAAATGGCTCAATGATTTATCAAAATCAATAAAGAAAGGTATCAAACTTATTTGAGCCATAAAATTGGGGATCTCAAAAGTTACCTTTCAGTTAGCTTTAACCACATTAGCATCGGTTTTTTCACCTTTATAATAGTTTTGAACTATTTAAGGAGTAACCGTGCATGACCTTTGTCTTTATAGCATAGAGTTGCCTCCTTGAGCATTATCTCTTACTTTGTGACAGCGAGCCATATTGTTCCTTTCAATTACTGTCTTGGAGCCACATATTTTCGATTTTGACGATTGTCTAAAATCTCGCTTGGCTAGGCGATTCATCGGGATCGCGACAGTTCGAGACAAATAACACTTGTCTCGGTTCTCGATTCATAAAAAAAAATGTACACGAAGAGCATTAATATCAGGCAAACAATTCGCCATTGACCCGATAGGATTAAAACTACTCACCGGGATAATTTTCTTATCCAATAACAGATGGGTGATAAAGGAACATGGTGAATATAAATTCACGATACTGCTTATGGAATACAATTTCCAAGCTAGTATTTTGGTGAATGATTGCTCCAATATGTCAATTTCAGACATTTGTTCACCATAGACGTCATCACGTCTCAAATGTGGCGGCGGAATAAAATCAACACCTTAGCATTCATCCTGATGGTAACAACAAACCCGTGTCTTACTCATCAAAGATGGCATCCAAAAAAAAATTTGGGCATCACATTTTCACACATCAGGGTGAGTAACATTTGGTGACGGATTAAAATTAACGTTTAAACAGTCATTTCGCAAGTATGTTTTACGATTTTTCTTATCATAGATGGCATCCAACATGTGTTGGGAGTTCTGGATTATTTATCATATAAAACGACTGGTTTATATGTTTATGGTTTGCACAAGCACAAACGTTTTTTTCGAAACGACAGGTTCGAAAACATTAGTTTTGCTTCTCATGTGAATCGGTTCTCATTGATCGAACGACGGGTCGATACTGAAATACCAATTCGGCGAAACATACATCACTATATAAACACACTCGGGGAAATTATTATTTAGTCAACCCTTTTCGGTAGCTCTAATTGAACACGACCAGGAAAGACGGTGAGGGTGGAGGGCACGAATGCCACTTAAAACCCGACCTCATTAGGATATCGACTTCCGCCTATATCTTTCCTAGACATCGTATCCAAATAGGTGAGCTTAGTTGGGGAAGGTTCATAATTTTTTCAACTTAAATGTGAAAATATATAATTTCGTAAATTATCATATTTTACACATGACAGTAAATAAATATTACATGGCAGTGATCAATTATATAGATTGTACCTGTTTCATGATTAACTAACATGGCAGTACATATTTACTAATAAGAAATACAAATTAATGTAATCAATCTATATTAGTATTTACCAAAATTACACCAGCAATATCTAACAAAATATATTATTATTATACTGCATATGTGTAGGTTTTTATTCATGGTAACTAAATCATGCATGTTAGTAATATATTCTCAATTACCAATTAATTATTGTTTTGTGTTAATCTGGAGTTGTGGTTTTTCTCAAAATAAACTAAACCAAAGTATACTAATAAATTTTAACCGTTAGATTCAAATCCGGCGGAGTATAATGCAAATTTATCAGTAATGTTATAGAACCAGACCGACTCAACCAGATTGATTACCAGACAGTCATTTATGTAATTTTTAAAATTCTTTTGACACCCAAGCAAAACAAAAATAAAATCTCAAATATAATATTTATAAAACCCTAGTTGAGACTATCCTAAAATTAAATATTAATTAAAAATATTTAAAATTGTAATGATTTTAATATATTTTATTTGACGATTAAACAAAATAAAAACCCAAATATAATATTATAGAACCCTATTTGAGATTACCCTAAACTTAAATATTAATTAAAAATATTTAAAATTTTAATGATTTTAATATATTTTATTTGACGATTCAACAAAATAAAAACTCAACTATAATATTATAGAACCCTATTTGAGACTACCCTAAACTTAAATATTAATTAAAAATATTAAATATATGACCGAATAGCAAACTCTTAAATTTCGGGGTGAAAATGAAATTCTAAATTTACATTAATCACTCACTACAAAATAATGTTTGATTTAGTGAAAGTCAAAACATGTCACAAGTCTGTCACTAATTTAAAAGGCTGTTACAAATCTGTCACAAATTGACTAAACTGTCATAAATCCATCACAAAAACCGTCGTTGATAAACTCGTAACAAAAAATACCGTCACTAATCCCGTCGCTATTTGAGCATTTTTTTTGTAGTGACTAGTGTGTTGAGAGTCTGGTTGAGTCTATCTGGCTCATTAGCATTATTCCAAATTTATCATGTGAACTTTAGTAACTCATTTCCCATATATTTGTCATCTTGTTAATTAGTCGGAAGTCACTTCATTTAATAAACATCGTGTAAATATAAAGACGGCGTCAAAAATTGAGCTTGAGAAATAGGAAAACTCTTAATACTGAAAAATGGGTAATGTGAAAGTAAACTGATAGTATTTGACCAAAAGTGGTTGGTTCAAGTGTTTGGTATCTGAGTATATCACGCTCACAATCAGGGGTCGAACACTGACGTCTGCGAAGCAGATTTACGTCCAAAGTAGGGTTTCTTATTATCGAAAAAAAAAATTGATAGTATTTCTTTGAACCAGCTTTTTCTAAGGAACTGAATGTTGCGAACACGTTTTATTTTTTCAGCGAAAAACTGGTATTGGATCCGTATTATAGTGTATATGTATTAGATAAAAAACGATACAGAAATACTTCGGAAGGCTGTCTTAATCACACTTGATCTTCGGTTGTATTTCTATTATATTTTTTGCTTCATTAGAGGGGTGTACTCTCTAGTAACCATAACTCTAATATTTGAGTTATGGTCGATCTGGTCTATATTTTCTTAGCATAGAAGCGGTATTTATAGGCTACAACATGGACCTAGTGCAGAAGTAATAGACTTCTACTTCAATTAGAACTGTAATCCTACTTATATTATAATTTAATTAATAAATATTATATAGTCTTAATTAAAAAGACTAATATAATATTATCTAATTAATACTTTTATAATAATAGGATAATCTATCAGTAAATTACATTCATTTCCATCAAAGAATATAATTGCCTATAAATCCTTCTCAAAATAATATTTGAGAGCACATTATTAAATACTTAAATATCTTTTCACGTTAAGATTACAGATATCTCCCGCGTAAATAAATTAACAATTATTTTACTTGACATATTATTTCTTCGACCTTACCGCTTAACTTATTTGTTTTGTCGGATATAAAATTCACTTGCAAAATTTGACAAAAACAAAAACCTATAAAATTTTCGAGGGGATATGATCAATCCTTATGAAATAACGTGAAGTCCGTCGATTATAGACACATGTCATATAAATTATATTACTGCCCAATGTACGGGTTTGTTTACCACAACAAATCTCACTCATTGCAAATCAAAACAGTAATAATATGTGTATCGAAAATAATATAGTGATTAAAAGAATAAGTACTCATAATAATTCATTAAGTATAATTATTTTATTCCTGTCAATACCATAAAATAATACAATTTTGTCATGTTCAATATACTCTAAGTATACTAACACAAACAGTCAGAACTCAACAATTTCACGTAGTTAAGACATACCTATTAAAACTCTGTGCTACACTTATACTGATGGTTGTGCACTCCATCTAAAATTGTGAACGATAAAACATATTCTGTAAGAACCAGTGATTCGATCTTCTATTTGTAAGCCGTACTGTACACACCAAATCACTTACTATACAAAATAAAGACACATGTACAGATAAATAATATGTACAATATCGTTGACATTTATTCTCAAATAAAACATTCATTGTTAATTAATAAATAATATAACCGACATGTGTTTTAGTATATTATTCTAACACTCAAACTAAACATTTCCAATCTCAAAATAACTTTTCTCGGAATAACTAAGATTCAAGACATACAAGCAATATCAAATTTTGATCGACATTTTTCATATTTTATCGACAAACAATATTGTTGGCTGATGAAATTTAATTTGAGCTGTTGAAGCCAATAGTTTGAAATTACCAAGCTTCACTGACATCAACAATACCTGATCAGGAATCACTGAAGAAAAAACTTATTAACATATACAAAGAATTGTACAGCATTCACTAGGTAGTTCTCACACCTGCCGGAGATGTTGCTCTACCTAACTAGAATTTGTGACGTACTTGTGATGATGAGTACTCTTGTGTGAACCCAAGAATAGAATTAGATTATCAGAAAATTTTTAGAACTTCTACTTCAAGAACTAGAAAAGGATCAAAATTATTGGAACGTATAAAAAGGTACAGTACAGTGTCTTCTCACTTATTGCGCTTACTTATCCAAACTTTTTACTACTTGTGCGTGGACAACTATTAGCATCTTTGAGCTAACATTCGTTTGGTTAGCAGATTGACACTTCGAAAAAACGTTTGCAGGCACTGTTGGCTAATGTTTGGCGTGTAGGAGCGTCAAGAAATTAAATTTTTATACGGTTCAAGGTTTGGACATGTTTGAAGCAAGAAAACACGTTTAATATGATTCGAACGGACGACTGATTTTGAGTCACGACGACGGACTGTTTTGGTTTCAAATGGTGGGCTGTTTTGGTTACATTGCGGGTTGATTACGAGAATCAAAATGGGCTGAACATTGGGCACGTTGTAACTGTTGTAAAGTCACTTCGGAATGTCTGGACACCCTCCAAAAAGGGCGGGAACAGTTATACGAGTTGCTGCTGCAGTTTTTCCATTACTTTGTAACCAATATGGCAGTTTTTGTTGAAAAGATTGATGGCCGGAAAGAGACAACTCACAACATATGGAAAAAAAACTCACAAAAATATAAAAGAAGAATTGAACATTTTATTATAATCTCTCTATTTTATTCGGTGGTAATTGATTACTCTTACAAATGAAGTAATCTTTCATTTATTTATATACTAATCTAGAATTACAATTCATAAATATAGTAAATGAAAAGTCTTATATTATATGGTTTTAATGACATGAATCTTAAAAATTTGTAACTTTAAAAACTTATAAAATTTATAAAACATTAAGTTTAGAAATTAAACCAAACAAGTTAGAATTTCAACACTCCCGCTTAAACTTGTTTGAAACCTCCTTCAAAAGCATCGAGTTCCATAAACATCTCCGTCGATGTATAGCGTTTTTCACGCCCTTTCATTAATTTGGCCCATTTTGCACATGTTTTCTTCCTCATGTATTCCTTTTCTTTATCTCTCGATATTTTCCTTTCTTCAATTTGGCAAATGTAATATTCTCGACGTCAAGCTTATCGAAATATTCAAACATGTTTATCCAACCCGTATCAAAATTTGGATTCTCCAAAATAACCGCTTTTTCTTCATCACGTATCATATTTTTATTTCCAAACCTCAATATATCAAATTTCTCAAAATTGTAAAAACTCATCTCAAATTTGTCAAAATATTGACACATATCCACCCATCCAGTATCGATACTTGAATTTTCTAAAACAAATTTTTTCTCTTTCTCATGTACCATATCTTGATATAATTTTCCCCATTTTCAATATCACTACAATTACTTATGTTTTCGATGTAAAAATATTTTTGATAACTATCATCAATTTTAAATAGCCGCTCTAATTTTTCAAAAAAGACTTTACCATCAAAACTTTCATCCATTCTGATAGGCTAAAATTTTATTTTCACGATCTTGCTCTCTTCTTTGAATTTTTTTATCAAATAAAGTATGCTTTCAATTTTACCATCGTTTATCTCTTTTACATTAACTAAGTTTTTATCGGATTTAATTTTACTTCCAAAATATTCATCTCCTTTTCCATTCAACTCGTATCAAAACGTCTCTTGTAAAAGAATACTTACATTGGAGGCATTTTGCACATCTCTTTCACATTCGATATTTTGTAACTTCTCATTATTTTACTTATCTTCTTCCACATTCATGGACTCTTCTCGTGTTCACCAACCATTTTTCCATATTATTTATTTTCACGAATTTTACTATTTACCTCTTTACCTTTATCATTTTCGCACAAATTCAAATTTTGCTCACTTTCTTCATTTTCACACTCTTTAATAAAAAAACTCATCTTTTTCAAAACATTCCACCCAATATTGTTTGGGTAAAGTCACCTTTCTTTTGTTTGAGACGACCACCTCGAGCATTTTTCAAACATCACTCGGAAAATTTTGATTTTCTATCTCATTTCAAATTTTTGGGTGTAAGTATCTTTCAAATATGGAAAGTGCACTTTTCTCCTTAATTTCTCAAACCTTTTTGGTTAGATGATCTTCATGTGTTTCGTCAACCACGTCCCACAAATCACATCTTCCGAGGTAAGACTTTATGATAGTACTCAATTTTTTGTAATTCGAGTACATTAATTTCTCGCATACAAATTACATGGCTTTCATGACCCATAAGATCTTTCAAGATACCATTTTTGGAAAGATGAATGGTCGGAAAGAGGCAACTCACAACATATGAAAAAAAACTCACAAAAATATAAAAGAGGAATTGAACCTTTATTATAATCTCTCTATTTTATTTGGTGGTAATTGATCACTCTTACAAATGAAATAATCTTCATTTATTTATACTAATCTAGAATTACAATTCATAAATATACTAAATGAAAAGTCTTAGGTTATATCGTTTTAATAACATGAATCTTAAGAGTTTGTAACTTATAAAACTTATAAAACATTAAGTATAGAAATTCAACCAAACAAGTTTAGAATTTCAACAGTTTTTAACCCTTGTTTTATGCTTATAACTGTCTTCTACGAAATTATAAGTACATGGGCAGATTTCATTATATTTTCATGAGAGTTTTGGTTGAGTAAACTTGTAAAAATGTATGTAACCTGATTCTTAATATTAACGGAATTTTATTGGGTTGGTTGCGGTCGTAATTGTGCGTGTGTGTTCATTTACGTTCGCTTGCGTTTACATACATATTGCTTGTCTTAAATCTGTCCTGATGTGTGCAGTCACGTTGCCTCGAAACGGGTTGCGATTGAGTGATCAAACACAAGGGTGCATCGAAGCGTTGGTTTGGATGATCGTTTGTGACAGCGGTTAAGTCCATAAGCGAGCCATCACGTGGCTATTTTGTTGAGCGAAAAACAACCCTGTGACAACAGCCATGGTGCGTACTTGTTGGTTGTGATAAAAAGAACTACAACAATATTAAACTATCACTCTTAGGTTTCTGTCTTGTCTAACAATATTTTTTCTTCTTAAAAACCTTAAAAAGTTCAAGTTTATTACCTAAAATTTTGACCATATATTTATTATTCCAACACTCCAGTGAGTTGTTGCTGATTCGACTAGCTAGTCATCTGATGTGCAACTACTGGTTTGATTGCTCATTCAGCAAGATAAATATGTCTATTCCAGCACAGTCTTACGGCTTAGTTTTTGTTGTTGTTATTGTGAATTCCCTTGCGAGGCAAACCAGTGTATTCTGTCAAAATGTCAAATAATTCGACGAGCTACTGTTGCTAAACCGAAACAGAATGCAGTTGCTGCTTTGATAAGCTAATTCTAAGGACGTTCTGCGAAGTTCTTCAAGTCTGATGGAGGAAGGATTCATGAGGTCCAAGATTTTGGTGGCATCTTTCATTCATGTAGACTCGTCTAGGGTTTTATGAATGATAGTTTTTTTTTTGAAAGGTAAACAGAGTATTTATAGAAAATTAAGAACCTATTCTGACATGCCAGATCGAATAGGCGAAAGAATCCAGATCCGACCAAGGGACAAGCTTTCCCTTTAGCATCTCTGAATTCTTAAGAGTAATTAGTATCCTTACTAAGTAAAAGAGGCATTTCCAAAGGAAAAAACCTATTCCTACAGCTAGTTAACCAAAAGAGGTTATTGTAATCTAAAGAGTAAGTACACCAGAGGAAGTACTCCTTAATGTAAACAAAATTTTGCTTCTTAAACTGCTACTACTGGTGAGTACTGAGAACTAGCCGCAACCTGCAATTATGAATTATAGTTCATCTACATGCTTTGGCGTTCTTACAGAATTGTATTTATTTTTCTTACACCTAAGTACTTTGCTCGTGATTTATCTAAGTGTTCCTCATTTTGATACCACTTGGTTTAAAATACAACTTCTTGATATGGCCAGAAGTGACATTTTCAAACTATAAGAAAAGCAAGACAGTGTGTCTATTTGACAACAGCTTTTTTCTCAGTTTTGTTTAGTTTTTTGATTAAAAAAAAACTATAGGCGTTTAATATGCTGGTTTTCTTAGCTTTTCAAAAGCTACTTTTTAGGCCAGAAAAGATAAAAAGCCCAAAAGCAAATAAGTTAGGAATTTGAGGATTTTGTAACTTTTTCAAACAAAAGTTACTAAAAGTTAAGATTTTTTTAATTAAATAAGCTAAAATGGTGCCAAACAGTACACTGCTACTTTGTTTTAAGCAACGTTTGTCATTGCTTTTTTATAAACTCTTTTTGAAAAAAAAAAATCGATAACAAACGCGTCCAATATATATACGTGTTTATAGATGCCTTAATTAACACGAGAATAAACATTTACATAGCCATGTACGACTCTATAGCTATTATATATACATTCGGGGGAATGGAGTTACTAAAATTCTCAATGAACTTTAGCGACTAAAGTTGTGCCAGTCGGCTGCATTTTCATCCAACTGCTCTAATACTTACGTTAATTAAAAAAAAGTAGTCTAACCAATCCTAATTGTATGCGCGACATAGTTTTAGCAACTTTTTCCCCTTATAGTCATCATCTTATTGGTCAGTAGTCACTTCATTTAATAAACGACGTGTAAATCTAAAGACGGCCACTTATGCGACGATTTTGGAGACATTTTCACTCATGGACATTCATCTATGGATTTACAAATTATAGTTCATCAGTTCTTTTATGTTAATTGTTCTGACATAAATTTTGTGCAATAACCATTTTTCTTATAGTCTGATTATTGTACTAATTAAAGACGTTTATTCGTAAAGTAATATAGTATTTTCGGATTAGCTAAATCATTCATTACATGTTCAAAGTGGGCCATGACGAACCTTCCACATGCAGCGCAATTTTGTGCATTTTTAAACTAATCTAGTTGCGTACAAAACACTTCCATGCTGAAAATTGAGTTCATCTCAAGTTTACTCTCACCGGAATAAAAGGACCATGTGAATTCTTAATTTTTTACTGCATTAATACATATCATCTTTTTGGTAAAGAAGTCTGCTCATTTAAAAACTATACTGGTTACAGATTATTAAATTAATTACTTAAGTTCATGTACAACATAATTATATATATATAACTCCTTAATATATCGTTACGTACAATAACTCCTTCAATATACAATATTAAGTTATGCGTTACGATACACAATATTCTTTTAGATGATCATCCTTTGTTACATGAACCTATGTTCTATAGCTAACAAATGTGTACTCTAGGCTTGCAAGCATTCCTAATTTCAAAACTAGCGTACTTGTCTTTTTCCTTAATTGAGAGATACTCTATCATATTAATTACAAAAATGAAAATAAAATAAAAATATCCTTCTGTTTTAATATTAAGAGTATCTCAAGCCACACCAGTTTTTCAACCAAAAACTATACTCAAATGCCTTTTTCTAGTAACAAATATCACCTTCTAAGTCACCCTACATCCTTCAATATTAATGCAACTGCTTAGGACCACCCACTTACTTCATTTCTCACCTCCTACACTATATTCTCCCCTTTTGACTCATCTCTCACAAAAATTAGATCAAACCAACAAACCCTTTCTCACCTTAAAAAAAATGGCCAATTCCAATTGGCCAAAACTAATTCTAACACTTTCAATAGTCACAATTTTGTTAGCACCAATTGATGGCACAACAAACCAAAGAAAACTAGATGATACCACTTTGCCCTTGACCCCAGACACAAGCATCAAGTGTGGTTGCTCCACTTGCACTCCATGCATCTTAAAGAGTCCTCCTCCGCCATCACCTTGTCCTCCGCCTCCTGCAGAGGTCCTTCCTCCTCCGCCTCCGAAGAAGCCTCCTACCCCTGGCAAGGACTGCCCTCCTCCTCCAATGATTCCCTTTCCTCCCTCTATCTTCGTACCGGGGCCTCCTGGTAATCTGTATCCCATTGATAATTTTTATTCCGGATCGTATCGGAGAACTTCTAGGGCCTCGCTAGTAGCGGTGATGTGTGGCTTGGTTGGTGTTATGATTGCATTTTTCTGGTGAATATGTAAATAACTCTTAGTTTCAAAGGAAATTTTATGGAAAGTTGAACTTTTCTCAGGACAATACGGAATTTCATGGCTTCGAAAAAGTACTCAAGTTTTAAGATACTCTACGTAAAGTATGAGGGACAGTTATCTGAATTTATGAAACAGTGATAATTTTTAACTTTGAGAAACATTTTCTTCTTTTGCCTTTCTATTGTTGATTATACTCATGTATATGCGTAATCATCTGATGAATCAAGTATATGTCATATACTCTTATTCTTCCCCTTTTACACCGTCTTTCTCTTGGGTAAAAATATTATTATTTACTTATTCTAAAGTTTTAATTAGGTTTTTGTTATGATATTTTACTTGTACACGGCCTGCCTGGGAATTAGTACCTAATATTTTTTATTCTACGGAAGCTACGGTGGCAGTTATAAGTCGTCTAGGTGAATTATATGCAAACTAGTACGTTTGGGATTCAAAGAACAAGACGGAATTTCACTGCTTCTGAAAGCCCATTTTGTAAGATATTTCTCAATGGAATATGAGAGAACGGGTATTTTCTTATCTAAATTTGGAATTAGTGATGTTTTTATTTTTTAGAAACACCTTTTGCTTTTGCTTCTATTGGTGTGACTTATAAGGTACTTCGTTTATTACATACATAATTGGTCTTATTGACATAGAAATCTTATAAGTTTATTATTTTTCCTGAATTTAAGAATATTTATGGAGTTATATATGTGTGTTTTACTTCTACTTTACATAGAAACATGCTGATAGATTTTTTTTGATTTTACTCCGTTTTTTCGTAAAATGTTTCTTTCCGCATAAGAAAGAAAGATTACCACTAGGCTAAGTATTTGCTTATTGACCACAAGTTTAATTATATTGTCTAGTCATATTGCACTATATATATATATATGAATTCCTTGTGAATTATAATCAAATTTCAACAGCGATGGTTTTCTGTCGTTATATCGGTTAGGCTTTATACGTTTTCCTAAACAGCCACATAATTCTGTAATTTGTATAGTGTAAACAATATTTTAATTGTCAGGAGTTTGCAACAAATTATTTTTTCTAAAAATCTTATTAAACGAGATCAAAACAACAGATTAATCGATCCGATCAAATCACAAATAAAGTAATAAACAAATCTGTGAGCAGGGCCGGATCCTTGTAAATATATAATATCTAATGTAAATATATTCAAACTTATGGTGGTAGTCTATTGGGTAACTATTAGTTTTGAGTGTTAGATGTTATGATTCAAATTTTTTACCTTCGTTTATTTTTTAATTTAAACATTATACCACTTTTACAAAACTATAGGCATTACTTTTACTATAATCTATTTTTTTATTTTATACATTCCAATGGACTTTACAACACAAAACACATTAAAAAAATTAAGATTTGTTAATTTCGTCTCTCTTGGTTTGCATTCAAGGTCCGCCCTTGTCTATGAGTACCACAATATTTTATTGGAAATTAAATGGCCTGTCATTTTTTGTTAAATTACCAATGAAGTATTTTTAAATATGTTTTTTTTATAAGTTTTTGCAATCTTTTTTGGTTTATCATTAACCCGTTACTTCTTCATTATATATTTTTAAATTAATTGATAGTTACATGTTATCCACCACCTTGTATGTGATTCTAACCTACATGGTCCCCCGCATTAGGTGGTTGCCTCGTCCTATGCTAAGTCACACCATGTGATGTGTAGATATGACTTTTTCTAAATTATTGAGGTTGATAATGTTCTATTATTGCCTTTTATATTCCAATACGTATATTTTTTATGGTTTATTATTGAACATTCCTATCGGGTATTTTTTAAAATTCGAACGTTCCTATCGTTCATCACTTCTACTTGGGATTGTACATGAACGAGTCATTCGTGAAAAAGTTAGTGTTCGGCTCATAAATTAATCGGTTCGTATTCATTCATTACTTAAAATGAACCAAACAAAATTACAAATATAAAAATCGTTTAATAAAGGAGTCAATCATAATTAAACAAAGTTTCCATCGGCGCATGAGCGCTCCGCTAGTGAAATTAATCAATTTAATATTTGTAAAGAAAACATTATAACTAAAAAAAATTAAAAGACGGATCGGAATATTTGGGATTGTACATGAACCGAGGTATTCGTGAAAAAATTCGTGTTCGGCTCGAGAATTGATCGGTTCGTGTTCATTTTTACTGAAATAAACCAAACTTGAATACAAACAAAGAAACCATTTGATAAATGAGCCTATCATGAGCAATTATTTCTTCGGCGCGTGAGCGCTCGGCTCGTAAAATTAATCAATTTAATATTTGTAAAGAAAACATTATAACTAAAAAAATTAAAAGACAAATTCAACTATTTTGTTAGGACGGAGTAAAAAAAAACAATTTTGACCATTATTATAAAACAAATGAAGTGTTTATTTTATTTAATGGTAAGCCTAAGGGTATTTTTTTTTTACGGTTTTATTGGGTGAAACCACTATGTTATAGCGAAACTAGTCCACCGAACATTTACTTGAGAATCGACATGAATACAAAATAGGAGAGTGCAAAAAGGCAAGCAGTTACCTGTTCATTGTACACTTCGTGTGGGGATGATCACAATCGACACTGCCGTGTACTTTGCTTAATTTGATGAAGCCGAAAATAGATCATGAAATTAGGATGCCCTCATTTTGATTAGAATTATGATGCAGAAAATATAAGAGACTAATGGGTCAACGAACTAGGGTAGCAACGGGGCTAGTCTCAAACTGTGGCAACTCTTCGACATTTGAGTGTGGTTTTGACCTGATTCACCACCAAAGCTGAGATCTGGAGTGGGCTCTCAGTTGAGGCTAAACAAGATAGTATTGTCGAGGTGTAGGATAAACGGGGTAAGAAATTATGATTAGTTGTGAGAAAAAAGATAGTGTAAATTAAGAAGTTAGTGTAAGACTCCATTAGTGATATTATTGACCAAGGAAGGAGATGGGGATGACGAGTATGTGATTGAGGACGGTCTAGATGCAACCCGTGACAATGAATAAGTTAATTTGATCTTACATGGGAATTGCTTAGGAATCGCTAAAAACATGTTAGTATACTATGAGTTGTTATGTTGGTAAACTAATGATAAGTTGAGTTTTGTTAAATTTAGCAACAGTATCGGAACAAATGTCTCTCTAAAGTTAAGAACAATATAACAACAATTTTATTATTATAATGTCGTTAAATTTAGTGACAGTTATTTTAATTACTACCAATTTAACAACATGGCCTCCAAATGGTATCATGATAGTTTATTATATATAGTGAATGGTTAAATTAACAAAAGGATAATTTTGAATAACATGAACTCATGAGTTACTTGTTGGAAATTTGATATAATTAGCTACCGGTTCAGTTATATCATGATAATGTTTGAAGCGGATTAAATGAAGCCAGTGACCAGTGTTACTAATACTTGAAAACCCTACATAAATAAATAAATTTATCAGAACGCGCATACTTGTTCAGTCATCAAATTAAAATTAACTTCCTAACTTTGTGAATTTAACGACGTAATATATGAATGATTGCTTCACCCCTCCACGAACAAACCGACCCATTTTATTTGTCTCATTTCAATTTTCACCCAACTATGATATTTGCAAATTAAAAAAAAAACATAAATAAGTGTATGTCACTTATTTAACCACATTATTTTCCAAAGTTCGAAAGTTTACTGATAAAGCCAATCTTTAGCTCATCACGTTTTGATCAACCAACAATGGCCTCAAGACTAAGCCAGCTCATATCCACCCTCATCTCCCTCTCTTTACTACTCGCCTTTCCAGTAACCACAACCTCCCAAGAGTGTGTATACCCATGTTATCCTCCACCCACTGGGACCACCGGAAGCAATCCAACGCCGCCTGCATCAACTATCTTAGCTCCGCCAACCCAAGCAGGGTTCTTCCCCCCTCCGAATAGTAACTTACCCTTTTCTCCTCCTTCTATTGGCGGTTCACCTCCGCCCCCAAACGAAATGGTACCATGGTTTCCTTACTACTTCCGTAAGCCGCCTCACCAGGATGGGGATCAATCATCGTCCCCTCATATGAAGAGATCGACGGTCATGATCATCTTGGCTCAGCTGATGTTGCCATATTGTTTCTTTTAGGTATTTTGACAAGAATGTTATTTTTTTTTTTCTTAGCCAAAATATATATAGACAAGAATGCTTATTTCATTATTTTCATGTAAGTTTGTTTGTTTTTTTCTCTTACGGAGTTGGTCCTAGATTAGGACTAGGAGTCATCTGAGTGTTGCTATATATACTGTTTCTTTTAGGTATCTCGACTAGAATGTTATTTTTTCTTAGCTAAAATATCGACAAGAATGCTTATTTCACTATTTTCATGTAAGTTTGTTGTTTTTTCACTTACAGAGTTGGTCCTAGGAGTCACTTAGTGTTTTTCATGTGTATCTGCTATAGCCACACTCCCAACACGTGTATATAGTAAGTCAGTCACAAGAGTTCTAGTATTTTCTAGCGTGCATTAATTAGTTTCCGAACAATTTCAGTTTAGACAATTATCTTTGGTTTGTGTTACGGCATTTACCTCCAAGTCGAGATATTTTTTGACTGAAAATATTGCCAAGATTACTAAAATTATAATTTATTAAAAAATTGAAACCACGTTTCTTGTGTTATTTGATTTTTCGAACTCAAACACCAGTTTCATTGTAAGTGATGTTAGAGACATTAGAAATATATCGCGACACAAAGGAGAAAAAAATATGGAATAGGAGGAAGAAATATAGTAGAAGGGGAGAGGCCGGAGAAAAGTGCAAATTTCTCAAATATAAATAGCAACGAAGAGTCGCGGTTTAATCTGCATATTGTGTAGTTACGATTTTAAAAGAAGGATAAATAAATACCCCTAGTTTCGAGTGATAATACAAGGGCGGAGTTATTAATTATAATCCTATTTTCTGGAAATAATAGAGTAGTGGTGGTTTCAACTTGTATGTTTTAATTTTACACTCAAAACTGTTCACGTTCACAAATTATTTTGTAATGCGAAAATATCTGGTATCACTACTAATTAGTAGTTGTCCTGTAATTACTTGAGCGGTATTGCCAAATTCGAAGAAAAATAAATATTCTCTTTTGTGCCGGGCATGGGTTCAGTCCACGGAATAACAATTTCAAAAGCAAAGGTGAGTGCTTGTTTGAAAATTATACTGGTCAAATTGATAATTAATTAATAATGATAGGTCTCTAAGAAAATGACACTTTTGTTGGGAGTACATTTGATTATGTTATTGATTTTTTCATATTTATTTATAAAAAAAATTGATTTTTTTTTCTTAAATCAACATTTTATTTTATTTATAAAGTGTTTGTTCAAAAGTATATGTAAAATTTGATTTTTTTTATTTATATTTTTTAGTATTTATTGTTTGTTTTGGTAAATTATAAAGTTAATAATAATAATAAATACCAAAAAAATATATAAAGTCAAATTTACAGATTTTTTTGAATAAACACTTTAGAAATAAAAAAAATTATAAATACATATAAAAAAACAATAATATAATTAAAACATGATATTACAAATATTACCAAAAAATATGCATCATTCGTGTTTGATAACGTGGAACACTTAATATTTTCTGTTCTCCTAAATTATTACTATGTGGCTAGAAATTTCAAACCGCCTGTTTTGTTATACTTCACCCATGTTTGGGTGGTTGGTAAAGGGAGCTGTTTTCAATCACAACAACTACTGAAATAAAGAGAGAGTGCCGACATTTAAAATAATAAGTTATTTACTAACATTTTGTTTTTTTACATTTGTTGTAAAGTGAACGTCATAAAAATTTAGCAACTCAATAAGAACTAATTCAATTGCTAAATTTTAGTGGCACTCAGTTACCAACAGTTTTCAAAAAATAATTTTTGTTATCTGAACATTTTCTTGTAGTGAAAGATGATTTATAAGGACTGAAAAACACTAAAACGAACCTTGTTGGGATCGAACATCGATGTGCGACCCCGTTACTTTTGTGGTTAATTTGGATCCTGGTAACTTAAGACTTGAGAGTAATATTGTCCATATAGCCGTTGCATGGACAGTTAGGATCCTGGACGATCATAGGAAGAAAAGGATTAAGAAGCTTAGAAATCACGACATTTTAATTATACACTACTGGTAGATTTGTAATTGAATATACAGATGGGGAATATTGTCATCAACAAGGGCACTTATCCAACAATCGATTGGTAATGGTTCAACATGGATATGGTGTGCCAAACTTATAGATAGGCTAACATTACTTTGTTTACATAATAAATGATTGTATTTTTTTCAATTTTTTTTAATAATCTCTAATTATATATATTTATAACTTGAAATCAATTTTATTTTTTATTTTTAAAATATAGATTTTTTTTTAATTATATCTCTTTAAAATGTCAAATAAACAAATTAATTGCCAAAAGGTTATAAAAACAAGAAAATCAATTTTTTTTAGAAGTAACTATTAGCAAAATTATGAAATCATTAACTTTACAAAAACAATTAAGAATTTAATAACATTTATTAGTAAAAATAAGGTATAGTTAAGAAAATTATACAAAAAATGTGTAGTTAGCAGGCTCCCCTCTTGCTTCAATTTGCTTTCCTAATTCTAATTTGCCCTCCAGGGCATAATTTTTTTTTAATGTTTATGTCTCTATTTCTTATTTATTCAGTAACAAAAGTATTGATCAATGTGTTTTCCCTTCATTTGTGTCGTAAAGTGATCCTATAGCAATTAGCAATATATACTATAGTATTAGTGTAGACTATAATCAATGGCTCTATAGTAGTGCCATTGTATATTTGTATATTGTTCAACCAATAGTTGGTGGATAATACATTACTACATTAGTAATCTACTAATGATTCTATTATCACCTAACTACAGTACGTATTATGCAAAACGCAAAAGCTTAAAAGAAATGGCACAAATAGTACATGTCACCAAACTATTCCAAAGAATCAAAAGTCTACTCATACTTCCACCTCCTTTACTTTTCTTCTCTCCCTTTCTCAAGCAACAATGGTTTCAAGACTGACCAAACTCGTCTCGACCCTCGTCTCTCTCTCTTTAGTACTCCAATTTCCGACTACGACAACCTCTCAAGAATGCCCATACCCATGCTATCCTCCGCCCACTGGTACCAGTACCGGAAACAACCCAACACCGCCAGCAACCACCCTAGCTCCGCCTACCCAGGCCGGGTTCTACCCCCCTCCGAATATTAATTTACCGTTCTCTCCTCCTTTTGTCGGCGCATCCCCTCCGCCCCCAAACGCAATGGTGTCTTGGTTTCCATACTATTCGCGTAATCCGTCTCATCAGTCTGATCAATCATCATCCACTCGTCTTGAGAGATCCGCGATCATGATCGTCTTGACACAGTTGATGTTGCTACTTGCTATATGTTTTCTTTTAGATCTTTAGAAGTAGCTTGTATTTTTCTTTCACTTTGCCTAAAATTTTGCTTAGTGTTTGTTTCTTTTCATGTTTAAATTTTCACTCTAATTAACGTTTGTCTCTATAGTCACGAATATTGTATACTATGTTAGCTCATAGCTGCTACTGTTAGCTAGCATATACTAATATACTAAAATATTTAGTCACACAAAAGCTATACTAATATTTGCTAGGGATAAATATACGAAAGTAAGGGAGAGTGCTATTTTAATTTGCTGATAATGATCATGGATCTTTATGAACGTGAAAGTTTTCCTTTGGCAAAGTTGATAATTTTCTCTCTTTCTTTTGTTTTTTATACTTGATCTTTATTAGGTTACAATTCTGAAAAGTTTTGTTTGGTTATACATCACCCATCTTTGGATGCTTATGTAACCGAGCATTATTTGTGATTGCGAGCTGTCCCAATATTTAGTTCTTATTTTATTTCTAGATTATTAGATTATTATAGTTTTTTTTTTTAAGTTACGTGTATCCTATTATATCATCGCTAAAGTGGTAGAAATGGAGACTTTGACTAGATAGAGCCAAAACAAAGCAAGAATAATTAAAGTAATTCTTCTTCGGGTAACTAAACAGTACACCTAAAAAGCAGTCGCAGTAATTAAGGTAAAACCGCATAGCAAAAATAAATAAATTATAGGCTGCAGTTATGGCCTATCGCAAAAGAAACATACAATTAGTCACAGTTAAAGCCTTATTATTTAAAAGAAAGAAAAAGGGGGCAAACAAACGTGATCTTGGAAACCTAGCATGCTCTCTCTAGAGTCGTTGCATGACTTCTCATACCGCGAAGTCGCTGGAAAGTGATAAATGACTTTCTGATACTGATAACTGACCAACTTATCTCTCCAGATCCCTCCATTATCAAAATCTTTTGCTTTTATATTAAAATTGCAAACAGTTAAACCCAAAGCTCCGATAAAAGAAATTGGAGTATATGTTAGGACCAGATTTCTGGTCTAAATATTGTTTATTGTCTATTGGTTTTCACTAAATAAATCCTAACTGTTGTTAAGAACTAAGACAGTATTAACAGGTTTCAAGTATCAGTTGCAACTTAAGTTACAACCTACTAAGTCAGTATTAACAGGTTTCAAGTACCAGTTGCAACCTCAGTTACAACCTACTAAGTCAGTAGTGACAGGTTTCAAGTAACAGTTGCAACCTCAGTTGCAACCACAGTTCCAACCTGCTGATCAGCAGTATTCTGTCTAGTTCTGTAAAATCTGCATAGTTGTTATTTATTAATTATTAATTATTCTACAGCATGCAGGATATATTCTCATCTGATCTTAAAAGGTTAATATACGTAAATTGAGAATATCAAAGTGGTAATTAAAAATGTTTTCTAAAAAGATATAAAGAGATTACTTTATAAGGTTATGTTTCCTTTTAATATATATCTCTATTCTTATGATTGTTCTTATCACTTGTTTCAATATTTGTTCCTTATCATATTCAGAAAAGATACGTTTAAAGATTGATTGATATGTGGAGTTGAATGTTTTATATGTTTATGAAAAGATATTATCTTTAAGAGATCATATCTTTATATGTTTTCTTTCAAAGGAAAAAATTAACTCTTACTTTCAAGTGTGTTGCTAAACATGTATTAAATCAAAGATGATTAGAGTCAATCCATGCTGAAGAATCTCGTGATGGTTGGAAAGATTGAAGGCAATCAACCAAGTCAAAAGCAATCAAAAGATATTGAATATAGAAGATTGTTTTTGCTTGTTTATATACTTAGTAACTTAACCTTGTAAAAGTTTGTGTGTTCTAAATTATAAAGAACTCATTCTTGAGAGAATACACGTGAGCTTTAAAAAGAAAACAATGGTGGAATGCCATTGATTTATAAGTGATAGTTATAGAGTATGAGCAATATAGAGATAGGCAGAAAAAACTAGAGGGAATCTGAGAGTTTTTCATTAAGACTTGAGTCTCATATTGTAAGCTTTTTATAATATCATAATCTGGGTAAGTGTCCCGGAGACGTAGCCTAGTTAGGTGAACTCCGTTGTTAAATGTGCTTGTGATTTATTTAAGTACATTTAACTTTTTACAGTTCTGTCCATTTAATACACTTGGTTCCAACTGTGGTTGCAACCTCACTTGGAACCTAACTGTAAAACTGCAACTAGAACAGCGGATAGGAATTTCAGTATACAAGTGTGAACCAATAATACATTATTCTGCCGAGGATTTAAAAGTGCTATCAAAACCTTTTAAATATACTATTGTTGGCAAATTTTCCATGATAAGCCTCATATTTATACTATTCTCAAAGTTTTTTTTTTCCTACTTTGGACCTGAAATCTAATTACCACATTGGAGTGATTGACAATAAACATAATCTAATTCAATGTTTTCTTGAAAATGATTTTCTTCCTATATGGTTAAGAAAAATTTGGTACATTGATCTTATCGGTTTAACCTTGATTATGAATTTCCAATAACTCATGCTTGAATTTCTTTGCCGCCTAAGCTACAAATACATCTTTATAACAAAACTTTGGCAAGACACTTAAAGTATGGGATATGATTTGGTTGTGCTGAAAAAGTTAAGGCCTGTCTTTGAATTTTCAAAACAGCAAAATATTATCCCAATTGGATCCATTTAGTATGTTTTTGGGTTTATTAATAAGTGCTGAGTTTTTAGTAAGTGACATAACCAAAATAATAGTGTATTAGATTCACGATAGTGTTAATTGTTCGGTGTTCATTCCAAAATGCACTATTATTTAAGGTGTGACAACCAATAGTATTTTTTAGTTTTAATTTTAAATTAATTTTAGAGTAGATATTTTTGGGTTCATTAACATGTAATGAACTAGATTCACGGTAGTGTTAATCGTTCGATATTGATTCCAAAATATTAAAATAAAAGTATAACATACAAAATTATATTAATTTTTAAAAAAAAACATACCGAAATACACATTTTGCTGCCTGAAAAATTCTAGACAGACTGTCTTAAATTTTTCAGGCAGCAAAAATGCATCCTTTAAGATGGGGATCAGTCAAAAGAGTTAAAAGAAAATAATAATTAACTAGAATTGAGGTTTACGTGTGTGTGTATATATATATATATTAGTGATATAGCGTGCAATATTCTATTTTGGAGTGTTCTTGTGAACATTAAGTCTAAAAAAAAGTATGTATCATTCATTTTTGGACTTATAATTACCAAGGCAAAGTTAATGTTTATAATTACATAATTTCATACTTAATTATTAAAAATCAATATTCGTGTTTTTTGTAAGAATTAATACATATTAAGATACCAATAGAATAAAGTTGGAAACAAAAGTTAAAAATAGATTTTAAATTGTCTCTAATAAAAAATATATTTTAACAATATGCATCAAATGTTCATCCTTCCGATTAACTAAATAACTACTAATATTGCTTATAAAAAAATAACTATTAACGCTATATTTGATAACAAATTTTTTGGTCAAAAATCATATTTTAAAAATCTGTTTTGAAAATCTATTGAAAAACTAGATTTTTAAAATCTGTTTTTTTTTTTTTTTTTCAGCGTAAAAATCATATTTTTTAAAATTGTCAAACACTTACAAATTTTTAAAATCCAAAAATCCAAAAATCCAAAATAAAAAAAAAAAAAAAAAAAAATCAATTTATACACCATAATAATATATAAACGTGGCGCCAATCTATTTCTACCAGTAATCGTGCCCCACGCGTTGCGTGTGCGGCGCGTAATGCAATACAAATATAGAAAATAGTTATAGTTATGATATAAATATGTGAATAATAAAAAATATATATAGTTTAATATTTAAAAAAATGTTTTGTTATTAAAGAGTGATAAATAGTTTTTACTTTTTATATTTTTATGGGACTATGATATTATTGGAATTAATATAAAGTTGTAGTGATATTTTTAAAAAAAAATAACTAAATTACTCAGACTCATTTGATTTGGTTGGTTTATTATTATAACTAGTAATCGAGCCCTACGCGTTGCGTGTGCGGCGCGTAATGCAATACAAATATAGAAAATGTGTATATTTATGATATAAATACGTGGATAATAAAAAAATATAGTTTAATATTTAAATGAATGTTTTGTTATTAAAGATACATAAATAGTTTTATTAGTTTTTAATTTTTATATTTTTATTTAAATATAATATTATTTTAATTAATATAAATGTGTAACTGTATAAAAATGGATAAACAGTTGGTAACGTACTCGCCTTAAATAAATTCTCTTTTTAAAAAAATTTAGAAACCCAAAGCAAACTCTCCCACTGCACCCAATTACTGCTATTTTCCCGGTTTGTTTTTTTCTATCATGTACTTAGTTTTATTTATTCTTAATCTTAAACCACTCCGTAAAATAAATGACAGGCGGACGAATTGATAAAATTTAAATGTTAATCCAACTCAACGCAATCCATTACAATTAAAACCCCAACTCAATCCAACACTTATTTTGCGGGTTGGGACGGGATTAATTTTTAAATTCCATGTAAGTAACTAACCACAAAACAGTGTAGCTCATCAAAAACTTGTCAGAGCAAACCCAATAGGAAAATCTCTTATCGAAAGAAAAAGAGTGCAACAGTGGTAGAGGGGATCAACCACAAAACAGCTGTCTCATCAAAATCTTACAAAAGTAAACCCAGTGGAAAAAAACCTATGTTTGAAGGGCAAAACAGTACACAGTGGTAAAAAGTATACAACATGATACTCCCCCTAATTTCGGCAATCTTAAGTGAGATATGATGGGAACGCGTCTCGCTAAAACCTTTCCAAGGAAAACCCAGTGGTAAAAAACTTTGGTTTAAGGACAAAAGGAGTACACGAGCATGCGACTGTATGCTCCCTCTCACTTGCATACAACTTGGGTGTAAGGATTTCATATTCCAAGAAATAATACGAGCATTCGACTGGATGTTTCATTTTTACTTACACACGACTGGGTGTAGTAAAATTTTAATATGGAATAGCATAAGCATTCGACAAGATGCTTTTACACTTTATATGTGAAGATTTATTTCGACGAGAAATGCTAAATAGCATAATCAAGTCATGTCTTTCTTGATCGAAAAAAACAAGTTGTCATCAAATATGACAATTGCTTTATCTAGATTGTGAGACAAATCATATGTAATTCAAATATGGCTAATACTAGATCGAAGTCATATACACTCTCTAGTCGTCTCATAGAGCACGAGTAGATCGGAGTGATTCGTTTGGAGTCTTCATAAGACCTCGCCTTATTCCTATTGCTAAAGACGTAACCATTTAGGAAAAGTCCCATATGCGGGTCTGATAAGTAACCGACTTCGGTATAACCGAAAAAGGGTTGCGTTAATTCGAGTATCGAAGGGGGTAGGAACTCGATGATGTAAATGGGATAAACAAGCCCACTTCCAAAATTACCATAAGGTAAGAAAATATGTCTTTAGTGCCAATTCGGGGGCAGCGTGTTAGCGCGATGCTGTGTCGTCCTAACACATTAGACCAAGTACAATGATGCGCTTATTATACATAGATATGAACATAATGGTTCAATATCTCTTCATCGTCTCATCAGGGACGTACCGGGTCTATATCAATGTCTAGTGATCGAACGATCATGGGAGAATCTGACGACTTACTAAAGCATCATAACATCTTCTGGGTGTAGTGAATCATGGACTTAGATTCTATACTTACAGAACTCGTTTTTCAGGCTGAGTCACTACCGTGTCTTCCCAAGATCCTTCATCTCGAAGGGCATATCCAAAAGTGGATTGCGTAATAAACACGCAAGGGAATAATAATTATCCAAGTATTCAAACTGATCAAGTACTCACTTAGGCGGGTATACTACATCCGCTCGAATTATCTCAATCCATACAGTGAACGTCTCAGTTAATTGAGAAAGTGTTCCCTGGTCAGGAACTACTTAATTCAAGCACATGAAGTCACACATGGACCTTCATCTACATGTCTTTGTCTAAATCCCCATAAAGATAAAACTATGACCACAATCACATGTTGCATACTCCGTTTTTTGAAAACTACTAAACTGATAAAGTAGAGGACCGTTATAACGTCTATTACGAGGAAATAAACCATCTCGTAATCAATTTCAAGGTGTGAGAGAAGCATTGAGATACTAGGCGAGCACTGATACAGTCTCATTATTCTCATCACTTTTCATTACGAATAACCAAATAAACGAACTCGCTTAACATTGGTGGTGTTGGAGCTACAAGTCCGAACACACTTTCACTAAGGAGTCTACATGGATTGCAAGTTTACATTAGATCAGTCTGTTCTACGTTGACTTCAGGCAACGGTTCATGGTTCCGTGTCATAATTTGCTCATATTATCAGTCGTCACCGAATATATGAACAAGTAATCATTGACAGTCTTGTTTCGCTACAATATCGTCTAAGATATCATGATCTATAGTGCTGCATTTATGTGGACAATAATAAAATGTGATATTATTGTCGATGCATCAACCATAACCATTTATATTTATGGTTCGTCTTATGGTTGGATAAGTCCACAATAACTCCATCAATTCTTTACAAGAATTCTACGAGTCCATTTTTCTAATCTTTACATATATTAGTCTTTCAAATAGAGCACTAATGGCATGGATTTTGAATTAATCACAAAATTATCTCCTCAAAGATGATCAAAATGCGATGCGATTATAAATCAAGCATCGTCTTTTGACCCGAGAATATCTCATCCAGTCAATGCCACAATATCAAAATGCTCTTATCAATCGACGACAGACGAATGATAGTATAGACAATCATATCTGAGCATCTAAGACTTCTTATCAATCGACGACAGGCGAATGATAAGCTAACTTTCAAATGCTTAAAAACGTGGTAACAACCACTGAAAGACATCTCAACTCCTCATGAATACACTTTTGGTCGTATTGAGTGGAGGTTGTGTAAAAAATCTCAATTCTTTCATGAGCTATTTCCAGATAAAACTGGTTTTCTCGAATTAACTTACTACTCAACAAGTTACGACAGGGCCTATAGGAGTATAAGGCCTCATATTTGGCAAATCAATTTGATTTTACCAAAATATTTCGATTTGGAACGATATGTACAGAATCTTTGTCTATGAGAATTTTTTAGGCAAGTAGTTGGTGAAATTATCATTATCGTCGAATAATGTAAGTGGTATATTGTTACCCACTTTAGCCAGACGACAAACTACCCCACATGTATTGCCATAAAAATTGATAATTTAAAATTTAGTCACATTTTGAAAAAAAAAGGAATTTGCTCAAAACAGTTAAAATTATTTTGAGAAATTTCGTAAACAAGCAAACCATAATCCAAAAATTATGGTACAAATGAAAAATTCATAATCCAAATGGAAAAATCATAATTTAGATGAGCGACAAATCGGCTTAAAAATTAATAAATAAAAGTATCAAACTCATTTGAGCCACAAAATCGGGGGTCTCAAGAGTTTCCTTTCAGTTACCTTTAACCACATTAGTTATGACTTTTACACCATTATGATAGTTTTGAACTATTTAAGGTGTAGCCGGGAATGACATTGGTCATTTGTAGCAGAGAATTGGCTCATTGAGCACTGTCTCTTTATTTGGGACAACGAGCTATATTGTTCCTTTCGAGAACTGCTTTGCAGCCATATGTTTTATATTTTGACAATTGTCTAAAACTCGCTTGGCTAGGCGAGTATCATGCTCCCGACAGTTTGAGATATATAATCATTGTCTCGGTTCTCTATTCGCTGACAACGTCCATGAATAGCATTAGCATCAGACATAAAAATTGTTATAAACCTAATAGGACGAGTAAACTCTCATCCAATAGATACAGAGTAATCTGAATAGAAACAGAAGTAGAGAGGGCGCAGTAAGTTATTATTAATCAGAATGAATGTGTATGACAGAAGACCCTCCGAGTCTCTTTATATGGTTGAGGATATGGTTACAAGCTCAAACATGGGCTACAAGTAAAGCTTATAAAGTAAAGCTCAATAGTACAACAAAAACAACGACTTTATGGTAATAGTAGTTAATTGGCAAATGTTAATTAAGGCAGTGTTTAATTTTAGGATAATTAACAAATGTCAAAGCAATAAATATTGTAATTTGAATAATACTATTACTATCATTACAAAAGTTTACAAATTCAGTGAATTGAAAAGATTGGTAATTAAATACACATTATTTCCAAAAAAAAAAAACCAAACTGTACCGTAATAGGTGTTATTTGTTGTCCAAAGACCATTAATTTACCCGTTTTCTATTTTCAAAATAACATAAATTAAGGTAATAATTAGTTGTATTTAACAGTGATCATTAACTTTTTATAAATAGAATCAATAGTGTAATAGTGATTGATTACCCATAAATGGAAAACAATTGAGCATAAACTAAATCTAAGGATATATATACATTAGGTATATATGTATGTATGTATGTATGTATACAATATGACTCTTAACCACCGTTAAATTAGAAAATGTATTTTTAGATAATGTTTTTCAATAACTGATTTGTTTTTTCTATTTTAAACAAATTAGAATTTGATAAATTAAAAATAAATTATACAATACACTAAAAACTCAAATAAAAATATAGAACTCTGTGAGTGTCTAACCTAAATTTAAATATTAATCAAAATTTAATTTTTTTTATTCATTTAACAATTTTTTATGCAAACGGGTTGTGAATCAGTCATGTAAAGTGACTGTTCACTAGTAATTCTATGTATACATGTGAGAGAACATATATGTAATGATAAGGGCAGAGAGTGTTAAGTTGTAGTATTATTTTTGATTGTTTCCTATTTGGGTTGGGTAAGTTGCACAAAAGTACAAATTAAATCTTATCCGCTCCTACCCAAATTAACTTGTAATTTTACTCGATCCACAACAGATCGGATCGGATCGAATCGGGTCAACCCCGCGTTATTGTTATCCCCTAGCATGTCCTTACAAAAGTTTAAAGCTATTAAATGATCCACAGTACAGTGCTGTTTTATTCCACCGGATAAAATGAAATGAAAGTTGTTAACAACCACCAGAGCACGTGACGCTCTCTTGCCATACTGTATCTACACGTATGTACATGCATATGCATATCTCTTCTGAGTTGATCAACAAACATCGGAAAATATTTGAGGGGTTCCACTAGTCATTCAATCTTGATTCTTGATCATAATTATGTAGAGGGTGATGACATACTTTGCTTTTATATGGTGTACTTCGGAAAGAAAAGTCATAATTACACCGTGTCGACGTGTCATAAATTATATTACCAAGAAGTTGATTACATTTTCCTGTGCCAATATAACATCTGATTCAAGATAATGCTTTTATAGATATGATACAAAATCTCATATGCTAATGAACTGATGCATGAATGTGTCCATCCATGCACTAATTTTACAGGTAAAGTGCATAAAAATATTACATAATGACATACTCTACATGTAATGAGGATATTCTTTACGAGAATACTCGGTTCAACGTCATTTGTACTCGATCCGGTCAAGTCTGTACAGACGGACTTGTTTAGTTTTACTATTTTATGGAAATCAGATCTTTCAGGGATCACAAACAATTAAAGTTCTCTTTTGGTACGTGTTGGATTGTTATGCATGTGATCATCATCGTTGGCTGATTTCACTACGTGTGGGATGTTTCGATTAACTAATTAAGTTAACACACTAGTAGTAGTTGCGCTATCTAATGAGAATACTTGTGTTTATAATGAGAATGTGAGGGAAAATTTGTGTGTATAATGAGAAAAACCATTTTATTTCCAAAAATGCGAGAAAAATAAAAACAAATATGAAAATTAGGATAATTATCTCTTTCCCTTTTTTTTTTCTCTTGATTTCCAACATTTCAAACATATGATCGGAAAATGATTTAAAATTCATTTTTCTTTTTTTTCTTTTTTTTTTTCTTTTTTTTTTCGGGTTTCAAACACACACTTAATGAAAATGATCCGTCAGGAAAATGTACGTAAAGTCCAACCAATGCTGAATTTATAAATCAGATTTAGTTCATTTGTCGGATAAGAATACTATGAAAGAGATGTAAATATGCCACCTAAAACAACAATATAAACTCATCCTGATGTTAGTAAGTTAAGCGCCTCAAAGTAAAGTACAAAATCAGCACTTGTTTTCCCTAATGTAGGGTTTGCCGATCCCAATGAGTACTAAAGATCATATATATATATAGTAATATGACACGAACAACAACAACAAAAAAATGCTGAAATTTAGCGTAGCTTACGTCTGTCCTTGACCTATACAAACCAACCAATCAACAACAAATATTCTCGGCAAGTCAACTGATATTTTTTACAAACCACTTGCTATATATATGTAAAACTTGTAATTTCAGTTAAAAAAACCACGAGGACCAGCAGTCATATACCCTTATGAAATAAAGTACTTTATCCTTAGAGACCGTTGGTATAGTTTGGTAATATTGCTATATTTGTTAAAATATAGTACTAGCGGATGAATCCACACGATGCATGATGTAACGTGTAGAGCAAGCGATAATAAATTTAAGATAATTTGTAAATCTCTAACAAATAAAAACCAAAGATTTCTCTCTATATATCTACTAATTGGTAAATGGCATTAGAACTTAATCCATTAAATAATAATAATAAATCAGATACACAGATTAAATAGCAAAAATCGTCCATTGGGTCATTGTTAAATTTTAGATTTAAGCACAAAGATGGAATTTTTTCCTATAGCATAGATTTATAAAGCAACCCTAATCCAGAATAGCATAGCAGGCAGAAATACAAAAAACAAAAAACAAAATGCATGGGTAAGCAAATCGATGGTTAATAAAGTAAAAAAGAAGCACTGAGAATAAACAGATCAAATGATGAGGTTTACCTAAATAGAGTTAGATCTCAGAGAAACATTAGCAAATTGGGGGAGAGAGGGGAAAGGCTTTCGAGTATATGGAGAGATAAGGGGAGAGAATAATTTAACTGGTCACGTATTTATTTTTTAATTATATATATAAATATATTTTTTTAATTTATGTTAATACGAAGGGTATATATAGAAAAAAATCTTTCAAGATTTTTTAAGCCCTGGACACATATGGAGCTCGACCTAAAATTTAGCTGTAACAGTTAAATCAGTGCAATTTACCAACAACAATGAATATGCAGTGGGCTCTTCAAAAAATTGCAACGAGATGAAATTAGCCGGGAAACTTAAGGGGATGCACGATCAAAAGGCGGGATTATAACGGATAATATATTTGATTAGTTGCCGTGTAATGATGACGATGAGTGGCCCTCTTTAGAGACCGCTTTTAAGCCGTCTCAGTATTTGTTTTTGTAGCTTAACCTTATGCTCGGGGAATGTAATTGATTTGTAGTGGTTAACCTAGAATGAGTTTGCCCACTACGAAGTGTGTCGTGTTTTGAGCTCAATTGTATCACAGGAATGCTCCGTGAAATTTGTAAATTTTTTATATTAATCTAAAGCTTAATTTCCAAAAAAAAATAAAATGAATATGCAGTGGAGCTTAAAATTTCGAATAGGGAAATGTGCAACTTTGTTATACCACAGTGGCAGTCATTTTTGTGTCAACCTTAAAACATGCTATATATCCTTGGAGCATAAAAAAATGTTATTGAACCAAAAAAAATCATAAATTTTGAAAAGAATATTAAAAAGGTTGAAATTGATGGATGGTGTTAGAAGATAGGGCTGAAAGAGACTTATACTTAACAGCAAACATAGTCAAACCTCTCACATGCACCTTTTACTTAAGAAAATCTTGCATCGATTACCATCTGATTATGCTTAGCACTATTAATCCCCATAGTTTAAGTTGTTTTGGTTTCACTTATCATTGTCACGGCCTTTATGGTAAACGAAAGAGCGAAAAATCAAAACGGGAGTAGCAAGTGGAAGTCAACTAAATCAAAATAGAAAAAGAAGAGTTTATCTGATAAATTGAAAATTAAAAAAAATTATTAGTTTTTTTTAGAAATGTGAGGATATTCATCCGGACCAATTGCAGATCTAGAGTGGGACTACAATGTTTGAACAAAAGAAAATTGTGCCCTACATTAATGACTCATGAGTCACGAGTGACAATGAAAAAAGTTAAAAACCCTAATGGGGATCGAGGAACAAAAAAAAAATAGCAACAAACATGTGACATAGACCTAATCGTTATATGTGTATACACACACCCACACATCTCTGGAGTTTCTACACACCTGGCCATACATCTCTGGAGTTTTCTTTTGGAGAAATTAAAAAGAAACATTTTACTTTCAGCCTTGTATTAAACTTGTTATACTTTAGTGGGATTTTTCATGCATTTATATTTTCCAATATAAAATGTAGAGTTATTCCACTGTCTCTAAACATGTAGCCAGAGACCGATATTGGACATACAAGTTGTGTGTGTGTGTTTTTTTTTTTTTGGAAAGTAAGCATTATAAAGGCAAAAGACATAAAAACTCGAAAGCTACAAAAATGTGTGTAAGAATTAGTTTCTAAGAGGGATCTAAATCCTCCAATCATCTTTTATGACTTTCCCTGGAGACGAGAGACGACCATGATTAATCCTATTAATTATTCTATTCATGTCAAACACAATAAATCGCACAAGAAAAAGAGAGAGAAAGAGGTTTCGGTGAATTTTTCTGTTTTTTTTTTCTTTGTAATATTGTACTTTTCGTGATTAAAATGTTTGATTTTGACTTTTGGTAATTAGATTTTAAAAGTTGCATGATTTCGTAATTTCACCATATTAATATTGCAACAATAAGGATTCAAGTTACAATTTTTCTCACGTTTATTTATCTGATTGACATGCATTAGAAAATACACCTACTTGTTGAGAAAAACATCTACATATCCACCAAAATGGGTTTTCACCCATAATCTTTATACCAAAGGAAAAAAAGAAATGGTTTCTAGATTTTAATTCAAACTTTATAAAGCTTGTATATGTATTCACCCGTAAAATGGATAAGGTAAAGTAACAAATGTTATTTTATTCTTTCAATATTTTGATCAAAGGTTATATTAGCATATAACTTGATCAAGCCTTCCCAGGGAGGTCAAGAAGAACTATTCGAGTGGATATATTTTAGAGACGAGACATTTCTTTTCATTTGGGTTATTCGATTTACATCAACCATATATCAGGTGTCTATGTGTTCGATCACGGCAAGGTAATTCGGTTATAGTTTCTAATAATGTATTTTATTGTACGCAAACAAAATGATCGTTTTCGTTGCGCGATCTCGTCCTGTGTTTGCTATAACGATCATGAATTTAGGTAAAGGTTATAAGGGTGGCTTGATGATTTTAACTTTTAAGTATGTGATTAACCTCCAGGTAGATATCAATTGTGGAGTTAGGGTGAAATGTTTGATCCACATAATTGGGTCATGCATACGAGATTAGAGTTGTGTATATAAGCTCATTGGACCTCAATTCTTTTTAAAGTCGTGTTTCAGCTGTGAGTCTTACCTATGAGTTTGTATCTTTCTAATGTTGACATTCTATAATAAACTAACAATTTCAATTTAAGGCTCTACATTGAGAAACACTGATCTAATTTTACTATATAAAAACCAAATATTTTATTTGCTCAAAATTTGAAGACTATCTCGTATTCAAGTCGACTCGGTGGGAATCTAATACAATTTTGAATGAAACTATGGGATTTATTAGTGTGATTAACGTTATCTATTTATATGCATGAAGTGTAACCACCGGTCCAAAGTCAAACTACTCTTCTCATATGTCCAAAAATCATTCACTACATATATATCAATCTATTCCTTGCCCCTTTTTCTCACTCTCTGACCTCTAAATTGTGTTCCATTCTACTAGGGCTTCCATCACAATTTAAATAGTGGAAAAGAAAAGAAGAAGAAGAAAATGAGAAAACCATGTTGTGATAAACAAGACATGAACAAAGGGGCTTGGTCTAAGCAAGAAGATCAGAGGCTTATCGATTATATTAAGGCAAACGGTGAGGGTTGTTGGCGTACCTTACCTCAATATGCAGGTAATTAGCTAGTGATAGAACTGGGAATGGAATAAATGAAAGAATAATACTAAATGTGTCAAAGCTAATTAACTACATTTGACCACATATTGTATTTTTTTGGCAAACACATTTTAAAAAAAAAAAAAATTTTTAGGTCTACAAGTTTGTTTAAGACTTCTTAATATTATATGTTCCATGTTCCAACATCTATAAGGCTATAATCTTTTATAAGTAATACTTATTAAATATATAAATTTACCTCCAAGTAGCAAAAAGTATTATCAGCAAATAAAGTACAACGAAAGGCACCTATGAGGCTATGACTATATCGATAATTGATTGAGAGATAAATAAACTTATGAAAACTACGAAATTTGGGGGGTCATTCACATGCCTGGGTAGAAATAAAAAAAAATATTTTTAAGAAAATTCAGAAATGAAAAACATTTATAAAATTATGGAACTGATACGATCAAAGACCATTTGAGTTGAATATTTTAAAAGACGGTTCTATAAATATAATCCCTCCGTCTCATGTCTCATGTACCTTATCTTGAACATATGTGAGGTAAATTATAATGAAACCGAACTGTATTTTAGGACAGAGGGAGTCATGGTTAGTCCCAAATAATAACAAAACATGCATATTGGACAGTTATATATAATAAGTCTTCATACTCAACAAATTTTTTATTGGTCAGGTCTTCTACGCTGTGGTAAAAGTTGCAGACTCAGATGGATTAACTATCTAAGGCCAGATATAAAGCGCGGTAACTTTTCAGAGGACGAAGACGATCTCATCATCAAGCTTCACGCACTCCTTGGAAATCGGTATTGATATGTTTTAATTTCTGGTGGTAGATTATGTTTTTTTTTTTTTGCATAAGCTAAAATTTTATCACACGTGAAATAGTGAAATATATTTTAGGGACATTCCCCCGTATTAGTAACATTAAACCAAAACTATCCCGATCAAGTCTGATAACAGAGAACCTTTACAAGGCAATGCCACAGCTGCAATCCAAAGGGAAAAGAGAAAGGACCTATGTTTTCACTTTAAACCTATATTTTGTTGAGTCATGAGCTCAAAAAAAAACCCTTTTCTCCTTATGACCCCTCTTCTAATATCACCCCTTGTAGCTCCAGATCATTGTGAACAAAAAAGAAATTTTAAGACTACCAAGATTCAGCAAAAATAAGACTTAGCTAATCACATAAGACCAAAAACAAAAACCTTTTTTGCATCTCTAAACAAAATACAATAACAGAAGTTGCTGAAAATGATAAAATTAGGCAAAATTCTTAAAATCTATCAGGGCTTCAAATCCAATTATATATAGAGGTGTTCCCAAGTGGCAAACTGTTACTTTATTTTCATCAAAATCAGACACCATTATGATTATAATATTTATGATCAACATTTAGGCCTGGCATGAGAGCTACAATACACTTACTTGCAGAAAATGAATTTTATGAACAGGATTGAATTATAATTAGCAATTATATTAACTAGTTAAGTAGATACACTGGTGCTGGAAGGTAATAATGCAATCTATAACACCTCTTTATTTGTATGTCCAGCTGTTATATAACATATTTGATCATGGATATGGAATAATAAGAGTTTTGACTTTTAGGTGAAATAAGAGGCAAAAAAGGCCTTGTTTTCAAAGCTCATCCGACATCAATTTGATAATAAACCTCCTTGTTGTTCCTCTTGACTTGATAAGTTCCACAACCACATTAAATCATCAAATACTAGAAAGCCCTGAGATATTAACATTGTTTTCAATTCAAAAACTCACTGTGAAGCGTGAAAGACTCAACTCAGAGCTCAGCAACTCGAATTTTTTGCAAAAAAAGCTAAACGTGAAGTGTTCACTGTTCACGCTACCGGAAAAGCGTATACTTCACTCTTTACCTGTTTAAAACATTGGTTATAAACATCAAAAATGAATCTTTCTTTAAAATTAAAGACTTTTGCTTCCTAGTATAGGTCCTATATGCAATTATGCAATTTTCAATTACTGCAAATGAACACTTCGTAAAAACACTAAGCATGCTAAGCCCATTCAGGAATTCTCTTAGTAAGGGAAGTATGCAGTTTGAAATTATTGTATGCATATAGATTAATGTATCTCTTAGATTCTGTGATCATTACTTTGTGTGAACTTTTCATATAGCCTCACACAATTTCTAACCTTAACTACTTAGTTCAATTTCCATGGTTGAACTACCAAGTTATGTTTTCCCGTGCATTTTAGAATTATTAGCTAGTCTATTTTATTATGAAACCCACTAGGGCTAGCCTAGTGGACAAAATCCGTATTTTCAAAGTAGAAGATGCGGAGTTAGAGTCTTATAAATAGACAAGTGTGATAGACTTTGATTCCCTTTATTAACATTCATAAAAGGAAAAAAAAAAGTTCTGTTTCATTGGGACACATCCCTGCTCAATTTACAAATTGTAGCTTAATTTGACTTACTTCTATCAAAATTGGCAAGGCTCTTTTCTATGATTGGTGATTATGTTATGTTTGTATGGGATATTTACAAAAATAATCGAGTTATGAGTTGCGAATTTGACGAATTAGACAAACTAGAACCAATGAACATATGTATATGTACACATTGTGTTGACAAACAAATAAATTCAATTGAGGATCAGTTAACTAAAGTTTAAGCTCACAACTTCGGACGCTTTAGCTTAAAAACAATAGAAATCAAAACGGAAATGAGAATTTTGATGTTTGATATCGTGTATAAAACCTCGATATTACTTCTGATGCAGGGAATTCAAATCAACTAATAAGTAAAGAAAGGAATCAAAAGTAAGAATGACAACTAACCGTCTCTGCAAACCACTTAACTAAAAAAACAACTATTGATACGTTTGCCCTATCCTGTTAAATAATCAGAATAGTGACATAAATAATATCTGAAATTATAGTAATTAAGCGCCATAACTTCATAAAGATTTAGCTAGAACAAAAACAAAACCTTAAAACAATTATTACCGCTTATTATTAACCAATGAACAAAGTACAACTTGATGCAAAATCACTTAATTTCAAGGTGAAAGGAATTAAATGAAATAATCAATCAACTGACCGCCTAACTGAATTACAAATGAACACACTTTCTTCCTCCAAGTCAGGAAAATAATCCACTAGCTTCAAGGCATAAGGATTTGAAGGGCAGAACGTTGAAGGATAGTTGGGAGGGATTTTTCCTTCTAATTCAGTTATTGCGTTTGGAGGGAAAGGAACTCAGCGGGGAGAGAGAAAAACATATATGGGTGGGAATGGTTTTGAAAGATATCGTGTTCTTATTGAATATATCTTTGAACAGACTTTGTAATCTGGAGCGACCCTTTCTCTCCATGGACATCTTTGTAGGCTTGTTGCCTCAGGAATTCCAAAGCTTTCATTTCTTATATAAAAGCTTTCTCCGAAAAGGGAAAAAATAAATAAAACTTGTTGCATGCATACTTTTTATTAATTTTTTGTGTTTATTTTATAGATGGTCATTGATCGCTGGGAGACTGCCCGGACGAACAGATAACGAGGTGAAAAATTATTGGAATTCTCACTTGAGAAGAAAGCTTGTCAAAATGGGAATCGATCCAAACAATCACCGACTAAATCAAACTATACCTCGAACTCAACCCTCTTGTGCCTCTATAAGTTCCAGCTTTTCAGGTTCTAGAGATCATTTGAATAAGCCAATAAAAAGTATAGATGATGATGATCAAATCTCCAATACTGGAAGTTGTTTGGACCATGGCAATAGGGGTTTACCCGATTTAAACCTTGAAATTGGACTTGCGATTCCCTCTCCTTCAATTTCTTTTGTTCAAGGGGAGAGAAACCATGAGTTTATAACCTCAAGAGAACTTGATTATGTATCCCCTCCCACACTTTTTCTGTTCAGTTGATGGATTTGTGAAATGATACTATATAATAGTGGAGATACGCTTATAAATTAGTATAATTAAATATAAAAGCGAAACATATGTCTGTATGGAAAAGTTGTAGACATAAGAAAACAAGCAAAATTTCTACAAACTAATTTGTATTGGTTCTTTGTTGAAAGACGAATGTAGTACGTCCACATACCACATGGCAACTAATTAAACTGATGTTTGTGATTAGATTATCTATATAATCATTTAATTTTTGATATCTTTATCCGATTGTAATATCAAGAGTTTGAATTGAACCTAACAGCATCGGTATTGGTGTTGATAACTTTTGCTAGCTAAAATTTGTCACCTAAGCAAAAATTGACTCATTAAATGACATTTATGCATGTTTACTCCACAGACTTGTTAACTTTTTCTACCAATATTACATATTGCATGCATATTATTAAATAATAACACATAAATTTTCATTTACACTTGTTAAATTTGAGATCTTTTAACTCTGAAAATGAAATTATTAATTTATTAAGTATAAATACAAAATTGGGTGATTTAATTATTACATTGTTAAAGTTTATGTTACAATATTTCTTTTCCACATAACCAAAACCAATATCGTATAATGTACAAGACTTCAATTTTTTTAATTGAAAAAACAAAAAACTTCTTATTAGTAAAAAAAAAATATTTTTTTAAATCTTTCTAGATATCTAAACTCATTATTATTTATTTTAGTTGTGATTTTGCAAATCGTATTATGCTACATGTCATACCGAGTCATAAAACTTATTGGTCATTTACCTAAAAAGAAAAACTTATCAAGATACTCCATCCGTTCTCATTTAATTGTTCATTACGAAATTACGTGTAATTTTGACCGGCTTATAACTTTTATCAAAATTGTCGAAATGAATTTTTTTTTAAATCTAATCATAAAATTTAACATTTAAACTATATGATAAACTTTTAAAAAATTTTATTCCGACAATTTTGATACAAGTTTTTGGCCGATCAAAATTACACATAGTTTCGTAATGGACAATTAAATAGGAACGGAGGGAGTATATGATAATGAAAATGAAAATAAAACTTAATAAAACTAAAACATCAGTATTGGTTTTGACTTTTGAGTGTGTACATGACCCATGGCTATTTTTTCACTTGATAAATTAATTATTAACTTTAACAAGAGTTTTGTAGAGTGACAGCCGAAAAATGTATGTCATCATTTATATCTAGTCCAATGTGCACTATTTTGATGCTTTATTTTGTTTTATTGCTAATGTGTGAATTTAGAGGGTGAGTTAAATACTTCAATGTAGTTGGTCTAATCATAGTTCCAATATTTTATCTCTCTTCTTCATTAAAATAAAATAAATAATTTTATTTCACTGAGTTGTAGGGGACTTCGTTCTCAAGTTACAATGTCTGTCACAGAGTTACTCGTATGGAAACGATACTGAACCACAAGTCGAGTTATTGGTGGTGTGATTCTCACTCTAATATATGTGTATGTGAGATATGAATCTTATGATGTGTGTGGGGTTAGACCGACTTTTATAGGCTTTAAATAGATCGCAGCCATAAATTTGGTCAATTTGGGATTAAAAACTATGTATTCTCCAACCAAGTTGCAACAACTTTTACACCAACTTTAAATCCAATTTACAATCACACCGACTCATCGTTTATGTCAAGTGTATATACCGTTACGAAGGTTGTCGCACAACCTTTTCAAATAAATTGATAACGATATAAAACCTACTGCTAAGCACTTATTATTTTGGCTTAAAAGTCGATCATTGACCTCTTTTGAAACACGCATGTAAACCATGTTTTCAACATTGCCCTGATATTGGATTTGAGGTAGCCTTCCATAAGCTTATATTTGTGTGTATAATGTATTGCAGATCATGTGGGTGATGGTGTTCGTTTAGTTATAGTGCTATTATAATGTGTTGTCGTATAATGGAATAATATACAACGCATGTAAACCATGTTTTCGAACATTGCCCTGATATTGGATTTGAGGTAGCCTTCCATAAGCCTATATTTGTGTGTATAATGTATTGCAGATCATGTGGGTGATGGTGTTCGTGAAGTTATAGTGCTATTATAATGTGTTGTCGTATAATGGAATAATATACAACGTTTGTAATTCTAATTTGCCGCTCTACGGACCTTTTTATTTTTCTAGCTTTGAAAGAATATTAATTGTGAACAATGGGTTTCGCAACGTTCCTAGGAAAAGATGTGATCGTGTTGAATTATTTAAATGGTCATATTTCATAAGACTTTCTCAATTGTTGGATTTGTTAGAAGGTTACACGTTAAATTGGTTTTCTGCTGATTGCTAGGTTAATTTGTACCACGACATTTCATGATCTCTGTAGGTAAACATTTTCGTCATACGGTTTTATTTATTTTTTATTTAAGTTTATTGTGGTTATGAAAGACAATTCATGTTGAACTATATAAATGAACATATTTTTCTTTCTAAAATTGTCAATTGTCTCATATTTAAAAGCATTATGAAAACCAAATTGGAATACAAACAAGGCCTTAGTAGTTTGTTCGTCAATATCTAAATTTAGGCTTTGGTTGGTACCCTCGACTTCATAATCGACGCCGCATCTGGGGATCATCCTTTTGATCCGTACATGTCATTGCTAAAGATTGGTGGTGTCTTTGCCTTGGTAGGGGCCCCAAGCGAAGTGAAACTCAATCTCGTGAGTCTTCTTATCGGTAAGACTCCATGGTTCAATAATTCCAAAATATTGGGCTTTTGTTTGTTGCAAGTTTTGAACCCAATTTTCGTTTTGCCTTTGTTGTTGCGAATTTTACAGCATTTGGTTGATCATCCTAAGTTCATAAGTTGTTCAGTTGAATGATAACATGTTAGATGTTTATATGCGGAACACAAGCACATTATTCGAAACTGGCTTGCTTGGTTGCAACATATAGTTTAAAAAGTTTACTTATTTCTTGAAAGTGGAGAAACTTACGTTTTGGTGTAGCTGTAAAAGATACAAGAACTTCTGCAAATACGTGATTGTAGTAGTGAAATGTAACGTCAAGTTGGTGAGAATTGAAATTTTCTGAAAAAGTGGATCAAGTCATCCAGATATTTGTAAGTATTGATCTGTTTTCTTTTTGGAAAATAGTATAAATAAGTATACATTTGAATGTTGCATCAAATGCACATTTTAACAAAGGTAATGAAAGTTAACCTATAGTCGCATAGCAAATAAGCCTTGTATGCAAGACTCTGAATTATAGCTATTTTATTCATAAAAAAAAAAAACATAGAATATTGTCAATTAAGCAATAAAGGCATGCTCTTTTCTGGGTATGAAGAGCTTAATCTGGTAGTGTGGTAGGAGGAACCAAAATTACACAGGAAATGTCGACTTATAGTTGCATACCAAATACGCCTTGTATACAAGACTATTAAGTATAGCTATTTTTCTTTTAATCTTTTTTTCTTTATAATATTGTTAATTAAGCAATATTGTTAATTAAGTAGAGCTTATCTGGTCACACGGAACCAAAATCACACAGGAAATGTTGGACTTTTGTGCTTCCAAAAAGATCTATCCTGACGTTGAAGTTGTACCAATTGAGAAGGTGAATGAAGCTCTCGAGAGGCTGATTAAGAGAGACGTGAATCTATCGGGAACTCTTTCAAGTGAATTTTTCAATTTGGGGGGACCCTTCTACTTGTCGAACGACTACATATGTTTGTCTTTGTCATTTATCCCACTATTATTAGTATTATATGAGAATAATTGTCATCTATTTCACTATTATTAGTATTATATGAGAATAAACAACTATATATACTTTCAAAAGAAAAATATGTATGTTTGTCTTTGTCATCTATCCCAACTATTGTTAGTATTACATGAGAATCAACAACTACGTATGTCTGCCTAATATATCCCAACTGTTATTAGTATAACAAGTGAATAAGCCAGGTGATGTTTTTTCTTCCATATTTCTTATTGATCTTCTTCTGCTTGATTTGTGTATTTTTCAGCTAAATGATTCTGTAATTTCATATGCATAAAATAATATGTCTTCTCTTTATCCAATGGATGAATAGGGGTGTTACCTTTTTGTGTCTTTGTTCCATTTTTTTAATTCTAAAATTTAGCTTGTGAAATAAGAGTAGCATATGCGCTTGTTTAGTTGGAGAATCATTTAAAGACAACAATCATCATTTTTCTTTCGGGTAGAAAAAGATAACCTCAACCGGTTACTTTTAGATATATATAAAAATGTTATTTCGCGACTGCTTATGTAAACGTTTAAACACTTACACGCAGCTTGCGCATATGAGTTACCAAAGTAGTTCTATTAATAAAATCAGGGTAAGAATCAAGTCATCCACAAAAAAAGAGCTGTGCAATGAACCAGAAATGAGTTCCTATGGTGGAAATGGTTGCAGTCTAGGATTGGATGCAAGGGATGCATATGACATTTTGTTTTCTTGCGAATTCAGTCGCATGTTAGCTTTTAAAAAATAAAGCAATTGTAGTTATATCAATTTCTTTTAATGAATATAATCCCTATGCTAAAGTTGTGCTTTTATGTTGTACAAGATGAAATTTGCTGTCTTTCTTTTATAGCATTTTCGTAATTCTAAAATGTTATGCTGATCATAATTAATGGCTACAAAGAAATCTAGCTAAGTTGAAGAAAAAAAACAACGCAAAGATTAGTTAAAATGATTCCATCTGTTCCTGAATAGCTTCTTTCAAAAGGGCTTCTGCTTCTGCGTTGAATGGTTTGCTAGAAGATATTATTTCATGGTCGGGATAGCGGACCAATAGCTATGGAACTTGGCTGTAGGTCTTTTGTCGAAATGGAGTGGCCTTTTCTTTTTATTTATCGTTGATGTTATAATAATTACACATAGTATGCCCGCCACGTCATCATACAGAATAATTTGCCGTTCATTATAAAGATGATCAAGCTATTACTGTTTCAATGCATAGAATATGACCGAATATATTTCTTATTGAAACTTAGCAAACCATTGCAATTAATCACCCTAAGAAACTGTTTTTCATTGGTATTTTGTAACTGTTGATTGATTAGGCAATATTCTGGGAGTACTTTACAGAAAATTCTACTCGCTTAGCATCTCCATTTCCAATACTTTTTTTGCTATTATAAGATCTTGGGGCTGTGGTTTGGCAATAAAACCAGATTTTTAGTTAATGGAATTGATAATTAAAAGCTGTGAATTAATTACACAGGACGTCTGGGCGTGACGATGTTTGAAATTTGTTATGCAGATGTTATCAGGACTAGAAATCAACAAGAGAAATATGCTGTTGTTCTTGGGTACCCTTTCTACACTTCCTTTTCCGCTTTTTTGTGTTTTTTTTAATTATTTTATCAGCCATAAGATGGTAGGAATTGTGAGAGAAGTTAAATAAAATGTTGATCGATTCAAAGTTAGGGACCACATTGGGATAGAAGTTAATATTGACTCATGGAGAGACTCTTGAGTATTCTGATGATAAAACGAAGTTTACTGCTTATCCGGAACTATCGGCAAATTTACCTATATAGATAAGGATGGTACAACCACAAAAAGGGGGATATTCGAATTATATTATTGTTGATGAGAGGTAAAAGAATTTAATTAAGATGGGTACATCAAGTTCTTCATTATGCATCCTATATTTTATGAGTAATAAAAGAACTCAAAAAATCATGTAAAGAAGATGTAAAAGAAAACACTTACAATGGTGAGATCACAAGCCTAAAAAATTTCACACTGATAAACCATTAACTTTGGTCGGGTAAATTAAGCTAAATAGAGTGTTAGGTTTGGTCTGTTAAGTTAAGCTTCTCAACAATAAAGATATAAATTGACGATGTGAAATATTATACGATATATTGTTTTTTTTTATTGATCGGTGAATCTTCTTGATCGGGATTACAGCTTTTATTCTACTTATGCTCGGTCTAATAACTTGATCTCGATACTCTGACTTTCCCTTGGTCTAGGTGTTCGATATTTAACTTGACTTTTCTATATGCGTACTTTCTAATGCAATAAACTCTGAAAAGTCTCAGTATTGTACTTTTTTCCTTTTGGGCCTCTATTAATTGGACATTTAACATCAATGTATAATTACTCTCAAATCCGTTAAAGGAAAAGACCATTATGTCCTTATCCCAACTATATTTACGTTGGTTATCTATTAAAAACATCGGGTCGGGTCGTTACCGAATATCGTTTAATAGGTATTATTTTCATATCGTATCACACACTTAAATTGATTACCCGTTTTTTAAATGATAATTGATAGGTTATGCATTAAAAAATTCCCTGGCTGAGTGTGATAATGCAACATTGCTTGATAATTGTGTATGAGATGTGAACATTTGCCTACATAGAACTATAGAAGTCCATATTATGGCAGCTAATAAGGGTTTGTCTGGCTGAAGGTTTTCAGTTCAGTTCTTTTTTTTTTCTACCACTAAGTTCCAATGCATTTAGCTATCCAACTATAAGTTGAGCTTTTTTCCTTTTCTAGCCCGAGTAAGCTGGAAGCTACAAAGTACAAACTGTATTTTTTTTTTGTCTTAAAAGCTAGTATTTTTGCTTAAAAGTTGCAAGTGAATCATAGCAGGAGAAATAAGCATCACATCTTTGGAAAACAACAGATGTACGTACTTTTACTCAAATAAAATCATAAGCTTATATGAAAATCATGCATTCTCTCTTTCTCCATTGAAACTCTAGGTACTGTAATACAATCCCAGAGAGTTACCCACTTGAAAAGGCGGCACCTTTACTTTGTGTTGGGATAACATTACATGCACCTATTACCTATGATTCACCACAACATGGCCCGACCAGAAAAATCCCTTGGGCTGGTTAGGCTTGGTGGTTTATGTCACATGGCTGTGAAATTTGGGAAAGCTTTGGGGCACAAGCGAGTCCAGGAGATCAGATACCCAAACTTTACTAGGAGTCAATGAATTTGTAGTCTCGTCGGATGAGTTGAAATGAAGGTATGTTCTCTAAGTTAAGACGTTTTTTTCCATCTTTCCTTCAAAATGACATTTGCAAGTGGTGACGGTGACATGATTCAGGTTTGAGAATATCGAAGTATTACCCTCCTACAAGGTCAACCATTTAGTAAAAATGCTAATTTAAACAGTCCACTCTACACACACAAAGGTTGTGTTTATTTCAAGATTGTGTCTTCTTCTTTTTTAAGAAAAGTGATCAGACTGCCAGTAACACATTTATCATTTATGTGCCTTAGACTGAGGTTTTATGTGGCTGCAACATTTAAGCTTAGTTTGTTACTTTTCGCTATAAGCTTCTGTGCATTTTGCTCTCCAACTTTTACTCCGTAATGTTTTTGTTTCCTCCTTTTTTGCCAAAATGGGCAAGAAGTTTTTAACTGAAGGTCCTAAAAGGTTAGTTTGCAGCTTCAAGCTGAAATAAAAAACAAGCACTCGTAATTGCTTTCTGATATCATTTAAAATAAATATACTGTTAGCTACAAGTGTTTTAAGTAAAAAAGATTGAATATTTTGAACTACAATGCATGTTTGTCTTGGTCATTTATCCCAACCAGGCAACTATTATTGACATTACATAAATAATTCCTGATATGTTCTCTCTTCCTTTTCTTCTTCTGCTTCATTTGTATATTTTCTTTTTGGTTATAGGCGAAGTTGTAATTTCATTTGCACATTCTTCTATATATTTCTTCCAATGGGTAAATTGATTGCGTGTTTTTCCAAAAAAAAATCTTATTATGTAGCTTCCCACATAGCAGTAGTACGTATACGGGGCTTGTTTAGTTGTACTTGTACCATTTGAGGACAACAATATCTTATGGGGTATAAATACATACCTCTATAATAATGGTTAGTTACTCATATATGACAGTATATAAGTTGTATGGTGAATGTCATCTCGGTAACGTGTTAACGCTGACAAGCGTCTTGCAACGGTATGAGTCAAAGAAAAGTTTTGATTTTTATAAAAGACCAGTAAAAGTCGAGTCATCGACATAAAAAAATAATGTAGTACTTTTGCAATGTTATTTACTAGTAGTAGTAAATTTTTAGGAGTTTTAACTGTTTATGTATTACTATCCTCTTTTACAAATTAAAAGCAAGTGACAACTGTAATGAACTCTTCACTAAATGGAGATACCTTCATGAGTTGTCTTTTTTCATAAAAACTTTATTGAGTAGTAAATGTTTTAAGACTTTCGAGAGCCAGTTGGCTTGATAATAGTTTGTTAGTGAAATATACGCTGTCAATAAGCATATTCCATAATCACTTGCTCCACTAATCAGTTTTCTCCCTAAAAGATGCAATTATATTGGTTAATGGTTATATATACACATTTTCTTGTAATCAAGTATTCATTGACTCTGTAATCTTTATAAGAAACCAATAGCATTTAGCCCATCGTCTAATGGCTGTTAAAGCCGATGAGACGAGTAGTTTCTCGGTAGATGATCTACCGAGAATCGATTGGATGCCTCATTTGCCTCTTTTCCAATACAAGGGCATTTGGATTACACGCGACACAATCGAACCTCTCCCACTTATAGAAACTCAATACAATCCCCTTCCAACAGATGTACTGATAGCATCTTTTCCTAAAAGTGTTACTACTTGGCTGAAAGCTATAATTTTCGCAATCATGCACAATCACACCCATCTGATCCACTTCAAACACATAACCCTCACCAACTCATCCCTTCCCTCGGATCTCAAGTATTTGAAAAAATCCCAGACATGAACATTGATGAAATGCACTCTCCAAGGATTTTTAGTACCCATATCCCATACTCTATTTTACCCAAAAAGGTGAAAGAAAGCACCTCTGGATGTAAGATCATTTACATGTCTCGAAACCCAGCAGATGTCATTGTCTCGGGGTGGCCCATGCTTAACAAAATGTTCAAGAACACGAAAACATTAAAAGAGTATTTTGATGACTTCATCCAGGGTAATTACATTTTATGTAGCTCAAAATGTAGTTAATTAGTTCTGTGCCTAGCATGCACTTGATACCCTCGACATCAATCTCAAAACTTGATATGTTCTTCCTGTTTTGATTAAGTAGTTATTTTCTTTAATTATAGATTCTTATGATTCTCACTTTTTCATAAAGATAGAATGAACTCTGACTAATTATTGTGTCTGCTTTATAATCAATCCGTCCGGCAAAGATAATTATGTTATCCTTTTCTATCTATCCCGAAATTATAACCCACTTCCTTTTCTTCAACTGACACTTTTTGTTTAGTTTAACTACATGCTCCTATTGAATATGGTTTGCAATCATCAAATAGTATTGGAAAAGATCTGCGACTCACGGGGAACTAATTTTAGGACATATTGAGATCTAGACGACAATCCTAGCGTTAAGAGTTTTAGTATTCTAATGTGGTATATTCCGTGTTGACTTAATTCCCATATTATTTATGTAGTAGCATCTAATAAAGTTTGTAATTTATTTCGGGACAGGAATTGTTCAAGTTGGTCCTCTATTCAACCATGTTTTAGAGTTCTGGGAACAGAGGGATCGGGAAAACATACTTTTTGTCACATACGAAGGGCTGAAGGAATACCCAAACGAGAACGTAAAGAATATTGCGGAGCTTTTGGGGTGCTCTTTAAGTAATGATGAGATTGAAGAAGTTGTGAGGAAAACTAGCTTTGAGCGATTGAGTAAATTGGACATCAATACTAATGAAAACAAAGAGTTTTCTACGGAAGAAGTAACTCTCGTACCATATCATTTGTTTTTTCGAAATGGGAATGTGGGAGATGGGGAAAAAAGTTTACCCCCGAGATGATGGCGAGGCTCAATGCTATTACATATCAAAAATGGGGAAGTTCTGGTTTAGTATTTAAGCTACCTTTCACTCAACTGTAAGAAGATCAACTTGTATGTCTTGCTCAATTGCGCTTCTGGTGGCTCTCGCCTCTCATCATGGCTTTTTGCCGAGCAATACAAAATTCAGGAACTTTAAAAACCTCTGTAAGACAAAATACTGTTTAACAAAATAAAGATGGTAGACAAAGTACTTCATATCTAGTCTCAGTGTTACCATAATCTTTACAACGTGCTTAGAGTTTCAATATTTTCAGTGACTCGATGAAATCATTAAACAAAGCTATCAAATTCATCAAGTGTTTTCATGAGCACGACTTGCAGGATACGATTTTCTTAAGTTCAGTCTTATGCTAATGTTATTTTGAATTTTGTTGTATTTCCAGGATACTATACCTCCCTTGAAATTGTGTCCTTTGGATAATACACGAACCCTTCTTGTAATGTTGTTGGTGCAATGAAATATGATAAACCGGATGGCCTTATTGTCTTCTTCTTTCTTTTGTTTACTTGCATATGTAGAGTTAAACCTCTTAATACACTTGAGAAGGACGGGAAAAAATTATTTATTTAGCGAGTTTATTAATTTATCGATAAATGAATATTTATTATTTTAAATAAAGTTTTTCAATATAACATATATACATTGTATATGTGATAAGAAAAATCAAAATACACTACAAATATTATTTGAATCTATGAAAACTTAAAAGTTTTTCTGGAAGTTAATGTATCTAAAAATTAAGTTCATGTACATAGAAAATGAAAAAAAATATTCTTAAACTATATAATGTGGATGTTTGGAAGACATTGTGACTACATTTTTTATTTTTCTGTTACAATGTATTCTCATCATTTAAAATGAGTAAAAAAATCAAATTTAACGGATAAAATAAGGAGTGCAATATGCGAGCATAAGAAACATAATCCAACTATTAGCCAGAAAGATTTGCAAGCATGGGTGGAAGAAAAATTTGATTATACAAAATATTCCGGAAATTATATAAGTTTTATAAAAAGTCAATGATGAGCTTCATTTTGGTTTAGGTGAAAACAAAAACAATCAACTATAGATATATATTTTAAAATAAAATAATTATTGTGATAGTATTTTTATTGATTGAAGATTTTGGTCTACATTATATATTTTTGTTTATGAAATTTAATAATTATTATTTTATATTTTTATTGGCCCTTAAGGATTCAATTTTTTTTATTACTTAATGCGTTTAACAAGAATATTACTTTACTCCGTTGGCCTACTCCGGACTGAAAGAAATTATTATATTAGCGAGGTTATTATTTTATCGAATATTACTTTATCGAGGTTTAACTGTAATTTTACTTAGATCTTCTAATACATTAAAAATTCTAATTTCCTGACAAAATGATAAGTGATAATTAGTAATCATAAAAAACTCCCGCAAACATGTTACAACCAATAGACGTCTGGCCATGTCATCGCTAAGCATAACTTAATTATATATTAAGGTCGATGGACAGCTGGCATAAAAACCTATATTTTTGTAGGGAAATATCGTGATAAAGAGATAATGTGCTATCTCATATCGGCTAGATATGTAGTACATATATGTTATATAAGTTAGAAGTATCATGCTTTTATCACCAAAGTTTTTAAAGTTGTGCAGCCCAAAAAGCGATAATGAAATTGGACCAAAACGGACAGTATTTGTAGTAAAAAACAGATAGTGGCGGTTCGGTCGGAAGAGCGGGTCGTTATAATTGGTATAAGAGCTGCTATCTAGCCGATGTTCGGACTAGCATGAGTGAGTGAACCATGGAAGGATGGCGTGCCCGACGAGTACGTCGTGCCTGAATGGGAAAATAATGTAAGAATCCGGATTTTTATAGAAAAATGTCGTGGTAAACAGATAGTGTGTTATCTTTCATCGCCTAGATATGTAGTAGTTATATGGTATATAACGTAACAGTATCTTCTTTTTTATCACCAATGCATTTTAAATCTGTGTGGTCTAAGAAAAAATGACGAAATTGGGCTAAAGTGAACAGTATTTATAGTAGAAAATAGATGGACGTTTCGATAGAAAAACCGAATCGTTAGAAAAAATTAGTTTACGCTTACTTATGGATACAATAGTTTTTTTTTTCTTGCAAAGATTCCTTTTTAATGATCACCGTGTCAGATCAGAATGGTAATTACTCCTCATTCCGTTAATCGATGACTATCAAACTATATGTAATTTTAATCGGCCAATAACTTTTATTAAAATTATCGGAATTAAAATTTTCAAAAGTTAATCATATAGTTCAAACATTAAATTATATGATTTATTTTTAAAAAAATTTATTTCGACAATTTTGATACATATTATAACCCGATCAAAATTGCACGTAATTTCGTAGATGACAATTAATTGGAACGGAAGGAGTAGATGTATTTTGCTTATGAAACAAACTGGACAAAAATTGGTTTAGTAACTCCACCCCAACTACCATACATTAACAAAATTGAGACCAAATTACTGATATTAACAATTGAGGCACCGAACTATATATTTTTTCCTAAATTGGGACATCCGTCAATTTAATTGGTCGGAAGTTAAATTTAAATTAAATTTCAGTCTCAAATTTTATAAAACATATGAATTTAACCCGAAATTTTTATAATTTTACATTTCTAAACCGAAAAAATATATTTTTTTAAAAAAATTAACTTATTTTTGAAAAAAATAACTTTAAAAAAAATGACTTTTTGAAAAAAATTACTTTTTTTTTGAAAAAATTAATTGTAAAAAAAAACAAAATAAGTTACTTTTTTTTAAAAAGGATTTTTTAAAAAAAACATTTAACTTTTTTTATAATTTTTTTTTTTAAAAAAGTTCTTTTTTTTTTAAAAAAAAAAGCAACTTCTTTTGTTTTTTTTAAATTAATTTTTTCAAAAAAAAGTTAGTTTTTTCAAAAAAGTTGTTTTTTTTAAAAGTTATTTTTTTCAAAAAATAAATTAATTTTTTTAAAAAATATATATTTTTTCGGGTTAAAAATGTAAAATTATAAATTTTTCAAGCTAAATTCATATGTTTTATAAAATTTGGGACTGAAATGTTATTTAAACTTAACTTCCGTCCAATTAAATTGACGAAAGTCTCCGGTTTAGGAAAAAATACCTAGTTCAGTGCCTAATTTGTTAATATCAGTAGTTTGGTCCATATTTTGTTAATATATGCTAGTTGAGCGGTAATAAACCAATTTTTTCTTGAAACAAACTACATGAAATCAAATTGATGATATAAATAGAAGTAAATAAAGGGCCTTAAAATACCGAAGAGGGGGAAAACTTATGCTAAAATTGCCTGTAGGACAAACTTGACCTTGGCGTGAGTCTCGCACCTTTTAGCGTGACTCAATAAAATCTTTGTTCTATATTTATCCTGTCAAAACAGAGGTTTTATAAGAACAAAAAGGAACACCTCAAGCACACTTGAAAATACTTTTTGAGAATCATAGAAGAGATGCAAGAGCTAATACTAAAGCAAATCATAGTAAGGAAAATTTATCTTAAATGACCTTAAATTTTGCCTTTATTCAGCTAATTTACACACAGCAATTCCTGGTATAACATATCAGAGAACTGAGCATATAATGAGCATTTCAATTGCTATATTCATACTGCAACTCTGTTTTAAACTGATCATTGTCTACATGAGAAAAATTTCCTGATAAAAACCCTACCTATGCTAGACACAGCAACAGCAACTCCTTAACCAAAAAAATTTGCATCGGGCGAATCATTTGTTACATTTGCTCAGGGCCGGCCCAAGTATTTTCATTTAGTGGGCTGCCCAGAAAATTAAACAATTTTTTGGCCCATCAATACTAAGAAAAAGAAAAACATGGTGTAAATACATAGACAGATCCATCCATTAAAGCATCTACCCTTGCGAGAAGACCAAGGAAACAGGCGAAACTCCACTATAAAGGGGCTTCACGGTGATTTGGAGGAGTCTCTTTTATTTATGGTGCAGCCAGAAGGGTTCAAGCAACCTGAGACAGAGAACCTAATGTTTCCAAATTAGTCCAACTTCGTACCTTTCCGGCATAAACCGTATATCTCAGAGAGGTCGTATTTCTTTGGGTGCCTGAGAAGGTCGAGTAACTCGAATTCTGGCTGTCTGGGGACAGGTTAAAGCAGGGTCTACTGGGCTTGTTTCTCAGCTAGAGTTGGGGGTGGGTCGGTCCACCACATTTGCCTAACCGCTTTCTCGTGGGACGAGTCAATCAACCATGTAGTTCCTTTTCTCTGATCCTGTGACTGATGCGAGACTGAAGGCAGAGATGGGCATATCTCCCGATGATAACGAGAGCAGTCGAATACGTCTTCTTCCGTGATCCATCTCATGGAGACATGCTATGCAACTAGAGAATCTGAAACAAGCTAGGCTAGTGAACTGGAAGGTATGCCGTCCATGCTCCTATCTATACTGCCGGGTCGAAACTAGCCAGGCAGGTGAGTTGTCTTCAGTCAACTGGTGGAATACATCGCATCAACCTGGCTGAACTGGTTGTTCGTTGTTCAAGAATTCTTGTTTAGGCAGAAACTCCCCTTCTCCTTGGTTAGGACTTCAGCTCTAAGGATGTGGGATCAGAAAAGGTTATCAGAGGTACTGGCAAATGCACTATGTAGGGGGGGCGGTCAACTTGATGCGGGAGAGGCCTTGAATGGCACCCCTCCCCGACAGACTAAAGATGAATCAGGCCAAAGATTTTGGACCCGAATTTCATGTGATGTGAGTGGGCTGACCATTTCACTCGGACAGCTTGTACCCCCTATGTGTCAGGACCGCATTTGCTGGTCATGAGTTTTCATTTTCAGAAGCCAATAGTATCATAACTTCAGCACTCGCACAACTCCTCCGATCTGAAAAAGGCAAATTCTGAGGGGAAAATTTTCATTAAAAACTGTACTATTAAGAAATTTTTACTTTGAGCTTCTCGGCTCTAACATCATAACACTGCAAGAAAAATGTTTTTAGCCCGACGAACTTTTGGCTGTCGCAACGATTTTTTTTTGTCGTCTTAGGGTATTTTTCTTGTAGTTAAGCCACACTAGGGGTATAACAATCACAGAAGCTTAAAAATTGGATCGTCATAAGTGCTGAGGTAGATACTTTCATCAGCCCATGAGACTGAACTTTAAAGGAACATGTGACAGAAGAAATATGGAGTGTGTTATGTGCACAAGCTTGGAAATCATATCATCTTACATATAATAAAAACAAACCATTTGAAAATCTGCAAGAACTTCTTAAACAAGGAGTCAACACCGTCGGCTCCTTTTTTAGCTAGTTCATAAGCAATCCAATTCTCAAGAATTTCATTTTTATCTGCGTGTACTCAATACCGCTAATATACATAACTTCCATTGAACTATTTATTTAGACGAGGACGAGGAACAAACTAGGTGGGGACCAGAGACGGTCCTCCACTAGATAAAAATTAATTAATTTTATTATGTGTTTTGATTAAAATATTTAAAAATTAGCGTCTCCCACCATATTATGAAAAAGAAACTCATATATGGTATGAAAAAAGTTATACTGAATATCAGATTATCACCAAAAACGGTCCTAGGACCCAATTTACTAAGCACTAAATTGGGGTTACTAACCCACAAGTGGCCCATTTTTTCAATTATATGCATTGAAAAATTATTGGTTATTAATTAATATCACATATATTTCACTATAAAAAATGTACAAATAGCTACGGAAATTGTGACGGGTTTTTTTGTGATGAATTTAATAGCTACGGGAATTGTGAGTGATTTGTGACAGTTTTGTAACATGATAGTCAATTTATGACGGTTTTGTGATAGATTTTGACCCTTATAAAATCAATATTATTTTGTAGTGTTTGTTTTATATTTACCGGTTATGAGTACACTACAACAAAATGACCATATACCAACTAAAAATTCTAACTTATTTGGTAGTTAATAAATACCAATTGATTTACTAACTAAATTTCATATTTTTAATATTTACTAACTAATTTGTAACTATAATAATTTCAGTTGCTATATAGTAACTGAATACCAACTTACAATTTTCAGTTGGTAAATACCAACGGAAATAGTAACCAGTACTTTAATAGTTAGTATTTACTAACCAATTGGTGACTACAACATTATCAGTTGCTAAATACTAACTGATCACTAACTAACAATTTTCAGTTGCTAAATACTAATTGATTACTAACAAACAATTGTTAGTTGGTAAATATCAACCGGGTTAACAATGTTTGTTCTTTTAGTTAGTATATTACCAACTAATTTTTGGTTGCTAAATAATAATTTAATATCCAATATCAATATATTTATCTTTATATCCACAAATTAACACAACCACATATATAGTAATAATTGATAGAACTACTGGTGAACAACATGTTGCGTTCAAATATAGTGAATAAATTGTGAATGCTTGTTTTTTTTTATATATATTTGGTTGAAAAAAAACTAATTATCAAACACACAGATCGAAAAGACATACATGTATATGTATTTATTGGTGAAACCGAATTTGAAGATGAAACCAAATAACAAAAAATAGAAAAAAGTATTACTAACATGGGATGGAAGATTGCAAATAATACAATATGTTTATATTTAAGTTAGAATTATGTTTACTATGTAATAAATTGGTGTTTAGTGTTGTATATCACGTTTATTTTTGCAATATCTTAAACCATGGGTTAAATAATTGATTTTGATTACAAGTGTTTTAATAACTTTACAATTTCTTTGAGTATTTTTTAAAAATATAAAATGTATCTTTCAGACCTTAAAATGATAGAGCGTTGAATAACAAAGTCAATGGTTCAAACAAAAGTCGATTAGGAGTCCGGACAAGCAATTTGCGAGCACTTACAAAAAGCCGAAAAACCGCAATATTGAGAGATCAGTGAAATTTTTCTATCGTTAAACTAATTTAAACGGTCAAAATACTTTTTTTAGACTTTATAGACATCTTATTATCTTTCAGTTGTATCGAGACGAGAAATCTCGGATTGAGGGGGAACAAATCGTTTAGACTAACTCGGTTTGGAAGATTGTAATGATAATATTCGATTAAATAATTCATAGAATAAGATTAGCCTTTAAGTTGAAGATCTATATATATGTCGTGGTGTCATTTTCCGTTCACAATTTGTACTCTTAAACAACTTAAAATGTTATGATTTCGTGAATACTTATTTATTTATCACATAATTTTCATTGGTAAGGTAGAAAGTAAGTTAATTGGTTGTTAGTTTCACTGAGCGAAAAACGCTTAAAAAGGTTGTTCACTCCCTCTAAAATTTAGTTGTATCGGGTCAATAGTATCAAATAAAATGAAATTTTTAAATAAAATGATATTTGGAAATTAGAGTAAAAGGATCATATTTGTGATCTATATTGATTTGAATATGTCATAGGACCAATACAATTTAAGTTGAATTTTCATCTAACTTAAATCTTAAACAAACATAAGCAATAATCATATTTGCACATTTTTACATGATAGAACTTATAAGAATATAAGTTACATATATAACAAAACACTAAATATATATATATATATATATAACAAAGCACCAATTTTTGTTACCTATATTTATACCTATTATAATAGTATAATTTATTATTTTATCAAGTATAAAACTATTTCAAGATGAAATTGTATTAATATTTCGGTTAAAATGGCCAAATATGTGGTCTCGATTGGGTTATAAATGTTAGTATTATATATTTAGGGATCAATTGGTAACCAATGAATAATTGGAAGCAAAATCCAATATACTAAATTGTAACGAAATGAAAAAGTTTGGGCAGATTACGTACTTTAATATACACAGATCACTAACTTGTTAGTCCTTTACTTTTAATTCAAAATTCTAACCCTAAAAAGCTCAGAGAGAGAGAGGGAGAAAAAAGCACCTCCATCACATCCAACCCTCATCCCGCCGATGATCTCGTATAACGGTACAAACTCTCTATCTCTCTTATTTCAAATTGAATATTCATAATTTCTTTACTAAAGAATCGATTGTTTTTAGTTGATTTTTCCAATAAGCCTGCAATTAGAGTTTGTATCTGAAATAGATAATTAAATTTAAGGTTTTTGAACTCTAAGCTCTTTTCATGGAGCCTGCAATTAGGGTTTTGTATTTCTCTTTTTCCCGTTTGTATGTAGATTGATAAATTGGCCATGTTAAGATTTTGTTATATATAATTGATACTTGATATTAGCACTATCTTGCCCATGTTAAGGCTTTCTACAAAATAATTTCCAATTTGGGGCTTCGCACAAAGGCCAGTAGGATAGAGAGATTAAAAAAAATGCCCAAATTTGGTTACCATCAATTATAAAAAAACAACTTTTAAGTTAGTTTTATTCAGTTCCGGGAAACAATCCATAAGGGTTAATTTCAATTCATCAAGGTTCAATTTTGATGAACTAGAAAGTCTACCACTAGTTAGCAATTTGTCGTTTTTAAATCGGAAATCTTAGTTTCCCGTGTTACTGATACTTGAAACGTTCACTTATATAATAAAAGTTAGATTTCTCAAAGTATTGAGTTAAATTCATTAGTATTAATTACAACAGGTCATGGTTTCTTTTGTCAACTTTATATATGTATATATGCATAAACCTGATACTATAACTTAAGCTTTACCTGGAAAACACAACTTTGTTTCTCTGTTCCTCATGACAATATTGAAATTAACATCAAGAGACATGGTTAGTCAGAACGACGTGGGCCAGCGACCAAAAATTCAAGGAGTGTTGTGCTAAAAGGAGGGTAAACAATGGGCGTGCTAGTATTCATAACGCTGGTACCCGTTCGTTCTTGAACACCGCAGATCATTTGGTTAGATTTTATTTGTGTTTTAATTTCATACTAGTTTTCAAGACATTTGATTTTAGGGCTGCTTAAGAGACTTTTGGCTACTTCGCAGAAAGTATAATTGAAGGTAGATTATATCCCGGCGCATACATTGTTCAAAAACACCCATTCAAGAAAAAAAGGTGACATGGTTACCTGGATTTTGTCGAAAGCAATGGGAGCTGAGGTAAGCTTTTGGAAATGCTATTTGACTGTATATCTTGCAAAATTATTGAATATTTGGAACTGCTATTTCATTGTATCTCTTTCAAAATCTAAATTGTGTAATGTATATACTATTGTGCCGTTTTGTTCAGTTTTATGCGAGTGTTTCCTATAGTAAAAAATTGTCTCTAAGCAATCAAAGAACAGCAACTTAAACTTGTTGTTTATATATGACTTTCTATTGAACTTAAACTTGCTTGTCAAAATATTTCACTAATTTTGTGTCTATTCTGTTTTGCTTTAGAGCTTGGATCAAGGTTGCATAACCTATAAGTCTATAAAATTCGTACTTAGTTTATATTGGAAATCACTTCAACAATGTGTCTACTCTGAAATTAAACTAAACACTGGGAAATCACTTCAACACCACTCAAATCATTGCGGTGGCAAGCACCGAAAAGTATATATGGATAACCCCATTAGACATTTTTTTTATTTATAAATCTTATACAACCTTTCTCCTCTACAAAAACGTGTTTAACATTTCTTTTTAAAATTTAACACTTGTAGGAGACACTATTTGCCATGCTCGTAGGAATAACGGAAAGAGCGATGGCGCACTGTGACAAAAAAGCTGTTCTGATTGTTGGTGGTGTGGGCTGTAATGAACGGTTACAAGGAATGATGAGAACCATGTGTTTAGAAAGAGGTGGGAACTTGTTTGCAACGGATGATAGGTATTGTATCGATAACGGAGCTATGATTGTTTGTACGGGGCTTCTCGAGTACGTAAATGGGATATCGACCCCTTTAGAAGAATCGACGTTCACACAACGGTTCCGAACCGATGAAGTGCTTGCAATTTGGAGAGAGAAGAAGTGACTGGATGCTTTTTGTAGTTATAGCAGAAACGTTTACGAGACAGTTTCTATTAGGTAAAAATTTCTAGATTTATTTAGAGAAACTTCAGAGTCTTAGTTGTTCTTTTTATTTAAGCAGATTTTCTTTTTTTGCTGGAGTGCATTTGGTTGATCAGCTTAAAAGCTGAGCTTTTCTGCATTATTGATCTGAAAAAGGCTAGAAACTTTAAGCTGAATCGACCTAGTATTTTTCCTCCTGGACCTAAAAAATCCAGTGTAATGGTTGTAATCGACTAATTGTATTTATATTGTAATTTGATTTCGAATGATAATTTTGATTCGAGCTTGTTTATTTTTAATGGAATAATGTTCAGCATGACTGATTTTTAGTTTTAGATATTATTGTATTAATTGCAATTATCAAATCTAATTAGCTAATTCTTTTATAATCGAAATTTGCCAACTGATATGTAGTAGTTAGTAGTGTTAGTTGCAAAAGGGTTAAAGTTGGTAAGTATTTTTAGTTACAAAATACCAACTTCTTTTAGTTAGTAAAATCAGTTGGTATTTTGTAACAATGGAATTCAGTTAGTAAGTTCTAACTGATATATTAGTTGCTACCTGACTTAGTATATAGCAACTGACGCTTATTCAGTTAGTAAAATTTACTAACTAGGCTTTTACTAACTGATTGATTAGTTAGTATTTCAGTTAGTAAATTGTAAATACTAACCGATTTTAGGCTTTACTAACTTATTTTGTAGTTAGTACTCGGTGATTTTCTTGTAGTGGTAGTATATGTTCATCGGTAGACAACTAGAGTACATCAAACAATTTTCTCTCTCTTTCGTTTAGTAATTATTTCATGCTTATAGTGAACATTAACAGTCAAAAACACGCTTTAATTTTAAAATATAATTAAATGTGAAGGTAAAGTTTATAAATTTTTTAATAATAGTTCATCATTTTAAGAGAAATAACATAATTGATTTTTATATTTTTTTGAATAAATATAATGGTCGTTAGACACATTTGAAGTAAAAATATCAAAAAAAATATTCTAGTTAGAAAAATGCTTTTTCTCACCAAATTTTCAACCTAAGAAGTTTATGCGCTGATGTGGTGGATGAGATGGACCAATTTTTTTGTTTATGATTTTTAAAATCAATTTTCACCTAATACATGATTGATACATCTAATCCGCCAAATCAGCGATTAAGATTTTTGGATCAGATATTTGAGTGACTATAGCAACACTCCTACTTAAATAACACATAATTAAGGAAAACGGTCTAGTTAGAATAGTTTATTATATTTAATAAGTTATAATTAAAAAAAATTACTTTAAATACAATTTAATAAAAAGTCATATTAATGATCATTATTGGAAAAATAAATTAATTTAAGACATATTTTTCAAATTTAATTTGGGTCTCCAAAATATCAGAAACGACACTGCTTCTCATATTTAAAATTACTCGTTCCCCCACTAAATTTAGATAATTAGTCAAGCATCACAGCCTCCTAATAAGTCCTTATAAGCTACTTTTACGGATACTAACATAATATGTGGAAAATGGTTGGCAAACTAATTTTCACATACATGTACAAAATAATTTTAGAATGAAAGTTTTGTCATGCTACTTGATGATTGCTCTAAATCTAAACGTACGAGAGGTGCTCTTTTTGAAATTCTATCATGCTGTATTTATGTTTATACTTGTTTTGTATGCTTATAAGTTACTTCATCCGTTTCTAATTAATTGTTCATTACGAAACTAGATGCAATTTTGACCGACTAATAACTTGCATCAAAATTGTAAGAATGAAAATTTTTAAAAATTAATCATATAGTTCAAACATTAAATTATATGATTTAGTTTTAAAAAAAATCATTTCGACAATTTTGATGCATATTATAAACCGGTCAAAATTATACGTAATTTCGTAGAGAACAAATAATTGAATACCGAGGGAATATAACTAATATATATATAATTAATGACGATTTTTCAGAAGTTCAAAGTTCAAAGTTTAGGTAATGTATATAGGCTTGTAAGTCAACTCAGCTACTTGAAACTCCATTATGATTTCATGGTGTCATCAAAATTTTAAAATATTTCAAATGTATAAGCGGGTTAGTTTTATCACAATTATTAGTTAACTTAATACTGTTTATTATTTAACAATTTTCGAATAATCAGTTGACGAATAAGTCATTACTAGGCCACACAGTAGCATCATACATATTTGATGACACCTTGTAAGTCTAAAATGGTTGAACTACCACACCTATCATATTATGCAATAGTAAGAAAATAAATTAGAATAAACGAACCACTAAATTTGGGTGAACCATACACAACTAAAATTAGTTAGATAACAATATATGCATGAGGGTGACTTAAAATAGAGAATCATTCTATTGTTTATTTTCCGGGGTTTGAAAGTAGAAAATTGCGTGAGTAGTGAACTTTGACCATATCTAATGTGTGAAATGATTTTCATAGGTTTGAAATTTGGAAGGTCAACAACCTAACAAACGAAAGGATTGTGAGAGTGGCCTTTTTATTACTTTCCCTTTTGGGTCTTGGCTGCTTTGCTTTGCTTTGCTTTGCTTTTCGTTTATTTTCTTTTTCTTCTTACGATCAAACTTTTTTTCGTCTAAATACACATTTGTTTCTACTAATGTAAAATAAGCCAGAATTTAGTCAACCTCTGGAGTTTGAAATTAAATGCCTATATTTGGTGAAAGTGTTCCATCCTTAACCGAACCGTCTGGGGTTAAGGCCGCTTCATGTTCCGACGTTCATGAATAGCGTAAATTGATGGGTGTAATACTTTGAGGAAGAAATTGATAGAAAATGAAACTCTGGAACTCAATGAACAAAATGTATTACTTTGGGTGATTTTAATCATTTCCCAAACTAATACCTATATTGGTCCTTATTTTTGTTTTGTTTTTTGGAAAATTATACATAAACTGATCCTGAAAAGGTAGATAATTAGCAGAAAAATCCTTTTATTTGAGTAGGTTGGTAAAAATTCATAGTTTCTACTTTCTAGACCTCAATATCAAAAGGTCCCATATTTTTTATTTAGTTTGCGAAAAATCTCTTACATACTTCTGTTCTGGGAAGCAACTATTTTCTGGTTGTCATTTGTCTCAAACTCTCAATGACTTGTTCAAAATTCACCTTGATTATCATGATACATGAACTTATGTATTAGTTAAGTAGTAACTTCTTGAAGACTAACATGATTGTCATGAACTTGCATACTAAAAACATGAATTTTTCAACACTAAAAAGGAGTTTCTAAATGTTTCAGGAAATTAAACCCCACAAAGTGGGCCATAACAACCACCAGAACGAGCCAACTAATCGACTGGATACGTAAACCTTACAAAATACTAGAAGCAGCCATAGATCCCCTCACTCAAACTAATATGTTTAGCTAACCAAATTCTTTACCAAAAATCTGTTACATTTATAATTATATCGATCAAGCTTATGATTTAATAATAAATTTCCATAATTTTTGTTATTTATGAGTGGATCAATATATAAATAGAAAAGGACAAAAAAAATTCCACATACTTATTGATCTTAAAGCAAAGCAAACCACTTAAGTTTAGTTACGTAACAAACTTATCTTTCATCTTACTTGGGCAATAACGAACAAAATATGCATGGATGAGAATGATGATATATACGCATGATGTATTCTTCTTTTCTCTGAGTCAATTTTGTATGACCGGATAGCTCTTATCTTTAATTGTTCGTATATACTACTATATATATGTGGAACCCTAGCTATATTGTATTAAAATCTTTTCGTCTCTTTATTCTAGTTATACGTGTGGACATGATAATCAGACTTACAAGTTACAATACATAATATAGTTATGTTGCCACACTACAAAACGTAAACGATTAAATTAATGACTAGAATAAAAATTATATTTACCTTGATTGTTTCTATTTCATAGACAAATTTTTTTGCAAAGATATTGCTAATTGAGAAGGTTGTTGCAAAGTCGACACTGATTGAAAAAGAATGGTTTTAATATGCATATGCCATAGCTTTAAGCAAAAAAAAAAACGCCGCTGTTCCAAGTCTAACACTTTTTTTCTTTGGTGATTTTCCGTGGATCCTGAAAAAGAAAAGTCAATCCTTTCGGGTAAATTTTGGGGGAAATAGTTTTTCTCCATTTCTATGAAAGTTAAATACATATAAAATGAGAAAAAATATACCGTATGTGGCATGCATGTAGTGTAGTGGTATGTCAAAACTCAAGCTTGGATGGCGGAATGGGACACAAAGGTATGTGGGACGAAATGTCACTTTCACCTCAAAGATTCGAAGAGGAAATCAGATTAGTAGAAGGAAAAATGATTAACTTAACTATTTAGTTATTGGTTGAAAATCAAGCAATACAATTGTTATGAGATGTTGTATTATTCCAATCTAACACGAAATGAAGTAAATATACCCCGACCGAGTTACAAGAATGACCGGAAAATATTCAGATTGACCAGCTTACAAAGAGAGAGGTTACCGATTAGAGGAAATGTTGCAGGAATGTATATTTAAAAGAAAGACATAGGGGCGATAAGCCAAAAAGTATAGATTCATTCGTAAAGGAGGTGCAATGAATTTGTCTAATGGACAAATTTACTTTTGAGCTTTTCAGTTCTTTTCATCACACTTGGAAAATGCCCACACTGGTTTAAACTCATACGTAAAAAGGTCTAAACCCTTCGTATGATCGATTATTAGACTTGAGTATTAACATGACAATGATCCGATTCCCAGCATTACTTCATTTCTAATTAGCTAGAGCAACACGGGATAAGCAAGACCATAAATGCCAAAAGAAAAACTTTATACTATTCTTTCTTTGATCACTTATATATCTCGAGCTAAAACTTCCTTTTCTGGCTTTCCAAGTGAAAGGAAACTTTTAAGCTCATGCCGAATGATGAGCCCACAATCTAAAACCATACCTTTGAAAATCCAAGTAACAATTCATACTAGGGCGCGAGCATGAACCCGTCTTGCTAAGGTTAAACATTAAGTTTGTCCTTCAAGTTTACATCCCGATCATGTGAACGGATAAAGTGGAACCACACAACTTTGTGATTTTTTTTACATCTAGCTTCTCGACTGTTAGTTTTAATCCAACGATTGTGATATAAGTTTAAGTTGATTAAGTTAACTTTTAAGTTTAGCAACTCCTTCCCGAGCACCCGCCTATTTTCTATATCTCCTCAATTATATGTTGTTAAGATCCCTCATACAAACCTCCGGACGTCCTAGGGTTGTTGATGATTCCTCTGAAGGGCTTCCCATTTGATTTAAGCTACAAAATTTAGATAAAATATCGATATTAATTGGGTGATATATTCCACCACCAAAGCCACATGGATTCATATAAATAGTAAATTCAAAATTACAAGACTTTTCAACTTTCTCTTGTTTATGCTTTTATTTTATTTTCTCCATTACAAATATCATTACAAAATAATATTTAATTAAATTAGCTATAACCAAAAGCAATCGAGAAAGAGTCACTCATTGACGAATTAGTCGTTATCTGTTGCCCATTATCAAATATTGTCGATACGAGAGCAAAAAAGCGGTCACTAATATTATTACTAATGTTCTCTTACTTTTATTCATGTCACCCCATACTAATAGGTCAAGGTTTTGAATCTATGTGCCTGGATTATTATTTTTTGCAATTTATTGAAACTTAAGTTCAAAAATATTATTGCAAATTACATGGCTTGAACTCAAGGAACTTTCATCTAAAAAAACTTGTCTTAACAATTCAGTTGCTACATTACTAATGATATAAATTGCAGATGTTGGACTAATTCACTTTTGACATTTAAATTCTTCATTCTAAAAGGAATTTTGTTCGGAAAAAAAAAAAAAAACAGCCAAATTAGGTGCCAAATCATAAGGTCGTCCTGTATATAGTCATATTTGACTAAAACTCGTTAATATTTATCATTTTAAATAATTATTAATTTATGATTTTCTTGTGACTAAATATTTATATAATTATCTTTCAAAAATTAATTATCATACTAATTTATCGAAATTGATGATTTTTTACACTGTATCAAGTCGAGACCAGAAAAAATTATTATTTTAGAAAGTTTATTAATTTATAGAGGTTCTACTGTACATATATAAAGACCAAAAACAACCCCAAATTAATAGAAGGTCCGTTTGGTATCGGATTTTTCAAACAAAAAGTTGTTTTCAGAAAACAGTAAGAAAAAAATTTGCTTTCCAAAATATGCACGAGTTTTTGGCAAAAACTTAAAAAAATTAACTTTCAACATATTTATTTTTTGCATTAGTTAATAACATTTTGTTTTTTCAATCAAAATAACTTTATAAGACATCTTTTTTGATAAATTTTCAAAATATCATATTTAAACGAGAAAGTAACACGTCAAGTATACGAATAAAATTTTAATTGAGATAAGATTAATATTTATTTAAATTCTTAAAATAGTGGCGATAAATATACCAAAATCTCCTAAATGTGTGCATTTTTTCTTTTAGATTTTCTAGTTATATTACTACAAAATCTATATTTTTAAAATCTAAAAAAAACAGTGATGTCAAACGTATGTATTTTTTTAAAATCAAACATCTAAAAAATCTAACAAAAAAAAATTGATATCAAACATACACGCTGCCAAACGCATGTAACTTTTTAAAATCAAAAATCAAAAAAATCTAACATATAATCTTTGACATTTTAGCCTGTTATGCGAACTTTTCAATCTTTATTTTTTGAAACTTAATAATTGAATCTAAATATACAATACATAAACTTTTCCCCGTAACCTTCGTTAGAAAAAAGAATAGCAAAACAAAATTTTTCACAAATAACAAACTGGGAGAAGTTGTATACCGTTAGAAGCATACAAAGTGAAAAAATAGGATTCAGTGCCCCAGATTCCTTATGGGATGACGGAGTAGTCGAACTCTCAACGAGTAAGATTAAGTTATGATATAATTTAAAGAAAATTATATACATTTTCATTTATAACATAATAAAAACTCAAATAAAAAATATATAACACTATTTATAACTAACTTAAAGTTAAATAATAATTAAAATAAATTTTATAACATAATAAAAGCCCAAATAAAAAAATATAGAATTCTAGTTGTAACTATCATAAACTTAAATAATAACCGGATTAAAAAATTTATAACACAATAAAAATCAAAATAAAAAAATATAGAACCCTAATTGTTACTACCGTAACCTTAATAATAATTAAATTAAAAAAATTATAACACAGTAAAAACCGTACCCAAATTAAAAAAAATATAACTCTAGTTGTAACTACCATAAACTTAAATAATAATAAAAATAAAAATTTATGGATCATAATAAACAAACAGAATTTAAATCCATTTTTATAAATTTCACATATTATTTAGAGAAATTATAAAATATACCAACGGCATATGTAGTTTATTGGTTGATTTGCAAAGGTATTATGGACACGGATAAAGAAAGAGACTGGATTTTTCCATTGCAATTTATTTGTTTCTACATTCAAATCGTAATTTTTTTTACGAATCGTAAATGTGATTTACGAACCGTAAGTCAAATTTACGGTTTGACCACAGCTGATTGATCGGCCAAGCTCTTTGGAAAAAAATTTATTAACTCAAAAAAAATATTTACGGACCGTAATCGTGACTTACGGTTTGATAAAAGGTCAATAAGTTAATTTGAGTACTATTCATTTAAAAAAATGATTAATTTGTTTAAAATGAAATTTGTATACTTATCTCAAAAAAATATTTCCGGATCGTGATTTACGGTTTTATAAAAGGACAATAAGTTAATTTGTTTCGAGTAAAATGATAAAATGTCGTTTCGAGTACTAATCATTTAAAAAAATGGTTAATTTATTTAAAATGAAATTTGCATACTTATATCAAAAATATATTTACGGATCGTAATTATGACTTACGGTTTTATAAAGGGTCAATAAGTTAATTTGTTTCGAGTAACATTATAAAAGGTTGTTTCGAATACTAATCATTTAAAAAAATGGTTAATTTTTTAAAATTATATACGATTCAATAACGAAGATAACGGTTGAAACGGAATTAAATTTGAAGTGAATCCGAACGAATAATTTATAATTTCACAATATACGATATCGAAAAAAATATGAATAAGTCACGATTACGGTCCGTAAATGTTTCTTTTGAGTTAATTAGCTCTCTCGAAAAAATTTCAGAGAGCTTGGCTGATTGATCGGCCTCTGTAAGATTTTCAGATTTTCAAATTTAAACACATAAGCAATTTGATAATTTCGTAGTAAAACTGTAAATATTACTTACGAATCCTAAATCTGAGTTATGGTTATAAATCGCATGGAAAAATCCACGCTCATAAGGAAAGGGCATTAAGGAGGCAATTGAGTTTTAATCTAGTGCTTTTACTTTTACAATGCTATATTTTATAACAACCCTTTATATTTATTTTGAGATAACATCCAATGCCCCCCTTTTGGAAAAAATAAACATAAAAACAAATATAAAAATAAAAGGAAAAAAATCGTGGGGTTACGTCGTGTGAGTTGCTTGCCGTTAATATCTCTCCGTTTTCTTCTCTCTCCGCTTTATATATATATATAATACTATTAATATAATTAAAATTAACGAAAATAGCCAATTTCTTTAAAAATATTCTCGTTATAATTTAATAATTAGCAATATAACTAATCTAATTAATTAATAATTTGTACTCACTATATTTTTATTAATTATGGATATAGACTAAATCAATTAACAATTCATTTTAAACTGCATAAATATATAAATGATATCAAAACTAAATATCATATTAAAAATAAAATATATTAATATATTTATAGATTATATATATATATATATATATTACGTAATAGTTATATACTTATATATATATATATATCACCCTATCCCAAACTAGAGAGGGAAAACCCAAAAGTTTTAAAGCTATAGAAAGAAGAATAAAAATGCTTTCTTTTGATTTCATAAAACAAACCAGAATCACTCAATCTGTTGCTTTCTATTAAAGACAGGATTATTTTTATTTTTCCCCCAAAAACTCATTAAATATTTCCTTGGCTTGAAGATTGTTCTACCCCCTTCTTGTAAGTCTCACTTTAGTATATTCTCTTAAATTCTTGATATCTTTCTTATGATTGGGACTTGTGGTTTGTTGAAAAAAGTGACCTTTTTTTTTATCTAGGTTTGTGTTTCTCTCTTTCTTTTTTTTTATGTGGGTTGATTCCTTTTTATGCTTTTGGGGTCTTGAATTGGCTTGAAAGGTGTTTTTGTTTGGTTTGGTTAATTCTTATTGATGTTTAGGATATGTCTCTTTGCAACTTTTATGAAGAAAAAAAGGTAAATCTTTCTCACCGTTTTTAAAAGCGCGATTCAAAGCTTTGAAAACTCACTTTTCTGCATTCAGGCCGCTAAAAGCTTGCGCTTTTTAAGCTTAAGTTAAGATTTCATTTTTTAAAACAATGAATCTTTTGAAGTTGAGAAAGAATATGGTTTTTTCCTGGCTTAAGCTTTTAGACTTTAGGCCAAAAAAAGCTGAAAATTCTCTGTTTTTAAGCTGATCAACTCAACAAAAAAAGTGGGGGAAACTGAATTTTTTTTAAGGTCCAGATTTTAGGCAAAAATAAAAAGTTCTCTTACATGCTTAGGCTTAAGTTTTTTCTTTTTCATGCTTTCAGGGCCTCTGATTTAGTTAGAAAGTAATTTTGTCAGTTGACTTTGTTGCCTTTTTTGTATGGTTCCCCAGCATATTCCATAATTTTACTGATTTTTTGATTCAGAAACAAAGTATTAATTTTTGAAATGTGATTGGGTATCTTTTGAAATTTGTCACTTGTTGTTCGTGGTTTGGGGATTAAATTGGTTTATTTTAATTGCCTGTGAAGTACTCTGGTCACTGTTCTATTAAAATTTAATTTCATCTTTTAATTAAAAAATGACTCTATTTCAACTAGGAACCTTATTTGAAACAGTCAAGTTTGCAGTTTGATTTTCTGTTCACCTTGACTTTTTCCTAATTCAACAAAATACATTATTATGGTTTTGCGTAGTTACATGGCGGTTTTTGTACTCTTAGTCGTGTTCTTAAATTTTATATTCTCTCTTATTCTTCTTTGACTTACTAATTTTATTAGTAGATTGATTGGAGGGTCATATATCACCCCTTTTGGGAATATGCAATCATTTCTACCAATGGCTATTAGAATTTCTAATCATGTCAACAGCTCGCCTTATGGGTTGGTTTAGGTTTAACCTTTATCCAAATAAGATCTTATCTTATTTTAAATCTGTTGAAGCCAAATAAGATCTTATCTTATTTTAAGTCTGTTGAAGCCATCTAGCTTTTTAGCCCCAGATAACCAGCTAACCACAGGTTTTAAAGAAGAACAGTTGAATGCACTGCAGTTATTAGCAAAAAAAACAGAAACTAAATAAGCTTTGCTTTAAGCAATTAATCAGGCTAGTACTTACAGGATGGCCTTGTCATGACAACAACATTCACACCTCGTGTTCTCTCCAATTTATTGCTTGTACTGGCTTTTGTATTAAATAAAGATTGGGTTCTAGAGGCTAAGCAAATTTTGAATTATTTACTTTGAACCCTATTTTATAATTAATGATGTATTGAAATGGCTATTAAATTTTTCCCTTTTTCAACAGACTTGCTCATTGGGTATTGACATCGCAGTATGGGAGACCATTTTGCACTTTTAATGGATCGTTTGCTTACAGAGTCGACTTTAGCAGCTGCAATTGAAAGACGAAATTTGATGAAAAACTCGGCAACCTTAGAAAATAACGATATTAAAATTGATTGTTCGTCACTCGAGACAGAAATTAGAAAATGTTCGCCTCCTGGGAAAATGGTTGAGTGTAGGATATGCCAAGATGAAGATGAAGACTCGAACATGGAGACACCTTGCTCTTGCTGTGGCAGCTTGAAGGTACTTATATAGTACTAATTGCTTTCATTCCCTAATTCCAATTTTTTAACGAATTAAGTGCTTTTGTTGTTTCTTCATCTTTTGTGAAAGGATTGCATTGTCTTTACAACTTACAAACATGTCTTAATCCCTGTTGCTTCAGAAGTCCAGATTCCTTTTTTAAGACTGCTGTAATTGGTAATTTGGCATGATGATTTTGTTTGGTTTGGATCATTTTACCTTTTTTTTTTTCCTTATACGACGCACTGTATTTGGTTTACCTACTTAAATACTTTAGTTTTGTTCTATTCTGGTTTGTAAAAGCTAGAATAATAAGTCGAATAAACCCAACCTCCTTCTTAGCCTCAAACAAGCCATCTTATTTTGCTTAAAATCTGCAACCAATGTTATTTGGTCCATGTTTTTGTTCTGTTGTTTGCAGTTATCTGTATAATTTTGTCTCTTCTCTATATATATATATATATATATTGAGTGCTCTGAATAAGTAGCAGATTGGTCACTTGATATTAATTTAATCTTAAGAAGCAAGAATTGAACATGGACGTGTAGGACTGGGTGCATGTCCGCTTGGATTCATGTTTTCGGTTCATGGTATTAGGACAAATACCGAACCTTTCGGGTTTTCTCGGATTTTTGTTACTTAATATAATTAAAAATTAAACCCATGAACTAAAAAGGTGACATTAAGGTCCTGACATGTGTCAGTAATAGCATATCCGCAACTGGAGAGCCTATCTAGCCTTATGTAGTTTAATTTGCAGAAAATTGTAAGGTAAAATGCACATCATAGCCTTTGGGTTCCATTTGGAGAAGAAAATAGAAATTTAGAGAGAAAACCATTTAAATATCTTATCATTTAATGAAGTACAAGAGGGGAGATATATAACAATTCCAAGTACTCGACTCTAACATCTAGCATCCTTGGCTACCCTACTTTGGATTTAACTTCGCCAATATAATGGGGTATTCGTGTTCGGTTTGGGTTTTTGTTAACTGGTTGAACCGAAAATAAACCATATCAGTGTATATGGATTGTGTTCTGCTCACCCATTTTCACTTCAAACCCAATCCGAATGAGTGGGTTGGGTTGGTTTTCAGGCATGGTCAAGTTTCTGGTCTTTCAGTTGTACAAACTTGGACTACCAGTGCTTCAATTGGAACAAAATGGACCAAATAGAAATGTAGATACAATTTTTCTGTAGGAATGTTTTGCAACTCTTTTATCATGCGACCAAAAGCAAAGCTCTCAATATTATTAAGAATGGCTAACATAACTGCAAGCAACCAATAGTCGACCCAAATCTTCTTTGATTTATACCAGCTTCTCTCGAGATAGATCTTCCTCTTAACCTTCATAGACTATTGTTCTTCATTTTAAAATGTATCCGTTTTTCTGTATTCCACTTTTAGCACCATTTTTTTGTTCACTCTTTGTAAAGATTATGTCACAATTTCCTAACTTTCATCCTGACATATGTATAATATAAGATCAGGAACCAGAAGGGTTGTCTGATTGTCTCTTATTATATTTAAAAACATGATGTAAGAAAGGGAGAGAACAAAGAAGTAGAATACAAAAAAAAATTGATCTTTTTGAAATAGAGCAGCAAAAATGCAAGTGGAAGGTGAACTCTGAGTGGAAAATGTTGGAAAGAGAAAATAGGAAGAAATAAAAGTGCGTTCTTTAGTCTCTTGAGAGAGGTTAAGCTCGCAGCTGCGTCTATTGTTCAGAATGTCATAGGGAGTTTTGTTTTGCTCTCATGGTAAGTTTTGCCAATCCTTTTCCTTTATTAATGTAGAGTTTCAGCTGTCACTTGTTTCAGTGACATATGAAAGTTGCAGTTATTTCGAAAGGCAAAACATGCCAAGCCTTTTGATTTTCTAACAAACGATATGAGTGTTTTGAGTATTGGTATATGTAGAGTTTCAGCTGTCACTGGTGATGGTGTTAAAATGTTGTATGTTCTTACTTGTCTTTTTTAACGAGAAGACTATGCTACTCTTTTTCCTACCAAGAATTTTTTTAACAGTTCTCTTACAATAACCAACTCTCATTAATTTAGGTTAATTCAGTTTTCCTTGGACCAAATATTACAATCTAATGTATTTTATATGAAGCGTTATACTCCATAAATTATCATAATAAAAATATTGTTATTATACTGAGAAAAGTTTAATCTTTGTCTTACTTTCCGCAGTATGCTCATCGTAGATGTGTACAAAGGTGGTGTAACGAAAAAGGTGACACTGTATGCGAAATATGTCATCAGGTATGTGCATTTTACGCGTTCTATTTCTAATCCATATGTGTGCAAAGATTATTATTTTTTTTTCTGGTTTTCTATGTATCCAGAAACCATGTGAGAAATTCCTTATCACATTCTTATGTTTCCTTATGTAAATTAGATTTGTTTTTATTTATTGTAAATTGCAGATGTTTAAGCCAGGATATACAGCGCCTCCTCCGGTTTTCCAGTTAGGAAGTATTCCTGTGAATTTTAGGTACTTTTAAACAGATACACACAATATAATTTAAATATGTATTTATTTGTTGTAATTAACTTCTTTTGTTGATGAATTTCTCAGGGGAAACTGGGCAATTGCAAGGAGGGACATAAATAATCATCGTCTTGTAGCAATGGTCTCAACTGATCGTAATCTACATGATCCAGAATATGAAGAGTCGACATCTAGAAGCATTTTGTGCTACCGTGGTATCGCTTTAATTGTACCATCTCTTTCTCTTCCCCTTTTCTCTTTGTATTATTAGCGCGCTACTTTTAAATCAAATTGGCAATTGAAAACATTGAGTACTAATTTCATGTAAAACTAACTTATCTGGTTGCAGCTTCTAACTTCTAAGCAATCAAGGTGGTTTTTTCTAAGCTGAGAAAGAATTTGGTTTTTTCCAGCTTAAAGCTTGTAGCTTTTTCAACAAAAGACAGAAAAGCTCGGTTAAAGCTGATCAAATGCAGTCTTCATTTAAAGCCAAAAAATAATAATTTAAACCTGCAGCCAGACAAACCATGATGATCGTTTCAAAAGAAAATAAAAACATGATGAGAGCTTTAGTAATAGTTCATTACATTCAGTTTCAAAACTTTGAGTTACAAATCTTTGGTATCTTGTTAGGTTGAATTAAGCAAAAAATTGAATAGAAACTACACCTCTTCAAAGTTCTTCTCATTCAGAAATAACTTATTTCGCCTTTTATAATTTCAATCTGCAGTTCATGATTCTTCTGGTTTTAAGGCATACACTTCCTACCATAACTAGTGGAAGACAAGACTTCTCTCTCCTTTTGTTCTTAGTAAGTTATTTCTTTTACTATGTAGAATAGTAGCGGATTGTTTGGTTAAGTTCTCAGAAATTTTCTGTTTCTATCCTCGTTTTCATCAGTTTTAGAGCTGAATTTTTTCTCTTACATGTCCGGGGAGATATTTGAAATTCTCTACATGCATATTTAACATAGCATTCATTTTTATTGCAGCTAATGGTTATTCGAATTTCGGGTCTTATCTTACCTATATATATCGCTGTGAAAGCAGTGGATGCCCTCTGGCGCTGCTACCGCCGACAGGTCAGTTCATAGTAAACTTCTATCTCATACTTTTGCGACATTAAATTTATTTCAGTGGTAGAAAGTAAATAGTACACGCTAAAGTATAAAGCAGACGATGATATCGTAACAGCTTGTTACCAAATATCTCCTCCGGGAGAAGCACATCAGCATACCAATGACTACAGGGGTTGTTTGGTTGCAGCTTTTTAGCAAAAAAACTGGTTTTTTCGAGGTCGAGTAAAATCATCAGTCTTAAGGCTTCTAGCTTTATCATGCCAAAATAATTAAGATATACTTAGCTTTTAAGTTGATTAATCAGATTCAATCCAGCTTTAAGCAAAAAGTTAAAAAATAAAATAAATAGATGAGCTTAAACGCTGTAGCCAAGCAAGGAAATATTGGGATTGTTTGAGATGTATTATAAGTTTTACTTCTGATTAAAGTATTACAAGAGCTTGTGATTGGTATGGTTGCATGCGGTGAAATGTAAAATAATTGAAATGTTGGCTCTTTTTATTACTTCCATTTAAATTTGTACGACCAGAACAAATCAGTGTGAGATTTAGCAATTTTTAGTTTCCTTTTAGATAAAATTTTCCATTGAAAATCTTAGTTCGTTAAATTGTGAGCAGTCTTACTTGAATGGTTACATCTCTTTACCTCATTTTCAGGGCTCTACAAACACACCATCAGACGTCTCATCTGATGACGAAGATGAGATACCTTCGCTGCACGTCATTCGTGTCCGTTAAAGTTGATATTTAGTATATGGAAAGAAGATTTAATCAGAAGTCGAAAAATGAACTGTCCTGATGTTTGAAAGTGGTGTTCCCATTTTAAGCACCCTTCAGTCTTCTTGATTTCCACTGTTTCCTAATGGTTTTTATTTTGAACTTCTATTTTCGTGTGAACTCACTATATGGTGGAGATAAGCCATTTCACCTGTGGAAGAATCTATGTAAAGTCTAAATTGTGTATACATATATGAAATTCAAAATTTATCTAAGAAAAAATCATGAGTTCTTGAGGCTTTGGGTAGAATAGCGTGTTGTGTTGCTTTGTTGCAGCCTGCAAGGTTGAAGAAAAGTTTACAGGATGCTTTTCAGGCTTGTTTGGTTGTAGCTTTGAAGCAAATAAATTGCCAGTTTTTAGCTGTAGTAATCGAACTCTTTTCTCAATTCCCTCATTTAACTTTAGTGAAAATTTGAGAACTGTTGGATTTTAGCAATTCGAGAATCCTTAAAAGCTCAACTGGTCAAACAAATGCATCCCACCTTTTAAGAGGGAAAAAAAAACAGAAAAGCTATCTAAAAACTGCAACCAACCAATGCAGAGGACTAATATGCACTATTTCTTAGAAGTGAGCAGGTGTTAATAACTTGATATGATTCTTTTGGTAGTTTCGATGCAATGCAACAAAGTTGATGAAAGGATTTTATGCATTCTAGGTTTTGATGGGAAAAATGGAAAACACAATTTAAATTGATGGTAGAGGTAGCTTTTGATAGGCATTACACATATTTATGCGTACTTTTGATTAAATTAAAGATGCTATAAATAATACTCTATTCGTTCCCATTTGATTGTCCATTACGAAACTACGTGCAATTTTGACCGACTTATAACTTGTATTAAAATTGTCGAAATTGATTTTTTTTAAATCTAATCATAAAATTTAACATTTGAACTATATGATCAACTTTTGAAATTTTTCATTCCGACAATTTTGATACAAGTTATTTGCCGGTCAAAATTGCACGTAGTTTCGTAGTTGACAATTAAATGGGAACGGAGGGAGTAGCGAATAATTGAAAGAAAATATTGAAAAGTCAAAGTCTAGCTTATTTGTATGAAAGTTGCAACTATAAAAGCCGGGGTTTTCGTATTTTTTTACACCATATCATTAACTTTTTGTGATTTTGTACACCATACGACAAGATTATTTAATTAGTACATCATACTATCAATTTTCGGTGATTTTATACACTTTCATCCAATAAAATTAAAAATTCCGTCCAAAAAAAATATATGGTAAGAAAATAGTTCATCATTTGTCCTAAAGTTAAAGTTAGACTTGAAAATTCAAACAAATTTATACATAATTATTATGTGCTATGGAATGAGAATGATAAATTTAAGATCAGTAACCTACATGAATCAATATATGCAACTGATATTACCGAAGAAAAAACGTGGGTATAATATGTGAAAGTCGGGTGGGCAGAAATTATTATACGGAATTGTATAAAATCATCGAAAATTGATGTTATGGTGTACTAATTAAATAATCTAGTAGTATGGTATATAAAATCGTAAAAATTCATTAATACAGTGAATAAAAGTGAAAAAAAACCCATAAAAGCCTTTGATAAGAAGCAAACTAATGAATTGAAGACCAAGTCATGTTTTGGCTTGCACCTGTAATGTTTTTTTTCCTACTAAAAAACAAATCTGTTAGGATAAAAAGCAAATTGCCCCCATGGAATATAACTCTTTTACAAATAACCCATTTACTTCCAATATCTGCAATTAACACCGGGCAGTAAGTTGAGAATGGCATAGCTTTGTGCTAGTCCTTCCGCTTTGATTAGTGTTGCTAATGATATAGATGTGTATATTTTTCAATATTAAAATAGATAATAAACACGGATGAACATTGAAAGTCGTAAAACGGGTTATAGGCGGAAATTAGTCCTCTAGCGTATCGCAGCATCATCTAATCTAGTCTGATTATTGTCATATCTCTCCTATAACCGAGACGGTTCATCTCCGCATGGGCATCTTTTTTTAAAGCATACGGTAGGAAAAAGTCGTTTAGAGTCATTTTATGCACGCAAACATTGTCCATGATTTCATATTATTGTATTTTACAAAAAGAAAAAGCAACATGGAAAATGAAATCAAGTTACTTATAGATAATATATGATATCATACTATTAATATAAATAAATCCAAACATTTTTATGCTGTCAAATTTTGTCCAAAATTTTTAAAAATACTCTCACTCTAATATTTTAATTACTCTTAAATGTCATCACTCAATTCAAATACATAAATAACTTTAAAAATGTTATTTTACACATATTTATATTTCAAACAAAATCGTTGTTATTTTTTATAAGAGTAAAACATTATGTTACTCTTTTATACGATTCTTAATTAATTATATTTAATCGTTCGATATTTAAATTTTTAAAAAAATATTAAGTTTATTTATCGGGATCATATTTATGTCACTACGTATCGCACACACAACGCGTGAGCAACTATTACTAGTATATATATAAGTCAACAAAAAAAAAAAATGAGGCTACCAAAGTTTAGATATTTTTTCCAAAAATGTCCTTACTCTTTTTTACTAATTACTCGTTTATATTTATTCAATTAAAAATATAAAAAACACACAAAAATCATGATATTTTCAAAATAATTATAATGCTATATCAAACAAAATCGTTTTACGTGTATTTTGTATAATAAAAGCATTATATTACTCATGATTTTTAATTTAATATATTCATTCAATCAATATACTTTTTAAAAATTAATTTACCGGTATCATATATATAACACGCGTTGCACACGCAACGTGTGGGTAACGATTCCTGATCTAAGTATATTATATGATTAATTACTCAATTTTTTAACTATCATAATATATCATCAAATTTAAGAAATTCTAAAACTTATGCAAGTCCTATAAAAGTTTAATGTATATATACTGTATTCCAAAACTTTTTCGTGTCATATAAAATTTCATTCTGCATTTTCTGTGTCCGTTCCGTTTTTTGACAGCTATAGTCGGAACTAGGCCTTAAAAAATTTAAATATACATTTTTTTATATATATAAAAAATTTGATATTTAAGATTTTATACATTAATAGCCTCCAAATGAATAAATAGTATATTAGTTAAAATGGTAAACATAAAGTTTGTGTATCACAAGGTTACTAGTTCGAATCTTGTGGCTATTTTTTATTGTTAATTTAATTAACATTATGTTACTGTTTAACTTCTCTTAATTAATTGCATTTTAAAGAACTATTACAAGGTTTTATAAATAATTTTTTTTTGTAGTTTCATAGTGTTATATTACAACAAAATTTAAACTAATAAATTCGTATTTGTAGTCAATTTTTCTGTATCGTTTGAAATTTTTACATTAATAGACAAATCGGTTAAGTTTTAAGCTCAGGTTTTTTTTTTTTTATTCCGTTTATTGTTATTGTACTAATAAAAAAATTTAAACGTTTTAAATTTATAGATCAATGGAGAAACCAGCTAAGTTTTAAACTATAAGTTTTTTATATTTTTTATACCGTTTATTATTATTATTATTATTATTATTATTATTATTATTATTATTATTATTATTATACTAACAAAAAAAAATTAAAAAGGCTAAAAAAAAATTGAATAGACCGGCTATGGTTGAGACCAGTGGTGGAAAAGACAATCCTATACTGTAACATAGTAAATTTTACGAAGTCAGTCGAAAACCAATGTGACAAGTAAATTAAACAAAATTAAGTAATTAAACAAAGATAAATTAGAAATAGACGGCAGACGGACCCTTGCATCTTTTAAAACACCATTGTTTAATTTTATTTTTACTCAAAACAACTGAAGTTCATTTTATTTACATTTGAAAAAATAGAATTTTGAAATTACAGGAATAATAGATTAACGGGGTTGTACTTGGTCAAAGGGCTCGACGACATATATACTAAATCCAGATCTCTATCTCTCTCTCCTTAATCGGATCTTCGCTACAGGTAAATTTATCCTCTTACACCTACCTTTTAATACTCGTTACTTTCTTAATTACCGTTTCTTATTATGTGTCTATTTGGTTCATCAACAAAGTTTTTTTTCGTTGAACCTTTTTCTATTCTCGTTAATCCTTTATTGGGTTTTTTTGTGGATTAAGTTAAAAGGAGATTATTTGAAGAGGAAATTAAATAAGTAATTAGGTTTTTGCATAACACTAGGGCTCATCAAGAACTTTTTTCTTTTCTTTTTTCGAATTCTTGGTGATTGTTGACTCTATTATAATAGATTTTTGTTTTATTGTTTGTGTATGAAGTTTTGAATTAAAAAGGAGAAATCTTTGTGGAAAAAGATTAGGGTTTGGATGTTTCTAAGATTTTATGGCCTCTTTTGGTTTCGAATCTGGTTGATCAGCTGAAAGATCCGACTTTTTTTGTTTTTTGCCTTATAAACTGCATCCAAACAGGCCTGTGGGTGGTAATATGTCATACTAAGTTTTTCGCTAAAATGTTATTTTGATGGGTTTTTGTTATTATTATGGATCAAGTAAAAAAAGGAGATGCTTTGAAGAGGAAACTTATTAAGGAATTAGGTTTTTGTAAAATACTAGGGCTCATCAAGAACAATTTTTTTTTTTGAATTCTTGATGACTGTTGACTTTAATATAATGGGTTTTTGTTCAATTGTTTGTGTATGAAGGTTTGAATGAAAAGGAGAAACCTTTGTGGAAAAAAAATTAGGGTTTGGATGTTTCTAAGAGTTTATGGTCACTTTTGGTTCTGGATTTTGAACGTCGTTTTGTTGTTTTTCTGCTTCTGACGTACGTTGGACTGCATCTGGTTGACCAGCTGAAAGATCCGATTTATTTATTTTTATTTTTGTTTTGCCTTAAAAACTACATCCAAGCAGGCCTGTGGATGGTAATATGTCATATTTAGTCTTTCGCTAAAAGGTACTAACTTTTATGGTTCATTAAGTACATGCACCTTTTGATTTGTCTTCAATGGATGATACTACTTTAGTGAGGTTTTTTTGTTCAATTATGTGTGTATGAAGTTGTTTATTAAAGACAAGCTTGGTGGAAAGCAATTAGGGGGTTGTTTTATTAATTAAAAAAAATATTGGTGTTGATAAATAAATCAATCTCTCTCCCTAAAAAGTTAAGCTGTTAGGGTTTGTGAAGCATTCGTGAGTTCCCTTTATTCGAAATCAGTTTAGTGGATGTTTGTTTAATAGTGTGATATGAACTTGTGTGAGAAAAGGAGAAACCATTGTGAGAAAAGGAGAACCCATGGTGAGAAATACTTAAGGATTAGATTTTCAATGAAATTATGGGTGTTTGTAACTTTGTAAGTGACATTAGTATTCTCTTCCTAAACGTTGAGCTATTAGGTTTATGAAAAAAAATCGCTTCATGATTTCCTTTCAATTTGTAAGTAGGGTGTTTTTGTTCAGTTATGTGTAAATGAAATTACGCAGGAAAAATAGCAAACTTTGTGGAAACATTTTGGGGTTTGGATTTTCTATGAAAGTACGTTATAATAAACAATTCAATGTGTCTCTCTAAGAATCTAAGCTTTTAAGGTTCAATCTTTGAGAAAATGAGAAACATATTTGAATTTTGAAAAAAAATTAGGGGATTGGGTTTTTATATCATATATGGTAGTAATAAAGAAACATGGGTTTTCAATATTCTATGAAGGATATTTGCCTCACAGTTTGCTCTAATCAGTTGGATTAGTTTAGTTTAGTTTAGTTTTTTAAATAAAGTGTGTATAATAAGTTGTGTAAGAATTAGAGAAACCTGTGTGGAGAAATATTTGGAGGTTGTAGTTTTCTTTTAACGTAATTATGTGGTAAGGAGAGGAGTAGGCGGTTAGCTGCTTAATTTGCAGTTTACTTTCTGTTTGAATGAAAATATAGAAGACTTTTTTGTTGTAGGCTCTTATAGGTGCAGCATTAAGTTTGGCTTCTTTGTTCTTTCCATATACGATTTGAGTGGCGAGCTTAAAGGGTTTCACTTTTTCGGTTTTTTGTCCTGAATTCTTTTAAACTAATTAGGATGTTCTACCGAACCTTCTCTTTAGCTGTAGATGACTATGGGTGGTGATATATCTTGTTCTGTGTCTTCATTAAAAGATTGCTTTTCCTGTCCTGTAGAAATCAGTTTTTTTTGCTTATAAAACTGTCTAATATCTGGTTGCTCAACTTTTAAGCTGACTATTGTTAGCATAAACTGGTTCAAGTTGTAACTGTTTCTTTTCTTCTCTGTGTGATTTGTCATCTGGGGGTTGGGCGGGTGAATCATGAGAATGAGACTCTTTAGAGCGAGTAAAACTTAGTAAAACAGAAATTTGAGTAAAACAGAGTTTGTTTTGTTCATTTTCTCAAATTGTTCCTGATATTTCTTCAGATTTTTGTTGATCCCTTTGAACTTGAAGTGTTGTCTTGCTTTGGAGCCAGTTGTCTTCTTTATAGAAGGTAAGAAACTCGTCTCTGATTTAATAGCTTCGAAAGCTGTATTATTTTCATAGTATGCTGTTAAGATCTTATTTGGTTGCAGCTTGTAAGAAAATAAACTAAATTCTTGTAGGTTAAATTTCTTTTTGGGTTCATCCAGCTTTAAGATTCTAGATTTTTAACCCAAAAAACTAGAGAAGCTCAGCTCAGCTTCTAAGCTAATCAACCAATTGCATACCAGCTTCTAAACACGGGGGGAAAAATCGAAAAGCTACAACCAATTAAAGCTGATATATTTGACAAACATATTTGTGGTTTTGATTCAGTTTGACAAGTAGCATCTACTTGAATCTCACCTGAAATTTGATGTGAAATTAGATTACTGTTCCTCTCATTTAGTTTTTTCCACAATGTAAATCATTCATCATGGTTTCTTATTATCAAATTCGTTGGCCTTCGAAATTGAATAGTAATAACCCCTGAGCTCTGATTTTATGTTCTTGTGTTGCCTGATGCTATATTCGTTCGTTTCCCTTCTGATTAGCAAACATAAAACTCCTTATACTTCCTATAGGGATGGTGTGAGCAAGCAGCTTTAGTCACCACTTGAAAATGTGTATTATTTTCATTCTAGTTTCACAAAGATGTCATAAAAAGGGATTCAAGAAGTATTAATTTTTCTTAGAATCATTTACAGTGTTTATTGTTTATATTTACATGTATTGAACAATTTTAGCAGTAGATTTATTGTATATGTACAGAACACTTTCAGTTGTAGATGAAGTACCCTTCTACATGGTCATTTTTTTAAGTTGCATGTTGTGAGGAGCACAAGTATGTAGTTTGTTTTCTTTTTTATATGCTATTAGGTAGAGTTCTGTAGTGAACTGCAACCGCACAGGTTTCTTCTTTTTGTACATTTTATCGTCCCTTTACTGTGATATTTCACCGACACTCCTAACAAGTCAAATACTCTGAAAAGATATTCATCGGGGTGTGCATATGTGTTTTTGCTGTAGTAAATCTCAGAAGTTTCTACGTCGTCGTGCTTTCAAGCTTTCCTACCGTACAATTTACTTCAGTATAAACATTTTTCCTTTTATAGTGGAGGAACTAACATTGTTTCCTTTCTCTTTTTTGAGATGCACTTTTGGTCATCTTCATACCAACATGCAGGTTTTGAGTTGGTTTTTCACCCGAATGGACTGCAAGAAGTTCATCCAGCTGGTCGAGGACAAAAAGAAAAGACTTTTGGAGAAAAAAGAAGCTCGCTTGAAGTGGGAACAAAAGCTCGAAGCCACTGCAAAGGCAATAGCTGAAGCTGAAACCAAAGCCGCCAAAAAGAAGAAACTCAAAGCTTCAAAGCACAAGAAACACCGCCACTCCGACTCAAGCGACAGTGGCGAAAAGAGGAAAGAGAAGAAATCAAAGCGAAAACATAAGAGGCGATCATACGACTTTAATGACTCTGATGGGTCTGAAATTGACTCGGAAGAAGAGAGGAGAGAGAAGAAATTAAAGCGAAAACCTAAGCGGCGATCGTACCACTCTAGTGACTCTTACGAGTCTGAAAATGACTCGGAAGAAGAGAGGAGGAGAAAGAAGCAAGAATGTATAAAGCGTCGAAATCATGATTCGTCTACTGATGATGACGTGGCGGGCGTTAAGAGGAAAAGCCATCACAAGCATAGAAGGTGTTCGGAATCTAGTGATTCAGAGCCGAGTGATGAGGAAACCTATGCCCTCAAAAAGAGAAATCATATGAAACGTCACAAGCGGCATCACCGATCCCATGATCGTCGCGACTCTGGGCCGTCGGATTCTGATGATCATCGTCACCGGCACAATCATAATGACAGGTATCATCAGAGCCCGGATCAGCTGGACCTAAAGGCTTGGACTTGAATGAAAAAGGTGGCATTAATGACTATGCCAAGGCACAGCTCTAGTTTACTTTATGATCGACCAAAGTTGTTTGATCCTGAGTTGTGTCGTAGTTTGTTATTTCATAAATTTTTATTTTGATTGAAAAGTGTCATTTGTATTGGATGTCAGATCTTCTTTTAATTTGCTAATTACTGGATAATCTACAAGGAACTTGTTTATCGATGTGTTTTTTTCAGTTTGGTATCAGTTGCAAGCTTGGTGAAAAGAGTGATTTGAATTTATTGTAATGCTAATTTGGAGTCTTTGAGTATCAAGGATCTGTTGTCTGAAAAATGAAGATATATAAATTCTCACTGGTAGTCAGTATGCTATATCAGCCAGCTTCAGTCAACTTTCATTCCTTGTGGTACCTAATGTAACATCAGTTTACATTTATTTTGTTGGTAACCGATTATTGTTTTTGCTACTTCTCTTTTCCTTTTCCAAATTCTCACTGCAATCCTCATTGTGTTGGCTGAGGGGCTCCATCTGCTCCTCAACCTCATCTCGCGGAACGACCTTGTGATTTCCTGGCTCTTTAGATTAGGATTAACGTCTAAGTGCCTTGTGATGTACTTTAGTTTGGTGAAAAGAATGTTTCTTTAAGAAAGGCACGCAATCTTTATGAGTAGACTTGTGTGAATGTCTCAGATTCCACAAGGTTCATGCAGGCCATTCTCATTTTAGTTCCCAATTGATAACTAGGACCCGACTCAGAGAAACATTTGACTGCCTATCGTATCCTGAGAGGAGCATCTAATGTATCTTGGTACGCTTTCTTCTATGTAAGATCCATTCTTTTTCTCATATGACAAGCAAGTATTAATTTATGACGGTTCAGTCGTCTTTCATTGCAGAATGCATCTTGTGTGTGTGTTGCTCTAGTCATTTCTTCTGCTTCCCATTATTTTTCTCGTGAACAACTTCTTTAAAACATAGTAATATCGTATTCATCGCCTCTTGTAGTGCGAAAAGGATATGAAAGTATGAGACCATGTTTCCCACACGCAATCGTATCTTCTCCAAAACTTTAAGAGTTTCAAAATTCTCTAAATCATAGTCAAGGCCTGATTAAACTTTTCCTACCGAGCTTGTCACAAAATAATTCATTGTATTATGTTCCTTTGAATTGAGTGATATAATAATATTCGTATGGGGGATGTTCTAAAAAATAAACCTTCTTCTTCGTTCTTCCTCCAATTCCAGCCGGTTGCCTTTACCTCCTAACCTCTAACAAGTTTTCTGGGAAACAAATAATCTGATTCTTCAAGAATAACAAATTCTAGTCAAGTTAAATGGAACAATAAACAATTAATAATTTATCATGAATTTCTTATTTTTCATATATAAAATAGGTGCCTATGTTGTCGACAAATTCAAATTGGCTAGAGCTATATATTTTTTCATAAATTAGGAACCCAATTCTAAGCAATTCCAATACTAATCCTAATGACCATGTTATTCTTTTTCGATCTGGAGCAAATCATTTACGAAAAGTTGAAGGCTTTATGACGAGTTCAAATATTCTATCCCCTATTCTTTACCCCTTCCGTGCCTCCTTACTTATTTTCATTCAAATTTTAAATTTTCACAACTTGTTCCGCAAATTTATAAACTTTTATATTATATTGTATTCAAATTTTAAAACATTTGAGCATAATATTGCTTTAGACAATTTTTCTAAGATTTAATGTTTAATTTACACTAATTTATACATTTATTTCAAAATAAATTGCGTGTGGATTTGAAAAAAAAAAATAATAATTATTGGAATGTATTGATACATGTATTATAGTAATTGTACAAATTTTTTCAATTTTTTTTTAAATAAAATAAAAGAAAAGGCACGGAAGGGGATAGAGACCGATGCTAAATATATGTCTGCGCTCAATATCGTTGGAAGCCCCGCAAGTCATTGCAGGAATGTCATTTTGTGGGTAAGAAATGAAGAATGTATGTATTATGTAATCTAAGGCAAGGGGAGCATGTATTTAATTTCACCGATAAAATTAGTTTTGTTTTCAGAAAGCAAAGGGAAAGAAGTGAGAATTATTTAGTCCTCATGGAGTATAAGTTATTTAGTACTCCCACACCATTCAGTAAACAACATTTGTAAATATGAGCTATGTCACTCTTTAACGTGGTCAATCCCACCTACATGCTCATTAAAACGTCATTAATTAGGCCATAGAATTCTCATCATGATAACTAAATTTTACTAATTTCTCATCACGACAACTAAATTTTACTAATTTCTTGCACATATATACGTATTCATTGTTCTCAATTGAAGATAAATGCAAACATATCCATATATGAATATGTTTTCATTTTGTTACAGGAAAAAAATAAGAAACAATGTCTAAAGGGGGAAAGTTGTTAAAACAAATTTCAGTTAGGTGAGATACATGAACATAACCGCACTACTTATGAATGAGTGAATAGAAAGCTATAAAAAATGGTCTATATTCAGAAAGATATAAATGGTAACAAGTCCTAAATTTAATTACTTGCCGTTTAAGTTAAAGCATTTTCCACTTGCAAAACAAAATCAAATTTGGTGTTTATTTTCTCTCCCTTTTTCCTAATTCTAATTTTGTATAACACATCAAACGAGTTCTTGAGGTCTTACATTGTAGTAGAAAAAACAAAACAAACTTATGTAAAACTAACCTTTTGATTTAACTCGATCTATTTTAAGAGTCCTAATTTTAATGTCACGAACTATTTTTATTATATATTTCCTTTTGCCCCTTCACATAATTGACTTCTTGATAAAAAAAAGATATGTTAAATGGATAAAAAGAATAAAAAAGAGAGGCAAACATTCTAATTTTTTATATAACGTCTCTGCAATCAGCCTATCACCATTTGTTAATTAATAGATGGTTCTTCAAAAAGTGTAGTCAACTTGAAAACAGTCAAAATTGCTAGTGTAAAAGATAAGTTTTCATTAAATTTAGTGGGTATATTTAATGGATTTATTTACCAAAATCACTGTCGCATTAATTAAGGAATTGAACAGACAAAGAAAAGGAAGGGAAAATAACACACACACACAAATAAAATAAGAAAAGAGACTTAAAACACATAATTTTTGATGGCACGATCTTAGGTTTCACTTGTTCTCATCTCTCTCTCCCTTCATCACAATCATCTACTATTGCATTGTGAGCAACTGGTTGCTACCAAACAAAGACATGGTACAATCATATTTTACCTTTTACTTACTCTTCATATTTATTTATATATGTATATTACATATCTATGTATAGTTATAATTGTAAATTTAACTACATCTTCTCCTGTTTGTTTGTGATTTTTCTGAAATGTTATTTTGGTTATGCGTCAATTTCACGACTCAAAGCAAACTGTGTGTATCTTATATGGTGTATGTTATTTGTCCTCCAATTTATTCAGCCCATATTAAGTAAAATCTGTTTGTTTGCTCTCTCCTTACAAAAAAACAAATTACACTTCTTTACGGTCATTTTTTTTTTCCTGCGGACTGTGAGTTAATTCTTAAATCTCTTGATCTAAGTTGGATATGATTACGATCATAAGTAGCGATGGCAAGTATTTGAGGTTTGACTCGACACGATCTGACCTAGGACGTATCTGGTAAAAATGCAGTTTTTTTTTACGCATCGAATGGACGTTTTTTTTTCTTTACGGATGGGACTGGTCTTTTTTTGTCCCTTCGGGGACATCCGATAAAGTTAGATCGGATGGATTTTTGTGTAGGTTTAAACTATTGTTGGGTTGAGTCGAGGTTTGAGACACGCGACCCAATCGCCATAACCACAAACAAATTTGATGGCTTATATATATACGAAGAAAAACAACATTTTTTATGTTATTTGTGATTTTGAATAGACAACGTCAAAGAGGCTAGCAGAAAGGAAAGTTGACAAGTTTGAGAAGAATGTGGCGAGAAGGGGTTCGACCAAAAAAGCTTCACAATATGAATTTACCCACATTGTTCTTGGTGTCTTTGCTTTCATCATCGTTGCATCATGTACGTACTTTGTTCTCGTTCCGTTACTATGCACTGCATTTTCAATCTAATACTCTTACTAACTTCACATAAATGATTGATAATCTACCTAAACGATTACGAAATCACTTATGATTTCATTCTAATCATGACTATGCAGATATCTTCCAGATGATTAGGGCAGCAACAAATGATGAGATGGCCTGAGGGAGATTATAAGCTAGTCTTATCTTCTTTCTAATGGAAGTCGATCGTAAGCAACATATTTTTATTTGTAGAATCAAAATGAAAAGATGGACCAATATAAACTTTTGAAAGAACTAAATTTGATGAAGCATTTTATTTCTCGTTGCATTCTCGTTCCTTTTTACTACAATACTACTTGTTTGGTTCTTAAGTTTTATCGTAGTCGTTTTATATCTACTTGTTCGCTTTGTGATCGACCGGAGGAGTGCTAGAACTGCACTTCATTTATATTCTCTATATGATTCTATCTTGCTAACAAAATAAACATTTAGTGTCCTGCAAATCTAGCCATTTAGCCAGACACGACAAGATCATAGGCTTGCCTTAGTTATCTGTTCTTATTTTTTATGCTACTTCGAACCTTATGCATATATATATATATGGTCGCAATCTTGCATGCAAAGTGAGCTACATTACTTATTTGGAAGCTTCATTCTGAACTTGACCTCTGTCAACGTGTAAATATATATATATAATGTATATGTATATATATTCATGTATAAGTATATAATGATAATAATAATTGCAAGAATTTGTGTTTAATAATCAATAAAACTCCTAGAAACAAATATATATGGGTTCTTAATCGTCTAACACTACAAGAAAAAGTCCAGATACAATCAGAAATCAGCATCAGATGGTTAATTGTTGCTAACTTTCGATAGATAGCAACAATATAGCATCAAGCGAGCAACTGAATAATTCACTACATATCAGCAACAGATTGACAACAGTTTAGCCACATTTTATTAGCAACACCATATTTTTTGTTGCTAAACAAGTTACGAATTTCAACATTTGTATTTTTCTAAATTTACCAACATTCTCTCATTAGAATAGCAACAAAAAACTAGCAAGAGTTTTTTCATGTTGCTGTTACGTTGATGACATGTTTAATTTTATACTTATTTTTACAAATAAATCATTTACAGTTAACAATTACTCCACAAACCTATATGTAAGTTCGCAACATTGAAATGTTTCATGTTTATATAATTAATTGAGTTTAGCGATACAATTTGAATTCTAACAGAAATAAAAAGTAAATGCCACCAACCAGGAATTATTTTACAATGAAAGCAAGTGTTTTTCTATCTTGTATGTTCCAGTCATGTTTTGACTTCACTAGATTTATACGTTGATTTCTTTTGAATGGGTCCCTTCTATACCATTTCACCAAAATTATCATATTTGTGTTACTTAATCAGTTTCCTTGTCAAGTAGTATATTATTTTTCTAATTTTTTTTTAATTTAAATTTTGTAAATTTTCCATCTCTAGACCCTAAACTTTAACCGACGCAAGATTCTTGAATATAGAGAATTCATTTTAGACTTCGCACAAAGTCATTACGAAGGGTATAATCACTTATGTTTTATTTTGTAAATGAATATAAATTTTACACCATGAAATAAATATTTGATAAAGTAAAATCAAATAGTGATGTTTGTATTAACAGGTTCACTGACTTATCAGATCAGTTCTCAATTAACGACTGTTATGGTATTGGTATCTTAATTGCTATACATTAATTGGAGTATTACCCGAGGTTATCTATAAAAAAAAACGGTCATGTTTAAATGAAATTGGGTTGATCCAAGTTCACATGGACGTATGTAATTCATAAACGGTATAATCTTCTTAATATCAATATAAATTCTCCATAACCAAAGTATTGTATGATCTTTTTGTCTAGCTACGCAAGTAACATAAGTCTGTTACGTTACTTATCCAAGAATAAATATTTTCAATCTAGTCAAATTGCTGAATTCATGCGGCTAAAGAAAAAGAACAACGATAGATTCACCATTATTCATCTTGTTGAACGTAGTTTCTTCTAATCGATTATTTTGATGATAACAATAATTGTAAAACATGATAAAAGCTCGTTTTGCGTACTAATCATTTATCAAGAGTGTTAAAGGGTTTAAATGATAGAATGCGTAATTACGAAGCCAATGGTTCAAGCGGAACGTCAATCGGAATTAAATCAAACAAGTTACAGCTTTCGAAGTTGGTCGAGAAAACCGAAACATGCCCAGAATTAAAAACGATTGATGTATAAGCAAAAACGATCGATCATATTCAGTGCAAATTTCTTCCAGTGAGCACAACGTAAAAACGACCGATCGTCAAGAGGAAACGACCGATCGTTTTCAGTATAAATTCTTCCAGAGAACTCAGATCAAAAACGACCGATCGTTTTGCAGAAACGACCGATCGTTTTGCAGAAACGACCGATCGTTTCTGTAGATTTTCAAAATCCAGCTTTTAAGCTTTTCCTGAAAATTGGGCGAACCACTGCCTGAACCAGCATTCAAGTCTGCCAACAACCAGCAACGGTCTGAATTTAAATGAAGACCAACTTTGGCCTACAAATAGCTTCCAATCCCTTTGAAGAATATTATCCAAGCATACACAACTTATAAGCAATTCTTACAAAGCTATTCTTCAAGCTTATACTACTAAATCTCACTTGTATTCCTAAATATTCTCGAGAGTATTATTCTTGTAATTCTATAAACTTCGAGATACTATTTTTTAGTGAGTGATCAAATTTGTAAAAGAGTAATTTTATAAACTCATTTGTGAGCGAGTGAATTGGGTAGAGGCTTTTAAGCAAGTGTAGCTTAAAAGCTCTAGGTCATTTATTCGAGATACTCATATAGTGAGGGGGAGCGTAATCGGTTGATTAAGCTCGTTAAAGGTGTAACCTTGAAACAAAGATTTTAGTGAAACACTCGGTAGTGAAAATACCGAGGAGAGGACGTAGGCGCGGTTTGCCGAACCTCTATAAATCTTGCGTTATTTCTTTCCCTTAACTCTTACTTTTCGTATTTATTTATCGCATACATTTATTGCTTGCCTAGATTTATCTAGTAATAATTAGTTAACGAAAGAGTTTTAGTTATAAATATCACTCATTAACCTAGTTAATAACCCATAGATTTCATTCCGCGAAAAACGTACAAAACCTTATTCACCCCCCCTCTAAGGTTTAGACTCCTACGGACCAACAATTGGTATCAGAGCTTAGCTATTCTATTCATAAAAATCTAACGATTTTATAGTTTAAAGATCCACTATGTCTTCATACGCCGACTCTAAATCCATAACTCGGCCACCATTCTTTGACGGTACTAACTATCCCTATTGGAGAGACCTTATGAAAAATTTCCTTTGTGGTTTTGAAATAGACCAATGGATAAGTATTAGTAAAGGCTATAGAACGCCTATGAGAAATGGCGAAGATAAACTTGTAGAGGAACTAGACACCGATGAACGCCTCGCATTTTCCCTAAATTGTAGGGCTATGACTTCTATTACTTGTGCGCTCTCGCCTAGTGAATATGATAAGATTTCCGGTTGTGACACCGCTAAGCAAATGTGGGATAAGCTAGCTATTATGCACGAAGGAACTAGTCAAGTTAAGGACTCTAAAATTAGCATGCTTATTCATGATTATGAATTATTTAAAGTCGATGATGACGAGTCTATTGCCTCTATGTACACTCGTTTTACTAAGATTACTAATGATCTTAAAAGACTTGAAAAGGTATACTCTAGCAAGGAGATGGTGACGAAAATCCTTCGAAGTCTTCCAAGGAAGTGGGAATCGAAAGTGACGGCCATACAAGAGGCCAAGGACATGAACACTCTCTCTCTCGATAACCTCATTGGATCCCTAAGCACTCATGAACTCGACATGACGACTCGAAAGCATGAGGATGACTCGAAAAAGAAGAAAGGCATTGCCTTCAAATGCACAACAAATGACGATAGCGAAAATGATTCATCTAGTGAGGATGATGAGATGGCTCTCTTTGCCAAACGCTACAACAAATTCCTAAGTTGGAAAAAGAAGGGTGGACAACGATTTCGGAAAAAGGAATATAAGGAAGAGACTTCCGAAAAATCTAGCAAAAAGGACGAAATCATTTGCTACAAATGTCACAAACCCGGCCATATGCAAAACGAATGTCCCTTGAAGAAAAAGGACAAGTTCGTAAAGAAAAGGGAAAACAAGAAGGCATTCTTGGCCGCATGGGGGAGCGATGATGATAGCTCCGATAGCGACAATGAAGAAGTCGCAAATCTATGTCTCATGGCTAGAGACGATGATACCGAGGATGTAAGCTATCACTCCTCTAACTCCTCTATTTCTAGTGATGATTGTCTTGATATTAATGATGTGTTAGAGTCTTTAGAGAAAGCTAGAGGTAAGAACAAATCTTTTAGAAAATTGCTAATTACTCTACAAGACGAACTTGAAAATTTAGCTATGAAAAATGACTCACTCACAACTAAAAATGCCGAACTCATCCTAGAAAATGATAAGTTAGTTGATGACCTTAAGTCATGTAAACTTAAGGCGGATAGCGCCGAACTTACTCTCTCTAAGTTCACTAAAGGTAGTAAAATGCTAAGTACTATATTAGCTTCTCAACAAGGCGCGTATGATAAAACCGGTGTAGGCTACAACCCACTCTTAACGGCTAAGCATAAAAACCTATTCACCAAACAAACGGCTAAAAATGAAAGTAGACAACCAAATCACTCTCATAAAAACAACTCGTATAAAAAGAACTTAGTTTATAATCGTTTTGTTAAACCTATATCGCATGTTAAATGTATTACTTGCAACCGTAGTGATCACTATGAAGATTACATATATTGCCCTAATAGGTATAAGGTTAATAGAAATGATTTGGTTTGGATTCCAAAGGGTCGAGACTCTAACCCTCAAGGACCCAAAGATGGATTAGGGTACCAATGATCGTTTTGTCTTGTAGGTATACTTGAGGTCAAAAATCAACGAGGACAAGTGGTTCTTGGATAGTGGATGCTCAAGACATATGACGGGAGACAAAACAAAATTCACCACTCTTGCACCTAAAGACGGAGGTTTTGTGACCTTCGGAGATAATAGCAAGGGCAAAATTATCGGTATTGGTAGTATCTCTAAACCATCTAATGTTGTTATCGATAATGTATTGCTTGTGGATGGTCTTAAACACAACTTGCTTAGTATAAGTCAACTTTGCGATTTGGGTCACAAAGTCATTTTTGAAAAATCTCATTGCATCATTCATTGTATTTCAAATAATAAAACTATTCTCATGGGTCAAAGACAAAATAATGTCTATATGATTGATTTGAATAGTTCGGTGGAAAATGAAGTTAAGTGTCTAGTTACTATCAACGACAATGGTTGGTTGTGGCATAGACGACTTGGTCATGCAAGTCTTGATTTACTTGCTAAACTTTCTACTAAAGATTTGGTAATAGGTTTACCAAAAGCTCCTTATATAAAGGACAAACTTTGTCACGCTTGCCAATTAGGCAAACAAACAAAGATTTCTTTTAAGTCTAAAAATATTATTTCTACTACTCGTTGTTTGGAGCTCATTCATATGGACTTAGTTGGCCCCTCCCGGACACTTAGTCTTGGTGGGCGTGCATATGCTTTCGTCATGGTTGACGATTATAGTCGCTTTACTTGGGTATTATTTTTAACTCATAAGCATGAAGCATTTAGAGAATTCTCTATTATTTGCAAAAAGCTCCAAACACGAAAGGGTTATATGATCAAAAGTATCCGAACCGATCATGGTAAGGAATTTGAGAATACTCCATTTCAAACTTATTGTGATGAAAATGGTATTGATCATAATTTTTCGGCTCCTCGTACGCCCCAACAAAATGGGGTAGTAGAGAGAAAGAATAGAACCCTAGAGGAAATGGCACGGACCATGCTTTGCGAAAATAATTTGCCAAAGTATTTTTGGGCCGAAGCCGTAAATTCCGCTTGTTATATTTTAAATAGAGCCTTAATTAGGCCCATATTAAAAAAGACACCTTACGAATTATGGAATGAGCGAAAGCCCAATATTTCTCATTTACGTGCATTTGGTTGTAAATGCTATGTTCATAATAATGGTAAGGATAATCTAGGAAAATTCGATGCTAAGTCCGACGAAGGAATTTTCGTTGGATATGCTATATCGAGTAAAGCTTATCGTATTTTTAATAAAAGAACTTTATTGGTGGAAGAGTCGGTACATGTCTCGTTTGATGAGAATTTGCCGACGATTGATAAGCCTTTAATTGTTCATAATATTGATGATGATATTTTTCATAAAGCATCTTCTTCGAATCATGTTACATCTAGTTTAGAGTCAACGCCTAGCTTAGATGTTGAACCCGTTGATGAAGAAGTCACTATAGAGAGACTTCAAAAGGACTTAGAATCTAGCGTACATATTCATGAGGATTTGCCTCAAGAATGGCGTTTTGCCAATCACCATCCGCAAGATTTAATTTTGGGTAACCCGGGAGAAAGAGTGCATACACGTTCATCATTAAGAAATATAGTTAATCATTTTGCATTCTTGTCTCAATTAGAGCCCAAGAACATTCATGAAGCGGAACTCGATGAGAGTCGGGTATTAGCTATGCATGACGAATTAAATCAATTCGAGCGTAGTAACGTATGGACCTTAGTACCTAGACCGCGTGAGAAAACCATTATAGGTACGAAATGGATATTTCGTAATAAGATGGATGAATCCGGGGTAGTCATTAGAAATAAGGCTAGACTAGTAGCTCAAGGGTATAACCAAGAAGAAGGCATCGATTTCGATGAAACTTACGCACCCGTAGCTAGACTAGAAGCCATTAGAATGTTGCTTGCTTATGCTTCTTTTAAACGTTTTAAATTATTTCAAATGGATGTTAAAAGTGCATTTTTAAACGGTTTTATAAATGAGGAAGTTTATGTAAAACAACCACCCGGTTTTGAAAATCACGAGTTTCCTAATCATGTGTACAAACTTCGAAAAGCACTTTATGGTTTAAAACAAGCACCCCGGGCTTGGTATGAAAGGCTTAGTAAATTTTTGATTAAAAAGGGTTTTTCTCGTGGTACTTTAGACACTACTCTTTTTATTAAAAAGGATGGTAAAGATATGCTCTTAATTCAAATTTATGTTGATGATATTATTTTCGGTGCTACTAATGCTCGCATGTGCGAGGAGTTTTCTAAATGTATGCAAGGTGAATTCGAGATGAGCATGATGGGTGAACTCACATACTTTCTTGGATTGCAAATCAAACAAACAAAGGACGGAATTTTCGTCAATCAAGCCAAATACACGAGGGACTTGCTCAAACGGTTCAACATGAGCGATGCAAAGCCGCTAGGAACTCCAATGAGTCCGGCAACAAAACTAGACAAGGATGAATCGGGTAAAAGCGTGGACCAAAAGCTCTATAGAGGTATGATTGGATCCCTCTTATATTTAACCGCAAGTAGACCCGATATCATGTTTAGTGTTTGCTTGTGTGCTAGGTATCAATCTTGCCCTAAAGAATCGCATGTTATAGCCGTTAAGCGCATTTTTAGATATCTTGTAGGTACTTGCAATTTAGGATTGTTTTATCCTCATGATACTTCTTTTGAATTGCTTGGCTATTCCGACGCCGACTTTGCCGGTTGTCGATTAGATAGAAAGAGTACTAGTGGCACTTGCCATTTTTTAGGAAACGCCTTAGTTTCTTGGCATAGCAAGAAACAAAACTCGGTTGCGCTTTCCACGGCGGAGGCGGAATACGTCGCCGCGGGTAGTTGTTGCGCCCAAATCCTTTGGATGCGTCAACAACTAAACGACTTTGAATTATCATTTGATAGTGTACCTATATTGTGTGATAATACTAGTGCTATAAACCTTTCGAAAAATCCGATCCAACACTCTCGCACTAAACATATTAATTTACGTCACCACTTTTTAAGGGATCATGTCCAAAAAGGGGATATTACACTTGAATATATAAGTACCGATAGGCAATTAGCCGATATTTTTACAAAACCCCTTAATGAGGAACAATTTTGTTTTATTCGACGAGAGTTAGGCATGTTTGATGTGTGAAATATACATATATACATGTATTTGATTAATTTCATATTTCAGTATTTTTGCATATTTTTTTTCTTGCCAAATCTGTGTCAAAATGTGCCAAAATTTCTGTTCTGTACCTCATTTACAGTCGATCGATCGTCAGCTAAAACGACCGATCGTTTTGCTACAGATGACCGATCGGTCCTTAAAAACGACCGATCGTTTTTATGTTGCACTCACTGGAACATTTTGGTTCCAAAACGACCGATCGTCCCACAAAAACGACCGATCGTTTTTGTGATTTTCAGTGTTAAAACACGTTTCATAACCCTAATTTCATTAAACCTCTCAAAATTCTCACTCTTCAATTCGCCTCCTCCTCCAAAATCACCCAAATTTTCCATTTTTTATCCAAAATCACTCTAATATGGTTCGCACCAAGCAATCAAAGCAACCCCATCTCGTTGATGAACCCGAGGATGAGTACGTGCCTCCACCCACTCGGCCCCGTATTCCTCGCGGTCGCCGAACCGGCTCTTCCTCCACCGCTCCACCTTCGGGCCCCGGTGCCTCGTCCGGCCCTCTTCCTCCTCTCTATCCACCCGAAATGGGTACAAGAGGTATATTGACCAACTTCACTCTAGACATGCCTCTTTTCCGTGAAAGATTTTCCGCTCTTATGATAGATTTAAGCTTTTACAAACTTGATACCATTCTTACTCTCAAAGAGCCCTTTTACAAAGAAAATGTCTATGAATTCTATTATCACCTAGTTCTAGATAGGGATTCCAATGACGCACTCCGTTTGCGTTCTTCCTTTAACGGACAACAATTCGTTTACGGTATAGACCGTTTACGAACTCTCTTACGCCTAGATAGCGGCGGTGTCCATGAATCAAGCAAGGAACTTTGTGAAACTCTAGAGATCGAAAACTTCAATGATCTTAAAGACGAAATTTTTCATCCCGCCCATAACAACCGTTCAAACAAAGCCCATGGCCTTCTATTCCGTAACAAACTAGCCTACCACATCCTCTCTCACATCGTCCTCCCACACACCTCCAACTTTACGGATGTTACTAATGAGTACATCTTTCTTCTTGGGTGTATCCACCGCCGAGTCAAACTTGACTTCGCGACACTCATTCTCTTTAAGATGGATTCGCTTAAGACGAAATCCAAAAATGGGCTACCTTACGGTGCCTTAATTTCGGCCATCCTAAAAGACCAAAATCTCGTTCCCGGTGGAACTTTGGTCAAAAACAAGGACAAACACGTTTGGGACACTTCCTACCTCTCCCAAATGTCGATTAAATTCAATAATACCGACAAGTCCATAACTTGGTCCGGTAAGCGGGTGTCCGGCCCCGATTATACCCCTCTTTCCCCCGAAGAGGAAGAGTATGTCGGTCCTAAGCCCACCCCATGTGCTTCTCATGAGGATTTGGATATCTCCTCCGATTCCATTCCCCCCGTAGATATCCCTACATCCTCTCGTCCCTCTCGACGACAAGGAAAAGCTCAAGCGGGATCTTCTTCTCGTATCCCGCGCTCCGACAAGTTCTACGACTCTCTCTACATCAACCAATACCACAATGCGCAAATGACTCGTCGAATGTTTCGATTCATGAATCCGGGACAAGAAGAGCTAGACCGACTTGATCGTGAAAGCGCCGAGCAAAGGGCACAATTTCATGAATTCTTTCCACACGACGATGACAACGAGGATGATGCGACTTCTCACCGCGACTAGGCGGATAGTTGTTGATTTTATTATTTTTTTGATGATGTCAAAGGGGGAGAAATACCTCTCTTTTATTATTCTTAGCGTTGTATTTCTATTATTTCCTTTGAGTTGAACAAGTTGTTTTGATGTAATAGGTAGGAAACGGTTTTACTTGGTTATTATGATGCGTTTCTTCCTATATTGCTCTTGTTTAGATGGCATTGTGTGATTGCAATTTTAAATATGCGTTTGTATCTTATTTTGATATTATTGCTTTTGGCGCACTTAGATTGATAGTTGATTGGGTTATATACATTGTTTTTTTTTTTTGTGGCGTTTGACCATTTTTAGGCAAAACTATGGCCAAATTTTCGCTTACATATCGATCTTCATTATCCCTAATCTTTTAGCATTGTGTTTACATCGTTTTAAAATCGGATGTTATGACATTTACTTGCTTTTTCTCAAAATACTTTTATCCAAGTAAAGCGTCATCTATACATTTCGGTTATACTTGTTTAAACAAAAAGAGCTTATAGTATGTTGAAGTCAATATTTTGTCATCATCAAAAAGGGAGAGATTGTTGAACGTAGTTTCTTCTAATCGATTATTTTGATGATAACAATAATTGTAAAACATGATAAAAGCTCGTTTTGCGTACTAATCATTTATCAAGAGTGTTAAAGGGTTTAAATGATAGAATGCGTAATTACGAAGCCAATGGTTCAAGCGGAACGTCAATCGGAATTAAATCAAACAAGTTACAGCTTTCGAAGTTGGTCGAGAAAACCGAAACATGCCCAGAATTAAAAACGATTGATGTATAAGCAAAAACGATCGATCATATTCAGTGCAAATTTCTTCCAGTGAGCACAACGTAAAAACGACCGATCGCCAAGAGGAAACGACCGATCGTTTTCAGTATAAATTCTTCCAGAGAACTCAGATCAAAAACGACCGATCGTTTTGCAGAAACGACCGATCGTTTTGCAGAAACGACCGATCGTTTTGCAGAAACGACCGATCGTTTCTGTAGATTTTCAAAATCCAGCTTTTAAGCTTTTCCTGAAAATTGGGCGAACCACTGCCTGAACCAGCATTCAAGTTTGCCAACAACCAGCAACGGTCTGAATTTAAATGAAGACCAACTTTGGCCTACAAATAGCTTCCAATCCCTTTGAAGAATATTATCCAAGCATACACAACGTATAAGCAATTCTTACAAAGCTATTCTTCAAGCTTATACTACTAAATCTCACTTGTATTCCTAAATATTCTCGAGAGTATTATTCTTGTAATTCTATAAACTTCGAGATACTATTTTTTAGTGAGTGATCAAATTTGTAAAAGAGTAATTTTATAAACTCATTTGTGAGCGAGTGAATTGGGTAGAGGCTTTTAAGCAAGTGTAGCTTAAAAGCTGTAGGTCATTTATTCGGGATACTCATATAGTGAGGGGGAGCGTAATCGGTTGATTAAGCTCGTTAAAGGTGTAACCTTGAAACAAAGATTTTAGTGAAACACTCGGTAGTGAAAATACCGAGGAGAGGACGTAGGCGCGGTTTGCCGAACCTCTATAAATCTTGCGTTATTTCTTTCCCTTAACTCTTACTTTTCGTATTTATTTATCGCATACATTTATTGCTTGTCTAGATTTATCTAGTAATAATTAGTTAACGAAAGAGTTTTAGTTATAAATATCACTCATTAACCTAGTTAATAACCCATAGATTTCATTCCGCGAAAAACGTACAAAACCTTATTCACCCCCCCTCTAAGGTTTAGACTCCTACGGACCAACACATCTGATTACACAGATGTTGAATTAAACGAATACGAGAAAGATAAAGATCCGGATCAGAGCGGTGAAGAAACGGTTTAGTACTTAGTAGCATGAGTACTCCGGTTCGAGTCATACAGGGAAATGTGAAAGACCGATATCTTTTTTTTTTCCACCGTAATTTCCCCCCTTTGTATTGAAAAAAACAAAGTTCCCCTCATATATGTTTTTCCAACTTTCTCAAAATTGAAAATTTAAGCTTCTTTTCCGCTGTTTTTTTTTTCTCCAATTGTTTCGCTCTTTTTTTTCCGATAAAGCTACCGAATAAAAGTCCAAAAACCCTAAATTGATGTTTATACTTGCACTGCTCCTCTCTCCCTATCTACCCCCTTTTATTTGTTCTACCGCCACACAAACACTCTCTCAGATCCCTCACTTCTATCTTCAACAATCATCATCATTGATAGAACCCAAAAATTAGACCCGACACAATCTATTCGGGTATGAATCAACCCACACATTGTCTAGGGGTATCCAATGCTTAAATGAGTTACAACATGTCTTTCTTTGAGAATAAGGGTGGATATAGCTAAAAGCTCAAGCCCACTTAACAAGGGACCCATGTCTGAAAAATCCCATAAGATAACGACATTTGTCAACATCCTATGAGGCATAATTGTCTATAAATAGCCAACTACCCCCCTAAAATAAGGACCAGAAAATCTATCTAAAAAATATAGAGAGAAGGAGAGAAAAGAAAAAAACTTGTCAGAACTCACCACACTAAAAATTAGATCGAGCAAGATACAAGACCGAACACCGAGATCGAAGAAAGATAAAGATTATCAGAGCAAGTTGTAATACCGAGCATAGATACAAATAGGAAATTGTATTCCGAGCAATTATACCACCGAGCTTAATAAAGATTAAAGAAGGGTTCATTATTTATTCTATTTTTATATATTATATTATTGTTGAAAAGCCTAACGCCACCGACCAAAGTTATGGCTTTATCAAATGGCGCCGTCTCCGGGAATCATCTAGTTCCCAACTAGCTTCGAAATCGAACACCAATACTCTATCAGGCGAGCAACAATGGTGACCAATATAGAGGAAACCCATCCCGATATAGTCGAAACCAATAACCAAAACATACAAATTAGCCAACAAGACCTCGACGACCTACTTGCCATCCGCGACAGATATGACGCTATCCAGTCCGGAAACCAACCAACAACCTCCAATGTCCACCAAAAACAACAGACTGAACAACCCCAATAGCTTGACGGGATCGTCGACAAGAACCCTACGTCCTCGGATGACGAACGAGCATTACCCGTATTAAGGCGCGCAAGAAGGCACTTACCCGAATCCCAGGCAGGACCGAGCTCAAGAGTCCCACTGCCAGCAGCCTCGGTTAATTCCAGTTCCCACCAAGTTCATCTTCAAACGAACGAAGCCCACCGGTTTGGCATGCCCGAGGGCTTTGTCCTCGAGCAAACGACCCGACCTCCAATATTCCCACCGCGAATAATTACCCCGTCCACGGTGGAAGTACAACCCCTCGCTCTCCAAGCAGGGAACGAGGCCGCATTAACACAAGCCGAGCGGGGTCACAACGCCCAGCTTCAAGCTCAGCTGGCCGCAGGCATGTCGGCCATAGCGATAGCAGGTATCACGATACCGCCCACTCAAACCGCCAATGCACATGCCGACCCCCGACATAACATGGAAGATTCCGCCTACAGGGCTGCCATGGAAGTGGCAGGGCGGCAACCAAATACAAGAGGACCCTACCAAGGGGGCAATGTCCCAGTAACGATCCCTCCAACATTCGTCCACCCGAACATTCTCACGGGACATGTCATCGGCGTGAACCCGCACGACAATGGGTACCCCAACCACAGGGTCGTGGTAGGATACTACCCACAACCCCACCAGGGAGGATACTCCCCCCTCTACCAAGCACCGGATGAAGCGTTCCAACAGACTTGGGACATATGCCAAGAAACCTCATGTACCGAGCAAATCACTCGGCACCGCAATCCTAGGGGGTTCATCATCCCCGAATTCAGGCTATACGATGGGAAAAGCTGCCCATTCGATCATCTGCGCCACTACAAAACAAGGATGGAGCTGTGGAGTGATGACCCTGCACTGATGTGCAAGTTTTTCAAAAATAGCTTGGGCCAAGAGACTTCGTCGTGGTATCACAACCTGCCACGGGGATCCATAGGAAGCTGGACGGAGCTTCTCCGTGCGTACTCCACCCGATATGCTGCTCATCGGAAGAAGAAGGTCAACATCGACACCCTTCTGAAAATGGCTATGCAGCCAAACGAGCGACTCAATGACTACTGCATACATTTCATCGACGTGGCAAACCAGATTCCGCAGTACGCCCACAACATCGCCATCCAAAATTTTATCAACTCCATACCCAACGGCTATTGGGCGAGAAGGAAGTTCATCGGCAAAAACTTCCCGACCACTGACACTCTGCTTGCCTATTGCACCCTCCTCACCGATAGAAATGAGGAATTGCGCATCCTCAACCGAGCTCTACCAAGAAGAGAGTCGGTCCGAGAAGCACAGGTGGGACGCAAAAGAGCCAGGAACAATCAGGGGGAAGCATTCAAACCGACCAGAAGGAACAGAGGCCCCGAGGTCCATAGCAGGGTAGAGCAACCCCGAGAACCCGAGCATAAACCGCTCCGGATCACATACCCAACACCGATCAACGAACATAAACCCCTTCAGATTACATACCCGATGCCAACCAAGCAGCCACAACAAGGCCGCTTCCAGGGAAGGGAAAGACAGAGGAGCTTCGAACCGGTCGAACTAAGATACTCTTTCAACCTGTCTGCCGAGGATATCCTTAAGGATATCTGCAGAGAAAGCTGGTATTCCCGACCAGATCCGATCGCCACCCCAGCTGATCATAGAGACCCCAAGCTCTTCTGCGCCTACCATGAGGACCACGGGCACCTCACCGAGCACTGTCGCAACCTGCGATGGAAAATGAACCTATGGGGTGATGTGAGACACCTAAGCAAGTTCATCAAAGGCGCTGCAAATAAAGGCAAACAACTGGCCATCGAGGGAGCCGACAACCGGCAAGGCAAAACAGTCAACGTCGTTCATCTGTCAAGACCCAAGACCACGGGCGGGAAAAGATCACAACAGCGGCAACTGGCGCACTTTGGGCAAGTAGCCAAGGCATCACATGCGTCAACTTCTAAACGACAATGCATGCCACAACGACACCCGCCCATTTCTTTCTCAGATCTCGATGAAGAAGGGGTGATATACCCCCATGGGGACGCCATTAACCTCCGCGTACAAATTGGCATAGACACGGTCAGCAGAGTGCTTGTCGACCAAGGATCCTCTTGTGATATCATGTACAAAGAGCTCTTCGACAAGATGGAGCTCAAGCTGCAAGACCTACAGCCGACCGACGTCACACTGATCGGGTTCATCTCCGAGACGACTAAACCATTGGGAAAGATCATCCTCAGTGTTACGACTGGATCCGTGTCGGTTCCCGTGGAGTTCTTAGTGGTCAACGACAACTCCGGCCACAACGCAATCTTGGGCCAACCTTGGCTGCATGCCATGAGAGCCATACCGTCGACCTACCACCAAAAAGTGAAATACCCAAATGGTAAGGGAGAAATAGAGACAGCCAGAGGATGTCAAGAGGATTCAAGATGCTGTGAGGACATTATCACGGCTCTCAAAAAACAGCTAGTCGTTGTCGAACAACCCACCAGCACGAAAAAGTTGATTAACCAAATAGCCAAAACCGAAAGGGTTGTTGAAGAACAAGTGGGAGAGACGCTTAGGAAGGTGCGTATCCCGGATATGGATGAGGAACACTACTTCCTCATCGGCGATAGCCTTCCCAAAGAGGAATCTGAGGAGCTGGAATCGTTCCTCTTCGATAACATTGATAAATTTGCATGGAACCCCAAAGACATGCCAGCTCTAGACCCGAGGACGGCGTGTCACCACCTAAGTGTTAACTCCGAGTACAAGACAATAGCTCAAAGGAGCAGGAAAGTATCTGTCCAGCACAGAGCGGCTATAATTGCTGAAGTCCGAAAGCTATTGGAAGCCGGAGCCATAAGGGAGGTGTTTTACCCGAAGTGGTTATCCAATCCGGTCGTCATCCCTAAGAAGAACGGGAAGGAAAGAGTTTGCATAGACTTCACCAATCTGAACAAAGCTTGTCCGATGGATCCATTCCCCCTCCCAAGGTTGATCAACTGGTGGATGCAATAGCGGGAGCGGAGAGGATGACCTTCCTCGACGCATACTCGGGGTACCACCAAATACCCCTCGCCCCTGAAGATCAAGAAAAGACATCGTTCATATCACCTTTGGGAAACTATTGCTATACGGTAATGCCGTTCGGCCTACGCAATGCGGGGGCAACATATCAAAAGATGATAACGAATGTTTGCCAAAAGCATATAGGGAAGACAATGGAGGTATACATAGACGACATGGTCGTCAAAAGCGATAAGGCCACATCCCACCTCCAAGACATTAAGGGCGTCTTCCAAACACTGGGCGAACACAAACTGAAGCTCAACGCGAGTAAATGCGCATTCGGAATAAGCAAAGGGAAATTTTTGGGACATATGGTCAGTCGAAGAGGAATAGAGGCTAATCCCGACCAGATCACGGCTCTACGAAACCTAGCAGCACCCAAGAATAAGAAGCAGGTACAAGATCTCACGGGAATGATGGCCGCACTGAGTAGGTTCATCAGTCGATCCGCCGACAAGGGACGACCATTTTTTGAATCACTCAGAAAGGATAAAAAGTTCATGTGGGACCCTGAGTGTGAGGCTTCATTTAACAACCTCAAAGAGTATCTAAGGACGTTGCCACTGCTAGTAAGGCCAAACAAAGGAGATATTCTGGTTTGTTACTTAGCAGTTTCCACAACCGCCGTGAGCGCAGTCATCCTAAGAGAAGAAGGTCTAGAACAATTCCCGATCTACTTCGTCAGCAAAACTTTGGTTGAAGCGGAGACACGCTACCTACCATTAGAAAAGCTATGTTTGGCACTGGTCGTTGCGACCAGGAAACTGCCGCACTACTTCATAGCTCACCAGGTCCAAGTTTACACGAAATTCCACATCAAGGAATCTCTTCGTCGAACGGACATAAGCGGTAGAGTTGCGGCCTGGGGGGTCGAGCTATCCTAATTTCATATAGGATTCGCACCCCGACATGCCATAAAGGGACAAGTCTTGGCTGATTTCGTCGCCGAGTTCACCGAAGGATATGAGGAGCTATTGGCCATATCCCCCCAGTCTCACTGGCATATACATGTCGATGGATCCGCCACCAAAGACGGATCTGGAGCAGGCATCGTCCTTAAGTCCAGCGACGGAGCAATCATCGAGAAAAGCATCAAGCTGGGCTTCCGAGCTACTAACAATGAGGCAGAGTACGAAGCCATGATAAACGGCATGCTCATTACACGGTCCCTCGGATGCTCCCACTTAATCGCTAATTCCGACTCCATGCTAATCGTCAACCAAGCCATCGGTGAATACCAGGCCAAGAACGACCGGATGATCCTCTACCAAGAGAAAGTCCAGACCTTAATGGCCACGTTCGAACAGTGCGAATTAATCAGAATTAATCGCACCGAAAACGCACATGCCGACGCATTAGCAACCCTAGCTTCGACATTAACATTAGCCAACACTCGGTCAGTCACAGTGGAACTTCTGGAAACCCCGAACATAAACAGAAGAATAGACTGAATAACGTCAATACAATACGAACTAGGGTGGATGGACAACATGATTCACTATCTGCGAAACGGGATGCTCCCGGCAGACAAGATAAAAGCGTTGAAAATCACAAGAAAGGCCCCTCGGTTTTGGCTATCCGAGGACAACAAACTGTACAAATCCAGTTACCGAGGACCCCACTTTCTGTGCATCCGGCCCGAGCTGCAACAGCCAGTCTTGGAGGAGATCCACGAAGGATCCTGCGGAGCACACATCAAAGGGAGGTCCCTCGCCAACAAGGCCATCACACAAGGTTATTGGTGGCCCTATATCAAGCGAGACGCTGACGTCTACGTCCAAAGATGCGACAAGTGCCAATGATTCGCCAAGATACCTCGGCTCCCATCGTCCATGATGACCCCAGTATCGGCTCCGTAGCCGTTTGCACAATGGGCAATTGATTTGGTCGGCAAACTTCCAAGATCACCTGGCAGCGTGGAATATCTGATCGTCGCGACAGATTATTTCACCAAATGGGTCGAAGCTAAACTCCTCCGAGAAATCAAAGCCAGCAACGTTAAACAATTCATCTAGGAGTACATCATCACCAGGTTCGGTATACCATATGCTATTGTCGCCGACAACGGAACCCAGTTCAAAGATGTCAATCTACAGCTGTGGTATGAGGAACTAGGTATCCGGAAGTTTTATTCAACGCCGACATACCCACAGGGCAACGGACAAGCTGAAGTGTCAAACCGAACAATACTAGATGGCATCAAGACAACCCTTGAACAAGAAAAGGGGAGATGGCCCGAGCGGCTACTCAACGTCTTATGGTCGTGCCGAACCACGCCGAAGACGGGCACCAAGGAAACCCCGTTCAGCTTAGCGTACGACGTCGAGGCCATCATACCAACAGAAATCGGACTACCCACACTCCGAACTACTTTAGTCGAGCAGGGAAACAATGAACAAAGAATGAGAGAGGAACTCAACATGCTAGACGAGAAACGAGAGATAGCAGCCCTTACCCTAGCAAAATACCAACAAAGCGTTAAGCAAACTTATGACAAGAAAGTAAAAGGGTCCAAAGAATTCATGGTAGGAGAACTGGTGCTGCAAAGAGTAACGGTCTACACCCGTAATGAAATACATGGCAAACTGAGCCCCACCTGGAAAGGACCATACGAGATCGTCAAAAGAACAAGCCCAGTTTCCTACAAAATCAAAAGCGTTCTATTCGAAAATAGCATAGGAGACAAAAATTCTTGGAATGTGGCTAACCTAAAGAAGTACTATGTGTAAGCTAGCTTACCAGTACAGGTACCACCTTACCTATGCTTCTTAATGACATTATCTTTCGAACATATAGAATAGTTTGTCATACTATCTAACAAGTGCAGAAATGAAATTCCCAAACGGCTAAGTGCCTAGGAATACTATGAAATTCCCAAACGGCTAAGTGCCTAGGAATACTATGAAATTCTCAAACGGCTAAGTGCCCAGGAATACTATGAAATTCCCAAACGGCTAAGTGCCCAGGAATACTATGAAATTCCCAAACGGCTAAGTGGCCAGGAATACTATGAAATTCCCAAACGGCTAAGTGCCCAGAAATACTAAGAAATTCCCAACATGACATGTCTAAAAGAATGCCTAGAAATACTAAAGTCCTCCAATAAACCGGAGGCACATATGTAGGTACCAACTTATCCGGTAAGCAAGGATTGGAGAAAATAAAGAGAAAAGAAGAATAGTTCAAGTCCACATTACGGAGGCGACCAATTACCAAGCAAAGAAAACAAAGGAAAAACAATTCAATCAAGGAAATATCAACAAGACAATAAAAAGATCCAATACATGAATAAAGGAATGAAGCAAATAGTCCACGCCCGCGTTACGGAGACAATAATGAACGACGAATAAATAAAGAAATCAACTAAGAAGAGCTGCTACATGACAAACACGCTGGTACATGACTCAGCCTGACCTCCTCGTCATCTGTCGCCGTGTCTTCATCGGACTCTTCACCCTCAAAACGCTCCTCAGAAACAAGGAAATCGAAGTTGGTCGTATAAATACCCACATGTTGCCCTACCTCGAGCCGGGCTGCGAATTCTGACCCCCTTGCGTTCTCATGGGCAACAGACGCACCAAAGTCGCTTTATCAATCATCATCTCTCTCTCAGGTTACTTCTCTCTCATCTCTCTCTTAATTTCACTTTCTTTAATCATAATACTTATATACTACTGTTTTTCTTCTATTGATTGTGATAGTTTTATTTTGATTTTAGCCATATAATTGCAGGTTACTCTATACATAGTGGTATTTAACAATCATCCCCTCTCCCAGGTTATTTCTCCCGCCCCCTTTCTCTTTATATTATACTGTTTTTGTTGTATTGCTTGTGCTAGATTTTCTCGGTTTGGACTTAAATTTGCAGGTTTCTCGTTTAGTAGTGTGTTGGTCTATATGTTTCGTGTTTATAATCCAGAATTGTTAAGCAGAATACTTGTTGTTTGAGATTGGACTCTCAGGCTCTAAATCTTGGCCACTAGTTAGTTAAGTTTTTTTTTACTGAAATACATATCCACAGAGTTCTTATACCTATTTGCTTTCACACCTTGCTTTTTAGTCTATCTAATATCTGTAATAAAGGTAATATGTTGTTGGTTATTGAAATTGTTAAATTAAAATAGGTTGTCTGCATAGAGAGTGTAATGGTTTATGAACATACGTCCCTTTATTCAGTTCATTATTAACTGGTATAGTTAGTTTAAGGTACCTTTCTATGGATATAAATTGATTTCATTGGTACAAGTTATTGGTGTATCTTTTGCATAATGCCTAGCTTATGCTATATCTTTTGTTTCAAGGCTACTAATTATACAATTAACATGTTTGGGTTGTAACTTTTAGGTGTATTAGCTTGATATTTTTAGTGTGAGAAAACCCCCTCATAATGTTTCAAGCTACCAGATGCTAAGCTTGTTTGGTTCTTTTTTGCTTTTAGGTTGGCCTATACTCACTAGTTCTTCACCATCTTAAAAATTGAGCTATTCTCTAAGTTTTGGAAAAAATATCTGATCTTTCTTTTTTGCTTTAGTCTTAATAGTTATGAGTAAGGTGAAAAGAACTACCAGAAATTTAAGATAATTTTTGTTGGCCCATGCGGCTAAATTTTAGAGGGGGTGAATAAAATTTTAAGCGGATTTCGCCTAATTAAAAATAAGTGCAACTAACAACCCAACTATCGCAATTTTAAGCTTAAGCGTTTAACAAAAGTCAATGAAACGCTAAAAATACTACACGCTAGCAAGAAAATTAGCAATAATAAGGAATTCGTAAAGTAAAGGGTAGGGAAAGAAATTAACACCACGATATATAGAGGTTCGGCAAACTCGCCTACGTGCTCTTCTTGGTATTCATGCTACCGAGTATTTCACTATAATCTTCTATGAGTATCCCGAATGAAAAGACATAGAGCTTTTAAGCAACACTCGCTTACAAGATCACTCGCTCACAAATGAGTTTATAATTCACTCTATAATTTTAATCGAAAGTGTATCGCTCACACACAAATATTCTCGAAGTGTTTATAAGATTACAATAAGAGTACACTCAAAAATTTATAAGATTACAAGTGAGAATTGTGTAGTATAAAGCTTTTTCTTGCTTTTATCTTGTATTGAATTTGTATGGAGATTGGGTGCGTGATTGGTGTGTTTATGAGAGGTATTTGGGGGGTTTTTGTAGACCAAAAATGTCTATTGGATCTTTTATGACCGTTTGGAGTGATTAACAGTTTTACCCAATGGTTAAAACCACTTTTTGAAAAAGCTAAAAAGCTGTTTTTTGTGATCTGCACTTTGACCCACCGGTGGGTGTCTTCTAACCCATTGGTGAGTGAAATCTTGCTTGGTTCTGGAACATTGACCCACTGGTGGGTTCTGTATACCCACTGGTGGGTAGTACCTGAGAAAATACTCATTGTTCTATCCACTTGACCCATTGGTGGGTTCTGTATTATCCACCGGTGGGTGCATCTAGAGATTTATGTGTTGAATTTTCGATTTTGAAATACTCGTAACTTGCTTGTTCGGACTTCAAATTTACTTCCGTTTGAACCGTTGGCTTCATTATCGAATGCTCTTTTATTTTAAAGTTCCGAAATATACATTTTCTATTTTTGGAAAAGACCAAGCATTATATCATCGAAATAGAGAAATCGTAAAATCATTAATACATAATCACACGTATAATCAAAATCAATTATTGAACTCATGGTTCAACAATTTTATTTAAAGTTGTGGCCAAAACAAGCCTTCTGTTTTTTTTCATTATACAAGCTAAAACACTTGAAAAGTCTAGTTTTTGATTAATTTTTCTTTGCCATAACCTCTAATTCATATGATTACTTTTTTATATAGATGGGTGGCATAGTACCTTTTTGGAAGTGGTCATAGACCAGCAGGTTCTGGTGCTGTTGACCGTAGAGCCAGTTTTTTTCCCATTAGCAGTTGTTTCTATCTTTCTGCCATTTTTTGTCTCATCCTTCTACTTTTTTCAAGAGGTTTGAACCATCCGTTGTATCAAGGTCAGGACAAATCATCCATAAAAATGTATGCAAGGAGAGTTCATTTCGGACCAAAGTCACTCGAGCCATGAAGGAGTTATACTGGGATGAGTTTAAGGTTAGCTTGTAAGAACTTTTTCTTCATTTTGCCCCATTTATTTAATGAAAACTCTTGTTTTTTGTCATTTTTTTCTACTCTGAATATCCCCTTTATTTTATGATTAGATTAGTGCTTCGTTTTAGTTTGGTAGACTTTAAGCCTGTGCATTTTTTGCTATGGAATTGCAATGACACTATGTTAAGCATAGGCAAGTTTTCTTAATAACAAGAATTACCACTAAGTTTAGATACTATGAGTCGTATCATAGACATATGTATTATGTAAATACATATGTACATGCATATTAGATGTATATCCACTTTCTAATTAAACAAAAATTACGTCAATCCCCATCACCGAATCCAAATTTTGAAATTCAAAAGAAAGAAAAACTAAAAGTCTGACTATAACATGACAGGTCTAGAAATTCACTGAGTTTGAATTTATTACTTATGTTCTTTTGTTTGTCTCTTTCTAATGTTTATATATCTTTTTGTTTAGAAATACTTGAAATGGCCAATAAATCTGGCAAAGTTTTTGTCGATGAGAATTCGGCCATAATTAAGCCAATATTGTTACTTCCTTTTTTTTTGTTTATATTAGAAATGGTGAAAAGTAGGAGAACAACACCTTTACCTCTTTATTTCCATACTGATCTGGATAAAATGCTATGTAACTGGGTTCATTTCTCTTATATGAACTTTGTTATGTTTTATATGGGTTGGTTTTTGCCGAGTTTCCATCTAAAAGGCAGCTCACTCTTAGTTCATCTTTATTTTCTAAGTTGTTTATCCGTGATTAAATGGGCCGTAATTACTTATGTACAACTTGTAACAACCCGACCCTCTTATGCACATATTTTGATTGTCTATGTTGTTCTAAATGAAATTCATGTTTGCTTCCTGAAGAGAAAATAAAAGCGAGTTTAAGTCTTTGTTTGAGGCATATTGATTATTATCTCCATAGTTTTTTTTTTTGATGTGCAGTTCTGGTTCAATGATATATTTAGCTTGTGTAGGTTTTTAGCTTTGTGTTTAGTTTTGCTCTTCATATGGTTTTGAGTTATGCTTTATGTGGTTTATTACAGATTGCATTTAAATGCAACAAAGATGAAGCTCTAGCAGGGAGCTGATGGCTCTACTATGCCGCCAGATTATGATAAAGTGTGTGCAGTTGAACGATGTATTTTGCTTGTGAACAAGTGATCACATGAAGACAGCGACGTAGGGTTGATCATAGGTGATATTTTGATAGAATCTCATTTTGTGAGCAAGTAATCTGTTGTTTTTTAAACAAATTGGCATCATGTTATTTTGGTGTTGATTTATTGGGTATTGAATATTGTGAACAAGTGGCGTGGTACGTTCTCAATGAAATTGGTTGATTAGTTGGTCTTTGAAATATTTGTCGAAGTTACTTGAATGTGTTTATGATTTAATTTTGTTAGAAGATGGATTTTGTTTATTGTGTGACGAGGTTATATATATATATGTGTATATATATATATAGGGAAAGGATCCGTACACACATAAAAAAACACATTATCTTTACACATCAATCACAACGCTCTATTTATATATATATATGACAGGTATTTCATATAGTTGTAAACTTAGCATCAATGTTGCAACATTACAGCAACATGGTAACAGGAGAAAAAATAAATCTCAAATTACAAAATTTAATATAGCAACATATCATCACCAACGGTTACTTTCTGTTACAATAGTGTTGCTCATTTGTATTCAATAATTAAGAACTTAGCAACAGTTTATTCATTCTGCAAATTTGTTGCCTCGTTTTCCAGTCGGTTATAAAAACTGTTACAAGAAATAGGGACAGACAGATTGCCATCAGTTTGAAATGTGTTACAAAACTGTTGCTGAATATTAATTAGCAACAGAAATCGTTAATCAGCAATATTAATTTCTGATGGTAAACTTCCTTTTTCTTGTAATGTAAGTGTTACAATTCAATTATTAAGATGTTTTGTATCAGTATATCTATATTAGTTACAAAATCTAATTAATATTTTCATTATTTGTGATCTAGTTGATTTCAATTAATCCGAAACTATGCAAAAACGATTTATAATGACTCGGAATGATCATAAATGAACATCAGTTTTTTTTACTCATGAGCCGAAACAAACACAAGACGGAACTTCATAATTTTTTACGATAAGATAAGGTGAAACGAAAACGACCAAGCCAAAAACCTACAGGAAAATGAAAAAAGAAGAATAAGAAGACCATTTTCGTCTCATTTCGTCCAATTATCACCCCCTGCATATTGTAGTGTCTTTCTTCTTCTTAAATTTGTAGGGCTCTTTCTTCTTTTTGTGTTTGCCTTACTAAGTAGTATCAGACAATTTTTTTAATATAATAATGTAACGTTGATATTTCCTTAATAGCCCGTCATGAGTTGGGTTCTTCTTCTTGTGTCATCTTTGAGGGGTTTAAATAATATGTTCCTTACGTCCCTTTTTTAATGGTTGATTTTGGTAAATATTAAAACATATCATTAATTATATTTGAAAGTTACAAATATTAAACTAGTTTAAAATAAATAATTATTATTATCAATTTTTGAAATGTATTCATTGTAATATTTGAGAATAGTATAATATTTTTATTATTTTTTCATTGATAAATTATGAAAATAAACACTTATTTTAAAACAGAAAATATGTAATAGTGAACAGTAATTTAGGGACAGAGAGTAATAGTAAACCCATCATCCATAGTTTCCTCACCATAGATCTTTTAGACTACTGGGGGTATATTCTTCTTAGGCAAAACAAATATACTCCGTTCGTCCCAAAATAAATTTATTATTTTTCATTTTTTCGTATGTTTCAAAATAAGTGTTCAAATTGCCTTTTTAGTAAAAAAAATCATTTTTATTTTTTAAAATATCTATTTTTGTTAGTTAAAACATATCAATTTTACATTTATAATCTCATATTTTGACTAAAAAATAGTTTTTGTTTGAAATTTTTGATTTTTTTTGTTTATTTTTAAGTGAAATTGGTTTAAATCACAGTTTTCGAAACAAGACACTTATTTCGGAACGAAATGAGTAGTAAATAAAAAAGTGAATCATACTAAAAGAAAATACTATTAGTCTCGACTACCATGGAAAATGTTTTGATTATGTCATATCTCCTAGTGTATTTATTTTTCATTAAAAGAGGCTAGAATTATGCAACTAATAATTCATCTTGTTATGACTAACGCGTATTAATTTAATTTATCTTCTTTATATATGCTATTATTTCTATATCTTTTGCGAATTTTCATGTGTATATGTAAAATCATTATGCCAAAATAATTGATGTAACTCAAATATAGCGTACATAAGTTTTTGAACAAAAACCGTATCCCGTACTTTTATCGTATCGGATATGATACTCGTATCTATAAATGTGCAACTTAGGTTTGAGATCATCATAATCAATAGCGCCAGGATCAGTTGGGCTCTTGGGACATAGATTGTGGGGTGTGTTGAGTTTGAGTTTGCATTCGTGTCGAGAGCAAGCTATATGACAAGCCAATTAGCAGTCAACCCATTATCGTGATGCTGCGTTATTCCCTAAGAAATCGTACATAAGGGTTATTTTTTCTCAAAAAAGTTACACGATAGAAAATTTCAATCTGCCTAAGGTGTCGAAAACTATTGGTCCAATATTTGTTAAGAAAGTGCATCCACAAAAAAGCACACCTTTATCACTTTTATTGTAACACGCGTGAATATCGCGTTTCTGGATCATATGACTATGATCGGGATCTCCTATTTAGGCCATTTAATCCAAGTACTCAAAAAATTGTGGAACCATGAGTTACTAACCCTTAGGAATGGAAAAAAATGCGGGTTTCGACCCGATCCGACTCGAACCCAAACCACACTGAACCCCAATCTGCCCGACCCGAACCCATTTTTTGTTGTTGCAATTTTTCATTATATCATGACTTGGAAAAACAAAATGTATAAAAAATCAATTTGGGTGGAGTTTAACAAATTCATTATTTTTATTTATCTTTTCCCATGTTTTTTTTACAATTGAAAAAAAAAGAAACTAATGCAATTGAATTCTTTCCATAAAAAGTACTCCATAAAATATACATAATTTAGTCATAATTAGCCATGATTTAGCCATAATTAGCTCATATTAAGAATTTGACATGCTACCATTCAATTTGTCCCACGAAACTTCACAGACTTCACTTAAAGTAGAATTAAAAATTCTGAAAAGGAAACATTAACAATTCAGGTTTGTTTAGCCACAGCTATGTACCGTTTTTCCCAAAAAACTTGTAAGTTTGTAACCAAACAACCAGTACAACTACAAGCACTATTCACATTTTCGCAGCCACAATGAAATAAATAAATTGTGAAGACTATGATAACATTTCCTTCTTGACTGTTTTAACATCCGAAAAGTACCAAATTCCAGAAAAAATAAATTCCAGATAACATTTCCTTAAATTGCAGGATTACGATGGTATTATTCAAGTGACAATCGAGTTGGATCCAACAGACTACTTAGATTTTAATCAAAAAGTAATCATAGCTCACAAATTAGAGTTAACAAAACACAAAATATTGCGGGCTTTCCGAGTATTCTTCCGTCTGTTCTCCCCTTGTTTTCTCATCCGATCATCTCAATATATTTATGATAGGCTCCGGTACTCCCACTACTGACAAAATCAATTTATTCCGCTACTTTCTGCTTCCATTTCTTCGATAGGCTCATCTTCTTCATCATCCTTTTGGAAGATACTTAGCATCAATACTCGAATCCGTATCTAAAAAAAGTTACAACAAATTCAGTTTTTTGACAAATTAAATAAGTGACAACATCAAATTAAAATATTGAAAATTTGAAACATATGAACTTTAAATTGTTACATCATTTATCACAATCTGCCACCAATTCCCTTTTATATTTGTCACAAAATACAACTACAAATCAAATAAGCTGGTTTACTTGCAAAAAAGATATCTTACTTTAAACTTCAATTTTTCCTTGCCAGAAACAATAAATACCTAAAGTTTTAAAACTAGCTAACGAAAGCATGGTAACTTAAAAGAAAAAATATAAAACTTCAGCTTATAAGTTACAAGTTACAACCTAACAATCCTAAAGTGGACTAATCACCTGTTAAGTTTAAAAGAGACCCAATCCAACTGCGTACACACACTTAGATACATGAATAGTAAAGGGAAAGGAAAGAGCGAAAGGTAGAATAACGTTAATCCACCAAGTTTTCTTTTATTTTTATCACAAAATACAACATCAAGTACCAAAATTCTATCTTTCCCAGAAATACAAGCTAAACATTAAAGAATAGAAAAGGGCCTGCAATGTAACATCTTTTTCTCGACTGTCTAAACGAAGATAAAACTCCAGTTCAAAAGGAACCATTTAGAAAATAAAACTAGAAATATTTCTTAGAAAATAAAAAAGTTTTTTTTTACCTTGTAAGCCGTTGAGCACACATCAAAGCTTGTAACGTGGTGGGATGTAGTCTACTCCGATGAGAAATCAACATACCGCTCGTAGTAAAAGTAGACTCGGAAGCGACCGTAGATATTTGTAAGGTGTTGGTTAATAACCCTAGAGGTTATTTTTATTAATAACCAACACCTATGAACTAGGGTTGAATCGGGTCGGGTCCCGACCCGAAACGCTCATACCCGAATCCCGACAAGTTTCGGAAAGTGATTTTTCTCCCGATCTCGACCCGAAATATGTCGGGTCCCGACGTTTCGGGTACGTACCCGACGGGTCATGATTGGGTAATCTCGAAAATATTTAAGATTCGAAAACGCGAAAAAAAAATGCACTAAAAATTTGTTTTTTTATAAAACAAACTAATATAAAGCTCACAAAACTACAACATTTGAATATAAATATTACAATAAAAATAAACTTAACACAAATGATGTTTTTATCTCAAATTTTTAATCTTATGGATTAAATTTAAATAAAAACTTATGCTAAATCTGTTTAGTAAACAATAGCAAAAGATAAGATTTATTTTAAATTAGTTTTATAACCTCATTTTACATATAATATTCATAAATATTTCCCTTAAACCTAAGTTACTAAAAAAATATCTCAAAAGTTAAGATTAATACATGAGACCATATAATATATAAAAAAAAATCAATTTCGGGTCGAGATCGGGTACCCGATGGGAATCAAACACTACACCCGATCCCAAAAGTTTCGGGTCAGAAAAATACCTGACAAGGCCGGGTCGGGATTTTTTCGGGTCAGGAATGAGTCGGGTTTTGATCCGGGATCGGATCGGGAAGCGGGATTTTTTCCCACCCCTAGTATGAACTTAAGTTTTTTTGGCATTTCTAGATTATGTTACATTTTATGAAAAATAGTATTTGATTATTAAAAGGTAAAAAATATATTTAATTTATTGTACCACGAATGATTAACAATTTAACTATTCGAGTCTATTTTTAACAATTGAGCTACTAATCTACAAATTCTATCACAATTGAGGATCTAATGTTAAACAAAATGACGGAATTGCACTCACGTTCTCTCATCTATCACATAGTGAGTGCAATTCTGTTAACATTTGTCAAAAATATATAATTAAATGTGAGATACTGTAATTTTATCGATTTATGCTATGAGACCCTTAATTGTTATAAGTATATCAATTGTTAAAAGTGATATTACAATATCTGATTTGTTGATCACTAGTAATACTAACATACATTACGCTAGTCGCTTAACGATTTTTTTTCCCGTTATTTAAAATATATTTTATGAATTAAAGAGTTGAACAATTAAGTCGGTATTCTGTATTTTTATGAAAGTGGGTCCTTAAAAAAGGTAATACTAATAAGTAAGAAAAAAGAAAGTTTGATGACCATAGGATATTTTACACATAAGTCTAACCTAATATTTTTTGGACGCTTTTTTAAATTTATCAGAACAAATTCATTCAATGCATAAAATAAACCCACAAATATTACAAAATTTAAACCATCTTAAAATAAACTAAAATAGTGTATTTCACATTAAACAAAATGGACCATCAAGGGAAACCGACATCGATTCGAGAAGAAAATAAAACTTTCCTTTTTAGGCCTATTTAATCATCATCGTCGACGTCTAATCTATCCGAGTGACATGGCTACGAGACACACTGATTAGATCGACATGTATATACAACTCCACTTACGTATTAAAATATACATGTAAATGAGAGATTATCGTAAATAATAAGCCGTGACCAACAAATCAATTAAGTGTCGGCTCAAAGGTCACCGACATCTTAATTCGGCCAAAAAATTTCATCCTTGCACCTTTATAACTTTATAAGACAAAAAAATACTGTTTCATAACAAACTATCAACTAATATCACCCAAAAATGAAAGAAAAAGAAGCGATAACGTCGTGGAAAATGAAAATCGCGCTCGTTAGGAGGAAAATAAATAGAATCCCGCCAAATTCATTCCACTCCTCTCCTACACCGGCTATCACCGGTCACACACACTAACAACAAACCTCCACCCTGTCTCTCATAACCACCGGCTATAACGGGTCACACACATTTATACCCAATCTCTCTCTTTCTCACCAATTGATTTTTGGCAACCCACTCAGTTTCAAAACCCAGCGGGAGGAGTGACCGTCTTTCGAGCTAATTAATTATTCACTAATTATATAACTCCTATTACTAAAACAAAAGACATACATACATATATATATATATATATATATATATATAGAGAGAGAGAGAGAGAGAGGATGAGCGCGGTGAATATAACAAACGTGGCGGTATTGGGGAACCCGGCACCATTTGTGAGCCCTTTTCAGTTCGAGATCTCTTACGAGTGCTTGGTTTCTCTCAAAGACGGTATAATTTTCTCTTTATACTTTTGATTTTTTTTTTTTTTTTTAACTTTTTTATTCTGTTTTGAGTTTGATTTTTTTGGTGCTAGGGTTTTCTAGATCGGATTGTAGGTGGGGTATACTTTTAATTATGTTGATTTTGATTATAATGCTTTCTAATTTGGGTTTTGTGTGTTTGACTTTGAGATTGAATTATTTCGGTGCTAGGGTTTTGAAAATTGGATTCTAGGTTAACTTTAGCTTGGGGAAAGTCCACAACTTTCAAAAATTAATTGGCAAATAGTCCAGTTGTTTTGAGAAATTAACAAAAGGGTCTCGATTGAGTGTTATCATTTCTGTCTTTCTTTTTTTACTTTTGATTTGATAATTTTTAAAGTTTTTGTTTCTGGTTTGAGTTTGATTGTTTTAGTGCTAGGGCTTTTTAGATCGGATTGTAGGTGGGGTATACATTTAATTAAGATAATTTTAATTATAATGCTTTCTGATTTGAGTTTTGTGTATTTGAATTATTTAAGTGCTAGGGTTTTGATTCTAGGTTAACCTTAGCTTGGGGATAGTCCAGATTTCTGTGTGTTTGAAATATTTCAGTACAACACTTCTAATTTGATGATTTTGTAAGTGTCTGCTTATGTCTTTAATTTGAATTGTTTTGTGCTAGGGTTTTGTTGATCGGATTGTAAGTTAGGTTTCGCTTGGGTATACTTTTAATTATGTTAATTTTAATTATAATTCTTTCTAATTTGTTTTTGTGTGTTTTAATTATTTCGGTGCTTGGGTTTTGATTCTAGGTTAACCTTAGCTTGGGGATAGTCCAGATTTCTGTGTGTTTGAAATATTTCAGTACAACACTTCTAATTTGATGATTTTGTAAGTGTCTGCTTATGTCTTTAATTTGAATTGTTTTGTGCTAGGGTTTTGTTGATCGGATTGTAAGTTAGGTTTCGCTTGGGTATACTTTTAATTATGTTAATTTTAATTATAATTCTTTCTAATTTGTTTTTGTGTGTTTTAATTATTTCGGTGCTTGGGTTTTGATTCTAGGTTAACCTTAGCTTAGGGGATAGCCTCGGCTTGGGATATACTTTCAATTGTGTTAATTTTGATTATGATGCTTTTTAATTTGATTTTGTGTGTTTGATTTTGAGTTTGGATTATTTCGGTGCTAGGGTTTTGATTCTAGGTTAACCTTAGCTTGGGGAAAGTGCAGATTTCACATATTAATTGGCAAATAGTCCAGTTGTTTGGAGAAATTAACAAAAGGGTCTCGATTTTTTGCATAGTAGGAGTCAGTCCACATCATTCACAAGATTAAGGGGAATAGAGTTTGTGAATCGAATTTAAGGTTAGCTCGGTCAGTGGCGGAGCCAGAGGCTTTTGTTAGCGGGGGCACAATCGAAATAGATATATACACAAATAAATGCTAACTATTAAGGTTTGTGTTAAAACAACATGCTTAAGGAAAAAATCAAAACACACTTATTAGACACGGAACATATTGCTCTACCAGTACAACAAATGTATTGAAGTTATTATTGCACATTCCAACACAAAATGTAAAATGAAACCCAATAGATGGGATAAGTTTGGGAAGAAAGGAAAAAAAACTTTCATAGTCATTTCCACTGACACGTTATGTGCACGAATAATAGTAGTATAGTACCATCAAGCATTAGTTACTTAATAAATCAAACTTTTATAGTATAACATAAAGTTACAATTGTAACTATCGAAATCAAAGAAAAAACTCAAAAACAATATCTGGGGAAAACCATGATATTTGCTCAACACTGGTAGTTTTAAATATTGGTTTCTCTTTGTGAATGGATAACTCCTTCAAACACACAACCACTTTTCGCTGTTTCAAACTTTCAATACCCCATTTTTTCTCTCTCTATACATAATATAGATAAATGTTTAAATCTGTCAATAGTTGTTAACCTTAGGGGTATATTAGTAAACTAACACCCAAAACTCAGAGGGGTCCAGTGACCTCACTGTCCCCTCTTTAGCTTCGCCTATGAGTTCGGTGAAAGTCCAGAATTGTCAAATTAATTGGCAAATAGTCTAGTTGTTTTGAGAAATTAACAAAATGGTCTCGATTTTTTGCGAAGTAGGAGTATGTTTAAGATTTAGTCCATATCATTCCCAAGAATAGGGGAAACTTTATTATACTACTCACGTAATTTTGAGTCTCAGGTTTCGTGTGTCTGGTCTTGAGTTTGAATTTTGCTAGGGTTTTATAATTGGATTCTTGGTTAACCTAGCTTGGGGATGGTCCATATTTTACTAATTTATTAGCAAATAGTCTAATTGCTTTGCAAAGTTAACAAAAGTGTCTCAGTTTCGCAAAAATTTATTAGGGTTTAGTCCACAGCATTCAAAAAGTTAAATAAAATGGCGTATGATTATTCAAAGATAATTTGGGTTCTTCAATTATTTTACATGTACTTTTATTTCTTTGTAAGTTTATAGCTTTGTGTTTGGTGCTAGGGTTTTCTAAATTGCATTCTAGCTCCATCTCGTTGTTAGTCCAGATTTTCTGTAAATTGAATTCTAAGTTGACTCTTAACTTAGGGATAGTCCAGATTTCACAAACTAATTTGTAAATATTCTAGTTGTTATGTCCACAACACTAGAAAAATAATGGAAAAGGACTTGTGATTAGTCAAAGTCGGTATCGTTTCTTTATATATGGAAGTGTCTGGTTCTTTGTTTGATATTGAATGTGAAATTTTTGGTGCTACGGTTTTGTAAATTGCACATCTAAGGTAAAATAACTTGGAGATAGTCTAATTTCAGAAACTACTTGGCAAATTGGCTAGTTCTTTAGCAAAGTTAATGGAAGGCTTCAATTTTTTGCAAAAATTACGTAAGGTTTAGTCCACAGCTTAGAAATTTAAATGAAAATGACTCGGCCTCTTCCAATCCCTGCCTCTGTCAAGTGGATGTTGGAAAATGCCTTAATTTGTACATGTCTTCCTTTCTTTCGATTTGTACCTTTTAAAAGCCCCCCTGTGGTCCTAGTATGTTGACTCATAATTAGTTATGAATTTGGTTGAATTTGGCTCTAGGGCAATGTGAATTTGAGATTTGTTGTATGACTTAGATTTTTAAGGTTTTTACCGGAAGTCCTATATTTAATGATTTTCAGTCATGAGATTGATTTTTAATTTAGTGCTAGGTTTTATAAATTAATTAGAAATATTTGGGAAGCTTATTTGCTTCTAATTCACCTATTTGGTGGGCTTCTGTGGTTTTTGATGCTTCAATACCATGTATCTAATGTGTACCTTTTATATTTTAACAGCTTTGTTTTGATGCTTTGTTGTGTTGTTCGGGCTAGAAATTGTTGCCATGTAAAATTTACCTGGTATCGTCTTCAATCAACAATCTTATGAAAACTGAAGAGTGTTAAGTTTTTCGTTGAATATTGATGCATCTTGTGTTTCTGTGTATTGTGAAGTTACTAGTGGACTTGATATTGTTGAAACTATTCTTTTGTAAGAAAGAGTACCTCATAAACAGGTCATTAAGACTTTTATGGCAAAGAAATCAGAGGTTAGCCTAGGCAAATGCAATGTTATACACCAGTACTTGTGAGATTTCCTTACTTGTCCAAGTACCTGATTAAGGACCCGGTTCTTAATTTTGTCCAGAGCTTGTTAGTAATCAGATATTCATACAGGCCTAAGTCTAGGTGCTCTCATCCATGCTTGGTCATATTTTTTTAATGATGACCCTTTGCCAAACTCATTTTGTCAATATGTATGTAGAATACTGTGATTCCTAGTGTGTTATATTGTTGAGTGACCATTCGAACCAAACTATTAAACAAGTTACTACCTCTGTTCCATATTGAGTATCCACTTGGGAAATCCCCCATTTTAGAGGACATCCTGATCACCCTATTTTAATACCTACTTTTCACACTTGCCCTTTTCATCTATATACATTTCTTAACAAAGTTAGGGCTAGGGGAAAACTGGAATTACTAACTTATTTTTTTTTTATATTTTAGGAAAGTGGGAACTTAATATGAAACATGATCAACATCCCTAATAGGAACCGTACCGTGGACACTAAATATGGTGGCAAAACATATTTGCAAAATTTTCATATTGCAAAAGATGCTAGGTGTTCACACCAACTTATGATGATCCTACTTCTAAAAATCATGGTGTGTTTGCTCTTTATAATTGTTCTTATCATCAAAATACTGAAATGTAGTCATAATTGTTCTTATACTGAATTGGTCCATTTTAGGAGGTGACAATTTATTCCTGGATGCTTGAACTGAGAGATGTTGCGTGATATGTTTAAGTGGTAGGACACTCTCAACAGGGGAAAAAACAAGTGCTGAGGCAACTATGTACATGCTCTGATTATACTTAGCCATGATGTTTTGTTATCAAAACCCTCTTTTCATTTGAAATAGTTAGAAGCTTCAAAATTTATTATAGTGTTGGCATAGAGCAGAGATTGTAAACTCTTCTTTTGAATTTCAAAACAATTTGTTTGCTCCAGTATTTCGTTGGTGCCATGCTTTAGATGCCTTTTTCTTCAACCTTAGTATGGATTTTTTTTTATTTGTCTCTTCTTGTTCAAGTACCATAAGAAAAGCAATATGGCTCAAGCTGACTAGGTCCAGTTGGGTCAATTCACCAAGACTACTGGTGTCTGGCTCCCTCTTCCTGTTGCCATTGTCTTTACTAGTTTTCATATTGAGAATATACGCTGTTCATTTCATGTCATTTACATTAAGTTCAAATTTGTCTCTTCAGACCAAGGAAATAACTTTTCTAGATCCTGGAAACTTGGGAGTTTATCAAAGGGGTCGAAATAAATCTCCAATTTTAGTTCAGATAATTATTTTTCTTCTTCTCTTTTAGATTTCAGACCAACAGAAGTTTCATATTATAGGCACAACACAACCTTTTTCTCAGCCCATGTTTCATCATGCCCTTCAACTTTGTGATGGGAGACTATTGATGATTTTGTAATATTATCTGTGCCGTTTCTCCCATATCTGATTGTATCTATGCCCGCTACAGATTTGGAATGGAAGCTGATTTATGTTGGATCTGCTGAAGATGAGACTTATGATCAGCTTTTGGAGAGTGTGCTAGTTGGTCCTGTTAATGTTGGAAACTACCGATTTGTCTTTGAGGTAAACCAACATGACCCTTTTATTAGTTTCTTCTGTTAAGACCTAGGGGTACTCTTCTTTGCTTTTGTATTTGGAATTTTTGGTAATTGTATTTCGTGAAGAAGTTTGGGTGTTACCGTGTAATATTACTTACAATACATGGAACGACAAGTTAGGTCTGGTTGGTATTGTTTTTTTAATTAAAACCCGATGTGTACTCTTTGGTGAATACAAATTGCCGATTGCCTAAGTTCTTAAATGCCTTGAAGCTTGTTTGTTTCAGTTTTTAGCAAATAAGCTGTGTTTTCTCGAGGTTCAAAAAAATCTTGGTTCATCTAGCTTGAAGCTTCTTGTTCTTCTGGGGTAGAAACCAGAAAAGCTTAGTATTCATCTGAACAACCAATTACGGATCAGCTTTAAGCAAAAAATACTAGCCTAATCTGCAACCAAAGTAGGCCTTGTTTGGATATACTCTCATAGTCTCATTTCCGGATTGTTTCTTGTCTTAGGCTGTTTTGTTCTTCTAATTGCAGGCTGATCCTCCAGATCCATCAAAAATCGGGGAAGCGGATATTATTGGTGTGACAGTTTTGCTACTGACATGTTCTTATCTGAACCAAGAGTTTATCCGTGTAGGATATTATGTGAACAACGATTACGAAGATGAACAGCTCAGAGAAGAACCGCCTCAAAAGGTGTTGGTAGATAAGGTCCAGAGAAATATATTGGCTGATAAACCTCGAGTCACAAAGTTTCCCATTAATTTCCATCCGGAGAATGATGAACAAGGACAGGAACCCCCTGCTATTCCCGGACAAGAACCCCCTACTATTCCCGATACCGCCCCTGAAATAATCGAAGACAACGAAAAGCCACCACCTCCCTCGCCTGCTCAAACTTTGGATGCTTAGTTTAAGTTTTACAATTAGATTTTGCGCGTGTTTGGTGAAATTTGAGTGTCGTTTTAGAAATTTCGGATTATGATTGGGAATTAAGAATCATCAATGACGAATGTTGCGACTGATGTCAAGTTAACTATTTTGTTACTCTATTAGTCATTGTTAAATTCTAATCTATCATGATCTTGGATATCGTTACTGGTTTTTGGAAATAGTATATCTATTTTGCTTCTTAGTTTGACGACGCTCTTATTGCGGATGTTTAGTTCACAGTGATTATGCTTTGCTACCTTAGTTTTAGGCTTTTGCTTAGTCTAGAGTCATGTTTTGGAGGTGGTTGTACTAGTTATGTTTGTTTTTGGTTTCAAATTGTCACCAAACCCATGTTGAGTGAACTAATCCGTTTACTTAAAAGTTGCCAATAATGAGAATGATATTACTCCAAACCCGACTTTATTTATTAGAACAACCCTGATTTATGGTTCCTAATTAGGACTAGACTTTAGACCTTTTTTTGTTGTAAGATTTGTAGTACATATTTAGTCCAACATAGATTATGTAACGATCGTAAGATGATGTAGTGTAAACTACATTATCTCACATCGGTAGTGTAAGCTACATTTGTGTTGTATATAACTCTATAGGCACCCTCTTTTATATATAACCGGTTTTACAGGGTGAGTTCTATATATGGGGATTACCATTGGACAATGAAAGAGTGAGGAATGAGATAGTCCGTACTCCATAGTTTTACTCCGGATATGTGTTTGCTTCGAACTTTTAAAAACGAAACTCTAGACTTACAAATGCATAAAATACGAGTATAGCTAGCTGAAGTAAAGTTAAGAATTTAGCCATATAATGGGGAACAAAATTGAAGCCAAGCAATGATTCTAGCCGGTATACATTTTTATATTGTGAAAATCACTCCAGAAATCTACATTCAAACTTCTTATCAATTTAATTTCACATGTAATTCGGGACATTACATAATTATATGTATTAAAAATTATTATTCCCGTTCGTGTGAACAAAAAATGTTGCAAAACTAAGAAGATAAAAAGAAAAAAGATATAATTTAATTATTTTTGTGCAAAGAAAAGAAATTACAACATATAAACTCTTTCTAAATAAAAGTACAAATAAATCGAAATTCACCTTTTCTATAGCGTTTACGGATAAAAGATGAACTGCAATTGGTTGATCCTATTAAAATATACTACTTTTTTCAAAAAAGGTATGGAAGCTCTAAAGACTTATTAATCTTTCCTCAACCTCAAAGAGTCACACAAAATTATTAGCTTAAAAGCTTCAAACCAATCAAGCCCCTAAAACAAACACAAGGAGCCCTAAAACAGTAATGATTTCAACTCTACTATAAACTAATCAAAACAGTCACACAATTTTCCCGCCAATTCTCTCTTTCTCTCTCTCTCTAGAATGGAGAAGAGACTCAGTCCCCGGAAGCGACCTCCGATGTCGCCGATCTCCGATCAAAAATCACATCCGACGTACTCCGGCCGACGTACTCCGGCGAGTGACTATACCGAGCAAGTATATATAACTCCCTACCTTCTCATAATGAAACTGCTCTTTTTTTTTGTTTTTGTGAAGATATTATTAAATGAACTAAATATTGGTTAGTCTAATTCATAATGAAACTGTTCTTTATGCTTTTTATCTGTGTGTAAAAATCATTAAATGGTTAAATATTGCGTAATCTAAAATCATTATAGTAGATAGATAGATAGTTGATATTTAGGTCTTGTTTTTGCAACTTTTGAGGTTGGATCATTTGGTTGATTGGCTTAAAATCTGAGCTTTTTTTTATTCAACCTAACAAAATTAAGCTAATTTGTTCAACAGCTCTAATTAAACAGTCGTTTAGTGTCTTCATATTCTTCACATAATTATTTATTTGTCACGTGTTTGATAAAATGTCTTTAAGAGATGCTAGCTAAGATTAGTTAGATAAACACTACAAAAATAATTGGGAATATTGAAAATAAATTCTTGTGGTATAGATAATGGCTCTTTCACATTAATGTTTGTGTGAAATTCTGTTTGAAAGATGATGTTTTGCATTGAAAGATGATGTTTTGCATTGAAAGTTGATGTAGTTTCTTGTTCTTTATTTTATTGCTCCATCTCTTAGTATATGCTTGATTTTACGTTAGGTATACGCGTGAGATGTATTTGCACCAGTGAATGGTTTCTTGTTGTCTTAATAGTATTCGAGCTGATATTTGTTGGGTTTTTAGGCTGTAATCCTAATATGTGTTTGGCCAAGGAATTTCTTAACTGTCGTCTGGAGAATTTGTGGAGATGAAGTGTTCTGTTTTTTTTTTTAACAAAGAGCTTGATTTACATCATATCTCCCTTCTAAGTACCATTGAAAGAGCATTTGGCGTCTTAAAAATCATTCCCAAAGTAGCAATAAGATCCGAGACTTTTATTTGATGCTGATACTCGAGCAGTACTGTTTTGGCTGGGTCCTTATAATATACTTATAGAACAGGTTGACAAAGTTATTGCGTGTGCACAAGTACCAAATAGTCTTAGCTGCCCTATCGGGATGGAGAAGATTAAGAGATCTTAAAACAACCCAAATGTAGAGAGATTTCATTTATCGATTCTAATACATGAAATGAGCTTCTAATTTGGAGTATCTAAAGATAGATGTTTGACTTGAAGAACTGTAAGTAAAGTAATCAATTTGGAATAGTTTGCTTAAATTGAACCTTTGAGGAGTTATAATCTTTTTACATTTTCATGGAAAAGTTGTGAGGCTTCTATTAGGTATTCGTGTTAGTCGATGCCCTATCGGGATGCATCGACATATTGACTTAAGTAGTTCAGTTAAAATCTTCCATTGCCCTTCTTCAGCTTCCTGAATGGTTTAGCTTTTTGTTGTTTTGATACACCTGGAAAGGTGATGTTGATAAGACTTTTTAATATTTTGCTATGAAGTTCTACGAGATGATAGATATATATTTAAAATTTTTCTTTCTCTAGTAAAGTTTCTGGACAAATGTGTATTGTCTGACTTGACTCGTTTTTTGTTGAAAAATGTTATCTGTTTTGGGATGAGTTTTATCTATGTGTACAAAAAGTCTAATTTTATTACATCTATTTGATATATATTTTAAGTAAATGAAATATATCTTATTAGAATTATATAAATTTTAATATTTTAAAAGCGATTCATTTCCACATTGGATTCTAAAAGCATCATAAATTCCCTAATTTCTCCGAAGTACGGTACCAAACCTAAAAAATGAACTCAAGTTATTTCATTTTTTTATGAGTTTTCTTTGGCGTCCAAATTTAAAATAGGAAAAAGTTATATTTCTTTCCCCTTTCTCTTTCTTTCTTTTTCCTGAGTGTATTATGACTTACAGGGTCTTAGCAAATCTAAGATGGGAAGAGAAAATCAAGCAGGAGAAGCCCTAATCCTTCTTAGGAGTCGAATCTGTAACCCTAAGTTCGTCTTTGCGCCTTTCACTCAACCCGCAGACGGAAATTTCAGGTCCATTTGCAGTTATCCTTGTTCGGTAACCACATAAAATACCCAATTTCTCTATAGTTACTTTTTCTATTATCTCCATCAACCCAAACATGGATTTTAATAAGAGCTGTCCCACACAAATGTTATTATCGGCTGATTTGATTGCATTCGGTTTTATTTCTGGAGATGAATAAATATTTTAATTTGGCAGCATGTGAAAAAGTCATAATTTTCTAGTATCGATGTTGTGAAATAAGTTGACTGCCATTGTGGTTTAAAATGAGTTCACATATTCTTTTAATTCTTTTTTTTTTAAATTATAAGATTCTTGGACCATTTTCTCGTTATCCATGTTTTAAAACGTGTACCTTTTCTGAATCAACAACGTAAATACTGGGTTTCCTGGATGACGTGAATCTGGGCAAAATATTTTTTTTCATGAATGAGATTTATAGATTCTAATGATCTCTTAGTGGACCTGTTTTCGTCTCAATTTTCAGCAAGCTTAAGTTCATAATATCAAGTTCAATAACTGAGGCATGCAACAACTCAGTTCTGCTTCTCGGTCCCCGTGGATGTGGACAAACAGCAGTAAGTTGATATTTTCATTAACTTGTGTTAGGAGGGAAAAACTACTGTTCTAATTTTATTTTATTTCATGTTTCCAATATTCGATGAACTATTTGCTTGTATAAATTTGCGGTTTTTTATTTTAGATTCTTGAGCTTGTCCTTGAAGACCTGTTGAATGAATATCCAGATATGTTAACAGTGGTATGCTTTACGTAGCAATGCATATTGTTTCGTTTGCTGACCCATCATATTTTATAATCTGCATAACTACATTTCCACTTCTTGACAACGTTTGGTAATATAAAAACCGAATTACAGAAGAAAGAAATTGTCCTTTCCCAGTATAAGCTTAGTAGGACAGACTTATACTAAAGACTCCGACTTTGATAGAAGAAAACAATTTCCAAGACATCAAAAACGTCAACTGTTTCATTATAATTTTGTGTTAAAGGTGTGAGTTGCTGGCCGATGGACATTGTCTAAATAAATGCAAGTATCCCGTTTCTTTCATGATTTGTTAATTCATTATTTCGAGAAAATGATAGAACTGATCATTTCTTTCTGAATGACATATCTATGTATCACACTTTACTGTTTGCAAGGATGTATATCAGTACTCTCGCTTATAGCTTTGTTTTTCCTGTTTCTCGATTTCAGATAAAATTGAATGGGCTTTTACACAGTGATGACAATTGTGCCCTCAAGGTTTAGTTTTTTTTTATATGGCTCTGGTTCTCCAATTGCATGTCCTGCTTTGCTTATTTCCACATCTCTCTGTGTATTTGAGTATAATAAAATTAAAATTTCATGTTATCAATATTTCTTTACCATTAAAAAAATTATATCAGCTGGTGTGAATACTTGCCCCCAAAACTGACAACAAATACTGAACTTTCATATGTTGACTCTTCTACTCCTCCATTAACCTTTTTTGTTTGATGTGACATCAACATCAGGAAATATCTAGGCAATTATGTGAAGAACATCAATTACTGTTCTCAAAGATGGTAATGGGACCAATTCTTATTTCAAATGTACGATGCATTTTAAATTTCTTTAATCCCAGGACTTATGCTCTCAAGTAATTTTCTGCAGGCTTCTTTCGATGACAACTCTGAGTTCATGATAGCCATGTTAAGGTACAGTGTCGTTGTGTTTTTGGACTTTTTCTCTTACATTGACGTATACTCTATGTTTTTATTGTCACCATTTAATGGTAATTTAGAGTGCGTTACCCATACTTTTTTGTGTTGCTAGGGAGTGTGGATTAGCACACAAAACAGTGATATTTGTGCTAGACGAGTTTGACCTCTTTGCACAGGTATGTCTTTCATTTCTTCTTATTTATTGTACCTATTTGCTAAAATATTTTAAAGATAAGATTTTTTTCTTTATAATTTCTCCATCCACTTTTATCATTTGATGTTCTGAGTGTAGTTCATTGATGCTTTGAATGGAGTTCATGCTTCCTTATATTCTTTACTAACACTCATGTACTATGCTTTCTGTTGTGGTATCTTATAGTTTATTCTTCGTTTGTGACTTTCAGGGAAAACAGCGACTGCTATACAGCCTATTAGATGCAATGCAATCTGTATCTTCACAAGCTGTGGTGATTGGAGTTAGTTGCCGACTGGTAAGTTTATTTGACATTAACTCTTAATTCTGTAACGTACCCGACGAGAATATGGACTTGATAGTTCAGATAAAAAGGTACGGGAGTGCAAGAGAAGAGAGGGCAGCTACTCACTTGAATAATAATGGGGACCATTATACAATTTATGGATAGCTCTAAATAAGAGTATAAATAGACAAATAAGAAACAATTAGGGGGAAAAAGTAATAACTACTGTCTCTTTTCTTTTCCTAATTTCTAGTTTACTTATTTTACTTTTATTTTCTTTTGTAATTTAAGCTTTTGTGTCTTCATTCCAAATTTAGCTTTTTCCTGTAATCCTTTTATAGCTGTGTTGGTTTGTGATCAGAAAATCTGTCCCAAAAACAGCTTATAGTGTTTGGTTTTTATTTAATTTTAATGCGCTTATTGAGATGGAATCGGGGTTCGTTAGAATGTTAAATATAAACAAGAAAACTTAAAATATTACAGGAAGTGTATTTTTGACCCGGGGATATAAGACCACATTCCATGTTTGCAAGGTGCTTACCAAGCAGCTCCTCTAATGGCAACTCAACATGGATATTTTGATCCACCACATCGTATATGCAAGGTCATGTAGAGAATTATAGAGGGTAGTCAATTTACAGGATAATATGAAGTTGTAGTTGAATCATGGCAGTGGGAGAGAGCAAGTTGATACTTATAAGAAGTGTGAGCTTAAACTTTGTGATACTGAAGCAACTTGTTTTGTCAATAAGGAGGAACGTTATATCATTAAGAATGAAGTTCTTGATGCATGGATTATATGCTCTCGGGAACACAATCGAGTATATACAGATCTTGGAACTTTTGCAACTTGTCTCGTTAAATACTCCTGCAACTGGTTGATAACTTGATTTGCTACTATTCATCTATAAACTCAAAATTCATACTAAGATCATCAATGGCAGACTTTGCTATACTTAATATCATCTTGATTCTTGAGGGCAAGGTGAGTTTTAAAGAGAGTGGAAATGTAATGTACCCGACAAGAGCATGGACTAGATTGTTTAGATAAAAAGGTGCGGGAGTGCAAGAAAAGAGGGTGCAGCTGCTCACTTAAATAATCACGGCGACCATTACGCAATTTATGGATAGTTCTAAATAGGAATGTAAATTGACAGATAAGAAACAATTAGGGGAGAAAAAGTAAATCTATTGTGTATTTCCTTTTTCTAATTTCCATTTTACTTAATTTTCTTTTATCTTCTTTAGTAGCTTTTGTATATTCATTTCAAATCTAGCTTTTTCCTGTACTCCTTTTATAATTCTGTTGGTTTATAATCAGAAAATCCTTCCCAAAAATAGCATATAGTGTTTGGTTTCTCTTTATTTTTGCTGCGCTTATTGAGACGGAATCCTTATATAGTTAATATAGATGTAATGGCCTGTATTTATAAAAAGCTTGTGTTAGAATGTGAATATTCTACGTGTGCAAACTGCAAGGACCAATTTGTTATTAGTTTATAACTGTGAGATAACTTTGTAAAGTCTGGCTATATTCCACACAGGATGCTGATCAGCTCTTAGAAAAACGAGTACGATCTCGTTTTTCACACAGGAAATTGCTTTTTCTTCCTCTTTCAAAAGAAGATTATCAGAGGTGAGATATTCGTTTTATGCATTTATATCCATGCTGTTACAAGTCTTACGTTTAGAGTTGTGTATATATGTAGTTATGTACAAATATTATAAACATGCTCGCCATGCAGATTGTTACAGCACATCTTAGTATTGCCTTCAGATTCAAGCCTTTCTCATGACTATGCCACCGAATTTAATACTAAGGTTCTTGTATCCTTTTGGTTTGTGCATTGCAATGGTATTTTAGCTTTATGTTGTTGTTTTTCAGTTTCAGTTACACTACATTTGGTGCAGTATTCTCCATATACAGAAGTGATGAAAAGACAACCGACTCACATCAATAAATTTTCTTGTGCATGCAAGTTTATTTTGTTACTTTTTCTTCTGGTAAATCTTTGCTCCAAACAATCCATTAAACTTTTATCAGGGAAATCATTGCATCACCGTGCTTCTCTCACGTTGTGCCCCTTATTTCAGTTCCTGTCTAGTAAATTTAGAAACTTATTGTGCGATTTGTAAATTGTTATGTTCTTCATACGTTATACGTGGTTAGAAAGTCCTTGACCTTTATAAGAAATTATTAGCTGATGAGAAATTCAATCAAATTGCTGATGCACTATCAGATTCCGACTCAACATTCAACAATCTCCTGAGATTTCTGTGAGTGATTGCATTTCTTTCATAGAATTTTAACGCAAAATGGTGCACTCTTACTCTCCTTGACCATATGTTGCTTATCATTGTACAACAGATTTTCTGCTTTTTGTCGTATGGACTTGAATTCTGGATTCTTGAAACTTGATAATTTTAAAGCCGCTCTATCTAATATTCAAAGGCAGCCGAAAATGGAAACTTTGAAAGGTATGATTCTCTATTATGTTGATGTGTGAAAGCAGCTTTGTTCTTTCGCTTATCTATCTCCTATCCGTATTTGTCATGTTCCAAAATCTGTACATATATTAGGGTGTGGTTTCTTGAACCAAGATTTGTAACTGGTGCTATGACTTTTCAACTTTCTTGATATATTAATGGTTGATGGACTAGTTTGATGGTTACATTAGTTTGGTCTTTCGCCTCGTGAAAGTGAAAAAGCCACCATTATATCTCGTAATTATTCCATGTTTATTTTTATTGGTGAACAATTTCTTTTAGTTGGTGCATGTTTCTGTCCATATTTTTTTCTGTCATACAGCAAGATGGAAAATTGGAAAAACAACTAAAGTTAAAAACCATGAACCTATCTTTAATTTATGTGTTCCTGCTATATTTGGTATGCTTTTATTATTGCTAATAGAATCTGAATTTATGCGGTCATACTATATTCGGTATGCTTTTATTATCGCCAATAGAACTTACAACTTGACCACGCCAAACCAAAAAAGAGAGTATGATTCCTTAGCTACCAGCCTTGAATTTTTGCCTCAACAAGAAGGTACAGCTCGAGATAAGAAGATCCTGAACATAATTGTGAGAAGCATTGCAAGATATTACTGTATATCATTGGATTTTATGTAAGGTTTGAGACATAGAAGCAAACTACTAGTTCAAAGCTTTGAGAAAATAGCTTAAATTTGTGACTTTTTCCCCTTGATTTGGCAGTTCTTTGGCTCCTTAATATTGTAAAGCTTTATTTGTAAATTCGTACTGAATTTTCTGCCGGTTTGTAGCCGTATTAAGACCATTGAAGTACTGTTCCATGGACCATGATATTTTTATTTTAAATAAGGCTTGGAGCTGTCACAGATAAGAAAATCTACCGAGGTAGCTCAGTTGCTCTGCATGTTTCACTTCCGCACCTCGTTGTTGTATATAACTAAATATATTTTATCTTCTTGTCTGTGCACGCTGTTCTTTTTTCTTTTTGCACTTACTCTTAGTGCTATAATTCTCACAACTTTTGTTCACGTTTATAACTTTGATGAAAGATGACCAAAAGTAGTGCTTGCTTTCTAAGTTAATCGCGCATATTCAGAGCTCAAGAGATGACTATGAAAGTAGAACCATCAATCATAAAGTCATTGCTAAGGATTAATCAGATCTAATGTTACAATTCTTTGAAACAGATTGCTCCGTCTTAGAACTGTTCATTCTGGTTTGTTTGAGGAGGTTAGAAGTCAAAGAGCGAGATTCTTACAACTTCAATTCTTTAATGAAAGGTTGTTTATTTATATTAAACATCTTTCAGAATGTTTAGTTATATATTGTTCTTGTTTTATAGAAATAGGTTTCTCTCTTTGATATGGTGCAAGTGATGCTTTATTGCTTCTCTTTTGTGTTATTCTGGCAGAGTACAAAAACGTACATGAATCATTTCAAACATCAGATTATTACTCATGGAATGTATGCTTACAGGTACATATGGCTCAAATTTCCTTCGGGTTAATTATGCTTTGGTGACCTGTGTTTTGGCCACTTTTAGGATTGGTGACCCAACTTTTAACAATCCTGTTTTAGTGACCTAAATTTATAGTTTGGATTGATTTAGTAACCCACTGTTACATTTTTTGGATGGAAACCGTTTTGAAGTTTCAATTTAGTCCGTATAGTTTAAAAGTTTACGATAAACGCTTAAAAATTATAAAATTTACACACATATAAAAACACTTATACGAAATCTTATAAAACTATCAAATGCAAGTTACAATTTTATATGTAAATTGAAAAAAAAAAAACAAGTTTTGTTAATGCAAATTTAAAAATGATATAAAACTATCAAACAACGTGATACAAATTAATAATTATAAGCTAAATCATTCTTTTTTCTGCTATGTAAGTTCATTAACAAACTTATTAAAGATGTATGAATTTTTTTAGTGATTAGTCTTATGCTAAAATAAAATAAGAGTCTTATTAATTAGATTGTAACCCATACATATTTGGTTTTATTATAACCAAATTTATTTATGTAGGATGATATTAACAAGTTTTCATTTTATTCTATATATTTAATTATACGTGAAGAAATAAAAAAAAAATGATAAATTATTAAAATTGAGTTGTTAGTAAGTATCCTTTCAATTAATTAGCTTTGTAACGATATATTTATATCATCCCAACTAATAGAGTTTATATGGTGTTTGATACTTGCATTCATTTTATTTGCTAGTTGTGCGACTCACTTAAACACATATTTTATATAAGTATATAATTTAAGTTGGCTTATATGAGTGTGTAGTTTTTACAATTTTAAGCGTTTATCGTTAAGTTTTAAACTATATGGACTAAATTGAAACTTCAAAACGGTTTTCATCCAAGAAATGTAACGGCGGGTCACTAAAACAACCAAAACTATAAATTTAGCTCGTTAAAACGGAATTGTTAAAAGTTGGGTCACCAATCCTAAAAGTGGCCAAAACACAGGTCACCAAACCATAATTAACCCTTTCCTTTCTTAATTATATATTTGAGAATCTGGTAGGCCTGCTTTGTTTGTTTTTCGACAAACAGAATGACTATGAAATGTTTTGTACAGATTGGTTCCAGTAACAAGACTGGTTTATCCTGTTCCAACTTTTAAGTAAATAAGTTGCCGCTATTAAGCTCGGATATAAATTATGTTCCATTGACCTTGGAATTGCTTTCTATGCTAGGAAAAGTAGAAGCATCTCAGCTTAAGAAAGTCCGAGTATATAACTCTAATGCAGCCAGCTTATAAGATAAAAGGGGCTAAAAAAAATTGAATTCTGAAGCTGCAACCAGAAAAAAAACAAACTTAGTCATAGTGAACAACACCTTGATTTTAGTGAGAAACCAATATGATGATTTTCCCTGTGGTTATGAGTGTTTGTTACAAATTACAAATAGCCTGATATTTAAAATTTACATTTTAGGCACCTCAACTTAAAATTTAAATGACTGGATCTGACATTTCTGTGTCCAATAGAATTGGCCCTAAAAGTCGTACCGTTTTGCAGGCATTTGAGCACCTTTTAGACCGTGAGTTAATCTCTTTCGCTGACAATAGAGGACATTGTCAATCTATCGAGTTTCGTCCAGTAAAGCTCCTAATCACACACCATGAACTATGTCAAGGACTGAAATCACACAAGTCTTGCCCAGTAAGTTTCTCAAATTAACATATTGCTGCTAGTATAATTTGGTAAATTTTCTTGGACAAACAAGTGAAAACGAACTTCAATTCAGTATAACTAAATAATGTAAATGCATTATGATAGTTTACGAGTGATGTTTGTATCGTGTTTTGTAGATTTCATGATGCTTTTATTTTTATATCCCGTTTAAAGCTTGTTTGCTTGCGGCCTTCGAGATCAGCTTGTTCGTATATTTGCTTCTCGCTGCACTACATTTACTCGGTAAACTGAGATTTCCTTTTTCTTAAGGAGGAAAGGGAAAGAGACACTAAGTTATGAAAACCGAGTTTTTGTTTTAGGCTTAGATAAGTCAACTTCTTTGTTTCAAAGCTACAGCCAGTCGTGCCTTTAATATGCTCCTTTTATGTACCTTGCAATATTTATATAGACAAAGGTTATGCAGTTTTGAAATGTTTGAAAAATTGATGATGGGTTTATTGATTATGTTTTTTTATTGATAGATGATTCTTCAAAAAGTAATTGCTGGGTGAAGATTGAAAAACTATGAAGCAGCACCGACAAGGCGACAAGTATGAAAATCTCAACATGGATTATTCGAGGGGAAATTGTGTACATTTACAAAGTATGCACTATAATCATTTTTTATCGCAGTGGTCCATTTGTACTCATCTTATCGACTCAGAATGTCTGTCAATTATTCCAGAAAATCATAATGTGGAAAAGCATATTTATCAATCTAATCGGAATTACAATAGGCAATACAAAAATATTTGTATCTCTTAGAGTGAATTATAGTTTATGCATAGACCCCAAACATATTTGTCGATTTAGTTTTTAAGACTGCCATAAGGTGTCCAAAAGTTGATAGGAGTGATAGGTAATATGTTATAGTAAAAAAAATTATGTTATTTGTCCTGTCAGTATACTATCACCTGTCTAAGTTGATGGGTGTGTATTAGATGGACAAATACCCTATTAAATAAACTCAATGTCGGGAAAATTTATTTTTTTAAAATGTAAATAAAAATTATGTCATATGTATGTTTTCACCATAATACTTTATTTTAAGTTTTTATTTTGATGATTAATAACCCGCCACTTTTGTCCAAATATGAAGATTATTTTTTATTTATATTTGATAATCAATAACTCTTACTCGCGAGGAACTTTTAGGTAAACCCGTGCTAGCACATGGTATTTCTTATGTTGTGTGGCAAACCAACCATTAGATGACATGTAGAGAAAGTGTACCAATTAAGTTAAAATTCAAAAGTATACCAAAAAAACATAAATGAGCAAGTTTTATAACCAAATAACTTACGTAATTATCATCTCATATGCATGATATACTTTATCAATTTTGTCTTTCAAATATTAATATTAATATAAGTAAAAAGCTACATGTTAGACATTAATTGTGCCACAATATATTTTATATATCATGATATTATAAAAATAAATTGGTTTAGTATTAATTGTATTATATCTTGTAACATATGATGCATTAAATATAATTTATTTAATTAATATTATGTTCCGACAAATAAAATATATTAAAATTATCAATTTTAAAAAAAAAATTCATTAATATTCAACTTTAGGGTAGTCCCAACTTGGGTTACACAATAATTCTTATATTTTATTTCTCAGAAGTTTTCGATTACACAATAAGTGTTTTCTATATAAAAATGTAAATTAAAAGAATTACAGCCTCATGATTTATCCTATAAGATAAATAAAAAAATATTATTTAATAAAACTTAAATTATTATTATTGTTGTAATACAACTATTAGCTAGGTATTTAGTGAGACAGAAGTAGAGAGAGGGGAGAATAGTATCGTCTTTATTAATGAATGAATATGAATGAATGTTAAAGTACAAGACCCCTAACCCTCTTTATATAGATAGAGGGTTAGGGTTAAAAGCCCACTTGGGCCCAATCAGTAAAAGCCCAAGAGTCCAATAATCTTACAACACTTCCCCTTTGGACGTCTTGAATTCTTCGTCTTCATGCAGTCGATCTGAGTCGAGTTCATTCACAGTACTAAACACATAAAGAGCTTAGGGCCGGAAAACCCGGTGTGGGACAAAACCGGTAATTAAGAGAAATTGTGTAGCCGAATGATATATGCCAAAATACTATGTAAGTAACTAACCACAAAAAAGTGTGTCTAATCAAAACCTTGCCAGAGCAAATCCAATGGAAAAATATCTGATCGAAGGAAAAAGAGTGCAACAGTGGTAGTAGTAGGGGATCAACCACAAAACAGGTGCCTCATCAAAACCTTGCCAGAGTAAACCCAGTGAGAAAAAAACTCTGGTCGAAGGACAAAAGAGTACACAGTGGTAAGAAATATACGACAGGATACTCCCCCTGATTTCAGCAATCCTTAGTGAGGTATAACATGGAACGTGTCTCGCTAAAAACCTTGTCAAGGAAAACCCAGTGGGAAAAACATTGTACCGAGGACAAAAAGAGTACACATGCATACAACAGGATGCTCCCCCTCACTTGCACACGACAGGGTGCGAGGATTTCGATTCCGACATAAAATGTCACTCTAAGGTAGCTCAGATAGCCTACGTAGGCCAATTGCCCGTACGTGCTTCTGAAAAGAATGCTTTGGCAGTGACTTGGTGAACAAGTCAGCGTGGTTATTCTCTGAACCAATATGCTTCACTTCAATCTTTTGAAGCGTTTGTTGTTCATGTGTAAAGAACAACTTTGGCGAGATATGCTTAGTGGCATCACCTTTAATGTAACCATGCTTCGCTTGATCAATCACAGCGGTGTTGTCCTCATAAATAACAACTGGTTCATCATGATCGTAAGCTTAGATCACAGGTGCTTCGAATATGGCCAATAACTGCTCGAAGGCAGACACACTCTCTAGTCGCCTCATAGAGCGCGAGTAGCTCAGAGTGGTTAGTCGAAGTGGCCACTAGAGTCTGTTTACGAGACCTCCAGGATATCGCCGTGTTCCCAATGGTAAAGACATAACCAGATTGGGAACGTCCCTTGTGCGGGTCTGATAAGAAACCAGCATCGGCATAGCCTACAAGGGTTGCGTTATTTCGAGGATCAATGGAGCTAGATCCACTCGACGCAAAGGGATAGAATAATCCCATGTCCGTAGTACCTCTAAGGTAACGGAAAATGTCTTTTATGCCAGTCCAGTGGCGGCGTGTTGGCGCGGTGCTGTGTCGAGCTAGACAATTCACAGCAAACGAGATGTCCGGTCTAATACATTGGGCCAAGTACAATAGTGCGCCTATTGCACCCAGATATGAACACTCAGGGCTCAATATCTCTTCATCGTCCTCCTTTGGACGGAAATGGTCCTTATTAATATCTAGAGAGCGGACGACCATGGGAATAGAGGACGGCTTAGCGTCACTATGACTAAAGCGCCTCAACACCTTTTGGGTGTAACTTTCTTGATGGACTAAAATTCCATCTTTACGGTGCTCGATCTGCAGGCCGAGGCAATACCGTGTCTTCCCAAGATCTTTCATCTCGAATTCCTTCTTCAGGATTTCAGCAGTTTCAAACACCTCTTTCGAGGTTCCTATGAGATTCATATCATCTACATAGACTGCGATAATCGTATATCCTGAAGTGGATTTCTTTATGAACACGCATGGGCATAGTTCATTATTAACATATCCCAAGCCGATCAAGTATTCACTTAGACGGTTATACCACATCCGTCCGGATTGTTTCAATCCATATAATGATCGTATCAGTCTAATAGAGAACGTGTTCCGTGACCGGAAACTACTTGATTCAGGCAACTTAAGTCCATCAGGGACTCTCATGTAAATCTCTGTGTCCAGATCCCCGTAGAGATACGCTGTGACCACATCCATGAGCTGCATATTCAGTTTTTCGGAAACTACTAAACTGATTAAGTAGCAGAACGTTATAACGTCCATTACGGGAGAATACGTCTCATCGTAATCAATTCCAGGGCGCTGAGAGAAACCTTGCGCCACAAGGCGAGCTTTGTATCTAACAATCTCATTATTCTCATCACGCTTCCTTACGAAAACCCATTTATGACCAACTGGTCTAACATTGGGCGGTGTTGGAGCGACAGGTCCAAACACCCTTCGTTTCGTTAAGGAATCCAATTCAGCATGGATTGTTTGTTTCCATTGAGGCCAATCCGTTCTTCGCTGACACTCAGCAACGGTACGAGGTTCCATGTCATCATTGTTCATAATGTCAGTGGCCACTGCGTATATGAACACATCATCGATGACAGTCTCGTTTCGCTTCAAAATATCGTCTAAACTAGTATAATCGACAGATATTTCGAGGTTATCGGGATGATTAGGAACTGGTGTTTCATATGGAACACACTCCTCTAATACATCACCGTGATCCTTAATGATCTCATGTGGCAAAACAGATGCGACAGGATTTCTCCTCTTTCGAGGCAGAACATCTTTGGAACCGGACGGCCTTCCTCTTTTTTTCGGAAGGGCGGCGGACTGAACGGCCGACGGCAGCGTCCTTTGCTCGGTGGGTACAACCGGAGCAATGTGTTCAACCGGAACACGGCGTCTCACTGGGACGTCTATCCTTGCAGGCACATTTGCAACAGGTATATGTGATCTCGTGACATTCGCTAGGTCATTAAATGCGTCTGGCATTTGATTTGCAACATTTTGCAGACCTAGGATTCTCATCACTTCCTTATCACTATGTGCAATTGGGGGATCTAGATGAGACATAGTGGGTACATGCCACGTTAATTCACGTCGTTCCTTATCAACGTTAACGTGCATTTCTTCCCCTAACGACGGGAAGAGTGTCTCATCAAAGTCACAATCTGCATGTCTAGCGGTAAAAAGATCGCCTGTCAAGGGCTCTAAATAGCGTATTATGGACGGGGATTCATAACCGACATATATGCCCCGTCGTTTCTGAGGTCCAAATTTGGAACGCTTAGGCGGCTCAATTGGAACATTGACTAAACACCCAAACGCGCGTAAATGTGAGACATCGGGCTCATATCCAGTTACCAACTGGTACGCAGATAGTGGTTGGGTAGCCATGGGCCTCAGACGGACCAACGCAGCAGCATGCAAAATGGCATAGCCTCACACAGAAATAGGAAGTTTGGTGCGCATAACCAAAGTTTTTGCAATCATTTGCAACCGCTTAATGAAAGCTTCTGCAAGGCCGTTTTGGGTATGAACATACGCAACTGGGTGTTCAAGATTAATTCCCAAAGTCATGCAATAGTCATCGAAAGTTTTCGATGTAAACTCCGCGGCATTATCAAGTCTAATAGACTTTATCGGATAATCCGGATGATGAGCCCTCAATTTAATGATCTGGGCTAGGATTTTTGGAAACGCTGCGTTTCTTGTGGACAACAAAGCTACGTGTGACCATCTTGTCGATGCATCAACCAAAACCATGAAATATTTAAATGGTCCGCATGTTGGTTGGATAGGTCCACAAATATCTCCTTGAATTTTTTCAATGAATTGGGAAACCAATTTCGTAGGTTTCACACGAATTGGTTTGAGATTAGTCTTTCCAATCGAGCATGCTTGGCATAGGCTTTTCGGATTAATCACGAAATTCTTTCCTCCAAGAGGATGCCCATGAGATGCGTTCATCGTTCAAAGCATCGTATTTTGACCCGGGTGTCCCAGCCGGTCATGCCATAGCATAAAAGTGCTCTCATCAATCGGCGCTCGCCGAATGATTAGATTGCTTTCAAAGTTTTGGATTGTAGTAACATACAAACCACTTGAAAGACATCTCAACTTCTCCAGAATACGCTTTTGGTCGTATTGAGTGGAGGTAATGTGAAGGTATTCAATACCATTTTCACGAGCAGTTTCAAGATGAAACTTATTTTCTCGGATATCCTTAAAGCTCAACAAGGTACGACTGGACCTCGGAGAATATAAGGCCTCAGATACTTCAACAGGAGTACCATTTGACAACGTGAATTTAGCTTTACCAAAGCCTTCAACAAGGGTCGACGGGCCCGAAATTGTTGTCACTGAGGTTACTTTAGGCGTAAAGTTGATAAAAAACCATTTATCTTTTAAGATAGTGTGTGTAGTGCCACTATCAACCAGACAATCAACTGCCCCACAATACATGCCTAAAAGTAAAATAATTTAAAGTCGGTCACACGAATAAAAAGAATTGCTCAATGAAATAACTTTAAATTATACGAGAAATGTTCAAAAACATTATCCATAAAACAAACCATAATCCAAAAGAAATGAACAATATCCAAAGGAAAAAACATAATCCGAAATGGAATTGAAATAACATAATCCAGGAGCAAAACAGCTCAATTGTTAAAAGAAATGAAGAAAAAAAACTTTATTTTTCCATGTGAGCCTCAAAGTCAGGGGTCTCAAGAGTTTCTTTTTCACTAGCTTCAATCATGTTAGTTTCGACCCTTCTACCCTTGTGGTAGTTTTCGACTTCTTGGGGAGTTGCCCTACAAGTCCTTTGCATATGACCATTTCCACCACATTTATAGCACAGAGTTGGCATATCAGCCGGTTCTCTTGCTTTGGGACTACTGGCCCAGTTGTTCCTACCACCACGAGACTGCCTAAGAAGAGCCACAGGTCCTCGGTTCGGACGATTGTCCAAACCTCGCTTGGCTGGACGAGCATTACGCTCACCCCTGTTCCTTGGCTGACGGGACGACAGGCCCTTTTCTCGTTTCCCATATCGTGGACGAGGTCCACGAACAACATTAGCATCAGGCATTGGAATTGCCTTTGAACCAGCAGGACGAGAATTACTGTTCATCATTAAAATGAGACTATTCTTCTCGTCCAATAACAACTGGGTGATAAGCTCGGGAAATTTGGTGAATTTAGACTGACGATATTGCTTTTGGAGCAAGATGTCAGAACTAGGAAATGTGGTGTACGTTTTCTCCAATAAGTCACTGTCGGTGAGTGTTTCACCACAATATTGGAGAGTAGCACGAATTCTGCATACTTCAGCGTTATATTTTTCAACGCTTTCGAAGTCCTGAAATCGCAAATTCAGCCAATCACGGCGGGCTTCAGGAAGCCAAATGGTCTTTTGGTGGTCGAAACGCTCTTTCAGAGAGTCTCACAATGTCTTTGGTGAGGTGGTCGCTATGAACTCAGATTTCATGGCGTTTGATAAGTGGCGGCAAAACAGAATCATCGCCCGAGCACTCATTTCACGTGTTACTTCCATTTCACGCTCCTCCTCATCATATATGACATCCAATAAGCCTTGGGCATCTAAATGGTTTTGGATATCCTGACTCCAATCCAACTAGTTCTTGCCGGCAGCATCCAAAATTGGAAAGTCAAGCTTGATTGACATTTTTTTTCTTACGCACGGTATGTTGGTGAAGGTCGATATAGCAAAATCCTTAAAAAAATCCGGATAAACCTCAAGGTTTATTGAATCTAGAATCCGTACTTCGAGAGCAGTGCTGATAACGTGTTGTAATACAACTATTAGCTAGGTATTTAGGGAGACAGAAGTAGAGAGAGGGGAGAACAATATCGTCTTTATTAATGAATGAATATGAATGAATGTTAAAGTACAAGACCCCTAGCCCTCTTTATATAGACAGAGAGTTAGGGTTAAAAGCCCATTTGGGCCCAATCAGTAAAAGCCCAAGAGTCCAATAATCTTACAACAATTATATATTAAAAAAGAAAGTCAATCTTGATAATTTAGATCAAAACATTTGATCTTGATGAGTTTTCTTTTCCAAAAAAATAGAAAATATGATGTTTCGGTTGTATTCTGTTGATATATATAAATGACAGGTGTATACATATGATTGGTTTGTCACACCACATAAGAAATCATATGTGGTAGACCGAGTCTACCTAAAAGTTACTCCTTACTCGCGGTAAAAAAAATTGTGTGCGTCAGGGGATACGAACGGTTATGGCGAGTGGTGTATTCTACGTTTTCAAACATTTGTATAAACCCCTCGCTGGAATTTTATGTGATTTCGTTACAGTCTTGCTGTAATTATTACTGCCTCCGTTTCCAATTAATTATCTTTTACGAAATGACGTGCAATTTGGTCAGCTTATAACATGTATCTCGAAATGAAAAATTACAAAATTAAATCATATAAATGTTTTTAATGTTTGAACTATATGATTAACTTTTGAAAATTTTCATTTCGACAATTTTAATACAAGTTATTGGCCGGTTAAAATTGCACGTAGTTTTGTAACGAACAATTAATTAGGAAGGGAAGAAGTATTTATTTTGTGTAATTGTTCCTTCTTCTTTTTTAGGTAAGTTGCCTGCTCTTGTAATTGTTCCTATTAAGGTTGATACTCAGTCACGTCATAAACTTCCCCATTCATGGTTTTTGGTTGTAATTAGTATCCACCAAACGTGCCATTAAATGTATCAATTCTAATGGTATGTGAGAGAGACACGTTCATTAACTTAGTAGCATTCAGAGTTTTGTAATTCTATCAATGATAAAGATAGATATAGGAGTCGTGAATTATCTTTAAAATATGAACTAAAAAGGGATGATTGGTCAAGTTATACGTTACAGTAGGTGTGAGAATCATAGCCTTGTTGAAAAAAGGGACCCAGCAGACTCCTCTTAAAAAAGGAGTCCTCACACTCTTCCCATATCAACCATTGGATTAAAATCCATTTTGATCGGATGGTAAAACATAAAAATATTATACCATATCTTTCCCTCGTTCCTTTCCATTTGTCTTTATTCTTCCTATTTGTTGTAGGCTCAACTCGTCTACTCCCTTCGTTCCAAATTAATTGTTCTCTACGAAATTACGTGCAATTATGACTGACTTATAACATATATCAAAATTGTTGAAATGAAAATTTTCAAAACTAAATTATATAATTTAATATTTGAACTATATGATTAACTTTTGAAAATTTTCATTCTGACAATTTTGATACAAGTTATTGATCGGTCAAAATTGCACGTGGTTTCGTAATGAACAATTAATTGGGAACGGAGGGAGTAATAAAATTTGATAAACAAGAAATATAGATATAGGGTTCTACGTTTGTATTTGAGTTTTTATCGAGCGACTGTTAGTTTTATGGTGTTTGTTTTTTCGATACAATGTTTGATGGAAAAATTAATAATATTTTTTTATATATTAATTATTAATTCTATTCTTTTTTCTCTTCTTATTTTGGTAACTTTTTTGTAAACCATTGGATGTGTCCCATAAATAGTTAGAACGGGTCCCAGATTGAAATCGTTTTTGTAAACCATACTTTTTTCTTCTTCTTATTTTGGTAAATTTTTTGTAAACCATTAGATACCCAAACCAAACCAGACCAACGATCCGTATCGGTTTTGGTTTCAACGATCGATTTGATTTCGATTTGTTTTTGGGATTGTTTGGCTTTCACAATAAAGACAACTTGCATGATGAGAAAATGAAAGAGCAAGAAATATGATTATTGTTGTAATACTATTATCTACGTATTTAAGATAAAGAAGTAGAGAGAGGAAGACGTGTATTTATTATGAGTGTATGAATGAATATGAAATACAAGACCACTAATCTTCTTTATATAGATAGAGGGGTAGGGTTATAAGCCCACTTGGGTCCATAAAGTACAAGTCCAAGACATCCATCTAGAACCTTCTAGAGTCTTCTAGAACCTTCTACAACACTCCCCCTTGGACGTCTTGAGTTTTTCGTCTTCATGCAGTCGATCTGAGTCGAGTTCATTCGCAGTGCTAAACACATAAAAACATTAGGGCCGGAAAATCCGGTGTGGGACAAAACCGGTACCTAAGATAAATTGTGTATCCGAATGATATATGCCGAAATACTATGTAAGTAACTAACCACAAAACAGTGTGCGTCATCAAAACCTTTTCAGAGCAAACCCAATGTAAAAATCTCTGATCGAAGGAAAAAGAGTGCAACAGTGGTAGTAGTAGGGGATCAACCGCAAAGCAGTTGTCTCATCAAAAGCTTGCCAGAGTAAACCCAGTGGGAAAAAAACTCTGGTCGAAGGACAAAAGAGTACACAGTGGTAAGAAGTATACGACAGGATAATCCCCCTGATTTCGGCAATCCTTAGTGAGGTATAACAGGGAACGTGTCTCGTTAAAAACCTTGCAAAGGAAAACCCAGTGGAAAAAAAACTTGGACTAAGGACAAAAAGAGTACATAAGCATACAACAGGATGCTCCCCCTTACTTGCACACGACAGGGTGCGAGGATTTCGACTCCGACATAAAATGTCGCTCTAAGGTAGCTCAGATAGCCTACGTAGGCCAATCGCCCGTACGTGCTTCTGAAAAGAATGCTTTGGCAATGACTTGGTGAACAAGTCAACGTGGTTATTCTCTGAACCAATATAGTTCACTTCAATCTTTTGAAGCGTTTGTTGTTCATGTGTAAAGAACAACTTTGACGAGATATGCTTAGTTGCATCACCTTTGATATAAGCATGCTTCGCTTGATCAATCACAGCGGTGCTTTCCTCATAAATGACAACTGGTTCATAATGATCATAAGCTAGATCACAAGTGATTCGAATATGGCCAATAACTGCTGAAGCCAGACACACTCTCTAGTCGCCTCATAGAGCGCGAGTAGCTCAGAGTGGTTAGTCGAAGTGGCCACTAGAGTCTATTTACGAGACCTCCAGGATATCGTCGTATTCTCAATGGTAAAGACATAACCAGATTGGAAACGTCCCTTGTGCGGGTCTGATAAGAAACCAACATCGGCATAGCCGACAAGGGTTGCGTTATTTCGAGGATCAATGGAGCTAGATCCACTCGACGCAAAGGGATAGAATAAGCCCATGTCTGTAGTACCTCTAAGGTAATAGAAAATGTCTTTTATGCCAGTCCAGTGGTGACGTGTTGGCGCGATGCTGTGTCGAGCTAGACAATTCACAGCAAAGGAGATGTCCGGTCTGGTACATTGGGCCAAGTACAATAGTGCGCCTATTACACCTAGATATGAACACTCATGGCTCAATTTCTCTTCATCGTCCTCCTTTGGACGGAAGGGGTCCTTATTAATGTCTAGAGAGCGAACGACCATGGGAGTAGAGGACGACTTAGTGTCATTATAACTAAAGTGCCTCAACACCTTTTCGGTGTAGCTTTCTTGATGGACTAAAATTCCATCTTTACGGTGCTCGATCTGCAGGCCGAGGCAATACCGTGTCTTCCCAAGATCTTTCATCTCAAATTCCTTTCTCAATATTTCAGCAGTTTCGAACAACTCTTTCGAGGTTCCTATGAGATTCATATCATCTACATAGACTGTGACAATCGCGTATCCTGAAGTGGATTTCTTTATGAACACGCATTGGCATAGTTCATTATTAACATATCCCAAGCCGATCAAGTATTCACTTAGACGGTTATACCACATCCGTACGGATTGTTTCAATTCATATAGTGATCGTCTCAGTCTAACCGAGAACGTGTTCCGTGGCCGGGAACTACTTGATTCAGGCAACTTAAGTCCATCAGGGACTCTCATGTAAATCTCTGTGTCTAGATCCCCGTAAAGATACGATGTGACCACATCCATGAGCTGCATAGTCAGTTTTTCGGAAACTACTAAACTGATTAAGTAGCGGAACGTTATAACGTCCATTACGGGAGAACGCGTCTCATCGTAATCAATTCCAAGGCGTTGAGAGAAAGCTTGTGCCGTAAGGCGAGCTTTGTATATAACAATCTCATTATTCTCATCACGCTTCTTTACAAAAACTCATTTATGACCAACTGGTCTAACATTGGGCGGTGTTGGAGCGACAGGTCTAAACACCAATCGTTTCGTTAAGGAATCCAATTAAGCCTGGATTGCTTGATTCCATTGAGGCCAGTCCGTTCTTCGCTGACACTCAGCAACGGTACAAGGTTCCATGTCATCATTGTTCATATTGTCAGTGGCCACTGCGTATATGAACACATCATCGATGACAGTCTCGTTTCGCTTCAAAATATTGTCTAAACTAGTATAATCGACATATATTTCGAGGTTATCGGGATGATTAGGAACTGGTGTTTCATCTGGAACACGCTCCTCTAATACATCACCGTGATCCTTAATGATCTCATGTGGCAAAACAGATGCGACAGGATTTCTCCTCTTTCGAGGCAGAACATCCTTGGAACCGAGCAACCTTCCTCTCTTTTTCGGAAGGGCGGTGGACTGGATGGCAGCATCCTTTGCTCGGTGGGTACAACCGGAGCAACATGTTCAACCAGAACACGGCGTCTCACTGGGACGTCTATCTGTTGGCCCGTGCGGCTAAACCTTAGAGGAGGGGTGAATAAGGTTTTAGGTGTTTTTCGTGGAATTAAAATTCTAAGCGCAACTAACAAGTCAACTAGCTCGATATCTATTTGCGACAATAAATATGCGATGATAATCTATGAATAAATTGAAACATGCGCACAATCACAAATAATATAAGTTACGGAAAGTAAATAGTAAGGGAAGAGATTGACACCACGATATATAGAGGTTCGACAAACTCTCCTTGTCCTATCCTCGGTATTCACGCTACCAAGTATTTCACTATAATCTTCTTCCCAAGATTACAAATCCTAACGAGCTAATCAACTGATTTGCTCACCCTCTACCCGAGGATACAATCTTGATACAAGTGCAAGAGTATACAAAAGACGAGTCAACGATTCCCCCTCAATCTATGAGTACCCAAGTGTTTAACCTAGAACTTTTGACCAACACTTTGGCTTAAAAGTTTCTACCCAAACACTCACTCACAAATGAGCTTATAATTTGCTCTTTACAATTTTGTTACAACAATGTAACTACACTCACTATTTTATTGCTTCTAAATAAGCTAATTGGTTAGTTTTTGATGTTGTTTGAGCTTGATCACTTTTCTCCTTATTTTTCCCTTTTTGAGCTTTTTTTTGTTCAACAATGGAGTTTTTTGTGTTTTTGATAGAGAGAGATTAAGGGATGGTGATTGGTGTATTTTGAAGAGGGATTAGGGTGTATTTGAAGAGCCAAAATGTCCATTGGTCCATAGATGAATGTTTGGAGTTGTTGGGTGTATTATCCAATGGATAATGACTTGTTTTCAAAAAGGCAAAAAGTAACTTTTTTGAATCGGACTGAATCTCGATCGATCGGACTAATCTCGATCGATCAAGATTTCTGGAGAAAAATTGTACTGCTATAATTTCGATCGATCGGACTGCAGCTCGATCGATCGAGATTTACTGGAACTTTTTAGACCATTTTCGATCAATCGGACTATATCTCGATCGATCGAGATTTCTGGACTGATTTTTCTACTTTTTGAAACACTCGTAATTTGCTCGTTCGGACTCCAAATCGACTTCCGTTTGAACCGTTGGCTTCATTATTGAGTGCTCTATCATTTTAACTCCTGAAATATACAATTTATATTTTTAGAAAAGATCAAACATTATATCATCGAATTATAAAATCATTAAATCATAATCACACTTATAATCAAAATCAATTATTGAACCCATGGTTTAACACTATCCTTGCAGGCACATTTCATCGATTATGCTGTTAGTGCCTTAATTAGACGAAATTTTATAGTTTGCTACCGCAATTATTAAAATTGTTAATGCAGTATCTAAATCGTTAACCATTGTTAGTACAATACACTAAACATACTTTTTCCCATTATTGTTGCAACTAAGCAATGACTCACTGGGGGTTGCCAATTTACATGAGCAATTATATTTAGTGAAAAAAATATACGAGGTACCAAAGTATTACTTTTAAAAATAGATTATCAAAAATTAAAAAAATCACGAGTTAGAATTATAGTGGTGTCTGGGCTCCCGATGGTCCCTACCTAAATTCAACGTATAGCTAAGAAAAATCAAAGAATTACAATGTTGAGGTTTTTTTGGGTATTTAAGTTGATTGGTGGAGTTGGTTTTCCCATTAGAGGTTGGAATCTCACCCGGTTGTAATTTCATACGATATAGGTTTGTGTAAATTGATTTTGAGATTGGGTAGTGTTGGTTTTTAGTGTATCGAAAAACAATAATATAAATGATAAGAACTGAAACGGAAATAAACAATTTTATTTCACTTGAAAAAGAAATATATAACTCGATTACAAATTCCTGACACGTACAAAATTTAAATTGCAATAATAAAATTCCAGACATATTTAATATAACTTATTAAACTACTTGACTGATTTGTAATTGTACAGAACTGTCAGACAGAATAGTATAATTACTATACTGCTGGACAGTTTGGCAATTAAAAGAAACTGCCAGACAGAATAGTATAATTACTAAACTGCTGGACTGTTTCTGTAAATAACTGAAAGTACAGAACTGGAAAATAAATTACAGAAAAGTAAATTACAAAAAAGTAAATTACAGAAAAGTAAAGACTGGAAGGTAAACAGTATTGAAAAATTAAATTACAGAATGTAAAACAAAAATTAAACAGTACTGAAATGAAAGAAATAAAAGACGAGTCAACTGCAAGCAGTTTTGCTTAAACGATATTTCCCCAACCATCTTGATGTTTCTGGTTTAGGGACTTCGTTACCAAGGTACAACGTCATGCAGAGTGGCTCGTATGAAAACGGTACCGAACCACATGTCGAGCTGTTGGTGGTGCGATTCTCTCTCTAATATGATGCTATGTATGTTGTGTGTGTGTTTGCTGTTGTGTACAAATGAGTGAGGGGTGGGCTGCCTTTTATAGACTTTTCAGAAACCGCGGCCATAATGGTCCATTTAATTCTGGGAGTTACACCTCCAGAATCCATCCATTCAATTTTTGAAACTGCAGCACTCAATCTGCAATTTATTCTCATTCAATGAGGCGTTTCAACTTGCTGAAAACTCTAGGGACTACTTTTGTATTTTATACATAACTCTCTTTTCAGGTTTGACCCGAGACCCGAGACATTTCCCAAATCGCAAATCCCAAATTTGGAATCTCAAGGCCCAGGCCCGCGACCCGTGCGAGCGCACGCGTGTTTGATACACACTCATACACATGTGTGTATGTGGACATAATAGTTTCATGACTATATGGGGTGAACTTGTTTATATATTGGAAAAATGTCTCTTCATATTCCAATGAAAGGTTTTCCCCCTCTTCCTTCTATTTTCCAGTATCAATCTTTTCTCCTTATTCGAGAACCAAGACTAATTAGCATTAACACCCATTCTCCAAATAGGTCATGCCATATATCATTACGAATCTCGTCACACAAGCTACTCAAACGCTTTGAGTACGGCGTCAAAACTTCAGCGTTGTCGCGTGAAATTTTGACTCAAAGTTGGTCTCGTGACCATTCGGAACACCCATGTACAATACATGTTTTCCGACAGGTAAATGCTTTCTCAATTTGTGGTTTTATTATAATTTTTTATAAGAATTTAAAGATGTTCATTTTTTTTTTTTTACTGTGGGAAGTTATATATTATAAATTTAAAATAGTTTTGTTGGGTCTTTGACTTGATTGGTGGGATCGCTTTGCTCATCATTGGCTCATCGCATTAGAGATTCAACTTGTGTTGAGTTTTTTTTTTTTTTTTTTTGGGGAAATTCAATCAAATATAAAGCAGGAAAGCTCCTAAAAGCTTACAAAAACAGGAAAAACAAAAGGTTACAGCAACATCTACTATGCTCAACTAACAGATACCTTTATAACAAATTGACATACGCCAAAAAGAACAAATACATTACTTAATAAATTAGCTACGCTTTTTCCAATTAGCCAAGGAATTGTCTATCATGAAAAAACACTGATCAAGGATATATATATCCAACATCATTAGCCTTGTGTTGAGGGAAGCCGAGTTTGCTTTCAGGGATTAACCAATTTACTTTAGTGTTCGAAGTTTTTTAATATGTGGTTTTACTTATATGAATTTCATCAATAAAACAATAATTGAGATTGTCGTTTTATTACGTGTGTTAGAGTAATTATACCACATCGCCTAGATAATAATCGAGCTTGTGGTTCATAAACATATATTCATCTTTACCATTATGAGGTCTTTTAATGGTAAATAAATATGGATTCTAATATGATATCAGAGCGGCCCTAGCGATGTTGGGCGCATATACACCCATTTAATATGTCCGCTCATAAGACACTTGAAATGTCGGTCCACGAGCGAGATGAAGTGTTAGAGTAATTATCCAACATCGCCTATATAATAATCGAGTATGTGGTTTATAAAGAGATATTTATGTTTACCATTACGAGATTTTTTAATGGTAAACAAATATGAATTCTAATAATGTGAGTAATGATGAAATCCTTGTGAAATTGTGATCGCTCATAAAGTGTTCGATAAAATTTGTTAAAAAAACAACACAACATAGCAGTTGGTATGAAGTGCACATCATTGAGTGTTTTGAAGCACATATGAAACACTGAATGATGTTGTCATTCCCGGCATACCAACTAATCTGCAACACAACTGTTGAATATATGTTGTTATTCACTTTCTCAGGTTTATCTCACTAGTTATGCGGTTCAAAAATATGAGAATACACTTTAAAACATTCATATGTACTTTAATTATCTAAAACATGCACTTTGTGAAGTGCATATTTGTATGCGTGGATTTTTAAAAGAAAGACTATATATACATAGAAAATGATATGCAAGTAATTTGAAATAAGGATACACTCTCTCAAATGCATATCGATTAGTATGCATACTTTGGAGTGTACATATGGATAAATATTTAGTTAAACATTCTCGTGGTTGTAGTGCTTTCCTGCTGTCAAGTTATGACAATATCCGACAAGATTACCTTTATTTTTTCCTTTATTTTTTAAACATTTTTGGATTAGTTGAATTATTACACGATGCTTCGTGCAGCTTGCCGAAGCATCGTGTAGCCCCTCGGAGTTACGAGCATCCCATGAAGCTTCGTTGTAGACCTCGACTACCAGCTGGATCGATCTAGACAGCTCAGTTGAGCTCTGGGCAGCCTTTAGGAACTCCGGGCATTGTGTCGGAGCTATGTACATCCTATCTGAGCATTGTTTGAGCTCGTCAGAGTTCCAGGAAGCTTGTCAGAGCCTTGTCGATGTTTCGGTAAGCTTGTGAGAGCTCCACTGGAGCTCCGTCGACAGCCGCTAGGTGGTTTGTAATGGTGTTGTCCGGAGATGAGATTGTTGTGAGTTGTTGAGTAATTTGTAAGATAGTTGTAGTTTTTAGGGAGAAAATGCATGAAATTGTAGTTTTTGCTCATGTAGTGATTCACATTACTATTTGATCATTGGCACTTTGATACTTGTAAAATCGTGTACAGTGTCAGTAATGATAATTCGTAACATTGTTGTAATTACCTACCACTTATAGTTCATTTTTTTTTTGTTTTATACATTCTCTCTATTCAAAACATGTACTTATCAAAGTTTCTTTTTATACATTCTCTGTCTCTGTTCAAAACAAATCTATATTAATAGGTAACAGGGGGCACTCTTACGTCCTATTAAAAATAAATAAAGATCGGACATGTGTCTGCACTGTAGGGTAAAGATTGAATGTATATTTAATTAGAAAAGCATACATTAGCAATTTAGCATATAGGTTTTCCCTTGTGCGACTGACGTATCATATATAATAACCATTCATGCGTGTAACAAAATTTGTTCCAAGTAGATTTGTGTATAGTTAGTAATTACTAGATATTCTTTAATTGTAGCGTTATCCGTGGCGGCCGATCCACACAATGAACTAACCGAATATATCTTCCGGAGAAGCCGAAATATTTCAGATGCACATGATTAAAAATTAAAAAAAATCATAATTTTCGAAATTATGCGGGTGCCGTCGACCTCGATGATCTATACCTAGCTTCCCCCGAGTCAGCTACCCTCCCTTGTTTCAAATTTCAAAATTTTTAGTAGTGTCGTAAGTCGTAACATGGTAACATTCGTAGCAAAAATTGTTAGTCTCATCATTTCATTACGCCAACCAGGTTCACATACATATTTTTTTTGCTAAGCACGTTCTCATATCCTCCTGAAATAAAAAGTGATCCACATTGTTGGGACTAACCATATTTCTGATTCTGATTTTTAGTGGGTAATAATAGCCTGGCCTCTACCTGTTTCGTAAAAGATTGTCTTTTTTTTCTTCAAAATAGACAAAATGATCACAACCTTGGACATTTTATACTTCTAGGAGCAGATATTTATCAAATTCATAGGAGCAGACAATTTTAATGTAAATAACTATTAAAACATATATACTTTTACCTGGGAAGTTTAAAGTTGGGTCTTGTAATTGCCTTTTTTTTTTACTTTTTTTTAATACTAATTTTAGAAAATCAAAAATTATAAAACTTGGTTGAAAATTACAAAGTCAATTTTACATGTTTTATTATTTTGGTTGGTTTTTTTTGGCTTTGAATCTTTATGAAAAATAGAAATTTATTAAAAATAAGAATTATAAAACTGAGTTTTAAAATTACAAAATGGGATCTACAATAAAATGTCAGAGTTTTCAGTTTTGGCATCTTTTTAAACTCTACATTTTTTTTGTGAAAAAATAGGAATTATTAAAAAAAACTGTAAATTATAAATGGGTCTTATAAATTTTAAAAATGGGTATTACAAATTTAAAACTCGGTTTTTTATTTTATAATTATTTTTTAACAATTTAATTTCTAGTTCTTCACAATTTTTTTTACTAAAAGGTTGAAAAAATCCCAACAAATGCCATATAAAGTCAAAAAGCAAGTTTTTAATTTGTAAATCATACTTAATAATTTTAAAAACTCAGTTTCATAAACTTTTATGAAAAAAATACAAGAAAAACTCAACAATGGTCAAAGTCGTACCGACGAGTTGCGAGTTGTAACTAAGAAGTGTTATATTCGACTGAATTCAAAAAATGGCTTGGAAAAGGAGGGCACCTATATTAAAGTCTTGGTGAATGTAACGTGATTTTCTCATCTTTGAATAATCTGACTGAATTAAGCTATCATTAACCAAGCAAACCTTACTTCAATATCATGTGGATCATGCATGCATCTTCTGTTAAATTTCTGAATATCCATGGTTAAGCAATGAAGCAAATATCAATTATACATAAACTATCAAAAATATTAATGTGCCAATTAATACTATTGTCTACGAGACAGGAAAGGGTTCACCACTATTTTCTTGCAAAAAGTAATACTTTAGGGTTAGAATATATTATCACATTACACACAGCAAGAGCCAAATCAGTTGTTTATTTCAAACCGCCTAATATAAAAAGTCAACTTGGCATCTTTCAGAAATTCCAAGCCAAAGTCTTAGGATTACATAGACAGTTAGGTAACCGTGCCAAACAAGGCACAATATAAAAATCCTCACTTATTTGATTCACATGATACGCTTAAAAATTCATTCCGTTTTACATTACCAAACCTTATCTGTATATTTTTAGAAAGGCGCTAGACGGATTCTAGACGGAAAGGGTCCGTTTGGTTCCTAATTGGTCGTTTAGACTTCCTTTTTTCCGCTTAATGCCTAAGTGTTTAGTCTCCGTCTAACCCCTAATCACCGCCTAGAAGGCTGCCTAATCTGCCTTTTGAAACATTTTTTTTAGAGGTTGTCTATCGCGATCACACACATCAGATCATTTAACATACATATTCAGTTTGCAGTTTTTTTCCTCTACAATAAATCATCTAAAAATACAAAAACAATATACAATATTATTCAAAGGAATAAATCACATGATTAAAAAAAAAAAAGTATCACGTTGTTTCCAGCCTAGTTACTTCGGTTTAAACAAAAATATATATTTTTTCACAGATTACGAAAATAGGAACGATGAAGAAATTGAGAGGTGAGAAAGATTAAAAAAAAAAGGGTCGTAACTGATTATAAATATTTTTTTCACAAGAGGTGTGGGAAAAATGACAAATGTCTAGTAAAATAAATTTGTTATTTCTCCCATCATCCCATGCATCCACCCTTCGCATAATTGTAGGTATCATACAATTATAATAACCAACCTAACATTTTGTAAACCGTCAAATTTTACAATTCTTTTTTAAAACTATCCTTACATTTTTATTAATTATTATAATACCATACTCTTATAAAAAATAGAAAAATGAAAAACTAAAAACACTATTTAACAATTCAAAATTCTTTTAAATCTTCTCATCTTATATATTTTTTTTATTATTTTTTATATATTTGTAACATAATTACACTAATTTTTTATATTTTAATCGTACTATCTGTCGCACACACAACGCGTGGACACGATTACTGGTAACAGATATTTCTTGTCTCAACTGAAAAGGTAGTGCCAAGGCGGGTTCCCATTTTGTGCAGTCATTGAGTTAGACTGTATAATATCCGGTCACATTTACAACCATTAGATTAAAAAAATATAGGGTTAAATGATACATTTTCAATAACTAATTTAATTTTTCATTTTTTATCATATATTAAACAAATTCAGATGAAATAAATTAAAAACATATTTTACAACACATTAAAAACTCAAATAAAAATATACAACTCTAGTGAATACTACCATAAATTTAATTATTAATCAAAATTTGAAAAAAAATAACAATTGAATATTTAATTTTGAAAACGATACTTTGTATCGTTCAATTGATTGACTGCACAAAAGAAAAACCCGTATCCACACTTTTGACAAAGGACACTTTTAGGCTCTACTGTAGAAAAAATATTCAAAAGATCATACTGATGAAAATCATACCAATTGACAAATGTATATATGTTTTATTTAGAAGCATATTAGTTCTTTATTAATTATAAATGTATATAATATTTATATAATCTGACATTATAAGTTTGAAACTAGAAGGTTTGGAACTTATTTTGTCCGGAATATGCTACTAGCTTCGGAAAGCTTCAACCAAAAATATAAAAGGGATGAAGATGGCAGTAAAGAAAATTATAGTTTCTTATAATTAAGGGATTGTAAGGCCAGCTCATTGGTGTAGATGAGAACTGGCTTTTCAGTGAGTTTTTTTTTTTTTTTTTGGTTTTACTCTATAAATGAATAGGACTGAAACGGAAATAAACAATTTTATTTTACTTGAAAAGAAATATTACTCTATTACAAAATTCCCGATCCGTATAGAATTTAAATTGCAATAAATAAATTTCAGACAGATTTAATGTAATTATTAAACTGCTAGACTGAATTGTAATTGTACGAAACTGTCTGGCAGAATAGTATAAAGACTATACTGCTGGACTGTTTGTCAATTAAAAGAAACTGCCAGACAGAATAGTATGATTACTAAGCTGCTGGACATTTCTGTAAATAAATGGAATTACATAACTGAAATCTAAATTACTGAAATTAAATTACACAATAGAAAGGACTGAAAAGTAAATACAAAAAAGTAAACAGTACTGAAAAATTAAATTACATAATGTAAAGGACTGGAAAATTAAATACTAGAAAAATAAATTACAGAATGTAAACAGTACTGAAATGAAATAAACAGAATGTAAACAGTATTGAAATGAAATAAAAAGAAGAGCCAACTGCAAGCAGTTTTCCTTAAATAATATTTTTCGAAACACCTTAGTGTTTCTGGTTCTCGGGACTTTGTTCCCAATGTACAACTTCTGTCACTGAGCGGCTCGTGTGGAAACGGCACCGAACCACAGGTCGAATGAGAGGGGGAAGGCTGTTTTTTATAAGTTTTTTCAGAAACTGTAGCCATAATGGTCCATTTAATTCTGGGAGTTACACCCCAAAATCCCCCCATTCAATTTCTGAAACTGCAGCACTCAATCTATAATTTATTTTCATTGAATGTTGGCGTTTCAACTTGCTGGAAACTCTAGGAATTTCTTTTGTATTTTATACAAAACTCTCTTTTCAGATTTGACCCAAGTCTCGAGACATTCACCAAGTCGCAAGTCCGCGCCCGGGTGTTGGATTTGTATGTGAACATAATAGTTTAACAACTATATGGGTTGAACTTGTATATATATTGAAAAATTAAATCTTAATTCTTCAATATGTGATAACACTCAATGGTTTTCCCTTTATTCATTCTATCTTCTAGTATTAAAGTTTTTCCTTCTTTCGAGAAACCAATTTTGAAGCCGATTAGTATTCACACCCATTCTCCGATTAGGTCATGCGATATACCGTTACGAAGCTCGTCACACGAGCTACTCAAACGTTTTGAGTACGGCATTAACAACTCAGAGTTGTCACATGTAATATTGACTCGAAGTTGGTCATGTGAGCATTCGGAACACCCATTTTTAATACATGTTTTCCAACATTTTTCTCTAGGTGTGACACAAATATCTTGAAAAATATCAAATTAAGTTTCAATCCATTAGGGTTAAACCATGACATTATGGTCCAAATCATTCAATTTTCTTTAATCATCGGACCAATTTCTCGATTATTCGAACTATTAATTAGTGCTTCAACCGAACTTACAAAACTAAATAACATTATCGGCCAAATTGTAGATCAATTAGTGTCCTTCAGCGAAAAAAATCAATCACGTATTTATTAATCATTAATCAGAACAATAAATATACTAGTAAATCTACCATTTTTTTTGTATTTTGAATATATATCCTCTTTCTTTGCATCCTCCGCCCATGAAGCAACTATAAATATACATGTCACGAATTTATATATGTACACAAGACAAAAAAGAATTCTTATAAAAATCCTGAATAGAAATGACAAGTCTAACTCACCCAGCTAGCTACACCATTTCTTGTGCTTTTGCTAAAGAACACAATAAACCTAAAAATGAAAGAACGGTTTATGTAAGAAAACAAGAAAGTTTGAGTTTCGCAAAAACTAATGTGGTAACACATAGCCAAAACAATGGAGTTGCTAGCGTGGTCGCAACGAACGACGCTGTTTCTAGAGAGCAAAATCGTCAAAATATCCCGACAAAAAAGAAATTTTTTGATCCATATCGACTAGGTCAAATAACTGAAGAGGGCGTGGGTTACAAACAAACTTTCGTTATCAGATCGTATGAAATTGGTCGAGACAAAACCGCAACAGTTGAGAGCATCCTCAACCTTCTTCAGGTAATCAAATTGCCAATACTGTCTACACTTTCTGTATATTATTGAATTTAATGCTTACTATATAGTTTTTTTACCTTTATTGCGGGGTTAGAAAAAAGGTCTTATCATGTCTGTGGTGTTTGTATCTTGCAAGTCCTATCGTTCTTCTGTGACGTGAGGTTGCATGCAAGAAGAATAGTAAAATGCATTCTAAAAATGGTTAAACATAGTTTTATGATAGTTCATGGTTTAAGATTTTATTTATTACTAAGAAAATGTCAGGATACCCGAGACACTCTTGCTGTTCTGATGGTAAAGTTACTCTAGTATCAGAAATTATGATTGTATGGTGAGGTGACACTTTTTTTGGGTAGTTATAGTGCATATGGTTGATCATTATATATCGACACTAATTAAGGTACCAAGTTTTTTTTTCATGGCCTGAAACTTCAGGTTCTAAGCAGGATAAACTTGAATTCAAACCAAATTATTTTTCGAAATAATACAGTAAAGCAAGCCTTTAAATAAAACAAGTGACCATTCCTTCTTCTTTTGAAAATTATAGTTGTTCCTGACAATTTCCACCACGGTACCGCCTGAGAAAACTGTACCGAAGACGTTTTCGGAAAACATGCATGTTCTCTTTCAAAAAAAAATCTACATAAAAAAGTGTCCTATCAAACTTTTGGTAAACTTTTGTTGTAATTTCATCCTGTAATGTAAAATGGAGTCAAAGGTAATGAATTAATGTATATAATTGCGGCTTGCCATTCTCGATCTGCTTTTGATGATTTTTTCGTGCTTGCAAAATTTCAAGGATGAAAATGATTTTTTTTCTTTTTAATTTTACAAAAATTTAGGCCTTTCCTATACATGCAAGCTGCAGCTTAGAATTTAATTGTAAAATTTAGTAATTGAGCAACATGTGTGACTGGGGTATGTTTGACTGATTAGGTGCAACCAACGTCCTCCAACTATGACATCTTCAAAGATATGACTTACACTAAACGTCTATGTCACTCTGTGTGTGCATATATATATATATATGTACTAATTCAAAATTTTCACTAACTACTTCTTATATCGATATACAAAGCATATTTATTTTTTTGAAAAAATGAGAAGTATGTAAACTTCAATATGGTTAGGCAGGATATATTTACCAATTAAGTGGGCGTATTTGTTGCAATAAATACCAGAAATAGGATGAATAATTTGATGTACATCGGTATATATCTCTTATAAATTTAAAATACCAATACATGCTTATAAAGAAAATTGTGCATAATAGAGCAGCAGTCACTATAAAAACATTGTCCGTACGTAATTTGATGTTTTAGAAAGAAGTTTCACGACAAGCTAACATTTGTCAATTGCACTAAAAAACCTCGTTTGGATAACTCAAAGAATACTCAGATTTGCGAGAAAAGTATTTATGTCATGAGAGGAAATTGTTGGCAACCGCCCGAATTGTTTTTAAAATAAATAAATAATGTCAACAATATGTGGCAGGGGAGCGATGTAGATGAAGTAGCAAACAAGTACATTAGCAAGTTTAAATTTCATGATTAAAAAATTCTGTTATTTTAACTTTTAATTTAGTTTCGAATTTATAAATTTGTTGCAGGAAACAGCTCTGAATCATGTGTGGATGACGGGACTTCTTGGTGATGGATTTGGTGCCACTCATGGAATGATTAGATATAATCTCATTTGGGTTATCTCAAGAATGCAACTTCAAGTTGATCAATATCCAATCTGGTATTTTTCTACCAAAATTTTTCCTAACGACACATTAGCAAAAACTCACATTTTGATTCATCATTGGCTGCAGTACTTATAAGTATTTATACTAAGCTTGGGTTATTTTTGGCTGACAATAAAAACAGTTTCATACCAATCAAAAACCCTTTGGGATCCTACATGGGTATATATTGGATGCTGTTTTTTTTGTGTTCGTCATTTTAAAACACGCACTATGTTGGTACTAAGTGGAGATTGAAAATATTTTTGGTGTATTTTTGTTCTTTGTCACTAACAGCATAGTTAGGTTGGCTAAGTGCGTAATACTTAAACAGAAGAAGAAAACTGCAAGCGAAATCCCGTGTTTTCGAGCCATATATCTAGGCATTTATATCAGTAGTATCCAGGAAAACGGTATTATGAAAACGTGGTTACAATTATAAGTCAACAATGTTGTCTATTCAGTTCTTTTATCTGGCAAGTCCCTAACTCTTAAGTTTGAATGTTATAAATTGTATTTAAGAATATCTGCTAAAAGCGGCTACTTAATTACATCTGTGAAACTGTCCCGAAAATTCTGATTTGAATATTAGATAATCTTCTACTTATAGGTACTACCATACTAGCTAGATTAGTGATACCTAAATTAAAGATTCCCTCACTGACCTAGCTATGTTAATTTAATTTGTTCAAACTGCTGCCTGGAAAAGCGTAGCCAACACGCATATCACATGATTTTAGTTAAAGAACAGCGAATATTTCCTTGCTCTTACAACAACAAATAATATCAGTCAAATACAATACATTGTTTTTGGAAAAAGGAAAAGAAGGAGAAAAATTACAATAACCTTTCTCATGCAGTTTTGTTCTAAATACCCTAAACTGTGAGAACAATTTTGGCTTACAAGTTACAACAGAAGAAATGAATTGCATCGGAGAGAGGGGCCAAAATATTTAAATGGGGTTACGCTAAGCATCAGTTTTTTCATAGTGTGAAGAGTTTAAGGGTTAAAACGCTAATTTTTAGAGATTTTAATCAATTTACACTAAAAAATTTACTTGTTCGTCAATTTTTGTATCTAGCTAATTACTTTCCGGCATAGTCTTGTTAGAGAATGTAAGTGCTCCATGTTTGAAAAGTAAAAACAAGAAGCAAGGGAAAAAGGAAGCGAGAAAAAGGCTAAACATGCGAAGGTGCAAGTGTGCAAAAACCATATCAAAGCCCAAACAAACATTTAGAAATATCGATCGACGTATATTACAAACACATCCTCAATCATATATAATGAGGTAGAACAAGCATATGAAAAATAGGAAATCCATATAGCCAGGGCCAAGGGGAATATGAATAGTAGGCTAAAAGTAAATACAACATGGCATTACCCCTTTGCCATATATTTTTTTTAAAATACTCTAGCGTTTCAGCACAGTACCCATGAAAAATGGCTCTATTTCTGCCGCTGAGAGGGCTGGTAGGGGCGGATCCAGAATTTTAGATTTGGTGGGCACAAGTTTATAATAATAACGGTGACTATTGCCGAAAAATTTATAAGTTCGTGTCGAACTACCGTCACAACGACCACCCGGGTAGAAACTTTAAAATCAATATACATATATATATATATATATATATATATATATATATATGCATATAATATTTGTATATAAATTAGAAGAATCGATTTGGTTTGATTTAAATTGAAAACAAAACTAATTTATTTCGTTTACATAGCTAGTTTTCCCAAAAAAATAAACTAGTTAATAATTCATTCGACGTTTGTTGTTCGGTTTGTCCAGTTTGGTCGATTTTTTCACAAACAAAATAGACATAACGAACATTGAATGTTATAAGAGTACAATAAAAACCGTAACGATATAATAGAAAGTAACAAAACAAAACAATCTATAAAATCTTATCAAACTCTAGAATAAACATATTAATTTGTTTAGCAATAACATTCAATGTCTTTGAGACTAGATGGATTTATTCTATTGTTTATTGTTTATGATACTAGTATTGCTGTAAGTTTGTATGAAATTTTTTTATTAGAATACGAGTATAGTTGTAATCTTGTAGAAAATAAAGTCACCTTACCAAATGAATAAAATTTAATTATAAGTATAGTATATTTACCAAAAAAAAGAGATATTATGGATTAATATAAATTTCAATGATGTTTTTGTAATTATATTTGATGAAAATTTTATGAGGCATGGAAACCTCATGCCCCTACCGCATCCGTCCACGAGGGGTGGCCTGGTTTTTATGAGAAATTTCAAAAAATATTAGATTACATACTTTGATAGTCTCCTCTAATAAATAAATATTTATTAAACATGTATTTAGCTCAATTGGTAACCCTCCTCAAATTGAATGAGAGGTTCTTGTTCAACTATTAGCAATAGCATTTTATATTTTTGTCTCTTTTGTAATTTAACTAATCACATCATTGGCTATTTATTTCTCATATTATTCAATAATACTCTTACAGTTCTGTTTGTTTTGCAGAGAAAGACAAAAGTAACGATTTTCGAGTCTTTTCTTTTAATGTTCGCAAACTAAAAACCCCTTTTATCTGTCAGATGCACTGTGTTTTTTCACAATGATTATCTCGTTTTTTTTAATCATTAGCATTTGGCGTTTAAACTCGGTTTTCGAGTAATTTAATTTGTTTTTGTTAAAATTCTAGTGACATTTTTTTTTTACGGTCCTTCCAAGGATTGGCTTCTGGTTCCGCCACTGCTTGACTGTCATAGTGCCAACTTTGAACGTTGGCCATCTTTTGTTGAATATATTGACAATTCCTACCTATTTCCCTTTATAGTTCTTAAAATAAAGTAAAACAAAAGGTAATATTAAAATCATTGCAGGGGTGAGGTCATAGAAATCGATTCATGGGTTGGAGCATCTGGCAAAAACGGAATGAGGCGAGATTGGCTTCTCAAAAGCCATGCTTCTGGCGCCGTTTATGCACGTGCAACAAGGTAAAATTACGTTATTCATTATTCTCTTCCGATAATTGTCGTGATACATTGAATTTACAAACGTGCTAATATTTTTACATACAAGATAAATAGATACTTTTATTATGGTCTCCTTATTGTTTCCAATAATTTTTACAATATAATTTTACAAACAAGATAAACAGATAATATTTTAATGGTCTCCTTATTCTTTTCCAATTGTTTTCAAAATATAAGGAATCTTGAATCTAATTTTAACAAGCTACAACTTGAAACTTGAAAAAATAGTACCTTGGTCATGATGAACAAGCACACAAGGCGCCTCTCGAAAGTGCCAGACGAGGTGAGATGTGAGATCTCACCTTGGTTTATAGAGAAACGGGCAATCGAAGAAGATACCAGTGAGAAAATAGAAAAAATTGATGACAAGGCAAAATATGCTGTAGCTGATTTGAAGGTAAAGACTCAATTTTAATGTTTTATACTTATATATTTGTCCCTTTGATCGATTAATGCTTTGGCACTTACCAAAAAAGTTGTACTTCCATAATTTGCATAAACTCAGCCTTTTCATTTTTCTCCTTAACAATATGCATTTAAATGGTTAGCGGAAAAGTTGAGATTTTTGATTATTTAGCCTTATGAATCTAAAAGATTTAAGCTGGATGAATAAGCGAGCTTACTAGCTTATTAGTTGTATTGAAACTTAATATTACCGCTAAAGATGCATCATTGAACTTACAACTCTTTAACAATTCCAGGCTTCAAGGAATGATCTGGATATGAATAACCATGTCAACAACGTTAAGTATGTGAAGTGGATACTCGAGGTAAACTATGACCAGAAAATCTTGTTCTTATTTCTCACAACAACAAGAGAAATGTGGTTCAGGAATTCTTCAATTTAGTTCAGAAAAATAGCAAAAGACAAAACTATAATAGAAAAACAAACAGCAAGAAAATGCTATCTACATTGTAAACTTTTTTTCCTTCAGGCTATCCCAGGAGAATTTCAGGAGAGCTACCAGCTATCTAGCATAGTACTTGAATATAAAAGAGAATGTGGTAGTTCCGATATAGTCGAATCCATTTGTGAGCCTTACGGAGCTGGAATTCAGCAAGATGGAGGAATAAGTGATGTAAAAATTAACGCCCAAAACAGTTTTGCATTTACCTCAAATGTATTTGATGGCAGTAAAATCCCGGAATGTTTCGAACTAGAGCAATTCAAGTATACACATTTGCTGAAAATAAAAGGTGATGAGAAAAGTGAAGAGATTGTCCGAGGAAGAACCTCGTGGAAACAGAAGAACCTCATTAAACCATTTTCAGCTTAGGGAATGATTATGTTACACACACACACACACAAAAAAAAAACAATGCGGGATATTTAAATAATTTCACGTGTAAATCCAGAGAAAGATGAACAATGGTTAAGATTTTAATCAGAGGATGTCAACTCGTGAAGAGGTACCAAGGCGAGTTGTGGGTCAGTGTTATTTAGGCCTTGTTTGGTTGTAGCTAATAACTCTTTTTCCTTTCGGCTTCTCTGCTTAAAAAGCTGGACTGCATTTGGTAAAAAACTGGTTTCGTCCAGGTAAGCTTTTAGCTTTTTCGGGCCAAAAGACAAAAGAGCTCAGCTTTTAAGCCGGTAAACCAGAAAAATCTAAAATGTAGTTTATTTTCTTAAAAGCTGCAACCAAACAAGCCCTTAATAGACTTGCAGTCCGTCAAAGGAAAGTTATACATATATTAGGATTAGGACATTGGAAAGATTAGTTCTAGCAAATTGTAGATGTATTCCAACAAGCTATGTAACTTGTAGAAAGCCATCCAAGTCGTTATAAGTTCTTCTATAAATGACATTTCTGCTACCATTTTTAGTTTTTGTAATGTATAATAAACATCTTCTTTAAATTCACTGAAATCACTAGGAACAGATAGAGCGGAACCACAATAAAATCGCATAATATTTTCCAAAATATAAACACGGAAAATCTGTATTTTTTAACTTTTTTACCATATTTTCTTCATGTTTTTTTAGCTTGATTTCTTGATTAAAATGTATTTGATTTCTATTTTTTCATTTTCGTTCAATTTTGACTTTATTTTCATACTACCAAAAAAACCCACAACAGTAATATCACGTGCAGTTAGGGATAGCAATCTCACGGGTTTCAACCCGACCCGAGAACAAAGTCTCGTTTTTACCCACTTGACCCGACCCGACTCACTTGACCCGTTTTTTTTATAAAAAAAAATATTTTAAAAAAAAATATCATAAATGATAAAAAATTTAAAGAAAATTTGTTAGGTAAAGTAAAAAATCATTTGATTTACAAATATAATCTAAAAATATTATAAAAGAGGGAGTTTAATGTATATGAGATATAGCAGAAAGAGAGTTTTAAATTGCACATTTTAATTTGCATTTTTACTCATTTAAACTATAAAACAGAGAGTTTAATTTATATGAGAGAGAAAGAATAGAGAGTGTGTTAAGTTGCACTTTTTAACTTATATTTTTACCCATTTAAACATACGTCCTATGTTATTATAGGAGATATAGTTTAATGTATAGGAGATATAGTTTAATCTATAGGATAGAGATAGAAGTGTGAGAGTGTTAACTTGCACTTTTTAAGTTGCATTTTTACTCATTTAAACCCGACCCGAATAGAATTGCACTTTTACCCGACCTGCGACGAATCGGGTCAGGTCAGTTTGAAACCCACGAAATTGCCATCTTTACGTGTAGTCATGTGTCGAAAGTTTCAGCATTTCAAAATTGATTAATAAATAAATAATATAAAAACTCAAAAGATACAAAAGTTAAATTTAAAAAATTAAGATATAACGAGTAAAAAATTAAGACACGAAAGTAAAAAAATATTTAAAAAATATTTGAAAAAACCAAACGTATATTAAATAATAGATATATACGAACAATTAAATATCTATTACACAATTTCAGCATATTCACTTCAATTAAAATACAAACCACCAAAAATTATTTTATAAATTTTGTTTGCACTCACCACTAATCTAATTATTATTTTTGTTTTATTTTTTTTAAAGATGTGTGTTACGTGTCAACATGATAAGTTGGTGTAAAATGTATTTTATAATCACTTGCATATGTTAATTTTTCAAGTATTACTTATATATTATTAGAACATACAAAATTATGGTATGTTATTACACTAACAATATATAATTTTTGGAAGGGTTGCCAAAAAAAATATTTAACTGATTGTCAGACTATCATATATATAAATTATTATGAAAACAATTAATAAAAAAATTTATTTTTCTGTTGTGACATCATGTGGTTGTTCATATTCATGTATATGTATATGTTACATACATTATGTATAACCTTTAAGTTTGAAACTTATGACTTTATAGCTTTCCTTTCATACATGTATCTTGTTCCACCCCTCCACTATATAAATGGGTTGGAGTCTTCATAGTTGTACATATATTTATACTTGAATAAGACGACTTTACTCTCTCTCTATACATATATTGCTAAGTCGATATTTTCCTAATAGTTGCCACACAACACGTTATCAACACGAAATTGTGATACCGGTTGTATGGGTGCGGTCCCTGACTAGGAAAAGTATCACTTGTCAAGGTAGCATATAGCGACATGTTCGCAAGTGTTCATTATTTTAGTCGTGAATATTATCTCCTTCATTTGTCACGGCATTAATAGATAAACAGCAATTTTTTTTCCTACTAAAGACACAGTATTTGATATGTCGAAGTCAAAGGAACTTTACACCTGGTTGAAGAACGAATGATTTGTACCGTAGCAAGCATAAAAGGGATCTCCAGTATAAGTTTGTTCCGGTTGCAACTTTTAAAAAAGATGGTTATCTTTTTCAAGGCTGAAAAATAATTTACAAGTATTTAACTTCTAACTCAAAGCATGGATTTTTAGCAGGCCTCTATTGCATTACAACTTATAAGGAACAAAGAAAGACGCGTCACTTGAAAGCTGCAACCAAACCAGCTATGGTTTACATAAAAAAAATTACATGTTTTACTTTTCAAACGTAAATTGAAGCAAGTGAAAAACTTGTAACTAAAGAAAGTTATCACATTTTATTTCAAGGGGATATTAAACAAATGACTTATCACTTGTAAGTAGACAAAAGAATAGACAAAGGCAAAGAACTAGATTCTTACGTGATATATTTTGCACTAGTTTTGAATTGGTAACTAAACTTGCGACAATCATAACTAATCAAAAAAAATTGAGAGGAGATGCATGTTTTCGCAAGAGGATAGAGTAAAACACTAAAACTACCATCTTCCTCTTGCTCAGGTACAACCATAAGAGAAAATATTTAAAACGTTCTATAAATCAGATGCTTTTTAACTTAAGACAGAGTATCTTTTACTGGGTTTTACTCAATAGATCTGGAACAATCACAAGAGCTTTCATGCAAAAACAATCTGACCAAGCTTAGTATAAATTCCATCTAAATATTTACAAAAATAGTTGCTTTCTTTGATGTTTTGATAAAATCCAAGGCCTTTGTCATAATCTATGCATGGCAATGGCATTTTAAAATCAACAGGGTCTTCGAGAATGACTTGGTTCTAAGTTCTAACTTTGAATACCATCTCAGAAGTCAAAATATAGCAGGATAACAAACTCACCAACTGATAGAGGAACATGATAACCCGTTTAACTAGAAAATAATTACTACCTCACCATGTGTTTGTTTTTCATTTTTCAGTAATCAGTCACTGTCTCATGTAAAAAGGAAAGTGAAGAAAATTCTCAGTATATTGAGTTGAAAAATAATCTTAAATAAATCAAAGCAGACAACAAGGAAATAGAAGATCAATAACTTGCTAAGAAAGAGAGCAGACACCAACAAAAGGAAGCAAGATTTAATATGTTAACGAGCCAGAAAAATATTATAAATATAAAACTTTTGTAAAACATAGTAACCCAGTTATAGCTGTTCAGGTATGTATAGGCGTAAAGCAAATAATCAAGTGATAGGTGCATAGCTTAAGTAAACAAGCTGAATCTGTGTAGCTTAGAAGCACATTCCGTAAAAAAAAAAAAAAAAAAAAAAAAAAAAAAAAACTGCAGGTTTACATTTGCTAACTAGCTTCTAAATATTTTTTTGCAAGTATCTAGAATAAAACAGATCATATCAAGCTCTTAGTGCATAACCAGATATAGTTTTTAGCCCAAAAAAAACACTATCAGACTGAGAAAAGAAACCGAGTCATCAAAATTAAGTCTTGTACCTTCTTAACAGGGAAACTCTGCTTAAGAGGTGTCAAACAAATAGCAACAAGCAAACTAAGAGGGAAAAAGGCTCAGCTTACAATCTGCGACCAGAAAATTCCATGGCAATAGACACCAAAACTTCGCAATAGAATTGAAGAAGAAAAAAAGAGTAAGTGAAGGTAAAATCAATACACCCAAAGCAAAATAGTAACAATAGCACCAGATATCAGGGAATTTGATATTTAATCAAGGTGTTACATATTTCTGTTTTCATTATCCAATTTCCTCCACTTAGGAGTTGGAACTAAAATCTCACAGAAATTATTCAAATGAACAATAAAAAACGGATCTCTTAACAAAACTCATGGCTAACAAAGATACACTTATAAAAAAGAGGGTGTACAAGTCTGAAAGAGAAACAAGCTCAAGGCATACTCAACCCAAGACTTAATAAGTATATCCCTTGACAAACATCCCCTTTTTCGAGTCATCACTTTCGCCATCTCCGGTGTATTTTCCAAGCTGAGCTAAAGAGTTAGCTTTGACACGAGACAAAAGTGATTTTTGCGCAGCTTCTATGTTCTCAGGGGCTCCTTGCCATGTCTTAAGAACAGAGTTTTGTAACGCACGAGCATATGAGAAAGATACGTGCCATGGGTTTGGACTTTGGTTCATTGCGTTTAGGTTCAGGGTTGCCTCCATCTCTGATTGTCCTCCCGATAAAAACTACAAATAATAATATAAAAGTAATGCTAGTCAGTCCTGGGAATGGTATTACTAAACAATGGTGTATATCTAATGGTCAAAATGCAAGGTATGTAACTTTTAGGATTTATTTACTACCAATGATCAGCTCATGGGTAATTGGTATAACCATGAGATTAAGGTATCATTTTTATTCAGATAATACTACAAGGCACTTTCAAGTATAGAATCTTAATTGAACTACAAATTTCCCGAATAACAAAGTCAACAAACCGTAACCTGACCAACGTCCAAAGCTTCATTTATTAGTGCTGTTATCCATTTTCATGGTTTTATTTTTTAAAAACAAAAAGTTACAATATATTCAAAAGAAGAATAAGCAAACAATGTCTACCTTTATCAAGCTTTTACAGAAGAACTATCTAATTTTCATAAAAAATGGCCCCGATCTCAGAAGAAGGATGAACTTAAAAGATGATTAGAGCTTAATCATACAATGAAAACTGTATAAACTTTTGTCTCTCTATATATATATATATAACAGGAGAGCGGGCCTAGACGCAACGGTAAAGTTGTTGCCATGTGACCTGGAGGTCACGGGTTTGAGCCGTGGAAGCAACCTTTTGCAGAAATGCAAGGGAAGGCCGTCTAAATTAAGCCCAAAGTGGTTCCCCTTTATATATGTTTAACAGAATGTAATCCCAAAATGGCTTGTTACTTTTCTAGTGTTTTTTCAAAATACTAAATCTTCATAAAAAGCAAACAATCTCCTACCATATTATCGAGCTTATATAAATTGACTAGAAATTCCCTTATAAAAGTTGGCCTTCAGTATCAATTTAAAGGATGACACGGCTATAGCTTAATGATGCAACTGAAACTCGTTAAACTATTTATCTTATTATACTTAAAATTTATTCACTCCGAGTCCTTGTAAAATTGATATGTTTGCAAATTCCACCTTGTAAGAACCTCAGAAAAATCAAATAGTTTAAATATTTAATGATAACTTTATTTCACCATAAATGATAGGGAGAAACTTATTAACTCAATTTAATAAACACTCTGGGGTAGATTCCAACATTGGCCTTTTTAATTTTGAATCAACAGGAGAATAAAGATGAGCATACAAAGAGATCCAGAAAATTTTCAAATTCATACCATGATTCCTGGGACAGCAGGAGGTACTCTCCTCTTGAGCATGGTGAGAGTGTTTTTAGCAATTGTCTCCGGAGAAGCTTTCACCTTGTGCTCAGCACCTGGGGTTACCATGCTGGGTTTAAGTAATATACCTTCAAAAACAACATTGTTTTCCGCTAAGTAATAAAAGACTTTTGACCAAACACGCTCTGCCACCTCAAGGGTCCTCTCTATCGGGTGATCTCCATCAAGAAGAATCTCGGGCTCTACTATAGGCACAAGCCCATTATCCTACATAACATAACATAACACAACACAACAATAAAAACTAACATCAGGCTACTATCAGAAGGGTAAAATGCAGATAACCCCCATGTACTATGGGTACTCTGCAAAAAAAATGTACTTGAACTTGACAATTGACCATCATGAACTATTGGATTTTGAATAACCGCCATTTCCAACTTTAGAGTGGCAAAGCTTTGAATTCATCTTCACATTTTAAAGATTTTATCTTTTAACATGTGTATGTTGCCAGTTGCACTATACGTTTGTAGACTAACAGTTTATGGAAAAAGTTGTCTTAGAGCGGTTTTACACACCGTGAGTTAAATTAATGCGGAAAGCGTGTTTTGCATAAAAATTTGGTGTCAGACCACACGGCTGCTAGTGATGCATAGATTTCAAAGACTACACAGATAAAAATGAATAATATTATCCAAAATGAACTATCAGGCATGAAGTTGTGCCATTCCAACATTAGACATGCCTTTCGCAAAACTGTACATGGGGTTAATTACAAAATCAAGGTAGATGAGGTTATTTGCAAATAATCCATAGTACATGGAGCCCATTTACATTTTATCCATGTAAGAACATAAAGAAATTGTAGCAGACAAATATATTCTTTTACTAACTTGCATGAGATTTCTCTCCAACTATCAAACCTCCAAAGTAAAAGGAGCAAAAAACAAAGAGAAGAAGGAGAAGGGGTGGAGGTGGGGGTGGGGAAGAGAGAGAACCTGAGAAATGGCAGCATAACGTGCGAGTCCCCAAGCAGCCTCTTTCACAGCCAAAGCAGATGGTCCACAAGGAATGCTCACAACTGTGCGCCTGTTAATTTCACACAATCAAATTATTAATTAGAAAACAATAACTCAATTTAACTAAAAGTTTGCTATTTGCATACATGGACAAATAGAGAATACAACTCTTTGCAGAACATATAAGTATCAATAATGCATACCACTTTGCAAAGCGAGCACCTTGGTTGTAGTATTCAGCAGATCTAGAAGCCAGTCCATCTAAACCTTGGCACCAGGATTCATTGTTGGAACCTGGTAGAGGAACTAAACCCTGAAAGTACAAAAAAATAATTTAACAGCAAAGTTAAGGGAGAAAACAGTCATAATGGGCTCTTCACTTGGACAAAAACAGCATATACCTATGTTTGCTACCATAAATTCATTTGGGAAGAGAGCAAAAGTACAACTCTTCTGTAGTTTGGATTTTTTTGTATTGTTTTTAAAGCATATACTGTAGTTACATATGTACTAGATGGTTTGCTTTCTTCCCCTGTCCATTACTTCTCTGGTTCAATAAGAATTAACCTTTTCATGATACTACTGAAACATACACAATATGGAACAATCTGCAGATAGTGTAACAAAGTTCAACAATTACCTTGTCCACCTTGATTCCAGGAACAATATTCTCCGCTCGCAAGCAATCTACAAATTTTTTCCCATCGGTTGTTGACTGGTAAAGAGTCTCCTCAAAAAGAATTGCACCGGAAATATATTCACCCAAACCAGGAGTGGTAAGTAAAAGCTGTCTGTAAGCCTGCCTATTCACTTCTGTATTATCCAATCCTATTGATGATAATCTCTTTCCGCATGTGGCATTTGATTCATCAATAGCAAGGATCCCACGACCGGGGGACGCAATAGTTTTCTGATTTATCAGGAGAAAAAAAACAGTAAGTAAATTAACACCTTGTTGGACTTGGCTGTGCAAAAACAAGGCCTGTAACAGTTTGGCTTTAATAGGGAACAATGAAATGCTAAGTATCAAAAGGGTGGTAAATGGGAACACCGATATTTCACGAGTTCTTAGGAAAAATATTCAAACGCAGAGTGAGGGTTTAACAAGCTTAATAATTAGAATTCAAATTCTCTGAGACCATTACACAAAGACAAAATGCAGATACACATGATGTGGACAACTAGTTAAATGGATGTGGGATGCAAGTATGCAACAACAATGTTCCGTGAGATGTTCAAGCTCAGATTTTGCGATAACTGTATCGATACAACTAATGATAACCAGCTAAGGAAAAAATGGAATGTGTTCTCTACTACTTGTCAAAGATTTTAATTCAACAGCAGGAGTTCAGAAAATATTGGTACATCTCTTAAATTTTTTTAAGGAAAAAAAGACAATAGTTTTGCTGCTTGTATAGATACATGAATCCCTTCAGCTATATCCCATTGAACAAGTCAATATGTGCTATAGACAAATAATAAGAAGTGTTATTGTGAATTTGTGATAGTCGTACATACTAACGAAACTGCATAACTTGATTGTAGCAGCTTAGCAATAGGTGGGCATACAGTTAAATAGAGTTAACTGACGTAAAGATCATGTGCACACAGCAGAATGTATAGTTTCAATAGACGTACATATTTTACAATTAGAAATATTGAAAGCAAAACTAAGTTCCCATCTAGCAAAGGGAACTATGTGGTTATATTCTATAACTAACAAAAATAGGTAAAGAACTAATCACTTTTGTGGTAATGTTAATTAATCACTACTAGCACCAATACACTGCTAGCCAACAATGAATTATTCAAGTTGTTGATAATGTCAAAATATTGTTGCAATGTCATTGTCCACCGTAATTATGCATGTATATGTTATACAGGAATAAAATACCACCAACAATTTTTTTTACTAAGTAGATAATCCACCTACCTTCTCAAAACACTTTTCTTCACCTAATACCTTCTTATAACTAATAGTCTACTAATTGTCCTTCCGTTATAAGGAGGGTATTTGGTTTCCAATTATTAAGAAATGACATGTGTAGTTCCTTTTTTACCATCCCTTTTTCTTAAAAAATGATATATTTGTCCCTTTTTTTACCATCCTTAATACTCCGTCTGTCACATAAAAATGGTCTAATGTGATTTTTCTAAACGACCAAGAAAAGTTAGTTAGAGTGATATCTATACTTGTAAATTTCCAAAAGTACCAGTAAACTATCAACGATCGGTATTGTTCGAAATAATAATGCTCACTAGTTAGGGGTTTAATAGGAGCTGAAAATTCTAAATGACAAATCGGATCATAAGTTTTCGGGAATGAGACAAAAATAAAATAAAATTACGCCATTTACAAGGGGTGGAGTATTTGAAAATGATGGCAACATAAATTATCATAAAAAAAATATCTTACTCTCAAATATAGAGGCAATAACAACAAATTTCAAAAAGGGATTGCTCTCAGGAGACTTCAAATCTTATATATGAAGTTAGTATCAATTTATGGAGTATTAAAAAGTTAAGACTTAAAATAAATAAAAGGCAGATAGGAAATTTGAAGCAATGGGTTCAATGGTCTGTTAATAGTCAGTACCTAGCTCTATTCAACTTATATGGACTAAAACAAAATTGTGTCACAGTATATATTTTTCATTATTCCGGATAAATTTCCCCCTAATCTATTCCAATTAGGTTACGGGGCCGTTTGGCATCAGATTTTTAAAAAAAACCTTGCTTAAAAGAATTTGCAGTGTAGTGGTTGACATAACTGTAACTATTTTTATTCATAAATGACTTATAACTTAATTTTATTAATAAGTCACTGGTGACTGGTCACTTTTTTAACTTATGAGTGGGTTGTAGATATACAAACACATTGTATTAGAATGTTTTATTTTTGGAAAATTTAATGTGAAAAAACTAATAAAATCCGCAAATTTCTAACTTCTCTACTTCTGAGCTTTTTTAGGTTTTTTGACCAAACACATTCTATTTTATTTATAAGTGGACTTATAACTTATTTTTATTGATAAGCCATCAATCAGCTATTTTAACTTACGAGTGAGTTGTTAATATACAAACACATTCTATTAGAAAGTTCTTATTTTTGGAAAATTTATGTGAAAAAGCTTAAAAAATCCGCAAATTCCTAGCTTCTCTACTTTTGAACCTTTTTAGCTTTTTTGAACCAAAACTCTAGCTTCTTAAAAGCTAAAAAAGCTGACATAACAAACACCCATAGATTTTTTTTAATCAAAAAGATGCTGCCAAACATGCACTACATATTCCAAACTTGAGGACTACTAATGTATAGTTTGAAACCAAAGGGACCAATAAAATTAGCATTGAAACTACAGAACCATCCATGTAAACATTATTTTCGTAACCCGTATAACCTTAAATGGTATTATTAGTGTTTTAAAAAAAAGGCAAATTATTATTATTTTAATGTGAAAAAGCTTACAGAATCGCAAATTCCTACTTTCTCAACTTTTGAGCTTTCTTAAGTAGCTCTTTAGAACCAAAAGCTAAAAAGCTGAAATAGCTAAGGAAAAAAAAGCTGCTGCCAAACGTGCACTGCATATTTAGAACTTGAGGACTACTAATGTATAGTTTGAAACCAAAGGGACCAGTAAAATCAGCGTTGAAATTACAGAACCGTTCATGTAAACATTATTTTTGTGACTGGTAGTATAAACTTAAATAAAGAAGCCAAAGTATTGTTATCAATTATTTTAAAAAATGAGTTATACTAATATGAGTTGCTTACAGCGGTTTTGACGAGCTCGTGGGTGTAAGATCCAGCGCGTACAATGGTGACACGTGGCATGGATGATCGGAGGGACGATCGAGGCCGTTGATTGATAAAGGATTGCTGATTACCGATAAATGAGGATGCGTTTAGCTTTACCATGTTACATGTCGCCATGATCTCTCTATATTTATATATATTGGAAGACTTTCTGAACAGATTTGTGTTTTTAGGGGATGTAGCTACCCAAAGTTAAAATATAAAATGTAGTGTAGCAATATCCAATGGTTATACACTTTGACCCAGAGTCAGTAGACTGCTTCCGTTTTTAGGTGGGTTGGTGGAATGTTTCTTTTTTTTTACGTACTTATCATATCAATATTATTACTAATGGTAACCATTCTCTTTTAACAAATTTTATTTTAGTTTTCGTGGTTTCAATTGCGACACTTTTCTCCCATTATATTTATTGATTGGAGGGTGCAAAACAGTTTTTTTGTATCTTTCACTGTTCACTTTTATTAGTTTTAGTTTTTAACCTTTTAAGTTTTGATTTGAGCTTCTGTCTACCTAATTTCATTTAATTAAGGGTACAAATACAAAAAAAATCGATAGAACTGAAGTCATTATATCTCACATTATGAATGTATTTTGAAGGATGCTAACATAATTGTATATAGTTTTTGTTAGGTGAGAGCATGTGTCTACAATTTCATTTCTTAATTATCACCCATCATGTAATTGTATGAAAATAGCTAGTTGGTGATCTGAACTAATAAAACTTAGAGATTACCTAACAATATGGTAAAAATCAATCAGATGGAGTACTAAACGCCCTTTGATCAGTATGGATGAAAATGCGCTTATTTAATAAAACTTGTAAGTAGTAACATTTTCCTTAAACAAGCGTTTGCAAAACACCTTATAGAAATGCACATAAAAAATGTATAGCGTATAACGTAGTGGTGTATTGAAGTGCAACTGTCAGTGTTAAATACGTATAAATTGTACAATTATACATGAAATATAATAGACGTTTAAACTTAGAAACTTGAATACAATGGTTTTTCTATGTGTACTTCGACTGAAGTGACTTTACTTTATACTACTAATTCATTAGAAAGTGAATTTAGATTAAGATTACCACACATATACATATATATTCACAACAAAATTAAGGACACCATAAGTACGAAGTACGGGTACCATAAGTTAAATAGATTTGCTGATGGGAAAAGGTAAAAAAATGTTAGAAGGTTTAAATATTTACTTCTTTTTATTTTATTTTTTATAATAAATAACCTTCTGTTTGGATTTGGAGGTAAGCTGCTTCGCAGTAGGCATTAGAAATCGAACACTGATGATGACCATGATGTATTCGGATCTCATCCATTTGGACCAACGACTTTTCTCATAGAAAAACAAATTGGGAAGAGATTTCTGTAAACGATAATACAGGGTGTGCAAGTACTAACACACCAAAAAATGAAACCTGGCAAGGTGGGAGATGGACTATAAAATATTAATCAGGTCTAATTGCATCTTTTCAAAACCTCACGAGGTTGTTAATTACCCTAATAATTAGTATCATAATTGATCCAAAGTCAGATGACCTTTGGTCTTTCGTAAGGTTAATTTTCTAATTCTCGCTACACAGTATGTATATATGTCTCGTAGTGCTATTAGGGAGATGATTGATTTACCCAAATGGTTCTTAGAACAAAATTCACTAATTCAGTGTGGTCTTATACTACAGAGGGAGTCATTTTTATTTTTTTGTTAAATAAATGGGTCTAACAGTCACTCAAGTTACGGCTGGTATAGTTAAACCTCTTTAAATTAATACACTTACACCGAAAAAAATTATTCATTTAGCAAATTTATTAATTTATCGATGAATAAATTATTCATTTATCGATAAATAAATATTTATTATTTTAAATAGAGTTTTTCAATATAACATATATACATTACATATCTGATAAGAAAAATCAAAATACACTATAAATATTACTTGAATCTACGAAAACTTAAAAGTTTTTATGGAAATTAATATATCTAAAAATTAAGTTCATGTACATAGAAAATGCAGTTATGGAATCACCTACAGACGAAAAAATTATTCAATCGGTAATGAACAATGATGATGAAAATGATCCGGAACCAGACGATAGTAGCGTTATCCTAAATGTGTCGTCAAATGAGCAATTTCAACCAATAATCACCTTAAGCAACTACTTGCTCCAACACGACAAAATATTCCGGAAATTATACAAACTTTACAAAAAGTCAATGATGATGTTCATTTTGGTTTAGATGAAAAAAAAAAACAATCAACTATATATACATATTTTAAAATAAAATAATTATTGTTATGATATTGTTGATTAATTGAAGATTTTGGTCTACATTATATATTTTTCTTTATAAAATTTAATAATTATTAGCTTATATTTTTATTGGGCCTTAAAGATTCAATTTTTTTTTATTACTTAATGCATTTAACAAGAATATTACTTTAATACATTGGCCAACTCGGGACCGGAATAAATTACTATATTAGGGAGTATATTATTTTATACAACATTACTTTATCTAGGTTTATCTGGATAGTGGTACAAGTTATGTAAATTGTGCATTACGGTCCGGAATTTGATATTTTAAAAATTGATGTGGACTATTTGCAAAGTTAGCACCTGGATACAAAATCTAAAACACAGCGACTTCGTAGGCTCCGCATTTGTATGTTTAACAGGTGTTATGTGTGTATCAGTTTCGAATATGACAACAACTATAGCGGAGTTAACAAACAAAATTAGAGTAATCAAAATGGAAATGCTACTTAAAATGTTTAACTTACACTCTTTCACCTAATGGCTACTGGTAGGGTTGGATTCGATCCGGTTCGGTTCGGTTTTTAGCAAAACCGAAACCGAACATATTTTTCGGTTCGATTTTTTTATTTTTTGGACCGAACCGGACCGGGTTTTTTCGGTCCAGTTTCGGTTTTTCGGTTTCGGTCTTTTTCGGTTCGGTTATCGGTCCGATTCAGTTTTTCCGGTTTTTGCCCCGCCACAGCTAATGCACTGAAAAGTAACAGAAATTTATAAGCTCAACATTTGTTAGGTATATATTGACTTCAGTACTCATAAACTGAATCGATCTACTTTATATCGGAAAGATATTCTAATTTCATATTTAAACTTAAATACAAAAATGATAATATTATTTCATTGTATCACGGCAATTAATTTTCCAAGCCTATAGTGTAGATCCTCCCCCATTCATATTTAAGTGTCCGTTTTTATTATTTTTTTCCACATATTTATTCATCGAAGAGCGATTATAAAATATTTTCTAATTCAGGAAATATTATGTTCTATTTCTCCATACCATTAAGCGCACGCCTTGCATTTTTTTTACTGTATGTCACTCGCATAATGATTTCCAATACGGTATGAAAAATACTTGTCTCATTTACTCAAATTTTCAGTTCATGCTCCAGTATAATTAGCAGAAGTCCAATTATTCACGTTATTATTCTTTCAAAACTATGCATTTTACCCTTAAAATAATCCAGAAGATAATATGAGGCTACATTCTCTTCTCGTTCCTTAGATTTTGTATATTAGTTGGCACAGTAGCCAGAACCTTGTCGTCGGGCTTAGGCAGTTGGTACAATTTCACTAAAGAGCTCTAGCTCTAAATCTAAGTCTAGACTCAAGTCCACCGAGTTTCATCGGGAGTCTAGCTAGCCCCGCCAACAGTCATGCAAGCTTCAACAATAGTTTACCTGCAACTTATTTCATTATACAGTATTAGGGATCATTTTATTTTGAATTGTAATTTTGGCTAAATAAATTGAAACACTGTAGTCTTTTTTTCTAAATCAAGATTTCACACTCACGTATTGTTTAAACATGTAATTTGCGGAAATGACGTACTTTTCATATTCTAAGTATCTCAGCCAACTCACACATAACTAGACAAATCGTCAAACAAGAGCTGCATATGGTGAGCGCAAACCAGCGAAGAAGCTCAAAACGTATACGTACTGCCACGATAAAAGACATGATCACAGAGGCAACGCTTGAAATCTATTTACAAACAACATTATTACAAATAGAATTATAGATTTCCACAATGCGGATACTCTTCATTGTTTCAACAAGATAGGATCGGCATTGCAGCGCCACTTACAAACAAGGTTAGCAAATATAGTCTCTCTTTGCTATGTTAACACGATATAGCAGAAAAAATCACACTCAAAAGTCAAAATACATCTATATGAAAAGGAAGGATAAGATTAACGGGTTAATTAGGTCAGTACATTATCATCACAAGACTCCATGGTATCTGTATCACTAAAGGACCTAAATGTAGCAACACCAAGGATATGGTTCCTAAAGTTGCCAGGCTGCAGATTTTTAAGTTTTTTTCCTTTTAAGCTACTCCAATCCAGTTTTTGAGCTTAAATTTTCTTTTGTTCGGCCTCTTAGTTTGAAGACAAGTAGTTTTCTCTGCTTAAGAACTACATATATTTTTGTTTTAAAAGACAACCAGCAATACTCTCTAGTCGCTGAAAACTCCACTTGATCTGAAATAGCTTCTAATCCGATGATCTCCTTTTCCTCCCAAGAACAGATGCTTTTAGGAAACGGGGTCCACCCATTCGCCACTTTTTAAATGCAGCCATCGAGGATTGAGCAGCCTCATACACTTCAAAACGATGAAACATAAATTAGAGTTGATTTACGCAAAAAAAAAGGATAAAAAGGTTCACAAACTCATAGTCAAACCGTATTAAGTAAAGATGAGCCTCACATTGGGTTTCTTCTTTAGTAAGAATCTTTAAGAATTTAGGAGCAACCATTAAAGCTGTGGTTTGTGACTTGATAAGGACTTCCTTGTATCTAGTCTGAAATGCAGCCAATAGCAAGGTGCCAATTGTTTTATCACCAACTCTGTCCAAGAAATAGTGGTCCAAACGGTTATGAAAAATACAGCAATGTAAAGCTGATAATTATTTTACTCGACTTGTAAAAAGTTGAACGGATGCTTTTAGTGATAGAATTGATAATCTCCTCCTTTTCAATTTCATAAGAAACAGCCCATATGCCGCAACACGACTATATTTTTAATCCGGTTCACGGAGTAAAATGTCTCTCTGGTACATTATAGCGTCAGCATATATGCACTTTAACAACACTCAGCATTCTATCGTCTTTTTGTCAACCACTGTTATTTTCCTGCAAGGCTTAATCCTAACAAAAGCTATAGTTACTGACAATGTATCATTCATCTATTTGAGTTGCCTATCAAGAAAGCTATTCAGCAACTCCTAGTTTAGAAATCTTTGAACACCAAGAAGAAAACAAAGCAGACAGAGAAAGGTTAAAGGATCTACTGGTGGCTAGAAAACTATAGAGTGAATGCATACAGAAGAGAATGTTATCATTTCCATATAAAAGATTGCATTGCTTTTTTCCTCTAAAAGTTTTTTTTGATTGCAAAGGTTGCCTCCTAGTTACATTTACCTGCCAACCATGGAAAGGAACACCATGTATGCAAAAAAAAAACGTTGGACTTTGAAATACTGCAGAAAAAAATAATGACCAAACTCCATATATGTATTCCCCACTGAATTTCTAAATGTATTGTTATATAAATTTCAACAAGTTGTCATTTTACACTGCCACCATCATCAATTCCAAATTATCACCTAAAACATCTAACTGATTAAGCAGAAATTTGGGAATCTAGAATAATAAGGTAATCACTGGTTCTGGCACTCATGAGCACGAAACAGAAGAAAAGAATAAATCCCAAAGAAATAATTAGCTACGATTAAGAAATAGGAATATAGCTATATATGTAAAAACAATGACAAAGGTTAATGCAAAAAACAAAAAAAAAGGTAGAGACAAACAATCTTACAGGGAAAACAACTTGCGGCCTAGTTCATAGAAGTATAGACAGCGGCTCTTTAGATCCACATGAGCTGCATCAGCTGCAAGTTCATCCCTTGTTCTGGCAATGAAAACAACCACAACAACAAAATGGAGAAAACAAATGAAAGTAGTTCACTTTTATAACAAAAAAAAAGTAGAACGAAGTAATCTCATTTCCTCTACTTACAGACAACCAGAATACACAAACAATACAATTTCAAGATACCCCAATGTAAAAGGGCAGGTCAAGTTACAGGTGCCGAAACGAAGAGATGTCAAAGTGTCAAACTATCAATTTGACCACATTCTTTCATTTAATAAGAAAATAACATTCAAGACCAGAACCCTGTAAAGATTTATACAGTAAAATGAGTGGGGCTTCTAAATTCTAATTGTGTTGGACATGCAATTATGTCATTCCAGGAAGAACATAAGCAGTAGGCGCTTATAACATCAGCATAACTAGATTGCAAGTTGAAGACTTGGAGTAGAAATACAAAATTTAAGAGAAAATGGGATCTACAGCTAACCAATATTTGCTTATACAATACAACTGAACACAAACTTCATTTCTCCTATTTAGGCTCCAAATAAGTCATTTTAACAAACGCCTACTTAATCAAAATTGAAATTGACCTAAATGAGTTATCCACAACAAAGAACGATTTAGTTACCTTTTATTGAAACAGGGAGGAAGACTAAGCGATACTGCTTGCCTCAAGTGCAACTCACGAGCAAGCCAGAAGGGCAGTTCCACTTTTGAACCTTGTTCTATCTAAGAAAGCAATTCAGTCAATAAATTAAACTCAGATAATTCTGCTCTTGTCTCCCCATTGGTTTCTCTACCTTTGAAGACGAAAATAATAAAACTTTGTAGCTCGCATAGTACTCAAGTGTTTTTTTTCCTCACCCGAAAAAGCTCGTCAAAGCAAGCAAAAACAACTTTCGAAGAGGTTTTATAAGTTGAAACCTGACTGGCTCCATAATGGTCACTGGTCAGAACAAATTTGTTTCAGTAACCACGAGGCAAATCCTTGAGATGCTTCTGTTTTCTAGATCAATTACTAATTTTCAGAAACATACTCAAAAGCAGACCTTGTTTTTTTATCCTCTAGTAAAGCTTAGAATCGGTTCGCATATTTTCTCAGATGATTCCATTTATTTCAAGAATATACCAATTGAACTTTGAAAAATCTCCTTTGTTTTCTTTTAGGTCTGTTTTCGTGACCGGAAAACAAAAAATTGTGCACAGGATTTTAAAAGCTAACACGTGGCCGGTTTCATGATAGTCATACAAAATCTGCTCTGAAACTAACAAGCCAAGCACATCTCTTAAGTGTTTCCGTTTCCAAAATTAAGAAATACTTTTCTAAGGAACAAAATCAAAGGCAGACCTTATTTGTTTCGTCACTTGAATCGAAGAGGCCTACACCATTTGCGGACACTTGGAATACAGCTGGGACAAGCTGTTGACCAGGACAAAAGATTTACTTAAATTTTAAAAAATAAGGAAAAATGAAAGTTATAGAAATTCAAATCATGTAAAGATGTGAAGAAACGGTGTGTACCTCATCTTCTGCTAAAATATCATCAATATCATAATACTGCGACATTTTTTAGCTAGATTAAACCTTGTTCCTTCAGTTATTGACCTTCCTGCATGCAATTTTTTTAATAAGCAATAAATTGTTCATACTCTGTAGTATGTAACTGACAGTAAAATACTCTCTTCTCCAAAGAGTTTTTGCTCACGCTTGTTTGATTGTAAGTTTTTTGCAAACCAACTAGTTTTTTCATAAGGTACTTCAACTTTGCTGCAGTTTTTAAACTCAGCTTTTGATCCAGGAGGATACCCCTTAGTATTAGGATGAGCATGACTGTTAGAACCAAATCTAGTTGGTATTAGGATTGGAGATTATTCAGACTCCTTATTGAACTAGGAGTTATTCTGGTAATCTGGTCTTAATCCTTGTTGAACTAGAAATAAGTTCTGTCGTAATCCTACTTGTTATAGGATTAGTTATAGCTTATAAATAGCTTAGGCATTCCCTAAGTTAGATAGCAGCCAGCAAAACATAAAACTGTATCGTTAAACTTTAAGGTTGATTAAAGTTTAGCAGTTAGAGATTGTAACGATTATTTGATTATTAATCAAAGTTGCAATTTCGCCAATTACTTTCTCTGTTTATATTCTCCTTATATTGTTCTGTTTTGAGTGTGTTTTATCTAACGTAACAAGCGGAGCTCTTAGACCTGATCAACTTTGTACTACATTTTGTTTGTAATCTTAAATACCGAGTTCATTGCGTTGCTGGTCTGTTAAAGCTAAAAGTCTTAAGTTGTATGAACCCCAGTTTTTTCACAGGCCCCAAGTTCTTCATAAGATAAACATTAGGGTATATACCCTCTTTGCTATTTTGCTACTGTCTTTATTAAACTTATCAAGAATGAGATTGTATATAAGTCATGGTGACCTTCACACCAAGAATCACTTCCATAACACCCATAGATTAGCACACGTCCTGGGTAGCGTTAAAGCCGCACTATTGCTACCTATAATTATCATATTATCTACGTACAAACAAAGTATGACATAATTATCCGTTGTGCCTCTCTCATAGACATACTTGTTGCATTCCTGAGCCAACTAATTTTCTCAAAAGTTTCAGCCAAGCTAGCTGTTCTATATTACACTATAGCCTATTATTTAATTTAAAAGGTAGCGTAATCTTGCCTATCAAGCTATATGAATGTCTCTTTCTCGTTTGAAAACATGAAGTTTGATGTGTGCAAAATCACTGCCTCACTAATTTTTCTTCTTTTTTTCTCCTTTATTTACTTTGTTCAATCTCAACACACAGTCCTCAAAGATTTAGCTTAAAAAAACTTAGCTTTACTAAGCAGTGTTCTAAAAATCCGTCTAGTTAGGGGAAAACGGGCATAAACCGCCTAGAACTGAGTTACTAAGTATTAAAATAAAAAATGAAATCAAATAAAAAGAAAATTAGGAAAAATTATAGGGTTTTTTTTTTTGTCTTCATTCCGATAAACTGGTCACTGTTCCTTTACTCGTCACGAATCCTATGTCTTGGTCACCAAGATTTACATAATTCATTATCATATGAATACCACTCTCCCCCTCCCTAACTTAATAAGTGTCCTGCTTTGAAAATTGTGCTATTTAAGAATTTGTAAAAAAATCACTTAAAATTCAATAAAAAAAACCCATCAAAACAGAAGAAACTTTCAAACAAAAGCTATTTCTTACTAAAATTGTGAGGTTATAAGTGTAAATTTGATATAATTTAACTACCAATCAAAAAAGGATATTTCAAAAAAAAAAAATAATAATAATAATTAAAAAATGAAAATGGCCACTTATCTGGGACGTCCCAAAATGAAAATCATGACAATTAAATAGGGACAGAGAGAGTATGTAATAATTAGAACGAAAATAAACAAAAATAAAAAAGTTTAGAACCTTGCAAATAAGTATTTAAAGAAAACAAACACGAAAAAATCGAATTTGAAAGCTCTCACCAAACAAGCGAAAGATCTGATCAGTAGTCAATTGCCAATTTTGAAAAAAAAATAAATTAAATTAAATTAGTAACTTGTAACTAACCATACTCACCCAATCTCATGTCTTTGTTATGTTTTTGGACCAATATAGAGTAAACCCTAGTTTATCAAATTTTATTTTCGAACTAATTACAAAATCAAAAAAAAAAAGGAACATAGGGCATACCTGAATTCTAGAGAGAGAGAGAGTATGATGGTAGATTGGTAGGTGGCTTTTGTTAGTTTTTTGAAATCAAATTTTGGTTCGAAAAGGTTTTTGAGTATTATTGGCGCTTAAAACAGACTTTTTATAGCGCGACCAAATCCATATCATATGGGAAAATTGCCAATAAAATTGATTAACTACCACTCTTATGCACGAATAAATAATTTGGTAGTTTGGTACCAAGTCCTATCCAATAAAAACTCATGGATATATTGAATTTATAATATGGTACCTCTCATTAATTTAAAGTAAAATGATGGACCAAGTCAGGTCTATTCAATTTTTTCTCATTCTGCACACTGCCAAAGCAGGACTTTGAAGTCATTCTAAGTTTGGGTAATAGATGAGCTTGAGCTAAATATTATTTTTGTGTTCTTTATGTAAAAGTGTCACTACCCAGGTTTCAAGAAATTGAAACGGACAAATATAATACCCAGAAAAAATGAAAAAAAAAAACTAGTAAGATATACATGTGTGAAATAATAGAAAACGGGAAATAATAAGTGACGGGAGTCTTTTTGAAAGGATATATGAGTTTCCCAATATCTAATGGACTCACTACCCTTATTAAAATTATTAAATGCATGTACAAGTGGTCTATTGATCTAATTGTTAAGTAAACTTCTTTCTCAGCGTATGCTTCCTTGTACAGATTAATACAGTTTGTTCGGTTAACCCTTTTTTTAGCAAACTATACTAGAAAAACTCAATTGTTTTTATGGATCATGTATGTACCAAAAAGATTTACAAAACGTGTAGATTTTCACAAAACACATGCAGATATACGTTGAAGCTTTGAGAAGATGTCCGGCACGTTTTATGGAGGGATGGAGACGAAGGGACCCTTTGAGCATTCTTGTGTGTTTTTAATTTTTATTTTTATTAGCTGGCAAAGTAATGCATGCATGTATGTTATGTAATTTCTCTATCCTAGTTTGGTAATTTGGTACATAAAACTAGGATAGAAAAATTAGTTTTGCGTACCAAATTACCAAATTAGGATAGAAAAATTAGTTTTACGTACCAATTAGTTTGCATGTAATTTCTCTATCCTAGTTTAGTAATTTGGTACGTAAAATTGCGTGCACAAACTCTCTAGGTGAAACAATTGAGTAATTAACTGTTACAAATTCCAACAATCACTAATTGATCAATTTAGCTTAGAAATCTGATGGTGTATTAGTGAGGTTAACAAGGTTTCATTCAACAACAATATAGTGCTTTCTACAACACCGTCTCCCGCTTACAAGTTACAAGCTTTGGCTTAATTAATGCTGAAATTACAAATTAGCAACAATTCACGTCTCTTAAAGAAAGCAAATAATATGTTTAAGTTAAAAAAAAAAGTATCAGTAAACACTACCAAACAAGCTCTAAATCCAGTAGCAGCGCGATGAAGAAAAAAGAATCTATTAACAAATAAACTTCTAATTTCAAAATTTGGCGTTTCAAAGGCCTTGAAAGTCATACAGCAAACGAGCAGTGTTAAGTCAAAGTAATGGCATAACATCACCAGCCGATGTACCACACACATAAGGCGATTGTAATACCCCCAAACAAAATGAGAATTCTGCTTCAGCATTATGCTAAACTTAGACCACTTCAATTACTTATACACAGAAATGGTCCAAACGAATCCAACAATATATTCAAAAAATACAAAAGACAAAACAAAGGGACGTGCCGCAGATGAAGTTGATAACCTGAAAAAACACAAGGAATTGTTGATGAGAAACATGTGAAGAGCCTATCTTTGTAGAAAAAGGAGGGTGAAATCAATAAAAATGATATCAATGTGACTATTTCACTAAAAATCTCATATTGACAGCAAAAAAGATTTCATCAGATTACCTAAGCAGCAAAAAGTAAACATGCGACCATCAAAAGCATCACTCAATCAGCAGTAACATTTTGCTTTCATTTAATTATATCCAACAACAGATTATCACGGTAGCATAAGAAAAACTACTCAAGTCAAAGATTAAAGTTTGTCCCTCTATTGATGGTAACTTCTACTCACATCTCCAACAACAGAATAAATAACCTCTGCCTTGTCCTCGTAGAACTAATAACTATCAACGTGTGAAACAGTGTTCGTTTTAGTTTATGTGAAGCATGCATCTAGCAGAACTTCTTTCCATACAAATTATTTTCCCACCAAAAAAACCCCATTACTTGATCCGTTTCTTTCACAAATTCCCAAATTGAACATTTGTTTTAATACAAGTGAAGCCTGGTAAAATTATTAGGAATGCAACCACTATTCCAAATTAAACGAGTTAAAAATTTCAGCCAAGATCTGTTAGTTGTTGACGGGATTAGGCGTCAAGTTCTTGAAACAGAATAATGAGTACTGAAGATGAAAAGTTTAGAGCAGGCAAGTAGTAGAAAAAGAAAGAGAGAAGATCACTAAATATAACCAAAAGACTTTGGCTAGAGAGAGAGAAACTATGACTTAAACGGGCTAAGTTTCTGTTGAGGAGATATATTGGTTAATTCCCAATTAAATACTATATAATAAGCTGAAGTTCGCAGTCTTATATAATGACTGCAGAGGATCTTCATTGCTGACCACAAACCAAAGGAACGTAAATTCAAAAGCTTGTATGCCCAACTTAGAGTTCTTCTATTCATCTATAATCTACAACTACAAGTCTAGAGCATACACAAGTCATAACTTGCTTTCCCTTGATGTTCTAATAGCTTCATTAATAAGTAAGATTTTCACAAACCAAAACTAAAACTAAACTAACTAAAGTAAATCATTAGAATTGACATGCAGGGTTTGCTTGGTTTCAAGTTGTTTGTCTATAAGCACCAGTGCATTTATTTAGCAAAAAAAATAGGGTTTAGTTTTCTGTTTGGAAAAAGTAGTAGTTCTGTTCTAAGCTGGATGAACCCAACTTTTTTCTCACCTTTAAAAAACTCACCTTATTTGCATAGAAGTTACAGCCAAAATTTCTTGCTCTGTGTGAACTTAGGGCAATGTATTATAAGAAGAGAAAAAGGCTAGAGCTGACCAGTTCCACTACATCCTCAACTTCTTCTGTAGAAATTTAATATAGGAGAATTTTCTTCCTAGTTCTGGAGCTTGGTACAAGAAACAGGGACAAGCGAGGTCAACTGCTTCGTTAATAAGCACCCTCAGTAAACTGACCATTGTTCCAAATAGCTAAGATCCCTCCTACCTATAGATAATTAAGCTTTTTGAATAATAAAGATCAGTATTTCGAAGTTGCAACAAAACTAGAGTTTTGAACAACTCCAAATCATTTTAAAACTGACCTAGATTGCAATATGCAAATCATCTTAACCCTCTAATGTACCCTCATAACTGAGAAACTATATTGTCCCTAATTCTTTGAAACCCCAATCATAATAAGCTTCTTAGTCTCAAGTAAATTATTGGTGCATTTTATATAACCAAGTATATTTTTTTCCTTGAGAAGGTTTAACCCTAACTTTATAACCCAGGAATCGAGTTGATAAGCACCGGCTGGACCTAGACAACCAAGTGCATGACTTATTTATGAGCTCATATAGAAATAGTACATAAAGAAAGGATAATGCTTAAGGTGGTTGTGTAATAAATGGAATGCATATGAGTTGAAGGCAAGGCACTAATTCAACTATCTCAAGAACATGTTATTCCCTAATACAGGTGTATTGAATAAAGAACATAAGAAGATGCTTAAAACCCAAAGTTTCAACATAAGGACTTGGTGGACTAACAAAAAGGCAAACTTAGCTGTAGAAGATTAGCTATTAGCAACCACTTACTTTTATCATTTTGACTTGATGTACACTTCAATCATGTCATCGTCCTCCATGCCAAGACCATCAGGAGTTGCTGATGGCTTAATTTTATCACCATCGAAACAGAACACTAAGCTCTCTAAATCAAGCTTATTTTTCTCTGCATACATGGTGAAGAGACGCTCTAACTTCTCATCCTGATATAATTAGGTTACAATTGTAGAGTCATGCACAGCTCAAATAGGTCTAGAAATAAAAAAAATAAAAAACCCGGAGAATAATCTAAGCATGCCATCATAGACAACAAAGAGATGGCCACAAATTCAAATTCTCATCAAGTAATATACAAAATAACATGCATGATTCCAGGGGAAAGAGGAAAACATCGATCATAGAGCATCACTGAACAGTTAAAAAACATGCTTTGAGAATAAAACGAAACAAAAATAAATCCTGTCGCCGGCAGTTTAGAATTCGTAAATTGAATGAAAGTGATGTCAGGAGATTTTAGAGAACATAAATTTATAAGGATTATGTTTGCTCCTAAAACTGTTACGTGTTTTATTTTATAGATGCGATAGAAACTATTGTTCGGTAAACTTTTCTGTTTGTTTATCTCGTGACGACTAAGATTAGGACCAGGATGCCCGAAATATTGCTATACAAAGTCCTGTCTTGATTATGAAATTCTTATCATGTGAAAAATAGGTTTCTCTTTAACGTAATAAAATTAATTAATCAAACTCTTACTTTGCCTCACGCATACAACCCTGGTTACTGGCTCAATTGGATCATGCAACAAGTTAGTTTAACTCGTCGTAGACCTCGATCGATTGTTTTTTTTAGAAAGAGAGAATAAATCAACATCTCTCATACAAATATATGTTCTACACTATATGTTGCATAAGCTGTAAATATTTAAACATATAGCAGTGAGATTCGCATGGTACCAAACACGCTGACTAAAGAACAATCTAATAGGACGTGTTCATAACACGCAAACACGTTATGCAGCAAAAAGAAGCAAGGAAATATGTCTACCTTTCAAGAACAAAACATACCTTGTATACACGGAACTGCTTGAGTTCATCCTTGTCTTGAATTGAAATAACTAATTTAGCTCTTTCACTATTAAGCTTTGGAGGCTGGTCAGGAACGCTCTCTGCTGATTGTGCAGTGTCAAAATCTCGTTTCACAGTTGCTTCTACAGATCGTATCACTTCTTCAGCTGATTTAGCAAATAAGGCCAACTCCTGCTTCTTCAACCTAGCATATCATATTAATGTGGAAGGAAATGTAAAGATTTATTTTCCGAAGAGATGGAGAAGAAGTAAGAAAAATTATAACACACACACACATAGGGTGTAGTTACTTATTTCAGAAACGTGTAACTAATAGGAATTTACTAGAGCTCTAAAAGATTGAACTGTTAGGATGAAAAGATACAAATGCTATTATAGCCTATACACTAAATGTGTCCAATCTACCACTTTTAAAAAGGTGGATCTTTACCCATATACTCATTAACCTTTACTCATAACATAAATAGCTCTTAGAGCATCCCTATTAACATCTAAACCACCTTTCATCCTTTGCAAATGGTAAAATTAAACTCTAACTACGCAAGACGATGAAAAAAGGAAGCTAACCTTAATTCTTTGATTGTTGGATCCTCTTCAAATTTTCGGGAATCGTTCGAAACCTTAGGAGGAGGAGGCATCCAATCATCTTCATCACAATCAACAACATGTGCATCTTTCTTCTTATCCTCGTCAACAGCCTAATTCAAATTGATTACCACCAATCAATCATTTCTAAATCCATTAAATAAGTACTTTTTATACACTTAGGGCGGTGAGTTCTTTTAAATGATGAAACACATGTATATAAGCATGTAACACAAATCTAAAATTCGAAAATCTCTCAAAACTGATAAAATAATTAAATAGCTTGTTCGTTAAATCAAGTATAAGCCTACTTACATACTGTTTTTACAAAAAAACAATACAGTGTGCTTAGGCAAGCTCACTTATTTTATTTTTTAGCTATAAATCAAAACACGTAATAAGTAATTGTACAAGGTATTTAGTCTTTATAATTAACAAAAAAAATCACATTACTCCAACTCAAAATAAGTAAACTGCTATTTAATTTCTAACAAAATGCACCCATTTTACTATTCAGTGTTAAACTTACGTAATTATACAGGTACATATCCGATTTGCAAATACTCATTCACTCAATCAGGGAAGAATCGTAAAACATTCTTAAATAGCAAAACCGCCATTCAAAAATTAAAGAAATCGCAACAACTAACATACCCACATCCTTATAGGCATATATAAAGCTACTTATTTCATTGCTACTTTAAGCGAATAGATTGGCCTATTTGTGACTGATAAAATAAAAAAGTATATATTCAGATAAAATTTCTACCTTCCTCACTAAAAAGCCAAAAGAATAAATTCAAAGCATATTATTTAAGCTACCAACTAAATACAACTAATAATTATTTATGGCTAGTACTTCTCTTTACTAATAACGCCAATCATAACTTTACGTTTTCCTACCACCATGAGGCATAAGGTAGAGCTCTTTTGAATATATACGCTATATGATCCAACTAAACAAGACTACAACATCAGAAATTATAAATAGCTTATTTATGTGTAAGAGAAGAAACTTGCGAAGGTATGTCATTATATACTACGTCTAGTTATGACTAGCCTTTTTAAAAACTTTATCTAATGCAGTGGTTAAATCATCTTTTAAAGTGGTACTTTCATAATAAGTTGCAATCAGTTAAGCCCAATACAGTGCCAGAGCTAAAATTGCCAAAGATAAAATGATAAACAACTGAATAAAATGATACAAGTAAGATATTTACACTGGTGTCAGAGGGATTTCTTTTTTGGGGAGGCAGAGCTGAGGTTGAATCTGAACTAAGATCATCTGTAAATTCAATGCAAAGGAAAAAATATTTAAGTTTATGAACTCAGACACATACATTAAGGCGGAACCAGCGGACAATTAAACGTTTCAAAATTTAATTAAAACTATACATTAACCTTTTAAATTTTTATTTCCAGAAAATTAATCAGAAGTTGTTTGTCGGTCAAAATTGCAGTTAGTCTTGTAGTTTCGTAGTGGACAATTATTAGGAATCGGATGGACTACAAAAATAGTACATACATGCATATATATATATATATACATACATACAGATATATATATATATATATATATATATATATATGTGTATATATATATATAGAGAGAGAGAGTAGACCGTCAAGGCAAAAAACGTCAAAGGGTTGCTGAACGCGATGGTAATCGAATAAGGGCTCAAATTCCTCTGTATATTCTTCTCCCTGTGAATAAAATCGAATCAAACTATTAAATAAACAAATAAAAACCCTAGATATTGATATAAGTTGCTTTTACCTAAAAGGACTCACCATTGATACAGACTAATCGTCTTTCTCTCTCTATATCTATCTATTTTCAATTGCGGCAGGGAGTGTGTACTTTTTTTTACGATTTTATAAATGGAAAATCTAACCACTTTTTGTATTTTACTAACTAATTAAAGTCTGTTTTAGTATATATTATAGGATTATTGGGGGCTTACTTAGTGTGTGTAAGTTGATCTTTATATCTTATATAAAAAAGGGTAAATTTTGGATTGATCCATGAAAACAAAAGTATTTAAGGATTGGTCCATGAAATTGAAACTAATTAAGGATTGGTCCATTTCCCCTAACTAACCAATAAAAATGTAAAAAATCAAAAAAAATAAAAAAATTCCAGAAAATAAAAATACAAAAATGCAAAAATAAAAAAAATATGAAAAAATGCAAAAAAAATTAAAAGAGGCAAAACCCCGAAAAAATATATTTTTTTTTTAAAAAATCCCAAAAAATAAAAAAAAAACTCATAAAATCAACAAAAATCTAAAATCAACAAAAATCCCAAAAAGCAAAAAAAAAAACAGTCTGAACTATTTTAAATCATTTTAAAAACAGTCTGAACCATTTTAAGTCATTTTAAAAACAGTCTGAACCAAAAACAGTCTAAACTTTTTTAAGTCATTTTAAAAACAGTCTGAACTGTTTTTTTTTAAAAACAGTCCCGACTGTTTTTTTTTAAACAGTCCGGACTGTTTTTTTTTTAAAACAGTCCGGACTGTTTTTTTTAAAAACAGTCCGCACTGTTTTTTTTTAAAACAGCCCGGACCGCACTGTTTTTTTTAAAACAGTCCGCACTGTTTTTTTTTTAAAAACAGTCCGGACTGTTTTTTTTTTTAAAACAGTCCGGACAGTTTTTTTTTTTTAAAACAGTCCGGACAGTTTTTTTTTTAAAACAGTCCGAACTGTTTTTTTTTTAAAACAGTCCGAACTGTTTTTTTTTAAAACAGTCCGAACTGTTTTTTTTTCAAAACAGTCCGAACTGTTTTTTTTTCAAAACAGTCCGAACTGTTTTTTTTCAAAACAGTCTGAACTTTTTTTTTTAAAAAACAGTCTGAACTGTTTTTTTTTTAAAAACAGTCTGAACTATTTTAAAAACAGTCTGAACTGTTTTTTTTAAACAGTCCGCACTGTTTTTTTTAAAACAGTCCGCACTGTTTTTTTTTAAAGCAGTCCGGACTGTTTTTTTTAAAAACAGTCCGGACTGTTTTTTTTTAAAAACAGTTAAAACAGTCCGGACTGTTATTTTTTAAAACAGTCCGGACTGTTTTTTTTTAAAACAGTGCGAACTGTTTTTTTTAAAACAGTGCGAACTGTTTTTTTTTTAAAACAGTCCGGACTGTTTTTTTTTAAAAACAGTCCGCACTGTTTTTTTTTAAAACAGCCCGGACCGCACTGTTTTTTTTAAAACAGTCCGCACTGTTTTTTTTTAAAAACAGTCCGGACTGTTTTTTTTAAAAAAACAGTCCGGACTGTTTTTTTTTTAAAACAGTCCGAACTGTTTTTTTTTAAAACAGTCCGAACTGTTTTTTTTTAAAAACAGTCCGAACTGTTTTTTTTTAAAAACAGTCCGAACTGTTTTTTTTTTCAAAACAGTCCGAACTGTTTTTTTTTCAAAACAGTCCGAACTGTTTTTTTTTTCAAAACAGTCCGAACTGTTTTTTTTTTCAAAACAGTCCGAACTGTTTTTTTTTCAAAACAGTCCGAACTGTTTTTTTTTTCAAAACAGTCCGAACTGTTTTTTTTTAAAAACAGTCTGAACTATTTTTAAGTCATTTTAAAAACAGTCTGAACTATTTTAAAAACAGTCTGAACTGTTTTTTTTAATAAAACAGTCCGCACTGTTTTTTTTAAAACAGTCCGCACTGTTTTTTTTAAAACAGTCCGCACTGTTTTTTTTTAAAGCAGTCCGGACTGTTTTTTTTAAAAACAGTCCGGACTGTTATTTTTTAAAACAGTCCGGACTGTTTTTTTTTAAAAACAGTCCGGACTGTTTTTTTTTTAAAAACAGTCCGCACTGTTTTTTTTTTAAAACAGTCCGGACTGTTTTTTTTTTAAAACAGTGCGAACTGTTTTTTTTTTTTTAAAACAGTCCGGACTGTTTTTTTTAAAAAACAGTCCGCACTGTTTTTTTTTAAAACAGTCCGGACTGTTTTTTTAAAAACAGTCCGGACTGTTTTTTTTCAAAACAGTCCGGACTGTTTTTTTTTCAAAACAGTCCGGACTGTTTTTTTTTTCAAAACAGTCCGGACTGTTTTTTTTTTCAAAACAGTCCGCACTGTTTTTTTTTAAAACAGCCCGGACCGCACTGTTTTTTTTAAAACAGTCCGGACTGTTTTTTTTTTTTTAAAACAGTCCGGACTGTTTTTTTTTTAAAACAGTCCGAACTGTTTTTTTTTCAAAACAGTCCGAACTGTTTTTTTTCAAAACAGTCTGAACTTTTTTTTAAAAAAAACAGTCTGAACTGTTTTTTTTTAAAAACAGTCTGAACTATTTTTAAGTCATTTTAAAAACAGTCTGAACTATTTTAAAAACAGTCTGAACTGTTTTTTTTAAACAGTCTGAACTGTTTTTTTTTAAAACAGTCCGCACTGTTTTTTTTAAAACAGTCCGCACTGTTTTTTTTTAAAGCAGTCCGGACTGTTTTTTTTAAAAACAGTCCGGACTGTTTTTTTTTAAAAACAGTTAAAACAGTCCGGACTGTTTTTTTTTTAAAAACAGTCCGCACTGTTTTTTTTTTAAAACAGTCCGGACTGTTTTTTTTTTAAAACAGTGCGAACTGTTTTTTTTTTTTAAAACAGTCCGGACTGTTTTTTTTTTAAAACAGTGCGAACTGTTTTTTTTAAAAAACAGTCCGCACTGTTTTTTTTTAAAACAGCCCGGACCGCACTGTTTTTTTTAAAAACAGTCCGGACTGTTTTTTTAAAAACAGTCCGGACTGTTTTTTTTTTAAAACAGTCCGGACTGTTTTTTTTTTCAAAACAGTCCGGACTGTTTTTTTTTTCAAAACAGTCCGGACTGTTTTTTTTTTCAAAACAGTCCGGACTGTTTTTTTTTTCAAAACAGTCCGGACTGTTTTTTTTTTCAAAACAGTCCGCACTGTTTTTTTTTAAAACAGCCCGGACCGCACTGTTTTTTTTAAAACAGTCCGGACTGTTTTTTTTAAAACAGTCCGGACTGTTTTTTTTTTTTTTAAAACAGTCCGGACTGTTTTTTTTTCAAAACAGTCCGAACTGTTTTTTTTTCAAAACAGTCTGAACTTTTTTTTAAAAAAAACAGTCTGGACTGTTTTTTTTTAAAAACAGTCTGAATTATTTTTAAGTCATTTTAAAAACAGTCCGAACTATTTTAAAAACAGTCTGAACTGTTTTTTTTAAAACAGTCCGCACTGTTTTTTTTAAAACAGTCCGCACTGTTTTTTTTTTAAAGCAGTCCGGACTGTTTTTTTTAAAAACAGTTAAAACAGTCCGGACTGTTATTTTTTAAAACAGTCCGGACTGTTTTTTTTGTTCAAACAGTCCGGACTGTTTTTTTTTAAAACAGTAACAGTCCGGACTGTTTTTTTTAAAAACAGTCCGAACTGTTTTTTTTAAAACAGTCTGAACTGGTTTTTTTTAAAAACAGTCTGAACTTTTTTTAAAAAAAAAACAGTCTGAACTGTTTTTTTTTTAAAAACAGTCTGAACTGTTTTTTTTTTAAAAACAGTCTGAACTATTTTTAAGTCATTTTAAAAACAGTCTGAACTATTTTTTTTTAAACAGTCCGGACTGTTTTTTTTTAAAACAGTCCGGACTGTTTTTTTTTAAAACAGTCCGGACTGTTTTTTTTTAAAAACAGTTAAAACAGTCCGGACTGTTATTTTTTAAAACAGTCCGGACTGTTTTTTTTAAAAACAGTCCGAACTTTTTTTTTTTTAAAAACAGTCCGAACTTTTTTTTTTTAAAACAGTCCGAACTGTTTTTTTTTTAAAACAGTGCGAACTGTTTTTTTTTTAAAACAGTGCGAACTGTTTTTTTTTTAAAACAGTGCGAACTGTTTTTTTTTTCAAAACAGTGCGAACTTTTTTTTTTTTAAAAACAGTCCGAACTGTTTTTTTTTTCAAAACAGTCCGAACTGTTTTTTTTCAAAACAGTCCGAACTGTTTTTTTTCAAAACAGTCCGAACTGTTTTTTTTCAAAACAGTCCGAACTGTTTTTTTTTTAAAACAACAGTCTGAACTATTTTTAAGTCATTTTAAAAGCAGACTGAACTATTTTAAAAACAGTCTGAACTATTTTAAAAACAGTCTGAACTGTTTTTTTTTTGCGTTTTCGGATTTTTGTTAATTTTAGATTTTTGTTGATTTTTTGGGATTTTTTTTTGATTTTTTGAGATTTTTTAAAAAAAAATCGTGTTTTTTCGGGGTTTTGCCTCTTTTGTTTTTTTTTTTTTTATTTTTTCATATTTTTTTTATTTTTTCATTTTTGCATTTTTATTTTCTGGAATTTTTTTATTTTTTCGGATTTTTTTTATTTTTATTTGTTAATTAGTGGAAATGGACCAATCCTTAATTAGTTTCAGAAATGATGGACCAATCCTTAAATAAATTTTATAGCTGGACCAATCCTTAAATACTTTTGTTTTCGTGGACCAATCCTTAATTTTCTCTATAAAAAAGCTTAGGTATTCATACATTCTGATTAATAAATTTTTTCTTATTGTTGTCTCTCATACCTCTCTCTATATCTATATATATCTCTATATATATCTATAACGAGCTAATATGTAACACAACACGTTATCAGCACTTTGCTCGTGGAGACTAGGATATACGCTCGTGGGTATTGAAGATTTTGGATAAACGCACAGATATTGAGTACCTATAAATCTTGAGGTTTAACCGGGTTTTATCGGATTATTGTTAAACCGACCTTCCTAATATACCATGTAAAAGGTATACAATTATTAACCATGTTAAAAAAAAAAAAAACATACAGCACATGATTACGATTACATATAAATTCTCAAGCTGTGTTAATAAAATTGCATGCTGTGTTAATAAAATTGCATGCTATGTTTGACTAGTAAACAAACAAATTGTCTAACGGTATCTAATCAATCAATCACGGAGGAGCTTTATACATACTACGATTGAACATTGGTAGTATGAGTTACAAATTTATATGTATGTATTAATACCATGTTTGTACATCACCGACTGTTATTATGCATGTTATCAATAAATAAATAAAAACCAGGTACTTACAATGGTTAAGTTACATGATGATCATATAAAATAGGAATTTAAGTAATTGCTTGGTTTTTTGCTAAACACTATATAGCCTACTGTAACTTGTTACTTGTGTAAAAAAAAAAGTGTGTAAATACGTGGTTGGAGTACTTATTAATGTAATTAGTCAATTACCATGAGTTAATATTTGATTCCTTTCATGATATAATGAATCTTGTGAATTGCCATGTATGTAACTTGCGTATATATTGTAAATTGGTAAATAAAATATATTACGTACATGAATGATTTAGTTACCATATATAGAACTTACACATATAGCAATAGAATAATTAAATATTGAGTAATATCTTACTTAGTGTAAATTGGTAAATTTAGATTGTGCTAATATGTACTATTATGCTACTGCTATATTATTTAATCATGCAGGTACGATCTATGTATTTATTTACTGCCATGTACACTTATGTAAAATATGGTAAATTTGCGTAATCATATATTTTCACATTTAAGTTGGAAAAATTATGAACCTTTCCTAAATAGGCTCACCTATTTGGATACGATGTCTAGGAAAGATATAGGCGGAAGTCGATATCCAAATGAGGTCGGGTTTTAAGTGGCATTCGTGCCCTCCACCCTCACCGTCTTTCCTGGTCGTGTTCAATTAGAGCTACCGAAAGAGGTTGACTAAATAATAATTTTTCCGAGTGTGTTTATATAGTGATGTATGTTTTGCCGAATTGGTGTTTCAGTATCGACCCGTCGTTCGATCAATGAGAACCGATTCACATGAGAAGCAAAACTAATATTTTCGAACCTGTCGTTTCGAAAAAAAAGTTTATGCTTGTGCAAACCATAAACATATAAGCCAGTCGTTTTATATGATAAATAATCCAGAACTCCCAACACATGTTGGATGCCATCTATGATGAGAAAAATCGTAAAAACATACTTGCGAAATGACTGTTTAAACGTTGATTTTAATCCGTCACCACATGTTACTCACCTGATGTGTAAAAATGCGATGCCCAAAATTTTTTTTGGATGCCATCTTTGATGAGTAAAACACGAGTTTGTTGTTACCATCAGGATGAATGCTAAGGCGTTGATTTTATTCCGCCGCCACATTTGAGACGTGATGACGTCTATGGTGAACAAATGTCTGAAATTGATATATTGGAGCAATCCTTCACCAAAATACTAGCTTGGAAATTGTATTCCATAAGCAGTATCATGAATTTATATTCACCATGTTCCGTTATCGCCCATCTGTTATTGGATAAGAAAATTGCCCCGGTGAGTAGTTTTAATCCTATTGGGTCAATGGCGAATTGTTTGCCTAATATTAATGCTCATCGTGTATATTTTTTTCCATGAATCGAGAACAGAGACAAGTGTTATATGTCTCGAACTGTCGCGATCCCGATGAATCGCCTAGCCAAGAGAGATTTTAGACAATCGTCAAAATCGAAAACTTGTGGCTCCAAGACAGTAATTGAAAGGAACAATATGGCCCGTTGTCACAAAGCAAAAGATAATGCTCAAGGAGGCAACTCTATGCTATAAAGACAAAGGTCATGCACGGTTACTTCTTAAATATTTCAAAACTATTATAAAGGTGAAAAAACCGATGCTAATGTGGTTAAAGCTAACTGAAAGGAAACTTTTGAGACCCCCGATTTTGTGGCTCAAATGAGTTTCATACCTTTCTTTATTGATTTTGATAAATCATTTAGCCATTTTTTCGCTCATCTGGATTATGTTTTCCATTTGCATTATTATTTTCCATTTGGACCATACTTTTGGATTGTGGTTTGCCTGTTTACGAAATTTCTCGAAATAATTTAAAATGCTTTGAGCAAATTCCTTTGAAAAATGTGACCAAACTTTAAATTATGAAATTTTAGGCAATACTTGTGGTGTAGTTGGTTTTCTGGAAATAGTGGGTAACAGTGTACCACATAATTTCACCAACTAATTGCCTAAAAGAGTACTCAGTGACAATGATTTTGGACCTGTCATTCCAAAAATCGAAATCTTTGGTAAAACCAAATTGATTTGTCAAATATGAGGTCTTATACTCATGTAGGTCCTGCCGTACCTTGTTGAGTTATAAAATATTCGAGAAAACCAGTGTTATCTGGTAATAGCTCATGAAAGAATTAAAATTTCTTTACATAGCCTCCATTCAATACGACCAAAAGCGTATTTTAGAGGAGTTGAAATGTCTTTCAAGTGGTTGCTACCACATTCTTTAAAGCATTTAAAGTTACCTTATCATTTCGCCTGTCGTCGAATGATAAATGATTTAGATGCTAAGACATGATTGACTGTACTATCATTCGCATGTCGTCAATTGATAAGAGCATTTTGATATTCTGGCATTGACCGGATGAGATATTCCCGGGTCAAACGATGATGGTTGATTTATAATCGCATCGCATTTGGATTCTCTTTGAGGATATATTTCGTGATTAATCCGAAATTAATGCCACTAATGTTCACTTTGAAAGACTAGTATGTGTAAAGATCACGAAATGAACTCGTAGAATTCTTGTAAAGAATTGAAGGAGTTATTGTGGACTTATCCAACCATAAGACGGACCATAAATATAAATGGTTATGGTTGATGCATCGACAATATAGTCACATTTTACTGTTGTCCACATAAATGCAGCACTTCCCAAACTCTTAGCCTTATTATTAAGTTGATTGCTCATGATCCGGATTATCCTGAAAAGTATAGTTGACTTGATAATTCCGAAGAGTAAAAATTGAACTTTCGATTTGAATTACTTGAGTTTGGAAATTGAACATCATGTATATTATGTTCAGACCCAAATGGACTCACGAAAAGTTTGATGATGCGACTGCAAATGATTGCACGCATTTCTTGGTCCTGCGTACCAAGATTTATATTTCCGTGTGGGGTTATGCTATTTTGCTGCATTGGTCCGTCATGAGGCCCATAGACACTCAAACACCATTTGCGTACCAGCTGGTTACTGGTTATGAGCCAGAAGTCTCATATTAATGCATGTTTGGAATGCTTAATTAATATTTTGATTGAGCCGCTATAGCGTTCAAAATATGGACCTCTGAAGGGGACATAAGTCGATTATGAATCCCCTGCCTATCATTTGATAGAATAACCTTGGCAAGCGATCTCTTTACCACATGATATATGAAAGTGACATCGTTAAGACTGTTCTCCCCATCGTTAGGGGGAGATTTGCACGTTACCGTTGATAATGAACGACGTGAAGTAACGTGGCATAACCCACCCAGTATTAGCTTGATCCCCAAAACTGCACTTAGTGATAAGTAAGTGCATAGACTCCCTCAAGTCTAACTAAATGCCAGACGCATTTAATGACTTTATGAGATGTCACGAGATCATTTACACCTGCTGTAAAATGTTTGCAAGGATAGACGTCCCTGTCGGACGCCGTGTTCCTGTCGTAACACATTGCTTTGGCCAAACCCGCCAAGCAAAGGACGCTGCCGTTGACCGTCAGTCTGTCGTCCTTCCCAAAATACGAGGAAGTTGACCGGTTCCAAATTCGTTCAGCCCCAGAGGTGGTGAACTGAAACTCGTTTGTCGCACGAGATTATAAAGGAGCAAGGAGATGTGTGATTTCCTTCTCATCCTAAGAATCTCGAAATATCTGTCGATCATGATATCTTAAACGATATTGAAGTGAAACGAGACTGTCATTGATTACTTGTTCATATATTCAGTGACGACTGATAATATGAACAAATTATGACAAGAAACCATGTACCGTTGCCTGAAGTCAACGTAGAATAGACTGGCATAATGGAAACTTGCAATCCAAGTAGACTCCTTAGCGAAAGTGTGTTCGGACCTGTAGCTCCAACACCACCAATGTTAAACGAGTTCGTTTATATGGTTATTCGTAAGGAAAAGTGATGAGAATAATGAGATTGTAGAATGCTCGCCTAGTAGCGCAAGGCTTCTCTCACATCTTGGAATTGATTATGAGATGGTTGATTTCCTCGTAATGGACGTTATAACGGTCTCCTACTTTATCAGTTTAGTAGTTTCCCAAAAACTGATTATGCAGCATGTGATTGTGGTCACTGTTTTATCTCTATGAGAATTTAGACAAAGAGATATAGATGAAGGTCCCTGTGTGACTTCATGTGCTTAAATCAAGTAGTTCCTGACCACGGAACACGATTTCAATTGATTGAGATGTTCACTATATCGATTAATATAATCCAAGCGGATGTGGTATACCGCCTAAGTGAGTACTTGATCAGCTTGGGATACTTGAACAAGTATTATGCCCTCGCGTGTTTTATTATGCGATCCACTTTTGGATTTGCCTTCAAGATGAAGGATCTTGGGAAGAAACGGTAGTGACTCGGCCTGATGATCGAGTCCTGTAAAGATTGAATATAAGTCCATGATTCAGACTACACCCAGAAGGTGTTATGACATTTTAGTCATCATGACGCTAAGTCGTTAGATTCTCCCATGATCGTTCGATCAATAGACATTGATATAGACCTAGTCTGTCCCTGATGAGACGATGAAGAGATATTGAACCATCATGTTCATATCTAAGTACAATGAGCGCATCATTGTACTTGGTCTAATGTGCTAGGACGGACATCTCGTATGCTGTGAATGGTATAGCTCGATACAGCATCGCGCTAACACGCTGCCATCGAAATGGCACTAAAGACACATTCCCTTACCTTATGGTAATTTTGGAAGTGGGATAGTTTATCCCATTTTGCGTCATCGAGTGTATCTGCCCCCTTCGGTACTCGAATTAACGCAACCCTTTTTCGGTTATACCGATGCCGGTTACTTATCAGATCCGCATAAGGGATATTCCTAACATGGTATGTGTAACGACCCGGTCGCACAGACCGAACCGCCACGCCCGTATCAACAATATTGTCCGCTTTGGCCCAACTTCCCAGGAGGGTCACCCATCCTGGTACTACTCCCAGTTAAGCACGCTTAACTGCGGAGTTCCGTCCTCGCTGTTGTGCCGCACGGCTTTAAAAGGCCTTGTTGATAGGAAATGGATCTTTTAAGCTCATATACCACACGAGTACTCTCATATCTGGGCGATGTGGGACTGACGCACAACACCGAACCACAGAATTTCCTACCTGGAAAATCTGGGTCGTCACAATATGTATTTACCATTAGGAATAAGGCGATATCTTGGAGGTCTTGGAATGACTCCAAGTGAATCACTCTGATCTATTCGTGCTCTATGAGACGACTAGAGAGTGTATATGGCTTCGAGCTAGTATTAGTCATATTTGAATTACATATGCTCTGTCTCACGATCCAGATAAAACACTTGTCATAGAAGACAACTTGTTGTTATTGATAAAGAGAGACATGACTACATTATGCTATTTAGCATTTCTCGCTGAAATTAATCTTCACATATGAAGTTTAAGAGCATCCAGTTGAATACTCGTTCTATTACACGTTAGATTTTCTTGCATCCAGTCGTGTGTAAGTAAATGAAGCATCCATTCGAATGCTCGTACTCTTTCTTGAAATATGAAATCCTTACACCCCGTCATGTGCAAGTGAGGGGGAGCATCCAGGTGAATGCTTATTGCACTAATTACTACTTAGTCGAAATTCTCGCACCCTGTCGTGTGCAAGTGAGGGGGAGCATACAGGTGAATGTTTATTGCACTAATTACTACTTAGTCGAAATCCTCGCACCCTGTCGTGTGCAAGTGAGGGGGAGCATCCAGTCGCATGCTCGTGTACTCTTTTTGTCCTGAGACCACGGTTTTTTCCCACTGGGTTTTCCTTGGCAAGATTTTTAGCGAGACACGTTCCTATCATATCTCACTTAAGATTGCCGAAATTAGGGGGAGTATCCTGTTCTATACTCTTTTTTTTACCACTGTGTACTCTTTTGTCCTTCGACTATAGATTTTTTCCTACTGGGTTTACTCTAGCAAGTTTTTGATGAGGCACCTGTTTTGTGGTTGATCCCTAGTACTACCATTGTTGCACTATTTTTCCTTCGATCAGATATTTTTCCATTGGGTTTGCTCTGGCAAGGTTTTGATGAGGCACACTGTTTTGTGGTAAGTTACTTACATGATATTTCGGCCTATATCATTCGGCTACACATTTTTTCCTAGGTACCGGTTTTGTCCCACACTGGGTTTTCCGGCCCTAAGGTTTTTATGTGTTTAGCACTGCGAATGAACTCGACTCAAATCGACAACATGAAGACGAAGAAATCAAAACGTTCAAAGGGGGAGTGTTGTAGGATATTATTGGACTATTGGGCCTTACGCATAGTGAGGCTAAGTTGGTCTTTATATCTTGTATAACCCTAACCTCTTCTATATAAAGAAGGTTAGGGTCCCCTTATATTCATACATTCTGATTAATAAAGTTTCACTTATTATTGTCTCTCATACCTCTCTCTATATCTATACATATCTCTATATATATCTATAACGAGTTAATATGTCACACAACAAAGTCAAAATTTTGAGTTTCTCCTAAAAGAAAACAAATTAACGATGGTAGTTGACTAGTTTCTTTTTTTTATTTTAATTGTCAACTATAAAACTTTAACTTGCAAATTGTAATTGTGAGTTACAAAAAAAAAAAAAAAAGATTTTAAATAAAATATGCATGATTTAGTAATAAATTGTAAATAAATTGGAATAAAATGACTTAACACTTTAACCACATTGGTGTTATTGACACTTTGATATATATTCACATAATTTAAACCACACTGTTTAATATACAGTGACTTCATTAAACACGATATACTACGTTGTACTATCTCGAGAGCTATCGTCATTTGTCATTTTACTCCAAAAATCTAAATATTTATCAATTTTACTTCTCAAGGTTTTCTTTTGTCATTTTATAGTTTTTTGGCCTTTGTAAGTGAGAAATAAATAGAAGATTCAAAACTAAATTAATAAACATAAAAATCATTTTTAATAATAAAAAAAGATAGAAACTTAAAGAACATCAACATAAAAGAATTAATGCGTAAGTAAAAATGGTTTTGATTTAAAAAAAAATGGTTTTCAAGAAAAATAAATAGGTTATTTTTATTGTTACATGTTGGCTTTACAATAACCCGTAATTATCTGACAATGATTTACTCATACTTATATTGTAAAAGTATAAAAAAATCTTTTTATAATCAAAACGACACGGTTGGCTATTTCTATGAAAGTTTTTTTTGTATACTTTTCTAAATTTTGTCTTTTGATTAAAATATCTTTTTTCACATTTTACCATTAAAATTATTGTTATGCTTTGGAATTGAAATATTAACTGTTTCAAAATATATTTTCTTAAGTCATAATTTTTAGTTTTCTTTATTGAGTTTCAACTTTCAAGTGAATTATTATTTATTGAAATTTAAATTTTGAAGGGAAATATGGTTCACTCATTGGCAAAGAGTGTAATTCGTATAAATTTAAACCCTCTACGAGAAAATTGATCAGAAAAAAAGGGACTAAATCAACAAAAGGTACTAATAGCTAATGAGTGTTCACGGTATTCTGGTAACAATAACTTAACTTTTTATTACACATTTTAAAATGTAATTACCAAAAAGCAATATTAACAAATCTTAACTATTTTTGATGCATTTTATCTCTCACACATTGTCTCTCTCTTCGGCTAATAGTATAAGAACAAGCATTATATATAGCTTCATTTAGATTTCTTATAGTTTGAACAAAAATATGACTTTTTTTACATTACTACTTTACATTTATATAATTATTCAGCTTTCTTATTAACTTTCTTATTTTCATCATATATTAGTATTTATTTTGTTATTTAATATAAATACATGTGAGTGTAAAATGAATAAGTAGATGAGAGAGAAGATAGGACGAAGCAATTTGATTCCTCTTATATGAGGAATAATTTGGTTTTTAAAAATTTGAGGAAAAAAAAACAAGAAACCTATTGTGAAAGAAAAGTAAAGAATTTTTGGTGAACTTTCTCAAAATTTGAGGAAAAATAAAGTTTGATAAAACTACAATGTTTGATTTAAGATCTCTACCGCCCCACCGTCGAACCTCCATTTTATTTGTTTTTCTTATTTTTTCTAGCAAGTGAATGAAAGTATAGTCAGTGCCAGCCTATGATTTAATCATCTAAGCCCGAATAATTTTTTAAAGGAAAAAAATCACCTTTTTAGAACTAAATACAAGTGCAAAACAAAATATAATGAAATAAACAACTGGATAATTATTATACATATGATGCAGTAGCTCAGTTGGTTATACTTGTCACTGCATTTTAGTTTAGCACGTGTTCCTTTTATTTTTTAAATTTATAAATAAAGGAGTAAAAACCAAGACTAAAAGATTCGAACCTGCAACCAAAAGTTGCACAGTGTTAGCATTATTGGAACTACAAATACGTTTAGTGTACTATATTACCAGTGGTTAACAATTGTCATACTTGATTACCAATTTTAACAATTGAGGTATCAAACTACGAAATTTTGTCCAATTAAGGGAAACATTATAAATCGACGAAATTGCAGTTACGTTATCTCACATTTGGGGATCTATTTTTGACTGATATTGATAGGATTGCACTCATCATGTGATAATTTAGAGAATATGAATGCAATTTCATCATTTTGTTTAACGGTAGGTTAAATTTCGTATTTTGATACATTAATTGTTAAAATTTGTACTACATTACCTAAATCATTAAACATTGATCGTACTTAAATGTATTTTTTTCCTACGCTACTAAACATCTAACATATTAAATACGCTTAAACTTATAAATAATACATAACAACCTACATATATGTAATATTTCCGTAAATTCAAAAATTTCGGCACCTTTTAACCGACCGACACTTAAGCTCACGGGTTGACGTGGCTATAGTGAGGGCCGGCCTTGAATATAGTAACACTAAAGGGTAATTAATTTATTTGAGTAACACTAAATGGTAATTAGTTTGTTTTTGTTGCATTAATATGGTATTTAACAATTTGAGACGTTTATCTTGTATGGTATGAGTATTACATGTGCATATTTATTCACGTTACATTAATCATGTTTTCATTCGCTTATCGGTTTTTTCAAGTGTATTCGTAATTATTTTTTGATTTTATTTTTTAAAATCAACGTCCTATATTATTAATAAATTGTTTGTTTAAAAAAATCTGTAAAATTTGACCTTTTATGTATTTTTTTGAACAAACACTTTATAAATAATATAGGACGTTGATTTAAATAATAAAATCAAAAAATAATTACAAATACACTTGAAAATGCCTATAAATTGATGAAAACCTGATAAATGTAACATGAGTAAATGTGCATCCGTAGCATCATTTGGTATTATAAAAACGAAGAATCTTGTAACATTATCTGGTTTGATGCTACGATTAAAGCTTCCAATTTTGTTTTGTCTTGTTTTTTGTTTCATTCTCTTTAAAAAAATATTTATTTATTTTTATTGTTTCAAGAATCATGTACCATCACATGTACACCTAGGCCCCGTTTGATTGCGGTATATCTAGTCCCGGGATTACACATACATCTGAGATTTGGATCGGATAATGAATGGGGAAATACGTATAATCCTGGAACTACAAATACCACCTAATCTAATTTGGTAAGAAAGTGAGAGTTTTAATGTGGCTAGTCAAGAAAGGGTATATTTATGTCGGAGTATTTGTTATATGTACCAATCACTAAAAGAGATTTCAAAATCTGAGTTTTTAGATAATAAGTTAGTTATTATGTACCGATCAATAATTCTCCAAAAAAAAAAACAGAAAGAAGGAATTTGGATATCAATTTCTTAAAAAACAGCACTTCTAAAGACTGTAAACAGAAATTAAAATGAATAAATGGCAATATCTGTTACTGCATAACCAGCTTATTATTGTCCAATAAAAGAAGTGTAATTTCCTCATTTAAGAACTTTGTAAACAAATTCTAACTCAAAAAACCCATAAACATATTCTGTAAAAGAAAAACAGGACATAAATATTCATGATGCTGTTAATTCACGAGAAGCCACCAAACGCTTGTATATTTCCAAAAGTAAATCTCCATCGACGACTTCATCAACTCTGGGAGTACCGGTGTTTTTTCCACCACCCAACTTAGTCATGCCTTTAACATACGCACCGTGGAATTTTGAAATAAGCTTTAACGGTGAAATTAGACGTAACTCTGGCTTAGGGACCTTGTTTATCTTCACAACACGGCGAGTTTTGGTACCAAACCTTGCGACCTTTACTTTCCTTTTTGCAAGAGTCTCATCATTGTCAAGCCTTTGGTGGTAACTCCTCTTCTTCCAATACTTCTTTATGTTTTGAAAGCATGTATTGGTAGTGATTTCCATTTTGTAAGGAGAGAGAAATGAGTTTGGATGGTTTGGTTAGAGGAATCAAATAAACGGCCTATATATAGAAGAGACTATTACAAAATTACAATTGATGTGTGTTGTGCTATCTGGAGTCAAAATACCAGATTACTAAAGTAGCAGTAACTAATTCGAACTGAATTGGTCAAGTTTAAAATATGATGTCAAATTTTCTCCATAAGGTGTAATTACCTACAACCAGACTACGCCAAAATGCCAATCTAAGAAAAAGAGTTCAAAATGGGGAAATCTCGGTTCAGGATCAAGTAGCAGAGATCATTGCAGAAGTGACAAACACTATAACTAATTTATTTTAAATTATCGGGATCTAAAAGGATAAAATCAATATATTTTTAACTAAAATATACATTACATGGTAATGTTTTCCTTCCCTCTCAATATTCAGTTCCTCCATAGTACTGTAGTAGAGATGAAGTGACAAACACATTGAATAATGATTTATTTATTTATTTAAAAGACTAAACAAACATCTGATGATGAGTTCAATCACCAATTTAATTGCATTCGAATGTTCCACGGCAGCTTTAAATATGGCATTTCATATTCCGAAGTATCTATCAAAAGAATATTATGGCATTTCCTCTACATCATGTATAGGGAAATTTTTTGTTTAAAAACTACAGCAAATAGTCAAGTTGAATGTCAATTAAAAAGATGCAGCACTAAGCTAGGCGATATTTGAGAGGCGCCCGTGTTGCTACCTCTCATGCGAGAAATCATGTCACTGAGACTCACGCCATAAAATAACAGCGAGGTTTAGTACTTTAGTGAAGCACCATTTAAAAATGGTTTAAAAATTAATAAATTGACCCCATCTGAGTATCATATGCACATTCAATCATATTATAACTGAGTAATCAGTTCTTGGACATGCGTAAGGTTTTTGTAGATTATAGCAATTGCAGGCCAGCACTATTATTAAAATAAAACATGCGACAGTCCTGTTATTTAACGAAAACAGACTTGTTCAAAGGAAAGAGATGCTAAGGTTAAATTATACGGTCGGCGGACTGAATGGTTTTAAATTACTTAATTTCGGACTGTTCGATTTGGTTTTTTAAGCTGGTAGACTTCTTCACAACCTCCCACAAACAAAAAACAAAAGAACTCGTAATTACCAGCTATACAACACTTTGGTCCAATCAAGAATATTTGTCAGCCGACTTTGTACATCTGATGTGTAACAAAACTTAATTGTTGCTCCAAGGGCCTAAGCCGAGGCACATCAGACCATCTAAAACCAGAGTTTTTCTTTTTTCTAGTCTGAAATAACTAAAAAAATTAAGTTGAAAGATCGTAAGTTCTCCTCATTCATAAAAAAACCCAAACTTATTTAATTGAAAACTGAAGCCAACAGGACCTAAAATCGTGAAATTCTGATTCCAGACCTACCTAATCGGCTAATCCTAATCGTACATTACCATCAAGGAACGGGGGTATACAAGTTTCATCCAATCTGATCTCAATATCCACTACCTTTAAAGAATGAAGATCATTTTTTTGTTTATATGTTCTGCAAATAAATTGCCACAAACTAGGAAAAACTTAAATACTTTTCCCAGCCTGATCAAACTGGATAATGAAGTTACAATGTGTACATTCTTAACATACTGTCATAATTGTACAACTTAAACACGGTATATGCAAGGTAGTTTTTTGAAAAATTACATCGTTTTAGCAAATGCATGACTACTTAAGAGCGCCGGAGTGCTATTAAGATAGACAGGGGCAGCAGTAACTGACAAACATGACTTGGCACTTGCACAATAGGGCCAAGTATCTATAAGACTATTTGCAAAGCATTATTATACGGAGTAGATCAAAAACATGAGTTTCAACAATACGCATAGGACATGTTAGGTCTAGATAGACTAAAACTTCAAATCTCTGAAAAGTCGTACTGCATTAAAAAAGATAAGCATAAAAATAGCATGAAACTAAAACAACGATGAAGTGGTTAAGTGAAGGTAGAGTATGCAAACAAACTTGTTACCACTTAACAATAAGAAACCGAGCTTAGTATATGTAGTCTCTTTTGCCCAATGAACAAATGCCCACAAAAACCATGTCAAATTCTAGTGGTCCAAATAGAATTTCAAAACAACTTTGTGTTATAAACCATGGTTAATCTAAGAAACACAATTACCTCACGCATATAGACAGTAGGTGAATACAAACTATCTGTTCTCTACAATAACAAACATATCAGTGCCTTCTCCCACTTTCCATGTCATCTTGAATAGGGCTGGTGTACCTCATACTTCCCTCTACTGTTGATGCTGGGCATAGACTGAGACAGTTGGCACTTGTAGATGAAGTTTGAGCACCATTTTGCGATTCTGCTAACATCCGGAAATAAGCATGTGGTCCCCAACCTACATCACAAGAAGGAGTAATCACAAGCTAATCATTCAGCGTAAAATATGTATGTGGCTCAAACTTCCAAGAAATATACAAGAATATCGAATTACGAAATCATATGAATGCATTTCTCCATTTACCCAACATCGAATTCAAATATCAGGTAGCCAAATTTCTTGGTTTCTTCTACTTGTACTATTATATTTCTTTGAGAGGTTTGCTTGTACAAAAGAACACACACTGACTGAAAGGCAAGATGCATAGAATGCTTAAAGTACCGAGGATGAGTTTGCTATTACTCCACTACTTTAACTTGCTGCTTAAAATATAAATTAAAATTTCATAGTGTAGCAGTTGCTGCAATAAAGTGTTTGGCAAATAAAATCTCAAATGTTTGGTCGATCGTGTGGGAGAAGACTTTCTGTTTTCCTTTCATGCAAATTTGAGGCTGATTATGGAAATGATCTAGCATGAACGAAAAGTAAGACCAGTGGACGCCTAGTTTAAGAGTTAAGAATCAATTGCTTTTTAAGTTCTAAATATTGCAAAGCTAACCTAACAACTGCCTCTTTTAAGGGAGAAAACAGTTGCAGCTCCTATTGAGAAACAATAAAATATCTCGCCTACGTATTGCCATGTGACAAACACAACAAAAGCTACTTACTTAAAAATCTCACTTAAAGCAAAGAGCCATTTTGGAGCACATTTTTTTGTGAACCATACTTACCCTTGCATCGGCATTCTACACGGCTGAATCATGTACGGGAATTTACTCCCAGAAAGGGGGAAAATAGAAATCTTATCAAAATACAGTGTACAGTATAACATAGATATACAAGTAAAACGAAAATATATATTTAGCACACAGATCTCTAGCATATTCAAAAATGCAATTTCACATAGCAAAACAAATTACCCTGTGTTTTACAATGAACATGCCTACAGGAGTCAATTCCATATTCTTCAAAGATGCAGATGGTGTAAAGTTAACAAACAAACATCTGATATTAACAATGTAAGGAAATACCATCTGTGTCGTATGGAGGTGGAAAGAATTGCAAGTAGCAAAACGAAGCAACCGTTAATCCTGCATATGGAGAGAGAAATGAATTTCAACATTGTATAATTAGTAAAGCCCCTCGATACAGCTTCCATATAATTTTTGCAAAGTTGTGGAAAAAGTACGACTTTTTTACTTTTCATAAACGCTTTATTGTCCGTAGAAAACAATGTTCATATTGATTGCTTTAGAATAATTTATTTAAAAAATATACACACACCCAGACACCCACACCGAGACACACACATATATCTATATATATACATGCAACTCTTTTGGTTTCTTCAAGTTTAAGAAACTAGTTTGCAGAAATGCTAACATGAGGATCCTGTAGGGGAAGCTAACGGATATGGGCTTATTGTCCGAATTCCCTAAATTTGTTTATAGATAGGATGTATTTGAAAGTTGTAGTGGGTGCTGGGCATTATATCTAAATAGTACATACCTAAAAAACCCCCAGCAAAAACATCTTGCCAATGATGCCAATAGTCATCGACTCGTGAAACGGCGACAAGAGCTGCAACTAGCAATGGAAGAAATATGACGCAAAGTTTTGCAACATGTCCTCTACGATCAAATACTTGAACTTTCCCTGACAAGTACCATGCGAGAAAGCCCAACCCAGCAAAGGAGCCTGCATATCAAATTAGATAAACTATAAGCTCGTTATCATGAAAAGTAAAAGAAAATAAAAACCTTAAAGAAGAAAAAAACATGAATATACAACACACTGATTCATTTCCTAGATTCCAATAGCAGGTTAGGAAATACACAGCGTTCTTGTGCACACCACAAAATGATGTGGTAGTACTAGAGTCCAATTAATGTTGCTAAATCTGAAGGTGGTTCTCTTTTATCAATTTTATACACCGGAACAGAAATACTGTATTCAGAATGAAAAACCAGAAGCACCATCAAAATAGCTAACCAACATGGCATCAGGTCTCTACTCAATGACAGTGCGTAGTAAAAAATTATGCACATAAATTAAGCCTCTAGAGTCCTTAATAAGGGTTAATATTTCACAATGAGACTGAATCGAAATGTACACTCTACGCAAACAGGTTAGTTAGATCAAAGCTTACATACAGAACGATACAGCTTCTTGAATAAAAAGTGCATGAAAGAGCCAATATATAGATGAGAGAATATGTTCATGTGCTATTATTAATAGTTAAATGTAATTCATGAAAGTCATAACACAGTTTTTTGTAAGCAAACAAAATTTATAAATTCAAATAATAGTTAATTTTGGTGGTTACTGCTTACAGAAGAACCTGACCAGACTTGGCTTTCTCTAACAAACTGCAGTAGCTGCTGGTGTGTTAATAATTACATTTTCCAGGGATTTCATTATTGACTCTCTCTTATAGGTGCCACTCAATTTTTATAGCGCATTAATAGTTGCTCCAATTATATTAAGTGAAATAAGTTTAGTCCCACATAATCTCAAGTCGAGAGGCCTAATTACGGAGTTTTTAAAACAAACGGAGTTGATTTGAAATATCAGAGATGGCTAGTGGCGGAGGGTGGGGCGATCCTTTGTTATTATAGTGTTTCTCACAAGAAAATTGGGCAAAACTACCTGGGGGATGCATACAATTGCATCTGCCTTCCTGCCTAACCGAAAAAAGATAAGCAAATAGCGAAAAATGTTAGCACGTGCTTATAGTAAATTAGCCCACATGCATGATTCGAGTATCTACATAGGTATCAATTATTTAGATTCCAGGCTCTATTGAGAACGAAAAATGGACCAGAACCTAATACAGGTCTGAGGACATGAAGTCAAAAGTACAACAGTGCCACATAGTTTGTGTCCCTCTAAACCCGCCTGTTTTTTTTTTTCTTTTAAGTAAGTTGCGTCACATGCTTAAATCTACAATAACTCTAGGAGAAAAGGAGAAGCTCTGTTTCTGTATTCATGCAAGTCTATTCACGAACTTACTTTAGAACTTGGACTTTATAGTGACATTGTTAAAAAGAAAAGTTTTACGTGTTTGATGTGGATGAAGGTTTGGAGTCAAATAGGTAAACTAGAAAAGGCTGCGCATTAAAGACTGATAGACTGGTAGTACCCATTAGCTTTGCTGGTTTAGGTGCTTTAGGCCAGATGGTGTGGAGTATCTGTAGGGCTATTTACTCGCAGAGGGTGAAAGTTTATCGTTGGTGTAATCATTTTCACACAAAAAAATTGGAAAAAAAAATGCCTCTGGAGATGCACACAACTGCATCAGCGTATCTACCTTACCAAAAGAAAAGGATAATGAAGCAAACGGTGAAAATAGTCTGCAGATGTTATAGTACATTAACTCAACAGTCGGTAGACGAACTCAAAATGGGGAGGTGGGCCTGGGGCCTTAGGCAACAAAGCGAAAACTTTCCACTTTTTATCTAATTTCTTTTGGTGAAATATAATAGACACATTGGATATATGGTTCCCAGGCTGATTAAATATGAAACCTTTTTAACTTATATTTTAGCAATCGTATTTTAACAAAATCTCCAAAAATAACAAATTAAATAAACAAAAACTGTTTCTGGTTAAATTAAACTCAGAGCCACGAAATTAAACGCAAAGATAAATATAACTCAAATTAAACTCAAAACCACGAAATCACATTATACAAATGATTTAGGCTTTCTCAATTGTTTCTGGTTGAATTCGTTTACATCTTAAATAAAAATTTCATAAAAAATAAACATTTACTCGACAGACACAAGGGTCTTAAATAAAAATAAAATAAAATGAAAAATAAACATTTACTCAACAAACATAAGGGTAACTATAGGGAGTTGACCACTGAGCAACCGCACCAGTTTCCTTACACTTTTCTTCATATTTAAGGTAATTAGCATCACTTTTATATTTTTAGGGTAGCAATTTAACTTTATACATTTTTCAGCTTCCCTATCAAATTTGTTATCGTAACTAATATTACTATATTTTAATATACTTCTATCAATTTTTTTCAACCCAAATTAATTTAATAGAGCAACCACATTAAATAACTTACAAGTTTTCTCTTATTTAAAGTAAAAAGTACACTTTTACAACTTATAAGTAAACGTTTTGGTTTATACAAATTATCAGCTTTTTTATCAATTTCTCTATCAAAACTATACAACTCATATTTTTGTGATTTTATTAATTTATATGTGAAAAGTACAAATAAAAGAGAGAGAATAACAAAAAAGTAAGAGAGAGAAATTATTATTTTAATTATAAGGGAACATCTTGATCTCTTATATTTGAGGGATATTTGAGTTCATGTACATTTAAGGTAATGGATAAGGAAACTGATGCGTGTACAATTTTAGAATAATCTCCTCATATTTAAGGTAAATGAGTCATATAAGGGAACTGATACGCTTGCTCATATGTATCCATAAAAAGTTACGTTTTTTTACAATTAAACCAATGAGAAGAATATATCCCGGCTATTGCTTATACATGTTGTCAATTATCAACACATAGAGAGAGTGAAAACCCCAATTAAAGGGTGATGCGACATGTAGAGACTGACGCAAATTAAAAGTCACATCAGACAAGGGCTTTAAATTTCGTTTCTTTTTTCATTTTGGTTCACCTGAAGAAAAACCATATCAGGAGGAAGCCTGGCCTTAATCGAGGCAGGGCAAGCCAAGGCCTAGCGCCTAGGCAGGACACTAACTTCACATGTCTGACGCACACATCTCTTTAGGTATCAACCATTCAGACCTCAGAGATCCTAAGACATCGAAAAATGCACATGGAACTACTCCGGGTTTCAATGCATCAAATCAAAAGGTCGAATATGAGGTTACAATCTAACTTGGTGCTGCTGAATAATCAAGTTCTAATCCATAATAACTATAAGGAGAAGAAGAGAAGCACCCTTTCCGTGTAAGTGAAGTCTCAAGAAGTTTCTTTCAATCTATAACCTGAACTTGCTAATGAAAAATGATCTTCTTAAAAATTTCCGAGTGTTTAGTCGGGTGGAAGGTCTGATTCATGAGGGCTTCATAGGGAAGAAAAGCATGTGCACTGAAGACTTTCAGATAGGAACCCTTAGCTCTGTTTATTTAGGTGCTTCAGGCTAGATGATGTGCAAACACACAAAATATATACAAAACAAAAAACAAGAAAATACTAAGGAAGAAAAAAACAAATATGTTATCAGGAGAAACTCGTCTCCAAATTGAGAAAAAGGTGCAAGTCTTTTTAACAAATTGAACTGCTTACATGATGTATGCCCGCTTGGGAAGCTTTTGTGTCCTTCCTTAATTATACTTTTGACTCCAGTGCACATAACATCCTTAGTGATGGGATCAAATATCTAAACATGCCATGAACCACAAGAGGGAAAAGATAAATACCCGTCATGGAGGTAACATACTAGAGGAACGTAAAATGTACTCACCCCCGTGCCATTGGGGAAGCAGCGCCAAAAGAAATCAGGACGAGGACGACCAACAGCGTCTTTGATCGCATCAGTTAAAACTCCAGTTATAAGTACAGAAAAAAGAAGGCCTGAAAATGCAGGAAAACTGCTACATTAGGCATAAAAGATCGTGATCTCAATTTTTTAGGATTAATCATAATTTTGTATTTCACTGTATATAAGACTGCGAATTTGTACACCAACTTATAGAAGTTAGCCATAAGTACTTAACTAACTCTTTCTTTCCGCTTCTGTACACTAGAAGGGAAAAAAAACTCATCGTTTAGGGACTAAAATTGGGAAAATATTATATATTTAGTGTGCAAAATAAACAAAAAGTGATGGAATCGTGTAGAATTATGTGATTTCTTAATTAAACCATATCCCAACTTATGATTTTTTGTCTAACTAAAACTCCATTTCTACTAAATTTCCAATAAATATCACGTCAGTGTACTGAAATTAAGACTTTTAGGTTGGTGTGCAAAATGGAAATTAGGTGATACATTAGCAAACAAAACTGTAACTAATAGCCTAATTTATTGGATCACCCCTCAATCAAAAAACAAAATTGGTCTAAATTTATAGCCCTTTGGGTCCAAAATTTATCTGGGTTGAGGCTCTACACAATTGTCTACCAGTGTGGGTTATTGATTAGAGTTACAAACAACTCAATAGAAATCAGCTTAAGGAAAGAAAACTCTACCCAGTACCGCATGATGAAAATCATAGACATTTTTCCTCATGATATAGTAGACAAGAATGATTGCAAAAGGCAACAATATTCCAAGAATCTGTAACAATAATGCAAAAACGAGGGACGCCATTTAAATTAAATAGTAAAGGTGTGTAAAACAGGGCAGCTTATTATAACTTGGAAAAAAAACTAAAAAACTGAACTTCATGCATACCGGAACAGCCCAGAAGGGGACAGTATTTCCTTTCAGTGGGTACTTCAAGTCTGTAAGCATATCCTCCCCCACAAACCGATGAAAAGGTTCTATAAGATTCAAAACAATCTCTATCACCACAAGAACTGCAAGGATTAACCAATCATACATATGGATCCTTGCCACTTGAACTCCATGGGATCTTATGGTGTGAGAACCTAACACGATCTCTGGCATTTTCACCACCTACAAGAAATACAGCACGTCAATTCCCAGAACCATCATTAAAACACATTTACTGTTTTCAAAAACACTAAAGCAAACACAAAGGAGCCACCAATGAGGAACAAGAAAGCAGTTCAGACTAGATCTTATTCCACAAGTAAATAACATATGGAAAGGTTCATAACTATCTTATTTCAACAACTAAGAGAAAAATATGAAACCCGATAGAAAAACCCTTTCGAAATATCCAGGGATACGATTGTGAGGACTGCCTGAACACATTGAGTTCCCTATTTTCTTTCTTGACATTCAGATAAGGGTAAGATATGTGTAAAAAAATCTCGGTAGGCATTTGCCAATAGAGACTTATAAATAAATAAACTTGTCAAACGGTTAAATATCCATTTCCATATACGAAATGTCCATTGCTGATTCATAAGAGAGTCTTCTTCATCACACCTGGTCACATACCTCTACAAAATGTTAGACTAAAAAACTAGGTAATATAGGCATATATCTAGGGCGTGATACTCAAAATAATAGGTACAATGGACAAAAACCCAGGGCAGTTCAAGTCCGAGGCATGGTAGGCAAGCAGCTTAGATGCAGAGAAACCGAGAAGCAGGAAAAAAACACGAGAAAAAACAAACAAATAATATTTATAACTCGACGTCAAATTTGTAAGGTAAATAAATCCCATTTTTCTGCAGTCAGTTATAATAAGATGTTACAAGAACTCTTTTTGTTATACTATAATTGGTTTTACAATTTTGGTTGTGTTGTGCAATTTTTTTCCGCAAACATTGTCATTTGGTTCCTAATAAAGTTTAGTAGGTGCAAAAAGGTTTAACCAGGGCTGAGAAATTGCTAGGACCGTCCCTGCAAAAACCACAACGTGATTATCTGGGGATACACAAAAATGATCACCTTTTGGTAAAAGCAGCGATAAACATTTGGAAGTGTAGCTGAAATGAACAAGCATCAGAACTTCATAATTTATGCAAAATACGTTAACACCATTGAGAAAATTACATGTGCATTTTTTTACAGATAATCATATTAGATAAAGAAACTTCCATAAGTATTTTACCTTTTTATCTTTTTTCCACAAAACCATAAACTTAGTTCTACCGTAAAATATTTTTTCTCTTTGCCACTTATTTTGAAAGAACATAAAAATCACCTTACTCAACAACTAATTTATTTAAAATTTTAAAACTCAAAAGAATCTTTATTAAACCATTTATAAAGCTACCTATAGACCCCCTCCGCTTCCCCCACACCATTAAATAGATAAATAGACCACTTAATCATCCTCTGTTGAATAAGACGTCTAAAGTTGTCTTTGCCACTTAATTTTTAATAGAACACAAGAATCACATTACTCAACTGATAATTTAAAAATCTTAAAACTCAACAGAATCTTAATCAAACAATTTATAAAACTACCTATAGACACCCTTTGCTTCCCCCACAACATTAAAAAGATAAATAGAGCACTTAATCATCCTCTGTTGAAAGAAGATGTCTAAAGTAAAAGCTAAAGACAGAAACATACTCTACAGATTCATTTTCATACATAATCGATTTCAACAAGTGTCTACTTCTTTTCTCCTGATTCTGAAAAACCACTGAGATAACTTAGTTTCAACAACTACAATTCTTGATTCATCCTCAACGGAAAAACCTAGTTCAATGTAGGCCTCAGTATCCACTTTCACCAGCTCAATATTTAAACATGGAAATCACCTTACTTCTGAACCATAACTTTAAACAATATTAAATGAGTATACTACTAACCAAAGACCCCCTTTACTTCCTGGCATGCATAAATTTTGATCTTGAACAACCATAGACCCCCTTTACTTCACACAGTTAATACTACTAACCATAGATCCCCATAAGTTCTATTTCAAGCACATTAGTGTTCACTTAATTAATCTCTGTTGAAGAAGATTTGTCCAAGAATAAGGTACAGGGAATAAAAGCATTATAAAAGTTCAAACTATAAAGACAACATTAGTCCTTGGTAGAACCGAATAGCATCCAAATCAAATTTTGACAAACATTACTTAGTTCTCCTAGGCAAAATTTCAGCATATGGCTTCAGTCATAGGTGCGAAAACTCCCTCATACAGGGAAACCAGTTTTCCCATGGGTTTCAATGAAACAAATTAGTAGTAAAGAAAAAGTGCATAAAAACACCACCAAGAAGAAATTCAACCAATCCATAACACATCCCCAAATAAACAATAGACTTAAACCGAGTGAAACCTCCAACTGGGACTCTGTTTATGAGAAAACTTCTTATTTCACAACTCTGTGATTGCTTGCTTGCTTGCAGATAATAAGCTCAATTTATTGTTTTACTACCATAAGATGTATGCATATATCTGGTCTTTCTTTAGTTTTCCTGACTGAAAAACTAATAGAACTTTTACACGGAATGATCCAACTTATTTCTCAGGCTCAGATAAGCACCTTCTTTGATTAAAAGCTACAGCCAGACATACCCTAAATGAGCTTTTTAAAGGGAAAAAACAGACCCTAGAATCCTAGATAAGATGATGCGTTTTTAGCTTTTACAACTAGCACTACTCAGAAGTTATATATACACGAGTATATAAGTTGTATAAATTAGTTGCAATACAACATGATTGTGTGTGACAGAGAGAGATTCTGCTTTCACTTCAAAAGGACTGTTTGCTTTTAGATTTTAAGTTTAGTATTTTTTATTGAAACAGGTTGTATTAGAGGTTTTCTATTGTCTTTAAATATATGAATGTTTAAAAATCAAAGAAAACAACATGGAACATTTCGTTTAAAAAAGGAGACGAAAACTCATCTGATAATTGATATCACACCCTGCACCAGTCTATGCCAATAATAAGTTAGGGTTTATTATTCACAAAAGTTTTTCATTCAGACACAAATTAAGACAAAACCTCTAAAGTGTGAATCGGTATAATTTCACTTCAAAGGGATTGTTTGCTTGCAAAATTTATATTCTATCAACTAATGTGTGTTTTTTTAATAATTCGTGACCTTAAAAAATGATAAAAATAATAAACCGAGTGAAAATTAACTGACTTTTTCCAGGTCCAAACAAGCCAGCTTATTTGCCAAAAACCTACAGCCAATCATGCCTTAAATACCGACTAGCACTATTCAAAACAGCGCAATAAAACATGTATACATATAACATATATAGCAGAAACCTTTATTTATTAATCTATATACAACATATCTACATGCGGCCTTCTAGTGTAATTTAATTTGTTGACGTCTTCTGACCTTTGAAAGATATTAGTACAATAATTAAACAGAACAAAGTATCTGCTACGCCAGGCTCAAATAAGTCGCTTTATTTCTTAAATTATGCAGCCAAACAAGGCCGAAATGATATTTACCATGTATTACTACCACTATTCAAAACAATAAATAATCAATACAATTATACAACATGTACACATATATAGAAGATACCTATATATATATACACACACAAGGTATCTAAATATAGAATTTAATTAAGCAGAATGAACTCACTAATATTCCAGTTTCTAATAAGTCAGTCTGCAGCCAAACAAGCCCTAAATGAGATGATTCATTATTCAAAACAATAAATGATCAAATGTAGATAGTAAAAGTAGATATTAAACGTATATTTGCAAAATGAAACGGCAAAAAAATTAAATGAGCTTACCTGTGTGAATATTGAGTATTTGAGTTAGGGTTTTGATAAAAGCTTCAACTATATATGTAAATATATACTATGTGTGTGTATAAAGGAAAAGTAAGTGAAAACTGTAGAGAGAGAGAGAGAGAGATTGTTCTTTACTTTTGCTTTAATTAAAAAGAGAGAAAAAGAAGAGCAAGAGAGTGAGATAGTTCTACCAAATCCAAATACTATAACGCTTTTTTGGCAATATTCAAATTTGGGTCAATTTTAATATACCCTCTCATTCTATCACACTATTTACTGTTTGACCCCAAACCACTTCAAAGCAATGGAGAATTTAAGCTATTTAGTCCAATTTACACAAAAGCAAATTTAACATAACCGTGTGGTTTGTTGCTTTTAGGTGGAGAAATGTTAATTTTAAGAACTTATTTGATCTTTTATAAAAGTTGACAGATTTAAGCTGACCCATACTTCTGGTGTTCAACCGGCAACGTCAGAAAAGTTTCTTTGCACATTTATTCGCTCGACGGAATTATAGGGCCGCCTATAATTCTATAATTCTGGAGCTTCAATAAATGTGCACGTAAATATTCATTAACGTTGTCGGTAGAATGTAAGTATAAGTGGTTAGTCTGTTTAACTTTTATAAAAGCTCAAATAAATCGAATAAAATATGTATACATATAATATGGTCTCACGAAGGCAGGCGTTAACATATCATCGTATCAATAAATATAAAAACTAAAAGATAAAAGAGATCAACAACTTGTTCTTTTGTAATAAGTTTTTTGTTTAATTTTCTTTTTATAATAGAGTGACCCGACTCGAATTGGTAACACACTATCTTCACCAAAAAAAATACTACTAGAGCAATGCATCAAAGGTTATTGAAAGAATATATTTTACAATCCGAAAGTTTGTATCACATACACTAGAATATCGTTCTTCGGGTACAAACTTAATGTATTGGTGCATACTACGGCATAGTAACAAACATCAATCAAACCCAACATTTTTGTTTGTTGGGGTTTCACGGTCTTCTGCCACCATTACGAGATTAATCCTATAAAACATATACATTCGTTGTCCTGAATATTAGTGGGCAATGATATGCACACACGTGTTACACTCATATATACATTTTTGTGCGACACGAGTGAAAGCGAAAACGTTATAGAACAAAACTGTATTTTTGTCTTCACTTCTCTTACAAATAATGTATCGATATATGTGCAAATGATTACTCATGGATTTGTATAAAAATCAACTATTTATTAGAAACGGATCGAGTAGTTTTTACTTTTAAAACATCAATTTATCTTTATTTTTTCACATTTAATATTAAAATAACAAACTAATAAAGGAAGAAATATCGAGAACGTAAATTACAATGGTGATTATATTATTGATATTGTGGTACTTATTATATGAAGAAACCCCAACAATTAAGAAATTTAAATACTACCTTTATACAGAATAAACGCCGACAAGTAAGGATATTAAATAATTATAGTACATTACAACTATTATATTATAGGAGTAAATATATCTATGGTAAGCTATGTGTAATAGTATCCGATCTTAAGTGATTAACTAAAATAATTGGCTAACAATCTATTTTTTAATGTTGATGTTAAATCGTGTGTTATTTTTATAGATATTAAAAAAATTATTAAAGATAACAATGTTTTTAATTTTGTTAATTGATGATGTGGCAAAATACTATTAATTTTCACATGAACTCTATTTCAACTATTACTATTTTAGTTTCTATTTTAGTGCAGTTTACAAGATGACTAATTAATGATATTTTAATTAATAATTAATTTTAATTAAAATTAGATAATTTTGTTAAGTTAATATATTAATGTAAATGTTAAATTTAAGTTACACATGTTTTATTTAATATGCAATTAAATGATAACGTGTCAAAGTTAATATCGTTAAAATTAATACAACTATTATGTATTTTGATCGGTGTAAATTTGTGATTATGACGTGGCAAGTGGACAGTCACGTGGATCTCTCTGGCGGAACCCGTATATAAACCCCCCATGCACAATAAAATCAAATAAATAAATAAAATAACTCTGCATAACAGAATGGCGGCTATTCGGGTGAGTTACCGTGTCTCGACCGTATTAACGGCGGTAAAAGATCACCGGAGATTATTATCAGCCGTAACAGGAAAGAAGGTGACGGAGAAACCGGCGATTTGTACAGCGGACGAGCTTCATTACGTTTCTGTCCCTAACTCTCACTGGATACTTGCCCTCTGGCGCTTTATTCCTCCTCCTCAGGTGTATTTATGTACACACACACGTGTGTGTGAGTGTGTGTTGGATAATATAGTGAATGCATGCAGTAAATCTAGGGCTTCCTGCTGTTCAGTTAATAAGCTGGATTTTTGTTGAGAAGAAAGAAGGTTCAATTAGCTTAAAGCGTTCTAGATAAGAAGCTTTTGGGGGTAAAAACTCGTTTTATAAGGGATACTTCTTTTTTTCCATAGAGAAATACAACGGACAAGTCCTTAATTAGTAAACACCTTCTTCACGCGTCTAGAAACAGAAAAAAAATAAAATGAATACTATTATTTTTATGAACCATGTAGCTTACTTGCAAAAAGTCCTTTTATATATATGCATATGCAACATTTATGTATATTTTATGTAAGGAGTATTTCTTTACGACTTGTGTAGCAATTCAATATTAACTACTTTAAGTAATTTACTAAAACTTCGACAGTCATTCAGCCAAAAGAATATATCAAAAATTGACATTGTTTAGATATCATGTTGTACATACAAAAGTATGCATACCCTGGTACTAGTATTTCTCCTTAAAAAGGAAGAAATTATGGCGCTAGGTATGTGAAGCCTTAGTAAGCATCTCTATTAGTTGTCAGTAGTTGTCTAATTAACAGTTATTAGGAAAGGAAAACACTCCAAAGATATCTAATACAGAGTGGTCAACGTAATTAGAGAACTGCTCAAATAACATTATAAGTCTGTACTTCGGAAATGTCATATGTTTTTCCATCATAAAAAGGAAAGCGAATACTGCTAGACGGACTATGTTTGCGCTTGTCTTTGATATTTGAAAAATATATCACAAAATTACGGATAAGTGGGTTGCCACATGATTATAGTCTATGCGCTGGACTACTATCTCTCAGGAATATTAGATTCAGATATCAAGTTTATAAAATTGGAATTTATCCATTGAGACGCGGTTGTCCAAACAATTAGTAATGAACTCTGTGGTTGTCCAAAAATCGGAATATAACTTGTTAGTTGCATTCCAGGGTACAAGTTAGCTTGAACGATATTGCATACATAGATATTATATGTATCACCAGCCAATTTTTAGCTGAATGATCTTTCTTTTTCTTTTGTTATATGGTTTGGTGGTCTCTATTTTAGCTAAATTTGCACATCTTCAAGATGCATATATGAATTTTGAACTTTACTACTATATTGAACAGGGATTAGGGGACTCAGTTTCCCTAAAAGATAGATTGCCGGTTTTTCCAAGAGAAAAATAGAACAGAATGTTGCTCCCTCATTATTTGGTGTCATTATGATTTTCTGTTTCAGTTACACTGATATCCCTTTAACACTTCAGCAACAACTAATATTAACAATTTTAACATTAGGACATTTTAACTTTGGTATAATGTAATCAGTTCATGGCCCTGTTTTTTCCACATCTTAGAAGTTGTGTTGCTGTAGTGTGCTGATATTGGTATGCATTTTTTTCATTGATGTTGCAGGTCACTCCAAGGAATCACCCTCTATTTTTATTGTCCGGAATTGGAACTAATGCTGTTGCATACGACCTATCTCCTAAGGTCCGCATTTTTGGTTTCTCCTTTTTGCCATTCAGTGTTTCCACCTACAGTTGAGAATTCCAACTTTATCCTGTGTCCCTGATCATTTGAATCCCTGTTTTTAGCTTTTGTTTGAAATCGGCTATAGCATATACTTGATTTTATTTATATAGCTGCCAACAGGTTGACTGCTCCCGTAAACAATTATCCATATATGGCGGATAATGTGTGTTTTACCTAAAACATAAGAAAACAAATAGTCTGACTTTAATAGTCTTGGAGTTATATACTTTAAATACTTTTCGATGTAAAGAGTTCACTAACTAACATTCTCGGGCTTGCTGAAAGCTTGCTTCGACTTGCCATCATCATACAAGTCTGGGTCTAAACAGATTGCATTTTTGTAAATAGAGTCGAGAATGAGCAGCTTGATTTTCATTTTGCTCATTTAGGTAAGATATAGGTTTTTCTAGCCTATGATTTTGCTGAGTTTTTCCTTAAAGACCTATATATCTCCATATGGACCATATTCATTACTGTTTTTACATTCATGATGTGTTAGGCTATAAACTTTGCAGTGCTCATTTGCCCGTCATACATGTAATAAAGGATTTGACACTTGGATTGTCGAACTTCGAGGTTCCGGTTTAAGTATCGAAGCAACCGAAAAAGAAATCAACAATTCTTCCCACAATTTATTGGATACAATAGAAACTACTTCTGGATCTAATAGCACATTAAGAAATATATCCAAAGGGGATCCTACAGGTATACCGACCATGTGCAACGAATCTAGATTAGCGATGAAGATAACATCATCATTTATTCGTATATCTGAAAGAATATCATTATTTCTCAACCAAAACCAATCAAAAATCATGTCCTTTGGTCTTATTGATAAATTGTCAAGGCTTGTTGGGGTCTCTTCTTCGTCAAAGCGCTTTAAAAGGATTAGGAAAAGTATGTTGAGTTCGATCGAATCTAGAAAAAGTTATCGTGCTCTTACCCAAACTGGAGATTTGTCTCAGAAGCTTGTAAACCTTAGTGAGAAAAGCCAGAGTCGTGCTTTTCCTAAGTTATTTGATCTTTATGAGCGTCTTACTGGAAGTATAGATAATTTCCGCAAGCAGCTCGAGTTGACCGTCAAATATGATTGGGATTTCGACAACTATTTGGAAGATGACATTTCTGCTGTGGTGAGGTGGCTGCTCATGCTCACGGCCTATCCCTATAATTGTTATTTCTTTTCTTTCTCTTCTTATATTCGAATTACTAAATTCTTATACACCATTTGTCAACTTAGCTTTCACTTGGGTTTTGCACTGGATCTTGCTGTGTGAGTTTATTTTTCTATATCTTAGGTGGAATACATAAGGGCTCAAAGTAAGCCAAAGGATGGTAAAATGCTTGCTATTGGACATTCAATGGGGGGTATCTTGTTGTATGCCTTGCTGTCACGTAGTGGTAAGAGGCACCATGTGTTCATACGACTTTTTTATTCATAAGTCATAATCTGCCACATAAAAGTTCGTTATTTGTTGGGCTTTTTTCAGCTGCAGAAAAAGGAAACTTTTCTATAACATGCTAGAGAATTTTGAAATTGTTCTCAAAGCAGTGAAATGTGTATGAGATTTATAGAATTATCTTCCCAAACCACAATCTGAAGTTATATATGAAGCTATTATTTATTATCTATTCTTGATTCTTTTTCCTTTCTTATAGTGAATAAGAACTCTGCAGCTCTTTCATTATCAGCATTTATACGTTCTTGTAATCATCCCATCTATCTTTCACTGTATTTACATCTAGACTTTTACCTGAAAGGTTGTGAAGGGAAAGACCCTGGATTAGCAGGTGTTGTTACTTTGGCATCATCTCTTGATTATTCATCTTCAAATTCATTGCTCAAACTACTTCTACCTCTAGTAAGTCCAGTCAATTCTCCATTTGTACGTCCCTGTATTTTTTTTTTTTTTTAAGAGGACATCCACCACATTGTTGATCAACTTGATATATCAATTAATGTATCTACCTTCGTTGCATGTATAGGCTGATCTTGCACGAGCTCTCAGAGTCCCTGCTATTCCTTTAAGGCCATTATTAGCCGCGACCTATAATCCTCTAACATCTCGTCCAATGAATATGATGATGTGGCTTTATCGTCAGATATCAGCACAAAATATGATGGAACCTGAAATGTTGAACAAGCTAGTTCATACTGGCTTTTGTAAGTATACCAAGGCATTGTTTGCTTGCAGCTTTTAAGCTCGGTTTAATCCTTTTCCTCTTCTTCTTGTTTGCTTTAAATATGGAATGCATGTGGTTACCAGCTTAGAATATGGTTGTTTCGTTTTTCTGGACTGAAAGAAGTAGAGGTTTTAAGCTGGATGGACTTGTCTTGTCTAATTTCTCAATTGAAGTAATCCGGCTTATTGTTAAGAGCCGCATCTAAACAAACTCGTAATGGAAAGTATCATTTTTAGAACCCAATCTAGTGCTAAGTCAAACAATAGTATCACAAAATCCAAATGCCTCTGCTTCCAAAGCAAAAAAACAAAAGAAGCTACTAAGTTCATTCCAACATATTTCGGGTTTATTATTTATACTTTTTTCTATTCATCCTTTTTTGTGTAAATATATTACTTGCATGTGATTTTTAGTTAGCAAGTAGCTTTTCTTTTATTTGTCTTTGTTTAGCTGTAAAATTTTAGGTAGAAAATGACTGATACTTCTTGGCAGGTTCTATATCTACTAAACTGCTGTTACAACTCGCAACCGCTTTCCAAGAAGGTGGACTCCGTGACCGAAATGGTAAATACAGGTACAAAGATGATTTATACAAAACGAGAGTACCTATTTTAGCCCTGGCTGGTAATAATGACCAGATTTGCCCTCCTGAGGCTGTATATGGTACGACCATTCTCAAATACTTAATATTAGCTCTTGTTAAGCTTTGACATCTTACCTGGCCTCAATTTATCTAGTTCATGTAACAGAAACTGTCAAAGTAATTCCCAATGAACTCGTCACCTATAAAGTATTTGGGGAAAGCGAAGGCCTGAAGTATGCTCACTATGATTTGATAGGGAGCCATGTGGTAAGACCGTTTTAATGTTTTTTTCCCTTTTAGGGATCTTCTACATTTGGAATGTCGAAGCATCAATTTTGACAAGGACGTTTCTTTTAATTTCACAATAATACAGGCAGTGGAGCAAGTATATCCATGCGTAATTCAATTTTTACGCCGTCACGACTGAAGTATTTAATCTGACAAGGGTTTTGCTACAACTAGATTTGATTGACTGTGTTCAAAGAGGTGAGTATGAGTACCTTTCAACTTTCTTTTCTTCGGACTTGCATCTACATTTCATTTAGGGCAACAGAGGGAATCTCTCCTGTTCATTTACTTACATCCTATAAGATTCTAAATTAAGTAACACAGAGGCTTATAACGTTCAAATTCTTTTAAGACTGAGGAGAACATATCAAAATTTTGTCTTTCAGCTGCTAGCTGATTAAGAGATTGTGCGAATAAACTTAAATTTGCTTGGCAGTATAGAGTACTGGTAGTGTCATTCGATTATATAACTCAGAAAATTGAAAACTATCGAAGATAAAAAATAATAATATTGAAATAGATGTCTTGGCAATTGATTTGGTCTTTCCAATCAATTTCTGATTTACAAGTATAAACTAAGTAATCAGCATTTTTTAGTAGGTGTGTGCTTAAACTTTGGACTTGAGGTGCAAATTTCGTCAGCATTACTCGAATCTGTTAAACTAAAAATGGGAGTTTGTAGTATTTAAGTTCCAAAACCATCGAGTGTTGTCTTTCTCTAGAACTTCGAAGGTGCAAGTGTACTCTTGTTATTTTATTTTTGTACTTTGTATCAGAAGCATCGCAAAGCGGTTTTGTCTAAACCCTCCTTTGTACATCTTTGGTTGTAGCAAGCATGTTTCTATTATTTCCGGAAGAAAGAAGTAAAGTGCATATTGTGGATAAAGGTTTGCAGACTCTGCAGAAGATAATTGATACCAACTGCGATCTGACACGTGAACTGGAGTGTTAGCTTGTTGTTTCATAGCGCGTACCTTACTTTTGCATGTATAGAATAGAAAGTGTTAATTTTTTTTCTTTCTTATTAATTTCTAATTCTTTACTAATCTTCATCTCCAGAATTAGTTATGTCACTTTGGTATTCAGTAGCAGATACAAGTGAAAAGTTTTGCTGTTTTTGCATTGCCTCGGTGTATATGTACAGTTTTTTTTCTTGATCATAGTTGGTCGTTGCAAAAAAAAACCTGTGTTCATAAACTCACTGCTCAATGGACTGCTTCTCTTCTTTCAATCCTTGCTGGTAATTTTTAAGATTCCAAGAAATTCCCATGAGTTTGCTTTATGCTTTTGTTGTATCTGTGCTGAACTACGGTTTCTTGGTCATACTGAGATGGAAAGTATGGAGGCTGACTGTGTTTTCTCTGGAAAAATAAGGTTGCTATTGTTTTCCAAGTTAGTTAATCATCAAGATAGAAACAATTTAAAAGAAATGTTGGGACAATCGAGTTGCTTATATTTTTCTATGGATGTTCTGTGTTCAGATAAGCTATTTATTCTGCACTAAACTGTAAAAAATGACTTATTAACTGCGGTCCATACCCGTTTGATTGGATGGGGAGGAGACTCTAGCATTTGAGGGTCTGACCAAATTCTTGCTAATGGGGATTTTTTTCAAGTCATACTTGCACTTTTAGAAATTATATGGTCCTATTGGAGAACTCCCCGTCATAGCTTTATTTTGCATTTTTTTTAAACTACCCTGAGGGATCGATTGAATGTGTGGTTAGAATTTGTGTAGAGGATGCCCTTCGAAGGGCCAAACTCCCCCTACACTTTTATACTCCACAAAGGTAACAAAATATATTAGGTCTCTAAACTTGCATATTATTGATTTTGTCTATACAGTCTATTCTCTACATCTCTCTCATCTATCTGTTACGTCGTTGTCACCACCATGGCGACACCACCACTCACGCTTCTTCCATTCCTACAAACAAGCTTCTAGGCCTCGCCGGGTTCTCTTGTTACAGTCTATTTTTCTCTCCTTCCCAACTCGGTTCTACTCACCATGCCATGCCACCACTCATCTTATTGTTCCTCACTGTTACCGGCATTCAAGCTTGCAATAATTTTGGCTACGATTTTTCGATTTACGAAAAAATGATAAGAACAAGGTAATGAATTTTTGACTTGGATGGTTAAAGAGCACATTGATTGTGGTCAAGATTAAGACCGGGATGTGTATATGTGTATAACATGTGGTATACGCTGGGTTATCGGACAACTTGCCCAACCAGAGTAGAGTTGGTGTAGCTTGTAAACTCTAAATTATTTTCAAAATAAAAGAGAAGACCATAGTCGACTGTGACTTTAAGATAACGAATTATATTTTATTGCGAAAGTGATTTCAGTTCTAGAGATGGAAAGATATATAAGACGACCTACTAAATGTCGGTAAGATTTCGGATCAAGGAGACTCGGTCCACGGTCAATTGTTAACTTTAAATGTTGTTCCATTGGGTAGAAAATCAGTGATCGGAGGTGAGCTGAGCCCATTAATTGGAATGAAAACGTATAGTTTGTGTATCAAATTATAAAGTGTGTTAGGTTAGTTACCAATTAAGAGTGAAAATGTATAAGTTGAGTTCCAAATTATAAATAATGTTATAGATTATATACCAAATCGCTAAAATCTAATAGGTTATGTATCATTTTAATATTCCCCCAATAATACTAATTATATTATAAAATTTTGAATCTTTGGATATATTCAACGGCTCACATGTGGTGCATCAGGATGTGGACGCAATTGGAGCACTTTTGAATCCGTAAGTTATGACTATAATAATTGGTCATTAAAATTATTTCTTTTTCTTAAATGATCAATTTTAGTAATGAGTTATAGATTTATATTGTACTAAATATGCTTTTTTTTAGATCCAAACAAAGAAAAGAAATAGATTCGAGGTCGAGAGACTACATGTTTTGTTGTATGTGAAATGTAACCGTGCTCTAAGAAATCGAAATATTAAAAGAAATAATTCAATGTCTGACCCTATACTCGCGGATGAAATTGGATCAGATGACCAATGGATAGCCGAGAAAGAGGAAGCGACTCGACATTGACGCAATAAGAAACGTGCCACTCGACACATATGAAAAGTTCTTAACTAGATAGTCGATTCCTAGTGTGCCCAAACCCCTTCATGAGCCTCCACCTGGTAACTCGACACCTCATCATTATGGCAATTCCTATTTCCAAATTTCATTTACTAGTAATAGTCAACATAAACAGGAGTTATGGTAAGTTCAGGTAAGTTGCCAAAATAGTCAACATAAGTTAAGAGTTATAATTTTCTTATTTCTGAGTTTTACTTGCTGTAATATCTTTTTTTTAGTAGGTTGCCATAAAAGAAAAAGGACCGGAACCAAGAATCTCAATGATATATACGATGATATTGAAAGGTTTAATCTTTATGATGAAACTAATATGATATACCAATTAAATCATGGTGGTAATGATGATAATAAAATTGATGCTCACGAGGAATTTTATTCCAAGTTTGTAAAAAAAACGAAAATCAAAATCATACGAGTAAAAAAATAACCAAATCTGTTAATTTAAAAAAAATGCATACATTTTCCAACTACATTTGATATATGGGTCCGGAAAAAAACCTTATCTCAAACTATGAGATTCACTAATATCATTAGGTGTGTAAATCTCTCTCTGTCATTCTATTATAATAAGTCTAATTTAGTCATTTTTTTTCAAAAATAGCCTATATCTTTTTATTAATTATAATAATATCATTCTCACATAAAAAATAAAAAATAAAAAATAAAAATAATTAATAACAATATGTATCCCTCTTTTAACAACCAAACATTCTTTTAAGTCTTATGATCTTATATTATTATTTTTTGGTATTATCCACATATTTGTATCATAACTACACTTATTTTTTATATTTTAATTGTATTGCACATCACACACGCAACACGTGAGTCACAATTATTAGTATATATATATATATATATATATCTATACTATTATTATCTAAGGTATTTATGTATGTATGTATGAGTGTTTATTCTCGTTTTCGTATTTCCAATTCTTTTTTTAATTTGTTCATATTATTTTTCTTTTTACATTGTATAAATGATTCACCTTTTACTATATTCAGTAATTTTTTATAGGTGTACTAAATCGGAATAACTACGTAAATCAAACCACGCATTACACAAATTCACGCGGTACGTTCGCTAGTATGTATAAAGCAAGGTCCTTGTGTGATAACACTACCGTAAACCCGGTGCACTATAATTTAGGATGCTCCATCCACTAAAAATACAATACATATTAATAAACCCAAAAATAAATAACCTAAAATTAATTCAAAATTAAAACTAAAATTTTTACTGGTTGGCACACCCTTAATTATAGTGCACCAGTTTCATAATAGTGTTTATCATGTGACAAGGGTTGCCTACAATTTTCAAAAATAAATTTTTTAAAATAATTTATATATAAACTATTCTCGCAACCATTTAAACATTTTTTTTGGCAACCACTTTCAAAATTATATATTGTTACTGCAATAACGGATTATAATTTTTTATATGCTCATAATAGTAATATTTTAAAAAAACATTGCAAGTTACCTTTAACAACCATGTTGACACATACACATCTTTTGAATATTAAATTAAAAAATTAATTATAATAAAAAATAGACTATAGTTTCTTAATTTTACCTTTTTTTACCTTCATTTCTTCATATTTGTTCATTCTTTTTATCTTTGTTTATTAATTTTTCTTTTTATATCTTGATTTCTTTATTTATTTATTTCCTTTTTGGTCCATTTTTAATGCTGACACGTGACTACACGTGCCTTTTTTGCTATGAGTTTTTTAAAGTTTGAAAAAGAAAGTTATAATTCACAAAAAATAAAAATAAACCAGAAAATGAAACCAAGACAAAAAAAAGGTAAACAACTGAAGAAATGGAGGTAAAAACTGCATAAAATCCGGTTTTTACTTTCTTTATATTTTGAAAATATTACGTTCCTTTATTTTGGCAGCCCCAAACATTTGGTTTTGGTTCCGTCCCTGATAACACAGTCAGTCCATTTGACCAATTGTGACATGTGTGGTTAATGCCTTGCCACACATCCAATTATATAGTCAATCCACTTGATCACCAAATAAAAAATAGACCCCGTATTTCGTATAATACTTATATAATTCTCTTTGTTTTCATTACCACGGTTCAACTGCAGCTCTTTTCAAAAATAACAAATTAGGTAACCCATATCATGAAAAGTAATAAATTATTGAATATCTAAATGATTTTGTCACTTTATGCGGAGTACTTTTATTCAATTTGCAACTGTTTTAGTTCAATATTACATAAGTTTAGAATTCAATAAGAGACTAGATATGTTTATTTCAAATTGTTGTATCAAATGTCAATTTGTTATTTATATGTAACAAAAGCTTCTTTCAATCATGGCAACTTAAAAGCAGTTTTTAACTTTCTTTCTGATTATATTTAGCTATGAATTCAGTAGAGCAAACAAGATCGATCGGTTGGAATAAAACAAAATATTCAAGTGTCGGGTCTTGCTAGGCACAAACATTAAAAAATAGTAAATTAAATCATTTGTTTAGTTAGACATCAATTTTTTATATTTAAATTTGTGACGACTAATAAAAGTTTTTTTTTTTAATTATAATAAAAAGAAAAGCGAGGATTTTTATCATAATAAATATTAACTTAGAAGGAAAATATTTACCATAACATGTATGAATACTAGAGAAGACAATGTTTGTTGATTTTGATACTATTTCGAACAAACAATAATTGAAAGGACAATAAATAACAAAGACAGGAACGCAATGAAAATAACAATTTATTTCTCACAATTGGAATATAAATTATAATTCCTGACTCGTACAGAATTTAAATAACGCTAATTAAAATTCCAGACAGATTAATATAAATTATTAAAATGCTGGACTGTTTTGTAATAAAACAAACTGCCGGACTGTTTCGTAATAAAACAAACTGCCGGACTGGTTTTAATAAAAAACAAACTGCCGGACAGGTTTTGTAATAAAACAAAATGTCGGACTGATTTTAACAAAAACAAACTGCCGGACTGGTTTTGTAATAAAATAAACTGCCGGACTGGTTTTTAACAAAAACAAACTGCCGGAATGGTTTTTGACAAATAAAAAACTGCCGGACTGGTTTTGTAAAAACTGGAAATTACAGAACTGAAAATAAATTACAGAATAGAAAGACTGAAAGTAAACAGTACTGAAATGTAAATACAGAAAAGAAACAGTACAGAAAAGTAAATTACAGAAAAGAAACGGTACTGAAATGAAATGAGCAGAATGTAAATGACTGAAAAATAAATAACATAAATATAAAAGAAGAGGCAACTGCTGAGCAGTTTCCCTTAAACAATATTTCCCGAACCACCTTTAAAGGTTTCTGATTTCGGGACTTTGTTCCCAAGGTACAACTTATATCTCAGAGTGGCTCGTATGGAAACCGGCACCGAACCACAGGTCGAGCTGTTGGTGGTGCGGTTCTCTCTCTCTCTATATGTATGCTTATGCTGTGAGGTTGTGTGTATTCTGGTGTGTTGAAATGAGAGGGAGAGGGCTGCCTTTTATAGGCTCTATAGAAATCGCAGCTATAATGATGGTCATAAATTCTGGGAGTTACACCCCCAGAATCCGCTCACTTAATTCCTGAAACTGCTGCAATTTATTCTCATTTATTGCTGACGTTTTAGTTGCTGGAAACTCTAGGGACTGCTTTTGTATTTTATACAAAACTCCCTATTCGGGTTTGGACCCAAGACCCAATACCCGAGACCCAAGACCCGAGACCCGAGACATTCCCCAAATCCCAAATCCCAAATCTCAAATCCCAAGCCCAAGCCCAAGCCCACGCCCACACCCGAGCCCGAGCCCGAGCCCCGAGACACGAGACACGAGCGAGCGCGCGTGTGTGGTACACACTAATACTCTTAGGTGTATGTGGACATGTTAGTTTAATAACTACATGGGTTGGTATGGTATATTTATTGTAAAATTAACTCTTAATCTTCCAATATGGGATTATACTAAATGGTTTTCCTTTACCATTTCGGTTTTCCAGATTTGAGCTTTCGAGGCACCAACTTTGAAGCCACTTTGTATTCACACCCATTCTATGAATAGGTCATGTGATATACCGTTACGAAGCTCGTCACACGGGCTACTCAACCATGTTGAGTACGGTATAAACAACTCAGCGCTGTTACACGAAATAATGACTCGAAGTTGGTCCAGTGACCATTCAGAAACACCCATGTTTTCACATGTTTTTCCAACAATCCCCCACATGAATGCAACTGGCTGAAAATAAAAATGCTCCTAAATGCATACGAGAGAACTGCAAGAGTTCACTGCATAAGGACAGGTAGCGTGCGCCTTGAACCTGCCGTAGTGACGTAAAATTTGATATGCTACTATTGGGTAGCCTTTAAGCCTTGAACCCTTTAGCGTTTGTGCATATCAGGGTAATGCGCACACAGTGTACTCTCTACACCACTTACTAAGCCCTTTGGTTGTTGTCCATATTTGACCGTGGACTGCCTTGGCAAAATTCAACCGAGTGCTCTAGCGATTTAGCCCATGGCTCATCACATAGTATCGGCCATACACACTCGTCATAGGTGATTTCAAGTCAAGGGTGTCCTGACTCACCCTCTCGACCTTCAAGATACTTGTTTTCATTAAAAGCCTCATGTTCACCCTTAAGATGGTCTAGGTCTATCACTCCTTTATCCTAGAAATGGGCTGGGAACTTAAGTTCCCGAGTGCTTTGTTCGGTCACCCCCACAGTTCGGTTTTCCCGTTGAACCCGAGGCTGGAGAATCCAGTTCGGGTTGGGTTGCCTCTGAGGAGGTTTCCAGTTTGATGGGCTTCAACCCCATTCCCCTCGATGAAACTTCAACTCCTACCTGAGTTAAGCCTTTTGTAAATGGATCCGCTATATTGTCTTTAGATCTCACAAAATCTAATGACACCACACCATTAGCTAACAATTCTCTTACGGATTTATGTCTCCGACGAATATGTCGGGACTTTCCATTATACATATGATCATGCGCCCGCCCAATAGCCGACTGACTATCGCAGTGCATGCTTATTGCAGGGACAGGTTTTGGCCACATTGGAATTCCTTCCAGAAAGCTTCTCAGCCAGTCAGCCTCTTCTGTTGCTAGATCCAAAGCTATGAACTCGGATTCCATAGTTGATCTAGCTATGCAGGTCTGCTTGGATGATCTCCATGACACAATTGCTCCTCCCATCACGAACACATATCCGCTAGTGGATCGTGTACTGTTGGAATCCGAGATCCAGTTTGCATCAGAATACCCTTTCAGTACAGCTGGATATCTGGTATAATGCAACCCTCGGTCGGCTGTGTATCTCATGTATCTGAGAAGTCTCATGATGGCCTTCCAGTGTTCCTCATTGGGATTACTGGTATACCTACTCAATCTACTCACTGAGTTGGCTATGTCTGGTCTAGTACAGTTCATGACGTACATCAGACTGCCTATTATTCGAGAGTATTCCAATTGTCTCACACTCTCCCCAAAATTCTTTTTCAGGGTGGTTGAGATCTCTATCGGAGTTCTGGATGTAGCTCTACTATCTTTATCAAATTTATCAAGCATCTGCTTGACATAGTGAGTTTGAGATAGCGCATATCCGTCTGATGTCTTGATAATTTTCATACCAAGTATAACATCAGCGACACCCAAGTCTTTCATCTCGAATTTTTGTGACAACATTTTCTTAGTGAAGTTGATGTTATCAATACTCCCTATTATTATCATGTCATCTACGTAGAGGCAGACTACCACGTAGTCCTTTTCATTACCTTTCACGTAGACGCATTTGTCACATTCGTTTATTGGAAAACCGTTTGATAGCATCACTCTATCAAATTTTTCGTGTCATTGTTTAGGTGCTTGTTTAAGTCCATACAAGGACTTCACAAGTTTACACACCTTGTAAGTTTTACCTGGAACCACAAACCCTTCTGGTTGTTCCATGTAAATTTCCTCTTCCAGCTCACCATTCAAGAACGCCGTTTTAACATCCATTTGATGTATTTCCAGATCGAACAGTGCTGCGAGAGCAATGACTATCCGGATTGACGTCTTCCTGGAGACAGGAGCATAGGTGTCGAAATAGTCGACACCTTCGGTTTATCTAAAACCTTTTACTACAAGCCTCGCCTTGTATTTCTCGATTGTTCCATCGAGCTTTCTCTTCCTCTTGAAGATCCACTTGTGTCCTAGTGGCTTACACCCGGGTGGTAAATCCACTAGTTCCCAAGTGTGATTTTGTAATATTGATTCAACCTCATTGTTGATCGCCTCCTCCCAATATTGGGCTTCCGGGGATGACATTGCTTGTTTGAATGTCGCCGGTTCGCCTTCTATCATGAAGGTTACAAAATCTGGACCGAAAGTCATTTCCTTTCTAGCCCTTTTACTACGTCGAGGCTCTTCTTCTTCTTCCTCCAACGGTTCACTTGCCCCCACATTTTCCTCACTGTTTGACTCCTCAATCTCTACAGTTATGGAAGACTTGCGGGGAAAGATCTCCTCGAAGAAAGAAGCTTCTCGAGCTTCGATGATAGTATCTACATGCACATCGGGATTATCCGACTTGTGTACGAGAAAACGATAAGCACTACTGTTTTGTGCATATCCTATGAACACACAGTCTACCGTCTTTGGCCCTATTCTCGTTCTTTTCGGAAGCGAGACAAGGACCTTCGCTAGACAACCCCAAACCCTTAAGAATTTATAGCTCGGCCGATGGCCTTTCCATAGTTCATAAGGTGGTTTATCACGCTTCTTATGCGTTAGCTTGTTCAAAACATAGTTGGCGGAAAGCAGCGCTTCCCCCCCACATGTTCTGGGGTAACCCAGAACTTATTAGCATAGCATTCATCATTTCCTTGAGCGTTCTATTCTTACGCTCGGCAACCCCATTCTGCTCCGGAGAGTAGGGGGCTGTGGTTTGATCTATAATACCATTTTCTGCGCATATCTGCGCAAATGGTGCCTCGTATTCACCGCCTCTATCACTCCTCAACATTTTAATCTTTTTATTGAGTTGATTTTCTACTTCGGTCTTATAAAGAGCGAATTTCTCTACCGCTTCGTCTTTACTTCTCATTAAGTAGACATAGCAGTATCTAGTACAGTCATCTATAACCGTGATGAAATACTTTTTCCCTCCTCGTGTTTGTATAAACTTTAAGTCGCATACATCCGTGTGTATTAGACCGAGAGGTTCAGTACTTCGTTCAATATGTTGATACGAAGACTTGGTTAATTTTGCTTCAACACAAACCTCACATTTATGTTGTTTATCAAATGCAAAATTAGGTAGTAGATTCAGTGATATTAATTTCTTCATAGAATTAGCATTCACATGACCTAATCTACCATGCCATAAATTAAATGAATCGCAAGAATAAGCAAATGAAGTTTTATTGGCCACTTGGACAACATTAACGGTTACATTATTCTTGGTACTGGCCTCAGCCTTAGTACCCACAATAGCAGACTCGGCTTTAGGAGCCGGAGTACCAACATTTAATTTAAACATGCCGTTAGTCATATAGCCACGGCCTACATACATTCCATTTAAGTTGATTACAATTTTAGCAGATTCAAATACAAGTTTAAATCCTTTGTTCACCATAACAGACCCGGAAACCAAATTCTTGCGAATTTCCGACACATGGAGCACCCCATTCAGTGTGAGCTCCTTTCCCGATGTCATCTTCAGCAGCACGGTTCCTTTTCCTTCCACCTTGGAAGTAGCCGAGTTCCCCATGAAGCAACTCTCATTGTCCACGGCCGTATAGGTCTTGAACATCCATTTGCTGGCACAGATGTGACTGGTGGCCCCTGTGTCCAGCCACCATTCCTTTGGGTTGCTCCCCACCAGGTTCACTTCCGAAACCACAGCACTCAGGTGCATGTAGTCTTGTTCAGCATCATCTCCTCTCTCAGCCACATTTGCCTGAGTAGGTGCCCTCTTCCTCCCTTTCCCTTGGAACTTCCTCTTGGGGGGGGGGGGGGGGGGTTGGGCTTGTCGGTGCGCATCTTACAATCCGCGGCACGATGGCCCGGTTTGTTGCACACAAAGCAGTCTCCCATGAATTTCTTCTTGAGAGAGGCACCGACTCCGCTGTCAAAGCGTTTCCGCTTAGACACAGCGTCCTCAACTACACGGGCCTTGGCAACCGCGTTGCCTGCTCCGCCACCGCCTTTCCTTCCGGATCGGCGGTTACTTTGCTCAACATTGAGCCTCTCAATGAGTCCCTCCAAGGTCATAGCCTTTCGCTTGTGTTTCAGGTAGTTTTGAAACTCTTTCCAAGAAGGTGGCAGTTTCTCAATCATTAATGCCACTTGGAAAGGTTCGTTGATAACTAGCCCTTCAACCTCAAGCCTATGGTATATGAGTTGGAGTTCCTCAACCTGCTCAATGACACTCTTCCCATCAGTCATCATGTACTCATGAAAGTCCGTGACGACAAATTTCTTTGCGCCAGCATTATTCACTTTGTACTTTCTTTCGAGAGACTCCCAAACCTCCTTTGCAGAAGCCTTGGGCTCGAATACACTGAAGAGAGTGTCATCCAGAGCACACAGGATGTAGTTCCGGCATAGGTAGTCGTCGTGTTTCCACGCTTCTACCGCCGAAACCGTCTGCACGTCCTCATCGTCCTCGCTTAGGACGGGTGCAGTCTCCTTGAGAAAACGAGTCAGATTAAGGGCAGTTAAATAAAACGGCATCTTTTGCTGCCAACGTTTGAAGTTGTTGCCCCTAAACTTTTCCGGCTTCTCTAAATGAGAGGTTGGCAACATTGGCATAGACGGCGTTGTCGGAGCCTTGCCCTTTGCCCTGGCCGCAGCCACAAGCGCTGCCTTGGCCGCAGCCTTTGCAACAGCCTGTGCTGCGGCCGCAGCCTTTGCAGCAGCCTGTGCTGCGGCCGCAGCCGCAGCCATAGCATCGGCCTCTGCCGCAGCGGCGTCGGCCGCAGCCTTTGCCGCAACATCTTTGGCCTCAGTCTCAGCCTGAGCCCCCCACTCGCAGCGCTCGCATTGTTATGGCTACTGCCAATCACAAGTGCGCGCTGCACGTTTCCCGAAGGAACAGTGGGTGTTTGATCCTCATTAGTCATCTGAAATGACAAATTAAAACCGTTTAGTTTCACGCAAGAAAACTAAATTCTTTATCGCAAATACTAATTATAACTTAATTAGATTGCTTCAAAAGAATAAAAACCAATGAAAGAGATTCTAGCGTGAAAATCAAATCACTTTTGATTTCACTAAGAATTCTTTCTAGTATTCTAGAATAAAAAGATTAAAACCAATTCGGATTTATTCTATGTGCAAATTTCAATTTCTAGTAAACTAGCAATGATTTTGCGAGAATAAAAACCGAGACGTCAACAACAATAAAATAAAAAAGAAAAGTCCTTTTCTTTTCGAAAATAGTAAAACCAAAAGAATTTTTGTTTAAGATTGTTGGTTTTGATACTATTTCGAACAAACAATAATTGAAAGGACAATAAATAACAAAGACAGGAACGCAATGGAAATAACAATTTATTTCTCACAATTGGAATATAAATTACAATTCCTGACTCGTACAGAATTTAAATAACGCTAATTAAAATTCCAGGCAGATTAATATAAATTATTAAACTGCTGGACTGTTTTGTAATAAAAAAAACTGCCGGACTGTTTCGTAATAAAACAAACTGTCGGACTGGTTTTAATAAAAAACAAACTGCCGGACTGGTTTTGTAATAAAACAAACTGCCGGACTGGTTTTAACAAAAACAAACTGCCGGACTGGTTTTGTAATAAAATAAACTGCCGGACTGGTTTTTAACAAAAACAAACTACCAGAATGGTTTTTGACAAATAAAAAACTGCCGGACTGGTTTTGTAAAAACTGGAAATTACAGAACTGAAAATAAATTACAGAATAGAAAGACTGAAAGTAAACAGTACTGAAATGTAAATACAGAAAAGAAACAGTACAGAAAAGTAAATTACAGAAAAGAAACGGTACTGAAATGAAATAAACAGAATGTAAATGACTGAAAAATAAATAACAGAAATATAAAAGAAGAGGCAACTGCTGAGCAGTTTCTCTTAAATAATATTTCCCGAACCACCTTTAAAGGTTTCTGGTTTCGGGACTTTGTTCCCAATGTACAACTTCTATCTCAGAGTGGCTCGTATGGAAACCGGCACTGAACCACATGTCGAGCTGTTGGTGGTGCGGTTCTCTCTCTCTATATGTATGCTTATGCTGTGAAGTTGTGTGTATTCTAGTGTGTTGAAATGAGAGGGGGATGGCTGCCTTTTATAGGCTCTATAGAAACCGCAACTATAATGATGGTCATAAATTCTGGGAGTTACACCCCCAGAATCCGCTCACTTAATTCCTGAAACTGCTGCAATTTATTCTCATTTATTGCTGACGTTTCAGTTGCTGAAAACTTTAGGAACTGCTTTTGTATTTTATACAAAACTCCCTATTCGGGTTTGGACCCAAGACCCAAGACCCGAGACATTCCCCAAATCCCAAATCCCAAATCCCAAGCCCACACCCGAGCCCGAGCCCGAGCCCCGAGACACGAGACACGAGCGAGCGCGCGTGTGTGGTACACACTAATACTCTTAGGTGTATGTGGACATGTTAGTTTAATAACTACATGGGTTGGTATGGTATATTTATTGTAAAATTAACTCTTAATCTTCCAATATGGGATTATACTAAATGGTTTTTCCTTTACCATTTCGGTTTTTCAGATTTGAGCTTTCGAGGCACCAACTTTGAAGCCACTTTGTATTCACACCCATTCTCCGAATAGGTCATGTGATATACCGTTACGAAGCTCGTCACACGGGCTACTCAACCACGTTGAGTAAGGTATAAACAACTCAGCGCTGTTACACGAAATAATGACTCGAAGTTGGTCCAGTGACCATTCGAAAACACCCATGTTTTCACATGTTTTTCCAACAATGTTTACCGTTTTTAGTGTCATAACTCATAAGTCTTTATCAACCTTAACAACTTAGATAACAATTGTAAAATATTCGGCTATGTCAGTTGCGGAAACAAAATCGATTGGAACAAGAGAACTATAATAAGTGTGAGACTTGCTAAGTATACACATTAACGTCGAAAGATTGCCCAGCCCGTTGGACGGGGCTTTCTTGCTAGTTATAAACAAAAAGAAATATGGAGTGGTGGAAGAAGTTAGAATTTGTGCTTATGATGTACTTTACTCTGAAGTCTAAGTTGTTAATCATTTGGACAACTATCTATATACATCTATATAACATTTAGTAAAATAATTACTAAAATCAAGTAATTCTGAAAATAAGGACCTTAAAACAAGCAAATTTGTTGGGGGTTTAGATATGTGACTATTGAGCTTAACCCAAAACCGGGTCTGTACATAATATGATTAAATGCAACAATAGAATAAAATCAAAATGGAGACTTGTTGGAGTTAATATGCATGAATGTGCATACTATCACGTGATGAAAGGATATGACCCAATCTAATCTTATAATTGGTGGTGATATAAATATAATAGATTGATCATATCTTTTTTTTTTTCTTAAAACAATTGTGTCATCGTCATATCCATTCGAAGTTCAATGGCGGTGGGCGAGCTAATATGATAATGACATGTTTTACTATAAAATCATTTTTAGCGCTAATGCATGTTATAAGTTTAGATGTCAAAACTTTATTGTTACATAGACATCGCTGCCCAATGTGTTTACTTCGAGTATAGAAAATGCAATTATAATTTTTATAATAGTAGTAAGAACAAGGTCAAACTAACTATAATGCCACAATACACTCACAACCCTCATACTTCATTTTTTTTAATACCAACGTACATTTTTTTATAATTTGTTTGAAATAATGATTTGACACTGCTCCTAATTTTGTTTCACTTCATCCCTGCGTTAGATGCGTTAGAGAAAATCTTATCGCAACTGTCAAGATTTATCAAAACCCAAAAACTGTATCGTATAGAGTCTGATCAGGTTAGGGAAAATAATCAAAAACCGTCGGGTCAAGTGAGACCGGGGAAAGTAACCAAAAACCGGTCAAGAAAAATCAACATACATGGTACATGGCCGAATCCGAAAGTAGCTGGGGATAAAATGGCTCTTTGGTGGTCGGCCACCTTTTAAGAAGATTTTTGTTTACTACTCTCACAATATTTTTAAATATAAATCACCTTACAAGTGGAAAAAAAAATATTATTTTCGTAACTTTTTGATATCTTTTGTTTTTACTTAATAATTCAAACAAACACTAAAAAATGCTAAAAAAAACAGGTTTTAATCAGTTTTTTTATACTTTAATATATTTCTCGTGTATATTATAATATATTTTTTTACATTTTAATATTTTTCCCGTATAGATTATAAGTTATTTTTTAACCTTAAAAATAACTTTTAAGCTCTTTTTTATTGGCCTAGGTTACTGGAACTTAAATTAGTTTTGACCCAACACTTGAACTCGAAAAATCTTATAAAAAAGGTGACCTCTAGCTAGGGGTTGACACGGGACAGATTGAGACGGATTGACCTCAACCCTACCTCAATCCGTAAAATAAATTGCGGGACGGATTGGAGCGGATTTGTAAAATTTAAATCTCAACACAAAACAACTCAACCCAATCCAACCCAACCCGTAAAAAAAATACGGATTGGGACGGATTTATTCTTAAATTTTCATTTTGATCCTTTATTTTTCATAGTTTGCACAATCAGCGTAAATTTTAAAATAAGTCGTATGTTTCAAAAAGAAATAAAAATTAAAACTAATCATAACACGTTTATAACATTCACAACAAATAAGAAAATTAAAAAATAGTAATACCGGGATGTTGTTATCTTTAAATACACACAATTTATATATAAATATATATATATATATATATTTCTAAATTTTTTTATATCTATATTGCGAGTTGAAACGGGTTGAGTCGGATTAACCCGCGGTTTGGTAACTCCAACCTTAACCCAATCCGCAAAATATATAACGAATTGAGACGAAGTGGATTGATTTTTTTGGGACACTCAACCCGTCCTAATCCGTATAGATTGGGTTACGGGTTGAGTTTATGTATTTTTTGCGTAGCTAATATTCTCGGGATAAAACTCACAATTTGGGCCACTCTATTCCAAATTGGGCCAAACAAGGATTTAAGGTAGACTATATAACATATCCCATACCGGCCCGTTACAAATAAACAAAACAAAGCCATTCAATTAAAATCACAATCATTTATTTAAACAAAATTGCAGTACTAAAATTGTAGGGTTTAAGTTTGTCTCTCTAAATAATATTTTACTGTAACTCAAAAATGGCGAAGAAAAGAGCTCGATACCAAAACCCAGAGCCTTTCCTCCCTTCTGCTGACGTGACAGGACACGTCAGTAGGAAACGTAACAAACCGCCTAAGCTCCACCAGGATGGAGACAAGGTTATTACACACACACATATATATATATATATATATAATATAATGAATTTAATTGTTCAACTCATTGGATTGGAAATTTGTGCGTGCGTGTGTGTGTTTACCTATATCTACATTAAGCTTTTTTTTTGTTGCTTTAAAGCTAGATTGAATTTGATTAATTAGTTCAAAAACTGTGATTTTTTATTTTTGCTTTAGCTGAATTTGAAGAAAGTTCGGAGTTTTAAGCTGAATTTGAATGGTTGTATTGAATTTCTTTGTATTATTGCTTTTAAGTATTTAAGGTCATTAATTAGTATGTGTTTTACTAAAATGACTTAAATCATTGGTTTACCTGTATATTTATACATTATTAATGAAGTTTTAACTCATTGAACTAAGTCCTTGTTTGGTTTCCTTGATTAAGCATTTTCTGGGTTTTTTTCATGAAGAAAGCTAGAAGCTTTAAGCTGGAACAACCGAAGCTTTTTTCTCAATCTAAAAAAAATAGCTTATTTTTTTTCAAAAAATCGTTGGGAATTCATTTGATGTTATAAGATTGCATCAAATTATTTGCTTTATTGCTTTTAAATGTTATAAGTTCATTTTTTATGATTTGTTTACCAAAATGACTTAATTGTCGGTGTGCAATTTTGTTTAGCTAAATCTCTCCCTACTATTTACTCTCGATATCTCTATCTTGGTGTTGTTGTCTTAGAGAAATTTCTTTCCGGTAAAGAAAGAAACTAATTTTCTGCTGGAGTTTGCAATAATTTTAGCTTATGATTTTCCCTACTATTAGTAAACTTACAATTTAATAAACATTGTATTCACTTTTCTAAAGTTGAATATTATTGATAGTATTGCAAAATATTGCTGTTTTACATGCAGTGATCTGTGAAACGTCATGTATAATCAGTTTCACGATACTTTTGGTGACACCGTAACAATACTCAGAAGTATGCCGTATAAATTATAAAACCATTTTGTTAACTGCCCATTTTTAATGCCTAGTAACCTTTCATATTATTAATCTTGTTGATAATATATCCATCAGTATTGTAGTGAAAATTGAAAAATGTGTAACCATCGCAGCATCTTGGGAATCATTCTTCTTAATTGTAATTGTATTACTAGCTTTTCCATGTTTCGTGTGTTCTCATATTGCTTATGGTTTTACAGCTTATATCATCAGATCTTAGCTCAAAGATCCTAAAGGAAGCTCTGATTCAGCAGAAAGAGGTGCAAGAGGAGATCGATGGGAAAAATCCTACTGCCCTCGCATTTTCCGAGGAACCCACAAAGGAGATGGACCCTGAGGAGGACGATATTGATGATTTTAACGGGTTTGACGAGACCCAGAGCCAATTTGGCGGTTATGAGGTGAGATTTAATAAAGAGTGTATATGCTCGAGAATGTGAAATCTAGTATTTATATTCATTTATGTTATATGTGTCCTGGATTTGGAAAGAAGACCACTTCTATAATTCTTGTGACGAAGTAGCTTTGAAAAGTTTCAGGATACCAGTCGGGATTTTGGAATAACAGAACATGCTTTTTGTAATTTAGTTCTTATTTTCTTTTTCTTTTGTCAGTTGCAAGTTCACTCATATGGTAGCCCCTTAAATAGTTAGATCAATGCTCAAAAGCACGAAAAGATCAACCTAATACTGACTCTAGTAACATAGTCAAATTGCTACAAGATCTGATAAGTATAATTTCAGTTAGAAAGTTTCAAATACCTTGCAATGTTGATCAGGTCTAAGAGCTCCGCTTGTTACGTTAGATAAAACACACTCAAAACAGAACAATATAAGGAGAATATAAACAGAGAAAGTAATTGGCGAAATTGCAACTTTGATTAATAATCAAATAACCGTTACAATCTCTAACTGCTAAACTTTAATCAACCTTAAAGTTTAACGATACAGCTTTATGTTTTGCTGGCTGCTATCTAACTTAGGGAATGCCTAAGCTATTTATAGGCTATAACTAATCCTATAACAAGTAGGATTATGACAGAACTTATTTCTAGTTCAACAAGGATTAAGACCAGATTACCAGAATAACTTCTAGTTCAATAAGGAGTTTGAATAATCTCCAATCCTAATACCAACTAGACTTGGTTCTAACAGTCATACTCATCCTAATACTAAGGGGTATCCTCCTGGATCAAATATACACATTATAATAGGCGGTTGCTTTTATGATGGAAGAGTATGATGTGTTACAATCTTATTCAATTTGAAAATTATCGCATTTATAGTTTTAAGCCTTATATCAAAGTTTGGGTTGAAATTTTTTCAGATAGGAACTAAAAATGGTTTTACCAGAAGTTGTATGAGTTACTGGATGATTTACAGGGCCAAAAACTACAACTATATGATCTATTCAAATCAGTGCATGTACTCATTCTTTTAGTAGTGTAAATAGAAAATGAGACACCAAGTCGGTAGCGCAGCATGACACTCCGGTTCATATCTGTAATCTTCCTTCATGTAGGGAAGAAACTTACCAAAAAATCTAAGCAGTGGAAGGATCTCTAAAGCCACTGTCCATAGTTAAATCGCCACTTTTCTCATTTCCATTTGAAACTTCATATCTGCGGATTTATTTCCTCTTTATTTTTTGGAAAAATATGGGTAACAATAGAATCAAAACTGAAAATAATTTAAACTATGCATGACTTTCATGCTTTCTCAAGCCTTCTTATTGGATTAACAATAAATCTTCCTTCGCCATTTTTCATAGGATGAGATTGATGAAGAGGATGAAAAGCTACTTGAGGCCTTCTTATCAAAAGATGCTGGTCCACAACGCACACTAGCTGACCTCATTGTTACAAAGATCAAGGAAAAAGATGCTCAAGTTTCTTCAGGTTGTTTTTACCTCCATCATATCCGTAGCTAGTTCCATTAAATTAAATAATTTTTTATGTTAATATTATTGTTTATTACTGCATTTCTTTGTTGCACGGAGTGTCCAGCCAGTAGTTCTATGTTTTTTTGTTTTGACGTTCTTAAAGATGACTTTACTCATTTTCAGTTACTCTATGTTTTCAACTGATTGATTAAAATTTCTTCATTTACAGATGTGAAGTCTCTTCCCAAGTTTGATGAAACTGTTATTGAAATGTACAAAGGGTACTATTTTATTCTTTTGCCACTTGCTATATTTGTCGAATTTTCTCACTTTTGGATTTTTTTAAGTCCTGTAAATTTAACATGCAGAGTTGCTAGGCTTCTCAGCAAATACACTGTTGGAAAAATGCCTAAAGCTTTCAAGCACATACCATCACTGCCGCACTGGGAAGAAGTGTTGTACTTAACTGAACCTGAAAGGTGGTCTGCCAATGCAATGTATCAAGCCACAAGAATTTTTGCTTCTAATATGGGGGCAAAAAAGGTAGAACGTTTTTACAAGCTTGTCGTACTCCCAAGGGTTCGCGAGGATATAAGAAAGAATAAGAGACTGCATTTTGCACTGTATCAAACTTTAAAGAAAGCTTTGTATAAACCATCTGCCTTTAATAAGGGAATCCTGTTTCCACTGTGCGAGGTAATATAGAGCTCTTTGTTTTACTCTCTCTCTTCCTCAACTTAGTGTCTTCTCCCTCTTCCGAGTATTGTTACGGTGTCACCAAAGGTATTTTTGTTAATTAAGCATGAATGGATAACAAAAATACCTTTTGTAGATTTCAGGTTACCATTGGTAATAAATTTTTTCACAATAGATGAGATGGCAGAGAAGGGTTTTATAACATACATCTATAAGTAAATTCGGAAACTAATCATTATGCTGGGACATCCATAAATAATGCTTTGCTCATCTATTTTGGGACAGAAAGTGAATCAATGTTTTGAAAATTTCATCTCTTAGCTTTTAGTATGCTTCTCGAGAAAGAATTATCTGTGGCCTTTTTACTAATGAAGATATCTTCTTATTCGTTTTTACAAATTTCCGCTTGTTGACAGTGAGTTGTTTAGAATACTTAACATGACCTCCTTAAACTCATAGTTGGTTACTCAAACTAGGTCTATATCTATTACTTATAAGAGCATCCACAATAGTTTTGTTAAATTTTGCATGTTAAATATTGACACATCATCATTTAATTGTATGTTAAATGACACATTTGTATGTTAATTTTAATCTTCACATTAGTTTGTTATTTTAACAATGTTATTTATTTTTCAATTAAAATTTATAATTATTAATAACCCACTGCTATCTTTTAACGGTCAACTGCCATTTTTTTGATGCTATATCGATAAGAAAGAAAGTTAAATGCATAGAAAATAAAGAAGTAGGAACTGATATGTAGAAATCAACGGTTGATTTATAGTAGCGGTTCAATTTTTTTGCCACATCATCAATTAAAATAGTTGTTAACTTTTACAACATTTTTAACAAGTTAAATTTAATGGCTACTATAACATAACTAATGTGAAGGAAAATTTGATTGTTAACTAAAAAATTTATGTAACAAGTGAGATTACATGACTATTGTAGATGCTCTAGCAACTTTTAATTATTATTTGGGCTGATCTTCTCATATTTTCTTGAATCACAGTCAAGAACCTGCAATTTGAGGGAAGCTGTCATTGTTGGTAGCATTATCCAGAAAGTTTCGATTCCTCCACTTCATTCGAGGTATATATATAGTTGCTGTCAGACGGGCTAGTACTAAGCTTTCTCAAACAATATATGTTATAAAGATATAATCTTCAAATGCTTGGGAGTGAGGAAGAGAAGGTGGGATTTATGTTATATGGGGCTGAATTTTTCCTTGAACATTGTGGCTGATTGGCTACAAATTACAACACTTCTCCATCTGTATTTTACTTTTGAGTAGACTTTATTTAAACACCAAGGAATTTGTTGCTCTCTTTAGCGAGCGCTTAATAGCTTCTTCTGGGACACGCTAATTTTTGTTTTGGGGAAAGTGAAGTGGTTTTAACAAAATGGGAAAGTTTCCAAAAAAATAATCAACGCTAACCATTTGATACTATGTGGACATTCTTAACTCAGTAGTTCTGTGCTTAAAGTTATATACATATACATATACATATATATATGGATATGGTTATGAAACCCCCCTTATGTTGCCCCTAGGCGCTAGCTGAAGCAAAGGAGCTTACTGCTTAGGCATTCGGAGGGTATATGTAGGGGGAAAGCATCCGCCTAGAGTCTAAACTCTAAGGCTGCCCACTCCCTTGCCACCTTAGGAACCTTGTGGGTATATAATGGCAAAGTGTATGAAGAGCAGTAGACCTATTATTAAATCCCCTAGGTCATTGATTTCAAGGTATACTTGCTAATAATGACTGTTCCTTCGTTGACTACATGAGATTGTTGAGCTTGTATAGCTGATGTCAAAGGGCTAAAGATTTTTAGTTTTCTTGGGGGACTTCCAAGAGCCCTACAAAACAATTACCTGGAAAGAAAGATCTTTCTACTACATCTCACTCATATATATAAAATAAATTGAGAACGTGTTCCATCCTTGCTCCTTTTAAATAGGTGATGGTAACTCAGTCAAGCAACGTCCTTCTTATCACAATTCACAATTACACATTTGACTTCAGAAGTATGTACCAGATCATTTATTTTCGAGTTTGCCAATATTTTTTAACAATGTGCTATTGATTTCTTCCTTCCATTGTAGAAAGTCAGGGCCATATGTTTTACCCTCTACCTGCATAATTCTTATTTGTGCTGTGTATTTATTTTCACGTTCTTACATATTTACGTGTATTTTAAACAAAACTTCTAATGGTAATTCCTATGCTTAATTACAGTGTTGCCTTGTTAAAGCTCGCGGAGATGGAATATTGTGGCACAACTAGGTAATTGTTACATATTACTGATCTCTTTTTTATATATTTAATTTTTATAAGCGATATGATCCTTAACACATGCAATCTGATGTAGTTACTTTATCAAGCTTTTGGTTGAGAAGAAGTATGCTTTACCTTATCGTGTAGTCGATGCTATGGTTTGTCATTTCCTGAGATTTACTGAGGACGAAAGAATAATGCCTGTGATCTGGCACCAATCTCTTCTGGCATTTGTACAAAGGTCTTTACCATTCTCCCTCCTTGATTACTATTGCAATTGGTCTTTTTTGTGTTTGTTTGCGGGTGTTGACTTAATGTAAATGATTTTTTAAGCACTTAAAAAATTCATTTGCGTGTATTTTAGAAGACCTACCATAAAGGCATGAAGTGAGGTTTGAACATGAACTTTGTGGAAATGTATTTGCCTTCATCTTGTGAATAAGAATTATGATATTAGTTGGATAGTGAAGAGTATTTACTACATGGCTTAAGATTAGACCTTTTAAATTACATTATTGCATAAATGTGCCTTGGAAGTTGGCGTGTTAATCCTGATATATGCGATCTCGTTGTCGAGCGGTAAGTACATTCAGTATCCAGGAACCTGTGTTTCTTTAATAAACAAGAAAATCTCATCAATCATTTTGGTGGTAATTAAAGAGAAGAGAAATGGGCTCACTAATCACGGGTTGGGCTCATGGGTTTTCCTGTCTGATGGAGCATATACTAATTTTGTATCCTAATGTCAACTTTCAAAGATTGTTTGATTACCGTGTTCCTGTTTTATGTCATTGTGCAATTGTTCTTCTTTTATCTTAAACTATTTATGCATAAATTTTCAGAAGATCCTGTGCAATTAGTGAGATGGTGCACGCTCCCATGATGGAGTAATAGGATCTTTATAAAACTGCGTCCTTAGGATTTTTATATTCTTGCATGACTCCTAAATTCCTGTGGAGTCGTAAGCTTTGCAATTATAAAGTGCCCTGATTTTGTTTTTTCCTTAATGTCAACCTTTCAAATACACATGATAACTTTTTCTGTACCTAAACTTCTGAAGGAGCCAAAATCTAGAAACATGCAACTCTATGATGGAATTAACATGCAAAGATTTGTTCCTTGTTCGCCACATCGTGCAATGGCTTCTTTTTTGTTACTTATGTTAACTTCTTTTTCTCTGATACCTAAACTTCCGAAAGAGCCAAAATTTGTGTAACTAATGAGAAGATACCCAACTCTGCCATATAGATTTTTCATTCTAAATTCAGAAGAACAGAACAATAGTAATAATTAGGAGACCTCGGAGTGCATATGTTGACTGGATATTGTTTTACTGGATCAGCATACATTAACTGACTCTGTACCTAAACTTCTGAAGGAGCCAAAATCTAGAAACATGCAACTCTATGATGGAATTAACATGCAAAGATTTGTTCCTTGTTCGCCACATCGTGCAATGGCTTCTTTTTTGTTACTTATGTTAACTTCTTTTTCTCTGATACCTAAACTTCCGAAAGAGCCAAAATTTGTGTAACTAATGAGAAGATACCCAACTCTGCCATATAGATTTTTCATTCTAAATTCAGAAGAACAGAACAATAGTAATAATTAGGAGACCTCGGAGTACATATGTTGACTGGATATTGTTTTACTGGATCAGCATACATTAACTGACTATACCTGTTCTCAATTCTGTAATCTTAGTACTGTAGAGGGTTGACCTTTTCTTTCTGCCTGGTTCGATGAGTCACCCCTAAGATATAAAGTATATGTTATACATTCTGCTGCTATATAAATATATAGGTTATAAACGTTATCAAATTAGCAATTCTTTCTCTGTAAGCAATTCATTCTTTGAAAATTGGGGGTTGTAAGTTGTGTTAAGGGCCATATTTATGCATTAGCTTGGCTTGATGTTTATTGACTGATGTATACTGTATAGTGTGTAACCATTTTTGTGAGACGATGATCCTAGTATAATATTTCTTAGCTAATTTATCAATTGTATTGTATAATTATGGGAAGCAGTACTCAATAACATAATCTTATAATATTTCTTGCAGGTACAAAAATGAGTTGACAAAGGATGACAAAGTTAACCTTAAGAAGCTTGTTGACAACCAAAGACATAGATTGGTATAAATCTTTATCCCCACCCAATTGTTAAATACATTTAGTTTGTTTTAGGTAGCATTATAAATACTATTTTTGATTAACTTGTAGGTTACTCCTGAAATATTAAGGGAGCTGAACAACAGCCGCAACCGTGGTGAAAAGGAGGATGATCTTATGTCAATTAATATCCTTTGATCAATGTTTATTTTGTTTTGTTCATCAAATATTGCATCCTTTTGTCTGTTGGCTCTATTCTTTGCAAGGAATTTGTGTTGTCTATGAATTTGGACCAAGGCTCAAATAATCAAAATCATGACAATCTTTTTCGTCCATGAACCATTGGTTTGATTGAGTCAAGCTAGATTGCAAGTTATAAACGTGCTATACAAGCCTATAGTAATTCATTGTATATATGGTTTATTCGTATTAACTGCTAGTACAATCGTCATCTGAAACATCTGTTAACTTATTAACTGCAAGTATTTTTCACAAGTACAATTGTCATCCTGAGTTTTCCGGTCTTCAGTTTTTGGTTACCTTAACTCCACTGTACCATCTCCAATATCTATTGTGAATAAGACAATACAAGAAGACAGGTTTAATATCCCGGACGTGCCTATGGAAGAGGACTGAGTATTTATTTTCGCAAACCATTGTTGTATGTTGCTAGGTATATCCGTTGCTGAAAATCTAACTTCAACAGTTGCGAAATACAAAGTATTTATTTTTTCTAGTGAGCTCTTGAGTTGTATTTATTTTCATACTTGAAAGTTTCCTTTTATTTTTAGGCTGGAGCTGTCTGGTTTTCTTGTTGAAGATATATTCTTTCCAATGATATAGCTTTCTCTTGAGACGGGAATTTGTTCCAGGTTCTTTCGACTTCAGTTGGCGGAGATGTGTTTATCATGATACGTTTTGATAATTAAGTTGTAAGCACATTCTTAGTCTGTTCAGATTTTGATACCGACTATAGTTGTATTGACGTTCTGATGAAGAGAATACATTTTTTTTTTGATAAGCAATGAAGAGAATACAATTTTGCATAGTTTTAAATTTTAATACTACGATTTATGAAGCCAAGCAAATAGCGTTTATACATGTCTCTGTGTTTCCTTTTTTTTTTTACCGTCAAGAAGTAACAAGGGCAACTATTTATGGGAAAAAGTAAGTACTGAACACACTGGGAATATTTTTGAGCTGGAACTCGTGGACTAATCATATAAGCTCTCTGATCACTCGAGAAATAAAATAAATAAAAGCTGAAACTCTGCTTGGTATTTTGACTTTAAAGGCTTGGTTCTTATTTACATTTGATCCCCTAGAGGGTCATACGAATGATACTCTGAAAAGGGGTTAAGTGTTTAATCCTTGTAATGTTGTGAGATTTCTGTATGCTCATCTTAAAGAGATTTAAGTATTGAATTATTACTTGCCAGGTTCCCTTTACCAGTTACCCCATCCCCAAAAGTATTATTATTGGCAATATGTACTGCGATTTTCATTACAAGCAAGCATACATCGGTTATTTGTAACTAAAACACTATGTGATGAATGAAATTACAGGGCCGGAATGATACCCTACTAATATCTTCTATTAGCTGAGTTTGTAAAAGATACTTTTTTTCTAAATTTAGGAAATTTGTAAAAGAAAAGACGCTAAACAGAATTTGTATAGTTTTTGTATTTTAGAAAAATTTGTATACTTAGCCAAAAAAGCTATAGTATCTTTTAGCGGTACAAAATTACACTTCAGTTTTACTTCTTCCACTTTCTCTCTCCTAAATTCCATCGCTGCACACAAAGGAAAGATTCTCCGATCTTGATATTCACCACTTTCTCTCTCATTTAACCGATCTACCAGCTCCTCCTCCGGCCATGTATGCCTCTCTCTTATCGATTTTCCAATTCTTTTGATCGTTTGGGCAAAATATTGTCCGAGAGCTATTGTACGAGGGTCTGTTCGTTTCTTCCAGGAAGAGACTTTAACATTTATTATGATGGCATGTATTATCTTGCATAATATGATTGTGGAAGACGAGAGAGATTTATATTATGAAAAAGATATGTTATCTATGTACAAGCAAATCAATGGAGAGCATGTTGAGTTTGTTTCAGATTCTAGTCGCCAATCTTTCCTTCAACGGCACGACGATATTAGAGATTGTGGAGTTCATTCTCAGCTTCAAAATGATTTGATCGAACATTTATGGAACACGCATAGCACGTCATGAATATGAAATAGTTCATAAATGGAAAATGTTTTAAATGGCTAGCTAATATGTTGTTGTTTCATTTATGGAGTGGAATAGAACAATTTTTGGTTTTTGAAAATAGTTTGTTTTCTATTAGTTGCTCTTTTATTTTTTGTTGTTTAGCTTAAAAAATGTATGAAAAGAAAAAATCATTTTAGAAAATATGTTGTAGAGAAAAAATTGTAAACAGAATATGTATTTTAGATATTATGATGTAGAGACAAATGTTATACAAAATCTGTAAATTGATAAAAGTTGACAAAATCTGTAAAATAGAACATCAATTTACAAACTCAGCTAATAATAGTCTTAGGAGTGTATTCAATTGACTGCTTTTTGTTTGAGTAAGAATTTGCAAATGAGAAAATTTCACTCAATCACAGCTAGACACTCATCACAGGTAGTGTGACGGTTACAACTTACGACTGTCAATCGATTTGTTTGCAGCCCTAATTGGCTAACTATAAGGTTCTTCTAATTAGTACCATTGGGTGATACCCTTTTTTTAAGATTTTATTCCGTTCTGCCTTTGTTTCACAACATAAAACCATAAGAGGAAAAGAAGTTTCACTATATTACCTTCTTGTTGTTAGCAGTTTTATTGTAAGAACATTTGTGGTTTCTAAGAGGCAAAAAGTTTTAACTTTATTTTGAACAATAGACTGCTGGTGAAACTCGTAATGTAACTGGGAGGTCGGAACAACAGATGCCTTAAATTCAAGAGGATTATTATATCACTTTTTATCAATTGGAATAGTTTTAAAAACATTATGACTGAAATATTCCCAGAAAATTCCTTCAGATAGAAAAAGAAGAAAATCCCTAGTCAATAAAATATACATGTTGTATACGTATTGATTTGATATGGGAACATGTCGCGCCCTCCTTCACAATTCATATTGATATTATTGTATAGTATCGTTTTTCTTGACCGATTTGTTTTATACCTTATACGGAACGGAGTATATAGAAAATGTAGTGTTTTACTCGTCCATAGGAAAACTGGGAACTTAATTTTCGTTTTAACTATTCTCTCTAGCTTTTTTAGTAATTAACTGTTAGTTAATTCTACAATTTGGTACAAATCAGTTTTAAAGTAAAATTAAATTACACACTATCTTTTACCGAGTTTTCTATATACCACATCGTTTCTTGAATAAAGGCTGACTATATTTTTTTAGAGTATCCTTAATAATTGGCCAATTATCCAAATTTCCATTGAATAACAATAGTACTCATTTTCCATTCTGAAAATTTGTAGTATAAATTATACAGGTAGCGCTTAATGTACCTTTTCATCTAATCAGAGAAATTTTGATAATTTAGATGAAAGATGTAATACCGTGATTTTAAATTTTCAACATCATTCTAAAAAGTAAAAGGACACGTAATTTTCGTTATGATCAATAAATACTTCATTTCCATTTCCATTTCAAAGTCAAAGCATATGTCTCCCTCCATCTACTCTATCCATACGAATAACGATTCTCATCTTCATTATCTATATCTGTTATATACTTTCTTCACGCCCCCTTCTTAAATGAAGAACAATATTCTATATGGCCTTGTACAATACCTAAATCTTTGCATTTCCACTTTTATATTATTGTCACAAACAACTTCTTGTGATGATCCTCATTTTTTAGCTTGTGCGCCTAAGTACTGTGGCAACCGAACCATAAAATACCCTTTTTACATTGAAGGAGAACAAAACAGGTCGTGCGGGTTCCCTGGTTTCAACATCTCATGCCACGAAAATGTACCAATTCTTCGAAAACCCAACAACGATTTCAGAATTCAACAAATTTTCTACACTGACCGGTCCCTACACTTACTAGACACTTCCATACTAAACTTAAAGAATGGATGTTTTCCGAAAATCAACAACATATCACTTGACGTAGACAAGTTCACGATCCTTCCAAACTTTTCAAGAAACCTATTTCTGTTGTCGAATTGCTCTGCGTACCCGAAGAATCTCTCCGAGTACAAGATTGGGTGCGACGAAGAAAATAAATATGGAAATGGATTGGGGTTTGGTGTGTTTGAGGGTCAAGAAAGTTTGAGCTATGCGATGGGAATATGCAAAGTGGTGGTTTTGGCTAAAGTTGAAATGGAGAAAAATGATGGAATTATGAACTATTTGGAGGTGTTGAAGAGAGGAATTGTTGTGAGGTGGATTGCTAGTGACTGTGGTGATTGCGAGAGGAGTGGTGGGAGGTGTGGTTTCGATGAGGATTCTTTTAATTTTCGTTGTTTTTGTCGTGATAGGACTCACAAGATCCGGTGTAATAGTACTGGTATGTCTTCTATCTTATCGTTCTTTTAGGTAAGTTTTCTTTTTTGATCTCTTTCCATGTACGTAATTAGAACGATAACATGAAGCCGCATCAGTTGTTTTTCCGCTTATTTAAGTTTTAGGCTCCCTGAAAAACAAGTATAAGTTTTAAACAAGATAAATCTATTTTGTTCTCTTTGCAAAGAATAGTTGTTCTTAAAAACAAACACGCCAATAGTATACCAAAAACTATTACCACTTCCATGACTAAGATATCTCGATATGTTTGTGCATTACTAACTTGAGTATTGTTCATGCATACACAATTGACATATGTTGATTGTTGTGTACTTGTGTTTAAAAGTTCATATGTGAATGTAGCTTTCCTTGATATTCCTATATTTTGTAATTTTACTGTTGATGTCTTAATTAGCTGTTCTTAGGCCCGATCCTGAGCAAATTGGTTGGTACAAGTAGTTGAGACCCTAGTATATTATGATCAACCTTCAGGGTTCGATTCCTAAAACCTGCAAATCAAGTTACCTTCAAAATGTTATTAATTATTTAAAAAAAATTGTAATATTATTATATTTTATTTTATAATTGATTGGTAATGGTATCCAAAAATATGGGACCATATAAGATACATTTTTATCATTTTATGAACTTAAAATTTGATGAAAGTCTCGGGCCGGCAGTTGTTCAAAATTGACCAGGATGGATGGCAACGATTGCCTGATGGGAAATGTAACATATCTATTAGTCCACTAAATCTTTCTCCTTGGTCCACTAATTCGTCCCCCTATTAATAACATAAAATAAAAAACAACAAAAAAAAAAAACAGAAGTTTCAATTTGTTAGCCTTCGAATCTGTTTCCAGATACACAGCTCTATACAAATATTATATATTATAATTTATAATATTATCTTTTACCTGAGTACAAATTTGTAAAAGGCAATATTTTATTTTACAGTTACTTTATAGTTTTAATAATTCTTCCTGGTTTCCTTTCCTATTACCCAAATACTTTTGTTATTTTTACGTTTATTTCATTATTGTGAACTCCAATGTGGAAAATAGTGACCGTGTTAATGTTGTATGCTATCAAATAAATTTTGTACGATAATAATTATGCTTCCAAAAAAAGGTTGTGCAATACAAGTTAACAAGTATGTATTTTAAATAAGTATAGTAAATAATGGAATAATTTTGTATGTACATATTATCCCTTAAATTAGTATTTTCTCTATTTTTGACTATATTTATTTTAGATGATATGATGATGGTGGATGAATAAATAATATGTAATATGTAAAATAGTAAAAAGAGTTGACAAACTCAATACAGATAATAAAGTTAGATATTCTGGTGATAAGCTCATCTTGTGTCTAGTGGAAATAAATACGATTACAAAGCACTCAATAATAATAGTATTTGCATTTTGCACCTTGCATCTACCACCACACATAAGAGACACATCTCCTCCTTTAGCAATTAGCCTTTACCACAAACAAAGAAATAAATATCTAGTGATCGTCCCAAATTTTCCACTACTCACCGTGAGAATATTCAACTGTTCAAAAAGAAAATTTTTGGGGATACTTTTATTCACAAAACCCAACTCGGTCCCCATCTATTTCATCATGGTGGACATAAAAAAGAAGAGTTTTATCAATAAAGGATAGTGGAATTTCATACTAGTATCCAACACGGGCTAATTGGAAGCTAATGAACAATTATTATTATTTTAAAAATTATTAGAATTTTGCTAAATTTATTGACGTTTAATTGTATAAATCTAGTTTCAAATTATTTAGTCTAAAACGTGCAACCTGTAACGGCTTCATCATTCAAAGATATGGAGTTGGCGTTGAATGTGTTGAGTTCGTTTAGAAAATTTTGGGTCACTGTTTGAGAAATTAACGAAATTAAATTCTAGATAGTCTCTAGGTGTAATTTATTTCGAGTCGTATCAATCACTAGGTTTGGTGAATTCCATCAGCTAGCTTATATTGGCATTCATTTGTCAAGCTTAAAAGTTTAAGATAATTTGGCTATCCCCATTTTGATAATTTAGTGAGACCAAATTTATGGTATGTTGTAAAGTTAAACGGACAGCTGCAAATTCACTTTATAAATACGACAATAGTGGCAATACAAACCATTAAAAGTTTAAGATAATAAGGCGTTTTCGTCTTGAGAAATACAATTCGTACACCAATAGCAAGAATAAAATCTAAGACTAGACGAAATAGAGTCTCTTTGCAGAGAATATCATCCGTTCGGACAAATTGATGGTGAACCAATATAATCTGCACCCACCGGTTAGAAAAAAGTGTTCAAAAAAAAAAAATGTACTTTAGTCGTAACTCTCATCAACTTTCTGAAAGCGAAGAATCGTGAAAGTGACGAATAACAGTGGCAAACTGTCGCTCAAAATTACAAGTTGCCATCAACGGCTCAATATATACCAACTATGTGCATTAGTGTGTACATAAGTATGTAGGACATTCATTTATATATATTTTCAATGCGCGACAGACTTGTTTTAGCAGAGTAAAAATATCAAAGTTTTGTAGCTTAACTATTCTTCTTCTTAATGTTTTTTTTTTTGTGCAGCAAAGAACTACCTAAGGGTTATTCTACTAGCAGGTATACATACATTCATACATGAATATGCACATTCATTCAACCTTCTAAGTTGCTTAGGCTATAAAAAAAGTGACTAAATGCTCCATTTTTCTTTTATTTTTTGAAGTCATACTTGGATGTGTTATAATTATAATGTGTATACTCACAATCCGCTATCGCAAAAAATGGAAAGACGCTTCAACATACATTTCGTCAAGGAACATTCTGTCGAACCCCTCATATAAATCGGGTAGAGAAAGGGACGGTTTCTTCCTTGGTGTTCCTGTTTTCTCCTATATTGAGCTCGAAGAAGCTACGAGTAATTTTAACCGAGAACTGGGAGATGGAGGGTTTGGCACCGTATATTATGGTAAAAAAACATTCTAAACTGATATTACAAAGGTGTGACGGTGTCAGTTATGTAAAAATAAACTGTTGTATTAACACTTGTGATTTGTGAACTGGTATATAGCATCGAATGTCGGATTTCAGGGTTTATTTTGTTGGAGCTTCTAAGTTATAAGAATAATAAGCTGGTTTTCTAAAGAATGGGCAAAAATTTTATGTTCATCTTGCTTAAAAATTCTAGCTTTTTTATGCAAAGTCTTTACAGCTTTCAAGCAGAAAAACAAAAGCGAATACAAACACAAATTTTAAATAAATTGGGAAGGTAGCTGATTGCAAGAAAATGATGATAAGAAATCCTAATCTCGAACTGATCTACAATGCAATTGGCGTTTAGGCTCTAAAATACTATAAATTTAATCATCTAATGTTATTTGAAATCATGATCAACGAGGAAATCTCCATTATGTGTTGTTATAAAATCATTTTCTACCAGGAAAACTTCGAGACGGGAGAGAGGTTGCGGTCAAGCGCCTATACGAGCAGAACTACAAGGGCCTAAGCCAATTTCGCAACGAAATTGAGATCCTCACTCGTCTACGACACAAAAACCTCGTCATCCTCTACGGTTGTAACTCGCGCCAGAGCAGAGAACTGCTCCTGGTCTACGAGTACATTTCTAACGGCACAGTGGCCGATCACCTGCATGGTGACCGGGCACATGAAGGGCAACTAACCTGGCCCGTTCGTATTAACATAGCTATAGAAACCGCTAGTGCAGTAACCTATCTTCACAAATCCGATGTTATCCATCGAGACGTGAAGACTAATAACATACTACTTGAAAACAACTTTTCCGTTAAGGTAATTTTCTGAATATAACTCCGGACAACGTAGTTTGTAGTTTCCGGTTATTTTCATTCTCTTGAATAGAACCTCAGTCTTTGTAATTTCTGGTTTCCTATAAATTGAATGTTTTAAAAATATATAATATTCTATTAAGTATATCTTTTAAAAATATTTCTTGGAAAGTAGTATATGTTGTTGATCTTTACATCCAACATACAACTTTTACAATAAATTTTCTGTTTCCTACTCCGGATGCCCTTGCTACTTGTGAAATTTTGGTTTCTTAATTACTTTCTTAGAGAAATACCTTTTTCCGGAAAAAATGCTTTCAGGTCGCGGATTTTGGACTTTCGAGGTTGTTTCCGAGTAACGCCACACACGTATCAACAGCTCCCCAAGGGACACCAGGCTATGTGGACCCCGAGTATCACCAATGTTATCAGTTGACGGATAAGAGCGATGTGTATAGTTTTGGGGTCGTGCTAATCGAGCTTGTGTCTTCTATGCCTGCAGTTGATATTACTAGACATAGATATGAGATCAACTTAGCAAATTTGGCTATGAACAAGATCCAGAACAATGCTTTCGAGGATTTGGTCGACCCTTGTCTCGGGTTTGATTCGGATACAACGGTTGAGAGGATGATAACATCTGTAGTCGAGGTGGCGTTTCGGTGTTTACAACAAGAGAAGGAAATGAGGCCTACAATGGAAGAGGTTTTAGATACTTTGAGGGAGATACGCGATTACAAAGATGACAAAAATATAAAAGATGGAAATAATATGGATACGAAGCCGCTATCTTATTCACATGAGACGGACCAAGTTGTGTTGTTTAAGGTGAGTGAGATCCCGCCTTCGCCTATATCTGTGGTTGATAAGTGGGTTAGCTCCTCTACTTCAATCTCAAGTACCTAAAGATTATCGATTTTGGATGCTTGCTTTTTTCTTCTAATCATGGTAAATGTATTTGATCAAATAGGGAATGGGAATCTGATAGTTTGTAGCACCAAATGACCCCGAAGAGGTTTCTAAATACGCTTGGTAGGTAGCAAAAAGAGAGCAAATTTAAACAAAATATACTTCAGGTAATAAAAATCCGAAATAGGCGTTTATCTATGAAAATGTGGTAGTTTGGTGACTAACCTTTATGTTTTATATTTTCTTGCTCGCTTTCATGTAGTTCGTTTGCCTTCTCAGGCGGAGGTTTTTGCCTCGTTTTTAATATATTTGGTTGGTTTAAACTTTAAATGCCGGTCATATTTAAGAAGATTTTTGTTCATATGTCACTAATCTGACAAATTTTATAAGTATATGTCATAAAAAAAGATATTATTTTCGTAATTTTTTAGTAATTTTTTTGTACTTAATAATTTTAAAAAAAAAAAAAAAACTATAAAAAGATAAAAAAAATTTAGCTTTTAAGCTGTGTTTTTACACTTTAATATCTTTGTTGTGTAGATTATAATCTCTTTTTAAGCTTAAAAACAGTTTTTAAGCTCTTTTTTGTTAGGCCGAGTGACTGCAACTTAAATTAGTTTCGACACAATACTTAAATTCGAAAAATCTTATAAAATATGACATATAGCTAATATAAAAAAAAAAAAAAAAAAAAAGGATGAATGGGCTGAAATAAACCAGACTCCGTCCGATTTCAAAAAATTATGCACATTTAAAAATGCCATAAAACCATTCCCCTAAAGTTGTATACTGGGCTTGTTTGTTTTGCAACCAAGAGATCAATGTCCTGTGTCTTTTCACATATGACATATATTTCCATCTACTTTTAACTATATTCACCTAATTTCACTAACTATTAAGTACATTAATTATTTACAATACAAACAGTTTTGTATGTTTAGATCATTTTCCCACCACATGTACAAATAATTATTACTTGTACTACTTAACCACGTTCACCAAAAGGTAAAATTCTTGTCGATTGAAATACTACCAAAGTAGAGACCAATATGTATAAATATTGGGTTGGTCTATAATTATAATAGTCCGAAAATGCATAAAACAGTTAAGCAGAAATGCGAAATCTTTTGTAAAATTAGGAGTATAAGTTTTGAAATCGCTGGGATTTTATGGAGCAAGCAAGCTTATTTTGCGAACCAAACTTTCCAGATAGCTTATATACTGACCTGATCAGCCGATTCTATTTGTATGTTACAATGTTTTACCTTATTTTATTCAAGTTTGGCTATAACTTGTGCATTTGTTTGAATAGTTCAAAATATTAGTTTTTTTGGTTTTGTGGCATGGGAAATGTAGGATTCATGAGCTTAGTAAACGGTCTTTAGACTTTATTAGTCTCAAATAATTCAACTCCTTGCTTAACTGCTGAACTCAAAATGAATTATAATAATTTAATGAATAAAATAGTTATTTTAACTGGATGCGATCAGATTATATGCTTGGTTTAATTTGTAATAGTAGAAGAAATCTTCAGAAATTAATAAAAATCATTAATTTTTGGACTCGGTCAAAGTCGGCCTTGTCTGGTAGATGACAGTGCCCCCAGGAAATAAAATTGTTAATTAGAATAGCGACATAACTTAGTTAAATATTAGTCCAAGTGACGGTCCCATACAAATTACAATACAAACACATATACATACATCGGCAACAAATGATGACATAATATACCATTTACAATATGTCGACTGGTATAATTAGTGCCGTTCACTACTTAAATTGACTATAAACAAACCATTAATCATGTCATTATCAAAGAGGGAAAGTTTTGGCTGCATTAATTTGCAGACAGTGTTGTACTAAGCATGTCTTTTGTCTAGTCAATTGCATATAATGACCTGGACAAACCAAATTTGGTATTTGATATTGTTCAATTTTTATTAAGGAGATAGAGATGGCTTCAAAACGTGTTGGCATTCATCGTGGAGCCAACTTGTTTGAAGAAAAAGACTGTTATCAGACGACAGACGAAGTGCAATTAGATACAGAATTTAAGGACATAATGTTGATATCTAGAGATTGTGTCTCAAATTGCGTTAGTCTCTGGCATTTGACGAAAAGAGAAACAAGTAAACGCATACGTCAAACAAAATAATTTGCTTAATATGCCAATGTCGAAGTTATTAAGTTACCTAAAATAATTGCCCGCATTAGCGCCTCTCGACAGCCAACAAGTCATCAATCACGGACCATGTCATTATCGAAAGTGGAGAGAGTTTTCATGAAATTGCTAATGGTCATGGGCCACCTTAGCATAGTGTTGTGCTAACTGCTAAGGATGTGCTTGTCTAGAGTCTGGACAATGACATAATGACTTGAACTATCAAAATTAGCTATTTTATTGTTTCGTTTCAAAGTCGTATCGATGAAAACTGAACTTCATATATTTTTTTCTTGTTTGAGCTGAAAAATGCAAGCGGGAAGCTAGTGGTAAAAGGGAGATGATGATAAAAACTTCTTAATATTAATATGAGAGAGATACTTTAACTGGATATTTAAAGCAACTATGAGAGAATTTATGTATGTTAAAAACAATCGAACAGCCCAATGTGCACATCATGCATTTAAGAATTTTAACATTGCACTAATCAGAGTTAAAATAGTTCAATTTGTAGATCTATATATATACTGGAATGGGGGAAACTTACACTTTATTGCCCCATGTTTATACAAAATTCCGATTTAATGTACAATGGTTTTAAAATCTTGATTTAGTGTACCGGAGTTTATCAATAAATTTCATTTGGTGTGCCGAATGTTTCAAATTCTTGATTTAGTGTATTAGTTTAACAATTATACTTGATTTAGTGTATCGAGTTTAACCGTTAAACTTGATTTAATATAACAATTAGAGTTGACGGTAGCACACTCAATTAAGCTAATTTGTTAAATCGAGTTTGATGGTAAACTTAGTACACTAAATCAAAATTTTTATGTAAATATAGGGCATTGAGCATCTTATTCTCACTAGTGTAGAAGGTAAAAAACAATATTACTATATGAGGCACAGACTGTAAATGAAGCGAAACGAGCTCAACATGACTATGTTTATGTTCATGTTTATGAACTGAAGCACTTGTCCAGTTCATGTTCATTTAAATACGAACGAATGTTTGACAAATATGAACCGAATGTTTGACGAGTCGAACACGGGTTGTTCGTAAACATCTCTTTTTATTAATTCAAAACATTTAATAATTAAAAAAATAATGTTTTTTTTTCTTACTTTTTAGAATAAATTATAATTTTATTATTTATCATTTATTATTATATTGTTTACTATAATAAAGTTGTCTACAAATAAATATAGCGTTAATTATTTGATTTATTTGACATTATAACATAATTTTTTCTTAGTTTTAAGTTTTATATATTCTATTAATGTATAAAATTTATTTTACATATGTATAATTAATTACTTTAACGAGTCGAGCACTTAACAATAAAATCGGTGGTTGAATTTATAGTATGATGATATAAATTACTTTAATAAGTTTAAAATAATACAAACATATTATTAATATTATTATAATACAAATAAGTTATTAATTTGCAGTGATACTAGATAATTTTTGTTACATCATTAATAAATTTAGTTTTTTTATTTTATCAAATTTTATATATAGTTAGACGAATACGAGTTTAGACGAAACGAACAGAGTATTGTTTATGTTCAGTTGAATTAATATACAAAGGTTATACTATTTTTCATTATCATGTTCAGTTCAATTAACAGAGTTATTTTCGTTTATAAATAAACGAACATAAACCGAAACTTAGCCGAGCCGAACATGAACGACAAACGGCTCATATTATTTACAGCTCTATATCAGACAGGATTAAATCCCATATCTAACAGGGAATAGTAATAAAATTTGGAAGGCTCGACTCTCTTTGTTGGAGAAAAAAAAAAAGTAGGAATGACAAATTCGAGGCTTGCGGTTTCTATGGGGTTTATGAGATTGATTTTGAGAACGAAGCTAATTTTAAGAATTGAAACTACACCTTGATCATATCGGAGTCAACCCAGTTCTACTCAGCGTTTACAACGCTCTATATTTTCACAAAAAGGGATGAAGGTTATGTAAACTAGAAGAACCCAGAAGGAAAATGAAAAGGACCTGATTGCATAAATGAAATAGAAGAAGACAGAATAGTTGAAGTTGGGAATTCGAATTCAAATGAAAGAATACTGTATATTCAAATTTGGAGCTAAAAATAAGTAAATTCAAATGATAAATAACCGCAGAATTTGTCAGTAAATAGAGGGTCCGAACAACAAAACAGGGATTCACAAGCGATCACATTTATCTTTTCAGTAAATTTACTTATCAGTTATATAGCAGTTTCAAGAATTAAAACAGTGTGTAACAATTTGTATCATTCATTGTAAAAGGGAAAAAATGCTACAATGTTACCCAATCTATTAGTTTTTAATGATTTGGTATCCAATCTAACACAGTTTATAATTTGTTACTCAATCTATATATTTTCGCTCTAATTAAGTGACTCAACCCACATCCGATCATTTTAACCTGATTAACTCAAGCATATTAAGTAGTGGTTTTCACTTAAAAAAATTTAATACAGCAATTGAAGGTTTCACATATTTTAATCAATAGTAAATGAGCCTTAGTATGCGTTAAAAACCGATGATCGAAGACATATTGAGTCCCTTAATTGGATTGAATACGTATAGATTGAATACCAAATTAGAAAAAATGTTAGGTTATGTACCAAATTAAAACGAAATGTATATGTTGGGTAACGAATTAGAAAAAATGTTAGGTTGTATATCAAATCGCTAAAAGTTAATACATGCGTTAACATTTTAGCAATTTTTGTAAAAGATTTGTATAATTTTATTACCCTTTGAGCCCTTGGTCTTTGTATAATCATAGAGAAGCATTAACTAAGACTTTTCTTGAATCGCTTTACGTGAGCACGCTTAGTTTCATAGCAATAAGTTTGTACTCTTTCTAGTAATAAGTTGAATATTTGGTTGTCTTTAAAATATCATCATTTTGGATTTGAAGCCTAAAAGTTGTTGAAGTTCATGTGCTTGATTGACCCAACATTTTTCCTAGTCTAATTAAAATAGTTGACCGTTTTTTGTTTTTTTTTTGTTTTTGTTAATTAAAAGAGTAGATCTTTTAGACGTATGAAACGCAATCAAACAACGTAATATATGCATGACAACATTTTATCATTAAAGATAATACTCATACTACTTTCTACAATTCTTGTTCGAGTATTGATTAAAGAATTCTTGTATTCGTTTTGTTGTCGTTTTGTAATCCGTCTTCTCGCAAGATAACGATAGATGTACTGAACGTATCTTTACTCCTTGATTATTAGCATCACATTAATAGGGTTTAAATGGTTCAAACTTCAAATTTTATATATCCGCTTCAACTAACATCTCCTAAAATTGTATAGGGTTTAGGAGTTAAGAGCCACATTAGGCGGGACAAAACATATGCGACTAGAAATCATTAAGTTTCGTTTTTGGACAAAAGTTATGAGGATCTTGACCTTACGTAAGTTGTATACACACCAGATAAATAATAAAGTCAAACCAAGTACTGATCATAAGCAAAATCAACTTATTTATATGCGAATTTTGGCAATGAGTTGCATACTCGCGCGGTTCACTAATTTAAAAGATAAGTGTAACGCCTGAGTAGCCTAAAAATTGTATAAACACATGCGTTAGAAAGACTCGAATCTTTTTTCACGCTCTATAGAACTCAGTTTATTGGTTAAATGTTGCATCCAAAAATCAATTGCCTAAATTTTGATATAACCTTAATGATTTTAGTATGATGCATATGTTTTAACAAGAAATTAGTTTTGTAATGAAATAAATCTTCAGATCTCGATAAAATCTTCTTTTTGATTCCCTCGAAGTTGCTTTTTTGTCTAGTGTTAATTTAACAACCAGAAACGGTATCTCTAAGTTATAATATAATCATTTTAATAACTATACAGTACATGCACGTGCATATATCACCAATAGATGCCGGCATGATGTCCCATTCCCATTATAGTGTTGATTAACTTCAAATAATGTTGATTAACTTAAAATTAAAATGGCATCGGTTTTGTTAAATAGTATCCCATCTTGTATTTTAATTATTGAATATATTTTCAAAATCAAATTGCATTTATAAAAAATGCTAGTTGCATTTATATTATATCATTATTAAATTACCATTTCTATGTATATTATTTACTTAAATAAGAGAATGTCATAAATGTATTACTATAACAGTATTCACATCTCATCTGTCAAATTTTATTTTCTCTTTAATTGAAGAGTTTTATCTCAAAAACCAACTAAATCAAACTCGCAATCAATTTTCTCTATTGTTGCAGAATACCACTATGACTATTTACAAATATAAACTAAATAATTCTTATTATCAATTAAATATTAATAAATACCACTTTAACCATGTGTATGTTATTCATCCAAATATGAATTTTATATAAAAACATAATGTTAAAATAGTTAATTATTGATAGAGGTCAGGTTTTGATTATGTTATAAAATATGCATGACTCTCTAAATACCAGAAACTTCAATTTTCACTCTTTATTCGGAATTTTTTTCTAATAATACTGATGTGAATGCTCTAATAAACAATTTTAAGCAGATACCATATATGCTAAACTAATGCCCCAATTAGCATTTCCCAAAAAGTATAGTTAACGACCTTCATACACATAACTATTGAAAATTGTCATCAGTGGCATTTTTTTTTTGGGAAATAACTCATATGTACCGCTCTACATATACCCCCTCTCTCATGTACGGACACGAGTTTTTTTTTTTTTAAGTCGAACACACGTCAGACACGTCAAAAGGGGTGTCTGACACGATATATTTACATGTCTGTTATGAATTTGATTTTAAACACTTAAACACGCGTGCCGTATACAAGACACAAATAGCTCAAAAAATAAGTTAAATTTGGATTTTTTTTAGTATGAGAATCATCAAAATTGTTCGATAAAGATGTAGATTTAAGATAAATATGTAAATTGACGTATTTGATAAGATCAACATAATACTCTTCTATAATTTACATCATACATTATCAGTTTATCATAGTGTCACAATTTTGAACTTAATAAAAAAAAACTCTATTCCACATGCATATGACAATTTATTATTATTTGTTTAAATAGAAAAATATATTACATCTATGAAAAAGATAATTCTATACTCTATTAAGTGTCGTGTCTTTGTCGATTCATATCCTAAATTTTACAAATTAACCGTTATGACATGTGCGTGTCGTCTCGGACATGCGAACTTGTGTATGTGCATCATAACTCCCTCCGTAACTTTTTATTTGAGCATGGGCTTGTTTGGTAACCACTTAAAAGCATACTTTTTTAATACTTTTGCTTAAAATAAATAAATTGTGTTTGGTTTGAATATAAAAAGTATGTTTATTGAAAAAAACAAATTTGTTAAAAGCATACTTTTTAAAAGTATGAATTACCATACTTTTGCAATATGTGCTACTGTTCAGTACTAGGCATTGTTTTCTTATTTTTTCATAAATTTTATTTTTTAATAAAGTAACTCAGTCCAACTTTTTTTTTTTGGCAAATAAATTCTTTTTCTCATTCTATCATATTTAAGTTCACTTTTTGACACAATTCAATTGCTAGATACTACTATCCATCGCATGTATCAGTGATAAGTAGTAAAAAAGCAAAATGGTAATTAAAGACCGTTAAAACTAAAAATTAGATATGGTGATGATGATCAAGAAATAATCATTTTCTTCAACTTAACGTTATGCTTTCATATGATAGAAAAAACAAATTGTCGTCATTAGTGGCTCAATGGCGTTATATGCATAACTTTATTCGTAGGGATAATTTGAATTTTTCTGATCTGTAATACGATAATGTAATGCGTAACCGATATATATGTAGAAGATTGTGTTTCATCTTCGGAAAACATTCCTTGAAATGGGAAAATTATTTTAGGTGACGGGGTGACGATAAATATATGAAAATACGTTAAAATGAAACTTGTAACCAAATGAGTGTGAAAAGCGAAAGAAGAAACCGTTAGTATATAATTTTGTCAATTCCAATCCGGTTTTATTAACGTTACAATATAAATATATAAATACACACATATACATATGTGTGTGAGTCTATTTTTCCTATACGTGTTGTGATTTATTTAATTTGTCAAATGATTGACATGAAAACTATAATAGTCATTTAAAATGAAAAAAAAGAGAGTAAAAGTATAATAAAATTACACCAAACAGTAGTTTTACTTGAAAGTATAATTTTACATAATTCACAAAACAACAATTAAATACATATTAAAAGTATATCTTTCTACCCCAGCTCAAAAGTATAATTTTGTATTTTTAATTCCACGACCAAACAAGCCCAATACAGTGGGATGCGCCATTTTATTAGGAACTTACCAAAAATAGCAGTTATTTTAACTACACTTACTATATTGGCCATCATTTTAATAAACCATTACCTTAAACAAGACAAAAAAGTAATGGACAAAAAATACATTTATCTAAAACTAAAAGACAATCTTTGTACCCTTTACTATTTTGGTTCTCCGTAATGTTTATTATCAAATGAAAGGTCGGGATTGGACTACAAGCATTACCTGAATCACAATAAGTGAATGGTTTGGTTTCTTAAATTGAAACCATATTATCAGTACGTACCGAACCAGTAACGTAACCATTTAAATTATAATTGGTAGGAATCGATATTCTATTATATATATATATAAATATATATGTATATATATATATATATATTTTTATTTTTTTTCATATCATATGAGTTTTTTTTTAATACGAGGGGGGAGGTGTTTCAAAACAGTAACGTTTGAACATTTTCATCTAAACTCATAAAATATATTCTTTCATCAATTTTTATCAGAGAAGGACGGAGCGCAAATGTTTCCACATATGTTGTTTACCGGACCGGATTACAAATAATGTAATTTTGATGTAGTTGCAATATCATGGAGGTGTGATATTAGATTAGTCAAGCGCCGTTCGGATTGCTAAACAGACATTTATTTCACGTTCCGTTCATAATCATATTGATCCCGATAAGATTAACCATGCAACCAGAGGATAAGTATCCAAAGAGGCATGAAGTATTTTGACGTCACGGGTATAAAATAGAGGTCCCGTATCTCTTTTTTCTTAAAAAGAAAGAAATATGATGACAACAAAATGAAGATGTCACTTTTTGTAGCCTATAGGCTACCGAATTTCAGTAGAATGCGACATGCCTTTTGTAAGATAATTTAAAGTTTGTGAAAATATCATGGAGACCCTTTTGACTCAGCCAATTACTTTACCATCAGCGCTTGATTTTGTTGAATATTCGTTGGATGATGAACTCACTCAACGGTTAGGAGTAAATTACCTAAGATATGTATCAATTACTGTATTTAATTATACACTACCATTTTCAAGAATTTTGTGGTACGAAAATCGATGGGACTTATCGTTAGATCTAGCACAGATCTTAAGAAAACAGAAAAAACAATATTCTTCGGTTCAATATACTCCTATGATGGTCCAACACTTTATCATGTAGTTACTTTATTGTCCCATAGCTGTATTTATAGGGGTAATAGCCCGGCAATTGTGGAAAAATAATGTCATTGGTTCTTCAATATTCAAAATAACATTAGAGTCCAACGTATAAATTCAGGTGAAGTGTATCTAGAATTTTTTTTATTGAAGTTTACGGTTATTAACGTATTCCAAGTTATATAATTTAACATTTAAACTATGTATATAAATTTTGAAAATTTTCACTTACATGTTTAAATCCGGCCAAAATTATACGTGATTTTGCATAAGACTGCAGGACGAAGGAAGTATCATTTTATAAACTTTTCTTAATTTTTATTTATTGTTAAGTTATAATCCTCGATACAGTAGTTAGGTTCGACATTTATATTTTTTTTTTTCCCTTAGTGATCAAATATTGAATTATGAGTTGAGATGAAACCATGTGTAGGGGCGGATCCAGTAATTTTGGTTTGGGAGTATAATGCTAGTGTAAATTTTCAATAGGATCGATAACAAATTTTTCTAGATTCGTTATTAATTAATCCCGAAAAAAATACAAATGACATTTACGGAAAATATAAAATTATTGACGATCTTACTCATTATGAATGTAAATAGAATACACGGTCATAATTTTATTAGAAAAAGACACCAGAATGAAACAAATGAATTAAAAGTAAGTAATGAGTAAAATACACAAGTTAGAGATAAATTTTTGTAATTCATATAGACATCAGGGGTATTATAGTATTTTTTATTGAGAATTTTGGGAGGCATGTGCCACCCCCATGGCTCTTATTACACCCGCCCCTGACTATGTGTGAAACAATGACTATTTGTAAATACTCCATAACGTGATATAGGTTTCTGCCTTTGATGTGAGTTTTCTATTTAAATGAATATAGATGTCACATAAACTACTGGCCAGTTTTAACAAGATTGTTATCATGTCAATGTAATCTTTAGAGTTTTTTTTATCAAAATGGTCTGATTAGTATTGACAAATAGCAGAATGAGCTACTTCTTTTTAAAATTCACAATATGGTATTGCTCTCTTATGTTCGTTAATTGAATTGACGAATTTCATAAAAATTAAATAGTATTTCGTTAATTGAATTGACGAATTTCATAAAAAATGAAATAGTACTTCGTTAATTGAATTAACGAATTTCAATAAAAAATTTAGATCTACGTCAATACAATTGACGAAGCAGTATAAAAATTAAATTCCCGTTTTCGTAATGGATTTTACAAAGCTCCGTCAATTATATTAACGAACACTAATTTAATTTTTATACTATTTCGTCAATTGTATTGACGAAAATCTAAATTTTCGTATTATATAACTTCGTCAATTCAATTAACGAATTACTATATATTTTTTATGAAATTCGTCAATTGAATTAACGAACAAAAATAGTTAGATTATATTGTGAATTTTATAAATAGTCATTCTAATATTTGTCATTAGCAATTAGACCATTTTGAAAAAAAACTCTAATCTTTAGACTTGATGGGTACTAACCAATACCATTGAATAAAAAGAATGAACATATGTGTATGATCTTAGCAGATTGAAATCTTTATTATAGTCGTCAATCTTTAATGAATAATTTTATTTAAACGACTATAATAAAGATTTCAATCTAGCGTTTACAAAAGAAACGATACTTGTAGAAATTTGATGGATCCATTTTGTATTATAATAGTAATTCAAAAATTAATTTACTCAATAATATCAATAATTTTTTAGTATTATTGCCGTTTGCAGACTTTGTTGCAGATCTTGTCTATCACGCCTTGACCTTTTTATCTCTATTTCTCTCACCTCTCCATTTGCTTCAATAGCTCCGCCCTATATATCTTAGCTCCCCAACTTCATTTATTCTCATTTCTTTTACCGTATCTTTCACTGAATTGCATTAATGTGGAATAGAGTTTCACATGAATCTATTTGGTACATAAATTTTACGTAAACACCAATAATTTATCAAATTCGTTTTTAAAAAAATTGCTCTTGTTTTTCTCTAATTTGGAAGTCATTGCTTATTGTAAAGTTATTTTCAAAATTGTTGAATACAATAAACACAAATAATCATAATAAGATTACCGAATACTGGAATATAATTTTTGGGTTGAAAAGCTAATATCTTGACTTTCGTCAAGATTTTTTATATGTTTACCTCTGTTAGTTTTGCGAAATGGTTTACATACAATTGAAGGTATGGAATATATTTGGCTCAGATGCTATGGCTCAAATACTGAATAAATTATTGAGATTTAAAGTTAGATAGTACAACTTCTCAAAGAAAATGATTTAACAAGTTTGACATGTTGTACTAAACTTTCGTACATAATTTAACAAGTTTGATGTTTAGTACGTAATTTTAGACTTAACTATCAAAAACTTAAATTTGTATTTTTTTATAAGAAATGGTAGATGTCAATGTAGCATAATTTAGCATGGGAGATAAACTCAAAAAACAAAAATGGCACATCTTTATTCATTGAGCATTTTTTAACCTACAATTTTGAATAATTAAGTTTCAAACTTCATACTAAATGAACATTTTTTCCCAAGTTATCATCCTCAAACAATTATATATGTATAAAATGTTCAATCATTAAACTTTGTCCCCTTAAACAACCCTACCCCTTGATCTTTAATAGGTCTGTCTCTTCGATTGCGTTGGTTTTATAAAATTTAGGGACTTACTTTTACATAGTGGAATATAACTGTATAAAGTTATAACAACGAAAGTACAGGATATATAGTTTAAATTCAAATACTTAGTGATCAAACACATTTTTGTCTTAAAAAAATTGGTATCATTTATGTAATAAGCTCTATAAATCTTAGCCAATCTCCTACCATAATTTCCTTCGGCACTCTTTCGATACTTTCCCTTTCTAAGATACAACTTTGCATTTTCACATTAGAAAAAACAGGACCTTAGCCATACGCTACTTTTCAACAGCTCTAGGTACCTGTTTTTCCTACCCCTCTTTTATATATATTTTCTTATTTTGTTTTTTCTGTTCTTTTATAACTTCAATTCATTTACTGTGCTAATCTTTTCCCCTCAAGTTAGTTGTGTTTTATTCAATTATGGACAACTTTTATTTAGCTTAGTAATTATGGACAACCTAACAAAACGTTACCAACAGAAAATTAAATTTCCTTTTATAGCTTTCTTGTTTGTTGTGTTCACTGGGTATATTAATTTAAATTTCTTTTGCTGATTTTAATTTCTACAAATTAAAAAATGATAACATCAATTTTAAATATTCTTAGCACATAAATAATTCCATTTTCTACTTTTTTGGATGATTATTCATGGCGTATAATGTTATTTATAAGTTATTTACATAATTTTAAGTACACGTTTTATTCTACTTTATATGTACGTTTTTTTTAGAAGATTTCTCTTCTAGCTATAGTATGTATATGTCCACATACTGACTAGGTCGTTGTGGTCCTGTGGATCCACAAAATTTTACACACTTGTGTTATTAATAAGAAAAAAAAACTGTAACAGGCGATTAATTAATAGAGTTATTCACAAATTTGTGTTAAACTAGTATTGTTTCTGTTATTACCAGTTTATTATACAGTATTTTATTGTCGGCAGTTAAAATTTAGGTTTGAGCCTTGCGTTACATGGTTTTTTTTACTGCACGTTAATTTTACTGTTTTTCCATTTCGCAATAAAGCACGCGTTACGACTTGAAAGTCGGTTACGTTTTATAATATACCCAAAAGGCCAAAAATCATAGTAATAGAATTTCCATATGGTCCTTATTGTATTTATCACGACAATGGTTTGGATTTATTGTCAAATGGTGACATATTTGGTCCTATGAGACTAAAGTTATCAAAACTTTTGAGAATCTAGCTAAATAAATTATAAAAAACCATGAATCCTCTCAGTGTCTACTTTATTTAAGTGTTCGGATTTCGATAGACCGATCTTAGTGATGGAATTAATTTTTAACCGTTGAGTTTCAATTCATCCATCACATATTCCATTTGCTTAGATTCCACTTTTCAATTCTATTGGAATCTATTCTATTAAAAGTGAGTTGTTCTATTTATTTTGATCGTAATCATCTTGTCAAAGTGGTCCATTGGTTAAAAAAAAAACATACACAAATAAGTTTAAAATTTGTGATCTATTATTCATTATTGTGCGTGCAGAAGATACAATATTTAAAAATTGCATCGCATAAACCAACATTTCTGAAATATTAACTCCCTTATACGAGTATCGTAAAGAGACTTTCGATGTCAACCCCAGATAATTCAATTTTTTGGGACCAAATCAGGTAATTTTTAATAATAGAAAGAGTGGGGGTGGGTGAGAGGGGAGGGCAAAAAGACCCATTGTGTTATTTATCTAAAACTAAGGTCCCACTATTGTCATCTAACCAAAAATGCAGGCCAACTAATTTTTTAAAGCCAATTAAACTCCAAATAAACTCCGCCTGCAACTTTCTATATATATAAACATACATACACATACATATACGCGTGCATATATATAAATATATACTTATTATATATTAGTACTAGCATATACATGTAACAAGATCTGTTCACCAAATTCAAATCAGAAGACTAAATTTGCCTCTGGTTTCAAAACCCATATACTTTATTTACTTAATAGTTATAATTATTTCATATTTACAGATCTGAGGAATATTAAAATAGAAAAAGGAAAGATGAATATGGCAAGGAGCTCAGTTTCTCTCTCTGTATCTATATATGAGGATATACGGGAGACTGTTGTTTGTCCTAAGCCTCGTCGACTCGGGTTGTTGAGCGTTAACGATCCAATTCGTCCTCTTCGCTGGCAAATCTGGTATTTTTTTTTTTACTTTTTTACTCTATTTTTTGTTTAGTTTACAGTTTTTTTAGCTCAGTTTTTGGTTTTTTGGTTGTTTTTCAAGTCTAGTTTGGTTTTGTGGTCTTCAAAAAAAGCTGGAAATTTTGTTGGATTTGCAGCTTTTGATCTCATTTTTTACTTTTTTGGTTGTTTATTAAGTCTAATTTGGTTTTGTGATCTGTAAAAAAGCTCAAAATTTTAGTTATTGTAACAAAAGCTAGAAAATTAGTTTGATTTGTAGCTTTTGAGCTCAGTTTTTTTTCTTTTTTAGTTGTTTTTTAATTCTAGTTTGGTCTTGTGGTTTATAAAAAAATCTAGAGATTTTAGCGTTTGTAACAAAAATTCGAAAGTTTGTTGGATTTGTAGCTTTGAGCTCATCTTTTGTTTTTTGTTATTTTTTTTACTGTTTTTGGGTGATCAGTTTTTTTTTTTTCTTAAGGCTAGAAAGAGCTTTTGTAACAAAAGTTCTATTTATTTTGTCTGATTTGTATTTTTTGACCAGTTTAAATAATAGTATGTTGTTTGGTTTTTTGGGTGGTAAAAAAGGCTTGAAATTTTTGTTTCAACAAAAGACGGTTTATGTTTGATTTGCAGCTTTTGAGCTCATTTTTTTTGCATTTCTGATTGTTTTTTATTTACTCCCTACTGGTTGATCCGCTTACATTGAATGTTTTTTGGTTTTTTTAGCCTGTAAAATAGCTAGAAATTGTAGCTTTTGTATAAAAAAGCTGAAATTTGTTTGATGTGTAGATTTTCAGCTTATAAGTTACGTTTTTGGCTACTTTTTTGCTCTTTTTAGTTGAACAGCTTTAAATCAGATGTTTGTTTGGTTTTTTTGGCCAGTATAAAAAAGCTAATAAAATTATTATGTTTGTTAAATTAGTTAAAAAAATTGTTTGGTTTGCAGCTTTTGAGCTCATATTTTTTGCATTTTCGATTGATTTTGTATATTCTTATTGGTTAACCAGGTTAACTCAGATGTTTGTTTAGTTTTTTTGCCGGTAAAAAAGCTTAAAATTGTAGGGTTTGCGATCTTTTTTTGAATACTTTGGTTTTATTAGTTTGTGATGATTTTTTTGTTTACGGTGCTTTTTCAGCTGAAAAAAAAGTTGTAGCCTCTGTTATCTTTTGGTGAACAACTGGGTTTTATTAATGATCTCTTTTTATAACCTTTTTTTTAAAACTCTTTTTAGTTGACCAGCCTAAATAAGATGTTTGTTTGCTTTTTTTGACGGGTTAAAAAGCTAGAAATTGTAGCCTTTGTGACACCACGAATTGGGTTTTATTTATTTGTGATGAATTTTATTTTGCTGTTGGTTTCTGGCCAATAGGTAGCGTTTGTGTTCTTTTTATGAAGAATTGGGTTTTATTAATTTGTGATAAATTTTTGTTTTGCAGTCACCAATCAGATCCATATGAATCGAAGGCAGGAACAGAGCTCTTGGACATCATCCATCCTAAGGTTTGTCTCTTTTCTCTCTCTCTATTTTTTTCTGAATTTGTAGTAAATTTGTGTTAAAAATTAATCAAAACAAAGCTCTTGGTGATTCGGTTATGGTTTTAAGTATTTTAAGATTCTCAAATCCAAAATACTGCCAGGAACAAGTTTGGTGATTTATTTGGGAAGTGCAGATTGTTTTTCGTGTTAATCCTACAAAATCTCGGTTCTTTTCCCTTCTTCTCTAGTAAGATATAGTTGGTTAACCACAACTATGTACAAAATCTCGTTTTATAAGCTTTGATGATTTTGTTCAACTAGTTAATATTTAATCTAGAGGATATAATTTCTTATACTAGCGTTGATTCAAGTTTAACATTTCCAGATGACTCGAAAACAGTGACCTTGAAGTTTAACAGTAATAGGAAGATATCATCATGTGTATTTGAAAAGTGGTTCTCATCTACGAAACGAAATGATTTGTTTTGAAAGAGGGAAGAAATATGAGGAACTTTTTCAAGTTGTACAAATGTTTCCAGAACAACACCAGTGAAAACATGAAACTGAATGGAAACTGGTATCACTCGATGGACCCATCGAGAAATAGAAAGAATTCAGGAACTTAATTGGATTAGAACCTTTAAACTCCCATTTTGTGATTCTCTTTCGTGTTTTTGAAAAGATTCAGCTAGTATGTCACTATGCAGTCTATGCTTGTTTAATATTTTTTTGAAATAATATCTTTAGAAGTCATTCACAATCATTCTATAAAATAAAGAGAGCTTGTGGTGTGAATGTTTAGTGTCAACGTTTTTGGTACAAATTTAATTATAATGTTAGTTGTAAGATAGAGAGGGACTTTTCTTCCAATGTCTGTTTCTTTTTCAACCCAGTGGGTAGTTCTTTAAAGTGTTATGCTTACTGGCTTCATGGTCTTTTGATGTCAAAATATAAACACGTACTGTTTTTCTCCTTCTTTAAAATAGATGACGAGGCATTCTTACATGCTTTTAACTATCTAACGCTCATGTATTTTGATAACTAAGTAAATTAACTAATGTCTTGTTTTTTGAAATTTTATAGGGTGGTCATGGTGCAGAAAATACGTATGCCATACCCTCGTCGCCCCCATTTTTTAGCGGGTCTCCGCCGAGTAGAGTATCTAACCCACTAATTCATGACTCTCACTTTGTCGATAACAAGCTTTCCCCTTTCTCTCCTCGTTCGATTCCCATTCCCTCCAATACGTCCACGTCATCATCTTCCCGAATGGGTGGTTGTGTTCGGGCCAGTTTTGGCGACAACCCGGCTGTGAGGATCGAAGGTTTTGAAACCCATACTGCCTACGTGGCATGATTGGTATTTTAGCATTTTTCCCCAGAGTGAAAAGTACATAGATGAACTATTGGGCTCGCAACTTATGCTGAACAATCTTTTGATCTAAGATGGAGATGAGTTATTTTGATGTATATATGTTAAAAAGGTACTTGTATGTAGTGTCTGTAAGTAAAATGAAGTTTTCACCAAATAATTGGAGTTTTTGAGAAGTTCTTGTAGAGGAACGCTTCTATGAACATGTAAGTATAAGAGTCGAGTTCCTTTTAGGGTATAATATCATTTTCGGTCGATGAAGACCTTCTTACGGCTTTAGAAGGATAAATTGTATAAAGCAAGTTGGATTCGAGTCTTGTTTAGTCTGTTATTTGGATATTTAAACATTGTAAATATGAGTTTTATTTCTGAGATTTACTTTTCTGTTCATGGCCAGCTTCTCTTGAATAATTTCTTATTACTATGTCCGTGCTCAACAGTTTGGTTGATTGTTTCTTATCCGCATGTGTTCTAATACGATTCTTGTTAATGGTAGAATTTAGTTGGTTTTTGGAAATGCACTAAATTAATTTTGTTTCAGAAATTTATTCGACTCCAAAGCTGAGTAAACCTAGGATGGGCCAAAAATCCGTAAACCCGACCCGTAACTCAATCCGTGCGGATTGGGATGGGTTGAGTGTGTAAAAAAGTTAAACTTGTCCTGTCCCAACCCGTAAAAAATTCTGTGGGTTGGGTTAAGTTTGAGTTTTTCAAACCATGGATTAATCCGTTTCAACCCGCATATATATCATTCTATTATAATAAGCCAACCCAAGGGAATTGAGGCTGCTCAATTTTGCCCATTTTTTCCAAAAATACCCCTATATTGTTTTATTAATTACAATAATATCATCCTCATAAAAAAAAATAAAAAAATAATAAAAACTAATAACACTATGTGTCCCTCTTTAACAACCAAACATTCTTTTAAGTCTTATACTATTTTTTTTTTGTATTATCCACGTATTTGTATCATAACTACACTTATTTTTTATATTTTAATTGCAATACGCGTCACACACGCAACGCGTGGGGCACGATTACTAGTATATATATATGTGTGTGTGTATCTCAGGATCCTTCTTAATTACTATCTGACATAAATAAGCCTGTTCAACTTTTCACTTCTCATCTTTCAGTTTCAAATAAACTTTTCACTTTCCATCTTTTCAGTTCCTCATCTTCCCAATTTTTCAGTTCCTCATCTCTCCAGTTTCTCCAGTTTTGTATTCCTCTCTCTCTATGTGAAAATGGTAGGTCTTATTCTTCATATTTTCTTAAATATTTTGACCGGCCAATAACTTTTATCAAAATTGTCAAAATGAAAATTTTCAAAAGTTAATCATATAATTCAAACATTAAATTATATGATTTAGTTTTTAAAATTTTCATTTTGAAAATTTTGATACATGTTATAATCCGGTCAAAATTACACGTAATTTCGTATATGATAATTAATTGGGAACGAATGGAGTAATATTCTCTCATTTTATTGATTTTCTTATGTTATACTGATAAAGCCATAACTTTGTTCGGTGGCGTTAGGTTTTTCAACGATAATATAATAAATAAAAGATAATTATTGAACACTTCTTTGATCTTTATTATTGCTCGTCGCTTATACTTGCTCGGTTTACAATTTCATATTACACTTGTGCTCGGATTAGCTATTTGATCTAGATCTTGGTCTTTCTCCTTGTCTTCGGTGATCGGTCTTTAGTTTTGCTCGGTTTGCTTTATGGCGTGATAAGCTCTGATGAGTTTTTCTCTTTTCTCTCATTCTCTCTATATTTTTTGGATAGATTTTCCGGTCCTTTTTAAGCGAGGGTACTTGGCTATTTATAGGCAATTATGCCTTTTAGAATGTTGACAAATGTCACAATCTTAGGCGCCACCTCATGGGCTTTTCCATTGTGAGCATTTAATACTGGGCTGGATCTTTCCAGATAATGGCATGTTTAGGAAAGCTCTTTTGAACCATGGGTTTTTGGGTTTCAGGGTTTCAGCCTTGGATACCCTCTATCAATGGGTGAGTCGATTCATACCCGAATAGACATATTCGGGTCCAATTTTTATGTTCTATCAAGTGCTCTCTGACTTCCTCGGTGTGGTCTCCACGTCGAGGGAGTCATGCTCGGTCTAAGAAGAGGCCTGATGATGGAGCTGGCCCTTTTACTAAATAATTCTCTTTTCCTTTCTTTTTGTAATGTCCTTTTGTTGAGTAGCATCTTGTAATGAAGTTCCCATCAATTAATGAAAATTCTTCTTTTTCTTATTCTTATCTGATTTATTTTCCCAATGCGACTTATTTTGACTGCGCACGCTTGTGGCCTCATTAATGACTTTTCTGGGGCCTTGTGCTTGACCTTATCCACTAGGTTTTCTCGAGCCCTGTGCGAAGAATCTTATTTAATATACTTGAGATGGTTGCACTTCCCTATAAAGACACGTGTGCAACTGCTGTTCCCATATTTATTAAAAATGATGGCACGAATCCAGGAGTCTCTTTTTGAACCGTCGTGTCTCTTTGAATGCACACGCTTCTTTTAATATTCTCTGGCCAACGGTTGCGCTTCTTCATCCTATGCCCTTCTCCATTTATCTATAAATACCCCCCTTTGAGATTTGTTTTTCTTCATAACATCCTCATATCAACTTCCTTCTACATATATTCTTATTGTATACTTTTCCATGGCTTCCCCCTTTTCCAGTTCTGTCTTGACCTTACAAGTGGAAGCTTTCAAGGCCTCTTATGGCAATGTTTTGAAGTTTTTGAGAGATGCTGAGGCGGAGTTAGAAGTGATGAGGGGTCATCATAAGCAGATGGTGAGGGAATTAACTTGGTTAAGGACCGAGCTGGATTATTGCCGACGTGCTCGTCAGGCTCTGGTCGAAGAGAACGAGGTGTTGAGGGGGAACCCGAGGCTTCGAGATATGGATATCTCTGCCGGGCCTTCTCATCGATATCGATCGACTTCCCCCTAGCCTCACCCTTTTTCTTTATTTTTTATTTGTTTCAATTTTCTTCATTTCTTCATCTTTTCTCATCTCTTTTTCTTTTTCTTCTGCGCCTCCTTTTTCTTTTTCTTCATCTTCTATCCCACCACTACGATGTAACAATCAACCCTGAGTCCCTCGGGTTTTTTTGTTATTTTCGTTTTTCTTCTTCGTTTTCTTGCAGTTTTCTTCTTTTCTGTTTTATACTTTGTTCTCTCTATTTGAGCAGGACTCTTCTTTTTTCCTTTTTCTCTTTCTTATGTTTCTTTTCTTCGTATTTCTCTTTTCTTCTTTATGTTCCTCTTCCTCCTTTTATTTTTTATGCTTCTTTCCTTCGTCTCCTTTTTCGTGTTTCTTGCTCACTGGGCTCGTCGATATAGTTGATCTTCTTTTGACGTTATCCTCTGATGTAATAGACTTCCTTGAGGTGTCCTCTGATGTAATAGATTTTCTTTTTGATGTTGTCCTCTGATGTAATGAACAGCGATGTATTCCATCTTTATTAATGAAAATTATCTTTGCCCCTTTATATTGCACTTTTTTTTTATGTTGTCCTCTGATGTAATGAACAACGATGTATCCCATCTTTATTAATGAAAATTATCTTTGCCCCTTTATATTACACTTCTTTTGTTGCATTTGTAGTTTGTCGTTTCTCTGGAATGTGGATCTTTGAATATCTTGTATCTTTATTTCTTGCCGTACTGTAGCTGAGTGACATCTGAGGCGTGGCAAGTTGGTCAAAGATGCAAGTTCCCAAGCATTTGTCAGACATACTATTTTTGTTCTATAAATACCCTTTCCTCTCTTTTCAAGTTGCATCGTTATCTCATATAAATTTCTCCTCTATTTCTTATCCCTTGTTCCTTCTCTGTTGGTATAACAACCTCTAAAAAATGTCTGAGCCAGTGGTGAGATATCATGCTCAAATGAAGGACTTAGATGCTGAAGTGTCTCGGATCCGTTATCTTATGGTCGAGCTCGAGAAGGAGTTTGGGAATCTGGCCTTAAGGCTGTTCGACTCCTATCCTGAGGAAACCCCTAAATGGACCGAGATCTCAGCCCTGAGTCGACAGCTTGACCAGTTGCTGTCGAGGAGGAATCGATTGGCTAACTCCTGGTATCAGGCCGAGGAAATTTGGGACCAGGCTCAAAATGAGTTTGATAACGGTCCTCATGGCCTTGCTAGTATGGCCTGTGAGAATGCTCGGCTCAGAGGTCAAATCACCGCCCTCTCAAGGGAAAATGAGCGCTTGACTATCCTCAACTCCTCATTAGGAGCTCGGTCATCTGGCTCAGGTCGAGCTGTTCCTCGGGATCCTTTTTCTCGGTCTGGCAGCTCGGTTTTCCCGCCCATTGATCCTTGATTAGATTGGGCTAGTTTTCTGATGTATTTTCCATTTTGTAACTTGTATTTCCTTTTTCATGAGTAGTTGTGCCTTTTCATATTTTGTGCCTTCGTCCTGTGATCTGTTGCAACGCCTCGTATTTTGTGCCTTTTCGTATTTTGTGCCCTTTGATTCCTTATAAATGCTCCCTATTGTTTGTACTTCATTACCAATTCTTCCTTTCTCTCCCTTGTTTATAATTTTTGTTTCTTCTAACTTGATTTTGTCTAAGATGGCTCCCATCACTAGATCTGCTGCAAAAAGGAAAACCCTTCATGTAGAGCCTACTTTCATGCTACCCCGTCCCCCTGGTTTCGGGAAAGAGGAATTGACACCTCTTCAGTTGAAAGAAATCGAGATGTCGTGGCTGAGAGCCGATCTCAAGTGTGCTCAGACTGAAGTGAGGAGGTTTAAGCAATATTGGGATGATGAGGGTACTGCTCGTTTTGAAGCCGAGCAAAAATGCAAGTTTCAGTCTTATGCCTTGCAACAGGCTGAGATGGGTATTTCTCGCTTGATCAAGGAGAGGGATGCCGATGAAGGGGGTAGTTCTAGGGTTCAGAAATAAAGAAGTATTTTATTGTTGACGTCTGTATTTTTTATTTTTCCCGTTGTAACTCGTTGTTTTCCCCCTTATGGATGAATAAAAATTCTACTTTGTTTACTGCTTGTTTTGACTTCATGTTGAAACCATACTATGCATCTTATTATTGGACACCGAACAAACACCGAGCAAAGTGCACACCGTGGTTATCCCCCCGGAGAGCGTTGCTAGACTGGATGCTTAAAAGCTGTCGAGCTAGGAACGATCTTCGTCGACCTTGTTCGGTGTTCTTATGGTAATAAACTGTTTGGCGTCGAGGAACTTAATCGGGGTGCATCCTCGGTGTAGTAATACTGGAAGCGTATGCTGTAAGCTTTTCGTGGTGGGGTCCACTGACCGTTTATATAGGTGTAATGATGTGAACTGCATTGGTGAGTGGGATTTATTATCTGATGTGGCAAGATCTGGGCGTTGATTTGTTGAAAATAGCAGCGGTTGTGGACTTTTCTGTGGTAAACCTCTGTCATACGAAAGGACGGTTATTATTTTATTCTTTCTGTGGCTCCACTCCTTTTAACTGTGCTAAGTAATTCTTTTTGCTTTTATCTCAGAATTTGTTGAAAAAAGATCTCTTATTTTCTCTCTCTAGGGTTTGTTCTTCCCGCCAAAAGTTTTTCTGCCTCTCTATTTAGGGTTTCGCCTGATTGCTGATATATTTGTTGCTGCTCTCTCCTGGTTGCCCTTTAACCATGACTGTAAGTATTCTCGTATTTTGTGGGGTTTTCTGTATACCTCCGTGCTTAGGGTCTGTATTTGATTAGTTGTTGTGGTCATGTATGTAGCGTTGATCTATGGTCTTGTTTGCCTATATATGTCTATCTAAGTTGGTGATTGTTGGTTTTTCTTCATGTATAGGATTTTCTTTTGTTGTGTTGGTAGGATTTTCTCCATGTGTAGGACTTTCGTTTGTTGTGTTGGTAGGATTCTCTCCATGTATAGGATCTTCGTTTGGTGTGTTGGTAGAAAAACTTAGGTTTTCTGGTAATTGGGGAAAAAATTTCGTAGCGTGATTTGTTTTTGGTTGGTATATTGATGAAAGGTTTATGACATTTGAATAGGAAATTCTGACCCAATGCTTGGCTCAAGTGGGCCCATTTGTGGAAGAGGATTTTAAGAAGCTGGTCGGGATATCCGCCGACATACATATTCGGCTGCCTGTCTCCGATGAGGAGGTAATGGGGGTTGTACCTGCCGGCGAGGTAGCTGTTCGTTCCTCGGCATTCTTTATTGGGGGTCTTAGACTCCCTTTTACTGAGTGGATGGCTTCGTTTTTTGAGGCCTTTCAGATTGCTCCAGCCCAATTGGCACTGAATGGCTACCATACCCTGAATGGATTTCAAGGTTGTCGGAGTTGTCGGGGATAAAGGTCGAACTGAAAGACGTGTTCGGGGTCTATAGTTTGAGTTTTGATCGCCGTAGCTCTTATTTGAAGACATTGCGATCCTTCTCTCGGCTTGTGATCGGTCTTCCGGATACCAACAAGGAGCATAACCTTGGTATAGTGATTGCTTCTGGAAATTGGGGTTGTGCTGGACACCAGATTCCTGGACCTGCTACCACCGCTCTCGATATTCCAGACCTCGGCGCTCCCAATGTCGAAGCTCTTTTAGCCCTTTGGAAGTGGTGGGGGCCTGGACCGACGAAGGATCCGTCAAGCCGTGCTGCTCCCACGCTGTTAGGTTATCCGGTGGGACCTGTGACCAAGGGTAATCCTGCGCCTGAGATTCCCATAGAGCATGAGGAGGAATTCCTCAAAATTGTCAAGGCTCGAAGTGCTTCTCGTGGAGGGAGAAAGCCTGTTCGTCCTAAGCGCCGAACATCAGACCCTGTTGCCGGGACCCCGAAGAGGGCTAGGGTGTCTGGGACATCGGTTAGTGAGGAGGTTCCTGATGTCGGCACAGATGTGGTGTTGGTTGCCTCTCTCCCGGGTGATTCCACCAAGGCGGCTTCTGTACATGGTGATCTACGTATATTAGTTTTGTGAATTGTCTTTTAATTCCATTTTTCCCTTCTTTATTTGTTGTCGTATTTCAGCTATTGACTTCTTCATTGGTTACCCTTGCCCTTGCCCGGTCAATGGGTATTGTTGTGTTTCAGGGGTCGTTCAATAATATATTCGGACATCTCAACCTCATGGTGAACATGGGTGAGGATCCGATGAACCTTCCGGTCATCTCGCCACTCCGAGCTGAAGATGTGAGTGAGCGCATGACCCCTGAGACCATTCCTTCGGAAAAAGAAGTGAGGGAAGAAGTGGAGGTGGTAGCCAGCAAAGACATTACCGGGGAGGTTGTGACGGGAGGTGAGGATGGGGTTCACGCGAGCCCGGAAAAGGTGGTGGTGGACGGGGTCTCGATGACCCGTTACATTGAGAGGTGTGGGGGCAAGTTGCTGGAGCAGCCCAGAGCTTTAAGGATGGGGTACACTGCTCTTAAGCCCCTTATCTTCAAGGATGCCGAGGAAATGGCTGCTCGTCCTATAGTGTCATAACTTTGTTCGGTGGCGTTAGGCTTTTCAACGATAATATAATAAATAAAAGATAATTATTGAACACTTCTTTTATGTTTATTATTGCTCGTCGCTTATACTTGCTCGGTTTACAATTTCCTATTACACTTGTGCTCGGATTAGCTATTTGATCTAGATCTTGGTCTTTCTCCTTGTCTTCGGTGATCGGTCTTTAGTTTTGCTCGGTTTGCTTTATGGCGTGATAAGCTCTGATGAGTTTTTCTCTTTTCTCTCATTCTCTCTATATTTTTTGGATAGATTTTCCGGTCCTTTTTAAGCGAGGGTACTTGGCTATTTATAGGCAATTATGCCTTTTAGGATGTTGACAAATGTCACCATCTTAGGCGCCACCTCATGGGCTTTTCCATTGTGAGCATTTAATACTGGGCTGGATCTTTCCAGATAATGGCCTGTTTAGGAAAGCTGTTTTGGACCATGGGTTTTTGGGTTTCAGCCTTGGGTACCTCTATCAATGGGTGGGTCGATTCATACCCGAATAGACATATTCGGGTCCAATTTTTATGTTCTATCATATATCTAAAACATGTAATTGTAATACATGTTGTATAATGTATAGTTCTTTGCCCCTCTCCCGTCAAAATGGTAAGTATATTCTTCATATTGTCTGAATGCTCTTTTAATTTTATTTGTCTTCTTATATTATACAATATACAAAAAAATAATGCATATGTTGTATATGAAAATAAAAAAGGGCTATTTTTTTCCTTGAGTTTTCTTACTCCTTTAATAAATTTACTCATTTAACATGAGTAATTACAAATTCACAAACCAATGGTAACAAAGAACCACCGCTTGGTTCTGTATGATAATGAATTGGCATTATTAGAGAACTTAAAATGGCCATGTTTTAGAAATTTCAATTCATTTTAATTTATCATTGTCGAGTGTTTCGGGTTGTTGCTGGATAATTTTCAATAGTTTTAAGTTGTATTAATAGTTTATTATTTTTATTAGTTTATATTTCTATTTGAAAGATTTATTTTTAAAAAAATATTTAGGTAAATTATGCGAAATAATGAAAAATTATGACTAAAATGAAAATTCAAGAAACAACCCGCACTCAATCCGCCCTGCTTGATTTGGGTAAAAAACAACAATTTTCTTGCTGTTTTTTCATGAAAATATTCAAATAGTGATGTGGCCTCAAATAATTTTTGCTCGAATGTCATAAATGTAAAACTTAGTTTATTTTCGTTTTAGAAAAAGTGTAGAAAAAAATTATAATTTTTTTATTTTAAAAAAAAATCAAAGAATATCTAGTCAAATAATATGTTTTTTAAACTGAGATATTTATTATGTATGTATATGTATGTGTTTTAGTAGAAACATTGTAAATTATAATGTTTCGAAAATACATGATTAAATTTATACAAATTACAAAGAATATGACCAAAATGAAAGTGAAACTAATTTTCATCCAACTAAATTAACGGCATTACCTAAATCTGAATTGTGAAGATTATGATAGTTCAGTACGTCAATTGTTAACTTTGATAGTCTGATATCTAAATTGTTAAAATCGGATAGTACAGTACACTAATATATTTGTTCACCATACAAAACGACTTAAGTGGAAAAAAAATTATACTTCTAACTATTTTTATGTGAAAAAAAAAACCCAAATTTCTTTTGAATTTTTTAAGCTTCTTTGATCCAAAAGATAGTTTTTGTAAAGCTAAAAAAGCTTACATACCGAACAGTAGAAACTTTTTATACAAAAAAAGAAACAGAAAAAAAAAATATGTTGTCAAACAAACGCAATATCATTGAAAAAGTTGGGATGTTTTGACTCGAGCAAAGGGCAGAGGAGGCCTCGGTTTTCGAAATCTTTTCACTTTTAATTGTGCTCTTGTTCCAAAGCAATTTTGGAGATTGCTACATAATCAAAATCAGTTATGGGTGAAAGTTTTTAAGGCGTTATATTTTCCGAATGATGGCGGACTTCAGGCTGCTAAAGGTAGGCAGGCATCGTGGGCCTGGACAAAACTTTTAAAAGGTCGAGAGTTGTTAAAGAAAGGCCTAAGATGGAACATTTATAATGGAGACAATGTTAACTTCTGGGAGGACAAATGGTTGCCGTTCGGGCCAAATTTCTCAATTTCAGAGCAAAAGCCGGTGACTGTAATTTAGTATTGGTGAGTAACTTTATTGATAAAGAGTCTAATGTGTGGGATAGAGATAAGCTAATTTCAGCAGTGCATAAAAATTCGGTTGAACGAATTGTGAAAATTCCGTTAGGAGATGGGGGAGGCTCGGATAAATTAATTTGACACTATTCAAGAAACGGTTTAAATACTGTAAGGTCAAGTTATTGGTTGGATAAATCTAGGAACCGACCTTTTTATGGGCCGAGCTCTTCGAATTGCATTTCACGAGATTTCTGAAACCGTGTTTGGAATGCAAAAACAGCCCCCAGAGTCCGTCATTTCTTTTGGAGAGCTTTAACCAACTCTCTCGCCACAAAGGAAAATCTTTTCAAGAGAAAATGTGGGACTAATCATGTGTACGATATGCAATGAGCATGTGGAACCTACAGGACATTTGCTTCTCCAACGTAGTTGGACAAGAGCTGTTTGGTTTGGAATCCCTTTTTGTACACGTGTTGACCCGACATCGATCACTTCTCTAGCGGCCTGGACTGAATCAATGATGACCAATTTTTTCTACAAACTACACCTTAGAGCTTATTATGAATATAAGTTGACAAGTTTGGAAGTATAGGAATGATACGGTGTTTAATGATAAATCTCCGAAACCGACATCAATCATTTTTCATGCCCTTTATTCTCACAACGATTTTATCAAAGATTGCTATAGTCAGAATGAAAGTGAGGAAAATACGGGTGAGGGGAGTGATACAGGAAAATGGAGTAAACCTGAAAGTGGTTCATTAAAAATTAATGCCGATGCTTCGTATAAACCAACTAGTGAATGGACCGGGGAGGAATTATTGTACGCGACGAGTTTGGTGATCTTATCGACTTATGGGATGGTGGTTTTAAAGGATCTTCTCCAATTATGGGTGGACAAATGTTAAATTCGAGACGGATAATATAAATCTTGTAAGATATTTCACAAGGACATTACATGACCCACATGGGAAATTGGGAAACGAGATATTATTTTTAGATGAAAGAACTGGTTGAAATAAAGACATTGAAGGTTAATATCTGTTCAGTAATTAGATCCAATTAATTCACTAAACAAGTCTAAAGAGTGGTAATAATCTTGACTTCTCAAAACATTTAGGTTGTGTTTGAACACCGCAAAATGTCACGGAAAAAAAAAGAGTAAAATCATAGAAAATTAAATTCAAATCATTTTATGGTCATGTGATTGGAAGGTTGAGAAATTAAGAGAAAAAAAAAATAAAATAAAAAGGAGAAACATATGGAGTTAGTCACACTTTTCTAATTTATTTTCTTTTCCATTAGTTTTTTTGTGGAAGCAAAAAAAAAAAAATGTATTCTCGGGATATCATTTTCATTTTCTTATGAGTTTTTCGGGTTTCAAACACGACAATTAAGAAAATGATTTATGCAACAAGAACATTAAAAGACTAAGAACTGTATATCAGTTTTTCGGGCAACAGGGAGATGTTTCCAGAGGGATTTCGAGTTCCATTGCAAAATTATCTTGCCTATGAGTCACTGCTAGTCTGGCTTAACAATATTATCTGGGTTAGTTACTAGTGAGTAGTGAGCAAAGCAAATATAGATGATTAGATCTGATTGCAATCTTGATAAAATTTGATTTAAAAAGCATATGTTGGTCACCACAGAAAATACTAGCAAGAGCTCCGCTTCTGCTTGAATCTTTAAACAAAAAACTGAAACACCCTTCCCTAATTAACCACTCCACTCGTTGTTATTATAATAGTATAGATATATATGTTTTTTGAAAATGCTATATATATATATATATAATGATGGAAAAAAGATACCAACCATTTTCCATGCACTCGAATTAATTCGATTATTTGCAGCATTGGTAGGTGCAGGGGCGGCGACTCCATCGATTGCCCAAAACTCAAATTATTCGATTGTCCGTAGAATTTTTATCAAGTAAAAATAAAATAAAAACAGGTTTATTTTAATTGATATATATATATATATATATATATATCATTATATTATAATAAGTCAAATCAAGTCAAATGATCTTATCTAATTTAGCCATTTTTTTTCAAAAATACTTCTACACCTTTATATTAATTACAATAATATCATACTCTCATAAAATATAAAACGTAAAAACTAATAAAATTATTTATCACTTTTTAACAACCAAACATTCTTTTAAATCTTAAACTATGTTTTTTTTTTGTGTTATTCACATATTTATATCATAACTATAACTATTTTATATATTTTTATTTCATTACGCGTCGCACACGCAACGCGTCAGGCACGATTGCTAGTATATGTATATATATAGGTGAGTGTTTTATTTTGCAAATGTTGAATTAATCTAATTGCCAATTTGGAATAAAACTGAGTTTATAATAAACTGTCATTTATATAATTATATTGGACTGAACCATGGCAAAAAAAAAACAAAACTTTTTTTTTACCCAAATTTAAGTCTTTGTAGTAGGTCCAAGTCTTATTTGATTTGGATCTGTACCGCCCCTGACCAGCTGGTATGAAATAGGAAGTGATTTTTACATATAGAAAAAAATTAGTGCCTTTGCCATGATGACATTGTTAGAACTAAAATAAGTTCTAAAGATAAGAGTAAATTAATTTTTCACCAAAGCATTCACAGAGAGTCAACAACGAAAGTTCTCCTGCCGTCTTTAAGCATTGTAAGCATTTTCAGGTTCAAATCCATAAAAAAAAAAAAAAAAAAAAAGCCATAAATATTAATATTACTTTGACTATTAAAATATATAAAAAATGCTTGAACTGATAATTTATTCTTTTTCCCATCATGTTTTAAGTAAATAATCTGGCACAAACGCACCTGATAAATTATCATAATAAATTACTGAATCAATGATATACACAAAATTGAGAATAACTATACTCAATTAAAATGTTAATTTAAAACTCCCAAATTTAGTTGTCTAAATCATGAGCAAAACCTCATGAGTTATAGACACATGAATAAACCGGATCCATTTTGCTGTCCTACTTTTTTTTAGGTTAGTCTATCCTACTTTTTTGGAGTCATTCGATCAAAATCAATCCCATCCAAGGTTTAACAAAAAATTATGCAAATATTACTATGTATGATTGCCTACGTACACTTCTCGGTAACACGAATAATTAGAAAAACAATAATTTCTCAATGCGATTACGGTACGTTATTTTAGAGTAACACTACCGTAAACCCAATAAAGTTGTGACACCCCACTAAAAACCCAACAAACCCAAAATAACTAGTATCCTAAAATTAATTTAAAATTAAAACTAAAATATTCTATTGGTTGACACACCCTAAATTATAGTTCAACTTATAAAGAAAAAAATAAAAATCAAATTTATCAATCGTACCGAAAAAGTATCGGATATGTGATCGTGTCAACTTTTTATACTTACCTTTTTTTCATACTTTTTGTTGACCATCAGATTGAATTGTTTTTATCCAATGACTCATAAAAAACTAGGATACACTACACTAAAAAAAATTAGGGCAACAAAAATAGATCCGAATAAACTCCCAAATCTATTAGAATTCCAGACGAGAGTAGTTTTGTTTAACCTATTTTGAGTTCATCAAATCAAAATTAACTTACAAGTAGTGATGTAAAGACTTTATTTACTTGAAGTACTAGAAAATCAAATAACTTTGTTACGCTTTGTGAGAGACCGAGACTGTTGTGTTTTTTTTATTTATTTGAAAATAAAACTTGGATTTTTTTTATGGTCAGTTGTATATTAATGGTCAGTTGTATATTAATTGTAAAATAAAATGCTATTATTTTTCAAGGGTATATTAGTAATTTCATATATAAAGGAAAAAATTATAATTTTAATGGCTCTAATTGTATGCTTTCAAAACTAGGGTATAGAACCGTCCAATGTATCTAAATTAATTTATGTACAATGATAAGTACGGAGTTTAACTAAAAAAACATTAGAATTCAGCTGGTGGCGACTGGATTACAACTGAGGAAATAAAATCAGTCCATCCTTTAATTTTTAATTGTTCATTACGAAACTACGTGCAATTTTAATCGATCAAGAACTTATATCAAAATTGTCGGAATAAAAATTTTCAAAAATTGATCATATAGTTCAAATGTTAAATTTTATGATTAGATTTAAAAAAAAATTATTTCGACAATTTTTATAAAAGCTATAAGCCAATCAAAATTGCATATAGTTTCGTAGTGAAAAATTAAATGGGAACGGGGAGTATTTCATAATAGCTCCATATTAAATGTAAGGTCATGGTTTGCCCTATTGCATGGTAAGCTACAATTTATTTAGTGAACTAATTTGATAAAACATGATAATTGGTAATTGTTTTAACAAGTTTACATAACTTAATTACCATGCTTTAACATTATTAAATAATTTGATATTTTTAATTTACGTTTAGTAAATTGACTCTAAACAAATGACCCATGGGTAGTGGTGTACTAAATAGTAAGTACCTTTTTATTTATATATACCCAAATCGGAAAAAAGTTATTTTTAGTGGTACTAAATAGGAGTATATTTTTTATTTATTTTCAGTCCATATTAACTAATATTAGACAAATTATACTCGTATTTGTAAGAAAACTGTATTAGACCAAATTCTAGGGCTTCGGCAATTCATCCATCCTTTTCTGTCGATTGTTTCACCTAACAGGTCCCTCTCTCTCTCTCTCTCTATATATATATATATATAATATATCGTGTTTGGTTTACAGTATAAAGATTATTGTAGACATCAGATGTTGATATGAAATTTAAATTAGACACATGTATATATGCATATAATGATTTGCCAATGGTTATGAGCAATTTTTGTTGGGTTAATGACGTAGGACGGAAGCGTAAAATAGAATTAAAAGATCTTGTTCGTAACACACGAACGGGTGTGTTGCTCGATTACGTTCGAACGGGCGTGTTTTGCTGGAATCCACCAACGAAAATCTGGAATCCACCAGGAAATAAACTAAAGTAAACTACTTTATTGATTGGAAAATAATTGATCCCTTCATATCTCAACCACAGAGGTATATATAGAGTTCCTAACATCAATCATAATCTGACTATAACTAATCTAAAAGAATCCTAATCTAACTAGGAAATAACTAAATATTATGATTGTCTAGCAATCCTAATTAAATTAGGAATAGTAATAACTAAATATTCTAAATAAAATATAAAAGTAAATACTACTAAATAATATTCTTTAAAACGAAACTCCATTGCTTTTCTTGAACTTAATACTGCTTGTATTCATCCGTTCCTCATCATTCCCATCCACTTAAAAACAAATCGTCCCGATTTGTACATTGTAAACGGAATTTTTTATCGAACCAATTGTCATCTTTTGTCGGCGCATTATTTTGCCCCTGTCCCATGGATCTCCAATTAATGTATCACAATCGGTATCCAAATACTCATGAATAAAATCTATCAAATGCTGAATATCAAGTATGAAAGGTAGCTGATTCGAATCGAGCGTGACACCTCGAAACCCCTTTAATAATTCTTTCATTAACTCCCTTATTTCGATCCCTTCACATTCCGTGTTAATTCCCAAAGTTAAAACTCCATTAAAATCATTGATATTAAAAGAAAAATCGTTGACAACATTAGAGATAGCCAATAAACTTTTCCCTTGCACTTTAGAAACCTTAGATATACTTCCTGTTGGAACTAGTATAAATTTTTCTCGTTGCCACTCAATATAATATGCATCATCTTTTCCTTTATAAACAGAACAAACGTCAAATTCCCATGGTCTACCCATTAATACATTACATGCATCCATCTCATCGATTCTTAATTTCTTGAATTCAATATTGTCGCTTTTCGATTTAAATCTTTCTTGAGCAACAATATTAACGGCTTGTTCCAAATTTGAAACGTTTTCGAGAAAAAATTCCTTTGTTTCTTTTAGAGAGGTTGTTGTAGAATCCAAATGAGTAATATCAAGTATTTGTGAATCTTGTATTGAATTATAATCTTCTAAAATTGTGTCGTTTTTAGTTTTGAGATCATCGGTTAAAACATGTTTAGTCAACTCCAAATCAGCACTAGCAAAACATGGTTTTGAATGGGAAAAAATCTGATCATGATAAAAAAATTCCTCCTTTTGAAGAGACTCGGGTATTTTAATCCGAATTCCTTTTCCTTGCCATTCAAATGTATATGTGTGGTGTTTGTCATCATAAACAGCTCCTACTTCATCTTGCCATGATTTTCCCAATAAAATATGGCAGACTTGCATATCAATAACTTCACAACTGACTAAAGAATTATATATTTTTCCCATGGCTAAAGGAACCAAACAAATATGAGTTACCTGAACCGGGAGTCCATCTTGATCCCACCCGATTTGATAAGGTGTGGGGTGTGGCATCATGTTCAAGTTCAAGTAGTTCACAACCTTTAACGATACTAAATTTGATAAAGAGTTGTTGTCTATTACCATCTTGCAAACAACTCCTCCTAATCGGCACTGAGCTTGAAACATTTTTTTTCGATAAGTGAGTTTTTCGTTATAGATAGAGCTTTCCATAATTTGCGTTTTGTAGTTGACAGATCGTAGGCTTGCTCTGATACCACCTGACGTAGGACGGAAGCGTAAAATAGAATTAAAAGATCTTGTTCGTAACACACGAACGGGTGTGTTGCTCGATTACGTTCGAACGGGCGTGTTTTGCTGGAATCCACCAACGAAAATCTGGAATCCACCAGGAAATAAACTAAAGTAAACTACTTTATTGATTGGAAAATAATTGATCCCTTCATATCTCAACCACAGAGGTATATATAGAGTTCCTAACATCAATCATAATCTGACTATAACTAATCTAAAAGAATCCTAATCTAACTAGGAAATAACTAAATATTATGATTGTCTAGCAATCCTAATTAAATTAGGAATAGTAATAACTAAATATTCTAAATAAAATATAAAAGTAAATACTACTAAATAATATTCTTTAAAACGAAACTCCATTGCTTTTCTTGAACTTAATACTGCTTGTATTCATCCGTTCCTCATCAGTTAAGTACTCTATTAGGAGTTGTAAACTCACCAAAGTCTTGTCTTTTAAGACCAAAGTAAACCAACTAGGAAATAATTAGGTTTATAAATTATCTATTGTTTTCACCGTTTCAAAAGGCGGCCGACGTGTTTATGTAGGCGTTTGACTTGGTAGTTTATTTCAGGTCAATCCGTATTTGATGGGTCAACCCGGTTTCAATTGGTTAAATAACATCTAATAAACAAAAGAAACAAACCCTAGGTCTAAAACATTAGGTCTGAAAAAAAAACATATTTCCTAGATTGATGAACAAGGATTCAACAAGGAATAAACTAGACGTGTCAAGCTTAAACAACTCAGTGTATGTGTAATTTAATAAATCAGCAAAAATAAAAAGCAAACGAAAACCACTCAAAAAGCGATGATGATTAGGATTCAAAATTAAAATCCGTCTCTAATTTTGATATCTTGTTGATTTTAGATTAGATTTGCATTTTACATTTTACATTTCAAACTTCTATTTGAAACACATTTCATGACAATATTTGCTTATATAACTGCTCGAACATGGACTTTATTGAATTTTAATCGAATTACTATGAGCTAATAAAGTTGAAAATGCTTGATTTAACATAAAAATCATATCTATAACATGTCTATTGCATGAGAATCAAATAAAAACATGTAAAAACACTTAAAAGCCGTTTTCCCGTCTTGACCACCTAGGCGGCCTGGCGTCCCCTTCCCGCCTAGACCCCGCTTAGCGCCTTTTGAAACCTTGATTGTTTTCATCCTTAGCCTTAGGGTAAGACTTAAGAGAGAGCCATATTGTCTAGCCGCATAAACATAGAGAGAGGAACTCAAAACGCTGATCCTGCCACATCACCAGTATGCCTGCTAAAATCAAATTTGCCTAAGTTTCAACCGTTAGAACGATCTGATCGAGCGGCAATAGTTACGTAACTAGAGGCCTCCGTTTTCAACAGTGGTGATCACTTTTGCAGGTCTTTAGGTTGGTGAAATCAGACCTGCTGTAGGTGGATAGCTTTGTCCTGGATACAAACTAGGGGCAAACAAGCCAAATAACCCAAGATAATAATCTGGGTAACTCTTATAATGCTAGTTAGAAACAAACTAGCCAAAACAACTCAAGGAACAATCTTGTTAACAAAACTAATGATAGGAACCACAAAAACAAACTCACGAAAGCTGTTAACAACACACCAACAACTTTATGCAATTGTAGTCTGTAGACGTTTCGAAATGTCACCATTCAAAGATCCGATCGTACATATTGAAGACTTGTGAATTACTAAGCAAGTGTGATTGGAATCGCTTCGATCCAACGGTTACAACTCGTGTGGTGAATTCATTTTTTATTTTCTCTCACTCATTATCCGTATCTCATGTATGTGCTTATACCACACAAGGTTAAATTATAAATATGGAGTCTTCTTGGCCGAGAGTCTGGTTTTTGCTCACTATTAAGAATGGTTTTCCAACGCTATATCGTTGTGTTTGTTATTTCTTTATTTTCGAGTGGTTTTCCTTGATAACCCTATAAGGAAAGGCCCATTAGGGCACAATAGAATACACATATATAGTATAATTTTAACCTTGTGTGATTTGCACACATATACATATCAGCCGTGAGTGAAGGTGAATTCGCCAGACTTTTGCAGTTAGTTACAAAAACGGCTTGTATGCGAGTTTTAACTGTTGGATCGAAGCGATTCCAATTGCAGTAGCTTCGTAATTCATAGGTCTTCAATCTGTACGGTCGGGTCTTCGACCAGAGACATTTAGATACGTATGGTGTTGCATTAAAGTCGCCGTTGTGTTGTTAATAACCTTCGTAAGTTTGTTTTTGTCTCTGTGTTTATTCCCTTAAGCAATAGGCTTTCTCTTAGCCTTATAAGGCTGGAAACAATAGTTATTTATAAACCTAATTGTTTACTAATTGGTTTCGTTTGGGCCCAAGGAATTGGCTCAAGCCTTTGTTGAGTTTCCAACTCTAATAGGAGTCCTAACCCAACAATTTTGAGATATGTCATGCTTGTTTTGATTCCAAAGGGACTGGGTGCATCTTCCAAGAAAATAAGTTTGTTCATTTGATGCTGAAAGAAAAGCTGGCTTCATTCAGTTTATCATTATATTTTTTCCGAGCCAGAAATCCCCAAAAGTCAGCTTTTAAGTGGGGCAGGCAGTGTACTTGGCTTATAATCAAATAAGCAAATTGACTGAGCTTAAAGTAGCTGAAACCAAACCATTTCTAAATGGGTGGATGATGTCGAGTGTTTACCAACTAGATCATATGTAGCTAACATTTTGAATGGTAAGTAATACTCATGGATATTTTGTAAATACACATCATTGTAGAGCATGACCTGAGTGACCTGTAACAAAGTTTTGAAATCAAGAAGTATGGGATATGTTAATTACCAGCACAGAGAGTAAGTGTTTTTTCTTCTGAAAAAAGAGAGTAAAGTTTCAAAAGAAAAAGAGAGGAGTAAAGATGGGTGGATCAGCACCATAGTCTAAAGGTCTGTATATAAAGTTAACTGAGATAACCTTGTTATTGTTTCCTGTTCATGATTTGATTTACTGAGCAGTTATAATTTGGATCCACCCTTGGAGTAAGGACAGCTTGTTGAGAGTTGGTTTTAGTTCTTCAGTTAATTAAGTTTTTGTCTATTGGGCATTAGTTTAGTTATGTAACCAAGATTAAGTTGGAACTTGTATCTTGGTTTATTTTTTTGCCGACTACTATGGGAGAAAAAATTTGAAGGTAATAAGGAGTTTGAATTTAGCATTCATTTCTTTCAAAAAGGCTTATTCATTGAGTGAAAGCTGGTTTTGAAAGAAAGCCAACAACTCAGTTTTGACGCTGTCTAAAATCAGTGAAAGGATTGATAATATTATTACCATGTGTGAGAGGTAGAATCGTTTGTTTATATACTTGGAGTATTTGTTCTCTCTTTGGTCAAATTAGAGTTGTATTTCTTGGACCTTGGTGTTGCTACATAGTCAAAAGAAGATTGGAATTTTTTGTAAATTTAGTTTTTTCGGTCGGAGCAGTATAGGAGGGAAGTTAGAATTCATTTCTGGCGTAAGAAATAAGCATTTTTTTATCTTGCCGATGAAGAATAAATAGAATGAAGATGAAAGAGTTATTATTCATATTTCTTACCATCTTGTAGTGGATCCTTCCATTGTGAGAGAAGTTGTTTTGAATATTTTACACTGTTTAACAACCTCAGAACATATGCTTATATGCGGTGATAAAATAACCCTTTCGATATGTTTCCGTCGCAGTCGCTTTCAAGGATTTGTTCTAGCAGGTTGAGTTTTATTGGTATCAGAAACTAAACTCTGTCAAATTTAACATCTTTTTATGGCTAAGCGTACCTGTATATAAATGTACATTATATTTACTTGTGATATTGGGACCCAAGAATATGATTTTACAATTAGCTTACATAGGCCTATGTAATGGGATTTGTAACGGCTCGGGATTTCCAGTTTAATTTATATTTGTTATACGAAATGAAATATTATTACGAGTTAGATTTTTTTTTTACCAAGCAGTGAATCTACCAATCTAGAGTTGTTTGAGTAATATAAAATATTGTAGTTCTTTATAAACAATTAAGAGTGACGGTGTAATAACATTACCCTCAACAACTTGTACTCCATTCTTTGTTACATCATTTAGGATTAAAAGTAGTTGGGGGTATTTAATTTACAACATCACTCATAAATATTTTGAAAGAATTACGCTTTTTTGTACTCACATAATTCTCGGTTTCACTGCTTTTTAATTAAATAAAAAAAAAAAATTCTTAATCTCAATATTTAAATAAAAATTACACTAAAATGTCCAGTTGTTACAATTTTGGAGGAATTAAGTAGTATGGTGTCATCACCCTCATAGGGTTAAGAGATATGGTAGTTGGAACTAAAAAAAATGGCCAGTGGATGAATGTGAAGATCAAAGGCTCTTTATGACTTTTAAGGCAATTTTCTGCTTGTTGGGATCTAGTATTATCTCTTTTAGCTGGAGTTTTGAAGTAGTAGAGCTGAAACAACGGAGAGGTTCAAAATGCATATCACTTGAATGTCTTTGATCTTGTACCAGTTTTAGCATGACTGTATGAGTGAGTCACATCTAGGAGTACACAAATTTTTAGATCAACCGACAACAACTGTGTGCTCACATTTTTATTCAAGGCAGTCTTCTGTTGGAAGTTGAAATAATTCAATAATATCTGGCTTTCATATTTTCAGGATCACGAATACTGTCGACTAGAAAGGGTCTTGAATTTGTCGTAATTCTTTAAATTGTGAATGGACTTAAATGACAATGGAGTATTTTAATTGGGATTTAACTTTTTTTTTTTTTTTTTGAGAATGCAAATGTTGGGCAATTGCATTAGTTAATATATAGTGCTTCCTTCAATTTACCAATCCATTTTATTTACGTAAAACCTTTAGTGCACTTGATAATGAAGTCTATTAGGTTGTACACCCATTGAATTATCGCGGTTGTTGTCATTACTAGTAAGTTTTGCTGACTTTTCAATCACCACTAGTCTAGGACTAGAATTGTCACATTCTCTAATAGGAAACTAAAATATATTTCTAGAGGATTTTTACTTGTTTATAATCCTAGGCTTCCAGCATATGTATATGCAGATGGTTTACCCCTCTAAGGACTGGTTTAAAACTTAGGTTTTAACTTTTATGTGGCCTCGGAAGTTTCTATACCTGTGCTTATGACCGGTAATGTTACTCGTTTGGATCTAGTTAATAAGCGGGTTTAATTGTGGTTGGGAATAATACCTTGGTTCAGCCAGTTTCAAGCTTCTAGCTTTTATACCCGACTCGCGCTTGGGCAACTACAATGTATCCCTTGACTTAGCCGGTGTTCCAGTTATGAATGTTCACCTTTAGTTGGTAAGTTTTTCAGCTAACAAGGCTTATCAAACCAGACAAATATGTATCTACAGGATCTTGAGAATGGCAGGGAGAAATCGTTTACATCGCCAGCCAGAAGGTTTCCGTGGGTTCCACGAAGGCCCACCTCCACCTATCATGCACCGTGGGCCGGGCTCACTCTCCGTCCACCCAGCACTTTTAGAGGAGGAACTTGAAATCCAGCACAGAGATTTACAAAGAATTCTTTCGGAAAATCGCCATGTAATCGACGAGAACGTAATGCTACAGAGAGAATTAACAAGTTGTAAAGAGGAGATTCATAGATTGGGACCACACATTCCCAAGATGCGTGCCGATTTGGAGTTAGAGAGGAGAGAGTTGATTGATCGTGGGCTTAGGCTAGAAGATCAGTTGAGGGCCGTTGAGCCGTTGAGAGCTGAGATCGCTCAGTTAAGATCAGAATCTCATAAATTAAATGGCTTGAAGAAAGATTTGTCTGCTCAGGTTCAAAATCTCACTAAGGATATTAGTCGGTCAAAAGCTGATATTAAGGAACTAAATGCGCTGAAAGGTGAAATTAATGGGCTTCACAAAGAGCTAATGGACGCCAGGTCTGAATTATACATTGTATCTCATATATGTATATATATAAGGAGTGAAAATGCGTAGTTACTTGTGTTATAGGTGAATTTATACTTTTTGAGGTTGAAGTGGCGTATTTTTTTTCAAGCGCAGGGAAGTGTAAAAAATACACTTCTATACTGGTATACTTTTTTGGAAGCGCATGTCAAGTAAGATCCTACTGAAAAGTTGTAGGCTTATAGTTTTAGCTATTAAACATACATTCAATAGTGATTTATCAAACGAGTTCTTTTCCATAGTTAGTTTAAGTTCTGCCGCTTTTTATATTTTCCAGAAGTGGGTTGGAGGTACTTGGCTTAGTTGTAAGATGACAGAGGTGTGAGAGAGGGTTTTGTCCAACATCAATGTACATCTGTCGGGTTTCGTTACGGTATGTTATACATTTACAACCGCACGATAGAGTGATATGCTAGTTGTCTTTGTACATGGTGTGTTGGAGGTAGACTTAGTTAAAATGTAAATTCAGGGCTGCTATGCTTGTAGTGATAAATAGTAGGACGAAGGGAAATATTAAGGTAGTTACTTTAGTTTTTACAGAGTCTGTAAGTATACATATTATCCTTTTAGTTTCCTTAAAACAACCGAAGACATTGACCACTTCCAGACTCCTTCCACAATCCCAGTGAGAGAGGAATAGAGCCCAAAGTGTGAAAAGACCTCTGCACCGTCCTCATTCCTTTGAAAAGGGAGTATGTTCATTAATCATTATGAACTTATATTTACCCTATAAATTATTCTTTTTATGAATCTTGAAAACCAAAAAGATAGCAGTATATTGGGATCTGGAGTATGCTAAAAATGGTGTTTTAGGACGTGAGGGTCCCAGAACGTGATACATATAGATTTTGACTTTTGAGATAACTAGGTAAGGTAGATAAAACCGAGGAAAATCTAATAGGGTTCCTTCTTCTTTTGTTCTTACAAACTGTTTTATACAGAAAATATCTTTCATCTGAACATTTGCCAAATATTCTACCATATCCTGTATTGAGGTTCGCACCCAAGCCGAGGTAATATTGGCAATACTTCATGTCACTGACATTGTTAATCACTTTTATTTTTTAGGAGGGCTTTTGAATATGAAAAGAAAGCAAATGAGGAGCAAGTGGAGCAAAAGCAAGCTATGGAAAAAAATCTCATTTCCATGGCTCGGGAAATAGAAAAGCTACGAGCAGATCATATTGGTGCAGATATACGAGGTTATGGAGCTGGTATATACTCTCTCTCTCTCTCTCTCTCTCTCTCAGTAGTAATCATCTTCCTTGAAAAAAATGTGATAACTTTAGGAATGGGCATTTATTTAATTAGAGAGTTTTTCATGTTTTAGTTGCTGGGGGTCATGGAATGTACAGCGGAAGCCCAGACATGAGATATGCAAAGAGTGGGTATGGTGATACCTATGGTAAAGGAGCTTTGGGACCTTATGATAATCATGGACCTTATGATAATTATGGACCTCCCAGACGTTGATTCCAGTGAGATCGTTGCTTTTGATGTATTTTATTTTATTTTGGTTATTGCGTTGTGGCAACAGCAGTGCGTATTGTTAAGTGACATTGATACTGGTTAGTTACGGGATTCAAGTCTCTTAACTATTATTTTCCTGTCTGAAATTTTATAGATGTGCCTGTGACCTTAAGGCTTGTTTGGCTCCATTTTTTCAGTTTCATAAGCTGAATTTTTTGGGGGAACAACATTACGAGCATTGATTGTGCAAAGAAAAAGTCAGTTTTCAAGATAGCCAGGGTAACTAAATACACTGCAACTATTTAGCAAAAAATGAATAATCTGAGCTGTAAGAAACCAAATAAGCCCTTGGTCAGTATTTTGGGGAGTCAAAAGTATGAAAGTTGATTTTTGTGACTAGTGAGTATAGTATTTCAGTGGGAAAAAAGAAGGATGCCTAAAATCAATACTGTTTTTTCATAAACCACAACTCCCTTTCACCAATTTTCTTCCTTCCTGTTATTTTCTTAGAAAAAGAAACATGAGGAAGTCACTCATCACCCACTTCCCACTAGCGGAACAACAAATACAAATGCATGTTAAATGACATAACTACTCGTCTAATTGATCAACTGCACTGTAATGCCTTTATAACCATGATGAAGAGGGGGGAAGAGAGACGGGGGGAGAGAGATGCCGGAATACTGTGTAACGGGCGGGACCGGGTTTATAGGTTCTTACCTAGTGAAGTCATTGCTCGAAAAGGGTTACTTAGTTCGAACAACAGTACGAAACCCGGGTAATTGATGATTGTTAGGTTACAACTTTTAATCTAAGTTTTTGCTTTTAAATTTCACATAATTTCTAAACTGAATGGACTCGGATTTTTCTTAGTTGAAATAGACTTTGTTTTAATTACATGAAAGTTAAAACTGGAAAAGCATTAAAGCAAAACCTCCCATGTAAAATATGAAAAAGGCAAAATCATCTTTTTAGCGTCTTAAAGTCCACGCTACAAAACGAAAGTGAGACGTATCGAGTATTAACCATCAATAACACTGGAGCTTTTATGATTTGTACACAATATGACAACATAATCACTGACCAATTATCAACTCAATCAAAGAAGTACTCATAAAATGTTTCAAAATAATAGAATTGTCACTCAAATTTACGGAATTAGTTATTATATAGACATAAAAATAACTTTGTCTAACAAAATCTAACGTAATATGGAGGAACAAATAATTCTCATGTGTGAGCGTCTAAAAATGAAATTATTGTCAAGTATAGTTATCCGATAAAACTAGTATCAATATTATATCAAGCATGAAGCACCCTTAACCATTTGATATGGTATGCTCACTTGAACTCCCTTGTAATTCAATACTCCAGTATCTTTTCTAAGAAAAATATAGTTACTTGAATTTGGATAATTTTAAATTTTTTGGATTTGTTAACTTCTTTTAACTTGTCTGTTATTTCTCTATTTTTGTTGATAGAGAATGTTGACAAGGTAAGGTTTTTATGGGAATTTAATGGTGCAAAGGAGAGATTGAAGATTTTGGAAGGTGATCTTATGGTTGAAGGTAGCTTTGATAAGGCTATAGAGGGAGTTGATGGAGTCTTTCACACTGCATCTCCTGTGCTTGTACCTCATGATCATAACATTCAGGCAAGTACCTTTACATCCCGCATCTCAATAAATTTGTCGCCCGTGATTATACTGTTGTTTGCTTGTATAGAATTCTGGATACAATAATGGGCGATCATTAAATAGAGCATTTAGAAAATATCGTCAACGGTTGCGTTAACTTAATAGATGCAGTTAGCCCCTGAAGACCTCAAAAACTGCAGTTAACCCCTCCAGATATAAGTAAAATGTTGCAGTTTGATCCCCAGAGTTTTTTATTTAAAATATTTGTTGACAGTAGCATAAATAAAACAACTGAAAATCCAAAATTAACTCATTTTTTTCAAAATCATTGGGAGTTTGCGAATATTGTGGTTTAAAACTTTTCTATTGACATAACAGGAGACTCTGATAGATCCTTGTGTAAAGGGCACCTTAAATGTGCTGAGGTCATGCTCAAAATCTAGCAGTGTGAGACGGCTTGTGCTGACATCATCATGTTCCGCAATAAGATATCGTGGTGATGCCCAACAAATGTCGCCTCTCAACGAATCTCAGTGGAGCGATCTCGACTACTGCAAAGATCATAACGTAAATACGTTATTAATTATAATCTATTTGCATTTCTTGATACCATAACTTCATAATATATGAGAAAGGCGGAAAACAACACACACTAATATCATCTTCACATCTGGTTTTCCTATATTTATGTGAATAATTACTTCAGAAAACAAAAGTTGAGCCTGTCCAGCTAAAACTTCCAGCTTTTCCAGGACAATGAAATCAAAAGGCTCAGCCAAAGGCACTATATGCAAGGAACAAATAAGCTGAGCTTAAAATTTGAAGGAAACAAGCCTTGTGTCTAGTTGATTAATATTTTGAAAACCTTTTTCTCGTTCCCAAATAAGTAGTGATATACACTGCTTTTCGGGAACAGTTTCTGTTAAAGTTCAGAGAAAACTGTGTCCCTGAATATACAAATAAAATTGTAACCGACCATACAAGTAAATTTTATTTTATGGAAATATACGAAATATATTGAAATTGATCCTGCAATAAAAAATTTCTTTTAGCAACTAGAAACGTTTCCTATCAGATTGCTTTTAGCCTATATGCTTAAGTGACATAAAAAAACCGTAATAATTTGTTGAATCGGTTGTGTAACATCACTTTACTCTAGATAATTGAGATTGAGGAGAAACCATAAGATTTCGTATAGTTCTACTGATAGGGAATTGTAATTAGTATTTGATATGTAGATAAGAGCTTTGCATTTGTAACTTCTTTGGCTGAGTCCTTCAGATGGCTTCTAGGATTTGATTGTATGTTTTTCTCCGAGGTATAGTTAGAGGTTTCGACCGAAGAATTTTTACCATCATGTTACTAGTATATATTTCACTGTTGGGGTTATAAAATCAGTATTTGATCTTGGTACAAGAATGATGTAACACATGGGTAAATCAAGTTCACAACCCAAAAAAAAAAAGATTGATAAAGTTGTAAAATAAACATTGGAATTTAGTTATGGTAGCATAGTTTGTCATTTACAGCATTACTAACACCATGCGTGTATATTTTCGACTAAAATGTAGTTATGGTATGCATACGCAAAAACAGTGGCAGAGAAAGAAGCATGGAAACTGGCCGAGGAGAACGGGATTAACCTAGTAGTGGTAAACCCATCTTTTGTAGTTGGTCCCTTACTTGCTCCAGAACCAACGAGTACACTCCTTATCATTTTGGCTCTCATAAAAGGTGATTACTATACAATCCTTAAACTGTGTAGAATAGTACTATAACTAAGGAAAAATGCTGTTATATATAAGATGTGTACATTTCTAATCCTATCTATTTGATGTGGCATTGTGGTACAATCATGATCGGTTGTTCAATCGAATAATGCCCTCATCATCTAATGAATGAAATCGTTCAGTATATCGTGAAAGTTATATATTTGTATGTAAACCTAAATAAAATCAGTCTTACAAAAGTGGGTGGTTGGTCTACCTTTCTAAACTCATGTTCATAAAAAGATAATATTTACATTGATATGTATAGATACATTGTTGTACAAAAATTTATAGATACTTTGTAATCAATTGAAGATTTGGGAAGTCTGGAAATTTTTAACGAAATTTGCAGGACTACAGAGAAGCCGCCTAAAACTATCTCGCTTGAAGGATAATAATTTTTAAGATAGATAACTGTTTAAAATTAGTTTGGATAGCTAGTATTGGATCTCTTGATATGATATGGAAGTCCACATACATGTCAATGAAATGATCTTGTACAAGAAGATAATAAAATCTTAATCCCAATGATAGATACAATCTATAATCAATTAGCAACTTGTAACAATCTCTGGTTTTGCAAATCTATTATTTTATTTAGGTTTAAGAGGAGAATATCCAAATACGACTGTTGGGTTCGTCCACATTGACGATGTGGTTAATGCACATATATTGGCAATGGAGACAAATACAGCTTCAGGCAGGCTCTTGTGTTCTTACTCTGTAGCTCACTGGTCAGAGATCATTCAAATGCTCAAGGACAAATATCCATCTTACCCTTTTGAAGACAAGTAAGATCATGCGGTTCCAATAATTTTGCACCTTCAGATATTAAGCTTTTGTATAACCACTAAATGTCTTCTTTTTTGTATGTAAAATCTTAAGCATCTACAAACTGATGTGCCACTGGTAGTTTTGCATTTGCAAGTTTGACGCATTTTCAATCTTATTTTGCCCTCATCTAGTTGTATTGTTGAAAATTTGTGTTATCACGTAATTAAGCTTAAAAATCAAGCCTCTTACTTCTTGGTCTTGAGAAAAACTAAAATCTTACAGCTGGATTGAACTACTTCTTTTGTTAGTACCAAACAAGCACTTAATCTCAAAAGAAACATGAATGAATACGTTTGTTCGTAACGGAAGGCAAAATTGCATCTGAACTTTAGACAGCAGAAACAGTGAGAGAAAAACGGTTCAAGTTTGATATTCATAACTATTCGTTTCTTCTAATTTTATTTTATTTCTAACAAAACCTCAAAGTTCAGAGTAGTTCTAACAGTGTTTATTCGTTTATTGTTTTCAATATTTTCTAGACAAAGATTTTGGCCCCTCTCACATCAAATCCAGGGGTTCCGCCACTGCATGCAGTGTGATAGATTTCCAATTCTAGTAGTTGAAATTTTAATTGTTTACCCTCATTAGACTAAACGTACCAAGTTGAATACACTTTATCTTATTTAAGCCTCAACAAAGTTATTAAACTTTCTTTAAATCCACAACTAAACAACCCCCATAGTACTTGATGTATTGGTAACATTGTCCGCTCTGACCACAAATCACTACAAATAAAATATAAGGATAGCAACAATTTGTATATTGCTACATGAGTTGTTGCTGAAATTTTGCAACAATATAGCAAAATAAGTTGTTAGTAAATATTGTTTTATTTTTATCTACAACTCGTATAATAACTGTCAAGTTGTTTCTATCATGTTATTTTCTTGTAGCGAATGTTGTATCCAACAAATAAAGTCTCCAAATTATATCCAAAAAATAAACTAGCACACTTAACATTTTATGGCTACTCTATGTAGGTGTAGCATACAAAAAGGAGATAACACCCCACATAGAATGGACAGCACAAAAATACTTGAACTGGGGCTCTCTCCATTGAAGACACTTGATGAAATGTTTGATGATTGTATCAAAAGTTTTCAAGAAAAGGGACTCCTCTGATCTTGGTTAGCCTGAGTTGGACTTTTTCACTAATGTAACACTAGTATTTACTAGTAGTAATAGTTTGCTTAAACCGGGTAACTTTGTATTCCGAAAATAAAGTGGATTAAATGAAACGAGGAATAGACGATGCTTCTCCTTTCAGGGCTATTTATGTCTTTTTAGTGCTCTGTAAAAAGATGTTTTAGAATTATAACTGCAAGATAAAACAAGAATCGGTATTTGGTTAATACTGCAAAGTAAAAACATTTTTGTTATCTAAAGTTCTTCTGTGAATGATTTTGTTTTATGAATCACAAGAAATGTTTAATTATTTTATAAAAAAAACTTATACTAACTGATAACTACTACGTGCGATAACTAATAACTGATATACATATATATATATATATATTCAACACTTAAGAACGATCAATTACAAATATTTTTCGTTAACCGTACCACCACTTGATAAGGTCAGTAATTTGTACTCTTTGAATATCTTTAACACTGAGAAACATAACTTATTTCAATTTTGTTACAATGAAAAATTATTTGCTGAACTTTCGATTACTTTTTTGGAAAACAAATAAAATGCTGATGTCAGTAGTCGAATGCTAACAAATCGATATAATTATAGGGAAACTAAAATCTAAAGTGGAATAATTTTAAGTACTTTTTCAGCAAACTAAAAGTTAAAATGTAACGGAAGAATATTGTTGTTCAAGTTATTCACACTATTTGTAACTTAAGGACAGATTTGAAAAATTCTTCTTTAATTACGTAAAATAACTGTAACTATCATAACAAATACTACGGGGTTGAGTTAGGATCGGAACCCGATCCATAAACATTCAATCCGTATTCCGACCCGATTACTTTTTGAAGAGAAAAAAAAATTCCGAGCCTGATCCGACAAAAGTCGGGACCCGACTTTTTCGTTATCTCGTAGGGTCGGGATATGTTTATCCCGAATCTCCTGGCATATTTTTTTATTTTTCGACAACGTCATTTTTTATTAACAATTTTCATTTGAGAAGTCTAAACATATTATTAACACGAAACATAATCATAGTTTAAAAATATCATTCCTAATAAATAAAGAAAGAAATTAACATGTATTAGGAAAAATAGTGTGAAAATACAAATAATGGAGTATATAAAAAAATTGATAAGTTTTTCATCGGATTTTTTTAGTATTTAGTTTTATTCACATAAGCAGTAATTATCATACTAAATGAGATACATTATATTATAATTTTTATAATCGGAAAATAATGATCATTTATCTTTTTTGAAGTAACAATGTAACTTTTTAATTTAAGTATATTTTTTATTTTAATAGTTTCATATATTCAAAACTACAAATCTATATTATACTTATTTAATTATAATTAATATATGAAACAAAAAAGATTGTAGTTCATATGGTAGATTGCTTACATTGTATGCTAGAGTTACAATGTTCGATTATCATCACACATTTGATATAAATTAATTTATATTTTTGTGTGAAATAAAAAAAATGATGTTATATATAATATAAAATATAAATTAATTAAAAATTCGGGTCTGGTCGGGACATCCGACGAAATCAAAATTGTCACCCAATCCGGATCCCGAAGTTTGTCGGGTCGGGACAAAACCCGATACTTACGGATCGAAATTTTTTGAATCGGCTATGGATCGGGATTTCGGGAATTTTTTCGGACCCTAACAAACAGTACATCTTCCTTCCTCACTAATAAATTAATGATTTATAAGGACCCACTCTTGCAATAACTTTATGCCCAACACTGGCGTGAGTATTAGGACTGGGCACGGTCCGGTTCGGCCCGGTTTTTGATAAAACCGGAACCAAAACCGAAATTAATTTCGGTACGGTTATTTTCGGTTTTCGGTTTTCTGAAAATGTGAACCGAACCGAACCGGACCGAAACAAACCGGTTCTGGTTCGATTTACAAAATTCATTTTTAATACAAAAATTCAGCTTTTTCCAATAAAGATACAACCAAACAATATGTTTCCATTCATAAAAGTCCAAACATGCATAGTTATAACTAATCATTTACCAAACATCCATAGCTTGTGCCTTGTGCATTATCTACTAATTTTAATAATTATGTAAAAATAAAAATACAAATAACAAAAGAGATGGTATGGATGTTCACCATTGGAAATTTGGAACAGAGAGAGACTGAGAGAGAATGCGGCTAAGAAATGAGTGAGAGTGAGAGTAATAATTGATAAGGAATTAAGGAAACCCTAAAAACATTTACATTACTGGTCATTTATTTTGTTTGTTTGTTTCTTTATTTAACCAAAGAAATTAATTTGTACATGTATGATATAGAATTAATTAGTATATTTTTTCGGTTTTTTCAGGGTTTTTTTCGGCTTTTTCTGTTTTACGGTTTTTTCGGTTTTACGGTTTTTTTCGGTTCGGTTATGCACTGAACCGAAACCGGCCAGAATGGTTTTCGGTCTTCTCGGTTTCGGTCTTTTTCGGTTTCGGTTTTTTCGGTTCGGTCCGGTTCGGTTTCCGGTCTGGGTCGGTTTTCGCGGGTTTTTGCCCAGCCCTAGTGAGTATGCGTAATCCATCCATCCTTTGTATGGATAAATTTTGGATTGTCCCATGAAAACAAAAGTATTTAAGGATTGATCCATGAAACTGAAACTAATTAAGGATTGGTACATTTCCCCTAACTAACCAATAAAAATGTAAAAAATCAGAAAAAATGAAAAAATTCCAGAAAATAAAAATGCAAAAATGAAAAAAAAAAAAAAAAATGAGAAAATCTAAAAAAAAATAAAAGAGGCAAAACCCTGAAAAAACACGATTTTTTTTCTAAAAATCCCAAAAAATCAAAAAAAATCCCAAAAAATCCAAAAACGTAAAAAAAAAAAAAAAAAAAAAATCTGAAAACATAAAAAAAACAGTCTGAAAACAGTATGTTAAACAGTCTGAAAAATAAATAAATAAAAATCCAAAAACATAAAAAAAAAATACAGTCTGAAAACGTAAAAAAACAGTCTGAAAACGTAAAAAAACAGTCTGTTAAACAGTCTGAAAAATAAATTAATTAAAAAACAGTCTGAAAAAAAAAACAATCGTCTGAAAAAAAAACAGTCTGAAAAAAAAAACAGTCTGAAAAAAAATTAAAACAATATGAATACAAAGAGAAAAAGTTAAATCCAAATACTAACTAAAAAATGGAAATATCCTCCGGAACAAATAAATTAACAGTCTGTATGAACAAGCAGTCTGTATATATATACATAGATATATACAGATATATAGATACATAGATGCATATATACATATATATACATAGATACATACAGATATATACATATATATAGATACATACATATATATAGATATAGATATACATATATACATAGGCGACGGTGGAGGCAGGCCGCTGGCGACAACGAGATGGAGGAGAAGCGAACTTACGACGACAGCGGCGGAGGTGGAGGGAACGACGGAGGAGCGGTTGTTCTGGTAGGTTTAGGTGAGTTATATATGTATGTAGAGAGAGCGCGCTTGATTGAGACAGATAGCTGATTATATGATTTAGAGAGAGATATATGTGATATTAAAATAGAATATATGTATTATATATATTGGACCAATTCTTAATTAGTTTCATAAATAATGGTCCAATCCTTAATTAAATTTTATATCCGGACCAATCCTTAAATACTTTTGTTTTCATGGTCCAATCCTTAATTTTCTCATGATTTTTTTTTTTGTTATAAAAGATGAGTCTATGTTTGTTTAAAGTTCAAACCAAATCTCTTTACGAGTCCTTATCAAAAGGAGAAAATGCATATAATGAGCTTAGTAATTACTACTACAATTTTTCTCATAACATTGGTTAGCATGCCTAGTATTGTTCAAACCCAAGATCAGTCGGTGGGTGACCGCGATATATTTGTCAAAACTATAACCCATGAGTGTAGTCACATATAATATGATCCTAGAGATACCAGTTTCAACAATGATCGTAATGAGGTTCTTTATCAGTTGTTAGCATTGACACCTGAGGCCATTGATGAGAAACAGGCATTCGAAAGCGTGGATAAACGTGTGTTTAGCTTAGTTTCTTGTCATGATACTCTATCAGGTCTCGAGTGTAATGAATGCATTGATGTGGCTAAAGATAGGACCAAAAGTGGATGCCACCTTAAAAGGGGTTCCACATTGGTATTCGCTAAATGCGCAATGAGGTTTGAGGATTACAAATTCTACTGATGGATACTTCGAAGTAACACCGTTAAAAGATTAATCGGGAGCTTGAAATATAATTCATCTGGAGTGTTTTTGACATCTTTTATTTCTTGTATTTCCTAATTTTTGGTTATAAAACTGTTGGAAGTTGTAACTCTACGCTGTTTTGAGCTATCGTGTTTGGGTTTATGAAATGTGTGTTCATTCTAGCAAGGCTTATCTGAGACAAATTATTACATCTAGATCACTAATAATTTTCCGTCATAAGGCTGCTTTTCTCTCTCTCTCCTATGGTTTGCTAGCATATCCTCTCGCAAAAAAAACAAAAAAAAACTCTAGCATTCATGGAAGTTGGTTGTTTTACAATCGATCAACTTCTGATGTCTAAGCAAGGAGTTTATCGACAAGTGATAAAATATGTGTATGAAAAATAATTTTGAGTGAGTTAGAGTTTAGAATAGCAAACGTTCATTCGATGACTTCATTGATGAATGCTTTTATCTCTATATATTAAAACTATCACATAATTTTGAACACATTTACTTTGTTATTATATTTCAAAAATCATCTTCTTTTCAAGCTCTTGCATTGTTAATCATTATGACATAAAAAGAATTTCTATAACAAATTATATTAGTATATGAATATCTTAATTAATTTGACGGATCAAGTCTTAGCAAGCCGAACATAGCTTTGCCCACGACCTTTATAGCCCCGTTCATGTCCGACTCCATTAGAAACAAAACAAAACAAAACAAAACACAAACCGAACAATTGACAGCAAAATTTACACGAATTAATTTAATTAACTATCGATCTTACCTCAAACCACAAACATAAGTAATCTAGAATATACAGAAAAAATATGTGAAAGGTAAAACTAAAGAAAACTAAAAGTAGCTTATATTAAATTTTACATACCATTAATGTAACACATTAAAATATAGTATATCCATATGTATATATGTATATATTTTCTCTATATACAGCCATCTCTCTCTCTCTCTCTCTCTCCGTTACACAAATTAGGTTTCTCCATTATTATTATTATTATTATTATTTTTTCTCTCTCTCTCTCAAATGAAGATTTTCGTCAAAACCCTTAAAGGCACCCACTTCGAAATTGAAGTTAATCCCCAAGATACGGTATATCTCTCTCTATATATATACACACACACACTGGTTACGTGTACTATTGTTTTGAGTTGATCTTTTTTTTTTTTGGATAATTAGGGTTTTTATATTATTTGATTGGAATTGATAATTAACTTTGGTAACTTAGGGTTTATTTTTGATTTAAGTATTCTTTCATAATTAACCTTATTTATAATCACTATCAACATCTTGTTTGGATGCAGATTTTAAGTAGTTAATCTGTCTTATTTGAGGTTGATAAAATGATACTGTACTTTGATATCTATATATATTTAGCAACACTGATTACGTGTACTAATGTTTTGAGTTGATCTTTTTTTTTTTTTGATAATTAGGGATTTTATTGGGTTTTTATCTTTACTTGATTCGAGTTATTTAATAGCTTTGGTAACTTTGGGTTTATTGTAGATTTAGGTATTCTTTCATAATTAACCTTATTCTATTGTTTTGAGTTGATTATTTTTTTTTGGATAATTAGGGATTTTATTGGGTTTTTATTTTTAGTTGATTCGACTTGATGATTAACTTTGGTAACTTGGCGTTTATGTAGATTTAGGTTTTCTTTGATAATTAACCGTATTAATCACTATTATTATCTTGTTTGGCTTCTACTTTTAAGTGGTTAAGCTGTCTTGTTTGAGGTTTATAATTTATAAAAAAATGTGTTGATTTGATAAAATCATTCTTATATATATATATATATATATCTGTTTATATGTCGATATATATATGTATCTTCAACAACACTGATTACGTCTAGTATCGTTTTGAGTTGATCTTTTTTGTGATGATTAGGGGTTTTGCTGGGTTTTTATCTTTATTTGATTCGAGTTATTTAATAACTTTAGTAAGTTAGGGTTTATTGTAGATTTTGGTATTATTTGATAATTAACCTTATTAATCACTATTAACACCTTGTTTGGCTGCAGATTATAAGAAGTTAAGCCGTCTTATTTAAGATTAAAAAAGCATGTTGGTTGGTTTGATAAAATCATACTGTACTTTGATATCTATTAGTATATATATATATATTATGTATCTTTAGCAACACTGATTACGTGTACTTTTGTTTTGAGTTGATCTTTTTTTTTGGATAATTAGGGATTTTTTTGGGTTTTTAATCTTTAGTTGATTTCAACTTTGGTAACTTAGGGTTTATTGTAGATTTAGATATTCTTTAATAGTAATTAACCTTATTTGTAATCGCTATTGATATCTTGTTTGGCTGCAGATTATAAGTAGTTAAGCTGTCTTATTTGAGATTAAAAAACATGTTGGTTGGTTTGATAAATTATAGTATCATACTGGAAGTTATTTTGCTAAATGATAATTAGGCCTTTTTAATTTTATTTATTTGCCTTTTGGTCGTCTGTTGATTGGAGATGATAATTATATGTGGTTATCATTGTTGTTGTTGTTCTGAGTATATATATATACATATACATATATATTGGTAACTGATTTGGGTTGTTGTAGACTTGGGTCTTGTTTGGCTACTTACCAAAATAGGTTTTGTTTGATCACAATTTTTATTTAAGTTATCTGTCGTATTAGAGGCTGGAAAAATAAAATCATATTCGTTTGGCAAAGATCCTTGGTAGTAAAATCGTTCTTTAATCTGATTTTGTTTAGATTTTCTGCTTGTTTGGCTGCAGCTTTAAGCTAAGCTGCCGTATTTGAGGCTAAGGAAAAATGCTAGCTTCCGGCCTTGTTTGGTTGCAGCTTTTAAGCTCTGTTTTTTTCTTTGAAGGTAAGCTGCGTTTGCTTAAACATTTTAAGTGCTGAGGTTTAGCGGGTTTTTTTCCTGAGAACATTTAAGCTGAATGAACCCAGATTTTTTACCTTAAATAAAGCAGCTTAATTTATCAAAGGTGCAGCCAAACAATTTATTAATGTTAATTACTGTTTCTAGATTTTCCAGGCCTGTAACCCTAAAACTAGATATGAACCTGAAAACCTTATGAACTGCTACTTATTCTCAAAAATAACAAATAAGTTGAGCTTAAAACCTGTAAACAAACAAAGTTTTAACTAGGAGATGTCTGCTGAGACTAAAGTCAATTTATGAGGTAATGCATTTAACCTGCTGGTTTAGAAGCTATTTGGGATACAAGTAAGCTAAAGAAACGTAAGAATTAGTCTATATTGAATTTTGTCCATATTTTGGATGAATTTATGTATTCTCGTATTGCTAAAGATTGATATACTGTAAGTACCTGCACTAGGGCAGATTTAACCTCTCCTGGTGGTGAATGAGGGTTTTGATTAGGTTTTTGATCTTCTGTTAAATGGAACCGGAGATTAATTTTTTTCACCTTGTGTGGCTTCAGCCTTCAAGTATATTTGCTGATTTATATGATGCTTGGAAAATACTAAGTTCCTGGCTTAAAAATCCTTGAAAAAGTGTTTGGAAAATGCTTGAAAAAGTGTTAATGCTTATAATTCGGATAAAAAAAAAAATGACGGTTTATTTGGTACTCCTCACGACATCACTGGGGTTGTGCATCTTGGTGTTTTTTTGTCGATGTTGTTTGGTTGTTAATGTTTTGTTGGGTTTTTATCTTCTTTGGACTGAAACTCGTGTTGAATTCTAATTACCATGTACTGGCCAATCTAGAAACCATCATTAGTTATTGGTAAACTGGTTTGGGTATTTTGTCATGTTATCTCTGATTCTCTTCTAAAAGTTGAAGTGGTTAGTGTTATTTTTCATTGGGTGCTAGATTAGGAAGAAGGTTATTGCATGATGTATACGTATACCTCAATTAATCCAAACCTTGTCTTCAGTTGGTATCAATTTGAGCTTCAGAAATAATGTCCAGAACTGTCTATTTTCCTATCATGACGGTGGAATGTTAATATTTTTGGGTGACTAACATTTCAATGTTTGTAGAATATGAGTATATCTTCAACAAGCCAGAACCTGTCTTACATGGCCGTTTAGATTTTTCTCATTTAATTTTCGAACCTGTATTTGATATCACGACAAGTTGACAATTGGTTGTGAACTTGTGATTGTTTGGCTTGAGCTCAAAAACCTTTCATCTTTTTGTATTTGGCTTTTAAGCTGGTTCATCTTTTAACCTTTCATCTTTTTGTATTTGTCTTGAGCTTAAATGTGTTGATGCAGCTCAAAACCCTTGGAAAAAATCCCGATGTTTCCGTTACTTAAAAAACCAGCTTCTTAGACCCAGGTATAGAAGCTGCAAAGAACAAACTTTTAGTGGGATATGAAAGTTCTTTATGGAATCAATGTTTGAGGTCAATGTTGATCTAGACTAAAGCTCAGTACATGTGATTGCACTTCAGTGAAATATGTGAATGTATTGTAAGCCCGTATTGTTAAATGTTAAGGCCCGCTATAGTAGCAGGTTGAGATGTGTATTACCATCCGACTTAAAAGCTTAAGATTTTGGACTAATTAGAACTCTATGAAATATGCTGCTGATTCAAGATACATGTCGGATGCACTAAGATTTCTTTAGAGAAGTATGATATTACAGTAACATTGAATCTAGTGAATGTGAAGTTGAATGAATGTAGGATGGTTTTGGCCGTTGTGATCCGTTTGCGTGTTTCTCTTTTCTTGTTGTTACACCGATCACAGTTAATTATGTAGTATCTTTTTTTATAATCTTGTTACTTTACTTATGTAGGTCGATGATGTTAAGAAAAACATTGAGTCTGTTCAAGGTGCACAGGCATACCCTGCTTCGCAGCAGATGCTTATTCATCAAGGGAAGGTTCTCAAAGACGGAACCACTTTGGAAGAAAACAAGGTTGCGGAGAATACATTCGTTGTTATCATGTTAACAAAGGTAAACATCTTCTACTTCAATGAACTAGATTCTATTTGTCTTTCTCTCTTATGGATGAAAAAGAGAACCATACTCTGCCAAGTGGAAACCCTCTGTAAGCTCTCAGGATAATCTCTATAATTATATACTCCCTCCGTTCCAATTAATTGTCCACTACAAAACTACGTGTAATTTTGACTGGCCAGTAACTTGTATCAAAATTGTCGGAATGAAGTTAATCATATAGTTCAAACATTAAATTATATGATTTAGTTTTGAAAATTTTCATGTCGACAATTTTGATACATGTTATAAACCGGTTAAAATTGCACGTAGTTTCGTAAAGGACAATTAATTGGGAACGGAGGGAGTACTATGTTTCCACGGTCTTATGATATGAATTGCTAAGATATCAAAAATTGTCGAAAAGAGTTAAGAGGGTTATGGCATCTAGTGGTGTGAAGAGATGTTGTCAGCAAGCTTACCCTATTGCATTCTGGTTGTATAAAGCTTAGTTATGATCAATCGACCAGGCAGGTTTTTATGTATTTATGAACACCAATTTCACTCCTATTGCATTCTGGTTGTATAAAGCTTAGTTATGATCAATCGACCAGGCAGGTTTTTATGTATTTATGAACACCAATTTCACTATGTGGAAGAGTCATGTTGCCTTCATATACATACCTGATCAAATAAAATGTAATCTATAGTATATTATTGGTTTACTTTTGGTTTTTGTTGATGCTACTTTAAAGTTCCCACAAAATTTAATTAGCCATTTAAGTCTTTTAATTTATTTTAAGTTTTCCTATTTTCTTGTAATGCCAGAATAAAAGCACAGCTGGTGAAGGTTCCACCAGATCAGCTGCACCTACAGCTAAGGTATGTCAAATTAATTCTATTTTTGTTACTAGGAGATGGAAGATGTAGCAGTAAATATTGAAAAGGTTTATTTGTTGACACATTCCCAGCACGAAATTAGTCAAAATATTTCTTCGTTTGTTATCTTGAAATGGAATAGTAAATATTGAAAAGGTTTAATTTATCGACAACACATTCAAACCACGAAATCACTAATTTAGACAAACCATAAAGAAGTTTCTAGTATTCTATCTTGCTTTTAAGGGGTTCTCTTCAGGATACCTGCACATTTAGCTTCTCTGAAGTAAAAGAAATATCAAGTAGCAGAATTTCATGTTTTGATTGGAGCTAATGTCTTTCAGTGTGGCCTTGTTTGTAGAAGTTAGAAGGCAATTTGTTCAGCTTTTTCTATGTTTTTCATGTTTCATTTTCCAGCTGTTCGCATTGATTAATACTTTAATAGTGAATTGGTTTGATGACTGACATTATGTCGGCAACAAAAGAAGTGCTCATTGGTGTAATGAGTTGATTATGAATAGTAGATAGCATTTGAACCAAAACTGAAATATTAGGTGGATGAACTTGGACACTTTTTTGTGACCTTTGAGTTGTCTGTTTGCCACCCTTAGTTGAATAAATATTTCAGCTTCCCAAATCCTCTTATCAAATGTATTTCCAACCTTCCAGTTATGGAGGCTTCTTTACATCCAAATTGCTTTGATTCATTTCCACCTCTGTAAAACATCAATTCGCGTATTTGAGTAAGTCCGCCAGATTCTAAGTTCCCACTGCAAGATACATTTGATAAGAGGATTTGTGAAGCCAAATTATCTGTTCAAATAAGGGTAACTTTGTTTCATTTACACTTCCTTATAGCACCTATTTGCATGCCTAATATGTCAGTCAGATTTTAAGCTCCCACGTCAATATACTTTTATTCGATTTATTTGAAAGGACCTGAATATAAAGCACATCTGTAGATTTGGTGATTTTTTTCTACTTTCGCTCTTTCGTGTAGGCTTTTATCTTCCATCACAGTAAATGCTTCTAAATTATATTTTTTCAATTTCTAGGCTTCTGGGACAAGTGTTGCTCCGACCCCCGCTGCCGCTCCACCTTCCCCAATAACCTTAGCACCGTAAGTTTGACTCTTCCAATGGGTAGAAGTTGTATGATTTATGACTTTTATGTTGTAAATATTTGGCACGAATTCCATCAATCTTGTTTTCTGTCATCTTTTTACAGTATTCCATCTGTTGCTTTGCCGACACCAGCTGCTGCACCTATCCCCGCTGTTACTACGGGGTTAGTATTTTCTTCTTTCTGGATTAACTTGGCTAGTTCTTAGTAAAATGTGTTCAAATCTTTTATATTAATTGCCAAAATTGCATGTTAACCAGGTCAGAAGCTAATGTATATGATCAGGCAGCATCTAACCTGGTTGCAGGTAGTAACCTTGATGGAACAATCCAACAAATCCTTGACATGGGGGGAGGTACCTGGGACAGAGAAACTGTCATTCGTGCTCTAAGAGCTGCTTTCAACAATCCCGAAAGAGCTGTTGAATACTTGTATTCTGTAAGCATTTCTATCTACTATATTTAATTTTTCTGTGTTATTCCCCGTGAAGTACATCTGTACTTTAATTCTTTCAAAGAATTGTTGTTTCTTTGCATATCTGATAAATCGGCAAAAATTATCTACATCAGCGTCTACTATTACCTTACATTGACAAATGACAAAAAGATACTATATGAAAAAATAGACATTCGACTATATTCTTTCACCAAAGCAAAGTAAATCAAGCCTTTTTCTTTGCATATCTGATAAATCGGTCTAGGCTTTCAGGATAGTGTCTTGCCAAAAATTATCTACATCAGCGTCTATTATTACCTTACATGACAAATGACAAATGACAAAAAGAGGCTATGAAAAAACAGACATTCAACTGTATTCTTTCATCAAAGCAAAGTAAATCAAGCCTTTATACCATTTAAGTGGGGTATAGGTCTTACTCTTCCATCCGGTATATTTCTTTGCAAGTTGTAAACTAAAATAAGTGGACAAATATCAGTAAATGTGCTTATTGTTACATGAATTACTCTAGAATTTTCATTCTTTTAAAAATCTATCTTATCTGAGGTCGAGCTTATTCATGTATGCAAGGAAGTAAGGAACATTTGTTTTCTTTATCAAAGATTTTGTTTTTTCTTTTTCCCTTTGCCCCTCTGCTCCTTTTGTTCTTTAAGTTTTCACTTTATAAGTGGCGGTAAGGGTGGAACATTTCAACTTTTGTCATATGAGTACTTTGCCAGGCTTCCTATTCTGATGTTTTCATTGTATTACGTGTGTATTTATTTTTTCTAATAGGGTATTCCCGCACAAGCGGAAGTTGCACCACCTGTGGCTAGAGCCCCTGCTGCTAGTGTCCCAGCTGGCGACTCCCCAGCTCAGCCTCAACCAGCAAGTCCTGCAGCTGTTCCTACTGGTGGACCCAATGCAAATCCGTTAGATCTTTTTCCCCAGGTAGATTTTTTGGGAGTTTATAACATGGAAATTTCTGCATTATTCTAGTGATTTAATTTCATGTTTCCTGCTACTAGGGCTTGCCAACCGTGGGTGCAAATGCCGATGCTGCTGGCAACTTAGATTTTTTACGGAACAGTGAGCAGGTACATAGATCTTTTGGTCCATTGGGAGTATTTATTTTTTACCAGTGTTATTTTATGAAAGGAGTTGCTTTCATTTTTAAATGTTAGTAGCAACGATTTTAAAGTTTCTTGGCCTTACAAGTGTTATTTTATGAAAGGAGATGCTTTCGTTTTCAAATGTTAATCATAGCAAGTCATTCTGTAGTTTCTTGGCTTATTAATTCTGTAATGTTTATCTGTAATTTAACGAGTAATGATGCTGTTGTTTCAGTTCCAAGCTTTGCGAACGATGGTCCAGGCTAATCCACAAATTTTGCAGGTTTTTATCCGCTACTAATCCGAAACTCATCCTTTACTTCTTGACTAGAGAAATTTATTTTGTTTTATTTAATTGGCCTATATATCAGAGGCCCACGCCATTCTGAACTGTTCATTTTCTCTGGTGGTTGAATTTGTTGTTGTTGTCAGCCCATGCTCCAGGAGCTAGGAAAGCAGAACCCTAATCTAATGAGGCTTATTCAGGAGCATCAGGCTGATTTCCTTCGCCTAGTTAATGAACCTGGTGAAGGTGGAGAAGGGTAAGGCATAGGCCACTTTTTTTCCCATTATCTAGAAGTAAATGTTTGTTTGACTGAGTTTTTTCTTGTACCTGTGTGTCTCTGAAACTATTATTTGTACATGAAAAAAAGAGCTATTTTCAACCCCTCTTGAAATTCTAGCCTTTTGAGGCAGAAATCCAAGCAACCTCAGGTTTTTGAGTTAGCCGAAGAGAAGCACCGCAGTTTAATACCAACAAAAAAGAAAAAAGAGCATAAAGCCGCAAAGCAATTGTTTGCTGATTTAAAAATTCGGACTTTCCGAAAACTGTAGCCATCCTAAATAATAAGACATACCAAACAGTGCTCTGGCATACTTTTATAACTGTGTTTTTGGAAGCAGGAATCTTTTGGGGCAGCTTGGGGAAGCCGTTCCACAAACAATACAAGTTACCCCCGAGGAAAGTGAAGCCATAGAACGGGTATGTTTGTTTAACTTGTCTAATGTTTAGTAGGGTTCATGTTACTTACACTTGTTTGGTACAGTTTTTCAGCTTAATTTGTTGACTGAATTTCGATTATCGTACTTGTATATACTATATACCCGATATACTCAAAGCCTCCAAAAGCATATATCTAATGTCTGAGGACTCGGTTACATCTTTCCTTGGCCTCATTTATTTATCTTCCAAAAATCCTTGGGTAGTAGGAAAAATCTTAATTTCTCCACATTTTAAAAAATTTGGACATCCGAGGGATGTTCAGTTTCTTGGCAATTATTTATTGTTTCTTTAAGAAAGGTACTCTTTTCTTGCAGCTTTTCTCCTTTTCATTATTTTTTTAAATTAGATTAGAGACGATTTTATTATTTTCTCCGCTAAACCATTATAGAAATGTCATTAGGAAACTAAACAACCTTAGTAATTTTAACATGTTTTCATCTCTTATGGTCGTTTTCTGCTTCTTTATTCAGCTGGAAGCAATGGGGTTTGATCGCGCACTTGTACTCGAGGTATTTTTCGCCTGCAACAAAAATGAAGAGCTAGCTGCAAACTACCTATTGGATCATATGCATGAATTTGAAGACTGATGCGAGAACTCTTGTTTTCCTATATTTTCTTCCTTATTTCAACTCAACAATTCCTCCCCTTACATCTCTGTCACTCTACTTGATTTCTGTTACTCTTCTATTTTCCCCGTAATGAATGTGTAGTCACTTGGTTAATGGCGTTTTTAATAGTAGAGTTGGACATGACTTGAATGTTGATATATATTGCTTTTAAATATGCAGTCATTATAAAGTTATTGAAAGATAATTTAGAATATTTATTCTAAATTTCCAACAAGCTGTTTAATTGATTAGCATGTAGATAAAAGAAATTAGCCATATACATATCAATCTTACAAGGAAAGAGTAAGTTGTCATCAACATGTTCGCTTTTGTAGCTCCATTGTTTCATCGAAAGGAGGAAAGCAAAGACTCAATATGTCTAGTCATACTGCGGCATATGTATATCAGTATATTATCAGGGCGATAAGTTTGCCATTCTGATGTTACATACCTAACCTAAGATCTTATACTTGGCAAGCTCTGCATTTAGCAATCATACTTGGTTCAAAGTTGTAAATTAATACAACAATATTTTCTCAAATTGGAAAATGTATTTGAGAAAATATTGGAGTTGTGTAATACATCGATAATAGTAGAAAAATGGCAACATAGCTTTATCATCTTTTACCATTCAACTTGCCAAGTACGTATGCAGGATTTCAAGAACCACATGATATTTAAGTGAATACTAACACTGCACATTGTGAAATGTGAATTGTGAATTGTGATTGATTATTAGCTGCGAAGGTTAAATTAAGATCTTCACGATTATCTTATGGAGCCTTTTCCTCTTCAGACATTTAGTTCATTTGAGTATATTTGTTAAGGAAAGGGGTTATCTAACTGTGTTTTTTAAACGGTTATGGTAACTGGCAATTTTTTTCATCCATTAGATTTAATGAAACTGATCCAATGGTCTAGTTTAGATGGACTTAAATATACACATTAACAAGATGATTTATTGATTTCGGTTATATATTATATTCTACATCAATGATTTCATTCCTATTCTGTTTACAATTTTAAACAAAATAAATGCAAACACAATTTTAGATAATTTATGATAAGTCAGCTGAGTTCTTTTTGTAAAATAATTAATATTTGGGTTTGCTTAGTTATGCTTTGATAATTTATGATATAGAAAATAGAGATTTGGTTTATATATAGTGTATATATACATATATATGAGACTTCTAAATTGGGCACATGAGAGAAATTAATAAGTTCAATATTTGCTAGAAAGGAAATTGTTGATAAAATGATGATGACGATGATGATGAGGATTATAAAAGGTTGGAGATGAATTTCTAGCGGAGGGAAGAACATGACGGGAGAGAGAGAGAGAGAGAGTTATACTATGTGTTGAGCTTCTGATTTTAGAGTATTAATCAAATTAATAGAAAACAGATCAGACGGTCCCTATTAAACCAATTATCCTGATTGTTTGAAACCCACAGTCACATGTCCCGCTTCCATTTGTTATTGATACCAAGATTCTCAAGATCCTTATTATTTGTGGCTCTGGACCGTTTGTCCTTATTCTCTTGGGAATTGCATCTCTCTAGTTCGCGTATTTTGGTACTATTCATCTTCAAATCTAGTTGAATAGTTTGAACTAATACACATTGATTAGCTGATTTCCACATTTCTGTCTATTCTTATGTCTTAATACACTAATAGCTTTTGTTTTCTAGTTTATCCGGCAATCAGACATCCTAATCTCGATTATTGTTCATTATACATTTCCGGTTTACCAAACTTACGGAAGTGTTTCTACGCGCCTGTATACCTTTTTATCATGCACTTTCAATTGTGTTACAACCCGACGAAAGCCAATCCATATAACGCCGTGGAAGAACTTTTCATTTGGATAAAAATAGAAACAACAATCTTAGTTTTGTGGATAGAACCACTAAAAGTCTACAATCAATCAACAAATTTGAAAAAAGAAAACTGATTAAATGAAATGAATCATGAGCTATTGCTGTGTGTGTGCAAGTCTTAAACACACGCTTATATATAAGGAAGAAAAAGATGAGGCGTGAAATGTTAAGTTGTTACGCGAATGCGAGCTGCAGAAACTGTGTACGTAACCAGCCTAACTGGATAACCAACATAACATAATAGACAATTATACTAAGCTTCCAATCACAGCAAAGGAAAAACTCCAAATTTGCCTTAAAAGTGTGATGCAACAAATGCTAGTATTAATTTTGATGTGAATAGTTTTATATGTTACTACCTTGCCATAAATTTAATTTTTAATTCATTATGGGTTATTTAATATTTTCTTATCAAATGGAGTGGTATTATATTAACGGGGCTCTAACTTCTTGGATATAGGTGCTCTCGTTTTTATTGTGAAGTTGTGTAAAATTACTTAAATATACTTCCAAGTGTTACGAGTCATCACTTGAATGGGCATATAGCTGCATGACACACAAAGTGACACGTGTCATTTGTTGGTGAACTCTCACTTTCTCAATTCACATATAAGTATAGGTTTATTCTGTACTTTTGAGAATTAAGAAAGGAACGAAAATATTATATAGTGATAACTACTGAAATTTGTACTCTGTAAACTCCCACTTTCATATGTATAAATGTAATGATCTTTCACGTGGAATATGGCTTAACCCCGAAGTGTTGAGATGTCAAACCACGTTATATCTCGTATTCATTTTATTTTTATATTTTCGATACTTATATTATTGAGTTATTAAGTGCCGTTTTATAACACGGAGTACTTTACATAAAAAAGATAAAAATATGGACCAAAAAGCAAAACTCCAGAATCTAGTCTCGTCACCAACAAATGTGTGATGTAACCTCTTAATAGATGCATCATTTAGATGGTCTCATGTCTGCTTACTATCAACGAGAAACGTTGTATTTGCTAGGCTTTTAGCTCAAATCATTCGTTTAAGAGCTCAATTCCCCGATTATCCAATTAAATCAATACGTCTTGACAATGCTGATAAATTTATTTCTCAAGCATTTGACGACTATTGCATGTCTATAGGGATATATGTTGAACATCTTGTCCCACATACCTAGCAGAGTCTTTCGTTAAACACATACAATTGATATCCAGACCATTACTCATAAAGTTTCAATTAGCAGAGTCACTCTGAGTCAGCGTGGTGGCATGTCATTTTACACGCTGCATCCTTAATTCGTATTCGTCCATCTGCCCATCATGTTTATTCCCCACTACATCTACTATCTGGTCATCAACCAAATATATCTCATTTATGTATTTTTGGGTGTGCAGTGTATGTTCCAATATCACCACCGCAACGTACTAAAATGGGTCCACAATGACGCATATGTATCTATGTTGGTTTTGATTCACCATCTATTATTAGATATGTTGAACAGTTAACCGGTGATTTGTTTAAGGATCGTTTCACAGATTGTCAGTTTGATGATACTTTTTTCCCACCATTAGGGGGAGTAAACTCTAAACACATAGCAGAACATAAAAATGAATGGAATACACCATCATTGTTTTATCTGGACTCTCGTACCAGACAAAGTGAATTATAAGTTTAGAAAATCATTCACTTGCAAAGTATTGTTAATAATTTACTCAATGCATTTACTGATACACATAAAGTATTAAAATCACATGTAACTGCATCTAACACTATGACACATATTGATGTTCTTGTAAGAGAACCAATAATGAATTAACCTAAACCATGCTAGAAGCATGGAAGACCCGTGGGTGCAAAAGATAAATTGCCCCGAAAAAAGAGAGAACTGAGACCAGGTAATCCTCCAACAGAGAAAACTTTCCCAAGTAATTCTCCTAAAAAGAAATTACAAAGAACCCCGTAAGGAGTAAAGAGCCGAATAAAAATACTCCAGAAGAGGCTCCACAAGTAAGTTCGTCCCAACCCCCAGGACAAATTGCTCGTGAAGAGGTTATATCTTCTGAAAAGATACACGTACTTGAAAACAATAATGAGATCTCAATATTTTATGGAGAAAGATGGGATCGTAGTAATGTGGTCGTTGATGAAAAATTTGCATATATTATGACTCTTGAAATTATTGGTAATGAGGATCATGAAACAACTTACGTCGAACAATGTCGACGTAGAAGTGATTGGCCAAAATGGAAAAGTGCTATTGAAGTCGAATTATGCTATTTAGCAAAACGGAAAGTATTTGGACCAGTAGCCTTGACCCCCGAAGGTGTCAAGCCCGTAGGGTACAAATGGGTATTTGTACGAAAACGTAACATGCATAACGAAGTCGTAAGATATAGATCACGACTTGTTGCTCAAGTTTTCTCCCAAATATCTGGGATTGATTACGAAGAAGCATACTCTCTAGTAATGGATGGGAGTACTTTCCAATTCTTGATCGGTTTGACCGTTGCTGAACGACTAGAAATGCGTCTAATGAACGTAATCACTGTATATTTAGATGGGTAATTAGATAGTGACATGTATATGAAAATCACTGAAAGTTTTAAATTGGTTGAAGCAAAAGATAGGAGTTTATACTCGATTAAACTCCAAAAATCATTATATGGCTTAAAAGCAGTCAGGATGTATGTGGTACAACCGACTCAATGATTACCTCTTAAAAGAGGGTTATGTAAATAGTCCAATATGTCCATGCATTTTTATCAAGAAAGCGAATTAACGGTTCACTATTATTGCAGTTTATGTGGATGATATAAATATAATTGGGACTCTTTAAAAGATTTCAAAGGTTGCTAATTACCTGAAAGTGGAATTTGAGATGAAAGATCTTGGGAGAACAAAGTACTATCTCGGTTTACAAATCGAGTATACATCTAAGGGTATATTCGTTCATTGGTCTAACTACACTGAGAAAGTACTTCATCAATTTTATATGGACAAAGTACACCCGCTGAATTACCCTATGTTTGTTCACTCACTCGACATCAAGAAAGATCCCTTCCGTCCAAAAGACGAAGAAGAAGATTTACTAGGCCCTGAAGTGCCATACTTAAGTGCAATCGCCTTATGGACCTTGCAAATTTCACTAGACCAGACATTCCATTCTCTGTCAATTTACTTGCAATATATAGTTCTGCATCAACTCGAAGGCATTGGAATGATGTTAAACATATATTGCGATATTTATGATGGACCGTCGATTTAGGGTTGTTAGCCCGTGTGGCTAAACCTTAGAGGGGGGGTGAATAAGGTTTCTAGGCATTTTTGGCCTAATTAAACTTTAAGTGTAACTAACCACCCAACTATCGCAAGTTTAAGCTTATTGCGTGTTAACAAGGAATAATGAAATGCTAGAATTACTAAACGCAAGCAATAAACTAAGCAATAATATATTTGCGGAAAGTAAAAGTAAGGAAAGAAAATGACACCGTGATTTTATAGAGGTTCGGCAAACGGCCTACGTCCTCTCCTCGGTACTACCGAATATTTCACTAAAAAATCTTCTTGCGGATATTACAATCCTATCGAGCTAATCAACCGATTAAGCTCCCCCTCACTTTATGAGTGTCCCGAAATGAAAAGACCTAGAGCTTTTAAGCAACTCGCTTACAAAGCCTCTACCCGATCACTCGCTCACAAATGAGTTTATAAAATACTCGTTACAATTTTGTTACAATAATGTAACTACACTCACTATTTTATTGCTTCTAAATAAGCTAATTGGTGAGATTGATGATGTTTGAGCTTGACTATCTTTTTCTTCAATTTTCCCTCTTTTTGAATATATGCACCAAAATGGTGATATTTAGGGTTTTGTATGTAGGGATTGAAGGATGATAATAGGTGTATTGATTGGTGTTTATGGAAGAGAGATTGGGTTGGTTTATATAGGCCAAAAGTCTGTTTTTCTATATTATGACCGTTAGAAGTGGTTGAGGCTGTTTTAAGCTATTTTCCAGAAAAAGTTGAAAAGCTGTTTTCGAAATCTGTAGAAAACGATCGGTCGTTTTCTACAGTCGATCGGTCGATTTTCACCAGTCGATCGGTCGTTTCTGAAAAACGATCGGTCGTTTTTTTTTTGAACTCTCTGGAAGAAATTGGTACAAAAACGATCGGTCGTTTTTGTCCAGTCGATCGGTCGATGTTGTCCTGGTCTCGCAAACCTTCGAAAGCTTGTAGCTTCTTCGTTTTAGCTCCGATTTTGGTTCCGCTTGAACCTATGGCTTCGTTATCGAATGCTCTATCATTTAAAGACCTGAAATATACGTTTTCTATTTTTGGACAAGACAAGCATTATATCATCGAAATCGTAAAATCATTAAACGCATAATCAAAGTTATAATCAAAATCATTATTGAACTCTAAGTTCAACAAGGGTTATTTTACTCCAACGATGAAAATGGGGAATTAGTTGGATATGCAGATCCTGGCTACCTATCTGATCCACACAATGTTAAATCACAAACCGGATATGTTTTTACATATGGTGGTACTGTGGTCTCTTGACACTCTGTAAAACAGACATTAACCGTAACTTTTTCGAATCACTCGAAAATACTTGCAATTTATGAAGCAAGTCGAGAATGTGTTTGGTTAAGTTCAATGATACATTATGTACAAGAACAGTTAGGCTTGACTTCGATAAAAACTCAGCCAACGTTATTATATGAAGATAATACAGCGTGTATTACGCAGATTCGAGGAGGGTATATCAAACAAGATCGAACTAAGCATATTTCTCCAAAATTCTTTTATACCTACGATCTCCAAAATAATGGTGAAATAGACATTCGCCAAATACGATCAACAGATAATTTGGCCGACTTATTTACTAAGGCTCTTCATGCAAGAACATTTAAGAAATTGATACACAATATTGGGATGACAACATTGAAAGAAACGTGAGTATCATCGCCATCAAGGGGATACTTGAAATATGATCATCAAGTGAATCAAGTTGTGGTCATTAATAAAGAGTGTTATGAGTCGGCACTTGAATGGTGTAATAAGCACAACTCTCCACATGGGCTTATAGCTCCATGACACACAAAATGACACGTGTCACTTGTTGGTGAACTCTCACTTTCTCAATCCACCTGTAAATATAAGTTTATTCTGTACTTACGAGAATTAAAAAAGTAACGAAAATATTATGTAGTGATAACTATTGAAATTTATACTCTGTAAATTCTCACTTTCATATATATAAAGTAAGTGATATTTCCCGTGAAATAGGGCTGAATCACGAAGTGTTGAGACGTCGAACCACGTTATATTTAGTGTTCATTTTATCTTTATGTTTTCGATACTTATATTATTGAACTATTAAGTGCGTTTTATAACACGGAGTAATTTACATAAAAAGGACAAAAATATTGGGCCAAAAAGCAAAACTCCATAATCTAGTCTCGTCACCAACAAATGTGTGATGTAACCTCTTAATCATAAACCATAGGATACACCAGTATTGGAAGTCAGTGATTTAAGCCTTAAATCAATTAATTAAGTAAAGAATTTTCATTTTTGGATAACTAGTTGATGAATAAATATTAGCAGTCGTGAGGACGTTGTCACACCTAGAGATTCGTCATCATCAGTGATTGCTAATTTGCTAAAGTTTTTTCAAGTAGGAAGTCTAATTGCACTTATGATGTTTAAAATAAGTTATATTTTATTTGTAGTTTTGAGTTGCAAAAGGTTAAGATCCTAACACATTACTTCCTGTTGTTTCTAGCTAAAGCTAAATATTAAGAGTAAGACACTTTTTATAGCTGTTTTTAAAAAATAAAAAAATTAAATAGTAGAGCTTTTTTAGAAACATTAATTTCTAAATAGTAGGGTTTTTTTTTAGAAATCAATGTTTCTAAAAAAGCCCTACTATTTAGAAAGAAAAAATAGCAAATAATATTCCTTTATACCTTGAGAGAAAGTTTTATTTTTTTTTGAAAATTACCTTGAGAGAAAGTTAATGGTCTCTACAGTGTGGAGCAATGTTATTATTGGTACCCCATAGTTCGCACAAAGGGATCTCCGGTCTCCACTTTTCTGGCAAAAAAAATCAGATATAAAATTCTAAATTTAATAAGTATGGGGGATTTGTTCATGCAAATCATATTTCTTAATTTTTATTAGTTTTTTTTCTAATACATGTCCTGAAATCTGACTGAAATGGTACTCACGTAAACATTAATTTTTTCCTGAAAACTAAATAGGAGTAAGTCAATGTGGCTTTCCAGATGCATTTCTGTCTTTTCAATTTGGAGGAGTTGTGTTTGTTTGACTATTTCCAACTAAGTAAAAATGTTTCCAACTAAGTAAAAATGTTTCAATTAGAGCACTCTCGTCTGTTTATATAGAGAGCAATATATAGAGAGCACTATATCTATAAACTTATATAATATCATCAAAAGAAGCTATCCAACATGTAACAAAATTTTATCTATAAAGTTAAAATATTTTATAAAACCTATCTACATGTATACAGCAAATGGAGATAAATATATCTATTATTTTATTAAAAAATAATCAGACCTACCCAAAATTAATTCATTTTCTCAATCACTTTTTCTATTGCTGCCTCTCTCTCTCTAAAATCAACATACATGAGGCGATTTTCTCATCAATAAGGCTACTCTCTATAGCTCTCTTCCATTATCATCTACTAGGTAATTACTCTATTTCAATCCAAAACCCTACTTTTTAATTGACACTTATGAAATTTTAGTTTCGATTCTCATACCTTTTTCGATAGAGAGATGAAAATTTTGACCTAGATCGTCCCATTCATTAAATCTACTAAATAATCCCTCATTAAGTCTAATTTTCATCTATTTTTCTATATATAACCCTTTTTATGTTTATTTATCTAATTTAATATAGTTTATGTTATTTACTTATTGATTTAGGCAAAATAAATAAGTGCGTATTTAATAAAGCCCACCTTTTAGTATCTAATAGTGATTTATATTGACCGATGGTTGATTAATTTATCATTTAGATGATTTTGCAAGCTTTGGTTTTAAAAGACTGAATTAATGAGTTCTCACTTTTTTCGTCTACTAAATTTTAGTTGTAGTGTAAAACGATATGACAAAATGGCTTATACATGGAGAAAAAGTATGCTGAGAAGCTCTTCTCAGTTTTGTTTCTTTTTTTTTTAGTGAACTCAATTGAGATTTGGAGATGAATAGTGACTTGAATGTAGTTGTTGAGGTAGCGAACTCATTGACTCGCTTTCCAAACTTTACCGAGGCGGAAGATGTGTTTATTTGTTCGTCGTGGAGTAATGCGACAACTGACCCCGTTGTTGGTACACTTCAAAAAGGCGGTGATTTTTGGTTGAAAGCGCATTTATATTGGATGCACCATAAAAAAGATAACTGCCCTAATCGAAGTCCGGATGGCTTAATGCAACAATTTTCAAAAATAAAGACAGAAGTGAGCAACTTTTGTGGCTATCTAAGCCAAATAGGATACTTGAGTGGACATACTACTGACAACAAGGTAAATGAATTGGTTTTTTGCATTTGATTTTTGAATTGGTTTGTTTGCAAATAGTCAAGCATAGTTATGATGATCACTCCTAGCTCTTTGTTTTTTCAAAAATGAGCACAACTTAGCTGCTAATAGTTTAGATCTGGGCACAACTACGAAAGACATTAAGGGCAACAAGGGAGTTCATTCGAGTGACACTAATGAGTTAACTCTGGTAGAAAACTCCTTTTCTGGTCTTGAAAATTTAAATGAGTGTGGCGACGTATTTGGGCCTTCTAATCCTATACTGGAACAAGAAATGAGTAAAAATCATACTAAGGTACCACCTATAAAGGAAACAATTGCAGAGGTAGATAATGAAGTATTGACTGACCAATTTCCTATGTCAAAGTTATCCCCCAATGCCATGGTTTTTGAACCTGAAAAGTCCAAGTTTGTAGGTATTGCAGATTCAATAGTTGCTTGTAGAAAAACTCCAACAAATTTAGAAAAACTCCAACAATTGTGATGGAGGAACCAAAGTTGATAGCTTCTGATGTATATGTATGTATTATGTGTAATTAGCAGACGAGCTATTTTTTCTTACAGTTTTAAACAAAAATAATTTCTTTGCTTATTAACATGTACAGATTGCTAAAGCGAAGCAAATGTTCACCGAACTTGAAACAAAGCCGAACGCTAGGAAGCTTGTGAAGTTTGCATTTGAGCATTGTTGGAAGGTCTTAAAAAATGATCAAAAATGGCTCAAAACTGAGACTAAAAAAAAGTCCAAATACCCAAATGTTCCATCTAATAGCTCTAGCCCAATTTGTATCAGTGTTAATGATGAGAGCACATCGAAATCCGTTGAAACACCTGTAGGTCGAAAGCTTGCAAAAGAGGGTCGGACTAAGAGGAAAAGGGAAATTTGTGTATGATAGCGTGCCCATACTTGAAATTTTTTATCAAACCGTCACTTTGAACGAAAAACATCATAATGGCGATGATGTAATTGTAACAATCCGGCCCCACGGACCGAACCGCCACACCCGTATCAACAATATTGTCCGCTTCGGCACAACTTCCCAGGGGGGTCACCCATCCTGGTACTACTCCAAGCTAAGCACGCTTAACTGTGGAGTTCCGTCCTTGCTATTGTGCCGCACAGCTTTAAAGGTCTTGTTAATAGGAAATGAATCTTTAAGCTCATATACCACATGGGTACTCTCATATCTGGGCGATGTGGGACTGACGCACAACACCGCACCACATAATTTCCTTCCTGAAAATCTGGGTCGTCACAATCACCCTCCCTTTAGTGTTTGAAAATCAGGCTATGTAGTGTTTGAAAAAACATTTGGATGACAAATTTGAACTCTAGAATATCGTTGACGCTTTTATTTTGTTAAGTTATGCATATTAACTATGTTTTGATCATATTTAACTATGTTTTGACTAGACATGAATATCATGGAAGTTTGTGTTCGTAAGTATTGATATTTTTGTAAGTTCATGATGTAATAGATGTTGCTTATGTGGAAAGTGATTCCAACTCTTGTAAAACTACTTATGATGTATGTAATGGAAGTAGAATTATCGATGATATATGGTATTAAAAATTTATTTTTCATTATTTAACTAGATACACGTCTTTTATTTCATAGTTTAAAGTTGTCGATAGAAAACTGTCAAATTGATTCAGAAAAAAAACACAAACTCAATAAAAACACAACAAGCATGAAGCAAAAAACGAGTTTATACAAGCATGAAGCAAAAAGCGGGTTTATACAAACACAAAGCGAGTTCCAACAAGTAAAAGCAAGAACTCTTAAGAGAACTTCATAGCGAAAATACAAACTCAACAAACAAGTAAACCACTAAAAACACAAGCTAGGATTAAAAAAATTCTTACTAATTCATAATTCCATGCCTTGTCCAGAGGTGTTCAATAAGATTCTCCTTTAGGCGAAAATGTGCTACTTTATTCCGGTTTTGACGATGAACTTCAATGAATGAAGTAAAAAACGAGTTGTTAAGGTCATGTGACATTGTTGGAGGCGGATTATTTGAAGAAATCGCTTCTTCAATCGCATAATACTTACCTATTTCCACGGCCTTGTACATGTCACGTTCATCTTCCACAATCATATTATGCATTATAACACATGCCAGCATTATGTATTTCAAGTCTTCTCTGTCAAAGAACCTTGCTAGGCCACGAACAATTACGAAACGGGCTTGTAATACTCCAAATGCACGCTCGACATCTTTTCTAGCCGACTCTTGTTGCTGCACAAAATACTTATTTTTTTCGCCACATGGTTGAGATATAGTTTTCACAATGGTATACCAATTGGGATAAATACCGTCTCTTAAATAATAGCCAATAGTATAATCTATTCCATTAATAGAATATCTCGATGGAGGAACACGACCTTGAGCCAAATCACTAAAAATATCTGAACGATTAAGCACATTGATATCATTGTGAGATCCTGGCATCCCAAAAAATGCATGCCAAATCCAAAGATCTCGTGATGCCACAGCCTCTAGTATAATAGTCGGCTCATGACAATGACCTGTATACTGGCCCGCCCAGGCAGTAGGACAATTCTTCCATCTCCAATGCATGCAATCAATACTCCCAAGCATTCCAGGAAATCCACGTTGTTCACCAATAGCAAGCAATCTTGCAATATCATCTGCGTTAGGTCTTCTTAGATATTCAGATCAAAAAATCGCAACTATAGCTCTACAAAACCTATAAAATGACTCATTACTTGTTGTTTCTCCAATGTTTATGTATACATCAAAGACATCGGAGCTTTCTCCGTAAGCTAACATTCTCATAGCAACAGTTATCTTTTGTATCGATGATAATCCTGGCATACCAGCAGCATTTAGTGATTGTTGAAAGTAGCGATCATGAGCTGTGACTGCATCGTGAATGCGTAGAAACAAATGACGTTCCATACAAAATTTACGTCGAAAAGTATCTAAAGGATAAACCGGTTCTGAGCAAAAATAATCTTCCATAATACGATTATGACCCATAACATGATCACGGTTTATGTATCTCCTCTTGGCATGGTTTGAGGCTTGTACCATATGGTCGGCCTCGGCGACTAGTTGCAAGACTTGTAGTTGCTGATCTCTTCGTTGTGTTTCTTTCTTATTTTTTGTCGTAAGCGATTCATATTATTCATAAAAAACATGTTGAAATAAAATGATTGAGTGAACAATGTATTGAAATTGAGAAAAGCCTTTAAAAATACTCCAAATTTTAAGGTTGAAAGTAAGACTTTTTCTCAAAGTATAACACAACAGTACGAAATTTGCGTTGATGGAGTTGTGAAAAAAACTGAAAAGAATACGTGATTTAATGTTGAAAACTAGGCAAAATGGGATAGGTTAACGTTGAAATTTGTCAAATTAATGTTGCAGATGGGAAAGTTTAATATGGCTTAATATGGCAGTTGAAGAAATAAAGAAGACATGTTTCCTACGCAATTACTTTCGCATAGTACTCATGAAGCTTTAAAAAGTAAATAAAAAAGATAAAAGATTAAAATAATAATTTTATAATAAGTTATATGAGAAGTTAAAAGTCACTGATGTGCACTCTATACTGAGTTGCCCAATATAGGTCATATATAGCTAAATAACACTATACATATATAATGGAGTTATAGTTTTTTTTTTTTTGAAGATTAAATATAAGAAAAATGGAGTTATAGTTTGTTGTTGAGAATGATCTTTAAAAATGTTTGAGCAAATATTGAATAGTGAATACTAATATTTGAAGGGAATATTGCCCTTTGATACACTGAGAAGTTGAGAACCAGTTTGTAATATCATAATTCAATATTTTCTTTTGCAATATGATAGCGATGCAAAATTATGCATATAGATGTCTGAAAAGATGTACACTGTAATTCTTCATCTTGACTCTTGAGCCGGAGTTTCAAAATGTTATTTTTATACTAATTTTTAAGAAGGAATAAGTTTCTTAATTATGAATGTCCACGCCTTTATTTTTTTGGATAGACAGGTACGCAACTATATACTCCTGTAAACTATAAAGTAATTTGTATTAGAATAAGCAATAATTATTACTTTTTTGTGTTCTTAATTAATTGTTTATTACGAAACTACGTGTAATTTTGACCGGCTAATAAATTATATCAAAATTGTCGGAATAAAATTTTTTAAAAGTTAATCATATAGTTCAAACATTAAATTATATGATTTAGTTTTAAAATTTTTTATTTCGATAATTTTGATACATATTATAAGTTGATAAAAATTGTACCTAATTTGATAGAGTACAATTAATCAATCAGGGAGGGAGTAACGTTTTGTCATCTGTTGAGCATATTGTTACGTAAAAATCAAACAATAAAGGTCTACGTCAGCTCTAAACGAATCTTGCCTTTCTCCACGTTACCTTTCTAATCCCAAAACCAATAAACAAAACAAAACAAAACTTCAGTGTTTTATCATCAAATTAGATCAAGCCAAAAATGACATTTTAATATATATTTATAAACTTATTTAAAAAAAAAACAATTGTTTTAAACTTGATGTGTTAGATTAATTATACTAAATCGTGTAGATAATAATCAAGTTTGTGGTTTATAAATATATATCTATTTTTACCATTATGAAGACTTTTAAGGGTAAAAGAATATGAATTATAATATGCTATCAGAGCGGGTCTAGCGATGTTGGGCTCACCTCCACCCATTTAATATGTACGCTCGTAGGACCCTTAAAATGTCGGGTCATGAGCGAGGGGAGTGTTAGAGTAATAATACCACATCGTTTAGATAATAATCGAGCATGCGGTTTATAAACAAATATCCATTCTTACAATTACAAAGTTTTTTAATGGTAAATAAATATAATAATCGAGCATATGATGACTTTTTTAATAAAAAAATACATATTTTGTGAATTTATTTACAAATAGTTACATATGTTATTAAAAAATCCAAAAAAATCGAAAAAATATTTAAAATTAAAAACCAAAATTTTAAAAAATACATTATTTACAAATAGTTACATATGTCATGTCTGATCGTGTCTAATACTGTTCAATCATGTATATCTAATCCTGTTTGATTATGTCTAATCATGTTCAATTCTGTCCAATCTTGTATGTCTAATCCTGTTTAATCATATCTAATCATGCCAAATAATATCTAATCATGTTTGATACTATGTACATATTTTTTGATTTTTTTTAAATATTTTTTTCAATTTTTTTGATTTTTTGATTTTTTGATTTTTTTTTATATATTTTGTTATTTTATATGACATATATAACTAATGCTAAATAAATATACGTATTTAATTGTAAATAAGAATATATAAGTTAGTTTTTTTTTTTTTAATTTAATTTGATCTGCAGTATCTGTAAGTGTCTCCGTTTTAACCCGTCTTTTTTGGACTCTTATTTCTAATCTATTGATAATTATCATAGTTACAAGATTCTCAAGGATTTGGTCCTCATATTTTGACATTGCTGACCAATAAGGTACGTTTCATGAATTATTGTATCCCATAAATAAGGTAAACTAAATGTTTTTTTTATATACAACAAGTTATATTATGTAAATTTATACCAATGGTAATGTGTATTGTATAGACTAAGTATTATTATGTATCTTAATGTTCAAAGTTCAAGAAAATAATATGGTGGAGGCCATCGCTGTAAAAAACTGCAAATTTAATGAATTTTGTTGGGGTTAAAAACTCAATTCAACAGAATTTAAGCGCTTTGAAGGAAAACGAGGATATGATGATTAAGAGAAAATATTTATCTGAGACGTTTTTAATTATCTAATTCTGGACACTTATTATGCAATGCATGGATTACTATCGTGTAACGAATCAAATATTAAATGTCATGTTTTTTATTCGATGGTATAATACTAAGACTATATAAAACCTTTTTTTATTAATTGGATCATTGTCTTTGTTCATTCTGAATGAGTGAATGCTCAAATTCAATATGAACAAACTGATGCCGAAACCAATAAGAAATATGATTATTTTCTCTTTATTTTCAATTAATTGAAATTTTTCATTCGGAAAAAAATCAAACGGAACCAGAAAGTACGAAATGAAATAACAACCCAAAAAACATGAAAATGTTTCAAAATTTGAACTAGCTATGCGAGTTAGACAATGAGAAAACATGCAACGAACCAAACCCAAAGGAAACAAACCACTCCTTTATTTTATCTTCGCTTGGACACTAACACAACTGGTCCGATCCATGTCCATCGTTAAGATTACATCCATATTATGGACCAAATCTCCCAATTTTCAAAAGAACTAAGAGTTTTGCAGCTTTGATAATACTACCAATCCAATATCATATTCTAAATGATGCAAGACAGATTCAAGACTAAAGTATATAAATGATGCAATACAAATTCAAGACGAAAGTATATCGCCTAACACTTAATCCTGTCTAATACACGAGGCACATATGATCCGTCTAACGACAAATTGTCGTGTATCATCTTAGAAGTAGGAACTACAGTAGAGTTTTATGAACTTGGGAACAAACAAGAAGTATATTTATAACCAAGGGACCTTTTTATGTAATTAACCCAACACTCTCTCACTAACAAAGGTCTTCCCTCTAAACCAAATCTCTCCCACACATTTGACATTACTCTCTCTCTCTCTCTCTCTCTCTCTCTCTCTGATCAGAAGAGAGGTTAGAGAATCCAGGACAACATAAAAAATACATAAATACCCTCTTTTTTTTTGTATTTATAGCATCTTAATTAACTACTCAACAACATGAGTCTATCGCTTACCCAAGTAAGTTTTCTCACCAAAGATATGATCTTTTTCTAATTGGTATTCTGTTTTTTTTTTTTGCATAATTTGATCTAATTATACTATATAAATATCTGTTTTTTTTTTATTCAGGGTTTTACCAAGTCTTTGGCAATGACTGTGCTCTCTGAGATCGGAGACAAGACCTTTTTCGCAGCTGCGGTTAGTTAACTTTTGTTTAATTGCAATTTTATGCTATATGATCTGTTTTTGATTTTTTCTATAGAAAGATAAAATGTAGCGAATTTGCGTTAGTGTTTGGTTTATTACAGTTAATGTACCGAAACATAAAATAAAAAACATGAGTTGGGGAATAATTGCAGTTTAGTTAGACTAAATATCATATGATTTTTCTTTTTTATACCAAACTAAAAACATTAGTTTAAAATAAATTGTTGTTACATTTTTTTTAGCTGTTTAGCACGTTTAGTGTCCCAAGACCTTTTTTGCAGCCGCAGTTGGTTTATATTTGTTTCATTGAAATTTTCATGCAATTGTGGTCTGGTTTTTATTTTTGTACACAGAAGAGAAAAAACTAGCAAAATTGCACTAGTATTCGAGTTAGTACAGTTAATATACAGAGTTGTAGAAGAAAATTCATGGTTGGGTACGGTACTAATTACGGTTTGATCCTAGCTATCATATGATTTCGTTTTTTTTTACACCAAAGTACAAAAATAAGTAATAAATTATTGTTACATTTTTTGGCTATTTAGTAGGTTTAGCGTCCCAAGACCTTTTTTTGCAGTTGAAGGTACTTTATATTCGTTTCATTACAGTTTTGGAGAATGATCTGATTTTGATTTTGTACACAGAAGACAAAAAGTAGTAAAATTGCACTAGTATTCGATTTAGTACAGTTAATGTACGCAGGTGGTAAAAAATAATCATGGGTTGGGTACCAACTTCAGTTTCATCCACTCACTATTCTGTGATTTCAAGTGTTTACACCAAACTATAAAAATGATAGGTGTGATGAGAACTTGTGAAAGTATATGATGGCAATTCTGATATTGGGTGGTTGGTGGGTGTAAAAAAGTAGGTGTATAGACATATTAAATGAATTTCAGCTTTAGCAAGATTTGTTAGAGTAGTAACTAGTAATTGATTTAATAGTTGTTCTGTATTTAATTTTGGACTTGTTTATTGGAAGCTTTTAAGCTAAATATTTTAGACTTTCTTTGCCTTAAATGGCTACATGTATTTAAGTGATCAGCTTTAAGCTAAGGATTTAATTTATCTTTAAAAAAAAAATTGTTGTAAAACAAGAGTGATGTAGCTTTGGTCTTTTTTAGGGAGAGCTAGTTAAAAGCTTCATCGGAGTTAACCTTTTTTGTATGTTTTAATCTTTTTATACAATTGCCACTAGATTATCACTACATGTGTCGAAAGTGAGTCATGAGTGTGGAGTCTACTGGGTTAGTACAGTTCATTCATCTAATCTCCTTATGGGAAAAATCTTGTCACCTGTTGTGATGGTATATCAAAATCAATTACTTAAAAACCTTTTTGCAGTTTTTGGTGTGATGATTTGGTCATTATGTTTCTAGTTACATTTCTCTCATAGAATTGATTCTGGTGTGAAGCGAGTTTATTAAATCCAAAATTTGTTTACCTTGAAACTATCAGGCTATCCAAGTTCATTATGTAAAGCAAAAAAAGTTTTACTATGTAATAACAGAATATCTTATCTAGATCTACATTCAAAAGCATTGAAACTTCATTATTGCAACTCCAAATAGTTCTGTTTTTTTTTAATATGGGGGGTAATACTAATATTTCTTCAGCCTAAGATCTTTTGTTAGAAATAAATTTGGCTTTGAGTAATAACTAAAATGAATCGAATTTTGATAAGAGGTGATACTACACGGACTACTCTTAGCAATATTTCTCTTAGTGTCTTTGGTGTTCGTAGAGGTGCAACCAATTGAAGTATCTTTGAATGGAAAAGCTTCCTGCGAATGTTGGATGGATATCTAGTTTTAACATTTTCTATGTTTATAAGGGTCCACCAAATGTAAATGTTCTCTTTTATGGTGGGAGAAGAATAAGAAGCTTTTAAATTATGAAAAGGTATAAGAATCAGTTCTACTTCAGCGTCCATCATTCATTTGGACCTTTCCATTTCTAATAACTGTTCTGAAATCTGATTCCTTTACTACCTTCCCCCTTTTTAGTATGATGAACATTTCGTGTTATATTCAGTGAAGGCGTGAAATGGTATTATGACTCTCAAAAATGTGAACACTGTGAAAAATGCACATGATCTGTTCTAAAGTGTTTTTGAGTATACAAAGTTTAATAATTCTTCTTAAACAAGCTCTTAAGGAGGAATTAATTTACAGAGTAAATTATTTGAGATCAGTTGGTTCCAGACTGTTTGTCCTGGGACAAAATCTATAAAATGTTATAAATTTATTTGAATATAATGGTCCAGTCTCTCTTTGCAAAACAAGACTGCATAAGTATTGGTAGAAGCTTGCTTATCAAGGAAAAAATTATTTGTAGAAGCAACTGCCTTGTTTTTCAGCTGGAGAGGTGCAATTTTATTTGAAAATGTTCAGAAGTAGCTTTCTGAAAAGGTTAGCTTAAAAGCCGTAGTAACCCGCTCACTTTTGTATATTCATTGTCGTTTAACTTCCATTATTAAACTTATAAGGTATAGGCCTGTTTCAAACTTCTGAAGACAGAGCATTTCATTTAATCGTATTTGAACAAACCTTTGGTGACCGAAATAACAAAGTCTATTAGCTTGTTAAACTGGACAAAGAGTGCTGCTATAGGATAGTCAATTTGCGTAATTATTGTTTAAGTGCTGGGTTTTACATGTCTATTAATGATAATACTGTTTTTCTGTTTAGATCTTGGCAATGCGTCATCCAAGGAGATTCGTCCTGTCTGGTTGCTTATCAGCTTTAATTGTAAGTCTTCTGTTGCAATTGCTCTTCAAAGTAGTTTCTGTTTCCTTTCAATTTCATTTCATTTTTAGTTTCTTGAGTACTTAGATTGGAGTAATTTCTAACGTATAGGTGATGACTATACTGTCTGCGGTTGCCGGATGGGCTGCTCCAAATCTGGTACGTGTCTTCTTCTTGGAGCTGTTCCAAAGTTTTCTTCTTCTTATGTTTCCTTTCCATGGCACCAGAGTGTCCCTTTTTTAACATAACAAATCATGTCCGTCCCGTAGATGACATGCGAGCATCAATGGTGCGATGATCTAGAAATGTAGCCTTATATATGTTATCCAATTTAAGGAATTTTGAGAAAGGAGTAAACCTGTAAAGGTGAGATATAGGAATTAAAACTCAACCGATTCTTAAAACATTTTTCTAGTTCTTCAGTTTTACATTTCTTTGGTATTCAAGTCATGTGAAAATTTCAAGTACGCAAAGTAAATTCATTCTTATGGTAATTAGTTGAAGAACACTTCATTTTTTTGGATTTCCTACTACCGTCTTAGTTTGTTCTGATAATTTTGTCAGTAAAGTGGCCGCAAAATGATTTCGCAAAAACTTACTCCGTATTTGGACCCCTGAACTACATTCAAATCTTGTGTTCATGAGTCATGTTTCAGCGTCTTTTTGTAACTCATTAAAGTTTGTCTCATAAACACGAAGCATGATTCGTTCAACCTATAGAACCTTTCTTACGGGTCTTTCATTTGTCTCGTAAATCGATTCTGACTGAGAGAGATTACATCTGCTGAATAAACAATGTCAAATATAGCTTGGCACATCGAAATTGTCACTATGATACGGTTCATGTTGTGTAAACCCATTTTGATATGCTCATGTAGACTTTGTGCATTAAAAATTGGATAGTGGTAACATGTAAATATTGAAAGCATGAGTAAATAAGATGCCTTGAAGACGGAAATAGTTGTACAAACCAGTTAAAGAATCGTCAATTTTGGCTCGTGTGATTGAACAGGCCTGCAATTTGAATTAAGACATGGCTATTTCCTTTTGCTTCGTATGTTGGTATTTTATTGGTGACAAGTTACAAGCATGCTCAATCCTCTTCTAGTTTGATCATTAAGTTAACACCATCCTACTGTACTATCACATATGCTGCAAAATTTCATCCTAGTGCTTTTGCATTTTTCGTGTAGTTAGCAGAAATTTAGTCAATTTGTTCACTTTCGTTTTTTTTTGTTCTCTTCTAACCTTTGTATTTTAATGTTATGCTTTGAGCCATGCAGCTTCCTCGGAAATTTACCCATCATGTGACCACAGTGTTGTTTCTAGGTTTTGGCCTATGGTCTTTATGGGATGTGTTTAGAGGAGAAGGGTAAAAATTGCTGTTTATCAAACTTTTATTTTGCTCAGTTTCAATTTTGAGCATTACTAAATCTTCTCACTTGTTTTTTCCTTATGACTTTCTATCTTTAGGGAATCTGAAGACTTGGCTGGAGTTGAAGCAGAGCTGGTTAGTTTTCTTCACAACTGATTGTCAATGTTTTTGGGACTATTTCCTAAAAAAAATTATATGCCATACCTAGACTTGTACATGTAATGTTCCATCAACGTTGTTCACCTACCTTTCATAGCATGTAGTGCAGGTTTCTATCTACTTGCATACTATTTATTCAGGTTTGGTGGCTTTTTAACAAATAAGCTGACTTATTTAAAGAAGAGAATAAAACTTCCAACTTAAAGCTTTTAGCGTGTTCAGACCAGAAAAGGGTATAAACAGTTATAAACTAGTCACAAATGCACTCCAGCTTATATGCACAATCACATAACCCGAGCTCAAAAAATGTCACCAAAAAACCAGGAAAGGAGCATTTGCGTACAGTTTACTCATAACTTCATAAGGGTGTAGGGAAACTTTAACCAATTTCTTGGGCACCCTATTTTTTTCTCATGGAGTATCGTACTGTGCTACCAGGATGCTGATTGGAAAACTAATGGAAATGCAAAAGAGGGGAAAAAGGTAAAGATAATTTCAAGCTGTGTTATGGAACTGTTATTCCATTCTCTTCACCATTTTTACAGGTTTTGAATCGTGTTTAGTGATTATTTCAAAATTTTAAAATCTCTCTCTCTCCCTCTCATTTTGACGGGGATCCAGCGCGAAGCTGAATTCATTAGCCGACATACCAAATATTTGGAGTCCGTAATGTGTTTTTACATCTCTAGATCTATGTTTTTTTTAAGTAGTTCTGTAGAAAATGTTATCAAAAACCATAATTTAACATCCAAACCTGCACAATTTTGTAATAATAAATACTTCTCTCAGAGCCATATGCAGATGCAGCCTGAGTAATAGGATCCCTGTTTTTTTATCATTGTCATACCCTTGCAATACAAGACAAGAATAACTTCCGTACTAGTACATCTGTACACGGTATAGAGAAAATCTCCATAAGTTATAATTTTCTATATTTCTTGATTGGCCAAGATCTACTTGTTATTTGTAACATTAGTTAGGTCTTAAGAATTGTATCAGTCGCATTCTCTTATTTTGTTTTTTTGTGTCATAAATATATTTGTCTCATTTGATTTTAATATGGTCGACCAATTTTATTTTTTTATTTGTTTTGTTCTTTGAACGTACTGACATGTTTATGTAACTTCAGGATGGCGATGACTTGAAAAAACAACAAAGGCGAATGCTCACTCAGTTCTTCTCACCTATCTTTTTGAAGGTTATCTTTTTGTCTTTTATTCTTTTCTCAGTTTTTCTAGTTGGCCCAAGTGTGTTTGATATGCAAACCTTTTTTCTGTGTTTAACTACTATGTTGCAGGCATTTTCAATAACATTTTTTGGTGAATGGGGAGATAAAAGTCAGGTAAGGATCATCCAGAGACGCATGTTTCAATTATATTCTTGTATGTTTTATAGTGGTTTTTAAACGCTAATTAATTTTAAGTTTTTCAGTTAGCTACCATTGCTATGGCTGCAGATGAGAACCCATTTGGTGTTGTCCTTGGTGGAATATTGTAAGTTGACAAACCTTTACCTGTATTCTGTAGCTATAGTTGTTCATTGGTTTATTTAGCATCGTACTTCGTTTCTTCTTGATGGAAATGGAACACCTTTAAATGATGTGCCACCTATCATCTAAAATCGTAAGCTGTTAGAAAAAGGCATATAAATTTTTAGTTTCTCAACACAGCTTCCCTACTGTTATATTTTAGCATAAAATATATATGAATAAATATGTATCAAATGTATGACTTGAATATACTATGTTCTGGTGATGTTACCATCTTACCTAAAAGATGAAGCTTTTTTGTGGATGGTAACACATCATTTGATTCGGAACATGTGGCAAGTTAGAGTGTTGGAATTTAATAATTGCCATTTTCATAATATAGGACTGTAGAAAATGGTTTTTAAATACAGTAGCTAGCTTTCTTCCTATAATGGTCCCTCCATAGGAAAACTATGGGCTTATAAGTCTTAATTAGAACAGACTTCTACTATTTATTTGAAGGCATAGAAAGTGGTTGTACTCTGCTCCAGCTTCGAAACTTATATTCACCTTCATAGCTAGCAACTCTGATGTTAGATTCGGATTTTTGTCCGTCAGGAAGATTAAATTACTCAAGAGTATGATACATTTAATTGTTCAACTTGATTTACGGTTACGTGTTGGTTATGAGGATTTACTGTAATATTAACCAGCAAACGCGGTAATAATAATAAAACTGAAAATTCTCGTACATTAATATGCTTAATGGACACCCTAGGTTAATAATCATCTACTGGGTTCATTTAGTGAACAAGAACACTCTCATGCGCGTGTCCAAAATTTTCATGTGTTATTTTTGAATTGGAAATGCTTTTAGCATTTCATGCTTTCTATATTTTCCATCGATTTAAATATCAACCTGGTTCAAATTTGAAATTAGAGGGTCTCTGGCTTTTGCAAATCTGAATCTAGTAGTTTAAAGGGAATGTATATAACATTAGTAAAAGTGTTGTTGTCTTGTATATCACTGATTATGTTCTATGCTTTACCAGAGGACAAGCCCTGTGTACTACTGCCGCTGTCATGGGAGGGAAAAGCTTGGCTTCTCAAATTTCGGAGAAAATTGTAACTCACCTTTCCCTTTCTAATTTCTTTGTTTATGTAAAACTGCAGTTCTTGTAGATGACTAGTCTTTTTTATATATATTAAAACAAGATTTAACCATGATATATTTTTTTAATTCTTGCATGTAGGTTGGACTTGCGGGTGGTGTTCTCTTCATAATCTTCGGGATCCAGTCTTTCCTGTCAACTATTGAATCTTGATTTTTTCTACATAGCTGATGGTTAGTTTTAGTACAGTTCTTTAATTAAAAGAGTATCTTGAGTACAAAATGATATTTTGTCCTAAGATAATAGTGTTTGTCTCTAAAAATTACATCTCACTAATAATTTAGCAAATCTCAACGAATTGGGATTTTTTTTTGGAAAATAAAGGGTTTGTTTTTCTCCAGTCAATTTGTTTCTACTTTAGTTCTTGTTTTCTATGTTTGAGACCAAAATTATGGTATCTTTGCGATTCCATATATTCTGTATCTTGTTTACTTGTTAAATAGTATTAATTTCAACCAATAAATGTAAGGAAAATGTTGGCCAGACAAGTATGCGCATCAATTGCATCAAATACCACTTCAACCTCAAATTTTACATTTAATGCTAAAAGAACTACTTGCATCAATCTTGCCTTCATCTCCTTCAATTAATTTTCTACCTCTTCGCCTTAAATAAAGTGAGACGATGTCTCTCCCTCAAAAATAAAATAAATTTGTCATCTCCTTCAACCATCTTAAAACTAATACTCTCATACAGTCATACTTTCTCTATTTGAAATAAATAATTAATATGGATAAGGACGATGTTAAACCATTGAGTTTGTGTTATAGGTAAATGGATGGTTAAAGCATATAAAGTTCGTTTCACCAGAATTTTAAACGTATTGATGCATATATATGCATGTAAACACTTCTGTAATTTGAAGTGATTTGAGGCATTTCTTGTATTTTATTTACTGGGGGGGTGATTGAGTGGTTGTCAACCAAAGGAGTATTTTTTGCACCTACATAATTTGTATGTGTACTACTGGTTTAAAAACCAAGTTGTTGCTTTATTGTATTTTTTGCACCTACATAATTTGTATGTGTACTACTGGTTTAAAAACCAAGTTGTTGCTTTATTGCTTTATACATATATCAATTTTGAAATAGGTCTTTTGCTTTTTGAATGCTGACACTTTCTTTTGGTGATTATTGTGGCTTCTATGCAGTTTACAAAAGCAAGAAAAAGGTAGGATTACAAGGACAAGTACCGCTTAAGGTTAAACCAAGCATCCCAGAAAATTGGTATTTAGATATCTTATGTAGTTTTGTCAAATTTAATCGCCGTGATGCATTTAGAAGCTGGCATGGTTTGCTAATTTTTGACTTCTATATACAATCTTTTGTCATGTTATTTATATAATGTAATTTTGCCGAAATAGTCATTCAACACACTGCACCACATTACTTCGGGTTACTTATAGACTTCTTATTTCAAAATTTTATACTTCGGCAGCATCTTATGGTGTATGATTTGCGGCTTGTTTGGTTGCAACTTTAAGCTTGTTTTATTTCCTTCTTCAGTTATACGCTCCACTATATTTTATTGGTCATGTTAGAAGCTGAAGTTTTTTTGTTTCGTCTTAAACTAGCTTTTTGAAATCGTGTCTCCCAAGTACACCACAAAGAGACACCTCATGTAATGTCGTTTTAGTAGATTCTTAAAAACGTCACCCATAATAAAGTAGAACTCCTCGCTTACAAAAAAAGTTAAAGTTTAGTTATTTTGATTTGATATGCTTATTCTCCTTCAGATACAATAGAGTTAAGTTTGAGTTGCCAAATAGTAGCGCTCGGGAAAAAAACTGATCGTTCGAGAAGAAAAAAAAAATGTGAAAAAGTTTTAAGTTAAATTCAGTACGCAATTGGAAATGAAGGAAGATAAAAAGGGGTTGTTTATCAAAATGTTCGTAACTTGAGTTGCCTAACTTTGTCAAATGGGTAACCTATCGAAAACGGTTCTTTAGTTTTCCAACAGTTTTAACGCCGCAGGCTTTGCAATCTAGCACCCAGGTTCTAAGTTTAATGGTAGGAACATCTATTTACTCCATTATGTTCCTTTATCTTTTGGGTTCACAGATTGATCGTGTAACAGTATTTCACTTCTTTCTTTGGCAGTTCAATATATTGTATATAAGCTCAAGTAGATTTCGATTAAATACTTTTCATATATTGAGCAACATCTTTACTTTCCCATTTCAGCCAAAAAAGCTTTGGGATGTTTTTGTTTTTGTACGTCACATTTGCATTAAATACTTGCCCTGCTTTGAAGAATTCATTTTTGAACTTTGCCCCACTTATAAGTTCAATTTATTTCTTTTAAGTATTAGCAATCCTGATGAAGCTGACGTATATACTTAAATCAGACCACGCAATGTTTTTACTGAAGTGCGGGTAAAATACAACTGAATAAGAAATCCAACTAAACAGCAGCTTTTATTTCATTCAATTCTGATATCGGTTTGGTTAAGATGCGATTGACCTACAAGCATGATTCTCGATTTAAGAATAGAATTCATAGGTAGAGGAATCGGCAATTATGTTTCGAAACCCGCCAATGGTTGAAGCCAACATTATGAAGACTCCAATGCATATGCTCATCTGCAGAAGTTTACAGAAAAATATCAAATTTTATGTCGTAATTAACTTGATCTGCTTATAAACTGACTCGCCGTAGAACTGTGATAATTTGTATGTTTGTATTAGTAACTAAACAAAAGCTACATTTTCATGTGACTTGCTTTCTATGTGTTTTACAGTTTTAGGATATTAAAAAAACTGTTTTGTTGGATTCTCGTGAAAAAAATGATCCAATGCCAAAGTTTATCCTCGACCATGTGAAGAAAGCAAACACTAAACTACATAACTAATGTTATCTTTTTTTCTTTTCATTTCCTAGCTACTTGCAACTAGTACTGCTTGTGTATGATGTAAAGATTTAATTAAGCTTACCCAATTGATAAACCATGATCCACTGAACCTCTTAGGCTTCATAATTAGCAACCACATAACACTTGGGAGCTGCAAAAGATTTAATTCACCAACCTAAATTAGTGCAGAGCCAATGAACAATTATGTATTATTGGAATATAGAAGCTTGTTTGATTACAACTTTTAAGCTTATTTATAAGTTTCTATTGTTGCAAGTTGCCTTACACTACCGACTTCTTTTTCCATTTTCTGTCCCGAAAAGCTAAAAGTATAAAGCTGGATGAACCTAGCTTCTTTCTCAGGTTCAAATACAACAATTCATTAGCTAAAGAGCTGCAATCAAACGAGCCCGTGCAAGATTAATACAATGAGGAGTTATAAGAAACTTACAAAATAAGAAGTTGGAGCAAAACCAAATCCACCAAAGAATCCAAGAAGATCGCCAAAAAATGGAAATGTCACACCCACAAATAGTGTGAAAGCTACATACATCAGACACAAAAATCATCAACATTCGAGTTTGCAAACTTGATACCACAAGAAAAGAAAAGAAAAACACAAAACGAGTAGTCAAAAGTATGAGATTATCATATTACATTTTATGTTTTGCTGCTTCTTTTGTTGGTAAGTTATGTTTTGTGACTTGAACAGTGTCAAAACCATATTGCTAAGTATTCCAGTTTTATGTTAGGCAAATTGAAATCTTTTTACTTTTGATACGTAATTTTTTCCTTTTGTGAAGTCCCAGTTACAAAATTCTACTTTAGATTCCGAACTTAGTATTAGCTAGCTTGTTAGTTTAGTCCTTGTAAGCAACAAAGCATTTTGTTGGCCACCTTGAAATCTACATTTTCTGTTCATAAACTTGTTTTTCTTAAAAGTATATAACTTATGAGACTTTACCGACATAAGCCGAACGAATCAAGATTCTTAGTGCAATTCCAGGAGGAATGTTGGACTTCTCAACTATGGTTCTCTCCAACAAAGCAAATACTGGCATCGCGAAAACCTGGAAAGTTTAAAATTTTCTTAAGTTAATCTTGTGCATTAAATAAGAAGATTAAGTATAAATTGAGTAATAAATATTTAAGTGATAGTTTTGTGTGCGTGTCAAAACTGGGACTCGTAGAGAAAACAAATATGATACCCTTGCAAATAATAATTGTCTTCTACAGAAATTAGAAAAATCAATGCTCCAACGGTGTAATTTTAATATACGGTCTTTACAAATTTATATAAAGCCATTGATACTTAATAGAACACGCTTAACCGTGTGGTGCTTCATTGTAACCTTCATGTTTTTTTAAAATTGAGCCTTCATACTTACTCATGCTCAATTTCACTTTCATTTGCTTTTTGGGTTGCAACTTTTAAGACTAGTTTGTTTTCTTTTTGCTTACAAGTTGTACTTTTTACTCCTATCTGATTTACTAAAACTAAAGTGCTTTTATTCTTTATGAGTTTGAAAATAGTCAGACTAATATTTATGTTTTCCACCCAAACAAGGCCAATGACTTTCATAATCGGATGACATAAAAAGGGAAGGAAGGAAAAAGATATACCTGGTAGCTACCGATAACATGAATCACAACCATCAAGTTGGCTGCTGCAATAAGCCAATTGGGTCGTTCAAGGGCCACAAGTACATTATCTGTCACATCTTGCCCAAAGGCCCAATATCCGATAAACGCTACTGGAAAATAACATATCGCATTTACAAAATAGGCCCAAACCGCCCCTTTCCACATAGGAACTTTGCTGGGCCGATCAGGCGTCGACGGAACAGTGGCCTGGATCTCTAAAACCACTGCATGGCCTGCGTAAGCAAACGATATCTGTCCTAAAGCGCTAAAGACCCGAAACATTGAGTCAGCCCCACTTGTATGCTTGTACGTGTAACTAACGTTTTCGACCTGGCCATGGCCTAAACTGCCCACCCATGCTATGGTTGAGTAGCTGTAATTAGAAAAACAAAGAGTTTAGTAGTGTGGCCTTGTGGGCTTGAATATATAGTTTATTATCTTTGTGACAGAGAGGGTTCGGTTGGTTGCATTTTGAGTGAAGTGATAGTGCTACAAAACTCATGAAAATTGACGGGTCTCATTTTCGCTTCATTATAGCATACCTTAGTGACATAATGGCCGCTGCTAACGAAACCACAGATATGGAACTAAAATTGGGGAGCTGAGAGAGGAAAAAGTGTATCGAACCGAATATGCAAATCCAATAAGATTGCCTTAGTCTAGTACAATCCGTACAAACTATCTCCAAGAATTTCTTGAGGCATTTGCCACCCGTAACCATGTACACGATGTTGCATCCAATTTGAACAATGAGTTGTTGTGGTAGAACTATCCATGGGCCGAGTTTTGGGCCGAAGGCGTGTTTGGCGAGGTCGTGAAAACGGTCAAAGCGGATCCCGGGTACACATTCGTGGAGCTGGATTAATTGCCACATTTGGTAGAGTGTGATGACCCACGAAAGGACCATCACTGCAGCACCTGGACCCCTGTATTAATGAGAAAAATATCATGCTTAAAGTTCAAGGAAAATATTATAAATATCATGTTCAAGGTTTCAAAAGGCGCTAGACGGGGATAAAGCAGAGAGTTGATGCCTAGCCGCCTGACCGCATAGGCGGGGAAACGACTTTTGAACGCTTTTACATTTTTTTTTCTTAGATTCTCATGCAACATAGTAAATAGTATTATGGTGTTAAGTCAAGCATTTAAATTCTATTAGATTAACGATATACCATAATAAAACAATAAATATTCTGATAATAATGTTCAAGCAGTTTAAGATAAGCAAAAGATGTCACGAAAATGTCTCAAATACTAACTTAAAAAGCAAATGCAAATATAATCCAAAATCAACAAGATATCAAAAGAATAGATCGGTATTAGTTTTGACAGAGGCGAGAGAAGAGAGATACCTGATAGAGACCGTCGATAAAAGTTAAAATATGTTTAAGATATGTTTTCCTTTTTTTATTGCTCTATATATATATATATATATTTTTGAAAATAAGCTCTATATATATTTATTCTAAACTATTTTAACTTTTTGACCCAATTTGGGTTGACCCAATTTAAAAATCATTTTAAAATGCTTAGCAAAAGTCAGGGCGGCCGAGCACTGCCTGGTGCCTAGGCACCGCCTAAGCGGCCGCCTTAACCGCCTTTTAAAACAATGACCATGTTACATACTGTATTATGATGTAAGAGCAGTCACAGCAGATGCTCTATTTGCCTTCTATTAGCTATAATACATAGCATTTGTGTACAGTAAACTACTACAACAGCTTTTCTATTTGCCAAATCTATTTTAGACAAATATCCATGGGTTAAAATATATTGCTACAATAATTTGGGTTCATAGCAATTCACTGTAGAAACATGTATGGAAAGTAAAGTGGGCCCATACTTAGATAAACCCATCAAAAGCAACTCCAGTATAAATCTGAAATTCATTAGCTTTAATTTAGTTAATACTAACTATTTCACTTTTCACTTGTATAGTCAAAGAGTCAAAGGTTATAGTATTCAATTTCATTGGAACGAATTTTCAATTAATAAAGTAAATTTAAACTTATTTTATGTTAATTAATGGTCTATTCTCACCATTTAAACCAAATTTATTTGAATTTTATCAATCTTGTTTTTTAATTATTGATATTGATAGCTCTATTTTTTTTATGGTCTTTTTATAGTGTTGGTAATAAAAACACGAGACAAATGCTCAAATGATTCTCATGCATTGAAAATTTGAACCAAATTTAAATGTTCTTTTTGTTTTTTTTTCACATTTAATTAGTGGAGTTGGAGTTAACATATGTTGAATCTCGTAAATAAAAACTTTTTTATTGAAATATTTTGTTAGTGTTTTTTTTTTTTATTATACTTATAAATTAAATATTCTTTTTAATTAATTAGATGTTATGTATTTTAGAAATTCTGTTGGAGAGAAAATTGTAAAATAAAAAACTGTATTTTAGATAATTTGTTGTATAAAAATAAAAAATATATAATCTGTAAAATGAAAATAAGAGTTTTGATGTTGTAAAATAGATAGGCTTCATAGAAAAATTGTTGTGAATGCTCTAACAATGACAGTTCTGAAGTATTATACAATTCCCAAGTGCTTCTTTAGATTTTTTGTTTTCGTCAAAGCTTATAATATGATTAGGGATAAAAAAAAAAGGGTAAAATTAGAGAATGTTTAAATAGAGGATTGTTTAAGTGTTGCATTTAGCTACAAAAAGTTGTTTGAGTGGGACTGTTAGATAAGTTGGGTTCATCCAACATTCACAACGGTTATTCTAAATTCATAATCTATTTTACATCATCAAACCTCTTAAATCAATTTTACATGTTTTTCACTCCGGCTGATCATATAAAATACACATTGTCTATAATAATAAAACTATTTTTTAGAAATTATTATTTATAAATTTAGAATGTAAAATTAAATTATCATTTAACCAAAAACAGAATTCCGAAAGTTAAACATTTTGAAATTAAAGCATCTTGTATCAATTCTTTTTGCACAAGTTTTTTTGTAAATGGATAAGATTAAAGTTAATAACCATAAAATTTAACATAGCAGGAGTAATAGTTAGACAAAAAAAATCACTAGATAAAATTCTAAAAATTTATTAAATTATACTTCACTTCTTTAATTGAGTAATGATATTATGGAAACAATTTATTACATTTATAAAATGGAAAAAAACACGGATGAGTAATGATATTATGGAAACATTTCATTACGTTCTACATATATATAAAAGATAGAAAGGGAGAGATTGTATACATGAATGTGAACAGTAAATTGGCAAGGTATTGTAACACTGTTCAAAAACTACTTTCAACAACATCAGTTAAAATACAAATCTATATAGACATGCTGCTGTATTCTCAACATCAGTTAAAAAGATTTTAGCTATAATAAAATACAGAATATTCAGACCACTAAATGTACATACTTTGTGTATTGCTTAGTTATAAGTTAGATGGTAAATGATAGTTTGTAATTTTATACTGTAATACTTTTATAGGCGTTTGTAAAGCCATAAGTCTGCAGAAAAGATTTAAGACAACTAAGAAAGTAAGAGGTCAATACTTGGGAATGATGTGCTTACTGGGGTTTGTTTGCCTACTACTTTCAACTTTCAAGAGGAAAAAAAATTACTACATGTATATATATTGTATATTCATGTTGCTGCACAGCGGTTTTATAAATTTGAAGTACTTTATTAGTGTTTCTTTCCCCATTAATTAGCTATATATTATTCAAGATAAATCAAGACTAAAAACCTTTAGTTTTGTATAAATAAACATATCTTAGTGAAATTGTCTATTCTGATCAGTTATGTAATTATGAAATGTTTTTGTTGGTGTTTCTTATCGCATAAACGTATAGTAAATGGATCAGAGTTTGTTAGTCGTCTCGATATGTGGTACTTTGCGGGTAGGGATAGTTGTTATCTTACTTCGGAGTGTTGTGGGTTCATCCGCCGCTCAAAAGACTTCAAAAAAATATAAACAAAATGCTAAATAAAAACGTAACTTGGTATATGCTGGTGTAGCAGCAACTTTGAGAAACTTTGGTTGGTTATTCTTACCCTATTAGGCTAATAAAAATATCCAGACAGGTATTAAAAAGCTTTACTATCATATTCTATTTTAAAATAAATACGGCTTTTCTAGTTTTTTGAGCTCTAAAGCACAGAAAGTTTATCTTTTCGACCTAAAGTACAAGAAATCAATTTCTTGACCTCGATAGTGAAAACAATTTCTTGATCGTGCTTGAAAGTTCTATTTATTGATACAAAGGTATGCGACGGGTCTGCATGCCTATAAAAAAATAGTTTCTTGTTTTTTCAGGCAAAAAGTTCAGTGGAGCTCAGGTTTGAAACTGATAACCTTTGAAGAGTAGAATATCTTATAATAAAGGAAATCAAAAACTGAGCTTAAAAAGACGCAACCAAATAAGTCATGAATGATGGCGATGTTTTAAGCAGCATGCAAGCAATTACTTTATGCTTACAAGGATGAAACAAACAAAAGGATCACAACTAATCAGTTAAAAAGGAATAAAAGACCGCCTTGAGCTCCCTTGATTGTACAAATAACTCAACTATATATGGATATTTAGAAGTTCACTTCGTAGGAGATAAACATGTATACATGCATAAGTATCACAAAATTTGGATTCCATGCTATAGTTTAGTTTAATCAAGAGTTTGTATGTTAGTACTGTTTAGTTCGTGTGTAGTGTTCATGTGTTTATACCTTAATGTTAGTTATTGTTTTTCAAAATTTGGGCTCATGTAATGACCTTTTCTATTCTTTTTTTGTTATCCTACCATATTTTTCTTTGATAAATGGTATATTGGTCTTTTTGATAGAACCTCTATGCATTAAAAACAGAAGTTGAAAAAATTGCAAAATGAGTATAAGTCAATACCATCCCAGATAGGCCATAGCATAAGGCAAGCTTAGAACACCCGCGCCAACCATTGCGGTCACTATATGAAACGTTGAATACCACCACTTTGCCTCTCGTGGGACGCCCTCTTCCAACCATTTGTCCCGACCCAATGGATCTTCCTGAAAAACATTTCAAACAAAAAGAGAAAAATAGATGAGTTTTAAACCATTTGCTGCTAAAGAAATAAAATATCTCAATTTTTATACTGTATAAGCTAAAAAACAAATTAGCAGGATTTTAAAATTATAATGATAAAGTCCTTCGATCATGCTTTATTTTTATTTTTATAATAGTTCGATTGCAATTTCTAAGGTATCAAACAAAAGTTTGAGTAAAGAAAATGAGTTCATTACACTTAAAATGTCAATGCTTTACAGAACAAGAAACAGAAATGTGAACAACCTCTATGCTTGCTAAGCAATGCAATGCAGCTTCTAAGTTGAAAGTAAATAAGATGAATTTAATTGTTGTAACAAAATGAGTCATTTTAAGGTAATTGAAAGGTGTACCTTTGGAGCAGGTGGAGGAAGAGGAGCTGACACCATTTTTGTTTTGTTTTGGTGCTACAGCGAAAGTTGCAAGAGACACTAATTAAGCTTTAGACTGGTAGTTCAGTTGTTATCATCATGTATATATGTAGTGGTTTGATTAATGATGATGAATATAATGGATACGGAATAAAGGTAATTTTCATGCTTTCATTGGTGACCATTCTTTTCAATGTCTTTGGTGGATTTTTCATTAGTAAATTAAGGATTAATGGATAATCACATAATAAGGGCATGGAATCAAAGTTTGTGTACTGAGCATGGATTAATTATATATTAAAGTAACTTCTTACACGTGGGCTGAATTTCTTTTCTTTTAGCCTCATCATATATATAGAGTAACATAGACATGTATAAAAACTCTTGCAAAAACCATTCCAATAATGTAGATTTCGTGATTTCAGAAGAAGAAAAAAATGTAGGTTTCGCGCCGCAAGGATCTACCATTTTTTACATATCTGATTCAGTGCCAGCACTTCACTATAAATATTTAGTAAAGCTTGTTATTCCTATAATTACTTATGAGTGTATAATACTATAAATAAAGATATTGTTTTTTTTCATATCCAAGATAATATTGACAATGATATTTCTTTTTCTAAGGAGCCAATCGGTATCAAACATGTCATTTTGGTAAGGAAAATTATATTAAAATATGGTCTTCCACCTTTCTTATAATTCCCCTCAAAGCAAAGTATGGAGTTTAAGCAATAAGTCTTTAATTAGTGTCATTACCATCATTACCTCTAAATAATGTGCTTCTGTATATTGAAAACATCAATGATGTTACCCTTCTCCATAAACACGATGTACCTAGCTAGTTTTTGATATTCCAATGTACCAAAAAAATAAAATAAAATTGTTAGCCACTACCAACAACTAGGAAAGGGATTCTAATTCCTATCTCCATCCCCACCTAAAATTATCTTAAGCTAGTTTCTGTCAAATAACCACTCCTTGGAACTTCAGTTTGGAAAATGACCTGCACTCCTTAATAAAGTAAATCAATTAATGTAATGAACAGTCCAAGGCAATATTTAACAATTTTATCGAGAATTGAGTAGAAACCTGTGTTGCGGATGAGCATATATGCTGGACATTTCTGACTTTCGTCATGAATGTGCCAAAGGTACGAATAAGTTGTTTGAGTTAGCTTTTTTTTCAGCATTAGATAAGCCAGTGTATTTCTTCAGGACATACAGATTAACTTACATAAAACTATAGAAGAAAAATATTATACAGTTTTTTGGACTCATGGTTGTTCAAATTAACAAATTCTAGAAGAAGAAATGGAAGATAATATTCCACTGATCTGCTAGATGATAATAAGTGCCTTAAGGTCAAATTTTCTACACTTTTCATGATTCAAAAAATATTGCATTTAGGCTAAACTATACGCTTAACTTTTTAAAGGTGCAATATTCCCATGATTAACACAATGTAGTCAACTTATTTGGTATTTTAAATGAAGATAGTGGATTTCAGTATATATCCTCCCTTTGCCTTTAAAGCCGCAGGCTCAAGACTCAAATTCCGTAGCCTTTGGACTTGGAACAATGATGAAATGTTAAGTTGGTAGGAGAGGGTTCATATATTTCGGAACTAATTGCATTAAGTATTTAATAAAATCTGTATCATAGAATAGGAACCCTCTTCTCTATGAAAAAAGTTATGCAGCCATGGAATGGAATGGAATGGCGGAACATTCTTTCTTTAATTAGAGAAAGGGAATGCTGTATTGCAGACTTCATTAAAATAATTTCGACTAATATCTAATTTATTTAGTCCAATTTAAGCAATAAAAGTTTGTTTATGGTCAGCCGGTTTATAGTTAGTCACATGTTTGATAAACCATCTTAAGGATCCATTTTTGTGTTGATAATTTTAACTAGACAAAGCTCAGATACAGTACTTTTGGGAAATTCCGTTAGTATTGTTGATATTTATTCTTGGATCGAATGATATTGAAAGATGAATAGCAATTGGGGAAGAACAGTGATTTCACTTCACATATGTTTGGAAGCATTTATTGTATGCATTTAGAGGTGTGGAAGTACTGCCCCACTCTGGTGTCACAAGCCAACTCTTACACTTGATGTCAGTACCGTCTCCAGCATTTTGAGCATCCAAAACCGATAAAAAAAAATAGTCCCTAAAGCCTTGTTTGATACCGGGATTAATAGTCTCGGGACATGATGTTCAAGGAGTATTATTAATAAAGGTAGGATTAGTGATGTAGTATGAATGCTATTGATGAATCCAATTTTGTGTTTGTTTGAATGGACTATTGTGCATGGTATTTGTTGTCCAAAATCACGTTTGTTTACGTGACTATATTTCTATTGGACTAATATGCATTCAATTACTATGTTTATTGGTCCATGATTAAGCGCTCTAATCCTATAAGCAAAATTAGCAGCTGTGTAAAAATTGACTGGTATGCCGACTAGAGTACTTGTGACAGATAGCGATGGTTGGTTGGTCGGTTTGTTTGTCTGACATGTAACCGAAGGTTGGGAATGACATCTTCATTGTTTTTTACAATGGTAATATCGTGTATACTTGATCTTCGTCTCTCTTTGTTCCTCGAGTTTAAACAGTACTTTTGAGCATGGTTTGCCACCTGGGTCGGTGATCTATTCACCACAAAGTTAAATGATATGCTTCAGCAATCTTCTTTTCCCGTATTTCTCAAACCCAAGCAGAAATAACCTCTCATTGTATAAAAGGGAACAACAAAATTAGCAATTCTTGCTTTTTCTCTTTGTTTACCCTAGTGAGTCACATTCCCGGAATTTGATTAATTTATATAACCTGATAAAAATTGAAACATATCTCAAAGTAAATCAAAGTTTGTAGAAATGAATAATCCACGTTCTGGTGGACTAGATAGGTTGATCGTATTGCGATCAAATCTTACTGTGTTTATATATATATATATATATTGAGAGAATAGCTAGAGAGAGAGAAAAAAAGCTCTTTTTATTAAACCAACTTAAAAGCAATTGTTTACAGCTGAGATATATATATACATTTGACAAACTTCAAATCAGTCCTAAGAGTTCCAGAACTGTCTCTAACAGTTCTTTACAATCAAGTACATCATTTTACTAAATCTTCAATTTAGTCCTAAGAGAACTGTTTCTAACAGTTCTTTACAATATACTATAATCAATATGCCCTCCTCAAGATGGAGAGTGAAGTGATAACACTCCCATCTTGACAATCAAATGCTGAAACTGAGCTGATCCTAAAGCTTTTGTAAATAAATCTGCCACATTATCATTAGTACCAACATGTAACAAATTGACAGTATTTTTAAGAACTAAATCTCTTATAAAATGACAATCAACTTCAATATGCTTGCTTCTTTCATGATTAACAGGATTATAAGCTAATGCAAGTGCACTTTTGCTGTCTGTGAACAAAGCTACTGGTTTGTCATGATTAATACCTAAGTCTTTTAACAAATGAATCAACCATATAATCTCACAACTAGTCACTGTAAGTGTCCTATATTCAGCTTCTGCACTACTCCTAGAGACAACATTCTGTTTCTTCAATTTAGTCCTAAGAGAACTGTTTCTAACAGTTCTTTACAATATACTATAATCAATAAAGTTCATATGGAGTTTCAACGCAAGAGAAACAGAACATCAGTCAAGTTAATGATCAGCAAGGCAAACCCTTATAAAGCAGCTTATAAGGGAATACGGGATCAGCAAAGCAAAGTTAACCGCTTGTAAACATACAAGTTGCAGCTTTTCAAAAGCTATAACAGATGTAAGAGATTTGCTTAACGTAAGCCAACAAAATGAGCATATTGGGACTTGAATATAGATAAAGTTATTTTTATTTTGTCCAAAACTAAGTTGATGAAACGTCATGGCCATTTCATCATTCACTAAATACAGTAAATACCAAATGTTGTCAAATTAGCGGAGCTAACCGAGCTAACTAGATCACTAAGCACACTATTCGATTCTAACAACAATTAACAAAAAACATAGGAAGTTGTTTAATAGCTGTTGATCTTTCCTCTGTTTAAAAGATCAACAGCTCCACAGAAGCGTGAAGCATATCAAACTGGCTTTGCAAAATGCAAGAGCGGGAAATAAAGAGATAATTAATATTAATCGTATTCAACTTTCAGCTCATTTCGATTTACTATACTCAACTATCAACTTTTTCATTTAGTATACTGTACTAAATGAAAACTATAAAAAGAAAAAAACAGCCCATGGGACTCGAACCCTGGTTTGTTTAGTAAAGTGAAAGATTCTTAACCACTTGACTACCAATACTTCTATTGTAATAACAGCGTTATATATATATATACTCTATCTGTGTATAGATGTGTATGTATAACTTTGGGACTGATTTTGTAAATTTTAGAAAATTCAAATTTTATGTTTGTTTCATTTTGGTCCTTACATTTTCAAAAAAATAGTTTAAAATTACAACAAAATAAAAAAAAACACAAAAAAATTATAAAAATTATAAAAATCACAAAAAAAATAACAAAAATAACAAAAAATTATAAAAAAATTATAAAAATCACAAAAATTCATAAAAAAATATAAAAAATTATAAAAATCACAAAAAATCAAAAAAATCACAAAAAATTATAAAAATCACAAAAAATTATAAAAATCACAAAAAAAAAATTATAATTTTTTTGTTTTTTTTTGATTTTTTGTGATTTTTTTATAATCAAGGAAAATATTTTTTTGTGATTTTTATAATTTTTTTGATTTTTTGTGATTTTTATAATTTTTTGTTTTTTTGTGATTTTTTGTGATTTTTATAATTTTTTTTATATTTTTTTATGAATTTTTGTGATTTTTATAAATTTTTTTATAATTTTTTGTTATTTTTGTTATTTTTTATATTTTTTTGTGATTTTTATAATTTTTTTTTGTTTTTTTTTATTTTGTTGTAATTTTAAACTATTTTTTTAAAAATGTAAGGACCAAAATGAAACAAATATAAAATTTGAATTTTCTAAAATTTACGAAATCAATCCCAAAGTGTATATATATACATCTATACACAGATATAGTATATATATATATATATAACGCTGTTATTACAATAGAAGTATTGGTGGCTAAGTGGTTAAGAATCTTCCACTTTATTAAACAGACCAGTGTTTGAGTCCCATGGGCTGCTGTTTTTATTTTTTTAGTTAATTTAGTAGGTAAAAAGACCATTTTGCCCTTCAACTTAACTGAAAACGTTAGCTGACGTCACTATTTAACGGTCAATTTGGACGGAATATACTAAATCGAAAGTTTTCATTTAGTACAGTATACTAAATCAAAAAATTGATAGTTGAGTATAGTAAATCGAAATGAGCTGAAAGTTGAATACGCTTAACATTGATTATCTCGAAAATAAAGAAATCACACTTTGATGAACAAAAGAAGCCAAGTATACGAGGAGGGCAGACAGTACCCACTTTCTGCAAACTCAGTCCAACTTTACGCAAAATAAGACAGAACTTAGCTATACCAACTAAGGCCATAAAATATATTAAACATCGGTTTTCCTTATTGCAGTTCATGTACAGGGGGAGCAAAGACAATTTACTGAATTAAAGCATCACCCTTCCTAGTACTTACATCAGCTAAACATACAATTTCATTAATTTAACCCTCTAGCCAAAACGAGGCCCGGGACTACAATAAAAAAAATTGGTATTTCACCGATTAAAAGTTTGTCTTCAATTTTGCAATAATAATTCTTGTAGTCATCAATTTTGAAACTTGTTCTTAATTTAATTTTGAATTAAAGATGAGCTCTGGAAAAAAAAAAAACTGAATTTTTATACTTCAAATTTATCATATTCAAAAAATGTAAAGATATATAAAGGGAAATAAAAGTACATAGAGAATAAAAGATTTAAAAAAAAAAAGTGAGAATAAGGAGAGTTCAATTTTTGGTGATTGTGGATGAAAAAGATGAGTTGACATATACACAACTAAAAAAGGGATGAAGAATTAAACTTTAATCGAAAATGGACATCAATCGGCCATGGTGGTTATGTATTGAATGTGAGTAATTTGTATGTATCTAATGATATTCTGGGTTGTATATGTGAGATGAGAAGATGGAGAGAGAGAGAGATGGGATACTGATCTGAATGGCAATTTGGTGCATTAATGATAAAGCCTTGGACAAGGATTACCAATACCATCCACTGGGTGGGTTTATATATACCATCAATTTGGGTCATTTGTAATACATATGTATTTAGAGTCCAATGCAAATAACCCTACCAAACATTGTTTGATATTAGTGGGCCATGTACTATATTTACTCCAATCCCGGTCTATTAATCTTTGTTAATATATATCGTACATTACTTTAACTATCAAAAAATACATATAAAAAAATTACCACTCAAATGTATACAATAGTGTTGTGACACACGGGGATTATTTTCCTTTGGAATCAAGCTTGATCCATTAGAGCAAGTACAAAATATTGTAGGTATTTATATATAATGTAATATATAATTTGAACACGATCACTAACATTATAAGCCAAATCTTGTAGGTACTAATATAAATAACAAAAAGAACTACTAAGTGAAATCAAGCTTGATCGTGTTCAAAGATTTTCAAGTATAGCCAAAATGTTATATATAATTTTCCTCTCTTTTAATTCGACCCTCTTTGGCAAATTTTGTACCTACAAGATTTTCGACCGATATCAATGTAGATGATATTGTATCATCGCTATCCACATTAATCCGATCACGGTTGGACCTAGCCTCACTACGTGCAAACTTCTTAGAAGCCGACAACTGGAGCCATTTTTAATCATTTTTAATCATTTTTCAACACTTTTCAACAATGTTCAAATGCAAATTCAGCAGTTTTTTTTTTTGTGTGTACTCTTCCTTTTTGTATTGGTCATCATCACAAATTCAACATACATTTTTTTGCTCTTGCGCAGCATAAATGAACATTTGGTCACAAATGCACCTAAATTAAACAATTCAAGAGTGTTCTTTATCCTATTTTAACTTTGAATAAAAAAATATTGTTTGAATTACTTAATGTTTTGGAATTGGAACGGCGAAAAAAAGTTAGTTCTGTTTTAGTTGTCTAATTTTGTAAAACACACTTAAATTTTTGGTTAGTTTTCCCACAAGCTATATTTAACCCTCTCTAAAAAAAACATTATCATAAATGATAGAAAATAATAATATGGAAGTGTTTTATATCTTATCGTCTTCATTGTAGTCACTCAAGTCCTCCACTTGACTACTTGAGCAACAAAGTCGCAAAACTTAGCTGTTGTCCTCTTTTAATTTTGAGAAATGTTGCATCAACCATTTTGAACTTTATTTTAAAAGTTGATCTTTCTGATTTAGCATCCAATATGTATGTGCCCTCACTCAATAAACATATCCGCTTTAATTGATGTCAACTATAGCGTCGTTTGTTGTGTTACCTCATGTTGTGCAAAGAAGCAAGTCTTCAATTTCGATGAAATATTAATGCCCCGAATGTGACTCATCAGTTATCATCATCCACTCCCATTTGTGTTTCTAAATAATTCATATTTTCTAAGTAAAACAAACACTTCAAATTTTTATGCGTTAGTGTCGGACATCAGTGCGACACTTCATTTGAAGGGACGCTTCAGCATTCAACACAAATTATTTTACTGAAAATTTTTCTAACTTAAAATTTACAGTTTAATTTATCTCAAAATTTAACATATATTCAGATAATTTGTTTAATAATAACTAAGATTTGTATGTTACAATTAATATATTTATAATTTTTCTTGTTTTTGTAAACTAGATAATAAACGCATATCGGCTCTGTTTGTTTTAACGTAAAATGAGCGTAAACAAATATTTTCCGGTAAAACAAAAATTACTTATATTTGGTTTAATGTAAAACTTTCCCAAAAATCTGTTGCAAATGTGTTGTAAATAATTGCCCCATAAAAATCAAAGTAAACATTTTCCAACTGTGGGACAAAAGTAGCGGTTCCATATTTCATTACCATTCAATGCCAAATCATGTTATAAGAGGTGAGTTTTATTATTTCCCTCTTTATATTTACGGTATATGTGTAATCTTTTACATCTTTAAATATTTTTACATTGTATTTTCATTATTTATATATTCCAGTTGAAAATAATAGAACTATACTTTATAATTAATTTATCTTAATTTAAAGTAGAAAATAGCATATTACAATTTCCTCAATCTAGTAAGCTAGTTTTAGAAAACAATTTTAAATTAATAAAAAGACGATTTTCCATATTGAAAATAAAAATTGTGTTTGTCCCAAGTTTATATGTTGGATCTCGAAATATATATAATAGGTTGATAATTATTATTTTTTATTGTTTTTGTTGTGTTTTTATATGTTAAACAATCACATACATTATTGTCATTATAGGGTTTAAAATTACATAAGATGAAGAAAACAAAAATAATTTCTAATTTTTATGGGAATTTCGAACGTACCAAACACCCGAAGATGAGTGGAAAACAAAGATTTTTCTTGCAAACTTTTCCTGAGAAAATATTTACATCATGAAAATATTTTACAATGTGAGCATAAATAATACATTTATAATTATTTAATTATCATGTCCTATCCTACCTATGCTTTTTCGGGTTGTGCCAAACATACACATTTGTGTCCGTACTACATACATGTTTCAATTAACGAATACAAACTTGTAAGGAACGAATACAAATATAGGTACTTTCTTATATGTAGTTCCAGGGATATAAAAAAAACCGAGATCCGAAAACCGCACCGTAAATACCCAAAAATCACAAGAACCGACCCATCACGGAACCGTTTTTGGGTCTACCCAACCCGACGCCGCTGGTTCTTGGAACGGGTATGGTTCTCAACTTTATACCGCGGACCCGAGCCGTAGAAACGACCCGTGAAACCGGCCCACAAACCCGAAATGTAGAACCGCAATATATACCCATATTTAAAAAATATATTGACATATTATTTGTTGAACGATGTTCTTCTAATCGATTATTTTAATGATAACAAAATTTGTAAAACATGATAAAAACTCGTTTTGCGTACTAATAATTTATCTAGCGTGTTAAAGGTTTGAAATGATAGATTACACAAATACGAAGCCAACGGTTCAAGCGGAACCTCAATCGGACCTAAAACGAACAAGTTACGAGCCTTTGAACTATATCGAGAAAACCGAGAATTTGCCAGAGATAAACGACCGATTGTTTGACAGAAACGACCGATCGTTTTTGGTCCATTTTCTTCCAGTGAGTTTGTAAGAACCCGTAATTTTATTTTAATTTTTCCATATATATTTATTTAGTTATAATACCAGTTATTAATTTAGCTTATATTAGGGGGAAAATAAATATTTTAGTAAATAATAGTAGTAGTGTATAATTATGTAGAAGTTGAGGTCTAAATGATTAGTTCTGCTAATGGTTGTATGCGTTAGATTAAATAGAAAATAAAAAGGTGAAAACTCATTAAAGGTTAAGAGTGTTTCAGCTTTTAGTTGCAGTTTCTATTATTATTAACCTGTATAATTAACAGAGGGAAGGGTAAACAGAGGGACAAATAAAACACATCCTATTAAGAAAGGAGAAGGAGAGAGAGAGCCCAACATTGGTCTAGCATCACGTTTTTTTTTCCTCCCTTCACCAAGATAACCACTTGATCATAGTTCCTTTATATTTTAGTTGTGATTAAGCATGATATAGTTGATTGGCTAATGGATAACATAAGTGGGGATATTCGTATTGAATTATCACATGGAGCATTATGGTTGTTATTCTATATTTGGGTCGTAATTTATTTGACTGGGTAATCCATAATGATGTTAAACCGTACTAAATGGTATATTTTCATTTTGAGATAAAATGGTATATTTTCATTCCGGTTAAGTAGTCGCTGGATTATAATTGAATTACTAGCAGCATGTTTTATAGCTTTCTTTTGTTTAGCATGCAAAGTGTTTGATGTTTGGTTGATATAAGGTAATGAAGTTATTATGGTTTTTTTTTTTTTAGGAAAATATTGAAGAACCAGGACAGATTGTAAAAAAATGTATGAATTGGAATTTGGAACTATACATGCAGGGGTTTAGTCAAGTATTGACATAAGCAATAAGCAGCTTATTAGGAAAGAACTAGTCCAACACTTTTTTTTTTTTCCAGATTTAAATCCCAGAACAATTATTTTGGGTTCTTAGGATTAAGGTTATTGAATTCCCCTGTTCTTTGGTCTTTATTGATGATGGTTCTATAGGCTAGTGAAGTTTTATATTGTCCTTAATTTAACATTCCTTGTCTGGGTGGTTCGATGATAAATTAAAGTCATATGTTTGTGGATGTTCGAACTTGATGGAAAAAGTTACGGTTTATAGATAGATATTATTTAGCTAACTATAGTTTTCTCAATTTTGTTGCTGAAGTTGGATTTGTAAGGGACAGACAACCAGGTATTATTGTTACAAACCTATGATCATTCCATGGTTTTAGTAGAATTATATATATATGTACCTACTATGTTAATAGACAAATGAGATTTAAGGAAGAATTAGTATTGTTTATCACAGAAGGTGATATTGGCTATTTTAGTACTTAGACTTGAGTATCTAAGTTATTTATAAGTTACTGTTCGATTTGTTGATAGGCAATGGTTGTATTTACAATTTCAGGGATGTTATTGTCTCGATATCTCTCCTAGTAGAAACAAGTCTAGTGATTTCCGTTGCGGATCAGGTGAGTGGTCTTGTCTTACTAGTATAAAACCCCATTATGTATTCGACCGAAATTGCAGACTTTGGCATTATTTTCAGAAATATCTATATATGTAAAAATTGTTTTTCATGTTATTTGTGTAAGAAAGAAATGGGATAACATAAGTTATGTATAAAGATTTGAATGATATATTGTTTTATGATTGTATTGGGATCATGAGGAAAGTCCAACGAAGAATCCCCTAATAAGGAGAAGTTGGGTGACGTTGGCAACTAAACGAATGAGTTTAGTTCTCAACGGTTAACTTAACGATTGTACATAGTTTCGTTAACCGGAACATTTTAAGGAATAGACCCAGCTGTCATGCTGCGGTGACCTTAACTACGTAGTGCACGTATGGTTTATACACCTGAGAAAAAGATCGACGGTAAAGAGATTGAGGAAGTCAATCGGGCTTGGTACCCTAAGATATTAATAGTATCATACTTGCTTTTATCATAGTAACAAAGAAAAGATATTATAATTTTTATTTTTATTTTGCAATTGTTTTAAGAACTTTACCTTGTCTGATGGGAAATTTTACATAAATCAAAAACCTTGTTTTCAAGAAAGAAAAGGAATGAAAACCCTATTTTTGACCCATATTATTATTGTAAGATTTGTCACTCACTAAGCTCGTTTAGCTTACCCTCGTTTTTATAATATTTTCAGGTAATCAGGCAGATTCTTAGAGTCGGACTAGAGTTAGTTGGGACCAGCCAACCTCCTAGGATTTTCTTTTATTTTCCGCTGCTAATAAGGTCTAAAACCAAGTTTTGAATTTCAAACGTTGTTTTACATTTCGAGATTTCAGAATAATAAGTTTGAGGTTGAATTTTGGATTTCATGGGTTGTTATCGAAATACGCAGATATTGAATATTATTATTTAAGCTTTTATTTCATCGTTTTTGAATTAAAATGTTGGTCCTTCAGTTTCTAGTTTTTTTGGCTTAGTCTAGCACGTGTCAAGACATATGCTATTCTGTCGTGTGACATCATATTTAGGTTTAGGATGTTACAGAGTTCACAAGAAAAACGACCGATCGTTTTTCAGACACGACCGATCGTTTCTTTAGAAATTCAAAAAACAGCTTTTTAGCTTATCCTGAAAATTGGGCAACTGCTGCAAACCTTTGGATAAAAATACCCAACAACTACAAAACGGTCATCTATGGACCAGTGGACTTATTGGCTCTACAAATAGCCCCCAAAATTCATTATTGAAGGCACCCAATTCACACACAACAAATTAAGCAATTCCTACAAGAAATTCTTCAAGCTTATACTATATATTTCTCACTTGTATTCATAAATATTCTCGAGTGTAATATTATTGCAATCTTATAAACACCGAGATATTATTTGTTAGTGAGTGATTCATTTAAAATTCAAACTTGTAAGAGTAATTTATAAACTCATTTGTGAGCGAGTGATCGGATAGAGGCTTTGTAAGTAAGTGTAGCTTAAAAGCTCTAGATCGTTTCATTCAGGATACTCATAGAGTGAGGGGGAGCTTAATCGGTCGATTAGCTCGTTAGGGTGTAATCTTGGAAGAAGATTTTAGTGAAACACTCGGTAGTGTGAATACCGAGGAGAGGACGTAGGCGCGTTTTGCCGAACCTCTATAACTCTTGTGTTATTTCTTTTCCCTTAACTTTTACTTTCCGCACTTATTTATTGCTTATATTGATTGCTTGCGTAAGCTTAAACTAGCAATAAATAGTTAACGAAATTGTTTAGTTACAAAATCCACTAATTAAGTTAGTTAATAACTCATAGTTTTTATTCCGCGAAAATCGTACATAAACCTTATTCAACCCCCTCTAAGGTTTAGACACTTACGGACCAACATTATTATTATTATTACTATATTAAGTTCATATATTATTAGATTCATAAAGAAATAAATGTTAATGAAGAGATTTTTGTAATATTTGGCAATGGTAATATTTGGCAAAATTTGTTATATAGTTAAGTAAATAGATCAAAAAGACCTTTATGAGTATCAACATAATAAGTTAACAAATTTATTTTTGTTTACTTTCTTCTAACATAGCAATTTAAATTTAAATTAAGTATATATTTAGTCTTCAGAATTATCTTTTGATTTTTTTGAATCTTTTCTAACGTTCACCAATTAAATATAATTCTGAAAACATTATTGATAAATATGAAGTGATAGACATCATTAGTTTGTTTATTTTTTTACTAAGTTAAGCAATTTCTTGAAAAAACATATTCATTATCAATATGTAAAAATACACTTTAGAAACGAATATCTAGAAAATTAAAAATTAGAATAAATTTTATGAGTTTTGGGTATTTTGGACAAATACCCTCACCGAGAACCGTTATACCCATTACAAATACGGATATGGGTCGGGTAAAATAAGTATAAAAGGCCATATAGATCCGACCCGACCCGTAGATGATGAAAGAACCGATAAAACCGTTACCCGAATACCGAAAAACCGTTAGATCGGGTCAGGTCGGGTAAAATTTACATCCCTTTGTAGTTCTAACCAAATACAAAAACGGTTATATATAATAATTATATGAGTTCCTACCTATTTCCAAAGAAGTAATAAAAACATATAAGTAATCTTCAGTACTGTTTCAAAAAATATATAAATAAAAAATGTTTTTCATGGAAAATTAACCGCAGTTGTTAAATGCAGTTGTAACCAAGCACAAAAAACAGGCATACATATTCTTTGTATCTATGTCAAAAACCATGTGTGGTTTTTACTGCCTATTTTTAACTAGTTACGGATTAAACTTGAAATAGTTTTTTAATACAACTTTTGCTTTTTACAAATACAAAACTTGAAATAATAGTATTCGGAAGACAAGAAACAAAAGACACAGAATTTTGAAAATGTAACAAAAATTGGGATGCAAGAAATAGAAAGCAAGAATTTTAGGGTAGTTATAATCGAAAATGCTCTCACCAATTTTTTTTGAGTAAACTCTCATCCCCGCTCAAATTACATCACCAAATTTCCCCAAAAAAATCAAAATGATTAGAAAAATTTATCCCGCCACAAGTCACTCAACTGGCGCTAATTTCAAAATAAAAACAAAAACACTCCACGTCACCGATCTGCGTCTATTTCCCAAAGCATATCCTGACCCTCCATTACAATGAATCAACGGTCGAGATCAGCTAAAAATAAACCACATGGATCGAGCATCGTCTCAATCCCCTCTATAAATTCGACCTTATACCTCCTCAATTTTATTCATTTGCGATCAGAATCTCTCACTTTCTCTCTCTAACTAAGGTATTATATCTAGATCTGATTTCTTTTTCTCATTTTAATTTAATAGTAATTAGTCTTAATTAGTATTTCTCTAATCTCGGTTTTGCATATTCAACCTTTTTTTTTTTATTTATAATTACACCCAATTTGTTCAATTTACTGCTTAATTAATTTAGATTTTGATTGTATGTATTTGTTAGTCACCCAAATTAATGAACTAGTAATGTCTCAGTAGTCAAAGAAGTTCTTTATTTTAATCAAATTACCAATAGTTCATCCAAATCAGTTAGGTTTTCTGCATTTTGATAGCATTTATCAGTCTCTGTTGCAAATCAATTGGTTATGCGATTAATTAACTCTTTTCCAATACTAATCAAACCAGGGCATGTTGATACTAAATTGTTGATATGTTTCATTTTTTTTCAGATTCAGTTGATATAGATGATTTTTTTTTTCAGTTTCTCACTCTAGGTTTAATTAGTCAGAATAATCAAATCTGCTAATATTGACTTTATATTCACTTTTTCCTGGATATCCTCTTAATTTTACCTTATTTTTTAAAATTATTAAATCAGTTCAATTTAATTTAGATCTAAATCAATCTCTGTATTTATAACTAGGGCTCTTTGATACAAAATAACTAGTGCTCTTAATTTTACCCTTTTTTTTCTTCAGTTTTGGTTGATTTATCAGATTTAATTACTTGGAATAACCAAATTTCCTAATATGAAGTCTCAAATTGTTATATTAATATATTTCCCTGTTTATTCACAATTTTCTGGATGTATGCAAATTAGCTTTTAATTTCACCTTTTTTTATTAAACCAATTCAATTTAAATCAGATTCAATCTCTGTATATATCCATAACGGATTTGTAGCTAATTAATCAATATGCTCTCTGTATGTATCTATAACAGATTTCTTAATATTCACAATTTTATTGGACATGCAAATTAGCTCTTAATTTTACCTTATTTTACTAAATCAATTCAATTAAATTGAGATCTAAATTAGTATTCTCTTTATAACAGATTTGCAACCACTGGAACAGGAGAGATGTCAGGACGTGGAAAGGGAGGAAAGGGTCTTGGAAAGGGTGGTGCTAAACGTCATCGTAAGGTGCTGCGTGACAACATCCAGGGCATAACCAAACCGGCTATCAGAAGGCTTGCACGTAGGGGTGGTGTCAAACGCATCTCGGGGCTCATCTATGAGGAGACACGTGGCGTCCTCAAGATCTTCTTGGAGAATGTTATTCGTGATGCTGTGACCTACACTGAGCATGCTAGGAGGAAGACTGTCACTGCTATGGATGTGGTGTATGCCTTGAAGAGGCAGGGGAGGACTTTGTATGGTTTTGGAGGTTAGGGTGGTTGTTTGGGTTAGAAATGTAAGTTTGGGGACCTGTTTTTTAAGTTTAGGCATCTTAAGGTCTGGTTATGTTATTTCAGTTTTAGTTTGGTGTTTTTTCTGAGTTGTGGCAGTAGGTTGTATGTATGAATCTGGATCTCTGTTATGGTTTATGAAATCGAATTTAATTTCTTTACTGGCTTTTGCATTTTTCTGTTAATGCAATCTGGTTTTTGTATTTTTATAGTTATGGATTTAACACTGTATTAGGAATGTTGCATAGTAAAGTAAAGATTATTTACTCATTATCGTTATGAAATGGTATTTCACAGAATTAACTAAAACTTTACAAACAGTGTGTTTATGAATTTAGATGCATCTTTCAGACCTTATCAAGATGAATTATAATTTGAATTTTGTTAAGTGGAATACAGCTTGTATTTGGTATGATGACAAAAATGTATATCAAAGTATGGGTAAACATATATTTTTAGTATTTAGCTTTGTGCTTATCGTAGCTGTGTGTGATATTTAGCTTATTCCAATGAATAACCTCATGGACCTCTAAACTTTGAATAATCTATTTTATTAGATCGAACTATGAATTAAAATCACAAAATAACATTTGAGGTTGATTTTGATATGCAAGTTACTGCAACTGTGTTACACTTGATGCATCAATGTATTTCCAAGACTTGTGGCAATATGAGAAAGTAGTTCTAGATTTTAGGGCAAATCACAAACTCAAAATGCTAATTCGACTGTACTACTTGTTAATGGTCAGCCGGTTTATAGTCGGTCACATGTTTGATAAACCATCTCTAGGATCCCTTTTTGTGATAATTTTAGACAAAACTCAGATGCAATTTTATTAGAAAGAGATGTCCTTTGTAACAGAAGCACAACAAAATTCCATAGGATATTCTGAACAAAGAGCTCTGCAGGTACATTCAAAAGGTCGTAAGCTGGTGCGCACACTCACACACACACGTGTGTGTGTATATATATATATACATATATATATATATGAGGGCACATCCTCTTAACTGTGGTTGGAATTGAGAAACACTTGGGTAGCTAGACTTGAGATTCACGTCAACCATGTCCTCTTGCCTTGCAGAGGAAAGTGTTTCCATTCCCGGCTAGATATTTGCCCTTCCCCTCTCTTGTTTTGTAAACCATTTTAATGGTTACCCCTGATCAAATATCAATAATAAAATTGTTCTCTAATATATATATATATATATATATATATATATATATATATATATATATATATCCCTTGCGTCTGTTTTAGATTAGAATCACTCAAGCCTTTCATAAGGCTCGCCAATTAGCTAAGAAATATTGGGTGACTAAAGGGAACAATCTATGCCTTTTCCCAAGTCCTATAACGATCACACTTCTCAAAAATTCTGTCCCGAATGGTCACAAATGATGATAAGTTTTACCATTTTTAAAAGGTGTAAATCTGAACGAACTTTTTTTTTCTTGAAAATTAAACGGACCAACTATATTAATAATAAAAAGGGATGTCTTGTTCGGAGGCGAAGCGATTACACGACAATGAGAAAAATCGAAGTTAGGTTACAACAAGTTTAGGGTTTAGTCTCTACACTTTAATCAAAAACCTATCTCGACAAGAACTACTAAATTTTCCATATCTATTCATACAATTCACTACAAAAAATTCAATCAAACGAAAAGTATTGCCGGCACTCGACTTTGCATTTCCAAACATCCAATTATTTATTTCTCTCCAAATCCAATAAATTGTTGAAGCAAATAAAATTTTTCCGAACCTAGCCGAAACCGACTCTACTTTGAACATGTCGGTAGCCCATTTTAACCATTGTGTCCACTGTTAATGCCTATGATATTCATCTTTTGAAGTCTATCCGACGTTGCTAGACGATTCAAAATAACAAGACACAAAATAAAACTACAATTCGGAGGAATGTAATTAGACCAAACAATACAATACCAGTTCACATTTGGACTTGTCAAACGAATCAAGTTCCAAGCGGATTTGACGGTGAAACCATGAACTGGGTCCGGAGACCACGCAATGGACGGTTTTAGGTTCGGACCGGAGAAGGGGACAAAAGGGGTTGGAGTATTAGAACGATTAGTATTATTATTTGGAGGTAGGGAATGGGCTGACAAGTAGGGTATTGGGTTTGATAGTGGTGACGGAGATGGGTTTTTCGGTGATGATGGACGGTGTTGTTCCGGCATTTGGTGGTGGCTTTGGAGATGGCTAAAGGTAGGAGGTATGAGAGCTCGTCGATTGGAGGTGGTTGGGGGTGGTAGGTAGGACATTGGCTCCGGCGAAGGGGGTGGACGGAGCTACGGTGAGATGGTCGTGCTCCGATGGAGGTGTAGATGGGTTCAGGGGAACCAGGTCGACGAAATAGGTCCATTGATGGTGGTGTTGAGATGAAAGGGAGGTTGTAGTGTTGTGAAATTAGAAGGTGTGTTTTTGTTAGTCAGTGAGTCACTATTTGCTATAGGTGAAAATTTTTGCCTAAGACATGAGGAAAAAGGAGAGATGTAACTGGGCAAAATTTGACTAAGGCATTGGGTATGAGAATTAACACTATAAGAGGAGTTCATTAGTGGTGGGTCATTCCGGTGGGGAAAATCTAAAGGAACTTATATTCCTTTAAGATGGTTGGACCTTATCGGTTGTTAAAGCTAAACTTTCATTATTTCTCCCTACTTCCCCATACAAGTGATGTTCTGGAAGAGTTGTGAATGGTTACGATGTTTTAAGGGAACGGAACCTTAGCATGGCCCTATTATCTGAGGAATTTATTTAGGCAAAAGATCTTGAAGTGCAAACGTTCATACAAATGCGAAGCCAACAAACTTGAGATTTGTCTCTCAATTTTTTAAGTTAATACTTTAACAGGTATACTAACTTGTTTCCTACTTCTTCAAACTTTCTCTCATGATTTGAATCTTGTTAGAAATATCTAAATTCATTTGGGATTTTTGGCTTTACTGTTCGACATAGAAATTTAACAAGGTACAGTTTGACGATGAACTTCTTTTCTTGGTGGAGGAGAGGAAATCTCAAAAAATCACATTTCCACTATCCTTTAATTCTAAACACGCAATTCTTAAAAGAAATGTGCGACATAATTTCATATAACAATGACAGCGGACTCTCTTTCATACATGCTGACTTATTTCGAGCTTATTTGGATTCAGATTTTAAGCAAATAAGTTGGTTTTTTTAAACTGAAAATTACGCTGTGTTTAGGTTACAGCTTCTAGCTTTTCACGGCAAAAACAAGGACCACAACTTTTAAGGTAATCACTCAAATACAATTCAACTTCTAAGCAAAAGGCAAAACAATCAGAGCTCAAAAGCTGAAAAATTAGAGAGAATTGGAGCATTTAGAAGAAAAATTGCTAGTACACCTGTTGGGATTTCTTTAGATTGAAAAAGTTGCTTAAAAATGGAAATATTTTAGGTAGAAAAATTGGAGTTCTTATTAAAACAATTAAACCTTTTAGTAGAATAAATTGAAGCTTTATTCTAATACTAGGAATGTTTGTGGTTCAAATCTGTAATAATGAGTAAATAATCTTCTTCGATTAATTCATACAACTTAAAGTCTTAAACACAACCGAAGGATGAAACTTTGAAATTGCATAAAAACAGAAATATTAAAACCATTCAAGAAGCTAAATCCATTCCATTTCATAAACCCATAATGGAGATCCAGATTCTTACATACTGAAACTGATAGTAACACATAAAACAGACGCTAAACGCAACCTAAACTTACAAACAGGCCCAGAAACTTCCATTTCTAACCAAACAACCCACAAAGTTCCAATTATTACTCTAACAGACCCTCCTAACCTCCGAAACCATACAAAGTCCTCCCCTGCCTCTTCAAAGCATAGACCACATCCATAGCGGTAACAGTCTTCCTCCTAGCGTGTTCGGTGTAGGTAACAGCATCACGAATAACGTTCTCCAAGAAGATCTTGAGAACACCACGCGTCTCCTCATAGATGAGCCCCGAGATGCGTTTGACACCACCCCTACGTGCGAGCCTCCTGATAGCAGGTTTGGTTATGCCCTGGATGTTGTCACGCAGCACCTTACGATGACGTTTGGCACCACCCTTTCCGAGACCCTTTCCTCCCTTTCCACGTCCTGACATCTCTCCTGTTCCAGTGGTTGCAAATCTGTTATTATAGATACACAGAGAGTGAATTGATTATATCTAAATTAAATTGAACTGATTCAGGCTATATTTAGCAGCAGATTCTTTAGTCCAAAATTAACTTTAAAAAATCTGAAACTATTTCAAAAGCAAAAAATCTGATATTTAAAACCTAAATAATGTCCAAACACCCAAGAATTTTTAAATCAAAGATGTATAAATCATCAAAAAAATATCCAAACAGACCCTTAATAAAAAGGTAAAATTAAATGCTACTGTAACTGCAAAAGTGAATAACAAAAGGGATATATATAAACATTACTGTAACAAATTGGGAGTGAATGTTAACAAAAGTGATTTTTCCGAGTGTTAGCAAAAATATGGTCTTATTATAGATACAGAGAGAGAGAGAGAGATTTGATCTAAATTAAACTGAATTGGTTTACTAGTAGAAAAGGTGAAATTAAGAGCTCATTTGGATGTTCAGCAAAATAGTGAATTAAAAAGGGATACATACAAATCTGTGTTATAGATACATACAGAGAGATTGATTAGATCGAAATTAAACTGAATTGATTTCATAAAAAGGTAAATTATGAGCTAATTTGCATGTCCAAAGGGGATGTATATAAATCTTAACAAACTGGGAGTGAATGTTGGCAAATTAGATTAATTCAAGTAATTGAATCTAGAAAGAGAAACTGAACAAAATCAAATATATCAGAAATAATTTGTATCAACGTGCCCTAATTTGTCAATAAAATAAAGAATAATAACAAATTGGGATTGAATGTAAGGAAATTTGATTAATTCGAGTAATTGAATTTAGAGTGAGAAACTGAACAAAATCCAATATATTAGAAGTAATTTGTATCAACATGCCCTAATTTGTCGATAAAATAGTGAATAATAATAATTTGGGATTGAATGTAAGGAAATTTGATCAATTCAAGTAATTGAATTTAGAGTGAGAAACTGAACAAAATCATAAGTAATTTGTATCAACGTGCCCTAATTTGTTGATAAAATAGTGAATAATAACAATTTGGGATTGAATGTAAGGAAATTTGATTAATTCGAATAATTTTATTTAGAGTGAGAAACTGAACAAAATCAAATATATCAGAAGTAATTTGTATCAACATGCCCTAATTTATCGATAAAATAGTGAATAATAACAAATTAGGATTGAATGTAAGGAAATTTGATTAATTCGAGTAATTGAATTCAGAGTGAGAAACTGAACAAAATCAAATATATTAGAAGTAATTTGTATCAACGTGCCCTAATTTGTTGATAAAATAGTGAATAATAACAAATTGGGATTGAATGTAAGGAAATTTGATTAATTCAAGTAATTGAATTCAAGGTGAGAAACTGGACAAAATCAAATATATCAAAAGTAATTTGTATCAACGTGCCTTAATTTGTCAATAAAATAGTCAATAATAACAATTTGGGATTGAATGTAAGGAAATTTGATTAATTCGAGTAATTGAATTTAGAGTGAGAAACGGGACAAAATCAAATATATCAAAAGTAATTTGTATCAACATGCCCTAATTTGATTATTCCAAGTAATTAAATCTAGAGTGAGAGACTGAAAAAAATAAAATATGTATCAACTAAAACTGAAACAATCAAATTTATCAACCACAACTTTAAAATTTACAAATAAATCAACTAATTTGTATCACCGTGCCCTAGTTTGATTATTATTAAAAACTAGTAAATTAATAGCTATACCAACTAATTTGCAACAGGCATTGAGAAATGCAATCAAAATCAATATGGCAGAAAACCAAACTGATTAGGATTTGTTCGGCAATGTTAATATAAAAAAAAACTGTCAAATTAAGCACTTATTTTAATATCAAGATCTAAAGTTAAATAGGCAGGAAACTAAACAAATTGCGAGTAATTGTAAAAAAAAACTTAATATGCAAATGGAGAAAAACAAGATTCGATAAAACTAAGACTACTAACTACTCACTCCGTCACACAATATCGGGGCTTTATGTATCTACGTGCAACTTTGACCGACAAATAACTAATGTCTAATTTGTCAAAATCAAAATTTTCAAAAACTAATGACATAGTTTAAATGTTAAATTATATGAACAAATTTTAAAATTTTAAATTTCGACAATTTAAACACAATATGTTTGTGGGTCAAATTTGCATGTACATATATAATATCCCAATATTTTGAAAAGGGAACAGTTCTTTTTCCTATACTATAAACACTTAATACTATAAGGAACGTGGATATCTGAATCCCACGTCTAGCTGTCAATTTTTTTTTTTTTCTTTTTTTTTCTTTTCTTTCTTCTCTTTTCACGTGCTGTGTTTTGTTTTTATTTTCTTTCTTTTTCTTCTCTTCCTCTTCGTCTGTATCTCTTATCATTTTAATATATACCAAATTCCTCAATCTTACCCAAAAACTTCCTCAATTTTATCCAAAAAAAAACCTAATCACCAACCATCAAATTCATTCATATATCAAATTAATATATTTTTTTATCAAATCAACATCACTCTACCACTACAATTATCCCCAATTTTACCCAAAAACAAAACATCTCCCAATTTACCCAAAAAAAAAACATACCCAATTTTACCAAAAAAAAACCCTAACCATCAACCATCAAACTCCTTCATATATCAAATTAATATATTTTTTTCTCAAATCAACATCACTCTACCACTACATTTATCCCCAATTTTAACCCAAAAAAAAAACTATCCCAATTTACCAAAATAATATATCCCCCAATTTTACAAAAAATAAACTCTAACCATCAACCACCAAATTACTTCCTATATCAAATTAAGATCATTAGTACTAATTTTAATGGCTTTTCCACCATCAGGTAATATTCATGAACTTTGTGATTGTTAAAGTGTTAATATTTGCAGTTTTAGTTTTTTCTTTTTTTATTTGCTTAACTGAATATCTAATTGATACTAATTTTAGTTTCCCCAGTTGCTGGAACAATTGCTAAGATTTGTGGCAATAAAAATTGCTCAATCTTAGATGATTTATGAGAAAGAAAATGAGTGGAATACAAAAAGCGGCCAAAAATTATTTGTCCAATCTAACACTGGTTTAGAAAAATGACAATGTGTTTGCCATTTTTTCCAGAAAAGACAGATCACCTTTTATGAGTTTTTGTTGGATTTTTTTTGTATGTATCGTTAGGTTATTGAAAATTATTTATTTGTATATTTGTCGGTGGCATTGTTCTTGCATTGTTCAACGTCTTTAGTCTTTTTTGTAGTTTGATAAAATTATTCCTTGATACACTTGGTTCCGCTTCTCTTTCTTTTGTTCTTTAAATATTAGAATAGCACTTTATTGTTGATTTTATTACCATCATATTCCTTTTCTTTAAATAAGCAAAACTGCATATTCTTGAGATGGGAAGTTTATTTGAAAATTTGATACTTTGGGCTAAATATACTAGATGGTTGATAAAACTTGTATTTTTTGTAATTTTATATAGTTTAAGATGGACGTACTAGTGAAGTAGTGATTATTACATAATAAAGTTATTTCTAGTCTATTAGGGAAGCATGTTTTTATATTGTTATGTATCTACCATTCTACTTACCGACTACTCACAATTTTGACTACTGTCTACTGATGCAGGATATTCTGCTGATGAAGCAAAAATGGATTCATTTGTTGACGAAATTAATGCATATTCTTATCAATGTCCTACAGTGTTACCTACCAAAAAATAATATCTCCCCTAATTTTATAAAAAATAAACTCTAACCATCAACCACCAAATTACTTAATATCATTTTTTTTCTCAAGTATGGATAACAATTATAATATTTGGGGAATGGATCTTAATTTATCTCCTCCGGATAATACTCCCCAAAACACCCAATTTCCGATCGATTCTAATCAAAATACTTTTTTTCCATCTCAAAATATCAATTTTCCGACTGATCCTTATGACAATGCTCAGTTTTCTTATGATTCATATTTGAATAATCATCCCAATCAGTATTTTGATAATCAGTTTGTAAGTGGTGACTATAATTACACGAGTCATCAACCTGGCGCATCACAAGAAGTTTTTACAAGTCAGTTTGTAGAACCTCAACGGGATCATGATGGATATAACGAAAATCCCCAACCAGATGATAACGAACATAATATTAATTCTTCGCCAACTGAATTCGGAATAGGTTATGATTATAGAAATCATTTCCAAAGTATTCTGGTTTGTCTCAAAAAATCCTTTCTATATTTTAAGTAATTGTCTATTTTTATTTATTTTCAAAAGGACGTGATATACTCCGTTTAATGTTGTAGCTAAAAATAATTATTTACATTTTTTTACAATCGTTTATAGTGTGATTGAATAATTATTTCTTAATATCTTATTTCTACAGGTTTTTGCTTCACTCAATGAAATGAAAGACTACTTGTACGGGATATCGACTGGTCTAGGTTTTTTTTTGACTACGACGTACTCCAAAAATATCAATGCACACTTTGATAGTAAAAGTCGAGTCACTTTGAAGTGTAAAAAATATGGGGATCCGAAACCGAAAAAAGCATCAAGCAGAGACACGAGCTCTGGTAAATGTTTTTGTTTATTTAAAATCGAGTGTTACATGGAGGAAAACAATTGGAGATTTTACATCGAAAATGGAACGCATAATCATGAAAATGATATTTATCCAGAAGCTCATTCACAAGCGCGCAGACTTAATAAAGATGAAAATGGTATGTTTAGAACTATGGTAGATAGTCTTGCCAAGCCGGGGACTATTCTTTCTGCAATAAAACGTAAATTTCCTGGCAATAAGTCTAATAAGAAAGACATATATAATCTTAAAGCCAGGGAAAAAGTTAAAGAAATGGTAGGTAAAAGTCAAATATAACATCTCATGCATCTTTTGGATAGTAAAGAGTTTATATCGTTTCATAGGACCAACCCACACACAAATCAACTAGAAGATTTGTTTTATACGCATAAAGATTTCGTGAAGTTGGTATGTGCATTTCCCAATGTATTGTGCTTGGATTGCACTTATAGTACAAATAGGTTTAACATGCCATTTCTCCAAATTGTGGGCGTCACATCGACACAAAATACATTTTGTGTTGCTTTTGCTTGTTTGAGTAATGAGCAACAACCTACTTACGAATGAGCTTTAGAGTGTCTCCGGATGATAATGAAAAATAGTAAGACTCCACGAGTAATGTTGACAGATAGGGATCAAGCGTTAACGAATGCTGTGCAAAATATTTTTCCTACGACAAACCATCTATTTTGCACATTTCACATTTCGCGGAACGTCGTAACACATTGCAGTCCAAAAGTCCCTAAGGCTATATGGGCGAAGATGTATAAAGATTGGTTAACTCTTGTTGATAGTGAAACTGAATATGACTTTGAAGCAGCACGCATGACACTGTCGAGTGTCTACAAAGCATATCCAATTGCTTTGAAATATATGTGTGATTTATTAGATAGTCACAAAGAAAAGTTTGTGGCCTGTTACACTAACAAGACAAGGCACTTCGGGAACAGGACGACTAATAGGTATGATATTTACATATTTTTCTGATATATGTATTTGATTTTTATATATAAATAATCATGTTGTTTAATTAACATTTTATTTGAAATAGGGTCGAGGGTGCTCATTCTACATTTAAAAGATATATTGGAACCTCCGATGGCGACCTTGAAAACATGGTGATATACATAATTGACTTGTTGTCAATTCAACACAATCGAATTAGGGGGTCATTGGGGAATAGTATGAATGTTGTTAAAAGACAACACGAAATTCCATATTTTTCAGAATTAAGAGGTCAGATTCTATTATTTAATTAATGTTTCTTTTTTAGAAATTTGATATTTTTAAGTTCGACACAATATCTGAGCATTGGGATTACATTTATCTCAAGAGCGAATATCAAATTCCAAAATCTCCACCGGTCTCAGGCTCTCAGCATGTTCAATGGCTGATATATTGTTTGTAACTTTAGTTGTCAATATTGTGTATTGATTCTGTCCCTTGATACAGTCTCTGATCTTTCTGGACATATGCCTGATGAGTAACTAGAAACCATACATGGGTTGTTTGATTTCGGCTCTTAGCTATTAAGCAAGTAACTTGGCTGATTTAAGGATGGGAGTTTTTTTTTGTTGACCTACCTTAATTTCTAACTTTTCGGTGTTCGGAAAAGAAAAAGGGCCAATCTTTTTAGCTTGTCAATCAAGTGCACAAAAGCTTATAACCAAAAGATCCCTCAGAACACATATTTGGAAGCGAATGAACAAGTTTTTAATAGTCCCTTCACTTTATAGTCATAAACTTAGGAAGTAACTAACTGGAAGTTCACGAGTTGGCTGCTGCTTTTAAGCAAATATGTTTTCTTATTAGTAATTATTTTTTTTTTATACTTATTTAATTTAAAACTTTTTAGCTTTTGAGGCTAGGAATAAAATGATGCTTAACATTTCAGTTGGTCTACCAAATGCATTGCAACTAATAAGCAAAACAAAAAACTAGATTCAATCTTAAAATCAGCATGTTAACCTTCTCTTTTACGCAAGTTTACCTGTAACTAAGATCTTGTTGGTTTGCTAATACATTTTCTAATGTTGTTGCACCCAAATTATTTAGTTGTTTCCGTTGAACTTATATAGTTGTATTCTCACTTTTATATCAGGTAAATGTTCTTTTCACGCAATGGATATGATGCTAAAAGAGGTTAAACAACTCGAATGGATAAAAGCAGACCCTACATGCTCTAGCTGTGAGATAACATTAGTCTACAATCTTCCATGTTGCCATGTTATTCGTAACTACGGAGAGCGAGGTTGTCCTATTCCACTAGAATTCATCGATCCTCACTGGAGAAAATTAAGGTTTGACGAAGAGAATATAGCGGAGGATGAAGACAACATTGCTGAGCATATAATGGCTTTAAGGCGAAAGTATGATCAAACGAGTGATCCAATCATGAGGGAGAATTTCAAGGCACAAATTGAACTTTTGTATAATCCTTTAAAAACAACAGCCAGGGAGCCTCTGGTCAAACCACGAAATAAACCATCGTCAAGGGGGAAAAGACCTACCAAATATTCAACCACACGGGACCCATCTGCCTTTGAATATACTCAGTTTTTCAAGGATCAACAGACAGAAAGAAGACACAGTTACAGTAGTGAAAAAACTAATTATGGTCCATCACCCCCCATACCCCCTAGGTATTCAGTTTATGAGAAACAAAAAGGTAAAGCAACATCGCAGTCAAGCCCTCATTTCCGCAAGTCATTTAAATATATGGAGCAGATTCCGTCTATGTTTCACGATCATATATTGACGGTCAATGATGTAGCTGGTGATGGGCATTGTGGGTTTCGAGTGATTACAAAGGCAATGGGAATGAGATTAGGAGCCGATGATTGGAGTCAAGTGCGTAAAGACCTTTTCCATGAAATTGATAACCACCCAACTTACTATTTTGATCTTATTGGACAAATAAGAGGTTACACTTTTATTCGGAACTCATTTATTTGGAATGATCCATATAATATGCCAGATGAAGAAAATTGGATGCACTTCCCAGAGTCAGGTTATGTAATTGCATCAAAGTACAATATGGCAGTGGTGACACTTGATGAAGGATTGGCAACTTATTTGCCTATGCATACAGCTCCTCCGACAAATCCTTCTATGATTGTAATGGCCAATGTGAATAGAAACCATTACGTGGAGATCATCATTGATCAAAGCGGAAACAATGTCAGGCCTTTTCCCATGCCAAATATTAGTGCCGGGTGGAAAAAGACTCGCTCTTGTGAAGCTTCTCCATGGGAAGAAGTTTTTAGACCAAATTTTAATTATTATGAAGCTTTAAGAAGAATGTCGAGATCGGACACTTATTTTGGTGTTACCAATTTATCAGATGATGAATAATTATAATGTTGTAACAAATGTTAGCTATTTTACGTATTTCACATTTCGTGAATTTTGCTTAATGTCTCTATTTATTACTTGGCTATTGTTATTTCATTACTTGGCTAAATACAAACGGGAAAACGAAATAAAATTGTCACACATGATTTGGTACAAAATATATAAAATGAAAAATACTACTAACTCATGCACCACTAAAAACATATTCTTAAATAAAAATACTTCAAAAACCCGTGCTCGGTCCTTCGTCAGGAAAAACATTGGGGTTTGGGGTTTGGTACTTATTAAAAAAATCGCTTGTCATGTCATGCGCAAACGATGAAGTAGAATGTCGAGGCTGAACCTATGGACTCCAATCGCTTGTCATGTCATGCGCAAACGATGAAGTAGAATGTCGAGGCTGAACCCATGGACTCCATTGTGAATTTTGCTCAGGATATGTGTATGACGACTGTGGGATGTAACAATCACTAGTAGAGTAAGTCGGACCCGAATCCAGACCCGAAGGTGGATGTGGTGGGACGTTCGAAGGCTGTTGGTGCGGTATTTCGGCATGGTCCAGCACTGGAGGTCTCCTTCCAACAGCTTGAATCATATTCCAATATTTTTGTATCTTACTCATCTTACCCTTTCGAACCGCCTTTTCATAATTTTGTTCCAATTCTTCAAACTACAAAAAACAAAGACATTAAAATACTGATTAATAAAACTATTTAAAAAATGACCACTAAAAGCAATGGTGTCCTGAATTAATATTTTATTTTCACAAGGTGCGAAGTCATTAAGGTCTAAAGTCTCAAGTCATCAAAATTATAAAATTAAAAAATATTAATGTTAACAATTAAAAAAAAAGCTAAATAAGTACCATGTATGCCATAACGCCCGCAACTGGCTGCACACCTGTTTCTTGTGGGTGCGTCACAGGCGGATCTATACTTTTTCTGGTGATTCTATTATACCATCTCATGTAGTTATCACTTGCTATTTGGATGTCATTATGAAATTCGGATGTTTGAACGTGTTCTGCTCTTGCATTCCAAGTCTCAAGGTGCTCTTGATAACGTTGCACCCAGTTATAGTCCGCATGACCTTTACGGCTCAGTGTGCGTAAGTTTTTAGAGTTTTTGGCGGGAGGAGGTATTTTTTGTATCATACCAAATTGTGGCATCACTCTTTCCGGATTATGATACTCCACTAAATCCGTACATATAAGAGGGACGCTTGAACGCCATATACATTGACCTGCCTTCGAGCAATCAGGCAAATCAGCCAGTTTTGGATACGGTTCCCAAATGACCTGATAGTAAAAATAAAAAATTATTAATAGTGAGAAAGAGGGTTACAATTTTCTAAATATAAATGGACAAACAAATATGAAAAAATATTTACCTGACGATGACCCACCATGTCAAATAAGTCACGAAATACCCGAACGCTATGAAAAGGGATACCTGATGTATACGTCACCTTACATCTAGCCAATCTGTATAATATTTACAAAACCAAATAGCAAAATTAATCATATAATTCATATCAATAATTTGAACGACGAAAACTAAAAGCAAACTTATCAACCTGCGTCCAAAGGGATAAGATGGAAACCCTTCAGGTGGTGTATCATCCGCTGAATATTCAGGACGCATAAACCTAAATCTACTCCATGCCCAATATTGCAACAATTGCAATGCGCCAGTCACCCCCCTTTTTGATTTGCCTCTTTTGTCAATAAGAGCTGCTTTTGTTAGTGACCTATATGTATATCCCAATATGGCTGAACCCCAACTATATTGTCCGCATATATCAAAATCTCTCATATAAGCTAAATAGTGTACTGGCACACCAACTCCTTTGTCGTCTTGTAAATACTGACTTCCAATAATCAATAACATACATGCTCTTGTAACACGCATAATATAGTCCACAGATGAAAACTTGTTGACAGATTGAGGGTTAAATGTATAACACAACCAACTAAATTTAATCATCCCATCATTAGTAAAAGTATCACGTGTAACTATACCTAATAAATCGGTTACCAAAGCATGTTTAGCCGTTGTTGTAAATCCACTTTCATCACATACAAGAGCATTTTCGTCCACTTTAACCCCACCTAATACCTCTATATCTTGAAGAGTCATTGTTAACTCTCCAATCGGAAAATGAAACGTACTAGTCTCTGGTCTCCAGCGCTCGATTAATGCAGTTATCAAATGATTATCAACTTGTTTATATCCCAAACTATACAACCCATAAAAACCAGCCACATTTAGCAAATATAAAACTCTATGATCATCAATTACCGAAAACCGATTATAGTTACGAATGTCCTTTTTTTCGTCTAACAAAGTTGATCCCCAAATGATATTACAAATATGATGTTTCTGCTCATATAAAACGGTATCATCAATGGGACCTGGATTTAATTTTATTTTTTCTGTCATAGGTACCTAAACAATTGAATATTTTAACAAATATCACTGTCAAATATAAATGATACAATAAAATATTTAACATAAATTTAAATATATGAGTTAATACGTTTAACTTCCAAAAAATTATAAGAATACAACAAGTTAATTACTAACCTAAACTCCAAAATAATAAAATGTCTCTAACAAAACAAAACAAGTTCACATGTACATGCCCAAACAAGTTTTTTATCTAAGTTATTTTCATTACTCAAGTGTTATTAGAGCAACATATAACATTATATAATTAAAATTCAATATTAGTTGTGATTAAACAAATTTGAAGATAAATATTTAAAGGTCAATAAAAAAAGTTAAAAACTTTTAATTAATAAATGTTATAACTTATTAATAATTATATCTATTTACATAAAATTTAAACTCAATAATAAAAAGAAATAATCACTTGATAAATTGTAGTGGTATAGTGAGGTTGATTTGAGAAAAAAAAATGATCTTAATTTGATATATGAAGTAATTTGGTGGTTGATGGTTAGAGTTTATTTTTTGTAAAATTGGGGGATATATTATTTTGGTAAATTGGGATAATTTTTTTTTTGGGTTAAAATTGGGGATAAATGTAGTGGTAGAGTGATGTTGATTTGAGAAAAAAATATATTAATTTGATATATGAAGGAGTTTGATGGTTGATGGTTAGAGTTTTTTTTTGGTAAAATTGGGTATGTTTTTTTTTTTGGGTAAATTGGGAGATGTTTTGTTTTTGGGTAAAATTGGGGATAATTGTAGTGGTAGAGTGATGTTGATTTGATAAAAAAATATATTAATTTGATATATGAAGGAATTTGATGGTTGGTGATTAGGTTTTTTTGGGGATAAAATTGGGGAAGTTTTTGGGTAAGATTGAGGAATTTGGTATATATTAAAATGATAAGAGATACAGACGAAGAGGAAGAGAAGAAAAAGAAAGAAAATAAAAACAAAACACAGCACGTGAAAAGAGAAGAAAGAAAAGAAAAGAAAAAAAAAAAATTGACAGCTAGACGTGGGATTCAGATATCCAAGTGTTTATAGTATAGGAAAAAGAACTCCCCTATTAATATACCTTAGTTAGAGAGAGAGAGAAAGTGGAATTGATTGTAGATGAATTAAAATGTGGTGGGATAGAGTCGTATTTAAAGAGGGGATTGAGACGATTCTCGATTTGAGTAATTTGTTTTTAGCTGATCTCGGCCGTTGATTTAATTTAATGGAGGGTTACGATAAGGTTTTGTTAATAGATGCGGATCGATGACGTGGCATATAATTTGTTTTTCATTTTGACATTTGCGCTAGTTTAGTGACTTGTGGCGGGATAAGTTTTCGTCATCATTTTAGAATAATTTGGTGTTGGAATTTGAGCGGTTAAATATATTTGCACAAGTTTCCATGAAATTTGAGAAAATTTACTATATAAAGTATAAACTTGCTCGATCTTGAAAATTCTTGTTTTCCCTTTTTTATCGCTGATTTTTTACTCATCTTCAGTTTTGTTTTCCTTTCAATTTTCAGATTTCTATTATTTTAACACTGCAAGAAAATAACCATATGCCAACTTTAAATTCTAACTTGTTTGGTAGTTAGCAACTAAGTGAGTTTCTAACTAAATTTCATATTTGTAATATTTACTAACTAACAAGTAACTACAATACCTTAACTTGTTAAATAGTCCGAATTAAATATTAGCTTTCAATTTTCGGTCCGTAAATAACAATGAAAATACAGTAAAACCTCTCTATAAGGATACTTTATATAGGAATAATCTCCCTATAGTTTTAAAAAATTTCGGTGTCAACTCGTACCAGTTATAAATAAAAATAAACTCTCTATGGTTATATTCCGTTAAATTTTAAAGTCTCGTTTTCCCGCTGATTTTTTTACTCATCTTCAGTTTTGTTTTCCTTCCAATTTTCAGATTTCTATTATTTTAACACTGCAAGAAAATAACCATATGCCAACTTTAAATTCTAACTTGTTTGGTAGTTAGCAACTAAGTGAGTTTCTAACTAAATTTCATATTTGTAATATTTACTAACTAACAAGTAACTACAATACCTTAACTTGTTAAATAGTCCGAATTAAATATTAGCTTTCAATTTTCGGTCTGTAAATAACAATGAAAATACAGTAAAACCTCTCTATAAGGATACTTTATATAGGAATAATCTCCCTATAGTTTTAAAAAATTTCGGTGTCAACTCGTACCAGTTATAAATAAAAATAAACTCTCTATGGTTATATTCCGTTAAATTTTAAAGTCTCGTTAGTTATAATATCACCTCCCTATAGTAATAAATAATATTTTATTACAAAAAACATATATTTTTACATTAAATTTAGAATGATGTAAACTTAATTTTTTGCGTTTCTATTATCTTTTAATTTGCATGTGCATAATAACTCGTCGACATGGATATTTTATTATTGAAGCCAAAATAATTTCAACTTATCAATCATGTTTGGAACTTATTGACATGAAACATTTTGTATTTCTATATTATCATCATCCGGGTTATCTCATTTCGCTTTTTGTATTCGTTTAACTGAAATTTCATAAATTCATTTGTATGTTTTTTTATACCATGTACATGTATCTTATTCAATTTAAATACTTATATTTTTTAATTTTATATATTTTTACACGTAACCTATAGTAATATTTTTTTTTATTTACAACGATATGACTGTATAAATGTTTTAGTGTAATAAAATACTTTAACAGCTAGTATTCTCCAACTAACCGGTCATTACAACATTATTAGTGGATAAATACTAAGCACTTACTAACATTTTCGGTTAATAACTTCCAAGATATAACAACTTTTGCTCTTTTAGGCTCTGTTTGTTTCGTAGTAAAATATTTACGGAGGAAAAATATTTTTCGAGTAAAGTTTTACGGTGTAAACTTTTGTTTGCATTTTATTTACGGGTGTTTGATGCGTCAAAGGTTTCCCATGAGAATTCTATTGAAATTCAAAAATATATTAGTTATTTAAATTAGACAAATTCGATGCATAAATAAATAAACATTGTTCATACTTTAAACAAAATATTTTAAGATGAAAAACATCAAAAATTAACTAAAAGTCACAAAAATGAATAAGTTCGTGAAATTTTAAAAACATTAGTGATTAAAATCACAATTATTTTGACGGAAAAAAAGCTAAAAGTTCGTCTACTTTTCTGAAAGTAACTTCGTCAACATGTATAGAAAACTTAACCTAAACACATTTTATTTCATATACGTCACTTATAATAACTTATAATTTTTCAACATATAAACTCATAAAATTATAAGTATAGAAGATATTATTGACTTTTTTTAGTTTTTTCAAATTTTCTTGGGTTTTTTAAATTTTTCAGAATTTTTTGTTTTATTTTTTCCATTTTTTTGTTATTTTTTTAGATTTTTTCCTATTTATTTATATTTTTATTGGTTAATTACATTTTAGCTTTTTCAAATTTTCTTGGGTTTTTTAGATTTTTTGGAATTTTTTGTTTTATTTTTTTCATTTTTTTGTTATTTTTTTTTAGATTTTTTTCCTATTTTTTCCTATTTTTATTGGTTAATTAGATTTTAGCTTTTTCATTTTTTTTTGGGTTTTTTAGATTTTTCGGAATTTTTTGTTTTATTTTTTCCATTTTTTTTGTTATTTTTTAGATTTTTTCCTATTTATTTATATTTTTATTGGTTAATTAGATTTTATCTTTTTCAAATTTTCTTGGATTTTTTAGATTTTTCGGATTTTATTTTATTTTTTTTCCATTTTTGTTATTTTTTAGAATTTTTCGTGTTTTTTCCTTTTTTTTATTGATTAGTAAATAGAATTGGACTAATTATTAAATAATTTTGAAAGAATAGACCTATAATTAATAATAGTTATAATACTAGTATTAGAAAGAATATAGAGAGAGACTCCGTAAACCGTTTACAACTTTATTTGCGGGGTAATCGTTCCCCCAATTTTACTGGATATGTGGGAAAAGTTTTCCCAAAAAAAATGTTTTACGTTAAACCAATCACCCGGAAAATCTATTTTACCCGTAAATATTTGTTTATTCCCATTTTACAACAAAAAAACAGAGCGTTAGTTAGCAAGTAACCAACTATTTTCATATATATAATTATTTTCTTATCTTATCTCTAGATATTACTCGCCATCCACGATTTACAAGTCTTTTTGCACCCTCTAAGACACGTGAATAAGCAACATTGAAAGATGTGAGTCGCTGTTATGTGAATTATTAGTGGATTTTCAGCTTATATTGTATGGACTATGGAAGACACTAGTGCATTCAAGCTAAATCATGGTGGTAGATTTTGCTGGTCTGATTGTCAGTGTCGCTTTCTACCTCAAGGAGACGAGGACATCCTTACAGAAAGATGGTTTATCAAACATGTGACCGACTATAAACCGGCTGACCATTAACAAGTAGTACAGTTGAATTAGCATTTTGAGTTCGTGATTTGCTCTAAAATCTAGAACTACTTTCTCATATTGCCACAAGTCTTAGAAATACATTTATGTATAAACACAGTTGCAGTAACGATATTTATCATCGGATTGAATAAAATTAAAATTGATGTTGTTATACAAAATGATGAGTGACACTGGTGCATAAGTAAATTAATTATTTTCTCATATGCAGGGAATATATGTTTTCCATGCTAATAAACATCAACACGACCCTGACGAGTGGCGATGGATGATGCCAGCCTTCTCCAAGGACAAGTCGAAATAACTAATCCCAATCCCCGACCTTAAGAAAACCATATAAGTAGAAAACCATATAATTCTTCTCAAACAATAAACTTTAATATAGTCATGGAATAATTCACCAAGGGTTCACCTCATGATATTTCAACTCGAGAACAAAAGCAAGTCTCGATTTTTTTATTCGATCGTCCGTCATATCCGAATTCTTTGAAAGCGACATATATTGTTACAACAATGATATCTCTACCCTTCACTATATACAGCAGTCTACCGAATCACAAAAATAAAAATCCAAAAAGTAAAGGGAGTCATTTCAGTTCAGTATTTGGTTAGAATTTCAGCACCAGTTTTTGTAATCAAGATGGTATGTTCAAACTGAGCAGCTGGGCTACCATCGGCCGTGAGAGTGGTCCAGTTATCTTTCCATGTTACACATTCTATGCTTCCCAGTGTAAGAATTGGTTCTGCGCTAACAGATACCACAAAATGAGAAAAGAAAAACAATTACGCAAATTAAACGACTAAGGACTTGTCTGGCTTCTAAAAGAATAAACTGGCATTTATGCATATTGAGAAAAAAATTAGGGCGGGACTTGGGAAACTAGACGAGCTAAACTTAAATTTTCTCTCTGTATATATACTCAAAAAGCAAGTGAAAACGAAAAAAACAATCAAATAGGTACTGTTTCTTCTTGTTTTCCTGACATTCTAATCAAGCTGCAAGCAAATCATCTCATGAAAATATTTGGATACTATTCTACTTTTTGCATTAAATTATGCAATCAAATTTTTTACATGACTAAACTGGAAATGTCTGTATTTAACAGATTTTCACATGGTATTTTGTCTAAAAAAATGTGACAGATTCCCAGTGCAACCTTTGTAACAAAAGAAGTTTTAAGTCACGAAAGAGATCAAATAAAGGCGAATGAATAAAAAAATAGAGAGGACGCTTCCTTTGGGCACGTAGAAACAGCTTTAACATGTTTAAGTTTATCGTTTTTACCATATCATTGCTCCATATTCTTATAAACTATCCCAGAATTTAATGGTAAAGCCTTAAGTGTATCTGAACTCATTTAGAGTGTATCAACTAGTTGCTCATTTGGAGTATCTGAGAGAGGGCAATTCATAAAACCAAGTATACGCGACTCACTCACCAATTGTAAAAGTTTGACCTTCGACCATGTGGCCTGGTTTTTCATTACCTGTAGTATGATGACAAAACGGAAAGAGGAAATTATGTGAAGTAGACAAAACTGCATGATAAGAAAAGACAAGGGCAGGAGTGCAGATAGATTGTTCCTGAAGGGAAACGTGATTAAGGAATTTTGAAAATGTGCAAAACTAAGGCCATAAGGGTCATAGATGGACAATTTCGAATCTGTGATTAAAAATATGTTAGTTATAATGCTTTAACATCAAAGAGTCAAATGTGATCATTCCATATAATTTTTATACCCGTTTTCAGATATCAATCATGTTTTCACCTCGTCCAAAAAAAAATAACAGTATAATTGAGGTACTCCAATTCATGCAGAGGTAGTAAAATTTATATATAACCCAGTTGAAATCAAAAGATTACTTACGATGATGATATATAACTGGTTCAGAATGAAATACTGTCCCCACACCATGCCCAACAAAACGATCAACCACACCAAAGCCAAATTTTTCAGCATGTTCACTGAGACAACCGACAACATATAATTATTAGAGAAGGTTAAAAATTGTCAAGGCCGGATGTTAAAATGTTTAACAACAAAATGCCCCTTTATTCCTTTTTTTACCAAGAAAAGGTAAACAAACCTGATCCTTTTCCCAATTTTCCTAAATAAGGCGCCATTTTTGCAAGCAGATATTCCCCTCTCTAAACACTCTTCAGTTACCTACCATTGAAGTGAAGGAAGATAGACACACCAGAGAAAGACAGAAAGTAACCTAATTTAAAAACTTGAATGATAGATGGAGAAAAGGGGAAAATGAGACCAAAAGTTTACCTTGACAAGGCGTTTCATTGGTCCACTAACATCGCCACAAAAGAAAGTCTTTGACGTGTCTCCATGATAACCCTAACACAGTAAACTTTTCTAACTTAAAGCTTTTACATGCGGAAGGTAAAGCATGTTCTAAACTAATTAAACATAGAGAAAAAAACGCAGTATACGAAAATGACAGAAAACTACAGAATATACATATCCCAACATTGTTATTTCTTTTGAAAGTTAAAGTCTTTGTCAGCAAAAAATGTGATATTTTGTTAGTATCTGAGAAATAACGAAGATTTTGCAAGCAACAATCTAGATAGGAAATACTAAATAATCCAAAAATGAAAGATATTTTTCTTTATACATTTAATTTCCATGCTTCTCAATGTTTTGGTGGAATACAAGAGTTGCTATGTTTCGCTTAGGCCTTGTTTGACAGAGAGACCTTTTGATTATTTCAAAGAAAATGGAGATTTTATTTAGTGATCAAGAATTAGCAGTGTTCTTTATGTGAATGGACTAAAGCAGCAAAACTAATAGAGAAGTTAAGCAACTTACATTCAAATAGACGGTAACATCAATGTTTATTATGTCTCCATCCTGCACACAATTTAATTCTAAGTTCAGAAAAGAAAGAAAAAAAATATAACAGACGGGAAGCGACGTGGAAAAAATACAAAACCTGTAACTGACGAGAATCGGGAATACCATGACACATGCATTCATTAACTGATGTGCAAACACTCTTGGGAAAACCACCATAGCCAAGAGGCGAAGGATATGCACCAGCTTCAATAATCATTTGATGTACTGCCTTGTCAATTTCATTTGTTGTCACTGATGGCTGATAAAGGAAATGAAATACTATCATGTAAACAAATAAACTTCTATACATTAGTTAATGTTTGAAGAAGACAGATAATGGCCGTGACAGTATCCTTTTAAATTATTATTTACTTAAAGAGCCAAGGTCACTTCCTTTGTTTTCCTCTGTAGACTTGTTTATTTAGGATTGTATCAATTAACCAATTGCCTAGGAAATGAAACAACACATACCAATTTCTTTGAAGGGTGCATAGCTGGTTCCTAGTGAACTATTGCATGAAGCAGTTAATCCACAAAAAAACAAATCATTTTCGACTACTCTAATGTCCTACGGCAAAGATGGAATAGCTCTGATTCTAAGCTCAAAATTGTATGTAAATAGAAAAACAACTTAGTCTTCATTTTTTAAGAGTTGCATGTTTCCTAGAACAAAGAAGTTGATGAGCATCCAATATCACAGCTGCTGATTCCCAAAAGGTTCTAACTTAAATCAAGGACAAACACAGTCCTAACCCACTATCATATTTTAAAATTTATGAGAGTACTCTCTCAAAAACCTTGTTGGGACTGCTTAAAGTAACACTACCATGCCTTCACTCAAAAGGAAAACTGAAGTACAAAAACAATGCTTCTCCTTATAATATTAAACAACAAATTTCCTCCACATTGCAAGAAGAATTATGCAAAAATTTATTTGCAACCTAACAGGCAAGCACCCAAGGAGCTCTATCTTAAATTATGTTATTTCTGCCAGTTCAGAAAGGAGAACTGGTTCACAAGAATGTTCCAATTTTTCAAAATTTGAGCAAATCTTAAAGGTACTCTTAAATCTTACGAATAAAAAATTATGAAGGTTAATTCCAGATCATATACTTCATTATCCATTGATCACGACGCAGATTATATAGATATAAAAGGGAAACAAAGACAGTAGAGGAATACAAGGGTTACAAGGCTTGTTTGGCAGAAGCCTTATAGCAAATAAGCTGGAATTATTTATTTTCTAAAAAAATCGGTTAATCCAGCTTGAAGTTCTATCTTCCTCAGGCCAGAAATCCAGAAAAATGACAGCTTTTAAGCTGGTCAACCAAATTCAGACCAGATTTTACACAAAAAAACTTAAAATTGAGCTTAAAAGCTGGCAATCAAATAGTGTGCAAGTTTCTCACCCTGACTAGTGTTCCAGCATAATCTAAGACACGGGCAGCGAGTTCACAAGCAGCCCTCATGTGAATAATGCCTTCAGAATCAGGCATTTGAATTCCAGTTGAAAGTTCTGGTACAAAATTAGTGCCTACGTAAGGTGGCTTTAATATGTGGTCAGGTACAAGAAGTCGCTGATAAACTTTTCCACGCCTCAAAGGTGCCCTTCTTTTAGAGGTTTTAGAGGTTTGTAGCTCGCGATTTCTACATATTATAAATATTTGTCAAAAAATAAACTTTGAGCAAATGCAAACGACACGCAGCTTACATTCATTTTACGTGATTCGTAAAAGGTTAGTCTAAGTACCCCAAATTTTATGGTATCGGGGAAGTAAATGACCCAAAGTCCCACCCAAATGTCACAACTCACAAGCCAGTATCGAGCTCATCGAAGAAGTATATCATATGAAAAGAAAATAACAAAGAAAAACACACAATCCCTGGATTTTCTAGTAAATGGAATATAGGCATAAGTTTCTTCCTCAAGTCCAACAAGCTTTTGAAAAATCCAAACAATTGAACCCACTGGAAGAAAACACTCCTGAAAATATTATAAGGAATAATTCCACAGTTTTTTTTATGTGCAAGTTCATCCAGTTTTTCACCATGTATTTTACCGAAAAATATGACGATAATAGATAATAGCATTTTAGCCTCCGCATATTGAAAAACTTATGGTTTTTTTTTTTACCATATTTTACCAAAAATATAAGGATTTTAGCATTTTAGCACCCCCACATAATAAGTGAAAAAAATTATTTAGTCCACAGTCCACACAAAATTGAGCCCCTCCCATAATTGTACACCAAAAGCAACTGTTAATAGTGTTTATGTTTACACCCCTATTTAACTAATAGTACTCCATACTTTAATACTAATTTATACTACTATAAATATCATTTCATTATAGAGAACACAAATAGGTACCTCCCAATCCTAATAGCCTCCTCCAATCCCGATACTCTTTTCGCCACAACAACAAGGTTCCGTTCCGAATGATTTGTATTTATTCCTAAATTTAGAAACATCAAAAATAAAAACTTGAGTTAACACAATGAAAAGAACTACATGGACAATAAAATACTACACACAAAAAAGGTTCAAATTTAAAAAAGAAAAGAAAAAGGAAGGTACCAGAGAAAGAGGGTAAAGAAAAGGTGAAAAGGGTATTAGCGTATGGAGAAGATAAACGAGTTGGGTTTGAGAGTGGACTCATTATCAGTGCCATTGTAGAGAGAGAGAGAGAGAGCAGGGAAAAGGATAATAAACTTGAACAAAAATTGCTAAATAGAAAATACAAATAATACAGTAAAGAGACTGTATTTTTCCAGTACAATTTATCTGTTGTCCGTCAAAACCATAATTGTTTTTTAGAAATGGTAATCAAAAATTACGTTTTTTACTGTAAAATTATAAATTGTCCTTGAGTTGAAAATCTAAAAAAAAAATTTAGACGGTTTGGTAGATCGATCGGTTAAGCCCTCTAGAAAATTTTCTATATGACTTAGTATTGTAAATTTGCCTACTTAACTCAAAAAAAATCTACAGACCGTAATCGTGACTTACAGTTTGATAAAAAGGTCAATAAGTTAATTTGTTTCGAGTAACATGATAAAATATCGTTTCGAGTACTAATCATTTTAAAAAATGGTTAATTTGTTTAAACTGATAGACGATTCAATAACGAACATAACGGTTGAAACGGAATTAAATTTGGAGTGAGTTCGAACGAATAAGTTATAGTTCCACAATATACGATATCGGAAAAAAAATTGAATAAGTCAAACCGTAAGTCATGATTACAGTCCCTAAATATTTTTTTTGAGTTAAGTAGTCAAATTTATAGTACTCAGGCCTCTGAAAAAAATTTCAAAGGGTTGGCCGATCGATCGGCTGTCAACTCCGATCGATCGGCTGTCAACTCCGATCGATCGGCCAAGCCCTCTGAAAAATTTTCAGATTTTCAACGCAGGGGCAATTTGGTAATTTTACAGTCAAAACCGTAATTTTTTTTTACGAACAGTAAGTCAAAAGTCAAACCGTAATTTTGACTTACGATTCGTAAAAAAAATACGGCTTTAGCGTGAAAACAAATAAATTGTAGTGAAAAAATCCACACTACAGTAAAAACATAAACCACTACAAAATTAATTTACGGATTATTAATTTATTAATCGATAAATTAATAAACTCTATAAAATAATAATTTTTTCCAATCCCGATTTGGTCCGGTATAAAAAATTAACAATTTTCATAAATTAATAATATAATAAATTTTATGAAAATCGTTATATAAATATTGGTCCAAATAAAATCATACATTAATAATTCTTCAAAATGACAAACATTAATAGCACGACTTAGTGAAGTATCATTCTATAGCCGTTTGTTTTTTCTTAAAATTTAAATCTACTTTAATCTTATCCATAATTTTTCTAATTGCATCCAAAATGATTGATATAGTCTTTTCAAACTGCAAAAAAAAATAGTTATAGACGCGATAAATATTTATTTTCGCGTGACTAGTTCTAAAGGTGCGGTATTATCTTCAAGTATCATCTTCAACTTCATTCTCTTTATTGTTACCATATACAATATTCATAATTTATTTTAAATTCTTGGCCTCTGAATATGTATCATTTTCACCAAGCTAATCCAACAACCCATTGACATCCGTTTTATTGAGATAACCGATACCATCAATCATTTTTTCAAGTTCATAAATATATTTCTCAATAGTGGTTTCATTTGTTAATTGAAACTTCATTGAATGAACAAATTTTGCAGTGTCAAAAATAATTTCTTATTGTCGCTCGGTGAACATTAATCATTCAATCAATAAAACCTCTTTAAAATAATAATTATTAATTTATCGATTACTTAATAGCTCTCTAAATTAATAAATTTATACGGTTCCGACATTATTAATTTATAGAGTTTTACTGCATTATTATTAGATTTTAGATAGGGAAAATAAGTCCCAATAGTTTTGAAAAATTAATCCCAATCCCAATAGTTGCAATACTAATGTTTAGACCGACTGTAATTTAAAAAATATAAATTCTAACCAGTGGGTATGGTTACGGTAATGGTATATGTGTGACATTCGAAGTACCTGGTAAGTCAATTTGCGTACAGTTGACTTTGATCATACCAGTGTGCCGTCCGATACGACATCGATACGACCAATAATATTAAAACATTTTTTTTTCCAAAAGATTAATAAAACCTTAAATTAATAAGTACTAGAAGTTAAACATATTATAATCTAGTTACATAAGTAGTGGTTTATGTTTTTATTTTACTCATTCATTAGAAATGACAGATTAATTATATAAGTCAATTGGGATACAGTTGACTTTGATCATATCCGTATACGACATGGATACTAGAAACTATATTAGAACATTTTTTTTATTCCATAAAATTAATAAGTATGAGAAGATAAACATATTATAATCTACTTGACAAAGCCATAACTTTGGTCGGTGGCGTTAGACTTTTCAACAATAATATATAATGAATTGACAATAAACGATGAACACTTATTGATCTTTATTATTGTTCGGCAATTGCCCTTGTTCGGACTACAACTTCTTTCACTATATTTATGCTCGGATTCGCTGTTTGATCCCGGATGTGATCTTTCTCTTCTCTTCGGTGCTCGATTCTCTACCTTGCTCGGTTAGGCTCCTGATATGATACGTTCTGACTAGTTTTTATCTTTTCTCTCATTCTCTCTATATTTTTGAGATATGTTTTCTGGCCCCTTTCTTAGGGGGGATACTTGGCTATTTATAGGCAATTATGCCTCCTAGAATGTTGACAAATGTCTCCATCTCATGGAATTTTTCAGACATGGGTCCCTTGTTAAGTGGGCTTGGGCTTTTAGTGATATCCACTCTTATTCTCAAAGAAAGACATGTGATAGCCCATTCAAGCATTGGATACCCCTCTATGATGGGTGGGTCGATTCGTACCCGAATAGATATATTCGGGTCCAATTTTTATGTTCTATCAAGTGCTCCCTGACTTTCTCGGTGTGGTCTCCACGTCGAGGGAGTCATGATCGGTATGTCGAGGATATTGCTTCGGTTTTGTTGTTCCCAAGGCTTCATCGAGAAACGCGATAGGTTTATGACTGTTCCCTGTGGCCCATTTGAGGTCATTAAGAAGTCCTATCTTTGTATCTTTTTTCGAGGAAAACCCTTGATCTTTCCAACAGTTATCTACTATAAAAGGAAGTGCCCCATCCTTCATTATCCCATTTATTATTACTTCGACTGTGGCTCAATGGCTTCTCCTAATGGTTCTACTGGAGTCCGTTCTTCAGATTACGTCGCTTACTTGGAGAATGAGGTCAAGAAGGCTCGCGGCATGAAAAAGAAACTGGCGGATGTGACGAAAAGGCTGTCTGATATGGACGCGGCTCATCACCTGACGATGGCCGACCTGGATTGGGCCTTTGAACGTATAAAGCGGCTCGAGGCTTCCCTGACTAAGGAAAAGGCAGCAAAGAGGGCCTATAGCTTGCTTTTAAGGAGCTGCATGATCGGTCCAAGCCAGGATCGGATGATGATGAAGCAGGCCCTTCCTCGGAATGATTAACTTTTGTGATTTCTTTTGTATTGGATATCATTACCCAGTTGTAATCGCATTATTGAAAATATTAATAAAATATTTCCTATTTTCATTCCTATATGTTTATTTCTTTAATACCTCATTGGATGACTCAGTTAGACTTGAACAGTAGTTGGTTGGGCATTAAATGCCTCTGAGAAGCTCGAGGGTTTGTCTTTCTTCGAGATGACCTATGATCTTCCCCGTTACTTCTTCCTATAAAAGGGGACTGTATATGTCTTTTTGTATAATTCTCCTAATGAATCAAATGGCTTCTCCTCGTGAAAATAGTGGTGACAATCTTTCCGAATATGTTGCCCATCTAGAGGAGGAGGTTAGGAAGGCTCGTATCCTCGAAAGGAGGGTGGCCTCTTTAACCATGGAGGCTCGCCGAGCTGCTGAGATGGACGAGCTCTTGGAGGCCATGGAGAATGAATATCAGAGGTCTCTGATCGACAATATTTGGGCTCGTGCTCGGATCAAAGAGCTTGAGGCTTCTAGAGAGAGGCATATCGCTTCCAAGAGGGCTTATAAATTGGCCCTCAAGGAAGTGTATGCTCGGTCTAAGAAGAGGCCCTAGGATGAAGCTGGTCCTACAAAATAATTCTCTTTTCCTTCCTTTTTTGTAATGTCTTTTTGTCGAGTAGCATCTTGTAATAAATTTACCGATGATTAATGAAAACTCTTCTTTCTCTTGTTCTTATATGATTTATTTTCCCAATGCAATTTTCCCTTTACTGCGCACGCGTGTGTCTTCATTAATGATTTTTCTTGGGTCTTGTGCTTGACCTTATCCACTAAATCTTCTTAGTCTCTGCATTTGGGAAGTAATGGGATTTCTTGAGCCCTGTGCACAAATCTTATCCTTTAAATCTTGACACTGTTGCATTTCCCTATTTGAATGCTGGCACAACTGACACGTGTAGAAGCTTTTTAGAGATTTACCCTCTTTAAATACTGGCCTGAACCCAAACGTTTCTTCTCAACAGACGCACCTTTTCAATTTCCCATGTTTTCCAGCGTCTTTTGATGAACGGTTGCAATTCCCCATATTAATCCTTCCTTAATTTATCTATAAATACCTTCTTAAGATATGGATTTCTTCACAATCTCCCCCTTATCCCTCTTCATTATATACAGGATTTTATCTTATAACTTCCTAAAAATGGAAGATTCTTCCACCAAATCTGCATTGGTTTTGCAAGTGGAGGCTTTTGAAGCCTCCTATGGCCATGCACTAAAACTGTTGAAGGATGCTGAAGATGAGTTAAAGGTGATGCGTTATCACCATACCGAGATGGTTCGGGAATTGACTTGGCTAAGATCCGAGCTGGATTATTGTCGACGTGCTCGTCGGGCTCTAGTCGAAGAGAATGAGGTGTTGAGGGGGAACCCGACACTTCGAGACAGGAATGTCTCTGCCGGGCCCTCTCATCGATACCGATCGACTTCCCCCTAATAATTTCTTTTTGCTTTATTTTCTTGTACTCTTCTTCTTCTTCTTCTTTTTTTACTTTGTTCTCTCTATTTGAGCAGGACTCTTCTTTTTTATGTTTCTTTTCTTCGTTATTTTTCACTTCTTCTTTATGTTCCTCTTTATCTTTTTCTTCCTCTTCCCCATCGTCGCCTTTTCGCTCCTCCTGTCAGCCGGATTTGCTGATATAGTCGATCTTCTTTGGCTATGTTGCCTCCTGATATAATAGATTTTTTTTTGTTTTTGTTGCCTTCTGATGTAACAGATCTCAATGTAATATTTTTTCTTTCGATGTAGTCCCCTGATGTAATGAACAGTGATGCATCCCATCTTTATTAATGAAAATTTTCTTTGCCCCTATATACTGCACTTCTTTTTATGTTGCATTTGTGGTTTGTCTTTTTCTGGAATGTAGACTTACTCGATTGTCTTCTCTCTTTTATTTCTTACTGTGCCAGTGCCATGTGATATCTGAGATATGACAGGCTGGTCAAACATGTATGTTCCCAAGCATTGTCAGACAATACCATATTATCTTTGCTCTATAAATACTCTTCAAACTTTCTTCAGAATATATCTTTTTTCATACTGTGTTTGCTCCTCTTTCATCTCTCATCCCCTTCTGTATAAGAATAACTTTTCCTAATGTCTGAGCCCGTGGTGAGATATCATGCTCAGATGAAGGACTTGGATGCTGAGGTATCTCGGGTCCGTCATAGAATGGCTAAGCTTGAGAAGGAGTATGGTGTCCTGACTTTGAGTTTGTATAACTCACACCCCGAGGAGACAATTAAATGGACCGAGATTTCGGCCTTGGGTCGTGAACTTGACCACCTATTGGTGCGTAGGAACACTCTGGCCAACTCCTGGTATGAAGCCGAGGAGATTTGGGATCATGCTCAGAATGAGTTTGATAACTCCCCTCAAGGCCTCGCTAGTATGACTGTTAAAAATGCTCGGCTTAAAGAACAAGTTACTGCCCTTATTGGCGAGAATGCATACCTTGCCCGGGAGAATGAATGCTTGGTCGTCATGAACGACTCATATGAAGCTCGGTTAGCTAGCTCTGCTCGGGCGACTGCCTCTCGGTCTGGCAGTTCTGTTGTCCCACCCACTGATCCTTGATTAGATTAGTCTATTTTTCTTATTTTCCGTTTTGGAACTTGTATTTGAATAGTTGTATCTTTTCGTATTTCGTGCCTTTGTCTTGTGAACCGTTGCAACGCCTCGTACTTTGTGCCTTTTCGTTTTTTGTACCCTTGAATTTCTTTATAAATGCTCCCTATTGCCTGTACTTCATTATCCAATCTCCTTTTCTCTCTTGTTTCTTCTGACCTGCTTTTGTTTGAGATGGCTCCCATCACCAGATCTGCCTCCAAAAAGAAGACCCTTGTTGAAGAGCCTACCTTCTTGCTACCCCGTCCCCCTGGTTTTGGGGAAGAGGAATTGACTCCTCTTCAGCTAAAAGAGATCGAGATGTCGTGGCTGAAACACGATCTAAAGTGTGCTCGGACTGAAGTTAGGAGGTTTAAACAGTATTGGGATGAGGAGGGTACTGCTCGTTTTAAGGCCGAGCAAAAATGCAAATCTCAGTCATATGCTTTGCAACAGGCTGAGATGGCGATTTCTCGTTTGATCAAGGAGAAGGATCATCTCCAGGAGCTCTTGGCTAAGAGGGATGCTGAGGAAGGTGGTAGTTCTAGGGCTCAGAAATAGAGAAGTATTTTAGTGTTGGAGTTGTAATTTTTATTTTTCCCGTTGTAACTGGTTGTTTTCCTCTTTGTGGATGAATAAAACTTGTGTTTTGCAACTCGATCCTGTCTATTTTATTTGCTTTGCCTTTTATGTTGATATCATTCGATGTCTTAGTATCGGACACTGAGCACGGTGCACCGTGGTTATCCCCCCGGAGAGCGTTGTTAGACTTAATGCTTAAATGCCGTCGAGCTAGGAACGGTCTCCGTCCACCTTGTTCGGTGTGCTTTTCGGGTAAGACACTGTTTTGCGTCGAGGAACTGAGTCGGAGGACATCCTCGGTTTGGTAATATTGGTAGCGTATGCTGGAAGCTTTTCGTGGTAGGGTCCACTGTCCGTTTATTTAGGTGTAATGATGTGAACTGTCTTGGGTAGTGGGATACATTATCTGACGTGGCCATATCTGGAGCGTTGATTTGTTGAAAATAGCAGCAGTTGGGGATTTTTCTGTGGGTGGGAAAAAGGTAAACCTCTGTCACACGAAAGGACGGTTATTATTTTATTCTTTCTGTGGCTTCACTCCTTTTATCTGTGCTAAGTAATCCCTCTTGTTCTTATCTCATAATTTGCTGAAACAAAATATCTTATTTTCTCTCTCTAGGGTTTGTTCTTCCCGTTAAAATTTTTTCTGCCTTTCTATATAGGGTTTCTCCTGACTGTTGAGAGATTTGCTGCTGCTTTCGCCTTCGTGCTCTTGAATATGACTGTAAGTGTTTTCGAAATATCTGTATTTGATTTGTTGTTGTTGTTGAGGCGTCCAGATTGCTCCGGCCCAATTGGCCCTGAACGGCTACCGTACACTGAATGGTATTCAAAGGTTGTCGGGATTGTCTGGGATACATGTCGAAATGAAAGATGTGTTCGGAGTCTACAGTTTGAGTTTTGAGCGTCGTAGCTCGTACTTGAAGACATTGCGCTCTTTCTCTCGGATTGTCATCGGTCTTCCCGATACTAACAAAGAGCATAACCTCGGCGTCGTTATTGCTTCCGGAGAATAGGGTTGTGCTGGGCACCAGATTCCGGGACCTGCCACGACGGCTCCCGATATTCTAGACATAGGCGCTCCCAATGTTGAAGCGCTGTTAGCTCTTTGGAACTGGTGGGGGCCTGGACCAACGAAGGATCCGGCGAGCCGTACTGCTCCCATGTTGTTAGGTTATCCTGCGGGGCCGGTGACCAAGGGCAATCCTGCGCCTGAGATTCCCCTAGAGACTGAGGAGGACTTCCTCAAAATTGTTAAGGCGCGAAACGCTTCTCGGGGAGGGAGAAGGCCTGTTCGTCCTAAGCGCCGAGTATTGGACCCCGCTGTTGGTACCCCGAAGAGGGCTAAAGGGACTGAGACCTCGGTGAGTGGGGAAGGTGCCGATGTTGGTACTGGAGTGGCGTTGGTTGCTTCTTCCCAGGGTGATACCACCGAGGGGGCTTCTACTCATGCCGATGTACGTGTATATTTTTTGTGTGAATTGTTTGTCTTTTAACTCTCTTGTTCGTCGCTTTATTTGTCATCCTGTTTCAGCTACTGACTTCTTCACTGGTTACCCTTGCTCTGGCCCGGTCTATGGGTATTATTGTGTTTCAGGGGTCGTTCGACAACATATTCGGACATATCAACCTCCTGGTGAACATGGGCGAGGATACGATGACCCTGCCTGTCAGCTCGCCTATCCGTATTGAGGACCCGATAGATTTGCTTGTTTGCTCGCCCATCTGTAGTGAGGAGGTGACCGAGCATAGGGCCCCTGAGACCGGTCCTTTGGAGAAGGAGGTGAGGGAGGAAGTGGAGGTGGAAGCCGGCAAAGAGACTGTCGTGGAAGTAGTGGTGGATGGCGAGGATGAGGTTGTCGAGGGACCTGAAAAGGTGTTGGTGGACGGGGTTGCAATGACCCGTTACATTGATCGGTGTGGGGGTGAACTGTTGGAGCAACCCCGAGTCTTGAGGATGAGGTATACTGCTCTTAAGCCCCTCGTCTTCAAGGATGCAGAGAAAATAGCTGTTCGGCCTGTAATGTCGGTTATAGAGCAGGCCATCACTGATGCGCTTCGGGTATGTTGCGCACGTATTTTGTTATATAGGTCGTGATGCTCTTATTTTGGGTGGTGTCTGATGTTTCTAAATACAGGTTTTCGTGGATATCGTGGTGTTAAAGGATCAGCTGTCAGCACTAGAGGCTGAGAAAGAGAAGCTGATGGCCGAAAATAAAGCAATGGCCGAGGATAAGTTCAGAAAGTGAAGTTGGCCTCCGAGCTAGAGGCGGAGAACAAGAAGCTGATGGCCGAAAGTAAAACAACGGCCGAGGAGAAAGCCCAGATGGCTAAGTTGGCCTCTGATTATGAGAAATTGGTGGGAGACAACTTTGGGGCCGAGAAAGAGCATTTGGTCGAAAAATACGACCTACTGGAGGCCGATAACTTGCTCATGGCGGAAGATGTGGATGCCGGAACATCGGAGGTTGCTGCTCTGAAAGTAGAGCAAGCAGATGAACGGAAAAAGTTTGCAATGATGGCTAACTTTTCCGTCTTTTGCGCTCATGTCCGAGCTCTAAACTTCGCTAAGGTACCATTGTCGGACCGGGCGTGGTCGGAATTGGTGTATCACTGTCCGCAAGGTGCCCCGCCTAAGCCTCTAGATTGGGCCAATCTTCGGGATGAGGAGCTCCCACGGCTACCGGGGCATACTATATCAACGGCGCTCCGTCCCCATTCTGGGTCGGTTCCATCGACTCCTCGGTCTGCTGCTGCTGCTGTTACTCCCCCACCCGCATCCCCTCAGGTGGAGCCTTGACCATTTACTTGCGGTATTTTCTATGTAGCTTAGTGTAAAATCTTTTGGTACCCGAATTGTGGGTCTCTTCTGTAACTAGAAAGATAATTCTTTTGGGAAGTGATAATATAGGTACTACGTTTTCTTTCTGTTTGGCTTTCCTTGTTAATTTCCTTGTTTGTGGGTCGTCGTCTTTTGAAGGATGTAAACAACAAAATCTTGTCAGGTACCTGTTAACCCCCTTGCCATGGTGGTATGGACCTCGCCTAGTCGTAGTGTAGGCGATGTTATAGATGGTCTTGAAAGATCTAAAGCGTCGCTAACTTCTGAACTGAATTCTGCTCGTCGTGAAATCGAGGGTCTGAATATTCATATTTCAAACTTGTCGATTCGATTACGTGACTTGGGAGAGAAGTTCAGCAAGAAGACCGCCCATTATACAGCAAACAAGGGAAAGGCTAAAGAGCTTCTTGGTGCGCTTCGGCGCTCTCATGATGAAGCCCGAGGCCGGGTGACGAGCTTGAACTTGGTTCTAGGGGACGTTTTCGAGGATGCGGACCTGTTGCTATCCTTCGCCAAAGCGTATTGGGCCCGAAGTCGCACATTAGAGGTGCTCGAGCATGTAAAAGGGATGCGTGGTGTTGCCCGGGCAGAGCGCATGGGTGATGCTATGGCCGGGGTAACTGAGACCACGGCTTCCTTGAACCGAGTGGATGCGGTCGTGCAGGAACGTTTGGGGACGCAAATTGTCTCGTTGCGAGATATTCATTTTGCTGATGCCGTAGAGACCTCAGCGTCTGTTGATGGGTTATCGGATTAATGATTGAGTAGCTTGTTTTGTCATTTTACTTGTAGCTTGTATAAAAAATCTTCGTTCTTCTAGTTCCCTGTCTTTTCTTTATTTGCGGATGAATATTCATCTCTTCCCTTCTTCCCCATTTTTTTTATAGGCACATGCTACTATGTCGCACCAGGCTGGTTCTCCATGCCTAGTTAGTTCGGGGCTAGGATCTACTGGTGCTGCCCGGGACGAGGTCTCATCTGGTGCGGCTAGTGAAGGGCATGCCCATTGGCCTTACATCGTTTTAGTGGGTAAAAACGTCCAGTTGCTCGATCAGTGTGCCCGACTTAAGGCCAAGTTAAAAACCCAGGCGTCCTCTTTCCGTGAATATGTTTGTCGTGCCGAGCACGTGGTTGAGGTCCAGGAGCGTCGTCTAGATCGGTATTGGCGTGTAAAGGAAATATACCTCGGTAAGCTAAAATCGTTGGTAACCCAAGACAATATGTTGGTGAAGTATTTCCGACTGTCCCTATCTAGATACGATGCTTCTGCGGCTATGATCGAAGCTCGTAAGCTTCCCTTCGATGATGCTCGTTGTAAAGCGGCCTCGGATGCTCACGAGATCGCTAAAGGAGCCGAGTTCTCCGCGCGGCTTAAGACGCTTACATGTGTTGGTGCTCATACGACCAACTTTGATGCCCTCATTTCTGAGGAGCGTTTTGATGGCGAGGAGACCGATGGGGATACGGCGACGGATGACGAAGAGGTAGAGCTCGGTCAATTGCCGTCGTGCTCCTCATCTAGTAGTAGTTCTTAAATCAATTTCGTTATGGTTGGTTGTACCTTGTTGCCTCCGTAATGCGGGCGAGGACTATTTGTCTTATTTCTTTCTTCTTGTTTTCGGATCTTATCATTGTCGTACTGATATTTCATTGATTGGATTGATTTTTCTTTGCTGATTTCTTCGTTCGATGTTTCATTGCCTCCGTAATGTGGGCTAGGACTTTGTTTTATTTCTTTCTTCTTGTTTTCGGATCTTTTCATTGTCGTACTGATATTTCATTGATTGGATTGATTTTTCTTTTCTGATTTCTTCGTTCGATGTTTCATTGCCTCCGTAATGTGGGCTAACACTATTTGCTTTATTTCTTTCTTCTTGTTTTTCCTGTTTCCCTGATGGAGCTGGTACCTGCATAAGTGGGACTGAGCTATTATTTCATATGCCTCCGGTTACGTTGGAGGACTTCAGTGTTCCCAGGAAGTCACTCAAACATGCCTTTTGGGAATTTCTTATGCCTCCGGTTACGTTGGAGGACTTTTAGTATTCCTAGGCAATGAGTCATACATGCCGTTTAGGAATTTCTTATGCCCCCGGTTACGTTGGAGGACTTTCAATGTTCCTAGGCAATAAGTCATACATGCCGTTTAGGAATTTCTTATGCCCCCGGTTACGTTGGAGGACTTTCAATGTTCCTAGGCAATAAGTCATACATGCCGTTTAGGAATTTCTTATGCCTCCGGTTACGTTGGAGGACTTTCAATGTTCCTAGGCAATAAGTCATACATGCCGTTTAGGAATTTCTTATGCCCCCGGTTACGTTGGAGGACTTTCAATGTTCCTAGGCAATAAGTCATACATGCCGTTTAGGAATTTCTTATGCCCCCGGTTACGTTGGAGGACTTTCAATGTTCCTAGGCAATAAGTCATACATGCCGTTTAGGAATTTCTTATGCCCCCGGTTACGTTGGAGGACTTTTAGTATTCCTAGGCAATAAGTCATACATGCCGTTTAGGAATTTCTTATGCCCCCGGTTACGTTGGAGGACTTTTAGTATTCCTCAACCCTGGTAAACAGCAAAATATCTTATGAATTCAGAAATAATGTCATGACAAAGTAGAGGTACGTTGTGACCTGTACCGGAAGCCAGTTCATACGTAGTACTTCTTGAGATTCGTCACGTTACAAAAATTCTTTTCTCCTCAGCTATTTTCGAACAGAACGCTTTTGATCTTGTAGGTCGTCTGGCTTGTTCTTTTGACGATTTCGTATGAGCCTTCCCAGGTAGGACTCAGTTTGCCATGTACCTCGTTTCTGGTATAGACCGTTACTCGACGCAACACCAGCTCTCCTACCATAAATTCCTTGGTCCCTTTCACCCTTTTGTCATAGGTTTGCTTGACGCTTTGCTGGTACTTTGCTAGTGTAAGGGCTGCTATCTCTCGTTTCTCGTCCAGCATGTCGAGTTCTTCTCTCATCCTTTGTTCATTGTTTCCCTGCTCGACTAGAATTGTTCGGAGTGTGGGTAGCCCGATTTCCGTTGGTATGACGGCCTCGACGCCGTACGCTAAACTGAACGGGGTTTCCTTGGTGCCCGTCTTTGGCATAGTTCGGCAAGACCATAAGACGTTGAGCAGTCGCTCGGGCCATCTTCCCTTCGCCTGTTCGAGGGTCGTCTTGATACCATCTAGGACAGTTCGGTTCGTAACCTTGGCTTGTCCATTACCCTGTGGGTATGTTGGGGTCGAATAGAATTTCCGGATACTGAGTTCTTCATACCAAAGCTGCAGTTTGGCGTCCTTGAACTGGGTGCCGTTGTCTGCCACAATGGCGTATGGTATGCCGAACCTAGTGATGATATACTCCCAGATGAATTGTTTAACGTTGCTGGCTTTAATCTCTCGGAGAGGCTTAGCCTCGACCCATTTGGTAAAGTAGTCCGTCGCTACGATCAGATATTCCACGCTGCTGGGTGCCATGGGAAGTTTCTCGACAATATCAATTGCCCATTGCGCGAATGGCCAGGGTGCCGATACCGGGGTCATCATCGATGATGGGAGACGAGGTATTTTGGCGAATCTTTGGCACTTGTCGCATCTTTGGACATAAATGTCTGCATCTCGTTTGATATAAGGCCACCAATATCCTTGAGTGATTGCCTTGTTGGCGAGGGATCGCCCTTTGATGTGTGCTCCGCAGGACCCTTCATGGACCTCTTCCAGGACAGGCTGTTGCAGTTCGGGCCGGACGCACAAAAGGTGAGGGCCTCGGTAACTGGATTTATACAGCTTGTCATCCTCAGATAGCCAGAACCGAGGGGCTTTTCTTGTGACCTTCAACGCTTTTATCTTGTCTGCCGGGAGCGTTCCGTTTCGCAGATAGTGAATCATGTCATCCATCCATCCTAGCTCGTATTGTACTGATGTCACTCGGTCTATTCTTTTAGTTATGCTCGGGGCTTCCAAAAGCTCCACTGTGATCGTCCGAGTGTTGGTCAACATTAATGTCGAGGCTAGGGTGGCCAAGGCGTCGGCATGTGCGTTTTCGGTGCGATTGATTCTTATTAGTTTGTATTGTGCGAACATGACCATTATGCTCTGGACTTTATCTTGGTAGAGGATTATTCGTTCGTCCTTGGCTTGGTATTCACCAGTAGACTGGTTGACGATTAGCATGGAGTCGGAGCTAGCAATCAAGTGGGTGCATCCGAGGGATCAGGCGATGAGCATGCCATTGATCATGGCTTCGTATTCCGCCTCGTTGTTAGTAGCTCGGAAGCCCAACTTGATACTTTTCTCGATGACCGCCCCTTCTCTGGACTTGAGGACGATGCCTGCTCCCGATCCATCCTTGGTGGACGATCCGTCGACATGTATCTCCCAGTGCGACTGTGGTGAAATGGTCAGGGGCTCGTCATACCCTTCGGTGAACTCAGCGACGAAATCAGCCAACACCTGTCCCTTTATGGCGTGTCGGGGTGCGAATTCGATATGAAATTGGGATAGCTCGACCCCCCATGCCGCCACCCGACCGCTGATATCTGTACGTCGAAGGGACTCCTTGACGTGGAACTTCGTGTAGACTTGGACTTTGTGAGCTACGAAGTAGTGTGGTAGTTTCCGGGTAGCAACGACCAACGCCAAACACAACTTTTCCAACGGTAGGTAGCGTGTTTCGGCCTCGACCAAAGTCTTGCTGACGAAGTAGATTGGAAATTGTTCGCGTCCTTCTTCTCTTAGGATGACTGCGCTCATGGCTGTAGTGGAAACTGCTAGGTAGCAGGCCAGAATATCTCCTTTATTCGGCCTCACTAGCAGTGGCAGCGTCCTTAGATACTCTTTGAGGTTATTGAATGACTCCTCACACGCCGGGTCCCATACGAACTTTTTATCCTTCTTGAGGGTCTCAAAAAATGGTCGTCCCTTATCTGCGGATCGACTGATGAACCTGCTTAGTGCGGCCATCATCCCCGTGAGCTCTTGCACCTGTTTCTTATTCTTGGGTGCTGCTAGGTTTTGCAGAGCCGTTATCTGGTCGGGGTTAGCCTCTATTCCTCTTTGGCTGACCATATGCCCCAAAAACTTCCCTTTACTGATGCCGAATGCACATTTGCTAGCATTTAGCTTTAGTTTGTGCCCGCCCAGCGTTTGGAAGGCGTCTTTAATGTCCTGGAGGTGGGAAGTGGCCCTTTCGCTCTTGATGACCATGTCGTCTATGTACACTTCCATTGTCTTCCCTATATGCTTTTGGCACACCTTCGTTATCATCCTTTGGTATGTCGCTCCTGCATTTCGTAGGCCGAACGGCATAACCGTATAGCAATAGTTTCCCAAAGGCGATATGAACGAGGTCTTTTCTTGATCTTCGAGGGCAAGGGGGATTTGATGATATCCCGAGTATGCGTCGAAGAAGGTCATCTTTTCTGCTCCTGCCGTGGCGTCCACCAGTTGATCAATCCTTGGTAGGGGAAATGGTTCCCTCGGGCAGGCTTTATTCAGATTAGTGAAGTCTATACAGACTCTTTCCTTCCCGTTCTTCTTTGGGACGACGACCGGATTGGACAGCTACTTTGGGTAGAACACTTCCCGAATTGCTCCTGCTGCCAACAACTTTCGGACTTCAGCAATTATAGCCGCTCTGTGCTGGACGGACACCTTCCTGCTCCTTTGAGTTATGGGCTTGTATTCGACATTTACGCTGAGGTGGTGGCATGCTGTTTTCGGATCTAGACCGGGCATATCTTTGGGGCTCCAAGCGAACTTATCGATGTTGCAGAAGAGGAACGCTTCTAACTCCTCGGATTCCTCTTTAGGAAGGCTATCTCCGATGAGGAAGTAGTGCTCCTCGTCCGTATCCGGGATATACACCTTCCGGAGTGTTTCTCCGACTTGTTCTTCAACAACCCTCTCAGCTCGTGCTATTTGGTCGATCAGCTTCCCTATGCTTGTGGGCTGTTCGACAACTACAAGTTGTCTCTTCAACGCAGCGGTGATGTCTTCACAGCGTCTTGAATCCTCCTGACATCCTCGGGCTGTCTCGATCTCCCCCTTGGCATTAGGGTATTTCACCTTCTGGTGGTACGTGGAAGGTATCGCTCGCATAGCATGAAGCCACTGTCGGCCCAAGATCGCATTGTGGCCGGAATTATCATTGACTACCAAGAACTCCATGGGGACAGATACGGATCCCGTGGTAACATTTAGGACAATCTTTCCCAACGGCTTAGTCGTCTCAGAGATGAACCCGATCAGGGTGACGTCAGTGGGCTGTAGATCTTGCAATTTGAGCTCCATCTTGTCAAAGAGCTCTTTGTACATGATATCACAAGAGGCTCCTTGGTCGACAAGCACTCTGCTGACGGTGTCTATTCCAATCTGGACGCGTAGGTTAATGGCGTCCCCGTGAGGGTATATTACCCCTTCTTCATCAAGATCTGAGAAAGAAATAAGCGGGTGTCGTTGCAGCATGCATTGCCGCTTTGAGGTCGACGCCTGCGAAGCTTTAGCTACTTGCCCAAAGTGGGCCAGCTGCCGTTGTTGGGATCGATCCCCCCCGATGCTCTTGGGCCTTGACAAGTGGACGACGTTGATCGTTTTGCCTTGTCGGTTGTCCGTTCCCTCGATGACTAGCTGCTTGCCTTTGTCCTTAGCGCCTTTGATGAATTTATTGAGCAATCCTGCGTCTCCCCACGCGTTCATCTTCCACCGCAGGTTTCGGCAATGCTCGGTGAGATGGCCGTGATCCTCATGATAGGCGCAGAAGAGCTTGGTGTCTCTGGAATCAGGGGGGGAATGGATTGGTTCGGGTCGGGAATACCAGCTTTCTCTGCATATATCCTTTAGGATATCTTCGGCTGACAGGTTGAAAGTGTACCTCAACTCGACCGGTTCATAACGCCTCTGGCGTTCCCTTTCTGGCCCACGACCTTGCTGAGGTGGTTTGGGCGGCATTGGATAGGCGATTCGGAGCGACTTGGGCTCGGGCTCTATGGGTCTGTATTCCCTTCGCTGAACCTCGGGACCCTTGTCCCTTTTGGATTGGGGGACTGGTTCCCCATGATTGTTCTTGGCTCTCTTGCGGTCCACCTGCGCTTCCCGGACCGTCTCTCTTCTTGGTGGAGCCCGGTTGAGGACTCGAATCTCTTCATTCTTATCGGTAAGGTGGGTGCAATAGGCCAGAAGGGCGTCAGTGGTCGGAAAATTCTTGCCGATGAACTTCCTTCTTGCCCAATATTCGCTGGGGATAGAGTTGATGAAGTTTTGGATGGCTATGTTATTGGCGTACTGCGGGATTTGGTTCGCCACGTCGATGAAGCGTATGCAGTAGTCCTGGAGCCTCTCATTGGGCAACATAGCCATCTTTAGAAGGGTTTCAATGTTAACCTTCTTCTTCCTATGAGCGGCGTATCGGGTAGAATATGCACGGAGGAGCTCATCCCAGCTTCGTATGGATCCCCGTGGTAGATTATGATACCACGACGATGCCTCCTGACCCAAGCTATTCTTAAAAAAATTTCACATCAGTGCACTGTCGTCGCTCCACAACTCCATCCTTGTTTTGTAATGTCGGAGGTGATCGATGGGGCAGCTCCTTCCATCATATAGTCTGAATTTGGGGATGACAAACCCCGCAGGATTGCGGTACCGAGTTATCTGATCGGTACATGGAGTCTCTTGGCATACGTCTCAAGCCTGTTGGAACGCTTCATCCTGTGCCGGGTAGTGAGGGGCGTATCCCCCATAGGGGTGTTGTGGATAGTAACCGACTATGACCCTATGGTCGCCGTTCCTCCCGTTGTTCGGATTTCTGTCGAGGTCAGGTAGAGGAGGCGCGCCTTGGTAGCCGTAGACCGTCGGGGTTATCCTCGGGACGGGTTCTCATTGTCTTGGTATCCTCGTATCATGAGGTCGGCCCGTCGCTGCCATTGCTGATCGGTAAGCGGAATCTTCCGTTTCGCGTCGAGAGTCGGTTTGCGTGTTGGTCGGTTGGATGGGTGGTATCGTGATGCCGGCCGCTGTCATGGCCGACATGCATGCCCCTAGCTGGGCTTGTAGCAGGGCATTACGTTTTTCTGCGGCCCGTGCCAGTGCGGCCGTAGTTCTATCTTGTCGAACAGGGGTTGGTAGTTCCACCGTGTACGGCGTAATTATCCGCGGTGGGATGGTTGGATATGGGACTACCTGTTCTAGTATGGGGTCGTCGGGCATGTCATAACGGTGGGCTTCGTTCTTTTGAAAACGAACCCGTTGGGGACTGGAGTTGACCGAGGCTACTGGCTGAGGGGCCTTTGAGCTTGGCCCTGCATTATCGGGATGGCGGTTGTCTGGCAAGAGTGTCCCCACCTGCCTAGTCACGGATGGTGCTCGTTCCGCCTCCGTGTCCGTAGGGTTTTCGTCGACCAGACCGTCAACCTGAGGGGGATGGTCGGTTTGTTGTTCTGTTTGGACGTTAGAGACGGCAAGTCGAGATCCAACCTGAAGCGCTTCGTAGCGGTCTCTGATTATGAGGAGATGCGCTAACACGTCTTTGTGGACTGGGATTTCCTGGTTTGTCGATGTGCCTACTTCCTCTGGGCGAGTTTCTTCGTTGGTGTTTGCCATTTGTTGCTCGTCTGGTAGAACGTTGGTGTTCGATTTCGAAGCTAGTTGGGAACTAGATGATTCCCGGAGACGGCGCCATTTGACAAAGCCATAACTTTGGTCGGTGGCGTTAGACTTTTCAACAATAATATATAATGAATTGACAATAAACGATGAACACTTCTTGATCTTTGTTATTGTTCGGCAATTGCCCTTTTTCAGACTACAACTTCTTTCACTATATTTATGCTCGGATTCGCTGTTTGATCCCAGATGTGATCTTTCTCTTCTCTTCGGTGCTCGATTCTCTACCTTGCTCGGTTAGGCTCCTGATGTGATACATTCTGACTAGTTTTTATCTTTTCTCTCATTCTCTCTATATTTTTGAGATATGTTTTCTGGTCCCTTTCTTAGGGGGATATTTGGCTATTTATAGGCAATTATGCCTCCTAGGATGTTGACAAATGTCTCCATCTCATGGGATTTTTCAGACATGGGTCCCTTGTTAAGTGGGCTTGGGCTTTTAGTGATATCCACTCTTATTTTCAAAGAAAGGCATGTGATAGCCCATTCAAGCATTGGATACCCCTCTATGATGGGTGGGTCGATTCGTACTTTAATAGATATATTCGGGTCCAATTTTTATGTTCTATCACTACTTATACAATGGTTTATGTTTTTATTTTACTTATTCATTAGAGATGATAAATTAATTATGTAAAGTGAATAAATGTTAACTTCAAATATTCTTATACATAAAACGCGTCGACAATCAATTTCATCTAACTCGATCATTTTCTAAGAGTTAAAATGCATGATTTCTACTTTGACTAGTAGAACGTAAAAAATAGATGACATTTTTTTTAATTGTTTTTCACTCCTCGAGAAAGTGGATAGACGTGATTCTAGACAAGTAGGTATATCTTAATTTTCTAAAAGTACATCTACAAAGACCCTATTTTTGATTTGAGGAAGTGGACCAAAAAACTCTCACAAAGTAAAATTTGTGTAGTAATTAGTAGTAACACTAGTAACTCTCACCAAAAGTACATCTACTAATTTATGTAATAACCAGCAAGTGTTATATCCCAGGCGTATAACTTTTGAAAGTAAAATTATTTTTATTGGGAAAACCTTTTTATACTTTCATGATTTCATCAAGGAAGCGTTTTTCATTTTTCATTTTTGGTTTTTTGGTTTTTTATTTTTATTTTATCCCTCGTTTGAAGGTAAAATCTGCGAAACTTCGCAGACGACAAGGTTCGAACCCTGATGGTGAACGTGATATCATTTTTGGTTTATGGTGTTATTATTTTTACGTTTTTGTTTTCCGTGTTGATTGACGCTTCTGTCAGCACAACAGCTACGATGTTACCATGTGTCCTGCTATCATTGAAATATATTTTTTGAAGAAAACTATTGATTTCATTTTTTTTTTCAGGAGCCAACTAAAAGTTCATCCAGAAACTTAACAAATTTCGTTTTATCGCAATATATTTCTTAGTTATGAGTTACTTTTTTTCCTTACGTTATTCTACTTACTTTTGATTTGTATTTTATTTTTTCTGGTGATCTCATGAAAGTTGGGTTACTTTTGAAGTTTTGATATTGCATTTCTGAAAACGTTGTTGGTCATGGTTGGGGCCATACTCGGGTTGCTCATATGAAACGTAGAGGCCGAAAGGTTATTGGTGGAAAGCTACCCATTATTCGTGAGCCATTAATATAGATATATGGCCAGGCTAGTGAGCGCACATGTGGTACATCGGTAGATAAAAATGTCGTGTTTCGAATCAGATGAATTTACAAATAGGACAACGTTTGAAGTTAGATCTATCTGGTTAATGAAGTTTTCTTTGACAGAATGCATCACGTCTACGGTTATACTGAGTATCGGAAAAAAAACAACCAGACTCCTACATTTGTTAACTAAACCTAAAACAATGAAAACTAGCTCGAACTAGATTGTTTCTATTGAACAAAATTTGAAGTCTTATTCCTAAATATCAAAGCTATAGAAGAGGAGTCTTTGCCTTTTACTTGCGGAAAAGATTTGGAAGGCAAGGTTCATTTTCCCATATGCATCCCAAACAATTCAAAGTTACTACATAGAAAATCTATGTTTTATCTCTTTTGGAAATCCAACCGCCCAATGAAAAAGGAAAATAGATATGCATAAACTATCGGAAAAGCAGCAAGAGCAATAGAAATAAATGGTAAGTGGTCATGTCGATATCCAAAATAATCTCCTACAAATGCCGCAACAGTTTTTGTTTCTCCAAACACCAAAATATCCTCCTCGATATCACCGTATTGGGATGTGAGCATGGCATTTAAAGTCCAAGATGATGGAACTAGGTAATATAACCATATCCACCACCCGGGAATTCTCTGCAATTGAATTTCTTCACATTAAAAAGGAATTATAACATTTATATAACTCTAGGCTTAGTTTTATTTAAGTTTTTCCAAATTTTAATTAAAATCATTATAGTGAACGCATTCCGCTTTCACCATCTAGGTGAAAACACTGTTGTCTTTTGCGTTTAGCACAAAACGTGCGAAAACTAGTCTTGGTCTTCATCAACGAAAGTAGATGATATAGAAGGATTTGGTAAATGGGCCTAAAGCTGTGCGCAAATATTCTGGGTAATTCAATTATAGTGTCTTACCGGTTTCGGTATTATAAATTTCGAGAACAAATTGAACATGGGATAACATGATATCTGCAGTATTGAGGCTAAGGACAAGTTTGGAGTGAGAGAAACCAGCAGCATTTCCAGGTAAGTATAGTACAAAAGTGTACAAAATATGGTGTAGGAGTACCAAATAACCTTATATACGGACCAATAGTAACCTATCATTGGATATGTTACCACGACAGGTAAATGCTTGGAAAAAGACATATGGGACCTCAATTACAACCTGCCTTAACGTTAAAAAGTAATTTAGTATATTGAAAAGATTGGAAAATCTAACAAAAAGTGTAACATGTATATGACAAAAAGAGAGAAATAACAAGAATTTGTATTTAGCTAAACTACTGCAAGTAGAGGTAAAGGAAAAATTAAAAGAAACAAAAAGTATCGGGAAAAGAGAGAACAGTCCGTAAAGATTAACAGAAAGGAAAGGAAAAAAACAGCAGTCTTCAAAAGACCATAGATTTTCATGTAGCAATGTGATGTTTAAAAAAACAACTTCACACACACCTGTGCAAGTGTGTAAGCCCATGAGGCATACATCCCAGCAAATCTTTCTCGATAAATTACATTTCGCTCCGTTGAGACATAGGGTATAACCGCTGAGCAATTGTTTATGCCCAAGAATATAATCGCAACAAATATTGAACCAAACATAATAAATAAGTCCTCCTGGTTGTTTCTGTCAAACAAAAAGGTTGAGGACATGAAACATTAGTCCATACATGAAAAAGGTATGAAATCAGTAAAATCGCATAAAAAAAAAACTATGAAAGGAATACATCATTTTACTTTAACAAATAAATATGTAGAAATTATACTGTCATGACCGTTATCGTAAATATGAAGAGCTTACATTTTTTGGCCATGACCCCAGAATAGGATCCCGAAAAATATGGAGGTGGCAAGTGTATATAGCCACCGCATTAAGTTGTATGCAGGACTTCTCCAATAAGCTAAATTCACTTTCCAGAGACAACATTTGAACTGTCCCCATGCATTTTGTGAAAATCGTGTTGGAAATTCCAATGGTTTTGAATCAGTAGGTGCCGTCAAACTCCTAGCAAAGTTTTTGTTTTCCTGAAATAATGACACAAATTGCAGTCAATGAAAATATTCTTATCTTAGAATTCAACAAAGTATCAAATGCAGAAGTAGTCTTTGAAATTAGGAAAATCAAAGTTTAGCATTCTGTATAGCTAGCTGTAAAATTGGGAAAAAAAATATGATAGCTAGATTATTGACTTGGATCATCAAAAGACGTTAAAAATGTAAATGTGGTTTATCTTTTTCTCTTTTTATATAAATGAACGCGTTGAAAATTGTGGAGATTATATATTCTCAGCCTTCTAGAAAGAAAAAGAGGATTTAGCTTTAGATTCTAGTTTCAAACAGAAGATTTTTAAACTTTTATTAAAATAATTGTGGTTTTCTTCTGGAAAAGTATATCTCCACCAACATTATGAGTTAAATTATAGGTAAGGAATTTTCGTCAAACCAATCAGAGATATATACCATATTAAACGCAGATGACAAAGGATCTAAAGTATTATCTTACTCATATAAAACGGATTTTTTATAAATATGAGCAAAATCTACATCTAGTTGAACTTCTGCAGATGTAGAAGTGACCTCCATCATCCATGTAGCTGGATTGTAATGACTTGTAATCCTTGGTACACCTGACATACTCTGTCAAAAAAGATAAGTAAATAGACATGGCAGATAAATTGTTAGTTTCAAATCCCAGCATATTCCATACAAAAATTAGGAACGTATACCGCGGTCAAAATCTTTTACAGTAAGTAAATCACCTCAAAATATTCGATCACACTTTTTGAATGCTGTCCCATCGGCTTTTTGAATATTCGGTCACACAATATTCGATCATACGTCCACCGGCTTTCGACAAAAATAACTGCAGACCATTTTTGTAGACAAAACACAAATACAGTTCTTATAAAAGCTAAAAAAATTAGAAGAATTCGGTTTGCTCATTTTGGCTAATCATGAGAAAATTGATGAAATGAATTTCGTATTATTAAGGTGTCAAATTTTGTGATTAGTCTCTCTTTTTTGTCAGCTAGGCCTAGGATGTTCAAGGTAACCAACTTCTCAAGTCCAGGTCTGTATTACTGGTTCAAAAGAGTGGCCTTTTAAAGATCTCGATATAGTCTAGCTTTATTTTTTGCATTACAGTTTTTCTAGCATTGTCAATTGTATCTAGCTGGATTTTATATCCCCTTTTTAGAGAAACTGTGTTCGGGTGAGTAGCATCTAACCAGATTCGTCACAATATTGTCCACAGAAGACAAAAGTTATAGAAATGCACAATTTGTTAAAAAAAAAAGAAATTTGCAGACTTGAAAACCTACTTCATCAAATGATTCAAAAATGTCGATACTTGGTTGGTGAATTGTGCAAACAATTGTTCTTCCAGTATCAGAAATATTTTTAACAACACGCATAACAATAGCAGCTGATCTGGCATCTAGCCAAGTTGTCGGCTCATCCATAAATATAATGGAAGGATTAACCACAAGCTTGACAGCTATTGTAAGTCTTTTTCGTTGCTCATTTGATAGACCACGAACACCATTTATACCAACTAACCCATCTTTTATATCATCTAGCTCAATTATCTCCATGACTTCTTTCACAAACGCCTGACGGAGACACCAAGAGTACAAAAAATTAGCAAGAGATTTGATCATATTATACATGCTTCGTTTCATTTGTATTCTAATTTCTTAATATGTAACACATACATATTTAGTATTTGAATCGATCTCAGGATTTAAACGTAACTAAGCTGAAAAAATGACCGATTCTTCAACGGTAAGCTCTGGAGAATGGATGTCCGTTTGCTTACAGTAACCTGAAACCCTAGAATAGGTTTCTTGAACTTTTATATAGCCGCCAAAACGTATTTCACCTTCGATGGTCCCACTGGTTTTTTTTCCAGAAAGTACATCTAAAAGGGTTGTTTTCCCAGAACCACTAATACCCATCAATGCTGTAAGTATACCAGGTGTAAACACACCCGTTATATCACAAAGAAGTTGCAGCCTTGCAGCCTTTCCTGTTCGTAATCTATTTCTTTCATTTCCTGAGAATACACAAAATAATTAAGGCGAGATACCACAAGCTTTACACTATGGGAACTAAAAAGAAGTTCTCTCAACAATGACAAAATGATATACTTGGGGGGTATCAATGAAGTATTGCACATCCTGAAACACTACACTGAGGGGCTCAAATGGTAAACTTGTCGGCCTGAAAAATGAAATAGAGAGATGCTATTACGCTAGTATATAACTATATATAGAATGCATAAGTAAGATAGAAGAAACAAGCATATGAAGCATTTATTTATTATTATCATTAAAAGAACGAGTAATGACCTGTCAAAGGTTCATCAGTTGTATCAGGAAGCGATTGTCTGGACCTTTCTTCTAAATTGTTATCTTTGTTTCTTCCTTGTATTTGCTTGAGATTTTCACTGGATATAATAGCACGAGAGCGAGGAGCTGAAAAGTGTATGGATGCTATATTTATTGCATCATTCTAAATGTTTAATTGCAGGTTGTAATATAGGCTGGTAAACTTACAATTTAAGAAAGTTAAGGCCAGTATGAAGCCAAGGTTGAAAATTATAATAAACCCAAATAAAGCGCCCACAGATATCCAGTAGAAGTAATCATCAAACTTTAATCCACACTCAGTTAGTATTTCATCCCCGATAGTTGTGTTTGTAGACAACCTCTGGAAAAAAAATAATTCAGATATTTTCTTTAATAGAAGTTAGATCTACACCCCATCCAACTTTCGATACCCTCACCATTTGCCATTGTGTACAAAGAAGAAAAACAAATCAGCAAAAGAGCAAGAGGGAAAATTTTACAATTAGATGCATACATCTATAAATGCACCCATACATGAATGAAAACAACAACATATATGAAGAAGCAAAACACATTTATGCATATTTTCCCGCATCATGATACATGGATCTATTATTGCCATTTGTACCAATGTTATAAAAAAAGTTAGTTGTTTTTGCAAGAGTAAAAATTGCTATCTATAATTGCTATTACCATAAGTGTAAAATATGTAAGCTTTATCGGAGCAAATGGCATGAAAAAACGAGTTTTTACGGCTTTTTTGAGTTTTGAATCGAGCTTTTTGCCTTTGAAGCGGGCTTTTAAGACAGTGATATGTATATACAAAAAAGAACACCACCACAGTAGACTAGAAAACAAGAAGTAGAGTATGCTGCTAAACAGGGCCAAGGAAACGTGAACACGAACTGAATTAGATATATTTCTTTCGATAGTTGCAAGCACCCAATTTACCAAAATACAAATTTACTTCTTAACAAATTATGCTTTCTTTTGAACCGATACAAGAAGAAATCTATATAAGACAAACTCATCTGAGCAACAATAATACTTCTCCCTTACCGTATCTTGCCTTAGAATAAGTAACTAGGAAAAACTCGTCAAGGTTCAAATGCATGAAGAATTCAAGAATCTAGAGAAACAAAATTTAACCTTTTCCCATCGTGGGGAACTGAATTCATTAATAGCAGGGCCTATCTCACCGTATGTCATTAGAGAAATCCAAAATCCCCATTTCAACCATACAGGCATGGAGTCTGCGACCAAATTAACAATTTAGTTACAAGATATTATTAACCCTGTACCAAAAAAAGGAAACAAAAAAGATTGTAAGAAATGCTTACCTTTTGGCACAATAAACCCTTCACATAAGTAGATTATAACTGCTACAAGCGACCCGAATGCTGATGTATCAACCATAGTGCGGCACACAGATGCAATGAAACGAAACATTGACATTGCAGATGCATTTACAAGAAAGAGCAGAAGGATCTGCAGAAAGAACCTAAGACAGAAAGCCGAAATTTAAAAATTTAAAAACAAGGTCTATTGCCAGTTGCCACTCTGAACAAAACGAACTAGTGAAAAGAATTTCTATTGGGTTTTTTAACAATGTTGCACAACCTATATGCCAAATGCTTAACTTCCAGCATGTTGCTTTTCAGAAAAGTTAATCTCTTTGCTTAGTATATATCTTATGCAATTATAACCATATATATTATACATGAAGTCTTGCCTGTTGGGGTTCTTGATCAATAAGGTGACACGCCAAAATCAGAGCACAAGTATCTAAGAATTGATGAATTTTTTTAAACCTTCAAAATTCTTTTGTTTTACAAATATTACAAAAAATGCAGGTTTGCTTAAAAAACTATTTAAACTATAACTGATGATGACCTGCTCGCCTCTGGGCTGTATCCGATTACGTAGTTAGAGATGTCCATATTAGAGATTGCAAAAGTGAAAGGGGAATCCTTAAAATTACATTTGGAATTGCGTAGCTCCAGGATGGGTAAAAATACAGATCTTTCTGCTTATAGAAAACTTCTAGGCTTAAAACAGTGAAAGCCATTTTCGGCATTGCTTCGAAAAATAACTGAATTAGTGCGTAGAACAAAGACCCCATATAGTAGTTAGCATGAAGAAATTCAATTCCCATCCGAGTTCGAATAAATATTGTCATCGCGATTAATGCCATGAAGGCCAATTGCAAACAAGATAACAAAAAGAGAATTCGAGACACAGTAAGAATTTCAAGCACAGAAACCTTTAGAATCCAAATTCAAGAAGTTAGTCATGGTAACCTGTATTGATTTGAACACGTAAACAAAAGAAAACCTCTTCATGAGTAGAATTTCCCTAGACATACAAACTCTAAAGAGGGACCATTTAGGAAGAAGATACTTCGAAAAAGTAATGGCATTAGTATGGCTTTGGGACTTGACAAAGGGATCCAATAGCTCTTTATCTAACATCATCCCAATATTTGATTCCTTAAATTTCATAGAAAACTCATCAACAGGTACAAATTTGTGGGCCCAATAATCCAAATGCCAATATTGTGCTCGATCTTTTCTTGAAAGAACCTGAAACTCAAATCAAGTAGTTGGAGCACTATACAAATACCTAAAAAAAAATAGATCAGAAAAAACAAAATAAAACGAGCCATGCTAGACCTACTTCCTGAAGAAAATCAGCTACTCCTTTCCTATCAGGACACGTGAACCCGCATTCTTTAAAGAATCCTAAAATATTGTCACGGGACGGGGTCCATGGTATGTAATTTTCCCTTGTGCCATTAGTATAATGTCATCAAATAATTCAAAAATTTCTGGAGCAGGCTATAAAAGGGCCACAACTACGGTTGCATCCATTATATGAGCCGATTGTTGTAATGAAACGACAATTTGACAAGTTGTAGAACTATCTAACCCATTTGATATTTCATCCATTAACAGAACTTGTGACGGACCCGCAAGCATCTCACCTGCATAATTGCAAATTTTTTTTATTTTACAGATAGCACATATCTAGAACAGATAATTCATGTTGGCAAAGACAGAATCATGTAGAATAATATAAATCATTTTGTTATATATTCAAAATAAGAAAATTGTTAACCGGGCTACATAAGTTGATCAAGAATACCTGTTGTTAGTCTTTTCATTTGCCCACCCGAGATGCCTTTAATCATATCATCTCCAACAAATGTGTCAGCGCAAATATCAAGTCCGAGAATCTAATGTTATCGTCACAAAGACGGACAAATTATCAGCTCGTGAAGCAATGAGATTAAATAACTTATAACTCACAGTAATAAAATTTACTTTTAAAATATAGTCTGTATAAAGAGTATTCCTTTGTCCTTGAACCGAGATCGCCTGTGAAGAGAAACTAAAATTACTTAGTTTGTAACAAAATCAGGAGAAATGTGCTGCAAGTTATCAATAAAAGTATCTGTTTCTTTGTAAAAAACATTATAAGAAAATACTCTAGTCTAAAGTGAAAAAAAGTAAAAATGTTCAGAAGATTCTGTAATCGAATACAAGAACAAGATAGTATAGCAAAAGCATGCTTTTGGTACACGTGAATCTGAGTTGGCAAACTTCTAATTACATGAATATATTTTCGGAGTAAATTAATTAACGAATTATACTTCATTTTGTTTTATCATTTTAAGAAGCATAGATATGAAGGACAACTTAAAAGGCGGGAACCTCGTCTTGTTTCAAAGTATTGCAGAGGTTTGCAAAAGAATGGCATGTGCTATATTTTTGGTATGCATCACAAATGGCAAATGTACTAGCATATATAAATATCATTCATATTCATCATTCTCGGCCAGATTTCTGATATCACTACAAATACATGAAAGAATGTCCAAAACCAAAAGTTACTTCAAGAGTACACAATTGGAATTGTCAATTTATTCTGCTAAGTAGGAACATATTTATCTTAATGCTCAAATTTGCTCTCCTTTAGAACTAGGTTTTTTATTAGGGCCTTGGCCGATTTTTTTTGAAAATCCATCACCAAGATGAACAGAACTTAATAAGATTGGGTGATAGAATAAAATATGGAATCGAGAAGAATAATTACATGGTGAAGTTTTACTAGTCCTATACACTACAAGATCCACAGAGTCACGAGTGTTTAGAACATAACGTTTCATATATACCCTACATAAAAAATCGATGATATTTACCTTTTGGTAGGAGACTACCTATGGATTCTAGAATATGTTTTTCAAACTATCATTCTAAAATCTGGATGTTTCCCAAATACAACTAGGCTCTTGCAAGAGTTACCTTCATAAATAAATCTATATCAGGATCTGGATTCCTTGCTGGTTCTCCCTTCTACAGACCTCAGAGATAATCTCTAAACATGTAAGGAAAAGAATGGTTAGGTACCACAGAAATTATACTTTTAACATATTTATGATGTCTTCTGAATCAACTATCAATGTCATACCTGCTCGGTTTCCAACACCTTGACATTGAGTTGAAAACTCTAATATTTCCCTCAGTCATCTGAGGAATATGTAAATCATATTGATTTATATAACAGATGTTTTCTGTGGTATAAATTCCTCGAGCTTGTATCCATTGTAAGAAACTTCACCTGCAACCTGTTAGAAAATCATGTCAGTTAGAGAAGCATTTCGTTGACGAGATTACATTTTTTTTTTCACACAACCTGTCAGCTTTTATCGACTTTTCATCTCAACCTAGAGATAGTTAGAATTTAGATCCTAACTTATGAATTATGATCCTAACTTACGAACTATTACACCACCATCCAATTCGATGATTTCCGTTTATTCATATTGGACAAGAACGGGATGTTAACTAGTAGAATGAAGCTTAAATAAGAGAGAAAAACTTTGTTTCTATAAAGCTCCTCAAATAGATCCTCCCCATTTAGCACATCTTTCACTTTCTAGCTCATTGAGGCGAGGCATTTTATCAACACACATAGACTACCATTATATATATCCCACAAATCTTGTGTTTGTTTTTATAAAGCAGATAGAGAAGGATAACCTTGAGGTATTTATCAAGATTTCCTGAAAGTGCTTTCAAGAATGAGGTTTTCCCGCATCCAGGTGGACCAATTAGCAATGTCAACCTGCAATAATAAAATAAAATGTTATTAATTTTAAGTTACTTAACACGATTTAAATGTATGATACAATCAAAATTCTCATTCAATACCCTATTAGCAGAAAAAAAGTTTTTTTTTTTTGGAAAAGATTAGCTAAATTTCAATTCTTACCTTCCAGGCTTAATGATACCACTGACATCATCAAGTATGGTGATATTAGCTTCCTCTGAATTTATTCCAAGCACCTTTGTACCATCCTGTCAAACAAGCACAACATGACGAAAAAAATGAATGTACTTAATGTTGGAAAAACATGTTAAATACATGGGTGTTTCCGAATGGTCGCTGGACCAACTTCGAGTCATTTTTACATGCGACAGCGCTAAGTTGTTTATACCATACTTGATGTGGTTGAGTAGCCCGTGTGACGAGCTTCGCAACGGTATATCGCATGACCTATTTGGAGAATGGGTGTGAATACAAAGTGACTTCAAAGTTGCGTTCTCGAAAGCTCAAATCTGGAAAAAACGAAATGGTAATGGAAAACCATTTAGAATAATCCCATATTGGAAGATTGAGAGTCAATTTCACAATATAAATACAATACCTACCCATGTAGTTGTTAAACTAACAAAGCCACATACCCATGAATGGGTTAGTGTGTACCACACGCGTGCTGGCTCGTGTCTCGGGTCGCGGGCTTGAGATTTGGGATTTGGGGGAATGTCTCGGGTCTTGGGTCCAAACCCGAATAGGGAGTTTTGTATAAAATACAAAAGCAGTCCCTAGAGTTTCCAGCAACAGAAATGCCAGCAATAAATGAGAAATAAATTGCAGCAGTTTCAGGAATTAATTGAGCGGATTCTGGGGGTGTAACTCCCAGAATTGATGACCAACATTTATGGCTGCGGTTTCATTAGAGCCTATAAAAGGCAGCCCTCCCACTCTCATTTCAATACACACAACTCACTCACAGCATAGCATACATATAGAGAGAGACCCGCACCACCAACAGCTCGACCTGTGGTTCGGTGTCGGTTTCCATACGAGCCACACAGTGACAAGAGTTGTACCTTGGGAACAAAGTCCCGAAACCAGAACCCTTTAAAGGTGGTTCGGGAAATATTGTTTAAGGAAAACTGCCCAGCAGTTGCCTCTTTTTTTTTTATTATGTTATTTCATTTCAGTACCTTTAAATTATGTTCTTTCTTTTCAGTCTTTTACATTCTGTAATTTACATTTCAGTACTGTTTACTTTCAGTCTTTCTTTTCTGTAATTTATTTTTTCAATTATGTAATTTCCAGTATTTACAAAACCAGTCCGACAGTTTATTTTATTGCAAAACCAGTCCGGCAGTTTGTTTTTTGTTAAAACCAGTCTGACAGTTTGTTTTATTACAAAACCAGTCCGGCAGTTTGTTTTTGTTAAAACCAGTCCGGCAGTTTGTTTTATTACAAAACAGTCCGGCAGTTTGTTTATTTGTCAAAACCAATCCGACAGTTTGTTTTATTGCAAAACAGTCCGGCAGTTTGTTTTTGTTAAAACAGTCCAGCAATTTAATAGTTTGTATTGAATTTGTCTGGAATTTAAATTTGTGTTATTTTAATTCTGTTGAGTCGGGAATTGTAATTTATATTCCAATTGTGAGAAATAAAATTGTTTATTTCCATTTCAGTCATTGTTCTTTACTTTATTGTTTATTCGAAATAGTATCAAAACCAACAATCTTAAACAATATTATTTTTTGGTTTTACTATTTTCAAAAAAGAAAAGGACTTTTTATTTTATTTTATTTTGTTGACGTCTCGGTTTTTATTCTCGCAAAATCATTGCTAGTTTACTAGAAATTGAAATTTGCACATAGAATAAATTCGAATTGGTTTTAATCTTTTTATTCTAGAATATTATAAAGAATTTTTAGTGAAATCAAAATTGATTTGATTTTCACGCTAGAATATCTTTTATTGTTTTATTCTTTTGAAGCAAACTAATTAAGTTATAATTAGTATTTGCGATTAAGAATTTAGTTTTCTTGCGAGAAACTAAACGGGATAATTTTGTCATTTTAGATGACTAATGAGGATCAAACACCCACCGTTCCTTCGGGAAACGTGCAGAGCGCACTTGTGATTGGCAGTAGCCATAACAATGTGAGCGCTGCGAGTGGGGGGGGGGCTCAGGCTGAGGCTGAGGCCGAAGCTGCTACGGCAAAGGCTGCGGCCGACGCTGCTGCGGCAGAGGCCGATGCTATGGCTGCGGCTGTGGCTGCAGCACAGGCTGCTGCTAAGGCTGCGGCCAAGGCAGCGCTTGTGGCTGTGGCCAGGGCAAAGGGCAAGGCTCCGGCAACGCCGTCTATGCCAATCTTGCCAACCTCTCATTTAGAGAAGCCGGAAAAGTTTAGGGGCAACAACTTCAAACGTTGGCAACAAAAGATGCTGTTTTATTTAACTGCCCTTAATCTGACCCGGTTTCTTAAGGAATCTGCACCCGTCCTAAGCGAGGACGATGAGGACGTGCAGACGGTTTCGGCGGTGGAAGCATGGAAACACGGTGACTACCTATGCCGGAACTACATCCTATGTACTCTGGATGACACTCTCTTCAGTGTATTCGAGCCCAAGGCTTCTGCAAAGGAGCTTTGGGAGTCTCTCGAAAGAAAGTACAAAGTGAATAACGTTGGCGCAAAGAAATTTGTCGTCACGGACTTTCACGAGTACATGATGACTGATGGGAAGAGTGTTATCGAGCAGGTTGAGGAACTCCAACTCATATACCATAGGCTTGAGATTGAGGGGCTAGTTATCAACGAACCTTTCCAAGTGGCATTAATGATTGAGAAACTGCCACCTTCTTGGAAAGAGTTTCAAAACTACCTGAAACACAAGCGAAAGGCTATGACCTTGGAGGGACTCATTGAGAGGCTCAATGTTGAGCAAAGCAACCGCCGATCCGAAAGAAAAGGCGGTGGCGGAGCAAGCAACGCGGTTGCCAAGGCCCATGTGGTTGAGGACGCTGTGTCTAAGCGGAAACGTTTTGACAGCGGTGTCGGTGCTTCTCTCAAGAAGAAATTCATGGGAGATTGCTTTGTGTGCAACAAACCGGGCCATCGTGCCGCGGATTGTAAGATGCGCATCGACAAGCCCAACCCCCCCCCCCCCCCCAAAGAGGAAGTTCCAAGGGAAATGGAGGAAGAGGGCACCTGCTCAGGCTAATGTGGCTGAGGGAGGAGATCATGTTGGACAAGACTACATGCACCTGAGTGCTGTGGTCTCTGAAGTGAACCTGGTGGGGAGCAACCCAAAGGAATGGTGGCTGGACACAGGCGCCACTAGTCACATCTGTGCCAGCAAGTGGATGTTCAAGACCTATACGGCCGTGGACAATGAGAGCTGCTTCATGGGAAACTCGGCTACTTCCAGGGTGGAAGGAAAAGGAACCGTGATGCTGATGATGACGTCGGGAAAGGAGCTGACACTGAGCGGCGTGCTCCATGTGCCGGAAATTCGCAAGAATCTAGTCTCTGGCTCAGTGATGGTGAACAAAGGGTTTAAACTTGTATTTGAATCTGCTAAATTTGTAATCACCCTTAATGGAATGTATGTAGGCCGTGGCTATATGACCAACGACATGTTTAAATTAAATGTTGGTACTCCGGCTCCTAAAGCCGAGTCTGCTATTGTGGGTACTAAGGCTGAGGCCAGTACCAAGAATAATGTAACCGTTAATGTTGCCCAAGTGGCTAATAAAACTTCTTTTGCTTATTCTTGCGATTCATTTAATTTATGGCATGGTAGATTAGGTCATGTGAATGCTAATTCTATGAAGAAATTAATATCACTGAATCTACTACCTAATTTTGTCTCTGGTAAACAACATAAATGTGCGGTTTGTGTTGAGGCAAAATTAACCAAGTCTTCGTATCAACATATTGAACGAAGTACTGAACCTCTCGGTCTAATACACACGGATGTATGCGACTTAAAGTTTATACAAACCCGAGGAGGGAAAAAGTATTTCATCACATTTATAGATGACTGTACTAGATACTGCTATGTCTACTTAATGAGAAGTAAAGACGAAGCGGTAGAGAAATTCGCTCTTTATAAGACCGAAGTAGAAAATCAACTCAATAAAAAGATTAAAATGTTGAGGAGTGATAGAGGCGGTGAATACGAGGCACCGTTTGGGTAGATATGCACAGAAAATGGCATTATACATCAAACCACAGCCCCATACTCTCCGGAGCAGAATGGGGTTGCCGAGCGTAAGAATAGGACGCTCAAGGAAATGATGAATGCTATGTTAATAAGTTCTGGGTTACCCCAGAACATGTGGGGGGAAGCGCTGATTTCCGCCAACTATGTATTGAACAAGCTACCGTATAAGAAGCGTGATAAACCACCTTATGAACTATGGAAAGGCCATCGGCCGAGCTATAAATTCTTAAGGGTTTGGGGTTATTTACCGAAGGTCCTTGTCTCGCTTCCGAAAAGAACGAGAATAGGGCCAAAGACGGTAGACTATGTGTTCATAGGATATGCACAAAATAGTAGTGCTTATCGTTTTCTCGTGCACAAGTCGGATAATCCCGATGTGCATGTAGATACTATCATCGAAGCTCGAGAAGCTTCTTTCTTAGAGGAGATCTTTCCCCGCAAGTCTTCCATAACTGTAGAGACTGAGGAGTCAAACAGTGAGGAAAATGTGGGGGCAAGTGAACCGTTGGAGGAAGAAGTAGAAGAGCCTCGATGTAGTAAAAGGGCTAGAAAGGAAACGTCTTTCGGTCCAGATTTTGTAACCTTCATGATAGAAGGCGAACCGGCGACATTCAAACAAGCAATGTCTTCCCCGGAAGCCCAATATTGGGAGGAGACGATCAACAATGAGGTTGAATCAATATTACAAAATCACACTTGGGAACTAGTGGATTTACCACCCGGGTGTAAGCCACTAGGACACAAGTGGATCTTCAAGAGGAAGATAAAGCTCGATGGAACGATCGAGAAATACAAGGCGAGGCTTGTAGTAAAAGGTTTTAGACAAACCGAAGGTGTCGACTATTTCGACACTTATGCTCTTGTCTCCAGGAAGACGTCAATCCGGATAGTCATTGCTCTCGCAGCACTGTTCGATCTGAAAATACATCAAATGGATGTTAAAACGGCGTTCTTGAATGGTGAGCTGGAAGAGGAAATTTACATGGAACAATCGGAAGGGTTTGTGGTTCCAGGTAAAGCTCACAAGGTGTGTAAACTTGTGAAGTCCTTGTATGGACTCAAACAAGCACCGAAACAATGGCACAAAAAATTTGATAGAGTGATGCTATCAAACGGTTTTCGAATAAATGAATGTGACAAATGCATCTACGTAAAAGGTAATGAAAAGGACTACATGGTAGTCTGCCTCTACGTAGATGACATGATTATAATAGGGAGTATTGATAACATCAACTCCACTAAGAAAATGTTGTCACAAAAATTCGAGATGAAAGACTTGGGCGTCGCTGATGTTATACTTGGTATGAAAATTACCAAGACATCAGACGGATATGCGCTATCTCAAACTCACTATGTCAAGCAGATGCTTGACAAATTTGATAAAGATAGTCGAGCTACATCCAGAACTCCGATAGAGATCTCAACCACCCTGAAAAAGAATTTTGGGGAGAGTGTGAGACAGTTGGAATACTCTCGAATAATAGGTAGTCTGATGTACGTCATGAACTGTACTAGACCAGACATAGCCAACTCAGTGAGTAGACTGAGTAGGTACACCAGTAATCCAAATGAGGAACACTGGAAGGCCATCATGAGACTTCTCAGATACATGAGATACACAGCCGACCGAGGGTTGCATTATACCAGATATCCAGCTGTACTGGAAGGGTATTCTGATGCAAACTGGATCTCGAATTCCAACAGTACACGATCCACTAGCGGATATGTGTTCGTGTTGGGAGGAGCAGCTGTCTCATGGGGATCATCCAAGCAGACCTGCATAGCTAGATCAACTATGGAATCCGAGTTCATAGCGTTGGATCTAGCAACAGAAGAGGCTAACTGGTTGAGAAGCTTTCTGGAAGGAATTCCAATGTGGCCGAAACCTGTCCCAGCAATAAGCATGCACTGCGATAGTCAGTCGGCTATTGGACGGGCACAGGATCATATGTATAATGGAAAGTCCCGACATATTCGTCGGAGACATAAATCCGTAAGAGAATTGTTAGCTAACGGTGTGGTGTCATTAGATTTTGTGAGATCTAAAGACAATATAGCGGATCCATTTACAAAAGGCTTGACTCAGGTAGGAGTTGAAATTTCATCAAGGGGAATGGGGTTGAAGCCCATCAAACTGGAAACTTCCTCAGAGGCAACCCAACCCGAACTGGATTCTCCAGCGTCGGGTTCAATGGGAAAACCGAACCGTGGGGGTGACCGAACAAAGCACTCGGGAACTTAAGTTCCCAACCCATTTCTGGGATGAAAGAGTGATAGACCTAGACCATATTAAGGGTGAGCATGATGCTCTTAATGAAAACAAGTGTCTCGAAGGTCGAGAGGGGTGAGTCAGGACACCCTTGACTTGAAATCACCTATGACGAGTGTGTATGGCCGATACTATGTGATGAGCCATGGGCTAAATCACTAGAGCACTCGGTTGAATTTGCCAAGGCAGTCCACGGCCAAATATGGACAACAACCAAAGGGCTTAGTAAGTGGTGTAGAGAGGACACTGTGTGCACATTACCCTGGTATGCATAAACGCTAAAGGGTTCAAGGCTTAAAGGCTACCTAATAGTAGCATATCAGATTTTACGTCACTACGGCAGGTTCAAAGCGCGCGCTACCTGTCCTTGTGCAGTGAACTCTTGCGGTTCTCTCGTATGCATTTAGGATCATTTTTATTTTCAGCCAATTGCATTCATGTGGGGGATTGTTGGAAAAACATGTTAAATACATGGGTGTTTCCGAATGGTCGCTGGACCAACTTCGAGTCATTTTTACATGCGACAGCGCTAAGTTGTTTATACTATACTCAACGTGGTTGAGTAGCCCGTGTGACGAGCTTCGCAACGGTATATCGCATGACCTATTTGGAGAATGGGTGTGAATACAAAGTGGCTTCAAAGTTGGGCTCTCGAAAGCTCAAATCTGGAAAAAACGAAATGGTAATGGAAAACCATTTAGAATAATCCCATATTGGAAGATTGAGAGTCAATTTCACAATATAAATACAATACCTACCCATGTAGTTGTTAAACTAACAAATCCCACATATCCATGAATGGGTTAGTGTGTACCACACACGCGCGCTCGCTCGTGTCTCGTGTCTCGGGTCGCGGGCGCAGGCGCGGACTTGGGCTTGGGCTTGGGTTTGGGATTGGGATTTGGGGAATGTCTCGGGTCTCGGGTCTTGGGTCCAAACCCGAATAGGGAGTTTTGTATAAAATACAAAAGCAGTCCCTAGAGTTTCCAGCAACAGAAACGCCAACAATAAATGAGAAATAAATTGCAGCAGTTTCAGGAATTAATTGAGCGGATTCTGAGGGTGTAACTCCCAGAATTGATGAACAATATTTATGGCTGCGGTTTCATTAGAGGCTATAAAAGGCAGCACTCCCCCTCTCATTTCAACACACCAGAATACACACAACTCACTCACAGCATAGCATACATATAGAGAGAGAGACCCGTACTACCAACAGCTCGACCTGTGGTTCGGTGCCGGTTTCCATACGAGCCACACAGTGACAAGAGTTGTACATTGGGAACAAAGTCCGGAAACCAGAAACCTTTAAAGGTGGTTCGGGAAATATTGTTTAAGGAAAACTGTCCAGCAGTTGCCTCTTTTTTTTTTTATTTTTTTTTTATTCTGTTCTTTCATTTCAGTACCTTTAAATTATGTTCTTTCTTTTCAGTCTTTTACATTCTATAATTTACATTTCAGTACTGTTTACTTTCAGTCTTTCTTTTCTGTAATTTATTTTTTCAATTATGTAATTTCCAGTATTTACAAAACCAGTCCGGCAGTTTATTTTATTACAAAACCAGTCCGGCAGTTTGTTTTTTGTTAAAACCAGTCCGGCAGTTTGTTTTATTACAAAACCAGTCCGGCAGTTTGTTTTTGTTAAAACCAGTCCGGCAGTTTGTTTTATTACAAAACAGGCCGGCAGTTTGTTTATTTGTCAAAACCAGTCCGGCAGTTTGTTTTATTGCAAAACAGTCCGGCAGTTTGTTTTATTGCAAAACAGTCCGGCAGTTTGTTTTATTGCAAAACAGTCCGGCAGTTTGTTTTTGTTAAAACAGTCCAGCAGTTTAATAGTTTGTATTAAATATGTCTGGAATTTAAATTTGTGTTATTTTAATTCTGTTGAGTCGGAAATTGTAATTTATATTACAATTGTGAGAAATAAAATTGTTTATTTCCATTTCAGTCTTTGTTCTTTACTTTATTGTTTATTCGAAATAGTATCAAAACCAGCGCTTAAAAAACCCTATAAATATTTACAGAATTTTAGCATCTGGCATTAGGTCTTCGCTAGAGATATAAAACAGGAATACAGCAAATAGGTAAACCACTAAATACTAATCTATAAAAAGCAAAAGGTGCCATATACATTGAGACTTCCTTGAGAATAATTGTATTTTTATAAGTATATCTATTTACATATGTTTGATAAACAGATACCCTATCAAATTTATGTGAAATTCAAGAGTATATCTGAATTACTTTCGTATCTAGTTGCAAGGCTTTCACGTAAGAGCACTAACTTGCAATAAATAGATTTGGGATGTACCCCGAATAATTTGACCCAAATTACATATTAATTATCTAGTTCTGTCATAAGCAGTGAGATCAATGTGCTGCTTAGACCTAGTTTGGTACAAAAGAATGGAATCTAAGAAGAATTTGAGTCTGGAAATTGAATAGAGAAGACTCATAAAATATTCCAATACTATAAATAAAAAAACCTAGATAAGTCTCATCCATATCCTAACATTCAAAGCTTAAAAATAATACTCCTACTGTAGTACTAGTACAGATTATCTAGTCCGGGGTTAGATTCTTGTTATTCGTACTACATAATTTCCTGGTTGAAGACAATGGCGAGGGAATGTCGACACCCACTCGTCCGGCCCAATATCACGGCAACAGTAAGCTATCCGGGCCTGTCTACCATGGATGACACATCACCCCGGCTCTGGAGGGGGCCGAGCTGTGCCTATGACGGCCTCAAGAAACTTGTCAAGTACGTTTCCCCAATTAATGTTGCTGCTCCCTTGGGGGACCCTTTACGCGTTTCGTCGACGTGGCTCAATCACAGACCAGCCCCTGTGGGCCCCGGGAAAGGACAGTACCCTTGTCAGAGTCATAAATGACCTGAAGCCGTTGGATCAACACTAAACAGTACAGTGATCCAAGGGCTAATACACTTCTGATCACACTATAAATACCCCCACTAATACCACTTAGAAGGGGACGCACAAATACAGAGAGGAGAGATAAAGCTTAAACAACCCGGACCCCCAGAACACTGCATGTGTCATCCGATACCACGACTTGTAACCGGCCCGGTCCCTCACCCTTAATTATATTCTTACTTTCAGTTAACACCGATACTGACTTGATCGTTGGAGAGGGAAAACCTGGTACCAACCCCGGGCCCCTGTTCGTTTCTTGCGCAGGCACGAAGATCACCTCGTCACCGTAGCCGACATAGCCCACTCCGGATACCTCGGAAGATCGGAGCCGACGCGAATTGATTAAACCGAGCTTGGGAAGAAAATCAGGCTCGCCAATTGGCGCCGTCTGTGGGAAACTAGAGAACGCGTTAGCTTCGACTCCCCGCCCTTAAAGAAAACATGTCTGGCAATAACCGATTCGACACCCCGTCGTCTCGACCCTCCCCCGTTCTTGGGATGCCAAGGACGCTTTCTTTTGATGAGACCCCTAGAACCGCATCTACGAGGAAGCCCGCTCCCTTGATCGCAACAGCTCCCGCACCCCGATCGCGGACCGAGCTAACAGATGATGCTCGATATCCATCAAAAAGAGCTCGTCGCTCTTGCGGCCCAGAAGGCCTTAATAGCCTCGCTGATGGCGCCGGAGCCCGAGCCCGAGCCCGTTCAAGGCGCGAGCCAAGACAAATCGGTCCCTGCCCCCGTTAAAAGCGTGATGTCCAGGTTGGGACCCCTCCGACGACCCCCCCTAGAGACTCCCAGAGAGCCAACTAGGGGTGCGGAGTCGGAGCATTCCCAAGAAGGAAATTCTCACCACGATAACGAGCGGAGTATACATTCTCGGCTTCGTTGGCAGGAAGACAGTCGGGACTCACGGCCGGAATCTAGTCATGCCCGAACTGATAAGCCTCCTCGAACGCGAAGGCGAGGCCGCCGTGGTCGGCACGATGCAGCCGGTGAAGCAGCACTGAAAATCGTAGCCTCGACCCGTAGCACCCTGTTCTCGGACGAAATTGAATACAGTACTCCCCCCCGAAACTTCATTGCCCCTATCCTCCAGACCTTCAACGCGGACTCTGATCCGGAGGCTCATCTCCGACACTATCGATACCAGATGAACCATTGGTCACACCTTGACCAATTAATGTGCAGGTGCTTTCCCGCCAGCCTGGGAAGGCTCGCTAGTAAATGGTTCCAGTCCCTACCCGTCAACTCCATCCACTGTTGGGACGACCTAGCATATGACTTCGCACACCGGTTCATAAACTTGAAAGAGAGAGCTGCCCAACCGGAGCAACTCTATCAAGTGAGGGTCCAATCCAAAGAGACCCTCGAGAATTATGATAGTCGGTTTTGGCTGAAGCATGCAGAATGCGCGGACTGTCTCGACTCCACCGCCATAGCTGCCTTCAGGCAAAACATGGTAGTTGGGAGCAGGATCCGAAACGAGATGATTGCGACCCCCCCTAACTCTGTCCCTCAACTCAGGTCCCTCATAAAACAGCATATCGACATCGAGAAGGACATGAGGTCTGCTAGGGCAACACGTTCTGTAGCCCTTATCGACCAGCCAAGGGATAGGTCCGTCACGCTGAGCCCTCGAAGAAACCGGCCCGTGGCGGAAAGGTTGGAGCGGCCACGAACGGGAAGGAATCCGCAACCGGCCCCTAAAAGAAGAAAAGAGGACCCCCGACCGAGACATCAAACCCCTCTAGCCTCGGGTTCGGGCAATGCCTATTCCACCACCTTTCGCCTCCCACTCGTCGACCTTCTTAACAAGATAGAGAATGAGCCTTTCTTCTCCTGGCCTCTTCCCCTACGGAATGAGCCGGCCCCCGGGCTTAACGACAAAATCTGTGAGTATCACAGAGGCCGCGGCCACCATACCAACGAGTGTCACGGCCTGAAGGCCCGGCTCGAGGGATGGGTCCGAGATGGCCTGATGGATAAATACGTCAAGTCACGAGGGGACGGAGAAGGGGTTGATGAGAGGCAGCGAGACCTACCCTCACCGGTCATGATCTGTCATGTCATTCACTTAGGACCGAAGAGGCCAAGCCCGAATGTGGCTGAAAGAACCTCAGCTCGGGAGGCAGCGATGAAGCAGCACGTCTGCCTCGCAGGAAGCTCAAGCCCCCGGAAAAAATATAAGCGCGACGCCAAACCAGACGTGAGCTTCACTGACTTCGACCTGGTGGGGGTGGACGTGCTCCATACTGATGCCCTTGTTATCTCGGCCCAGATAGGCCATTGCGCTGTGGGACGGATCCTCGTTGATCAAGGGGCGTCGGTCAACATACTCTTTGGAGACCTCTTCTAGAAGATGGGACTCAAAGAAGAACAGTTGGAAACCGACGTCCCTCCCCTGTACGGATTCAACTCTGAGGCGGTCCAGCCCAGAGGAAACATAACCTTGCCCGTGAAAACGGGTACGAAAGTTATGGGCGTGGAGTTCACGGTGGTGAACGTCCCCTCCGTTTACAACGTGATATTGGGGCGCACGTGGCTTCATGGAATAGATGGAGTCTCCTCCACCCTACATCAGAAGGTTAAGTACCCAACTGATTCTGGTGTGGAAACCATTTTAGGAAATCAGAAAGTCTCACGTAGCTGCGCCATGGCTGTGTATTCCGGCGAGAAGGCGGTGCCGGTCCAAAGTGCCATGAACATTGAGGCAGAGGACCCTAAGCTGCTGAGGGAACTAAACAAAAAGATGGGGCCAGAGGCCGAAGACAAGGTGGAGGAGGGGTTGTTGAAGATTCAGATCCCGGGGTATGACGAGGATCACTTTTTTATGGTAGGAGCAAAGCTGAGCAAGCCCGAGATCACCGATCTCGTCAAGCTTCTGCTCCAATACCTCGATAATTTTGCGTGGGGTCCAAGCGAGATGCCAGGCATCAGTTCTGACCTCGCCTGCCACCAATTAAACTTCAACCCCGGCACCAAACCCGTGATGCAAAAGGGGCGTCGCGTCAGCCCTGAGCATGCCGATGCCATAAACGAGGAAGTAGAGAAGCTTCTGCTGGGCGGAGCCATCAGGGAGATTTATTACCCTAGATGGCTCGCCAACCCCGTAGTGGTCCCCAAAAAGAACGGAAAGCTGAGGGTGTGCATCGATTACACGAGCCTCAACCGGGCCTGTCCCAAAGATCCTTTCCCCTTGCCCAAAATCGATCAAATAGTGGACTCTACGGCCGGGGCCGCCAGAATGAGCTTCCTGGATGCCTGCTCCGGCTATCATCAAATACCTATGTCGGAGGCCGACCAAGAAAAAACTGCCTTCATCACCCCAAGGGGAAATTACTGCTACAAAGTGATGCCCTTCGGGCTCAAGAACGCCGGGGCGACCTATCAGAGAATGGTCACCAAGATATTCTCTAAGAACATAGGCCGAACCATGGAAGTCTATATTGACGACATGGTGGTAAAAAGCACCCAGAAGGAGGACCACCTATCCGACCTGAGAGAGGTGTTCGAAACGATACGAAGGCATGACCTGAAGCTGAACGCCTCTAAGTGTGCCTTCGGGGTAGGTGCCGGCAAATTCCTAGGGTTCATGGTGACCCACCGCGGCATAGAGGCGAACCCGTCCCAGATCTCTACCTTGAAGAATTTGAAAACACCTGAAAAGAGAAAGGACATACAAAAGCTAGCCGGGATGGCCGCCGCCCTCAACCGATTTATTGCCCGGTTCGGGGACCGATGCAAGCCGTTCTTTACGGCCTTAAAGGCTCAGAAGAAATTTGAATGGAACGATGAATGCCGGCGTGCGTTCACCGAGCTGGCGGACTACCTCGGAAGTCCGCCCCTTCTGACCAAGCCGGACCCAGGCGATGTCCTTACCCTATACCTGGCCGTGTCTGAGATAGCCGTCAGCGCCGTCCTCATCAAGGAACTCGACAGGGAGCAAAGGCCTATCTATTACATGAGCAAAACTCTCCTCGACGCCGAGGCTAGGTATATGCCTTTGGAAAAACTCGTCCTAGCCCTCGTCATGGCCTCACGAAAACTTGCTCACTACTTCTCGGCACACAGCATTGTGGTCTATACCGATCAGCCCGTACGAGAAATACTCCAAAAGGGGGATCTCTCTCGACGGATGATGAAGTGGGCCTGTCACTTGAACGCCTACGACATCCGCTATGCGCCACGAACGTCTGTCAAGGGACAGGCCCTGGCCGACTTCGTGGCAGAATTCACCGGGACGACCCAACGTCCCGACATCACAGGTCGTGCCCCGGAGTCCTGGACCTTGCACGCGGATGGAGCCGCCAATAAAAAAGGGGCCGGTCTCGGCATCGTGCTCCGATCTCCCCAAGGAGATGTGATCAAGAAGTCTATCCAACTTGGCTTCCGAGCCACTAATAACGAGGCCGAATATGAGGCCGTGATCGCCGGCTTAAAAATGGCCCGAAGCCTAGGCATCAAGAAGATACTGGTGCACACGGACTCTCAGTTAGTCAGCAGCCAGATTAGTGGTGAGTTTCAGACAAAGGACGACAGAATGGCAAGCTACGTGGCCATCGCATCCGGAATACTCCTAAGCTTCGAATGTCAAGAAATCGTCAACATCAACAGAAATGAGAACACCCACGCCGATGCATTAGCAACCCTAGCCTCGGCCATGAGTGATAAAAAAGAGAGAGTCATCACCGTAGAATACGTCCCTTCGCCTAGCATCGAGGCTAAGGCAACAATTAACGTGGTGACTGACCTCCCGTAGGAGCCGAGCTGGATGGACCCCATAATCGAATACCATCGCTCCGGTGATCTTCCCGATGACAAGAAAGAGGCCGAGAAAATAAGAAGAACGGCACTGGGATTCTGGGTAGCTCCCAACGACAAGCTCTATAAAAGGTCGTTCTCTGGCCCCTACTTACTCTGCGTCCATCCCGACGTAGTAGTAAGGGTCATGGAGGAAATTCACGAAGGAACGTGTGGGAGCCACACCGGGGGCAGGTCGCTGGCCAACCGAGCCTTGACCCACGGATATTGGTGGCCCCTCATGCAAAAGGACGCCAAAGCCTTCGTACTCAGGTGTGAGAAGTGTCAGAAGTACGCGCCCATACCCCGCGCCCCGGCGCAAAAAATGGGCAGCGTGACCTCGCCCTGGCCCTTTGCACAGTGGGGCATGGATATCGTCGGACCATTCCCCGTGGCCCCGGGGGGGAAAAAGTTCCTCCTCATGGTCACCGATTACTTCTCAAAGTGGGTAGAGGCCGTAGCCTTAGCGAAAATCACAGAGGCCGAGGTGATACGTTTCCTCTGGAGAGACGTGATCACCAGATTTGAAATCCCCTACTCAATCATCGCGGACAATGGGGGACAGTTCACCGGGGTCAAGTTAAAAGCGATGTATGCAAAGTATCACATCAAGAATTACTATTCGACCCCGTCGTACCCCCAATGCAATGGACAAGCCGAGGTATCAAACAAGACCGTGCTCGACGGAATCAAGAAGCGGCTAGACGAGTCCAAAGGACGATGGGCCGCAGAACTGCATCACGTCCTATGGGCCTACCGAACGACGAGAAGACGGGGCACTCAACAGACACCCTATAGCCTCACTTACGGAATGGAAGCAATCATCCCGTTAGAAATCGGGCTTCCTTCTCTGAGGACGGACATGGTGGAAAACGGGATGAACGAAAAAATGATGGGGCTCGAGCTAGACTATGCCGAAGAAAGAAGAGAGGTTGCGGCCATCCGTAACGCCGAATATAAAAACGAGCTGGGGCGTTCCTATAACAAAAGAGTGAACGCCAGACGTTTCCAAGACGAAGACCTCGTGCTACGAAAAGTAAACAACAACACCAGGGTACAGTCCGACGGCAAGCTGGGCCCCAATTGGGAAGGCCCCTATCGAATCCTCGGTGCAGTAGGGAACGGGGCCTACCTGTTGGGTCGTCTTCCCAACGACGTCCCGGTGGACCGACCTTGGAACGTCAACAACCTAAGAAAGTACTACCAGTAGGGCTCGGCCTTTGTGTCTTTGTGTAAATAAGAATGTGATGTAAATTTATGCCTGCGGGCTTTATAAATGAAAACTGTTGTTATTTCAATAGCTCCCCGGCTTACATTTCATTTAAATTTTCTAAGTGTTTCAGAACACGAACCTATACGGCACCCCGGTTCCTATTTATTTGAATTTTTCAGTTCATTTAAATTTTACAAGTGTTTCAGAACACGAGCCTATACGGCACCCCAGTCCCTATTTACTTGAATTTTTCAGTTCATTTAAATTTTCTAAGTGTTTCAGAACACGAGCCTATACGGCACCCCGGTTCTTATTTATTTGAATTTTTCAGTTCATTTAAATTTTCTAAGTGTTTCAGAACACGAGCCTATACGGCACCCCGGTTCCTATTTATTTGAATTTTTCGGTTCATTTAAATTTTACAAGTGTTTCAGAACACGAGCCTATACGGCACCCCGGTTCATATTTACTTGAATTTTTCAGTTCATTTAAATTTTCATAAGTATTTCAGAACGCCCGAGCCTATACGGCCCACGACCTTCATCTGTGTGTAATTTCTATGTGTTACTTCGGTTTGCAAGTTATGAGTTGTATGAAATGCGTGCCCCAACGCCGACGCGTTCGGCCCACTCACTTGGGAGCACATACACATAATAAATACACAGAAGAATAAAGACAAGTCCAAAATTGTTTTTCATTTCATTCAATGGAAAGCTATTATAAGCTAAGTACAAAAAAGAAAATTACATCAAAAAAGACAAAAAGACAAACTTCCCTAGATATCCCCGTCGTCATCTCCCTCGTCCTCTTCGTCGGAGAGAGCTCGAGGAGTGAGGGGAACCACCTCAGGGATGGGAGCCGAGGGGACCGGAACGATGATGTTTTCCACGTTCCATACCGGATGGTCTGGTCCCGCCCTCAGAAAGGCAGCCGCCTCGGTCCACCCTTCGACATAGAAGGAATTGAATTCCTTCTGTGTCTTTTGGGTCCAGGCTGCGCTTAGTTCGGCTTGAGCGGCTTGGACCGCAGCCTTCAGCTTATCAGCCGCCCTTGCTTCGGCCTCCTTCAGAGCCGCCTCCGCAGCTTGAGCTCGCTCCTCAGCCCCCGTCTTGGCCTTCACGGCTTCGACCCTTTTAGCCTCGACCGTGGCGTTGAGGCCTTCGGCTTTCTCCGCCCTACTCTGGGCCTCCTCTGCCCTTTTTTGGGCCTCCTCCGACCTTTTCTGGGCCTCCTCCATGAGCCTGGCGTTAGCCTCGGCCTTATTGGCCCATGATCTCACCAGCTGGCCTTGGTGATAAACGTATTGGTTCATCATTAAGTAGGCCTACAAGGGAAAAGGCAAAACACTTAGCAAAATATTTGGAAACAATACGAAAGCATACAGAATAAAACATTATAAAGGGTTACGTACCTGGGGAATCATGGCCATGGCCGATGCCATGGAGGATGCGAGGTCACGACCCCGATGGTCAGCCTCGACGCTTTGCTGCTAGAGCGCAGCCAAAGCTAGTAGCCCGGCGGACGGGTGAGCCTCCATTATGCTCTTTACCCCCGTGGCCGCCTTCACCTCCTCGGGTGTTTGCACAGGCATCATATGGGTCGGAGAGGCGGCAGAGGAGCTCGAGCTTTGAGTAGGGCCCGGTGTCACTCTCAGCCTCTCCATCACCACAACCTCAGGCGAGGTGCTCCCCCCAGCCTTGGCTTTCTTCCCATCACGGAGGGGCTTCGTCCCCTCCACCTTTCTTTTCCCAAGCCGGGCCTTGCGGGCCGCCCGATCAAGCCTGGTCTGAGCAGCCAAATCAGCAGCAGCATCGGCGCCAGACTGAGGCACGACAACCACTTCCTCATCCCCTGCATCAACGACCTCCTTCTCTGTGGCCTCGGGCTCTATGACCGCCTCCTCTTCGACCACCTTCTCCTTTTCGACGGCCTCAGGCTCTATAACACCCTCCTCAGCCACAACCACTTCCTCCTCCTCCTCGTCAGAACGGACCACCTACATGATTCAGACAAACAAGAAGTTAGAAAAACTTAGAAAAATTAGCCAAGTGTTAAATTGGAATTTTGTAAAGAACAAGGGACGACTTACCCTCGTCCGAGAGGTACCCAAACTTGGCCCGGAGGGCTCTTCCCCCACAAGGCTGTCTTCCAGGTGAGAGGGACTCCCCTCATTGGGCTCCCTAGAGCCTAGGGGGACGACCTCTAGGGGGACGACCTCTTCCAAAGGCTTCCCGTGCTCATCTATGTAACAGCGGGTACCGCCCGGCCCCTCCCTATAGTGGAGGACGGTACCATCTGGCCGGGTTTCAAATAGGACCCCGGCAGAGGAGGGAGCAAAGGACGTTACCACCATGGTCTTCGCCTTGCTGCTAGATTTCGGCTTCGCCGCCACCACCTTCTTCGCCACAGTCTCGGCTTCTTCAACGACCTTGGGAGGAAGGGTCGACTCTAGACCCTTCTCTTTCTCCCACCTTTCCCTGGAGAACCCCACGGGACAGAAAGTCCTATGGGGCCATCTGAAGCTGTTCCCCTTACAAGTGGTTGGGGAACCACAAGTTAGCAGACGCTCCGCATCGCGTGCCCCAGCGTCGGTCCCGTCTGGACCCCACCAATTCAGAGCCAGCTCCAAGGACTCAATGTTGGGCTCACCAAGGCCCCTCAGCTTTGAGGCCACTGTGGCCTTATTCTCTTTGGTGCTTAGCACCCTCCCCGGCCTAGACGGGAAAATCAAATCACCTCGACGGAGCCAGTGGCCCTCCACCACAATCACATCCTGTGTGTAACTCCGATTCGAATCGGAGTTACCTGTGATCAATTGGTTGTGGGCACGACACCGTAGGTAGGGTTGCCTGCTCTTCGACTGGGAGCTTGGCTCGGTCTGCAGAAACTCATAGCAGGCCAAGAGCTCCCTCAGCCCCAACGGTTCCGGAAGGGCCGGGCCCAACAGGACGTTTAGAGCCTCCATCCCATTGCAGATGCGGTGCGCCTGCAATGGCCACTGGCATGGAAGAGTCTGCGTCCATGCGCAGAGCTCCGCCAGCAGCTCAGGGATAGGGAGGTCGGTGCCCCCATATAAAAGAGTTGAAAGGGAGAGAGTTAGCATGTTGTTGGGATTGGCGACAATCCCGTTCACCTCGTCGGCACTCTCACAGGTTCGGAGCCGGAACTCTTCATCGATCCCACAGAGTTGTCTAAACTCGTCGAGGTCGGGACCGTGTTGCCTCACCATTATACTGTTGTCGTTCACAGCCACCGACAAGGCCGGGTCAATGACCATCGCCCGGAACGGCAAGGCATTGGCCATCACGGGCAGGCGCCGTGGTTGCGGAGCAACCATCGGGCCTTTACCAGCTCCGTGGGTAATAACCATAGTGTTTGGATGTTTGTGAAATTTGCTGTGGAAGTCTTAGAGAGAGAGAGTAATTTGCTGTGAAAATTATAGAGAGAGAGTGAGAAAGTGAAAATGAGATTTCACTGAGGGTATTTATAGACCCCAACCAGAAGATGAAAAGACATTTACCAGAAGGTGAAAAGACAGTAACAGTTCAATACACGAACTCCCACAAATAACCGCCGCTACTCAATCGACACGTTCCACGTGTACAGCGAATATAGGTCGACTGCCAAGTGTCACTCATCAGCCGTTTTAGCATTAATGACATTGATAGAATCGAAGAGACGGGGGCGGCGCCCCATAAATGCACTCCACACGTGTCACAAGACAGACCGTACATAGGCCTCTCCACACCGCCAAACATGAGAACAGAATGACCGGAGCCCCCGTAACGACTACAAGATCCTTGTCAACCTCGTCCTTAAACAGCGACTCCGGACAGGGAGCTGTTGGCGAGGGAATGTCGACACCCCCTCGTCCGGCCCAATATCACGGCAACAGTAAGCTATCCGGGCATGTCTACCATGGATGACACATCACCCCGGCTCTGGAGGGGGCCGAGCTGTGCCTATGACGGCCTCAAGAAGCTTGTCAAGTACGCTTCCCCAATTAATGATGCTGCTCCCTTGGGGGACCCTTTACGCGTTTCGTCGACGTGGCCCAATCACAGACCAGCCCCTGTGGGCCCCGGGAAAGGACAGTACCCTTCTCAGAGTCATAAATGACCTGAAGCCGTTGGATCAACACTAAACAGTACAGTGATTCAAGGGCTAATACACCTCTGATCACACTATAAATACCCCCACTAATACCACTTAGAAGGGGACGCACAAATACAGAGAGGAGAGATAAAGCTTAAACAACCCGGACCCCCAGAACACTGCCTGTGCCATCCGATACCACGACTTGTAACCGGCCCGGTCCCTCACCCTTAATTATATTCTTACTTCCAGTTAACACCGATACTGACTTGATCGTTGGAGAGGGGAAACCTGGTACCAACCCGGGCCCCTGTTCGTTTCTTGCGCAGGCACGAAGATCACCTCGTCACCGTAGCCGACATAGCCCACTCCGGATACCTCGGAAGATCGGAGCCGACGCGAATTGATTAATCCGAGCTTGGGAAGAAAATCAGGTTCGCCAGACAACAGATCTTTTTCAAATTATAAAACAGAAAAGGCTATATATAAAGTTAATTATTACAGGCATGAATATTACTATTTTCCTGCAAGTCAAAGAGATTATTTTAAGATTGAGAAACTTGCAGAAACAATGCTTTTGAGAGAGTTCCAAATAGTAGGAAGAGGCTTCCCATGGACCACTTCGCACCCCGCCTCAACATTTAGCTTTTGATATCTTATCTCTACGGTGGGCAAATTTACCCCAACTCTGCAATCACTATCTTAGTTAATATAATTTCCCTACCCTCTAAAATCATAATGAAATTGAAAAATTAAAGCAACGGAAAGACGCATTATGTGACAAGATCCTAATATTTTCTTTTGGTTTAGAACAAAGAACTTGAAGCATCAATGCGAGATAACAACTCTCTCTTAAGATATCTTTTTCGTAAAGATATATGCTTTTCTTAAACATGGGTATAAACAACAATTCGAGTAATATCTGAAAATCATAAGGTAAAAATATATTACTGTTCAGTCTCGAAATCAAATTCACAAATCACACTCGTACAATTAGAATTGGCTACTCATGAGTCATGAAATACGTTGAAGTGTGCTCATAAGAAGAAAAGGAAAGGAAAGAAAAGAAAAAACTTGCTTGTCTACTCTTTCCCTCAGTTTTTGTAACAAGCTGAGGTTGTCTGTTTGATGAGCTTCTCGATGAAAAGTTGCTTTTCCGAAAAATCGAGCATGGTGACATTAATAAACCCTTTTCCTTTATTATTTCACCTTTTTCGTCGAATAAATAGACCCGGAATGCAGAATCAGTGATTTCAAATTCAATCATCCAGGTTTGTACATGCTTAGGGATGGCAGAATTTCGGGTTTTGATCCGACCCGACCCGACCCGATCCGGTACAGGTTGGATAAAAATGCAGGATTATTTGGGTCTGATTGGATTGGATTATTTTGCACTTTTGTGCAACTTTGTGCAAGTTAGAAATAAGTTCATTTGCCGTATAGTTACCACTTTTTAATTATTTATTTTATTTACCAAAACGCCATACACATATTTCATAAAAAATGAAAAAAAAAAAACACATAAAATTATATAAAATGCAAAAAATCACAAAAAATAAAAAAAAATAAAAAAAACACAAAGAAATAAAAAAAAATCACAAAAAAATTACAAAAAATGAAAAAATCACAAATAATCACAAAATTTTAAAAAAATTACAAAAAAAAACAAAAAAAATGAAAAAAAATCACAAAATATTATAAAAAATGAAAAAAAAATCACATAAAATTATAAAAAATCACAAAAATCACAAAAAATCACAAAAAATCACAAAAAATCACAAAATCACAAAATTTTAAAAAAATTACAAAAAAAATAAAAAAACTATTTTTTTGGGTTTGTAGAAAAATAAAAAATATATATTATATTTTGATTTGTATGACAATTTAGTAAATAAACTAAATAATTAAAAAGTGGTACCTATGAGGAATGTGAACTTTCAACGATAAAATATTAAAAGAGACTCATTCACCAAATTAATTAGTCATCTCTCTTGTGTACTAACTCTCTCTCTCTATATATATATATATATCCTTATTTTATTTTAGCTTATTATTTTTTTTTTGTCAGTTTTTTTTCTTTTATCTTTTTGGATATTGTTGTAAAGAATAATTTAGATTATTATAAATTTTTACCAGGTAAATATGAAAAATTTGGAAAAAATAAGATTTTTAGGCTTTTCTAATTTGATTAAATGATTATTGTTAGATGATTAATAATGGTTTGCACTTATTTGGCTTATAAAAAAAATTTCGGGTCAAACGAGTTGGATCGGGTATAAACGAATCGGATCGAATTATATGCGGATTGATATGCGGGTCGGGTCGGATTTCGAAAAATCCGGCCCAATTGCCATCCCTATACATGCTGAAATGTTAATTGTTTTTCGAGTAACAGAGTTGGAATTAATTAAACTCTCGCATTCAAAAAAATAAAGAACAGTTCACGCCACCGGCATTGCAATAATATAAATTAGTTGACTTCTTTTGGGATTGACTATTGAGTAATATCGTGGGTGACACAGAAGAACAATTAATGCTTACAAATTGGGCACCAAGACCAATACCAATACCAATACCATATCTCGACCTCCTAATAGCAAGTAAAATATTATATTAAAAAAATATTAACTGTTGTTTAAATTTAAAGTTTCTTTCAATCCTAAGAAGCGGTAATAACTGACACAAAATGACTGTCACATAATTTATTTGAGAACTAGTACCTACATAATTACGTCATAATCACTTTCCCATTTTCCAGACTTCAATGTGGCCCGGCCCATAAAGGAATAAAGAGCATAGTTGCAGAAAATAAAGGAAAAGAACAAAAGATCCAGATAAAATATCCCAAATATTTACAAATCCCAATTTCTTGGATGATTCTTACAGAAACCTTGAACAGCAATGGAACGTAACTAAAAAACTAGATAGAGCTAACTAGTGCTCATCCCTTTACTGGGGTCAAAATGACTAATGATCAACCAAAGTCAAAAGCCGTTGATAGCAAAATAGGCCCGCAACAAAAGCAGCAATATAAAGCAATCATGCCGAGTATTCTAGTTCTCGCTCAAGAACAAATTACTTGATCAACTCTTTACAGAACATTTAGCATCATTTCGAAAATGAGAATAATCGAAAACAAGGAATTAATCAACTACTGTGCTCCCTCCCCAAGTAAGAAAGCTATCTTGCGAGCAAAATTCCTACAAATACATGGAAACAAAGACCAATAAGATCAAAGCTCCGAAGCAGTTTCCATAAACAATACCCAAACGACCACATGTTTTGGAAATTATCATATCTTCCAGGCATTGCCGCATTGTTCTCATAGATTTGGTGAGTGATTATGTAAGAAAAAATATTTACTTATGTAGCTTAAGACTAAGCTTATTGGCTTTATTAGAAAAGCTCGACTGTGTTTGGTTATCCCGCTTAAAACTTAAGCTTCTCTTTTTTTAGGACTAAAAAAGCCAGAAGTTTTAATAAAGGAAGAACCCATATTTTTTCTGAGCCTCGAAAAATCTTGCTTGTTTGCTTAAATGATGCAGCTAAACATGCCTAAGTAGGTAAGTGTATTATTGGTAAATGATGGTTTGTGATAGAACTTTTAGATTTGTAAAGAACCAAAGTCAATGGTAGACCAGTGAGTTAAAAAAATAAAAAATCGTTACTGCAGGACCATCTTGGTGCAAAAAAAAAAAAAAAAAAAATTCTAATACAAAAGTGCGGTTGTTTGCATGCAGCTTTTAAGAATTAATAAAATTTGAAGTTTAGAAGAAAAAAAATAGGTGTATCCAGCTTACAACTTTTAGTTTTTTCAAATAAAAAACCTCAGTTTTTAAGCTGGTCAACAAAATGTAGTCCAGCTTAAAAGCAAAAAACAGAACAGAAAACTAAGCTTTAAAGATGTAATGAAGCAAGGGTTATATGGTAAAATTCCAAGGAAAATATACTATCAAAAAAAGAATAGTACATACGAGCTGGCTAAGACGAAAATCTGGAGGAGTATCGATCTCAATATTAGCCGGGTCATGAACAAAATCATGACACTCCTCTAAATCCTTCTTTAAATGGTCAGCTCCCAAGTGGACATAATCACTTAGACTTGGCATACGATTTTTTTCTTTATTTTCGGTTCCATTTCTATTAGGGGATTGGCTTTGAAGAAACTCTTCACACAGAGACAGCCCTTCGGCAAGTTGTTGTGAATCTAACAAATTCTGTGACTCACTATCCCACCAGTTTGTTTCTCCATTGATTTGATGTTCATTGTTTTTATTATTGTCAAATGTGAGGCTATCTTGGTTTTCAGCTATTAGAGAGTTCTGATCAGTAGGATATTCGAATGTAACCTGCTCCTCATTGTCCAAATTCTCCACTTGATTATGCTGGAACATCAAATTGGAAAAAAAAATGAGTCAGATTTTGTCAATTATCAAACAAAATACATAGTTCTGTTGAAATCAATTTCCAAAAAGAAACCACACGCTCAATCACTTGTAAGTTGTAACTTATAAATAGAAACTATAATTACCCCATAAAGATGTTGCAAAGAGATTCCATAATGGTTAAAAACAAAGGTAATTTTTGATTTGGAATCGGAAACATTGCAGGAAGTAAATAGCTTCCAAGGCTAATGATTTGTCACTCACTGTCACACTTTTAAGAGCCTAGCAAATTAAATTCTTCTGAAAATGATTCTATGAAGATAAATTCACATAAATAATAGATTCTCAAGATATTCATTACTCATACACTAACAACTGGGAAATCTTTAACAGTACAGGACCCAAATAGTCTAAAACAAAGTTCCATAAGTTTCTTCTCTTTTATACATTAATAAAATTGGGTACTATAATTCTTACCCCGAAATGAATGAAACAAATCTTAAGGGTTACAAAGCTGGAAAACAGGTTTACCTGAAGAGAGGGATCAGTACATATAATATAGGGAGGCTCTTCTTCTTCATCCATAATCGTCAATCTCGATTCGGCACGAGGTGGGTCAGGAGTAACTGACATCGGGGTGACTGGATCTACTTTCACAATCCCCACATTGGCTTCTTCAGGAAACTCTTGCTCAAATTTTTCCAATTTTTTGGCCTGTTCTTGCTGGTAAAATACTTTTGAGACCACAAACTCTCCTTCCCTTTCATCTTCTCCTGTACCCAAGTGATATTGGTGCATAACCCAATTTGTTTTCTGAGGTTTCCCACCCTTAAGGGAGGTTATATAAAGCACCATTATTTTTTTACACCCTTTTTGGGTCCCGTCTAGTATAACTCGTTTGGTTAGACCAGTTTTATGCCAACGAACATCCCCAGAATCATCGCCGTGTATCTTTCGACGCTTTCGTGTCCCTGTGTTGTAGGCCTTAATTGCTCGATGAAAAAAGTGGGAAACACTCCCATCTTGCTTAACACCTAAAAAGATTACAGTAAAAACATTTTTAGTTAACTTTAAAACTGAAAGGCTCTCTCCTTTGTATAGTATGTAAAGGCATGCATCTTGCTCAACACCTAAAAATTCCTAATGAAATGTCATTTGTAAAGGTTTCATTTTTACAGCTCGTATTTAACTTGGAACTTTTTGAGCCAATTTACATGTAAAAAGGCTAACTCTGTTGTATGAATATGTAAACGCATAACTATTGGTAAGGTTACAAATGACTACAGTCGTTCATGAATGGGCTTTGGTCACTTTGCTAAAGAGTTTGACTTAACTTGCTAAGACGTCGGTCAATCTTATCTACGGGAAAAAAAAAATTATACCTGTTCCCATAAAAAAGCTTCTCCAAAAACTCAAAACAGTTCGGTATATTTATACTACATTTGCAAACAAAACTAAATGAACCCATGTATCTGATTTTCAACTTCTTCGGCACTCTTAAAACTAAATAAAGCAGATTCACAAGCAGGAGAGATCTAAATTGACTTCTTTGTTTTCAAATCAAAAGCACTGCAAGTAACGTGTCTTTCGAAAATGAAAAATATCTATAATTAATCCTAAAACACTACTTTTTGCTCGTTATAAAATTCTATGTAGGAAATTGACTAAACATAAATAAAGATGACTTCAATATTTTCCAAATTCTAAATCCTGAATCAATGATCGCATGCACTTTTATTAGTATTTTTTTTTTTTGCAGAAGAAAACTACACAATGCAGATTTTAAAGTAAAAAGGGAAAATAAATGGAAGGGTTCACGATACAAAAAATGCAATAAAAAGTGACAGCCAAACAAGCCTTACAACTAGAGAAATAAAAGTAAAAACTACGTCAGTGCGCTCACCTGGTAAGTTCTGAGGATGGGTATAACAAATTCCAACTTCTTCATACACAGTTGGAACAAATTCATCTATGAAAGGATGGGGTTTCACGTTCCCAACACCAACTTTTGCTAGTAGATGCGAAATTATCTCCTGGTCAGACGGGTCGAATTTCACACCTCTAGGCAAGCCTGGCCATTCTTGGGTCACCTATAAATTTTTCATTTTAAAAAAAGTATCATAAATATACAATATAGAGATCCGTTTCCTAGCTTTATATCAAGATTCAGAACAAGAAAACAAGTTCTCAAAATTATTCGCCCCTGCAACTCTATTCCTTTTCCATCTGTCCATGGTATATTCCACTTTCTTCTCTACGGATCCTCAGGATTTCTAAATATACAAATTTACCCTATTTAATATGGCTCTAACAAATAAATATGAGCAACAAATCATTGTAACGGTGCATTAATTGACTTGTCTAGATCTTTGTGAGTAGGAATACTTATGGGACGGTGAAAATACGATATTGTAAGATAAATTACAACCATCAGATTACAAACTAAACTTCAGGAGCAAAAGAATTGTAATTTACAGCAAAAAAATAGATGAAAACAATGAAAACCAACACATTGATAAAACCTTTTTTTTAAATTGGCATTAATGAGATTCTTATAATATACATATCCAAGGAATTGTCTTGAAATTCAAATGAGAGTACGAAACAATGAGTGCACTTTTCACAGTGTGTGAGAGGGAGACAGACATACAAAGAGAGCTGGAGAGAGAGAGAGAGAGTATACAAACCTCTACACATCAAATTTAAAAATTCAACTGGGAAAACAATTCTTAGAATCCAGAAAAGTAACGAGAATTGTCTGAAAATTTTTCACTTATGTCCAAATCCAGTAATAATAAATCAATAACATTAACTTATAGTATAAGATAAAAGAAGGGAAAAGCATACATCGCTATTGTCGATAACATGACAGCAACTGGGACAAGGCCTACTAGGGTTGCTTTTCCAATTGACTCTACTCGGGTCAGACGAGGCAGAAGCAGTCTTGATTTTTGTCGCAATTCTACTACTATCAACCAACCATGATCTGGAACAATTATTAGTCATTTTATGAATTTGCATAAGCATGTGATGCGAGATAGGATTCTTCTTTATTACATTGTCTGTGATTGAATGTATTGAGAAAACTATAATAGAAGGGAAAATGCAACTATTTTTCAAGGCAAAAGACAATGGTGTTTCAATTAGAACTCCGTACAAGTACATATATATGTATGGTGAATCATTAGAGGAAAACCTGAAAAAAATGTTGAAGCCTTTTAACTTTAGAGTAGATATAAAATCAAAATTAAGAAAAACAAAAACTTGTTTCTATGTTGCGATAACTATAAGCAAGAAGTATAACCAATTTTGTCAAGATACTTTCGACAATAATGAGAGAGAAGTAAGCATGTAGTAACCAATTTCTTGCAAACAAATAGACAACTAAATGGTTGAGTTTTGGCGTACAAAAATAAAATGCCCGCAAGATAAGAAACCAAGTTGATTTGGATTCCCTATAGTAAAAATAGACAAATAACAAAATGTTCAAAACTTTTCCACAAATCAATGAGAAAACCTGCATAAGCTATATAAATGAGTGGGCTTGTGCACAAATGCACTATAGCAAGCCCACAAATGCACTATAGTCACATCGGTCTATGGGGGAGTTTTTGTTGATTTATTTGTTTTACGGTCATTATTCTTCGCATTAACCGAAGCCAAAGCATTTCAGCTCACCAAGGAAATCAATCTTACGGCCAGTGCAAAAACATGTTCAGAAAACAAAACTAATACAGCAGATCAAATAGTAATGAAGATAAAAAAAAACACAAATGAGAGGGAAAAAAAACATAATAAGCGAAAAACAACAGCACCAAGTGCTTTTTCCTATTTCTTTGCTTGTTTAGTTATACAGCATTACAATTGTTAGACTAAAGCTGAGATTTTAGTTTAATGAGAGCTGAAAAGGCTAAACTTATAAGTTGAAGAAAACAAACTTTTCCTAATCCTTAGATAAATCAACTTATTTTCTCGAAATATGAATCCAAACGCGCCCAGAGGAAACGAAAAAGCATGAATCTTTAGAGTGGGATTTTGCCCAATATCAAAAAGGTTAAATCCCTAACAATCTTTATTCAAGTTACATACTTATAATCATATGAAACCTAAGCATAAACACAGGGACAGCCCTATGATTTGGGCAACTAAGCCCGGTCATTTTTTTTCCCGAAAAAAGGTCCTTTTAGAATAAAATGGTTAAGTGCCAAAAACACGTTAATTAATAAACATCTACAATCAATGTTATTATTATTTTAAAAATAAAAAATTCAACGCCTCCGACTGCCGGGACCTAAGCTCATGGACATAACCATAATAATAAAAACCTCAACCGATAATTTGGCCTTTAATTTAAACGAACCGCTAAAGCTAATCAAACCAATATCATCAGAAAATAAAGGGTTTTTTAACCATAGCCACTAAACCATATCTACCATGTGCAAACTCTATTTATATAAAAACACACACACACACACATAAATATATACAAAACAAGCTCTCTCTCTCTCTCTCTCTCTCTCTCTCTCACACACACACACACACACACATATATATTTACAAAACAAGCTCACACACACACACACACATATATATATATACAAAACAAGCTCACACACACACACACATATATATATACAAAACAAGCTCACACACACACACACACACACACATATATATATATATAGAGAGAGAGAGAGAAAGGAAAGCTCACCCAGTCATAGAAGGAAAATATAGGTTGAGAAGACGAAACCCTCTCTCTCTATATATATATATAATATACATACATATATATATATATATATACTCTCTGAAATAGGGTTTTAATTTTATTACGATCAATGGGTATTCAAAAAGATACAGTAACACAAAACACTTTTTTCCATAAACTATTTATTTTCCAAAAAAAAATTCTAAAGTTTTGAATATTGGGAAACGAGTGTCTGTCCACTTTCCTCCGTAAAAGTGTAAAACCCAAATTTAATTCAAATGACGAAAATATTGTCAACTACACTAATGATCCTCCTAGTTTGGAGAAAATACTTTATTTATGGTCATATCTTAATTTCAATTAACTAATAGTACTACTTAGTAATACTAGTCAAGACTTTGGTTACTACATATGTTTCTCTCAAAATAATATTATATATTATAAAAAAAAAGAAGAAAAAAAAAAAAAAAACTACCCATGTATTATATAAGTCAACATTGATTTTGTTTATTCCGTTGGTTCAGTCGGTTGTTTCGATAGTTTATCATCACTAAGCGCGGAAATCTGTAGCGCAAAACAAAGCTTAAATATTGGGATAAATAGGAATCAATAGCACACCTCAGAATCGAAACTGCAAGTACAAACAACTTTCAATTATCAACAGACATTGTAATATCTTGCAAGACAACTATTATCACATTAGAAAGATATATTTATGATTCAACTCTTATATATGGTTATTTGGAAAGATGGTGACCGTTCTTTCTTCCTAGTTTTAGAGATTTTATCATTTTGTTTATTTGTTACCAAAAGAGTATATGAGTTAAGTTTCAGTTTCGTTTTTGTGATATTGGAGTCATTAAGAGACATCGAAGAAAATTTATTGCTTCGGGCAAAACCCAAACGTTCCTTCGTAATTTTTATGGGAGAGGAGAGTTTCCAACTCTAAATCAAGTTGGAGTGAAATAATTCATTCTGCTGTGAAAAAGGAAAACTGTCCTTGGAAATCCCTTATACTCGCACCGGTCCGTAAATTAAAACTACAATAAAACCTCTATAATAATAAAAAAATCTTGTTTCCAACTCGAACCAGTTATAAATAAAATTAAACTCTCTATTGTCATATTTCGTACTTTTTCATGGTCCCGTTAGTTATAAATTCATCTCCTTATAGTAATAAATTGACATTTCATATTAAAATATATATATATATATATATATAGATCGTTTCATTAAGTAAGATGATGTAAAATATTTATTTTAATTTGTTTGTGACAATAACTTAATTTTTTTTTTTTACTACCACATTTTGTAATTCATACATACGTAATAGCTCGTAGACATGGACACGTCTTTCAACTCAATACTGATATTGATATGCATGGTTCAATCTTTGTTCGCATGAAACATTTTGTGTCTATACGATCACTATTCAGATCCATTTGCATGGTTATACTTTTTTATATACTCTATTTGTTTTCCGAGAACCTTAAAACTAAAATTTTGTACATTTCACGTTTTGTTTATAATAATTTTGTACATTTATCTTATATTATATTATGTTTACAATTTTTTGTTTTTTTTTAAAAAATAGATCTTTTATACGAAACCTCTACTTAAAAATAACCTCTTTATGGTAATAATTTCTAGTGATCCCAACGATATGAGTGTATAGAGGTTTAGTTGTATTATGAACTAGGTGCGGTACAAAGATAACCATATAGACAGATGACCCCGAATGACACACAAGCTTGTGTACAAATTTTATTGCACTGCAGTTAAAGAAACATATTAGCAACATAAACTAAATTCCAAAGCCTAATCATATAAACCAACTTCAAATGGCAAAAACAAATCAAAGCTGACAAAAAAAAGTCTACAACTCTTTGTTCTTATTTTTGGCGAATCACGAGAATTACACAAACATTACAAGAACACCCTAAATCAATCAATCAAACCTTTTTTACAGGTCGATACAGCTCTAGTTTTCTCTAAACAACAATTAGGAAGTTCACAAAAGATGTGCACAAGACACCTAGTAATCACGGTTTGACATGCCACGTCCACCGCCACCCCTACCTGAATAACCACCACCATAACCTCCCCGTCCTCGATAGGAGCCTCGATAGCGACCACCACGCCCATTCCAATGACCACCTCGCCCACCATGGTATCTTGAGAAATCTCCAAATGTCTGCACCAAAGTAAATGACAACAATATTATAAAGAGAGATGGTAATGGGGGTGGGAGGTGAGTGTAGGCGTAGCAAGTTAGAGTGAAGAATCTAACTAACTAGCATGTAATAACTGATTTGCTGTATTATACTATTATTACACTTATTTCTCATTTTAACATCTCAGCCCCTCTATTTCTGATCAACTGTTAAAAGTATATATCTTCAAAAGTAATATTTATGACATGCATAAAACTCATAATTCAAGACTGATAAATCCAAATACCTAGCAAGTATCAAGGGATGACTGTTTTTTTTAATTACCACACTTCTTAAGAATAACATTTTAGTCCCTAAATTTTTGATCAACTGTTAATACTATAAATCTTCTAAACTAGTATTTTGTACCATGCATGTAATAGTAATACTCATTGTTCAATACTGATAAATTTGACTAGCAAGCAGAACATAACTGATTATTTTATTACCACACTTCTTTCTCAGTATGACATCACAGTCCCATTTTTTTTAATAAACTGTAAATAGTATCGATCTTCTAAAATATAATCTTCAACATTATGACTAATAAACAACCGTTAATTACACAAAAATCCTACTGAAAATGATTTGCTTTTCAACTTCATGGCTGACAGACATGTGTGCCTCTCAAGAGTTTATTTGTGTGTACAGTTCTTAAATAAACTTACTGTTAAGTATTAATAAGACGGATAAGAATAGTCAATCTCCGACTTGCCCTACTTCCTAACTTGTCTCTATTTTTATTTTTTTTCATGAAACACTAGAATCCTTCAGTAAGTTTTGTAAAGTATGTGTCTGCCAGTAGATATTTATATATTTAAAGTATGTATCTACCAGTAGATAATTTATACACTTACTTCAAAAGATCTTGAAAAATGCTATTCGTACTGAAAAGTCTACTCCATCCCGTTTCAGTTCACGTTGGAACATTTCAGAAATGTCTTCTTGTGCTTGTTAACTGAACTATTGGAATAAAACAGTAGAACCTAAAAATGGTCATTTACCTCTGTATCAATCTTCCTCTGCTCTGAGAACCTAATCCTTCCAGCATTTGATTCACGATCCAGTGCATTGGAGGAGATTGAATCAAAAAAATCATCCTTGTTGTAAACAGGCTGCAGAGCACCAAACAGACCAATAAGAGGGTGATAACAATTTTTGAAAAGAGCGCTTCAATGTCCAATTCTATTTGCTAGATTGTCACTCATATTCTCTCTTAGTATTTATTTTCTTTGCAACACTATGAAAGTTTTCTGGTTACTTATGTAAACAATCAGCTAGACCATGATACTTTTGGTAGCTTCTTGTGCATAACATTTGCAAGAAACAGAGTCTGGTTCCAGATGCAAGAAGACAAACACTCTTTTTGCAGCTTTCTTGGTTTAGAACAAAATACTATCTTCGGAACATAAATGGGAAAACAGGTTCTTTCTACTCAGAAATCGGTTCAAGGTTCAGACATAATAACAAGATTGGTAATCTCACCTTGGCCTCAACCTTAACATCTTCAGAATAGTCCTCATCTTCATAATCATCTTCATCACTACCTTCCTCTCCTTCTTTCTGAGATCTATTGCTTTTGCCAAGATGGCCCCAAACTTCATCCTTGTTAAATTTCTCATTCATTGCCGTAAAATCAAAATCCTCCGTAAATTTCGTGGTCGAACGAGAAAACTGCAAAATGGAAGGGCATACTTTATTTTCATATACAACATCGATTTGAAATCAAATTCATCAATTTTGAGCATGAAATTTCATCGTAGCAATTTGAAATCTTTTTAGTCATTGCACTTACATACACGACCATGCAAACACACTTGCAATATAACATTATAACCGAAACTTGAATTGCATCTTTTTGTTCCCGATCTAATCACTTTTACTGCCTGAATCATTGGGACCTTTTGCTGTAAGTGATTTTTTTTAATTTTTGCAAAGACATACAATAAACGATAGAGTAAACATCCTTACGACGAAAAAATACATAATCATTTAACCTGAGGCATTTAAATAAAAAATAACTCAGATTGGTGACACCTTATGTAATGTGGCTGTATTTCATAAGAATCTTATTCTCTTCCAAGACAGAGAAAAGAGGAAGTGTAGAAAAACTGCAGAACTTTTTCACCTAAACCGAATACATGAAAATAGTTGAGATGTCAAGAATATTTTAGAAAATGTGCTGTTTGACTATGTAACTATTTCCAAATGGGACAAAGAAGAGAGAAACTGTGAAAAGAAAGAAACAAAAGCAAATAATTAGATAAATAAGATCTTTAATCAGATGTTGAAAGAAAACATACCCCAGGACCCCTACCCCTTCCACGTCCTCTATAAGCAGGACGGCCTTGAAATGGTGTTCCGTTTGGCTGGTGTTACAAAAAAAATGACATATAAGATCGCTAATCGGAACACATCACCGATTAATATACTAACCGCATACAGAGGCAAACGATTTTATAGATTGACCTTCCATCATAGGCAAATCAAAAAGAAAAGTAAAATAAAAATTAAAAATGAAGGACCACAAGGCCTCAGATTTATTCATTTCCTACTTTGTCCATGTTTTCATTAATTGCGAGTCAGAAAATGGTGAGTCTTCTGTAAATTCTTATTTCCGTTCTCATGAAAACTTGACTTGATGAAAAACAAACGTTTCTAACTGGTAAAACCTCTTCTCTACACATAATTAAATGATTACTCCATGAACATCATAAAGAACCAACCCACGAATATGACTGGTGTTTCAACAATCAGAAACATAAACTAATGCAATCTAAACTTTCCATGTTGCACATGAAAACCAAGTAAGAAATCAAAGTTGGAATTGAATATAGAAAGTGATCAATACTATAACAAACAGATAAAAAGGCTAACATGTCTGCCTAAAAAAGTACACAAAAGGTAACATATACCCATATTTATGCATTCAGTGAATCAAACTTTAAAAATCTTTTTCATTTCATTATCTGTTTATGTTAGATCAAGGCATGAATAAAAACTTCTCCAACAATAATGTCAAAAGCAAAAGTACCTTATGGGCGACAGGACGTGAAGACTGTGGAAGAGGCAATAATGGTGGCTGAGCTTCGATGGCAACTAGTGCTGCCGTTTTTGTCGATGATGACGAGACTTCAACAACCTCGACATCTTTATGAACCGTTTCTAATTGCTGAGGAGCAGAAACTGAAGCAGGTGCCGACTGTAACAACTGACCCGGGTTCACAAGTGAAGGTGTTGATGTTTCTATTGGACTTTTTAAGGTGGACCTCACACCAATAGAGGATGATATTGGTTGGGACATAATTGGATAAGACAGTGTCGAGACAGAATTAGCTTTAGACTTGTCAGAGATTGGTGGTGGTGGTGCAACTTGGTGTGCGTTTATACTTGATGAGGTCAAAGATGATACTGCAGGGAGATTAGAACTTAATGGTGGTGTTGAAAGGATAGAGTTAACAGGCTTGTTTGGAATTGAACTCTGAAAATTCTCAGTATATAATGCCATCGATGGCATTGGAAGCAAATTTGATTGCGAAGTAGGTACGTTATTAAGTGAACTGGTGGTTGAAGGTAGTAGAGGAGAAGGTGCTTCCGGTAAACTTAAACCAGGAAAATTAGTGGTACCAACGGGTAGAGAGGGATTAAGGCTCAGATATTGAATAGGCTGTTGTAGAGGGGGTATCAAGTTAGGTGGTGGCCTTGGAAATGACTGTTGGGATAACCCATTTTGGGGGTAATTATTATAACCCTGCCAATACATAGGCATATGAGGAGGGGGAGAAGGTCCCCATGGCCCCATATTTGAACCAGGCTGTTGGTATAAAGGTAACCCACCTTGAAAATTTGCTCCCACTTGTGGAGCGAGAGGGCTGATATCAGTGGGAGGGACGCTAACAGGTGAGGGGAAGGTGGTTGATGTAGAGGGAGGACGAGGATAGTGGGACTGCATAGGAAAAAAAAACATGATTGCTTTTTATTAAATATATAACAATGGCACAAGCATTTTCATGATGTATTTAGTCCTACAGTTAAATGGTTCAAATTACCTGAATAATAGCGGGATCATTGTTTATGGGTGGTGAAGGTTGAACAGGCGGGGAAGATTTGACCTGCAAATCCTGCAAGTTATACAATAAACTATTAGAACACACTTCTCAATATTCTGCTCTATCCCGTTCTAACCTCCGACGGCCCTCAACACAACCGGGATGCCGTACATATGCCAAATGCCTAATACATCAATTAAAAATTAACAGGTGACCAAAAAGATAGTTACTACTAAAGTAAAAAAAAATGCTTCTAAATGAGTAATTAACTTATCAGTAATTTTTATTTAGAGTAACAAAATAATAAGTAAAACAATATTATGAGCTATGTAGCATGGATACTTTGAATTATTATTTTTTGGAGTATCGGATACGGATGCAGCCCCGATACGTGGATGCGGTATCCGATAAGTGATTTAGAGTATTGTTTACCTCATGGATACAGATATGGCACCAATACCGGTATCCGATACAGTTGGCTAAATTTGTCTTTTTTTGATACTTTTTTTTTATTCTTATAATATATAATTCTAATTTTGAACAATAATATGTCATTATCTAGTTATATGATGGGTCTAATTATGGGTTAACAATAGAAAAAGTGGTTAAAAGTTAAATTTTTTATATAAAAGTTAAATTTTTTATATAAAAGTTAAATATATATGAAATCGGTCCAATGCGACTTCACAAAAGGCTCGATCAAGAGTGTATTTGACTTCATTCTTTTTGCATTTGTGTTATAGATATGCCATGTAAATCTTGGTATTTATAAAAAAATATTTAATGTAAAAAATAATTAACGTATCCTAGCTGTATCGTATCCTAAATTTTCAAAAAAAATCGAATCTGCAAATCCGTATCGTATCGGATACGATACCGTATCCGTATCCGTATCCGTGCGGTTATGAGTAAAAAGAAACTGGTGAGTGAGTAGTGACCTATGTTGCACAGACAGGGGTATCATATCCGATATAAATACGCCGATTCGATTTTTTTTAAAAATTTAGGATACGGTACGGCTAGGATAAAGGTAATTGTTTTTTATATTAAATATTTTTAATAAATGCTAAGATTTACATAGGATATAAAAATATAAATGCAAAAAGAATGAAGTTGAATTAATGCATTACACATACGTGTTGAGTCGACGGTCATGACATAGACTATTGATCAAGCCTTTTGTGTAGTCGCATTCGCTCAATTTCTATTTTATTCAACTTTTGTATCAAACTAATCAAAATATAACTTGTTAATTACTTTCTATAGTCTATATTGTTAAACCATAAGTAGACCCATCATATAACTAGATATTGATATATTAACTTTTCAAAATTATAAAATACAAATATAAAAAGAAGTCAAATTTGGCCCAACGTATCGGTGGCGTATTGGTGTCGTATCCGTATCCAAAATGTAAACAATACACTAAATTGCGTATCGGATATGGGCGTATCCGTATCTGATACTCCAAAAATAAATAAGTCAAAGTATCCCTGATATATAGGTAGTAACTCATCATGAGTAAAAGAAATCTGATTATAAGTGAAGGTGACTTATTATACATAAAATTAATTTAAAATATTAAAACTAACTGATTACATTATAGCGTTCATGGTTTGATTAAAAACTCATGTGTTTTACAAAGTGTAAAAAATCATAGCATGACTGATTATCAGTAAAAAAATATTTTTATTTTATGAATAAAAATCAACTGATTGTAATTTACAGTATAAGTTAATACGTCTTAAGTAGAATTTAGCTTGAGAGAAAGAGCAATTTGTTAGTTTTATTCATTTCAAATTATCTCCAATGATGAGGATCAAATGTATGCTATAACTAATATTATTTTGGATGATGGTTATAGAGAGAATCTCCAAGTATATAAGCAGTTTAAATAAACTGTGAGAACGCTCTTAAAGCATGTGATATTATTACAGTCAATTCAGGTTACAAAGAATTTTGACTACAAAAAGCAAACGATTCAGAGGAATTTTTAGAGAAAAATCAATCTATAAAATGAAATGAACATAAAATTACACATCAACAACTACCCTGATTAGTCCATGCACTTTTCATTCAAGTATAGCAAGCTGCCATAAAGAAGTCACTCTCTTCAGCATGAGTAAAAAGTCAACAAGGCAACAACATATACTAGATGGAACTCAGGTAGAAACATGACAAGATCCCAATAATTTAGCATGATCCCAAGTGACTTTACTTAACACTGAATATCATTTTAGCTATGTCTTATTAATTATTATCCTTCAATTCTGGTCAAGACATATTCCCAAAACAAAAAAGATGAGAACAGGAACAATAGATTTAAAATCACCGGAACTGCAACTTCTCAAAGATGCAAACCAACTGGCGACTACCTTTCATAGCAAGCTCATTTTTTACCATGTTTTTTTGGTTAATTAACTAAGTTTAACTTTAACCTTGGTTCCTTTTGTTTGCAGAAGCAAAAACATAAGATGCCTTGAATCAAAGAGAAACTTGGGTCCATATTTGCTTGACTACAGAATCTCTGGAAAATTATAGTAGAAATGCACTCATCAATAGCCATTTAGCTTTAAACAAAGGTTATTATATACTTTCCACTGAAACAATTTATCGTAAGGATGCCATTAGGTTCGAGTAAGCACAAGTAATCCTATAAGACTTGACTAACAGTAACACAAGGGGACGGCTGGCAAATACTAACAATATCTGAGAATTTTCACCCTCAGATCACAAAGATTAATACATAAAGTTCATGTGATAATTCCAGGGTAGGAAAAGGATGATACTGAAAACCAGAAACCGTACTATATATGAAGGCTGATAATATAGTAGTCCACGAGGCCAAGGGATTGGTGGAGAAGGAAACAAAAATTATTGCAAATATTAAAGGAAATCACACTTTTCATCTTAACAGTAACACGAATTGTTCGAAACGAATGAGGATATCTTCTTAGCAAGAAAATTAACTAACCCCAAAAAGATATATTAAAAAAAAAAACCTGCTTCTTGAGAAAGAAAAATACTTAAATTGAACTACCTTGATGTCACTTCCACGGAACAGAATATACTCATAAACTTTTTCATTAGGGAGAATTTGAGGGCCATCTTTCTTCCGCCCTTCTGTACCAAATGATTTTACTGCAAAAGAAGATATTATAATAGTTAACATCAAGATGAGTAAGGACCCTAGTAAGCAACAACAAAAAAATGCAAACACACGGAATAAGAAAGGCTAATCTTTAAAAAAAGCAAGGGAACTGTCTATTCTTGAACTAATAAAATTTACTTATGCACCTACAGTGGTTTTCATTGAAACCCAAATATTGGTATAAGAAACATTTAGTCAGCTCAGGCCACAAAAACAAAGCCAGGAAAATAAGTTAAGGTCACAAGAGGTAACTAGTATTGCTCATGATGCACCTAGACTTGGAGCAGTTTGATTCCAAGTCAAAGGGCCAAGTAACAGCATGAAGATATTTCACTATTCCATTTCGATGCAACGATTATATTTCACATGTTCACAAAAACTACAACTACAAATGCACCTATAATAAGTTGTTTACAAGCCGCAAGTTAAGGTCACAAAGTTTACTAACCGTAAATTGCCTACTCACAACCCATGCGAACAAAAGGCTTAATCACTCACCAGAAAATGTTAGTGTGATCCATAGGGATCTTCTCTCCTCACTTTTTTCGGTTCAATATCCTCGGATTCTCCATAGAAGGAATTTCCAAGTGACAGGATGGTTAACCCAAAAAGGAAGGTGAAGAAAAAATTAATCACAATGGCCTTTTTTTGACTGAGAATCCAAGGGGATTGAAAATGTAATTTCTAAAAGAAAATATTGATAATGTACTACTGCTTCATACTCAGCTTATAACTACAAAAAGATTCGAATTCGTGAGAATACTTTACTATAGCTATTAATCTTCCTATATGTCCCCTTTCTGTAAACAATTAAAAGATACACGCGCTTTTCCTTCCGTTGTCACTCCAGAATATTTTTAAATTAGAAATAGACTCTTTAAGTTCACATTCTTCCAAAGTCCAGAGCACCACATGAAAATCAGTGTGTAACCCATAGGGGTCCTCTCTATTGTTTTCTGTTCAATATTCTCAAACCTCTAAATAAGGAGTTTCCCAGTGCAAAGATGTTTTGCCAAGAAAGGAAAGGTTTAGAACAAATTAATCATGTTTGCCATGTTTCGAATGAGGACTCGGGGGAATTGAAAATGAAATTTCTATAAGAACATTTATAACGTAATATTGCTTTAAAGTTCAGACTCAGCCAACGGTTACAGACAGTCTCAGATTGTTCATAATTTGTTCCTATAACAATTAATTTCCATAATTGTCCCCTTTACGCAAACAACTAAATAGATACACCAATTTCCTCTATGACACTCCAAAGAATCTAATTAAGAACAAACTTTATTTTACATTCTTCAAAGTTAAAACCCGACAACACAGCATCGTAACGCAAGAAAAGAGTCATCATAAAAAGTGATAAGTGCTAATAAAGGGGACGACCATGAGTAACAACCGGAAGCAGCTCATAAACAATTGAGAATTCTCAAATTTCATCCAGGTAGAAAGCAAAACATTAACTAGTATGTAATCCAGCCAACAAGTACATACAATTACATACATTTGCCTTTCTAGTATATTGTCCGAACGCCTAGTACATTTCCAACAGATCCATATATATACATGCATCTACTTTTATTTGATACCACACCAAGTAAAAGATACTTTCACTTTGTCCAAACCTACTGAAAACAATAATTACTAAAAAGAATCCATCAAGAAACATGGAACTTGAATTTTCCCTAGTTTAGCTTCTGACGTAATTCCAAAGCAAGACAAGAACCTCCATCTACAAACAGTAAGAAGTTGCATAATAAATTTTGGATATACACTAAATTCCTCTTTTTGTAACACAACAAAAGAACACTATCACCCGTGAAGTAGAAATACGTAAACACCACAGAAGCCTAAAGGGGGTCTAGTATTTTCATTATTGCTGATTTTATTATAAGTTAGAGAGTCTGGTTACCACGTCAACCTTAATTTTATTTTTTTAATTTCTAGCATGTAAAGGCAGCTTAATTGCTTGAACACCGCATTTATAAGGAGAACTATACACATCAAACACCGCATTCATCATAACCAATGAGCAAAAAAAGGTTACAAATAAACAAAGAGGTCGAAAAATGAAAAGAAAGCCCAAAACCCAGGTGCACTTAAACAATGAAGAAAAAAATATTATCGTCAAATAATTACACGGAATTTTCATAACAATGTCATTCAAGTAAAAAGCCTAATATAACTGATGATAATAAAGAAACCAAAAGGCAAAACAACGATTCAAGTACACAGAGCAAATCGTAAAACAAAAGAACAACATACAATACGAGTATGTAAACAAGCAGATGATTTTGCACATTAAAGAGCATGTATAATCAAGAAAATCTCTACTCAATAATTTAAAATTTAAACAAAAATTCATCATACAAGAAGGTAACTAATTAAATGTAAGAAACTAAATCCAGAGTTCAAGTGACCTGATTAAATCACAACCAATCAAAATCTAAAAACCAATGATACAAAGCAAATAAAAAGTTACTAAAATACCACAATTCCAAACCCCCTGATTAAATCAGGAACAAAATCGATATAAGTGACAAATAAAAAAAAAGGCAATTAAGATGCACAAAAAAGAAATAAAACAACACAAACAAACAAAAACATATACCAAGAATACATAACGAATAAATCGTCACTAAAAAACAATAAAATACCCCAATTCCAATTCCCCTAATTAAATTGGAAACAACAAAGTGATACAAGGGACTAATTAAAAAATATATGAAAAGGTAATTAAAGAATGAGGAAAATGAGATAAAAGAAGAAATAAGTACCATTACGGTGGCGGATAAAAAAAACAAGTAACCGTTACTAAAAATAGTAAAGATACTACCACAATTCCAAATCCCCTAACTAAATCGAAACAACAAAGTGATACAAGGGACTGTTAAAATACATATAAAAAGGTAATTAAAACGAAATAAAAGAAGAAGAAGGTACGTTTACGGAGACCGATACTGGATTCGTGAGTGTTGATATTAAACAACAGAAAAAAGGTAAATTAAAGATGAACAAAAAAGAAATAAAACAACATACACATCCAGAATCAAAAACCAAGAATACAGGACGTATAAATTTCTACTAAAAAGAGTAAAACACCCCAATTCCAAATCCCTACATAAATCGGAAACAACAAAGTGACACAAGGGACTAACTAAAAAACATATAATAAGGTAATTAAAGACGAGGAAAATGAAATAAAAGAAGAAGAAATACCGTTATGGAGACCGATAATGGATTCAGGGGTGTTGATACTAAATATTAATAAAATTGACACAAGGGACTAATTAAAAAAACAGAAAAATGGTAAATTAAACATTAACAAAAATTAAATAAAACAACTCCAGCAAAAAAAAATCTGAAAACTAAGAATACAGAACGACTAAAACGTTACTAACAAGAGTAATAAAATACCACAATTCAAAATCACCAAACTAAATCGAAACAACAAAGTGATATAAGGAATTAATTTAAAAGACAGAAAAAAGGTAAATTAAAGATGAACAAAGAAGAAATAAAACAACACCTTAATTCCAAAGCACGTAATTAAATAGAAAGAACAAATTGATACAGGGAACTAATTAGAAAAAAAAAGGAAATAAAAAAGAAGAAAGGAGTACCGTTACGGAGGGCGATACTGGATTCGAGAGTGTTGATATTAAACAAGAGGCCTTCGTATCTGATCTCGCTTTTAGAGGTGAGGCTTATTAAGCTACCTATATAAGAATCCGCAGATGCACCGCTCGATCCACCACCGCTATCCACTCCCATCCCCATCCCCATCCCCATCGCCATCGCTGGTTAGAGAGAGAAAGACGGATGATTTATTCTCCGCTTGTTCACTTGTAACTCACTGGAGAGTGTACGTATATATATATATATATATGTAACTGTAGATATATATGTATATAGAGAGAGAGAGAGATGAGTGGTAGGGTTTTGTTTTGTTTTGTTTTGTTTTGTATCAATATCAGTTTTGGAGCGTTTTGGATTTGTTACGGGCTGAGTGACTAATGCAGTAGGGATGGCAAACGGGTCAATATTTGACCCGACCCAAACCGTTTTCGGGCGGTTTGGGGAAAACCAAAACCAACTCTATCACGGAACGGGGTGACTATATTTTAATTCAAAAAACGTTTACAAAAAAAAGAAATAAATCGATAAAACCAACAATAACATAACAAACTCTGAGTTTGACACAAAACATGTGACGCAAAATCATAAATGATGATCATGACAACAAAAAAATACAATGAAATATTAGACTAAAAAAATAATTTTTATCTATGATATGATTTTTTTCGGCCTAAATGTCAAAAAGTGCTATCTTCATGTATGTGTTAATTTATATTTTTGTTTTCTTCCAAATCTCTTCATATACTCATCCAAAACCACCTCACTTTACTTCAACTCTCTCTTCCCAATTAGAGTTTGTGTCCATACTCCGACCCACTATTTTCTCCTGAGTTGGCGGCGATGGTGGTGGTCCGTCGAATTTTTGATGGTCAGAGTCATCATCGACCCTTACTCAATTTTAAATTAAATATAGAGTTTGTGCTCATTCTCATAACCCAACACTTGCCCGTGGGTTGGCGGTGATGATAATGGCTCGTCGGAGCTCGGAGCTCTAACGAGGTCGTCAGAGCTCCGACGGAACACCGACATCGCCGTCAACCCCTACTCAATTTCAAATCAAAACAATTCAAAAAAAATTTAAAATTTTAAAAAAAAAATTGAAAAAAAAATACAAATAATTCAAGAAAAACATAAAATTTTAAAAACTATTTTTTTTTAAAATACAATAAAAATTTACAAAAATTTACAAAATACAAAAAAAAAAAAAAACTCAATCTAAAAAATTGCATACACAATAAATAACGTGCATATACAATCGAGAAGAGTGTCTACACAGTTGAGAAAAGTGTATACACAGTCGAGAAAAATGCATACACATTTAAGAAAAGTGCATATAAAATTTGAAAACCCTAACGCTGCCGCCTCCAGTTGCTCATCGTCGACGGACTACAACGTCGCCGTCGTTAATGGACGGAGATCAGGACTAACATATGGAGAAGGATAACTGACGGAGAGAGAGAGATAGGCATGTGGACAACGACGATAATGGTGATCACCATGGTGAAAGGCGATGGTGGACTATGATTTACGACGACGATGGTGGCGGTGATTTATGACCGAGGTGGAGCTGGTTATGAAAGAGGGGAAGAGCGACGAATAGATCTCTGCCGCTGCTGCTTCTTCTTCGGCCAAACTCCGCTGAGTAGGAAGCATAGTGATGGTGGTTCTTCGGAGATGGTGGTTCTTCGGAGATGGTGGTGGGTGTAGTAGGGTCTAATTATAGAAAGAAATGGTAATTGGTTAATGAGTCAACATATATTTGGAGCCCATTTTATATTTATGGCAAAATAACACTTAAATGGAACAAATGGTTTGGTTATATGTTTTTTGGAGTATTGTTTCAATAGTAGCACTTGGATGGCATTTTTTTTTTTGGTTCTCGGTTTAGCATCTGTCTGTTTTGTAAGGTTGTGAATCAACAACAAAACGGATCATACTATTTCGATTTGGTTTCGTTTTGACATTTTAAAATTAAAAAGTCAACTCGAACAATTTTGTTTCAATTCGGTTTTCCAGATTTTTTGACCACCCTTAGCGGTAGGTGCTACAACATTCCACGACTTTTGAGGACTCAACAATATTGGTCTCCAAATGTATTTCCTTGGTGGTGAAAAATACTTAAGAGACATAAGTCATTCGTCTCCCACTTGATTCTTTTAAGTTGGTACATTTTTTTCAAAAATTATTATTAAAGAGTATCAATGGATTTCACATATATTACCATTAAGAAAACTCGAACCCTACCCCTCTTATTTTACATTGAGGGCTCTAGCCCACTAGCTTATTCCTCATGGGTTGTAAGTTGGCAAATGAATGTTTTTGGACACCAAAATTTAGCTAGTCCTAAAGCCATGCTATCATGACATTAAAAAATGTCCCCAAAGCTATACTGTTTTGGAAAGCAATTACATTGTCTCCAAATATACATACACATATATATAGATACTAGCAAGGAGGAGTTTGCCAGTTTACTACACTTCATGTTTATAGAACGTAGTTTGCTACACTTCATGTTTATAGAACGTAGTGTCCGGTCTTTTCCTATCAAGCTTGAATAGAAGTATTAACACTTTGTTACTAAGTAAAAAACCAACTCAACTCTACAATTAAAATACTCGGATTCACAAAGTGTATTGTCTTCGGGCATTGTTATACAAATTTCTCCTAACTGTACACTTGTACCGTAGCTAACATACTGATTGATATAGTCTACAATATGAGTAAACAAATGCTTATATTCCCCTATTATCATATATTGAGCTTTTTTGGCAACTCAAATACAAAGTACAAGTACAGTATTCCGAACCTACTGTAATAGTTTCGCTAAAAGACTCTACTTTATATTCAGATTACAACAGATATACTAATAATATATATTATTATAGAACGGCCCCAGACGATACAAACTCCCGGTCAAACCTTCCGTAACTTAGAAGCTTGCATCAACTACCAAATGAGAAAATCAAAATTCTCAGATGCCACCAGCAAAGAAGATGACTATTCTATAGAAGAGAGAAAATAAAAAGAGCACTATATTCGCTTTTCACACATCATCGGAAATTTGAAACCATGAGAACTACTCATATCTATCGTTTACTTTTAAACGAGCCCGAACTTTCTCACGGGCCTTTAACGAGCCGTTATTTTTGTTCAGACTCGCCTCGTTAGTAAATGAATGAACACGAGTCGAGTCTTTAACGAGCAGAACAAGAGGTTGTTCATGAACGGCTCGGTTCATTTGCAGCCCTAGTTTGCATTGCACCTGCAACTACTGATATTTATTAAAATAACTCAGGGAATGAGATTTCTCTCACTCGTTTCCCATGATATTTGGAGGGTTCGTGAAACCTTTTCTATTTACTTTAAAGATAATGTCTCGGGCCGGAAAGCTCATGTCTTGGCCAATTTAGAATAGCGTTTAATGATTAGGTTTTTTATTCTTTTCGATAAATACGAGGAAAAAAAAATAGTCGTAAGGCTCGAACTCTGGACCATGGTACTAGAAAACAGGACAAATACTCTACCAACTAAGCTGCGGGAAAAATATAATTTTTATTTGCGCTTAATATTAATAATTCGTTATAAATTTTTCTGTCATATATTTTCTTTTTGATTTTTTTAAAAGGCGCATTTTCCTTTTAAAAAAAAATTCTCCCCTCCCCTGTGTTCAAAGTATGTATGGATCTCTCCAGAAAATATTTTCACTTCCATTCTTTTTTTTTTTCTTTCCACTCGGATTAACCTGCCTACTCGACTTCTTATATTTAAAGTAATTGGCGTATCTACCCCAATGATATTGTTATTCCGTACCATTATGGTAGAAGAGCCAGGTAGGAGATGCACTTCCTCCGAAATGAAAAAAAAACTGATCCACTTTTATTTGTATTTGGTATTTTGGCCTAAATTTCTTGACACATCAGCACGTAATTGTCAGTTTTTCTTGTAATTTATCAAAACCACTAATAAATCTACATTGCTAAATAGGCAACACGAAAAAGCAATCATGCGCAAAAACAATCCCGTAAACTAGATGCATTATTTTTTTTGGATTTGAAATAAACTAGTTTTTTTCTTCTTAAAAGCTGCAACAAAACAAATGATGGCTAAGAAACCTTTTGGTCTTTTCTACGTAGATATTATGGTTTCTGGAATATGACATTGATCTTGGAAGTTTATTGAGAGTTTAGTTGGTTAGTTAACATCATGTTTTATGGCAGTAAGTGAACTATACGTGCTATGGTTTTTGAGGCTATGCTAACAGGAAAGTTTGTAAAAATCGCAAGTCGGCGATTAATATGTGGCCTCCGATTTATAGATTTTCCGATTAATTGTTTGGACCGGCGATACTGTCACTTTTTCCAGATGTTGGGATGTTTTGTGAAATTAAATGGAACTTTCTATGTAACACTCTAAAAACTGAAGGAAATTACAATTCTTTTTAAAACTATAAGTACTGTTTTGTAAAAAACAACATTTATAAAGTAAATATTAAAAGAGCGGTATTAAAATAGTGGTGATATAAGAAGAGAATTTTTTAAAAATTGAAACCGCCGTTTCTTCTTTTTTAAAACTTTTTCCCAAACCCTTGTGTTTTGCTTCTTTAATTAGCAATTCCTTCCATATTAATTAAATTGGAGGCTAGATATCATAAAGTAACATGAGGTTGCGTACTTTCCTTAAATTTGCACAAAGACAATTGTGCAGCCAAACACAGAGTATCCTGTCTCAAACACAGTATAACACCAGTTGTCGCTTATTCTCCAATAAATTTTCGACTTTAAAATGTAAGCACATGTTTGTCGTTAACACGAATCCTTGTTTGTCTATTGTGGGTTCTCGGCCTTTTATTGGGAAGACACGCTATCATTCGTCAATGGTTAAAAACAACGTCAAGGCTTTGTTACCAAAACAAGGGGCTATACCGACAGTTAAATGTAATATGAGACCCCTATCTCGCTCTCGAGCAGGTCTATTTACGGGATTGTTCTTTGGGTTAATGTCTGGTTATTCAACCTTTCAACCTTTACAGGCCAAAGCAGCACATGCAGGAGATGATTACTCTCATGGAGAGAAAGTATACAATGACTACTCTGTCGCAGGTAATTTATAGTAACTGTTATTTTTTTGGCTACAATTTATTAACAACTATAAGCAAAAAAGTTGAGCTTGAAAAACTTGCAACTAGTCAAATCCATATGATTTTTTTTGCACAACTGATTTCCCCCCTTTTCATATGTGTGTTTTTGTCTATGTTAATTGTTTGTAGGGATACCAAGAGATGGGAGGTGCTTGTTTCGATCCGTAGCTCATGGGGCTTGCTTACACTCAGGTTATTCCGCTCCAAACGAGAGCCTTCAAAGAGAGTTAGCAGATGATTTATGAGATAGGGTATATCAACATGTTTTTTTCTTAATATTTTTTTATTGTAACCATAAACTCAGTTATGTGTTGAACTAGTTGCAAACTATGATAATAAATGTTTGTTTTTCTCTAGGTTGCCGATGAATTCGTTGAAAGGCGAAAAGAGACTGAATGGTCAGTTCTTATTCTGCATCATATTTCTTTGAGTTTCGTACTTTCTTTGGTTCGAATGTTATGTATGATCTTGGGCTAGTTTCGTGACAGAATTGAAGCAAATAAGCTAGATATTTGAAGTTTAGAAAAGCTAGCTTCATCCAGTTTAAAACTTTAGCATACTCGGTCTAAAAAAACCCAGAAAAGTTCAGATTGTAAGCTAGTCAACCAAGTCACAATAAAAAACTCATATTCTGACGTCTTTTTTAAATTTTGTAAATAGGCTTGGTTCATCCAGCTTAAATCACGAGGGTTCTAGCTTTCTGAAAAGCCAAAAAACCAGAATTTTTATTCGGTGAACCACATTCACTCCAAATTTTATACGAAAAAGTAAAAAATCTGGTCTTAAAAGCTGCAACCAAACAACGCCTTAAGAACACTAGAGTACATTGGTATTGAAGGAACTGTACAAGTGTATGTTACTAATGACTTGACATTGTGACCAGATTTGTATAAGGTGATCTTGATACGTATGTATCTCATATTCGGAAGCCACATGTATGGGGAGGCGAGCCTAAATTATTTATGGCTTCATATGTTCTTAAGTAAGTCTCCCATTATTGGAACTTTTTTTGTTTGTCTGACTGCTGCTTTCATATAAAGTTATCTGACTTTTGCTTATAAACGATTGGTGCATTAGAGTATCCAATTTATACGGAATTTAAGTTTTTTCTAGCCTAAATAAGCTAGAGGTTTGAGTTAGAATTACAACTTTTTTGTATTATCGTAAATGTGTTTTTTTTTTTTGCCTTAAAAGCTGCCCATCATACAAACTCTGATTACCAAACTAAGCTTGTTTTGTACTGTTCAGAACGAGTCACTTTCTGCAAATTCCTACTTTCTAAACTCACCCGTCTTATATGCCAATCTTAGGCAAAGCTCGCCTCTTAAATGAGCATTTCAATTACTATAGCTAACCCATGGCTCCAACCTGTAAGTTTGAACAAACAATGTAAAACAAGCTTGCTTCTTGTAAGTTGGTTACATCCGTTTGCAATATCATAGATACAAGTTGGTTTTCAAGATAATAAAATGTCAAGTTTTCTTAATACCTAGAATACAACAATTCACGAACTCAATATATGACAATTTGTTGTGTGCAGGATGCCAATGTCAGTGTACATGCACGACAAAGATTGTGGTAGATTAATAAGCATTGCCGAATACGGAGAAGAGTATGGCAAAGATAATCCAATCCAAGTTTTATATCATGGATTTGGCCACTATGATGCTCTGCAGGTTTATGATAATAAAGGAACTGCCTGTTCGAGATTGTAATTTTACTTTACTTAGGAAATTTAGACATGTTAGCATTATTAAACATTAGCAAAAGCCACAAGTGAATAAAGTTACAGTTAGACTGGTAGATGTTGAATTTATTTTCATAACATGTTTTAAGCAAATGAGCTGGCTTAGCTGTATTTTTGAAAAATCACGGGAGGCAGTTAGCCACAGTTTCCAGCAAAAAATACATTTGGTCCCCTTTGTCACGTCCCGGACGTTCATCGACTAGACACGTGGATGACAAATGTATGTTGAGTTGTGGAGCCAAATGAGCTTTGGCCATGTTTTCTAATTATCCCACATCACTAAGAATTGTAATATGATCCACTAAGGGTTCTATTTATATGCCACAATATCTTTTATTTTAATTACACCTACACAAACACCTCTATATTATAAAGAGAGAGTTCTAGTTGCGAGAGAACCATAGCTTTGTGATCTAGCTAGATTACGTTTGTAATCCTCTTTTTAATATATATATTAAGTGCCACGTGTAGCGGCCCGAAGACGTAGCCAATTTGGGTGAACTCCGTTATCAAAGTGTGCGTGTGTGCTCGGTTTTAGTATTTATGTCTTTCATTGATTCGCCTGTATCGACCCTAACAAGTGGTATCAGAGCTCGGAAGATCGATGGCGAAAGAAGACAGAACCGCACACGGGATCGAGAAGTTCGACGGGAAGGACTTCGCATTCTGGAGAATGCAAATAGAGGACTACCTTTATGGGAGGAAGATGCATCAGCCACTTCTCCTTGAGGAAAGGCCGACCACGACCACCGAGGAGGCGTGGAAACTCTTAGACCGACAAGTGTTGGGAGTGATCCGCCTAACACTATCTAGGAGTGTAGCACATAACGTCGCAAGAGAGACGACGACGATGGGGATGATGAAGATCCTCACCGACATGTATGAGAAACCATCCGCGAATAACAAGGTACATCTCATGCGTAAGTTGTTCAACCTACGCATGGCTGAGGGGACACCTGTCGCGAGTCACGTGAACAAGTTCATCGACACCGTAAATCAGTTGGATGCGGTGGAGATAACTTTTGAAGACGAAGTGAGAGCCCTTATACTGCTAGCATCTCTACCGAACAGTTGGGAATTCATGCGAGCTGCTGTTAGCAACTCAATTGAAAAGGAGAAACTGACTTACAACGGCATCCGAGATCAAATACTCGATGAGGAACTCAGGAAATTAGATATGGGTGAATGCTCAAATGATGGAGCAGCCTTGAACATAGGTTCAAGAGACCGGCGTAAAGCCAGGGTATGGGACATTAGAGGACGTTCACAATCCCGAGGTAGAAGAGGGCTAAGCCGAGGAGGTAAAGATAGCGACCGAAGTAGGAAGAATCTTCGGTGCTATAACTGCCAGGGTATGGGGCACTTCAGTTATGAGTGCAAGCAGCCGAAGAAGAGTACCGGCCGTGATCACGGGGCTAATATTGCGAGCGACGAGTATTCGGGTGACTGTCTAATGCTTGCCGTACAGAGAGACATAGATTCGTGGATTCTAGACTCTGGGGCATCATTTCACACGACCGCTCAGAAGGATTTATTCGAAAATTACACTGCGGGTAATTTTGGTAAAGTGTATCTAGCCGACGGAGAAGCGTTGGATGTTGTTGGAATGGGCGATGTGAAAATTCGCATTCCAAACGGGTCGGTATGGAAGCTAACGAAAGTGAGGCATGTCCCGAGGTTGACCAAGAATCTGATTTCAGTAGGTCAACTCGATGCCGAAAGGCACTCCATTTCGTTTAGCTGTGGAGCTTGGAAAGTTTCACGAGGAGCTATGGTGATAGCCCGAGGGAGCAAGGTCGGTACGCTGTACATGACGACCGATGAGGAGTGTACAGTGGCGGCAGCTGTGTCGCAAGACTGCTCGGAACTGTGGCATCGACGGTTGGGTCACATGAGTGAGAAGGGGATGAAGGTGTTAGCGAAGGACAGCAAACTTCCAGGCTTGAAGTCTGTCAACCTCGATATGTGTGAAGGTTGCATCTTCGGGAAGCAAAAGAAAGTGAGCTTCCGGAAAGGTGGAAAAGCTCCCAAGGAGGAGAAGCTAGCACTGGTCCACTCAGATGTATGGGGACCATCTCCAGTAACCTCACTGGGAGGAGCTCAATACTATGTGACCTTCATCGATGATTCGACGAGGAAAACATGGGTCTATTTCTTGAAACACAAGTCTGAGGTGTTTAAGAAATTTCAAGAATGGAAGGCCATGGTCGAACTGGAGACCGGGAATAAACTCAAGTGTTTGAGGTCCGACAACGGCGGAGAGTACATTGATGCGAAGTTCGTAGAGTTCTGTGCTCAGAGAGGCATTCGAATGGAGAAGACCATCCAAAGAACGCCACAGCAGAATGGCGTAGCCGAGCGAATGAACCGAACAATCAATGAGCGTGCTAGGAGTATGAGACTGCAAAGTGGGTTGCCCAAAGCCTTGTGGGCACATGCAGTAAGCATGGCGGTTTATCTCATTAACCGCGGACCCTCAGTGCCCCTAGAAAGGAGAATTCCCGAGGAAGAGTGGGTAGGAAAGCCTATCTCTTATGAACACTTGCGAGTGTTCGGTTGTCTGTCATATATCCATGTCGACATAAACGAGCGTACCAAGCTTGGCTCGAAGTCCAAAGTTTGTTACTTTGTGGGGTACGGTGGAGCTGAGTTTGGATATCGCTTCTGGGATGGTCAAACAAAGAAGATCATTCGCAGTAAGGATGTCATCTTCAACGAAGGCATTTTGTACAAAGATCGACAAAATGCAGTGGTGGAAGAAGATACTCTCCCGTCCGAGGAAAGTGGTATGATCGACATGAATGTGTTTCCAAGAGAGTTGGAAAATGACACTGAAGATGAGCCAGTGGTGCTCGACAACCCTCTAACAGATGCTGGAGAGGACGAGGAGCTGCCCCAAACTCCCCGACTTGAATTTGGCCGAGGTCATCACGAGAGTAGACCTCCTGCCCGATACTCTCCTTCCCTGCATTACATACTGCTTAGTGATGCAGGAGAGCCCGAAAGTAGAGAAGAAGCTCTGGAGCTGAAAGACTCGAGCAAGTGGGAGCTCGCGATGAAGGATGAGATGAAGTCGCTCGAGAAGAATGTGACTTGGCAGTTAGCCGAACTGCCCAAGGGGAGAAGGGCACTGAGCAACAAATGGGTGTTCCGTCTAAAGGAGGAACAAGATGGCACGAAACGGTATAAGGCACGCCTAGTAGTCAAAGGGTCCCAACAAAAGGCAGGAATTGACTACACCGAGATCTTTTCACCAGTCGTAAAGATGACGACTATTCGGCTATTGTTGAGCATTGTTGTAAATGCGAATTTTCATCTCGAGCAGTTAGATGTGAAAACTGCCTTTCTCCATGGAGATCTCGATGAAGAAATTTACATGCTCCAACCTGAAGGGTTTGCCGAAAAGGGAAAAGAGAAACTGGTCTGAAAACTGAGGAAGAGCTTGTATGGGCTAAAACAAGCACCACGGCAGTGGTATAAGAAGTTTGACAGTTTCATGGCGGATACCGGGTTCGAAAGAAGTGATAGTGATCACTGCTGTTTCGTGAAGATATTTGCGAACTCTTCGTACGTCATACTACTTTTGTATGTAGATGACATGTTGCTCGCCGGGTCGAGCCTTGTTGAGATTAACAAGGTGAAGCAACAGTTGGCGAAACAGTTCGAGATGAAAGATTTGGGTGCCGCAAATCAGATCCTCGGTATGAGGATTTCCCAAGGAAGGGATGGGTCCCTGTTTCTGTCACAAGCCGAGTATGTAAAGAAAGTGTTGGCACGGTTTAGCATGAGTGATGCCAAGGCTGTAGGCTCACCGCTAGCCGCACACTTTAGCTTGTCGAAGAAACAATCACCCTTAGACGAGGAAGGAAAGGATCGTATGTCGAACATACCCTACGCTTCAGCAATTGGTAGCTTGATGTACGCTATGGTGTGTACAAGACCGGACATTGCCCATGCAGTGGGAGTTGTCAGTCGTTACATGAGTAACCCAGGAAAGCACCATTGGGAAGCTGTGAAGTGGATATTGAGATATCTCTCGGGTACCGTGAGTTTGGCATTATGTTTCCGAAAGACCTCTGAAGGCCTGCACGGCTATGTGGATGCTGACATGGCCGGTGATCTGGACAGCTGAAAGAGCACAACGGGATGTGTTTGTACCTTTGGTGGTACTGCTGTGAGTTGGACATCTAAGTTGCAGAAGATTGTTGCATTGTCGACCACAGAGGCTGAGTACGTCGCAGTGACGGAAGCAAGCAAAGAGATGATTTGGTTGCAAGGTTTCTTAAAGGAGCTCGGTCAGAAAACCGACAAGGGAGTTCTGCACGGTGATAGTCAAAGTGCAGTTCAGCTAGCTAAGAATCTTGTATTCCATTCACGCACAAAGCACATACAGATTCGTTACCATTTTATCCGGGCTGTTCTAGAAGATGGAATCTTCGCGCTAGAAAAGATTGAGGGTGCTAAGAACCCCGCCGATATGCTAACGAAGACTGTTACAATCGACAAACTGAGGCTGCGTGCAACCTCAGTAGGACTCCGAGCTTGAGGCTCAGGGTCGCCGCTACACTAGAAGAATGAGTAACTCGCCGATGACGGCAGAGTATCAATTACTATACAACGATACCGATGGGAGCATTCTGCTCGGAGGAGCACAGTGAGTTCGGTGGTCGGGGTTAATTGGAGTTCTTTTGAAGCACTCGACATTTGACTCCAAGTGGGAGATTGTTGAGTTGTGGAGCCAAATGAGGTTTGGACATGTTTTCTAATTATCCCACATCACTAAGAATTGTAATATGATCCACTAAGGGTTCTATTTATATGCCCCAATATCTTGTATTTTAATTACACCTACACAAACACCTCTATATTATAAAGAGAGAGTTCTAGTTGCGAGAGAACCATAGCTTTGTGATCTAGCTAGATTACGTTTGTAATCCTCTTTTTAATATATATATTAAGTGCCACGTGTAGCGGCCCGGAGACGTAGCCAATTTGGGTGAACTCCGTTATCAAAGTGTGCGTGTGTGCTCGGTTTTAGTATTTCTGTTTTTCATTGATTCTCCTGTATCGACCCTAACAATGTACACGTAGGTGGCGGTATAGTTGACAACGTTATGACAAATTGGTTAGGTTTAATGTAACGACCTGGTCCTCCGACCAGATCGCCACCATCTGCTTCATACCACCAATTTTGTCCGCTTTGGCCCAATTTCGTCATCGCTTCTTGGGCCGCACGGTTTTAAAAGGTCTTGGTGATAAGAAGCAGTATACTTCTACCTTATATACCATATAATTACTACATATCTAGGCGATGTGAGATAGCTATCACGGTATTTTCCTACGAAAACCCGAGTTCTTACATTTAATGTCTTTCAAAACTCTCTAGAAGTCTAATGATTATTTGTGGGTGTTCTAGGGGACTCCACGGACTCTAGGATGTTCTTTGGCTTACCGGTATATTATAGGTTAGTGTAGAACTAGAATATCACAGAGTATGTTAGAGTAAAAATACTGAGTTAGAGAAATGACCGAAGCATTCCTTATTATGGACTATAAATCACCCTTAATAATGAAAATCTTGTATGCGTTTATTGTCATAAGAAATTAGAGAAAATACAATACACTTCCAAAATTTAGGGAATGTATCAGTGTAATTAAATTAAGAGACCAGACATAATATAGATGCAAGCTGGTACGTAGCGATTAATCTTGAAGCTAGATGCTAATCTTGTTGTTTGGTAACATAAATTTTATTTTTATGTTTCATTGTTATCTTGATTATCTTCATTCTTTATATGTTAGGACCATTTATGTGTACTCTTTGTTCCTTTTTATCTTATAAATTAATTGTAATAGCTAAACAGTACCATAAACTTCCATATGTGGAGTAAGAGTTTTCACAAGATGTGTTCATGCCGGTTGTATGTTAAAATCGAATGTTAATAAACTAAAAGATGATAAAAGCTACATTTACTAGCCTCACAACAATTTATTCTCTTTTTTGAGATGTCTTGTAGCAATGCCAGTAAATCTCACTTTAACCCATTTTAGGTGGTATAAGGATGTTTTTCTTACCAAAATTATGATGAGACCTGATGCAAATGCTGATTTTTGGAAGAAAAATTTATTGCAGGTCTTCCTAATCTTTTTGCCCAAAAAGTCAAAGATAGGATTTTACGTAAAACAGGGCATACAACAATCCCTTACCATGAATTCACCTATGGTCAACTTATTAGTGAATGTGTCGGTGAAGGCTTATCCCTTTGCAATGACATAAAACTTAAAGCCCAATTGAAAAGTCAAAATTTGACTGGAAGAAAAGAAATATGTAATTTTTGTGACCAATTTGGATTTGATCTTCAAATCCCCCAAAATTCTCATAGAGAAGGATATTCTAAGAAAAAACATTTTTCGAAATCTAAAAAATTTTCTAAAAATTCCTCTAAACCAAGACGAGACAACCACCATATTGGTTCATCCCGACTTAGGACTTATAGACCCAGACCAAACCAAAATCCTACTGCTTCTATTGTTTGCCGAAAATGTGGCAAAACAGGCCATTATGCCAACAAGTGTTGGACAAAAAAGAGATTAAACGAAATCTCTGATGAAGGTCTTAAGAAACAACTTATAGCTGTCATGTTATATTCTTCTGATGAAGAATCCGATACTAATATTATGGAAGTTTATAATAATAGTAGTGAGTCTGAACATAATAGTTCATCCTCGTCCTCTTCCGATTGTGATTGTAAGGATAATAATTATAAAGCTATGCTTGACATGAATGGTTTAAGTCTTAATGTGCTTACTTCCCAAGAACGGTCTATATTAGATCTTATTAATGAAATTGATAATTCTGAGGTAAAGAAAAAACTGATTGAACATTATTTAGATGTTCTAACAAAAGATAAGAAAAAGGAAACTCCTTATGTTCCTCAGGAGGCTTATTCTCTGAAACATGTTTTTCAAGAACTCCAATCATCTCCTTCTAAACAGTTTTCTTGTGAAGATATTCATCAAGAGGTGAAAACTCTTAAAACAGATATTAACATTCTCAAAAATAAAGCTATTTCGATTTCAGATTTACATAGCGAAATTCATATATTGAAAGATGAAGTAAAATTCCTTAGAAATATCATTCAAACAGAAAAGGATATTCCTTTTGACGAAAAAGACAGTCTTATTCCTAATAAGGACACTTTTTTGAATATTATTGACAAAATTACATATCAGAAATGGCATTCTCATGTCACTATAGTTATAAACAAAAAGTTTACTTTTTCTGGTCCAGCTCTTATTGATAGTGGGGCTGATTTAAATTGTATTTGTGAAGGCTTAATCCCTACACATTATTATGATAAAACTACGCAGTCTTTAAACACTGCTGATGGGTCTCGTATGAAGATTCATTATAAACTTTCTAATGCTTATATTTGCAATTCTGGCATCTGCTTCCAAACAACTTTTGTTATGGTTAAAGGCCTTACCCAACAGATCATTTTGGGTACTCCATTCTTAAATTTAATTGAACCTTTTATGGTTACTTTAAAAGGTATTATGTTCGAAACAAATGGTCAAAATATTACTTTTGATTTTATTTCCAAACCGCAAATGAGAGAAATTGATATGATCAAAGAAACTTTAATTTTTAAAGAAAATCAAATCAATTTTTTAAGCAAAGATTTAAAGCTTATGAATATTTCTAAACAACTTATTTCGCAAAAATATAAAATTAGTTTTCTTACTAATTTGATGAAAAAAGAAATCTGTAGTGATATGCCCACTGCTTTTTGGGATAGGAAAAAACATATTGTTACGCTTCCCTATGTGGACGATTTTAAAGATACTGATATTACAACTATGGCTCGGCCTGCCCAAATGGGTCCCGACCTTATTGATTATTGTAAAGAAGAAATAAATTCTCTCTTAACTAAAAAATTTATTCGTAAATCTTATTCCCCTTGGAGTTGTACTGCTTTTTTATGTTTATAAAAATGCTGAAATAGAACGTGGTGCTCCGAGACTTGTTATTAATTATAAACCTTTAAACAAGGTTTTAAAATGGATTAGGTACTCTATTCCTAATAAAAAGGATCTATTAACTCGAATCCAGTCTGCTAATATATTTTCCAAATTTGATTTAAAATCAGTTTATTGGCAAATCCAAATTGATGAAAAAGACAGATATAAAACTGCTTTTGTGGTTCCTATGGGACATTATAAATGGAATGTTATGCCATTTGGTTTGAAAAATGCTCCCTCTGAATTCCAGAATATTATGAATGATATTTTTTATCCTTATTCTTCATTTAGTATAGTTTATATTGATGATATCCTCATCTTTTCTGATAATCTCGACCAACATTTCAAACATATTCATATTTTTATAAAATTGATAAAAAATGCTGGCTTAGTAGTTTCTGCCAGTAAAATGTCTTTATTCCAGACACATATTCGCTTTTTAGGTCAAGAAATAGATCAGGGAAAAATTATTCCTATTGATCGGGCCATTCAATTTGCAAACAAATTTCCTGATATTTTACAGGAAAAAACCCAATTACAACGCTTTTTGGGAAGTCTCAATTATATTGCTGACTATTATAAAAATCTCGCTATTGATAGTTCTCCCTTATATGATAGGTTAAAAAAGAATCCACCTATGTGGGGTGATATTCACACCAATGCCGGAAGACTAATTAAGTCTAAAGTCAAAAGCCTACCTTGTTTGGCTCTTATTTCCCCCACTAGTTTTAAAATTGTTGAAACGGATGCATCCGATATTGGATATGGTGGTATTTTAAAACAAAAATTTCCTTCAAAAAACAAAGAGATATTGTCTCGGTATACTTCTGGTAAATGGAATAGTGCACAACAGAACTATTCAACTATTAAGAAAGAAATTCTTTCAGTTGTAAATTGCATTTCTAAATTTCAAGATGATTTATTAAATCAAAAATTTCTTCTAAGAATTGATTGCAAAGCTGCAAAAGATGTCTTAGAAAAGGATGTCAAAAATTTAGCATCCAAACAAATATTTGCACGGTGGCAATCTATTTTGTCTATTTTCGATTTCGATATCGAATATATTAAAGGAGAAAATAATTCTCTTCCTGATTTTTTGACCAGGGAATTTATTCTTGGCCCCACATGAGCCAATCTAGTCATGGCCGTGGTCGAAGAGGATATTCCTCTGCCCATGATCGACATGAATTCGATAAAAAGAGATATTCCTCGTCCCCATCCATTGCTGGCTCTAGTTCTTCTACGAGTCCTGCTGTTCGCTCTAAAAAAGAGCTTGCCGATTATGAGGATTATTTATCCTCGGGAAAAACCCAAGAAAGCTTCCTTGAAGCACTAAAGGAACCAGTCCTTCCTGGTATAAAAAAGGATAAAGATGAGCTAATTATTCTTCTCCATAATGGAGATGCGAGGTTATTTACCTCCCCTAATACATTGGCCAAAAGATATTTTGATTCTGAGGTTCATTTTCCTCTTATCGACAATAAAGATTTGAAATATTTTCAATCCATCCTTATTGAAACTGGTTCGGTGGTTTTTAATCACATGAATCAAAATAAACATACAGGGGATATTTCCTTTAGTAAAGCTTTTATTAAAAAGATCATTCCTATTACTGAATGGGGTCTCAACCCAAACAAGCCTATGCAGCTTAAATTTTCACACCAAAATTTTAATTATTGGGATTATATGGCCGTTTGGCGATCTGCTTTTTATTACCAAAATCGAGCCGAAAAACACACTTGGTTTATACGTTTGGAACCAACATTATTAACTCAAGCAATGCCATATTGGTTCTATGACTGGTTCTCTTTTATTGGTCCCAATGAAGATATTCTTCCTCCGGATATTTTTTGTCTCTATGAAGATTATATTTTACATAACCCAAAAAATCGGGGGGTTACAATAATTAAAGGAAGTAATTTACTTCGATTTCTTACTCTATTTGGCCTGCCTTGGATCTGGCAATGGTCCTATGCAGTAAAACCAACTGAGCTTGGTCTTATGTCGTTGGTTCGACAATCTTATTATAAATGGTGGACGAAGTTTGATTTCAAACTAGTTCTTATTAAAATTCAATAGGCTATTGAGTCTTTTAAAAAAATGGAAGGGAATATGCACCCGAAGCAAAAACTACAAAATTAGATTTGCCTTCTTTGACAGATCTCAAAAAACAATTCCCCTCTGCTTCTTCTATGGAATTGAAAGCAAAATTATTTGCTCTCGTACAGAGTCAATTAGACATAGATTTTACTGATTGTCTCGCCAATAATTCTTCATCCAATTCTTTAATGGAAGAAGACTCTGGTGCCGAAGAAGATCGTGATTATTTGGAAAATTACTCTGGTGCCCAGAGTAATGAAGATATGGAAAATTATTTGGATCATCTTATAGATGAACATGTGCCAAAAGTCACAACAAAGGACAAGGGCAAAGCAAAAGTGTGAAAGCTTGTTATATTCCAAAGAGATAAGATTCCTTCAATTACTACCCTAAATTTATGTGTCGATGGGGCCCAATGAGCACCCGGCGTAATTTACGGAAAAGCTGTGAATCAAGTCTTTTAGATGGGCCAGTATGTTGGCCAGTATTTAGCCGCCCATGTTTTAACGTATTATTGTTAGTGCGCTTATTGTTTAATGCGCGTTATTATTAGTGCGCTAGGTGTTAGTGCGCCTTTACTTTTTACTTTTTCTTTTTCAAAGCTCAGCCTATATAAGGGACATGATGTCTAATGTAATAGGCAAGCAATTAAGTGTATACTCTACTCTCTCACTCTTGTAAAATTTCTCTCTGAATAATAATAAATTTTTAATAATATAAGATAGTGTTTTTGGTATCAGAGCCAAGCCTTTAATTCAACTCGTCGCGTTTTTGAGCTCACCTACTTAGCCCAAAAGAGGCATCCAAGGTATAACGCTCTTTTTTTTTGTTCGTTGACTGTTGATTTAAATCCTTACGCCTTTTATTCCGCATACTTCTTATATTAATGATAATTTATTATGTTCTCCAAATTGAATAGATCTAATTCTTCTAGTAATTATTCTCGAGGAAGCTATGCTTCTACTTCTAATAAAAATTCTATGAATATGAGACAAGAAGAATGTCAATATAATGATATTCCCGAAATGGCTAATTTTGAAGAACAATTAGCAAATTGGCACCTTCCTAAGGTTAAGCCCTCTGAAATATATTCTATTGATATGTTTGATTTTCGAATGGCTATGACCATTAAAACAATAGAACAAACTATCCCTGTCGAACGGGATATGGAAACTATTCAATTACTTCATAAAGAAGAATTAAGCAGGTATTTTGATAAATACAAATATGTCCATCTCAGCATGGTGCAAGTAGCTGTGAAACCTCTTATAGCTCAAGGCTTAAATACATCAGTCCTTATTGCTTTACGCGACTGTCGTCATCTAGAATTTAAAGACTCCTTATTAGGTATTATTCAAACCAGTCTTTGTAACGGTCCAGTTTATTTCAACTGTTTTCCAAACTTCTCTGTTTCTTTAACAGATAAAAATATTTTAGACGTTCTTACTTTGAATGTCAAAACTCATGGTTATAAACTTAAGGAAGGAACTGAACCTTTAAATATCACTTATAGAGTTTATTACAAAGCTATGACTACGCTGAGTCCTCGGGCTAAAACTTTTAATACAAAAGGTAAAACTGTTTTAATAGAGACAAATTTATTAAAATGAGATGTTCAAACCCCTCAGACTATTAAATGGGAAGATATAGAACCTCCCGCAGAATGGAATTTATTGTCGGCTAGCCCAGCCGAACCTGTAGAAAATAAAAATATTGAAGAAATTATTCAAACAAAAGAAGGACATGTTTTCGTTAAATTTGATAAAGGAAAACGACTAGCGTCTAGAAGTTCTTTTTCTGATTACGAAAGTTCTTTTAAACAGAGTCAATCTGCCAGGTTTTATACGCCTAACCCTTCTATGACATCTTTCAAAACTTCTAATTTAGTTTTTGATGTTGTTTCCAATACTCAACAAAATATTCCTCGTGCTATTTATCACGAAGAAAAAAATGAACATAATAATGAACCAGAAACTTTATCTGAGTTTGACAATATTTCTACTATTAATATGTTATCTATTCCTTTTACATATGATAGGCAAACCTGTGTTCAAGATATGAACCAAGAGAAATATACGTCTTTTCGAAAATGGTTCTTCTCTACCTACGCGAATGAAGAACAACAAACGTATAAGACTTTATTTTATAAGCATATTGATGCTACTCAACAATTAGTGTCTTTTCCTTTATGGTTTATTGACCGAGCTACTATAGAACAAAGTCCTTTTCTAAATGTTTTAAAAACTTTCCAAAGAAACTGGACTACTGCCAAAGGAAAAAATATTTGTGCTGTTCATCCTCCTTGTGAACACTTAAAGGTCAGGGCTGGCGAAGCCATTATTGAGTCTGTAGCATTTTCTAAAGATGAAAAACAACTCAATTTTACTAATTTAACCCTTCAAACTATTTGTTCACAACTTAGTCGTATAGAAGACAAGGGTACTATTATAATTCATAAGGAAACACCAGATGTAGCTAGTTCCTCTAGTTCGTCCCCTATACAGCACCCACCGGTTTTTGAACCTACTATATTAAAACCCAGTATTGATATTACTGTTTCTAATACTAATAATACTGATATTATTACTTTGCTAACTCAGCAATCAGAAAACCTTAATATTAAAGGAAAAAATATAGCGACTTTATCAGAAACTCCTACTGATATAGAAAATATAAATATTTTTGAACAACAACTTTTAGCTATGGATAATACTCCAGAACAGGCTAGCATTAATCAAAATGTTTTTGGAAAATCAACTGCTTTTGGACGCAAATCTGTCCCAACTGCTCCAATGAAACATTATTATTCTAGACCTAGTCCACAAGATCTTCTTTATGAAGAAGAAAGTGGTCATATTTTTACTAGTTTTAGTGCTCGAACTATTTATGAATGGAATATTGATGGTATGACAGAATACCAGATTATGATTATGTTACATAGAATGACTATGTATTCTATAGTATGTTTAGGTGCTAATAACACCGATTATCAAATTGCTGAATTTATAGTCGCAGGCTTTGCCGGCCAATTACGCGGTTGGTGGGATAATATTTTGTCCCCGGACCACCAACGGACCATATTACAGGCCACAAAAATAGTTAGAAACCATATTAAGAATGAACAAGGTGTAGATACTTATACGGATACAGTCTTACCCAATGCAGTTTATACACTCCTCACTGCTATTGTTCAGGCATTTATTGGTTCTAATCCCGTTGCTATTGAAAGAAACAAAGATTTATTAATTAATCTTAAATGTCCGATTACTCTTGAAGCTAGATGCTAATCTTGTTGTTTGGTAACATAAATTTTATTTTTATGTTTCATTGTTATCTTGATTATCTTCATTCTTTATATGTTAAGACCATTTATGTGTACTCTTTGTTCCTTTTTATCTTATAAATTAATTGTAATAGCTAAACAGTACCATAAACTTCCATATGTGGAGTAAGAGTTTTCACAAGATGTGTTCATGCCGGTTGTATGTTAAAATCGAATGTTAATAAACTAAAAGATGATAAAAGCTACATTTACTAGCCTCACAACAATTTATTCTCTTTTTTGAGATGTCTTGTAGCGATGCCAGTAAATCTCTTCATCTTTTCTTTGCTTATTCGACGAAAAAGTATTGTTTCTTCTTGTTGTAGTGTGATCAATTGAATCTAATGTCCACACAAACAATTATTCGCGAGTCGTATTTTTAATGAGTATCTAACGCCGTATCGTACATGAACATGGTGCGCTAGTTTTCCTAATGCATGATATGAACCGATATTTTAGAGCTTCTTTTACATGAACATTAAATGGGTTTATATTATATTGTTATCATTCGTGTGCACATTTTCTTCGATTTAAATTAATTTCACTTAATGATCAGAATATTTTTCATCAATTTTTGCCTTTGAATCAAAATAAAAAATGTCGACCAGGGATTGCAAAAATGACCATTTGGAACAAAAACGTCCATTACGTTTCACAATGCATGATGAAAGTGTATGGTACGTTTGTTAGAAAAATGTATTTTTGTGAAATAAAATTGGTCCTAGTAATATTTGGAAAAGCAATTATATAATCAACATATTGTGGGTAAAGAAAATTTATTTATTTAATATAAGTAAATGATAGTAAATTACTTGTATACATATGCATATATATTCGGATTTATCTATAAATGAGTTAATTTCAGGGCGGTCACCTGTAAAAAAAACCTAATAATTATTTAAGGATTAGGCCAATTCCACCTAATTACCCAAAAAAAATAAAAAAATAGAAAAATTTAATGAAAATTTTTATAAAAAAATGAAAAAAAAACAAAAAATTCACAAAAAAAACGAAAAAAACCCCAGAAACTTGGAAAAACCAGAAAAATGGTTAAAAAATAAAATAAAAAATATCCAAAATCACAAAAAAAAAAAAAAAAAAATTGAAAAATGAAAAAATAGTACAAAAAAACTAGAAAAATCGGAAAGTACAAAAATGGCATAAAACTTTAAAAATCACATGGTCGTTTATCGTCATTCTTAAACATCTAAGTCATTTTAAATTAGTCTGAGTCAATTTAAAAACAGTCTGCATCATTTTATAAATAGTCTAGGTCATTTTAAAAAAGCATATGGTCGTTTATGGTCGTTTATGAACGGTCTCGCTCATTTTAAAAGCAGTTTAAGTTATTTTATAAAGAGTAAATTACCTTTTAGTGTATCTTTTCAAAAGTAATTCCAAAAAGTCATACTGCATAAAAAGTAATTCACTTTTTATGCATCTTTCTCCAATTCACTTCAAAACTTTGAAGTCGATGTATTTTGTTTGATACATTCACTTTAAAAAACTGAAATGAATGGATTTTTGTTTGTTATTTTGAAATGAATAAACATTTGTTTGCTCAACGTTATTGAAGTGAATGATCTTTTGTTTGATTTTTTTTAGTAAATGAATTTTTGTTTGTTACATTCACTTTAAAATGTCGAACTGAATGCGTTATTTTTTGTCCATTCATGTTAAAAACTTAAAGTGCATGAGCTTTTGCTTGCTACATTCAATTCAAAATATTGAAATGAATGTACTTTTTGTTTGTTATTTTGAAGTGAATGAACGTTTTTTTAGCTTCTTTTTATGGTTTTTTTTTAAATAAATGAGATTTTGTTTGCTTTATTCACTCTAAAATCTTGAAGTGAATGAAGGTTTTTTTTTATCCATTCACTTCAAATTAACTTCAAATTATTGAAGTGAATGAGCATTTTTTTTATATTTTTTTTAATTGAATGAGATTTTGTTTGCTCTATTCATTCTAAAATCTGCAAGTTGTTGGCGCGCAAGCGGCTAAAAGTTAGCGGGGATGAATAAAATTTACGTATGATTTTTGTGGAATTAAAAACTACTAATAAGTACAACCCAACTAACGTCAATTTACGATAAATGAATTGTAAACAAGCTATAAACAACTAAATTATTTTACGCTAACAATATAATAACAAACAATAATATCGAATACGTAGTAAAGAGTAGAAAAATGAGATGACACCACAATATATAGAAATCCGGTAAATCCGTTTACGTCATCTACTCAGAATTAACAGTATTATCACTATAACCCTAAAATAATGTAAATTCAATGTTGATAGGTGTTTTAAACAAGAAGCTTCTTATAAAAGACTTCGGTGTATTTTAAGGAATTCTTCGGGTCAATTTATTAAAGGTTTCGCTACAAGTTCTTTAAGTGATTGTAGCCTAGAATCAAAGCTTCACGCTCTGGATTTTGCCTTATAAATTCAGACCATATTATTTTCGAAACGAATTTTAGTGAAGTCGTCAACTCAATAGGAAAAAGCACAAATTTTTAAAACCGAGATTTATCTATGATTCAGTTAAAAGTAAATGGAAGGAGAATGAAGATACATCAGAGGCTAGGTAGCACGGACACGCAATGCGTGTCCGACACGACAAAAACACGGTAAAACAATAAATTTTCAAAACTTAGGACACGACACGGCTAAGATACGTCAATTAAATAATAATAAATATTATATATATATATATATGGGTTGTTATACATTTTGTTTATAAAAACTTAAAAATTTATAAATGTTTTAATTGTAAATGACGAATTTCAATGATAGTTACATGTTTTTTTATGCAGATATTTGCTAATTTTTAAATTAAATTATAAATTTTGAAAGTATAGAAGCTTTTTAGTAGTAGTATAAATTGTGTTGAGGGCGTAGTTGTGTCGTTTTAAGTATCCACCCAGTTTAAAAAAATTAAAAAGTGTTGCCGAAGTGTGGCTGTGTACCTAAAATCCACCAATTTTCCCAATTTGCGACTATCGCCTATACATACATGCATACATACATATATATATATATATATATATATATATATATATATATATATCACACCCAGCGTTGATTTTCCCCAATAACCCAATTAGTGTTTTTTTTAATTTCCCCAATGTTTACGCCACAGAGGAGAACGAACCCTAGGTCAGCGGCGGCGAAGGGAAAGGCGGTGGCGGACCCTCCTCCTCCGCCGGTGGGGCTGCTCGGAGGCGGGATGACAGAGGAGAGGTATGAGAGAGACGACTGGATGCGGTTTCGAGAGGCGGGGTTTCTTGACGAGGGTGCGATGGAGGCTCGAGATCGTGTTGCACTTGCTGAGAGGGTTCAGAGTCTAGAGAGAGAGGTATGTTGTTCTCTACCTTGGTTTTTTATTTATTTTTGTATGTGTGTGTATATGTGTGTCTGTGTGAAAATTAATTTGTGGGGTTGTGTGATTGCTAGTTAAGAATTTGTTTACTGCATTGTGGTTTTTGTATCTTAGGGTTTCATTGTTTTGTATATGTATCTATTTATATTATGTTTGTGTGTGTGTGAAATAGGTTTTTGGGGTTGTCTGATTGTTATTTAGGAATTTGATTATTGCATTGTGGTTAGGATTTACTCTATTTTGCATTGTGTTTTTTGTATCTTGGGTTTTTATAAAACTATATTTTGTTGATATGATTAGTGGCGGAACTAGAATTGTTTTTTTCGTAATTTCGGGGTGAAGAAAGTCTAAAATCGATATTTGGTAAAAGATCGGGGTTTTCTCAATATGGGGTTGCTCAAGTCCCTTTTAGCCTACTATTAGTTCCGCCTCTGCCTATACATACATATACTTGTATCACACCCAACTTTTTACCCTTAATAACCCAATTAGGGTTTTTAATGAACCAAACCCACCACCCAATCTGTCACTAAATCTCCCCAATGTTTACGCCACAGAGGAGAACGAACCCTAGGTCGGTGGCGACAAAGGGGAAGGCGGTGGCGGACCCGCCTCCGCCGCCGATGGGACAGCTCGGAGGAGGGACGAGAGAGGAGAGAGAGGAAGAGAGAGATGACTGGGTTTGGTTTCGAGAGGGCGGGTTTCTTGACGAGGGTGTAATGGAGGCGAGGGACCGTGCCGCGCTTGCCGAGAGGGTCCAGAGCCTAGAGAGAGAGGTATGTCGTTTGTTTCTCTGTCTTGGTTTTTTTTTTTGTATATGTATATGTGTATATACATGTGTGTGTGTGTGTGTGTGATTGTTACTTTAAGAATCTAGTTACTGCATAGTGGTTGTGATTGTTATTTAAGAGTCTAGAGAGAGAGGTATTTTGTTCTCTATTTTATTATTTTGTATATGTATGAACATGTATATGTGTGTATATGAAACCTAGTTTGAGGGGTTGTGTGATCGTTATTCAAGAAATTATTTACTGCATTAAGCTTGTAATTTACTTTATTCCGCATTGTGGTTTTGTATCTTGGGTTTTCATCATGTATTTTGTTGATAAGCCGTTTGTATCTTGGGTTTTCATATGTATATAAAAATCCATTTTGTGGAGTTGTGTGATTGTCATTTAGGAATTTGATTACTTCATTGTGGTTAAGATTTACTCTATTCTGCATTGGGGTTTTGTATCTTGGGTTTTCATTGTTTTGTATATGTATGTATGTATATTATATGTGTGTGTGAAAACTACTTTGTGGGATTGTATTAGTTATTTAGGAATTTAGTTACTCCATTGTGGTTGTGATTTACGCTCTTTTGCATTGCGGGATTGTATCTTGGGTTTTTGTTATTTAGGAAATTTAGTACTTTTTGGTTGTAGATTTTAAATACAATCAAGATGTTATTGTTTGGTATGAAATGATTAATTTACTGCACTTTGGTTTACACGTTAGCCCTGCGATTTTTGTCGATACACGATAAATTTTAAGCTTGTTCGTTACTGTTCTTGCATGCCATTCTTAGTTTGGGTTAAGTAAGTTTTTCTTTTCTTTTCAACAGCTCTCTGATTATCAACATAGCATGGGCCTTCTGTTAATCGAGAAAAAAGATTGGTTACTGAAATATGATCAGTTAGAAGAAGCCCTGGCTGAGGTCAATGAGGTGATTAAACGGCAACATGAGTCTCATCTGATAGCTTTCTCTGAATCTGAGAAGAGAGAGGCTAATTTGAGGAATGCTTTAGTTGTCGAAAAACAATGTGTAGCTGATGTAAGTTCTCTTTTCTCTCTTTTTACATGTTCATGATTGCAATTACTTGCTTTTCTTGATTCTCTCCTTACGTTTTTATTGTATCTTTAAGAATGTATGGAGACTAGAGAGTAATATAAATATATCTGACATGAATCTTTTTTCTTGTATTATCATTTAAGTTGAATGAAAGAAGTTATTAGGCCTTATATTTGCTCTTTATTTTTATGAGTGTTAACATTAGACAATAAAGCTAGCTTTATTCTGCTATAGCTAGCTTTATTCTGCTTAAAGCTTATTGCATTTGTGTGAAAAAAAAGCTTATACATTCAAGCTATAATTGTTATGATCCACTTGAATTTAATAAATATTACCTTAATTGAGAAGTCCAGAAAAATATAGAAATTGCTAATCCTACCAAACCAGTATCTAATTTGACAATAATATACAACTTTGATCGTATATTCATTTCTCTCATGTTTTCATAGACGTTTTACGTGGTTCCCTCTTACTCACTTTTCCTAGTGGGATTCCGGAACCAACAATTTCAAGAAAAATAGAAATATCAATTCGTACAGTATTACTTCCACTTGCAAACTCATATTCCGTTCTTCTCTATCAAGGGTTTCTAAATTCTGTGAGGTGAAACACCACATCAAATAATCCTATTAAGTGAATGATCTTTCTTTAAGTAGTTGATTGTAAATGTACTACCCTTATTGCGTCGCCTCATGTCCTGCTTGTTTGTTTTGCTTTGACCTTTCAGAATTAGTGTATGTGACTAGTTTCTTAATTCTACAAACACCACTGTTCACTGAATAACGAAATTAGAGGGTTTGTAAAACTATTAATAGAAACTAGCCTTCTAAGTAATAGATTATTTATAGTCTATGACCTCATATTCTAATTGGTTGTTTTATTTTAGTTACATGGTAATGGGCCTTTTCCCTTGATTTTGTAAAGTTGTTGTTTTGACTTTCCAGGTTAATCATATTGATTTTTTGTTAATTAAATTGTGAAAATATTAAATTAGATATTTCTATCTAAATCTTTGACTTCCTATTCTAGTCTAGTCTATCAAATTATTTTAGCTTTTTAGTAAACAATGGTGGTTTTACCCAACTCCGTGAATATACTATTTTCGTGGAGTTGTTTTTCTTGGGTAATATTATTAGATGGTTTACTATGCGCCGTTATGACTTTTTTGTGTCTTTATCTTGTGCTTTGTTTTCCTCTTATTTCTATATCTAAAAGACTAAATCATTCATTATCCAGTCTTATAGTCTCAGTTGTACTATTAGTAGTACTACTACCTTATTATCATTTGAAGATGCAATTTTTTTGGGGGTTTGTCTAGGTGCTTGATGTCGTTAAAATTTTATTTCTTTTATGTAGCTTGAGAAGGCATTGCGCCAAGTGCACGGCGAGCATACACAACTGAAGCTAAAATCTGAGACTAAAATATCTGATGCGAATAATATGGTTGCTGGAATTGAAACTAAATCCGCCGAGGTGGAGAAAAATTTGTTTGCAGCTAATGCAAAACTTGCCGAAGCAAATAGAAAGAGTTCCGAGGTGGAGAGGAGGTTACAAGAGCTTGAAACCCGTGAAAGGGTCCTTCAAAGGGAACGACAATCCTTCAACGCAGAGTATGCCATAAAATTAAGCACTTGCTTGTTTGAATTGCTGCTTATAAGAAGACAACTTTATTTTTGGTTGAGAACAAAGTTGTGCTTGTCCAGCATATAACTTCTAAGTTTTTACAGGCCAAAAAGCAGAAAAAAATGGCTCATGTTTAGGTTTTAAGTAGAAGGCAAAAAAAACTGAGACTTAAAGCTGGAAGTCAAACAAGGCTGAACTTTTTTATAATGGTTTCTTTATGTATTTTGCTTGTTTTTAGAAATTTCCTAATGAACACAGCTATTACATTTTAACCCAATAACCTCATTTTTTTTGAGGTTGAGAAAAAAGGTGGGTTCGTCCACCTGACAACTTTTAGCTTTTTTCAGGCCAAAAGACCAGGAAAAGCTTTGTTGTTTAGCTGTTCAACCAGATGCTTTCCACTTTTTAAATAAAAAAGCAAACAATCCTAGGCTAAATAGTCTTAATCAAACAAGGCCCGAGTTTCATATTAAGATTTGTGGCTGGGTTGGGTTTTTGCTGCTATAACGTTTCTGATCAACATAGTTTTTTAGTTTGAGAAAAAAGTTGGCTTCAGCCACCTTAAAGCTTCTAGCTTTGTAAGGCCAAAAAACATAGAAAACTCAGCTTTTAAGCTGATAAATCAAATGCAGTCCAGCTGTTCAGCCAAAAACCTGAGCTTGAAAGTTGCTAAGTGCAATAAAAAAAGGCTTAGATCTCATTTAAGGATGTGTGCTTGTTTTTTCTATGAGAAGTTTTTAATGACCGTAGCTTTGTCTTTTTTCCTTTTTCAACAGGCGAGAAGCACATGAGGAAACATTTCACAAACATAAGGAGGATTTGAGAGAGTGGGAAAGAAAACTGCAGGAGGCTGAAGAAAGGCTATGTAAGAGTCGAGGCTTAGTTAATGAAAGAGAAGAAAAGACAAATAGTATAGAGAGGAACTTAAAAGAAAAAGAGAAGGGTCTAGAAGAATTACAGAAGAAGATAGAGTTGAGTAATAGAACATTGAAGGATAAAGACGAAGATATTTGCAAAAGAATGTCAGATTTAGTTACAAAAGAGGAGGCAAGTATTTGATCAGAATTAATTTCTGTATTAGCTTTATCTGCAATGTCATTTACTATCTGTTTGTTTTGCAGAAAGTTGAATCTATTAGAAGCAGTCTCGAGTTGAAGGAGAAGGAATTAATTTCCTTGTCGGAAAAGCTTAGTAAGAGAGAAAGAGTAAGTTATATATTTTTTTAAAGAATAATATGAACTTGCTAAACGTAAACTTAGACCTTGCTACATCCCTTTTCCTTTTGCTTTCCAGTCTTCTTTTGTTGAACAACTGTCTTGCTTTAAGATTAATATATTGATATCAGTTCAGCTTAACAATTCCTTATGCTCAGATATCAGTTATATGTTTGATGTTGAATAGCACTATCCATACATTTGAAATTGATAATGCATCAATTTAGGTTTAAGGGTACAAATAGGGGTGGACAAAATTAGTTTTGCCAATGCTTGTCTTGTAATTACCAAAATCAGATATATGTTTGATTTGAATAACACTATCCCTGCCTTTGAAGGTTGATAATGCATTAAGTTTTTAGGTTTAAGGGTGCAAATAGAAGTGGACATTGAGCGGGACTGGCCTATCATGAAAAATGTTTCTTTTCGGGTTAAAAGTTCATTTTAAACCTGCCTGCCTAACTTAAATGTAATTTGTAATTGCCAGTCCTGCCTATGGAATTCCATTTATATTTAAGAAGTTGTCATTTTTCGAATCGAACAGTATAAGTCTATAAGAAGAGAAATATATTGCTAAATCCAAATTTACATATCTTGTTAAGCTTCTACACCATATAGGAGTATATCTAAAAACTCAGTATAAGGGTTATATGAAAAAAGAATTTAGATGTATGCAAAGATGAGACATAGAAATGTAATTTTTGAAGTAATCTTCTGGGCTTGGGTGGGGCTCTAATTTTGAAGCCCTATCCCAATTCCACCTGTTCATGTACTTGGGACTAAGAAGATTTTGAATCTCCAGACTGCCTTTTACCTTTAAAACGTGTCATAGGGCCTCAGTTTAGTTTTCAGAAAGACAGGTGCATAATCTTTTTTGGCCTATTAATACACTTATACACATCTGAATCCTTTTTTTTATGATAAGTGTTATGCGATGAAGCTTTTCTTGCAAGGTGTCTTATATTTCGTTTTAATTTAACCATAGGATAGCATTTCGTTTGGTATTATTTACCCCTTGCTTGGTGTGTACTGAAGTTTTTCTTGTTTGGTGTTCTTTACCCCACATCTTTGTTCTCTCCCTCTCTCTCTCTGACTTATAATGCTATCCTATGGTAGTTTTCCTTTTCTTTCTTCTGTTGGTAATTGGGTTGATTGGTTGCTAAATTTCAGTAGAAACTATTTTCAGGTTTGTTAACTTGTATTTCAATTTCAGTTCCACCACTCTAGTTATCCATTTTACAATTCGTACTATTTAATACAGATGGAGATGCAACTGGTGATTGATGAGCACAGGGCCCTTCTAGATAAGAAAACTAAAGAATTCGATTTGGAAATGGGAGAAAGGAAGAAGTTGCTTGAAAATGAACTGAAAGATAAAGAAGAAGCAGTGAAGAAAAAAGAAGCAGAACTCTCACACTTGGAGGAAAAACTGGGTAAACAAGAGCAAGCTTTGGAGAGAAAATCAGATCGGCTCAAGGATAAAGAAATGGAACTTGCTGCTAATTTGAAAGCTTCAAAGGAGAAAGAGAAAATGATTAAAGCTGAGGAGAAAAAACTGGAAACTGAAAGGAAACGAATAATTTCTGATAAAGAAAGTCTACAAGCTATGGAAGCTGAGCTTGAGAAGTTGAGGGCTGGCATAGAGCAAGGAAAACTACAGATGGATGAAGAAATGGAAAAAGTGAGAATTACAAAAGAGGAAAAGGATGAACATATTCGTCTAAGGTCGCAATTGAAAGAGGAGATAGAGTTGTACAGACTAAAAAATGAGTTACTTTTAAAAGAAGCGGAGGATTTGAAGCAGGAAAGAAAGAAATTTGAGGAAGGGTGGGAAGCTTTAGATGAAAAAAGAGCTGCTATTGATCAAGAATCTATGGAAATTAATGAAGAAAAAGAAATGCTCGAAAAACTGAGGCTAAGTGAAGAAGAGAGGTTAAAGAATGAGAAGCTCGCCACGCAGGATTTTGTGCAAAGAGAGAGAGAAAATGTCAGACTTGAAAAAGAATCTTTTGAAGCCATAATGAAGCACGAGAGATCAGTTTTATCGGAAAAGGCTAAAAACGAAGAGAGTCAATTGCATCATGAGTTTGAGTTGCGAAAAGGAGATCTTGAAACATATGTACGTAAAAAGCAAGAGGAAATGGATAAAGTCCAGAAAGAAAAGCAGAGAGCATTTGAAGATGAGAGATCAAAAGAATTGGCTAATATAAATCGTCAGAAGTTAGTTATCGAGGAGGAAATGGAAGAAATAAAATCCGAAAAAGCTAGAATAGAAAAGGACAAACACGAAATTGGTTTTAACAAGAAGAATTTTGAAACCCAACAACTTGAAATGCGTAGAGACATTGAAGAACTTGGTGCGCTTAGCAACAAGCTTAAGAATCAACGCGAACAGTTTATGAAGGAGAGGAAGAGATTCTTCACACTTATGGAAAAACTTAAGGGATGTAGTAACTGTGGCGACAAAGCACGAGATTTTGTTCTTTCTGATCTTCATATTATTGAAATGGAAAACATTAAGCCTCTTTCTTCTCCGGGGTTGTTGGATGGAGATTTGATTAGCCCTCAAGGATCTCCCAGGGGAACTGAATTTAAATTAGATTCAGGCGGGCATATGTCTTGGATAAAAAAATGCACTTCAAAAATTTTCAAATCACCCCCTATCAAAGTGGTCAAATTTGATAAGAACACTCCTGTGGGAGCTACATATGCTGATTCCACTGGGAAAGCTGTTGTTTCAGCGGCAATTTCAAATAAAAATGAGGAACCTGAACCATCAGTTGGGAATGCAAGTGATACTTATGATGATTTACCACTTGCATCAAGTAGTGTAATTCGTCAGGTTGATAATGAACCCGCTCCATCTGTAAATAATCTGAGCAACATGGACAAACAGGTAATTGAAGAACATATAATTTTTTTTTTTTTGTGAAACGATCGGCATTCTTGTTTAGTGAAAGATAGAATAGAGCATGGGTCTTATTGCCATTCAAGCCTTTCATCAGAACATGGTGAAGTACATCCAGTCTAACTTGATAAAATCCGTCAAACTAATTTAGGACAAAACACCAGGGTAGTAGCTCAATTGCTCTAGTAAAACATGGCAAATCACACCCAGTCTAACTTAATTATTTTTCGAAATTTTTAGTGTTTATTTCTATTGCAATTCATTTTAAAATATTTGTGTCTATGTCAAACATCAGTCTAATATTTTAGGTAAAGGAAAACTAAATGGACACAAAGGAAAGCATATATTCCGTTACTTTTTCACTGATTTATAACAAGAGATGAATGCGGACCATGGGCTATGTTTGTTTACATTATTAGAAAGGGTATAGGGCTAATTATCCCATTGGGTCCACTTAATACTTTGTTTGGGATACCATTTGTCAATTGGTATTAAAATGGGGATTGGACTATTCTATGTATAATAGGGGGTATTAGTTATAACACCTAAGAGGTGGTATTATTAGTACTTATGATTTGGACTATTTATACCATGTTACTAATAGTACCTCTTATCCTATCCTACAAACAAACATGGCCTGGGTATCATTTTATTTGAAGTGTTACACTAAACCGTGGTGGAATACACCTTTAACTTCATTTTTTGATCAAAATAATAGTGTTTGTCCTATTACTGTTGGAGTTCTTAGGTAGCTGTATGAAACATTATCAATTATAATTAAAAAAACAGTGAATTGTCAATAATTTGATAGGACTGTTTAATTTGCAAAAAGTAATTTATCCGTGTAAGTGCAAATACGAAGGACAGTTTCTTCCGTTACTTTTTCATGGTTTGATGTCCAATTTACTCACTTCTTTTGTTTGAAAATGAAACATGCCTTGATAAAAAAACTTGAAAAATAAGAAAATATTTTCCATGAATGGCAAAAAAAAAGATTTAACTTAAAAGCAATATTTTGATCATTATATTAAGAATATGATTTTCATGCAATCGAATAAAGTTCTAATAGAGGAAGCATAATTTAGGTGTTAAAAGTCACTCTCAGGTTTGGAAGTGATTAGATCATTGCAAAACGAAATGAAATTTAGGATATGAAGTTGCTGAAGTTAAAATGCAACTTCAGCAGCTAAAGTTGGTCTGTGAACCATCAGAACCAAACATGATTATGTTTCCAATAGTGTAGCATTAGAAATCAACTCATTTGGATGCTTCTATTTACATTTCCAAGTTTTAATCTCTAATTTATGTACTTGAATAAAGTTTCATAATCTGTCCACGCAAAGACTTCATGCTAGAAATATTTGTTTTTTTAAGGAACAGGATGTTCCAGAAGATTCAGAGCATATGAGCAATCGCCGCAAAACATTGAGAAAACCAAAACGCGGTGTTCATAGAACTCGCTCAGTAAAAGCGGTGGTTGAAGAAGCAGCGGCTTTTCTAGGAGAGAGTTTAGAAAAACAAGAACTGAATGAGCCGCTTCCAAATGATTCTTCTAATTTGAATGAGAAATCTGTGGGAGCCACATTAAGGAAACGAGGCCGTGAGCAAGGTTCTAGAGTCACAGAGAGTGAGATGGATGGTGAAAAAAGTGAAGGAATGTCAGAGAGTGTTACAATAGGTGGACGTAAAAAAAGAAGACAGACAGTCCCTCCCACTCCGCAAACTCCTGGAGAGAATCGTTATAATCTCCGGCGTCACAAGACGTAAGTTCCATCTTTATACTTGTATATATTTTCCTTTTATTTCATTTTAACCTGCTTTATGATATGATGTGCTTTTTAGAATCCGATGTTAATGAAATTAATGGACCTCAAATATTAAAGGGAAGGGTTTGGTTTTAAAGCTAGATATTAGTAGATGAAACGTTTTGTAGGATGGTAATTAGGGAATGGAATACTGTAGGAGAAAAGATAAAGATTGTGAAGTCACAGTGTGGTTTCAACTAGACTGAATGACATGTAAGTAAAGGTTTTTAGTAAGGGTCCATTCCCCCTCTACTTAATCGAGGAAATATGGTACTTAGAGGTATGTCATTTTACTGATTTTTTCGCATCAAACATGCAAAGTAACTTTATTTTTGCTCTTCCCTTTCTATATGCTTCCTTCTCGCCATTTTAGTATATTCGTGCTCGGCTGTTTGCTGGCTCTCAAGACCTCTGGTTAAGTGAGTCGGTTGTGCAGCTATCCATTTTATTTGTTTTGACGACATTTAGTTTTTAGTATTTTAACTGATTTTTAACTGACTTGTTTGGGAGTTAAATAGTTAGATGAAGATGCCGCATTGAACAAAATACGCATGGTAACTAAGATTTTGCCAGATTAATTTTCTTTGTGCATCGGTGTTTTGATCGGAGGCATATAGTTTAGTTGATTCTAATATGATAAAGGCATAAAACATACATTGAGACGATTAAGTGTTTCTTACGGGGTAGAATGATTGTAAGCACGTAGTAATTGACTAGTATAGAATATAGACAGTACTGCATTTTTTAGCTTTTAGGTAAAATTCACTTTTAATGCGAAATAAATAAAAAACACGAACTTTGAGAGCTTAATCTCTGCCTCTCTTAATTCATTTTAAATCATTGCAGATTCTGAGATTTGAGATGTTTTTTTTTGTTGAGAATTTAAACTGAATCTTATCTTTTGTGTATCTGAAAATTTGGTTAACAGAAATGAAGATGGTATTTTTGTTCGATACTAGTATTAGTTTTCAAATTCTAATTTCTTTTACGTGGATATGGTCAGTTCGAGCACGAACACTGCAGCTCAAACTCCAACTGATATAAAGAAGAAAAAGGAGAAAAAGGTGGAGAATAATACCGTTAAATCAGTGAGTAACCCTAAAGTTGCTTCCTTGAGAGGTACTAGTAGTAAGAGTGTCAAGACAGCTGTTCCACTGGTTCAGGTCACAACCAGCAAAACTGTCGAAGAAATTCAAGAGTTCTCATCGGTCAGGGTAAGCCCTTTGTCTCTCTCTTTAGAAAATAATGCTTCTCTTATGCCCGGCTTACTAGAAAATAATGATAGGCGCTAGCGTCATGAAGAAGTATAATCACTTTCTACCCCTTCCTCTTTATATGGTTTCATATATTTGAAAGAAATTGATTGGTAAGAAATAGTTTCAGAAAAATAATAATATGAAAACTCGAGTATCCAACTTATACTGTATGTTAGCCTACAACAAATAGCAATTAGTACCATAAGCTAACATTTCTTTCACGTTTGCACCTAACTAGAAACAAATCCCATTGGTTGAGGACTATTAATAAAAAAGCATGTTGGAATAGTGTATATATAGTTTGGTTTGGGTACCTAGTACTTTTGGCATTTTCTTCTACTTGCGTACACTACTAGGTTAATAAATCGTAAGAAGTTTGACTTTATTGTACTTTTTGTAGCTTCTTGATATGTTATGTACAAAAACTATAATAAACTTCATATCATTGCACTGCCGTCAACGTTCTTTACATGTATTGTTAGTCGTTAGTTGTGTTTGACTACGTATTTTGTTAATTTGAATTTATGTTTCAGCCCAAGACAAGACCAGATGCTGATGAAAGCATAAACGCAGAAAAGCTATTTGATAATGCGGGGGTTAGTGAAGAGGTTAATGGTACATCAGAATATGTTAGCGATGAATTTCATGAGAGCACCTTGCGTGATGTAGAAGATATTGATAACCAAAATGAAAATTACGATGATACCGATAGTGGTGATGATGATGATGATGATGATGGGGGCGATTTTGATGATTTGAATCATCCGGGTGAAGGGTCTATTAGAAAGAAACTGTGGACATTTTTCACAACTTGAGAGACCTACTTTTTTTTACCTTGCTGTTAGATTATCTCTACCTCCTATGTCTTTCAGTGGATTTTCTATCATGCATCAAATAATTGGAAGTGCTTGAGGGAATGATTAGGTTCAGTTTAGGCGGAAACTCCCTGTCTCCATGATTTTATTACGCTGTTTACTCACCTACAGCATAGTTGATGTCGTTGTAGTTATATCACAATCATTTCTTTATAGGTCCACAAGATTTGTATTTTGTTGTATTGGATCTTTTGGTATACATTTAAGTCATTCTTTAGATTTGAATACTTAAAGCTTATTTTTGGTATTGCTTTTACTTTGATTATCTTGAAAGAAGCTATGGAGAATTTATTTTCTATGCGGGTTCGTTTGATTCAATCCCTTGGTCATTTAAAAAAATGTGTTCTGGAAACAGAAAAAGTTTTTGACCAGAAGCATCAAGAAGCTTCGACAACCTCTGTACACATTTTCCGCGTATTTGCTTTTTAATAGAGAAATATAGTTGCCTTTAATTCAGGTTCCATTTTTTTAAAATTGAGGATTTTCCATAGCAAAATAACCGGGCATATTCAAATATGCACCTGGAACAACAGTGGTGGGCTGGGGGAGGAATGATGCAGACCCTATATACTCCTTTGTGAAAGGAATGAAGAAGACAAAAATGCTACATGACTAAACTAATTTTTTTATTCAAATAATGAGTGTATAAAATAGAATAAAGAAATGTGGTCAAATAATTATTCAATGTTTTTTTTTTTCTTGATAAGCAAAATTCTTGATCCTTGTCGAAACATGGTAGCATCAATTGTTTTCGTTGTACTCCCTTTTTAAGTTAAAACTTATAACATTAACATTAACTATCCCTTTTTAGAGTCTAGATAATGTTGACAGTCAATATCTCTGAGAAAAAAAATAAGTATGTAAGTTTATTTAACTTAATATAATACTGTCCATGTTTAGGTCCGGTGCTAATCTCGAGCCTAAGTCGATGCTATATATAGCCTAACGCCGGTGCTAATCCGAATTGCAAGATGGTACTCGTCTTGTTGTAAATGGTGCCATCTATATAAGCACTTCAGCTTGCAATAAAGAAGTTCTGTTATAAATTACCTTCATTTTAACTATTCAAGCTTGAAATTCCAGATAGTTCTTGGGTTGCTTTAGATGGAGCTAATTTTGTTTACAGGTCCACTAATAAAACTAGTTTAGTGGTCATTTACAAATGAAATTTCTATTGTTCAAAACTCAGCAAGTCTATCTAACTATACAAGACATATTCTCCAACACCCTTCTCCAAAAAAATCCCCCTTCAAGAAAATCACCTCTTATCTTCTGTTTTAACATTAGGCATCGAACCTGAACTAGGTTCTGAGAAAGAAGATGAACACGAATTATAAGGCGAGACGTCTTCCGTTCGTGACTTCGGTGACCCTTCTCTCTCCTTCTCTTTCGTCTTTTTCCGACTAGATTTTTTGGGGGGACCTAAGAGAATCTTTGAGGGGGACTTAGACCCTATGCCCGAGTCTCTCTCTTTACGTGCTAATCTGGAACTATCGGACGATTTTTTCCTCGATTGCCTTGATTTGGAGCCTTTTGGGGAGGCTGTTGGTGAGCTACCGGAGAAAGATTGGGTTCTCGATGATTTTGGCAAGTCGGGTAGGTCTAGGATGGGGCTGGTTTGTGGCTTTGAACCTCGTTGGTACCAGGAATCTGTATACATTCAAGCTTAAAATTTATTGTAATGACCAGAGTAATGCATAATTAGGAGTTAGAGAAGGTAGCTTGAGCTTTTTAATGGAACAAGCCTATAAAATGGCCCTGTTTGTTGAAGGCAACAAAGAAGATTTACGAAATGGATTCAATTAACTGTTGGAAAACTTTTGGTTTTCTTAGAATGAATGCTATTAACTTTGTGGTTATAAAAAACATTTATTCCCCCATTTATATGGGTCTTTTTATTTGTAAAAATGAGTTACAAAGACAATGTTAAAAATGAATGGTCTTAAAATATTTTTACTTACTTTTCCAAGATAATGTTTCATACATGGCATACACACATTCACACACATATGCATACATATAGAGGAAGTACCGTACCACCAACGGCCCGACCGTGGCTCGGTGCCGTTTCCGTCGAGTCACATGCGATAGATGTTGTACCTTGGAAACGAAGTGCTCCATTTAGCCAGAAGCAGAGGTGGCGGGGCAAATATCGTTTAAGGAAAACTGCTTGCAGTTATCTCGTCTCGGACTTTAGTCTATTTCGGTATCATTTATATACTCTCAATTTTGAAGGTTGTAATTGATAATTATATATTTGGGGAAACCATTTTCTGTTTATTTGTCCATTTCTTTTTCGTAGAAATTTTTGTGTTTATTTACAACCTACCCAACACTAAGCTGGTTACATCTAGCATTACTCTCATCATCACTCGAGCGAAGAAGAAACGAGTATAAACCTATAAAGAAAACGCAAAAGGGGGTGTAACATGTAAGATAACATACTTTTTCTTAAAGTGTTGATGTTTAATCGGTCTTCGCATGGAATTCTTTGACAATTAATCCTGTAACGATTGGTCTTAGGGAGTGTTTGATCTCCCGTTGAAATAGAAAGATAAAATAATAGTTCTAATGTTTCCAGGCTGTGCCCTAGTATTACTACCTAAATTCTGGTTTCATCATACAAAATGTCTGTTACTGAACATCTTCTTCATTCTCCTCTATCGGGAGAAAATGTATAAATGAAATACAACTTTGAGAAAAATAATAACAAAATTGAATATGAGCAAATTATCACCTTGAGAACTGCATCTAAGGTGAGAGTTCTCCTTTCCATCGTCATTGTCTGTCTGAGGTTCTTCGGATGCTTTATATTCCTTCATCTGCATATACATATAGTAAAAAAACTAGTATAGGTAAAGTTATTATCGAATTATTAAGAAATTAATAAATTCAAGACAATTTTTCCAATTACATTATGCTATATAAATAAATAAATGATAACAAAATGAGAAGACAAACCCAGCTTGGGGAATTATTGACGGATGGAGATGACCCGTCAAACCCTATGTGAGCCACATGCTTAACATCTGTTGGAAAACCAATCTGCATTTCTGGTTCCTTTTCATCTTCTGCAGTCAAAACATAATCTTTTGGTTTTAGTATTTATCAAATCAGGTATTAAAATCTGCTTCAATATCTGAATCTTTAATTCATGATGTTCTGTACTGAGAGGAACCTTTTGTATTCAAATTATACTATTGTCGTTGTTTGCTTGATAACACTTGAACTCAGGAGAACCAATGGAATGTTTCAATTAACAAAAGAATGTGCAGCTTAGATATTTATCTCAGTGTTTTAATTAGTCCTCCATTTTTCACAGTCCAGTAAAAGCCAGTAACCACAAACGAACCATTTTACGTGTTTCACTTTCTGTGCAAATTGAGCTTCCAAAAAGAAAGGCATTACTTGTAAAAACGGTTTCTGTGTTATTTGATCAGACAATTCACAAAAGTGTCAATTTGAGAGAATATTTACAGGACAATTCAAGAAAGTTTCCATTTCTTCTTCTTCTTCTTCCAATTTCTTTTGTAATTGTAATTTCATTATCATATGCAGAATATTTACAGGACAGCTCAAGAAAGTGTCAATTTGAGATAATTACAAACCAAATATCTGGGATATATAGCGCAGGCCTTTTAAGACCCCCTTCATCTTAGTTCCCATTCTTTGTCTATTTTCAAAGCCGACCATTTCTCCTTAAAATCAGTCTGCAAAGAAATATTTGACCTTCAAATCTGGAAAATAATTTTGTTAGTTTTAGATAATTTCCTTCATGTGAATTAAAGAAATAGATAAAATTACTATAATAACCTTATAAAAGAAGAACATAAGGAAATGAAGCGGAATTGTTGAGCATAGCCTTCAATATTGTTTTACTAGCGACCCTTGTCTGATTTTTTTTCAATTTGGAGATGAATACAATTTTGAAGAACTTAAGGGGGTAAAGGGAAAAACCTCAAAAAAAAAACTTTGTTTTGAAATTAGTGATGATGCTTTGTGGAATTTAGATTACAATGGCTGTCCTAAATTGCCTGTGAAATGAAAGCCAGCGGATGTTCGATAATATAGGTGTGAGATGATTATTAAGAGATGTTTTCTCATATGAAAATGCTATTTATAGGCTGGTTTATGTAAATACATTTGTTTTTCTTGCTGACAGGCAAATATTTTTGGCTGTTATATTTAATTCTAGTGTGGGTGACAGAAACCAAGTAAAGGTTCATAAATTCAATTTGAAAACATTACAGATGTAGTAGAGGAAAAAATATCGCAAAATTAGTTTTTAAAGCATGATCATCTCAAAAGCGGTATGTAAGTTTGTATATTCGAACGCCGCAGCAGAATAACTTGTCGCTGATAATAAAGGACAAGGACCCCTTTGTAGAGAATCTCAATATTAAAATGTAACCTCAACAAGAAATACGTTAATAGTTATATGGATTACAACGAATGAAGTCATCAATAATATAAAACCCAAATAATGGCTTCTGTGACTTAAGAGTTTAAGCAAATAAGTTGGGCTTTTTGAGGTATACAAAATATCTGTTAAAGCTTGTACCTCTAGTTTCCAGTATTTCACAACCAAAATTGTTTTGATTTTAATTTCCAGTATATTCTAATGTTCATTTATGGATAAGACATTATAAATTTATAACAAGTTAAGCCAGATTTTGGTATAAAGGCACAACAGCAGTTTTCATTTACCTCCTCTTTGGTGACGGTTATGTGTGTGCTGAGAAGATAACTAAGTGCTGTCATATTTGAACAGTATTACGTGTTTGAAGTGAACGGAAAATTATATAATAAGGTTACTATGATAGGTTGTGGAACAATATTTTTAAATTAAAAAATGAAATGACCTGGTCGATGGTTTATTCTGAAGTTTTATACAGAGGACTGACTGTATAATGAATGGTAACAGTAACACATTATGAGTTTTTACATGAAACGAAAAGACTGAACCATTTCAGTCATGTGATATTTCATAACACATTACATCATCAAACTCCTGTTTGGCAACACTTGTTGATGAGCTCTCTTTCTCCTTCTCTCTTCCCCCAAAAGCTTCCAAATCCAAACTCACCTTTGTGAGAAAACTCCTCGAAAATCATATCCATCTCACTCAAACAACTTCTACTATTATCCGAAACCTCCCCTTTAACTTTCGTTCCTTTTTCATAAAAAAGGAGAAATTCTTCTTTGTTTCGCCCTGTTTGCCCCTTCACAATTTTCATCTCCTTTCTTTTCTTCTTGTTAAGGTTTTTATTCATGTACTCTCTCATTCTTATCACCAATTTGTATGGCACTTTGAAAAAAACAAACACTAATATTTGTAATATCAAGCATTGGCAACAACACGAAATTACTATACAATTCGATGCAAGCATATTGAAATCTTCCATGGTTGAAAAATATAGTGAATTAGTTACAACCTGGATTAGTATAAGCTCACCTTCGAATCATCATTTTGCATCATTTCTAAACCAAGCCGGGGTCTCCAAGACTGCACCACATTTGTTAACGAATTTTAAGAACAACTTATTTATTTATTTTGATAAGCTGTGCATCATTTTTATGTCCTGCTCAAAAGTTAAGCTTTTTTTTAGGTTTCTAGCTTAAAAAGAAGACATAGGTTGAGCACTTGAAGTTGAGGTAACTCTTTTCTTTAGTAAGGAATAGATTCCTTTTCTTAATGAGAAAGTATTATATCAAGTGTGAAGCAATGTGCATAACAAAGTTGCAAAGCTAATCAACAGAAAGGCCTTACACTTGATTTCAGAAGGGTTACATGGTCAATTTAAGACTTGCTGAAAAAAGCTCTTCAATTTTTCTCACCTTTTGTTACAGTAACCAGAAAAAATAAGGACAAAAGCTAATAGTGGTATTTATCTATTTGATAAAGGGTTTAGCTAAGAAAGGATCAACTTGTATTCTAAGAAAGCACAACCTGTCATAGCCTGATAATATATCTCGACATCAATCTACTCGAACAAAATTAAGTTCTGCTCACAATTGCCAAAAGATATCGCATAAACAACCATATAATCTCTTAGTATTGGATATGAGGTTAACTTCAAAGATCCGGGAAAATAACAACACAATTTTAGAATGTTTACTGTTTGGAAGTCACCATGTATTCACTTCAACTGTCTATCATTTGATATTGAAACTCTCCTTGAAAGTTTCTATTCCATCTATGAGGAATTTTGAATTCTTTCACGTAGAGTTCACATATGATAAGCCTAAAAATTAGCAAAACCTTCATGCCAAAGCTAACTAAACCATGTGCGATACATTTGAAGAGAAGTTATAAAATGTAGCAAAAAAAATTGGACTAAGGTGGCACAAATTATTAATAATTTACAAAAAACAACACAAGTCTATGGAGAACGATCTTCGGGATCTGATCTACAACAATTAAGAATCAACCTGAAACTTCTCACAATCCAAAAAACTTATTCACAAACTAGTTTAGTTTTGAAATTTAATAAGTATACATAGGCCTTGGTTAACTGCGGTCCTTAATTAAATACCCAAAAGATCGATACCCATCTTTTAAACTAGGCAGCAAGACGTGTTGCAATTTATAAGCAAAAAAGCAACTAAGTTGAGAAAATATTCAGCCAAACAAGCCCTATGTACTCCTTAATGCAAATAAACCAAAAAAAAGTATATTAAAAATTCATTCCCATTTGCTTCTCACCACCTGAGTGTGCTTAAAGTCACAGGTTAAAGCCACACTCCCATCATTTCTTTTAAGTGTAAATCTTTCGACCAAAACATAACAGCCGAAACTACTCCAATTATCCTGAAGACCCATAAACTCTTCCGACTTTTCCACCTTTTCACGCCTGTTTTTGCCTTGAACCCACCCAAATCTTGTAACCTCCCATTTCATTCTCTCGAAAATAAGCAAACTTAACCCAATCTTCACTTCTTCACCAGCATTATTACTTCTAAACCAAATCACACCATTTACCACGTTTTTCTCGTCCCATAATGCTTCCCTTCCCCTAACAAAAGCGATCATTTTTTCAACTTCAACATCTACATTAACAAAGTTCCCCTGATCATGATTGTTTTCACAAGATAATATTTGCTCCCATGTTTGCTCGAGTGTCATCTCATAGTACATAGAGTTATTTATCTGGTCTTTCAAAGTCATTTCGCAAATGAACATAAATGGACAATACCATTTTCCGACGACTCTAGTTGCCGAATTTTGTAACTTAAGTGGAAAATCGAATGTTGGAAGTTGGGCACGAAGAGCAGAGTTGACCCCTAGAGCTTCCTCAAGTTCAAACTTTTTAGGGGATTTACGGTATATTTCCCACCCTTTACGTCGAAGGAAATAGGGAGGAATACCGTCAGGTGCGATAGATAAAGCCTTGAATGTTCTAGCACCGGCAAAATATGTCTTATAAGGAACAATCTGGAATTGTTGATACACATCGTTTGGATCTAATGGTCTCGGGTGCTCGTCTGGGATGCAACAAGAACAACACGTCGTTGTGTTGGCATTTTCTTCTGTTGAACAAGCATATGCTTTCCTGTGAACAACATTCAATTCAGTGAGACATCATTTTTCCTTTCAAGTTCGTTTCAATAAATAAATTCTTTTTCTCCTAGTAGAATTTAGAAACTTATGATAATTCACTTCCTGAAAGAATCAAGATTCAAGAGGTTAGTATGATTGCATTTTCTGAAGTCATAGATAGTTTCTAGGTTTATTTGCTCTTTGCTGCAGCTATAAGAATAAGCTGGCGTATTTGAGCCTTAGCAAAAAAATGGATTCATTTCATTCAGATTAAAAAACTCAAGCTTATCAACAAAAAGAAACAAAACCCCATTTTTCTAGTTGACAACTAAATATATTACATCTAATACTCGATCCGTCCCAAATAATTGTCCACTTTCATTATAATATGGAACGGAGGGAAAGGAGTGGTTAAAGACAGCAGACAAACATGTCCAAATATAAATTTTCCAACAATCGGTAGTTGGTTCTTTTATTTGATTTCACGAGTTTGGGGAATTAAAAGCTGCGAAACCTTTGAAACTGACAACTCCATTCTTGTCATTTCCGTTGGTTATGAGTATTACCGGTTAATTTTTTGCTTATAACAGGGAACTCAATTTCCTCCAACCCTTCTGGCAATCACTAAAACATACTTCTCTATTATTTCCCCCTTTTCATGTTAATAAACATAACAGATTTAAAACTGGAAACTAAAAGGCAAGGGCGCATCCTATGGTTCTGCACAGAACTAATTTATTTATTTTGGCAAGGCCTATATAAACAGAAAGGGATCTTATATACAAATCTAAACAGCATCAAGGTATAAAACGCCTCTTTAAACAAGTGAAGGCGTTTTGTAGCCTGATGCTATTCGTTGAAATTTGTATATCTTCATTAGGCCCGTCTCTGCAATGCACTTATTGAACATGGCTTTGTCTAGTTGAAGTTTTTAGATATAGGAGTAGCTATTTCCACCTTTATTTTTCGCTCACAAACTTATACAAACTAAATCTAACGAAATAAAATCTTCGAATATCAAGACAAAAACCACAAATTTATTCATACCCTTTATTAGAGCCATGCGGCTTAATGGCGTAATACCGATTAGAAGACAACGGCTGGTTAAGAACTGGGATAAAAAAAGCATCATTATAAGATGCATCATTCGAATTAGCAGAGTAACGAAGTGTTAAGTTCTTGTTTTGAGGGAATGGTAAAAATAGCAAGTAGCGGCTTTTGCATAAACCAAAACATGTCACGGTTTCGGAATCTTCATCTTGTAACACCAAGTAGCCCGAATTCGGACCCTCCGGTGGGGTAGAGAGTGACTCAGGGTGTCGAATGTAGTGAGAAAGGGGTCTTGTTACATACATATCTAATGTGATTATTTTGCCTTCTGATTTTTTCTTGAGGCGTGTTTCTATGTTTTACTGTGTATATATATCATTTCAGGTTGTCGAGTTCAAATTGACAATTGAATTGTATAAATGTCAAACATGATTAGGTGAAACGCAGCAACGCTCATCAGCCCAATTTAACAAGCATAGACTTTGGGTTTCTAATTAATTATTAAATGGCCTATTTTTATTTTAACATGTACTAGTAATAAGGGAATGAATAAAGAAATTGTTACGTTATTTTGTCACATAAGATGTGGTTTTGGAAGTTGGTTATAACTTGTAAGTTGTCTAATTTCGGCTTAATTACACAAATGGCCCTCATATAATATGATTTTGGTTTGGTATATATTACTCCATGAAGGTTCCTAATTTGTCACTTAAACCTCTATTACTTCATTAGATACCTTTACTTTTGTTCTTAGTTTATGTTGTTTATCTAGTTAAAGTCAATTTTAGCATAAATTTGTAAGGTTAGAGGCCTTTTTTTCAAGTTAAATTGGGATCTCCAAAATACTGGAGACGGCACTGATGACAAATTTATTATGGTTAATGAAAAGTAAATTGTGCGTCATTTTTGTATTATTATACTTAATCACGAGATTACCACGTCAAGATGATCGAGTTTTCATTAGGATTATGTTCATATATATTGGAATGGTTTCTCTTGATTATGTTCGTTAAGTATTAATCTAAACACTTTTTTTTCCATATCTTACGCTCATAAAAAACACACACACACACACCCACAAAACACTCATAGCACGGACCAGTTTTGTCTTTTTTTTTTCCACAACTAGAGGACTATTAGAGTTTTGATATTGAAATTTGAAACAGTACTAGTGTGAGGAACTAAACGCAAGCGGAAACCGAAATAGAAAATAGAAACATGATGAAACCTGTGAAAAATGGTAAAAATTTAAAACATAAAATGAAAAGAAACGGGAAATAAGAAGCAGGGAGCGGAAAGTAAAAGGCCATATTTGAAATGAAAAACAATGTTTCCCTTATAATTCAAAGTTGAGACTTTGAATATTGAAACGATGGGTCCATGCAAGTTAAGTAAATGATCTGGGACATTTAAAAATATTTAGATTCTAAATAAGACTCAAATTAACAAATATGCAATTGGCATGCATTTCGTTGCTTGTGTACATGTGATTTATTTTTCGTGTCTCTTAATAATTGCCCAATTAAGTTTTTCACAAATATTAAGAAAGCTTTGTTAAAGTTAATTTGAATTATATAAATATCTGAATTTTCATCGTTAAAACAGTAATGATATTCATGATTTATGAATAGCAATACTCATTAAACAGGGCTATAAAAGAATTAAGATTTTTAAATGACAAATTTGAATTTTATTTTGTGACGGAGTAAAAATTGACTATGATTTATGTAAGATTTGACAGTTTATGTGGGACATCATTTTCGTAGAAGTTTCATTTTTTTCTGTTCAACTATAAAAAAAAAAAAAAAAAAAACACCTGCTAATTTTCTATAGTTAGTCTCCGTATTATATACTTAGTAATCGTGCCTCACGCTTTGTATGTGAGACGTGTAATGCGATAAAATTTAGAAAATAAGTATAGTTATGATACAAATATTTGGAGAATAAAAAAAGATAAGAGTATAAGATGAGAAGACTCAAAAGAATTTTGAGAGCTTAAATAGGGATAAAAAATGTTATTAGTTATTATTTTTTCTCTATTTTTTATGAGAATATGGTATTATGGTAATTAATAAAAAAGTGTAAGAGTATTTTTTTAAAAAAAGTGGTAAAATTTGACAGTCTCAAAAAATCTTGGGTTGGTTTATTATAATAGTATAGATATTTAACAAATCACTACTATATAGAAGCTGATGGAATGATAGTTGTTTTTTAAAATATATTTCTGAGATCCCTAATAAGAATCTAACACGTTCTTTTAAGATAAGTTTATGAAAACGATACATATGAATTACGTGTGGTTTAAGGCTCGAAACATATTGAAATATTCAACGATATATACTTTTAAAGCGTGTTAGAACAAAAAAGTTATTTTCAGATTAATCAAAAGTGAAAAGTCAGTTTTCTTGGCAACACCAGAGAAGAAACTTCATTTTAGACTTTTAGTGGACTTTGGATTTAGGTCTCTGCGATGTATACCAAGAGTATCGATTGTACTTTTGTTAATTTTTTATTGCTAACTAGTGACACATCATCATTTAAAAATCTATTAAATGACATATATTTATATTAGGTTAAACACTCACATTAGTTTTAACTCTAACAATGTTATCTATTTTAACTAAAAATTAATTATTCAAAATACAGTACTATGGATAAGTGTTGGGAGAAACTAAATAGCAGGTAGAGATATAAAAGATATACGTGAGAAATAACAGTTAATTGCAGTTAATTGTGGGCGTGGATAGATTTTTTTACCACGTCATCAAGTAATAACAATTAAAAAGATTGTTATCTTTAATAATATTTTTAACATCTATAAAGTTAACACAACTAATGGGAACATAAAATTGCATTGTTAGCTAACATTTTTTAGTTAACAAGAGGGATAACAACACTATTGTAGATAATCTAATATAATTAATATGATATCCGTACATCACAAGGAACCGTTTAATTAAGGATATATAGTTGTTGTTTTTTCTATTTTCGTTATTATAAAACAAAAGGATTAGTTGTTCTTAATTAGCTTTTGGCATCATAATCACATTAAACATGTATACATATATATACTTTCACAGTAATTAAATACAAATAAATTAACAACAATCCTAAAATCAAGTGCAACAATATGACACTCACGCCAGACACCACATACAAAATGAAAATAACCATTAAACTGAAAAATAAAAGTGTTCCCGACCTAATTTATCTAGTCTACTAGCTACAATTAACATTTCATATTACATTATCTTTTATTTTACTTGTCTCAATCGAATTCCTAATTGTTCATCACGCTTATGATATATATTTGAATGAAATTTCATCTGTTCCAAATTTATAGATGATTTTAAACATGTAATTTATGTTTCAAAATACATGGATTCAATATATTTGTTATATCAAGTTGAAGATAGTTTACTCAGCAAGTGTTAAGAGATGTAATGATTTTTAAAGATTGTGGTTTTAACGTATATATATATATATATATGATCCACTATAGACTCTATTTGATAAATTGATCGAAGTGCTTCTGATAAACCCATAGTTTTGGTCGGTCGCGTTAAACTTTTCAACAATGATATAATAGTAAATCAACTGTGAATAATGGACACTTCCTGATCTTTCTTATTGCTCGGATTATTATCGTTATTCGGACTATTACACTTGCTCGGATTAGTATTTCGGTTTTACAATTGTGCTCGATATGACTATTTAATCTCTCGTCTTGATCTTTCTCCCCTTTTATTCGGTGCTCGGCTTTGTCTTTTCTCTGCTTATTTCTTGAAGTGGTGTGTGTTGATTAGTTTCTCTCTTTTCTCAACTTCTCTCTATATTTTTTGGATAGATTTTCTGGTCCCTTTTCTAGGAGGGATAGTTGGCTATTTATAGGCAACTATGCCTTCTAGGATGTTGACAAATGTCTTCATCCCAGGGTTTTTTCAGACATGGGTCCCCATTTGATTGGGCTTGGGCTTTTGATAGTAACACCTCAATTCCTATAAAAAGTATGAGACGACCCATTTAAGCGTTGGATACCCATTTATAAAGTGGGTTGATTATTACCCGAATAGAATATTCGGGTCTAATTTTTATGTTCTATCAAGTGCTCCCTGACTTCCTCGGCGTGGTTTCCATGTCGGGGGAGCCATGTTCGGTTTGTCGAGAACGTTACTTCGGTCTTGTCTTTCCCAATGCTTCATCGAGAAACGCAATAGACTCATGACGGCTCCCTGGGGGGCACATTTAATGTTTCCTATCCTAATATCTTTCTTCGAGGAAAACTCCTATAAAGGGGTGTGCTCCCTCCATAATTAGGCATTTTACTACTAATTTGCTCGTGACATAATGGCTTCTTCAGGTTCTACTGGTGAGAGCTCATTTAATTATATTTCATATTTAGAAATGGAAATCAAGAAATCTCGTACCGCGAATAAGAAACTTGTGGCCAAGGTTTCAGACTACAAGAAAAGGTTGTCTGACATGGATTCTGATCATCATGTGACGATGGCCGATCGGGATTGGGCTTACGAGCATATAAAGAAGCTCGAGGCTAATCTGGCTAAGCAGAAGGCAGCAAAAAGGGCCTATAAGCTTGCCTTCAAGGAGTTGCATGCTCGGTCTAAACCGAGTTCGGATGACGATGAAGAAGTCTCTTCCTCGAAATAATTAGTTTTTTGCGATTTCTGTTGTAATTTCTTTTGAATGGGGAGTCTTCTCCTCAGTTGTAATCGAAGTTTTTGAAATTAATAAAATATTTCTCTATCCTTGTTCTTGTCTGTTCATCTTCTTGATATCTTTTTGGATGACTTTAATCGGGTTTGAAACTGTAGTTAATTCGCCGTAAATGCTCTTGGGAAGTTCAAGAGGTTGTATTTCTTCGAGATGACCTTTGATCTACTCTTGTTTCTTCTTATAAAAGGGGACTGTTCCTGTATTCTTCATGCAATTCATTCTTTATTAACGAACAAATGGCTTCTCCTCTTGAAAACTATGGTGACAACCTTCCTGAATATGTTGCTCGTCTGGAAGAGGAAGTTCAGAAGGTGCGTTATCTCGAGAAGAGGGTTGCCTGGCTATCGGTGGAAGCTCGTCGGGCCGCCGAACTAGACGAGCGATTGGATGCCCTGGAGAAGGAGCACCAGAGGTCTTTGCTCGACAGTATTCGCGCTCGTGCTCGGATCAAAGAGCTCGAGGCCTCCAGAGATAGGCAACTTGCTTCCAAGAGGGCTTACAAACTGGCCATTAAGGAAGTGTATGCTCGGTCGAAAAGGAAGCCAAATGACGAAGCGGGCCCTTCTACGAAATGATTTTATCGTTTTTTTTATTGTATTTCCTTTTATTGCTTCTTCTGTAACGAAGTATCAATTAATCAATAAAGACTTCTTTCTCTTGTTTATATCTGAATTACTTTCCCAATGCAACTTCTTATGACTGCGCACGCTTGTGGCCTCATCAATGCTTTTTCTTGGGCCTAGCGTTTGACCTTATCCATTGGACCTTCTTACTCTTTATATCTGGGGACCAATAGGATTTCTTGAGCCTTGTGCATAAAAATCTTATTCACCAGAGTTTTCTTGATCTCTGTGCAAAAGATCTTAGATATTTATTTGAACCTAATGCCTTTCCCCAGAAATGACGCGTGTTTCAATGCCATTATTACTTGCCCTCTTTAAATATTGGTAAGAATCCAAGCGTTTTGTGAACAAGAGTGGCTTTTAATTACTCACGCTTTTTTAGAACCTTTGGGGAATCCAAACGTTCTTTCTTGAACAGACACATCTTTTAATTGCCATCGCTTCTTAGTACCCATTGGCGAACGGTTGCGACTCTCAATACCAGCCCTCATCTAATTGATCTATAAATACCTGCTTACAGCATGGTTACATCCACAATTCTCATCATATTATTTTCCCCCATATATAGACCCTCATCTTATAATTTTCCTAAGATGTCTGGTCCTTTCACCCCATCAACATTAGCTTTGCAAGTCGAGGCTTTTGAAGCCTCTTATAGCCATGTACAAAGGCCGTTGAGGGATGCCGAGGAGGAACTGAAGGTGATGCGTTATCACCATACCGAGATGGTTCGGGAATTAACTTGGCTAAGATCCGAACTGGCTTATAGCCGACGTGCTCGTCAGACTCTAGTCGAAGAGAATGAGATGCTAAGGGGGAACCCGACACTGAGGGACAGGGATGTCTCTGCCGGGCCCTCTCATCGATACCGATCGACTTCCCCCTAACCTTCCCCCTTCTTTTTTTTATCTCTCTCTGCTTTTCCCCATCTTTTCCCATCTCTTTCTTTTTCTTCTTTTTATTTCTCAGTTTCCCTCATTTCTTCCTCTTCCTCTTTTGTGTTTTTTTTTATACTCTGTTCTCTCTACTTTTCATTCTTTTATTTTCCCCTTTCTTTTTTGTTTCATTGACTTCCTTTTTATTTGTCTGTTTCCTTCATTTCTTTATCTTCTTCTTATCTGTTTTTCTTCTGTGCCTTCTCTTTCTTTTTCTTCATCTTCTCTCCCATCACTCTTTTTCTTTTTTCTTCTTTTTTGCACCACTATGATGTAACAATCAGCCCTGTGATCCTAAGGGTTTTGTGTTACATTTAGGGTTTTTGTCATTTTTCTTTTCGACTCTTCTTTCTTATCACTTCTTCTTTTCTTGCACTCTTCTTCTTTTCCTCTTCTTGCTTTTCCTTTCTCTTTCTTCTTACTTTTTCTTTTTGGCGTCTCCTGCTCACTTGGTCAGCTGATATAGTTGATCTTTTGCCTGATCTTTTGTACTAGCTCTTCTCAGATGTAATAGATCTTCTTTTCGGATGTAACAGATTTTCTTTTCGGATGTAATAGATCTTCTTTTCGTATGTAACAGATTTTCTTTTCGGATGTAATAGATTTTCTTTTCGGATGTAATGAATAATGATATATCCCATATTTATTAATGAAAAGTATTTTTGCCCCTTTATTTTTGCACTTCTTTTTATATTGCACCTGTGGTTTGTTGTTTGTCGGGAAGTTAGATCTTTGAATATCTCGTCTTTATTTCCTTCTGTACTGTTGTATCAGATGTCAGTAGATGTCCCCATCACTGTCGAATATAGGTGCATGCTCCCTAGTAGGTCAGGAATACGCATGCTCCCTAGTAGGTCAGGAATATGCATGCTATCTCCGTTCTATAAGTACTCTTCTTTTCTTTAGTAGTTTATCATCTCTCATTTTTCTTTTTGCTTCTCTCCCTCAGCCCTTTATTTTCTTCCGTACTATAACAATTTCCCAGAATGTCTGGACCTGTGGTGAGATATCATGCTCAGATGAAGGGCTTGGACACTGAGGTATCTCGGGTCCGCCATCGGATGGCAAGGCTTGAGAAAGAGTATGGCGTTTTGGCCTTGAGCTTGTTCGGCTCTTATGGTGAAGTGGACCGAGATTTCGGCATTGAGTCGCCAGCTCGATCACTTGTTGTTACAGAGAAACCATCTGGCCAACTCCTGGTATGATGCCGAGGAGATTTGGGACCATTCTCAAGATGAGTTTGACAACTCTCCTCAAGGCCTAGCTAGCATAATGGTAAAGAATGCTCGTCTCGTGGAGCGCGTCAGGGTTTTTACTACGGAAAACAACAGGCTCTCCTCGGAGAATGACAATTTGGTCGCCATGAACGATTCCTACCAAGGTTGGTTGAATTGTTCTGCTCGTTTTGCTTTCTCTCGGTCTGGCAGTTCGGTTTTTCCACCCATTGATCCTTAGATTGGGCTGGTTTTCTTATGTATTTCCCCTTTTGCAATTTGTGTTTTATTTTCTGTATTTGATGAATCAGTTGTATCTTTTCGTATCTCGTGCCTGTCTTGTGAACCATTGTAACGCTTCGTACTTTGTGCCTTTTGATTCTCTATAAATGCTCCCTATTGCCTGTGTCTCATTACCCATTCTTCCTCCCTCTTATTTTATAATTTGCTTCTTCTAACTTGCTTTTGCGTGAGATGGCTCCCATCACTAGGTCTGCCTCCAAAAAGAAAGCCCTTATGGAAGAGGAGCCTACTTTTCTGCTACCTCGTCCCCCTGGTTTTGGGGAGGAGGATTTGACTCCTCTTCAACTAAAAGAAATTGAGATGTCATGGCTGAAACATGATCTCATGTGTGCTCGGACTGAAGTGAGGAGGTTTAAACAATACTGGGACGGGGAGGGCACTGCTCGTTTCAAAGCCGAGCAAAAATGCGAGTCTCAGTCTTACGCCTTGAAACAGGCTGAGATGGCGATTTCTCATTTGATTAGGGAGAAGGAGCGTCTGGAGGAACTTTTGGCGAAGAGGGATGTTGCTATGGGGGATAGTTCGAAAAAGTAGGATGGGTGTATTTTCTTGTAACATTTTTCTTTTTCTGTTGTATTGTTTGTGTTTCCCCCTTTGTGGATGAATAAAACTTGTCTTGCACTTGATTCTGTCCTATTTTATTTCTTGTTTGCTTCACTCTTTTATGTTGATATCATTTGATGTCTCTCAGCATACACCAAACAATATGCCCGGTTATCCCCCCGGAGAGCGTTGTTAGACTTGATGCTCCATGCCGTCAAGCTAGAAACGGTCTTCGTCCACCTTGTTCGGTGTGCCCTTTGGGTAAGAATTGGTTGGGAGTCGAGGAACTTGAATCGGGGGACATTCTCGGTGTGATAATAGTGGTAGCGTATGTGGGAAGCTTTTCGTGGTAGGGTCCACTGGCCGTTTATTTAGGTGTAATGATGTGAACTGCCTTGGGTAGTGGGATACGCGCTGACGTGGCGAAATCTGGAGCGTTTATATGTTAAAAATAGCAGCGGTTGTTGACTTTTGTATGGTTGAAAAAAAGGTAAACCTCTGTTACCCGAAAGGACGGTTATTATTTTATTCTTTTTGTGACTCCACTCCTTTCTACTGTGCCAAGTAATCCTTTTTTATTTTTATCACAGAATTTGCTGAAGAAAATATCTCTCTCTCTAAAGCATATTCTTCCCGCCAAAAAGGAAAAGAGTTCGGCCGCTTGATCTAGGGTTTCGTGGTTTTGTTGGAAGACTTGCTGCTGTTCGCGCTTGCTTGCTCATAATGATTACTGTAAGTGATTTTTCGTTCTCCCCCCTTCCCTTTTTTAGGAGTTGTATTTGATTTGTCGTTGTGGTCATAGGTGTGGCGTTGGTATATGGTTCAGGTTATCTATATATGTCTGATGATTCTTATGTATCTGGTTAATGTGAGTGGGGGGGGGGGGGGTGGTGGCGCTCGTTATATTGATGTGGTTCTTGTTTGTGTATTTGGTTAGTATATTGATGGACTTTTGATGATGTTTGGATAGGAAATTCTGAGCCAAAGTGTGGCCCAAGTTGGCACATTCGTAGAAAAGGATTTTAAGGAGCTTGCCGGAATACCTGACAACATACACATTCGGCTTCCTATTTCTGATGAGGAGGTGCTGGGATTTGTTCCTGCCGGCGAGGTAGCTGTGCGCTCTTCGGCATTCTTCACTGGGGGTCTTCGACTGCCTTTTACAAACTGGGTGGCTTCGTTCTTTGAGGCCGTCCAGATTGCTCCAGCCCAACTGGCCTTAAATGGTTACCGTACTCTGAACGGTATTCAAAGGTTATCGGAGTTGGCCGGAATACCGATTGAATTGAAGGACGTTTTCGGAGTCTACAGTCTGAGCTTTGAGCGTCGCAGCTCGTATCTGAAAACCCAGCATACCTATTGCCGGCTTGTTATCGGTTTGCTGGATACCAACAAAGAGCGCAATCTTGGTATCGTGATAGCTTCTGGTGAATGGGGCTGTCTGGGACACCAGATTCCTGGACCGGCCACCAACGCTCCCCCTATGCCCGACCTCGGTGCTCCCAATGTAGAGGCTCTGTTAGCTCTTTGGAAATGGTGGGGGCCGGGACCGACGCCGGATCCGGCGAGTCGTACTGCTCCAATGCTGCTCGGGTACCCTATGGGGTCGGTGACCAAGGGGAATCCTGCGCCCGAGATCCCCAAGGAGCCCGAGGAAGAGTTCTTGAAAGTGGTCCGGACACGAAGTGCTGCTCGGCTCGGGAAGAAGCTCGTTCGGTCTAAGCGTCATGCGTCTGACCCTGTTGGTGGAGTAACGAAGAGGGCCAGGAGAACCGATACATCGGTTACCGAGGAGGCTGATATCGTTGGCTCGGGCGAGGGGGCGGTTGCTGCCGCCGAAGGGGATACCGCCGAGGATGCCTCTGTGCCGGGCGAGGTATATGTATATGTATTATGATTTTCGTGTCTTTTGGTTATCGGTTGGTTCGCTAGTGCTTTGCTTTATTTGTTATCTTGTTTCAGCTACTGACTTCTCCATTGGTTACCCTCGCTCTTGCCCGGTCGATGGGTATTATTGTGTTTCAGGGGTCGGTCGATAGCCTGTTCGGACATATCAACATGCTGGTGGCTATGGGGAAGGAAACGATGACCCTGCCTGCGGTCTCGCCTGTCCTTTCCGAGGCCGTGTTGGACCTGTCTGGTATCTCGCCCATCCGTACAGAGGATGTAATCGAGCGCAGGACCCCTGAGACTAATGCTCCAGAGAAGGAGGCGGTCGAGGAAGTGGATATGGAAGGCGGCGAAGAGATTGCCGGGGATGTTGTGACGGGTGTCGAGGATGAGACTCTCGACGGATCCGAGAAGGTGTTGGTTGACAGGGTTGCAATGACCCGTTACATCGACCGATGTGGGGGTGAGCTGCTGGAGCAACCGCGAACCTTGAAGATGGGGTATACGGCTCTGAAACCCCTTGCGTTCAAGGATGCAGAAAGACTAGCTGCTCAACCTACAATGTCGGTTATAGAGCAGGCCCACGCGGATGCGCTGAGGGTATGTGGGGCGCTTATTTCGTAATATATACCATGATGCTCGTATTTCGTTATATAGGTCTGGTACTTGTATTCTGTTTGGAATCTAATGTGTTGAAGTGCAGATTGCCTTGAGTACCATGGCGCTACGGGATCAGCTGGGAGCTCTAGGGGCTGAGAAAGAGAAGATGGTGGCCGAGAAGAACGCCGTAGTCGAGGAGAATGAGCAGAAGATAAAGGATCTGCTTGCGGCTTTCGAGGTCGAGAAAGAGAAACTGGTCGCCGAGAATAAAACCCTGGGCGAGAAATATGGCAAGCTGTCGGTGGACTTTCTGCACCTGACCGAGGATGTCGATAAATTGAAGGCGGAACAAGAGAGCATGGTCGTTAAGTACGGCGAACTAGAGGAGGAGAACTTGCTCCTGGCAGAGGACGTGGAAGCCGAAAGGGCTAAGGTGACTGCCCTGAAAACGGCACACGCGGAGGAGCGGACAAAGTTAGCAATGATGGCCAACTTCTCTGTATACTGTGCTCATGTGCGGGCGCTCAATTTCGCGAATGTTCCTTTGTCGGATAGGGCGTGGTCGGAGTTGGTGTATCCGTGTCCGCATGGTGCACCGCCGAAACCCTTAGACTGGGCGAATCTTCGTGAAGAGGAGCTTCCTCGGCTGCCGGAACAGACAATTTCGACAGCGCTGCGTCCTCACTCTATGTCGCCCCGTCCACTCCTCGACCGGATGCTACTGTTGTTCCCCCACCAGTATCTCCTCAGGTGGAACCTTGACTATCTTTCTAGCAGTATGTATAGTATATTTTTGTTGTTTTTGTTTTTTTTTTTGTTTTTTTGTTTAGTCTCTTGTGTATCTAGAAACAGATTCTTTTGGGGAAGTGATAATATAGGTGCTGTGTTTTCTTTCTGTTGGGCTTTCTTGGGTTAATTTCTTTTGATGGTCATCATATTTTGAAGGATGTGAAAACAAAATATTGTCAAGTACCAAATAACCCCCTTGCCATGGTGGTCTGGACCTCGCCTAGTCATAGTGTAGGTGACGTAATAGAAGATTTGGAAAGATCTAAGGCGTCCCTTACCGCGAAATTGACTTGTGCTTATCAGGAAATCGAGGGTCTGAATATTCATATTTCCAACTTGGCGATTCGGTTACGTGATTTGGGAGAGAAATTTAGTAAAAAGACCGCCCATTATACGGCAAATAAGGGTAAAGCGAAGGAACTTCTCGGTGCCCTACGACGTTCTCGTGATGAAGCCCGAGGTCGTGTGACGAGCTTGAACTTGGTCCTTGGGGCCGTTTTCGAGGACGCGGACCTGCTGCTATCCTTTGCCAAAGCGTATTGGGCCCGAGCTCGCGCTTTAGAGGTGCTGGAGCATATAAAAGGAATGAGTGGTGTGTCCCGGGCAGAGCGCATGGTTGATGCGAAGGCCGGGGTAACTGAAACCACTGTTGCCTTGAACCGAATCGAGGCGGTCATTCGTGAGCGTTTGGGGACGCAAATTAATTCATTGCGAGATATTCATTTTGCCGATGTAGTAGAGACCTCGGCGTCTGTTGAGGGGTTGTCGGATTAATAATAGAGTAGCTTGTTTTGTCGTTTTATTTATAGCTTGTATTCATATTTTTTTATTTTTATTTTTTTTTTTTATTTTTTTATATTCATCTCTTCTCGTTTTTCTCCCCCCCCCCCCCTTTTTTTTTTATAGGCACATGCTACTATGTCTCACCAGGCTGGTTCTCCATGCCGAGTTAACCCGGGGTTAGGACCTACTGGTGCTGCCCGGGACGAGGTCTCATCTGGTGCGGCTAGTGAGGTGCCTGACAAGTGGCCCTACATTGTTTTGATGGGCAAAAATGTCAAATTGACCGACCAATGTGCTCGACTGCGGACCAAGCTGAAAACCCAGGCGGCCTCTTTTCGAGAATACGTTCGCCGTGCCGAGCATACTGTTGAGGTTCAGGAGCGTCGTTTGGATCGATATTGGCGTGCAAAGGACAAGTACTTTGGCAAATTAAAGTTGCTTGTGACCAAGGCCAACGTGTTGGTGAAGTATTTCCGTTTGTCCCGTGCCAGATACGATGCTTCCGCAGCTATGATCGAAGCTCGCCGTAATCTCTCCTTTGACGATGATCGCCGTAAAGCGGCCTCGGATGCTCACGAGTTCGCGAAAGAAGCCGAGTTCAATGCGCGGCTTCAGACGCTGACTTGTGTTGGGGCTCATACGACCAATTTTGATGCCCTCATTTCTGAGGAGCGTTTTGATGGTGATGAGTCTGATGGGTACACAACGACGGATGACGAAGAGATTGAGCTCGGTCAATTACCGTCGTGCTCCTCCTGCAGTAGCTCTTAAATGAATCTCTTTAGTGTCGATGATCTTCTTGTTGCCTCCGTAATGCGGGCTAGGACTATTTATGTTATTTCTTTATTCCTGTTTTGTACCTTTCCATTGCCGTATTGCTATTTGATTGATTGGATCGATTTTTCCTTGCTAAATCATTTGTTATTTCGTTATTCCTGTTTTGGAGATGCTTCTTGGTGATATTTCGTTGTTTAGATTGATTCTCCTTCGTTGTTTTAGCCAATTTGTATTGTATCGCCGCTGTAATGTGGACCTGAATAATTCCTTGCATTGTACCTGCATATGAATTTCATAGTATTCCTAGGCGTTCCTTTGAAAACACGCCATTTAGGGAATTTCATAGTATTCCTAGGCACTTCGGCCATGTTGGGAATTTCATAGTATTCCTAGGCACTTCGGCCATGTTGGGAATTTCATAGTATTCCTAGGCGTTCCTTCGGTAACACGCCATTTACGGAATTTCATAGTATTCCTAGGCACTTTGGCCATGTTGGGAATTTCATAGTATTCCTAGGCACTTCGGCCATGTTGTGAATTTCATAGTATTCCTAGGCGTTCCTTCGGTAACACGCCATTTACGGAATTTCATAGTATTCCTAGGCACTTCGGCCATGTTGGGAATTTCATAGTATTCCTAGGCGTTCCTTCGGTAACACGCCATTTACGGAATTTCATAGTATTCCTAGGCACTTCGGCCATGTTGGGAATTTCATAGTATTCCTAGGCACTTCGGCCATGTTGGGAATTTCATAGTATTCCTAGGCGTTCCTTCGGTAACACGCCATTTACGAAATTTCATAGTATTCCTAGGCACTTCGGCCATGTTGGGAATTTCATAGTATTCCTAGGCGTTCCTTCGGTAACACGCCATTTACGGAATTTCATAGTATTCCTAGGCACTTCGGCCATGTTGGGAATTTCATATTATTCCTAGGCACTTCGGCCATGTTGGGAATTTCATAGTATTCCTAGGCGTTCCTTCGGTAACACGCCATTTACGGAATTTCATAGTATTAGTAGACAGCATGATAATATATTTTATTCATTCAAAAGACGAAAGATAATGCCATTAAGCAAGAAGGGTAAGGTAGCACCTGTACTTGTATTCGGAGGATTGCCTATACGTAGTACTTCTTTAGGTTAGCCACATTCCAAGAATTCTTTTCCCCTCGGCTGTTGGCGAACAGGACGCTTTTGATTTTGTAAGAGGCTGGACTTGTTTGCTTGACGATTTCGTATGGGCCTTCCCAGGTAGGGCTTAGTTTGCCATGTATTTCGTTGCGGGTATAGACCGTCACTCGTCGCAGCACCAGTTCTCCTACCATGAATTCTTTGGACCCTTTTACTCTCTTGTCATAGGTTTGCTTCACGCTTTGTTGGTACTTAGCTAGGGTAAGGGCCGCTATCTCTCGTTTCTCGTCTATCTTGTCGAGCTCTTCTCTCATTCTTTGTTCATTGTTTCCCTGCTCGACCAACGTCGTTCGGAGCGTGGGTAGCCCGATCTCTGTCGGTATGATGGCCTCAACACCGTATGCTAAGCTAAACGGGGTTTCCTTGGTGCCCGTCTTGGGTGTAGTTCGGCACGACCATAAAACGTTGAGTAGACGCTCGGGCCACCTCCCCTTTGCTTGTTCAAGGGTGGTCTTGATGCCGTCTAATATTGTTCGGTTTGACACTTCGGCTTGCCCGTTTCCCTGTGGGTATGTCGGCGTCGAATAGAATTTTCGGATACCGAGTTCCTCGTACCACAGCTGTAAATTGGCATCTTTGAACTGGGTTCCGTTGTCGGCGACGATAGCGTACGGTATACCGAACCTAGTTATAATGTATTCCCAAATGAATTGTTTGACGTTGCTGGCTTTGATTTCTCGGAGGGGTTTAGCGTCGACCCATTTGGTGAAATAATCCGTCGCGACGATCAGATATTCCACACTCCCAGGTGCTCTTGGGAGTTTACCGACCAAATCAATTGCCCATTGAGCGAACGGCCATGGTGCCGACACCGGGGTCATCATAGATGATGGGAGCCGTGGTATCTTGGCGAATCGTTGGCACTTGTCGCAACGTTGGACGTACACATCGGCGTCTCGCTTGATATAGGGCCACCAATATCCTTGGGTCACTGCCTTGTTTGCAAGGGACCGCCCTTTGATGTGTGCTCCGCAGGATCCTTCGTGGATTTCCTCCAAGACCGGCAGTTGTAGCTCGGTCGGGACGCATAGTAGGTGGGGTCCCCAGTAACTGGATTTGTATAGTTTGTCGTCCTCGGATAGCCATAAACGAGGAGCTTTTCTTGTAATTTTTAGTGCTTTTATCTTGTCGGCCGGAAGCGTCTCATTTCGCAGATAATGGGTCATGTCCTCCATCCAACCTTGTTCGTATTGTATTGATGTCACTCGGTCTACTCTTTTAATTATGCTCGGTGTTGGCAGTAGTTCCACTGTGATCGACCGGGTGTCAGTCATTGTTAATGTCGAGGCTAGGGTGGCCAAAGCGTCGGCGTGTGCATTTTCGGTGCGATTAATTCTTATTAACTCGCACTGTTCGAAAGTTGCCATCAAGCTTTGGACTTTCTCTTGGTAGAGGATCATTCTGTCATCTTTGGCTTGGAACTCGCCGATGGCTTGATTGACGATGAGCATGGAGTCTGAGCTTGCAATTAAGTGGGAGCATCCGAGGGACCGGGCAATGAGCATGCCATTTATCATGGCCTCGTATTCTGCCTCATTGTTGGTAGCTCGGAAGCCCAATTTTATGATTTTTTCGATTATTGCTCCCTCTCGAGACTTTAGGACGATCCCCGCTCCAGATCCGTCCTTGGTGGCTGATCCGTCGACATGTATCTGCCAGTGTGATTGTGGAGAGAGTGCCAAAGGCTCGTTATAGCCTTGGGTGAACTCCGCGACAAAATCGGCCAGGACTTGTCCCTTTATGGCCTGGCGGGGTGCAAACTCGATATGAAATTGGGATAGCTCGACCCCCCAGGCGGCAACTCGACCGCTAATGTCCGTCCGTCGAAGTGACTCTTTGATATGAAATTTCGTGTATACCCGGACCTGATGAGCTATGAAATAGTGTGGCAATTTTCTGGTTGCGACGACCCATGCCAGACACAGCTTTTCCAAGGGTAGATAACGTGTTTCGGCTTCGACCAGAGTCTTGCTGACGAAGTAGATCGGAAACTGTTCGCGACCTTCTTCTCTTAAGATAACTGCGCTCACAGCTGTAGTGGAAACTGCTAGGTAGCATGCCAGAACGTCTCCTTTGTTCGGCCTTACCAGTAGTGGCAGTGTCCTCATGTACTCTTTGAGATTGTTGAATGAAGCTTCACATTCCGGGTCCCAGACGAATTTTCTATCCTTCTTGAGTGATTCAAAAAATGGCCGTCCCTTATCTGCAGATCGGCTAATGAACCTGCTCAGCGCGGCCATCATTCCCATGAGCTCTTGTACCTGTTTCTTATTCTTGGGCGCATCTAGGTTTCGTAGAGCCGTTATTTGATCGGGATTAGCCTCTATTCCTCGTCGGCTAACCATATGCCCCAAGAATTTCCCTTTGCTGATGCCAAATGCACACTTACTCGCATTGAGTTTCAGTTTGTGCTCGCCCAGTGTTCGGAAAACGTCCCTGATATCTTGAAGGTGGGATGTGGCTCTTTCGCTCTTGACGACCATGTCGTCTATGTATACCTCCATCGTCTTCCCTATATGATCTCGACATACCCTTGTTATCATCCTTTGGTATGTTGCTCCCGCATTGCGTAGGCCGAACGGCATTACCGTATAGCAATAATTTCCCAAAGGCGATATAAACGAAGTCTTTTCTTGATCTTCGCGGGCGAGGGGAATTTGATGGTATCCTGAATATGCGTCAAGGAAGGTCATCCGTTCTGCCCCCGCAGTAGCGTCCACCAGTTGATCAATCCTTGGAAGGGGAAAGTGGTCCCTCGGGCAGGCTTTGTTGAGGTTGGTGAAGTCTATACATACTCTCTCCTTCCCGTTCTTCTTAGGGACGACGACCGGGTTGGACAACCATTTTGGATAGTAAACCTCTCTTATGGCTCCAGCCTCCAATAACTTTTGTACTTCAGCGATTATAGCTGCTCTGTGCTGTACAGACACTTTCCTGCTCCTCTGTGCTATCGGCTTGTACTCGGTGTTTACACTTAGGTGGTGGCATGCTTTATTGGGGTCTAGGCCCGGCATATCTTTAGGACTCCAGGCGAATTTATCAGTGTTGTTGAGAAGGAATGCTTTCAACTCCTCGGATTCCTGTTTTGGAAGGTTGTCGCCGAGGAGGAAGTAATGCTCCTCGTCCATATCTGGTATATACACCTTCCTGAGTGTCTCTCCTACTTGTTCTTCGACAACCCTTTCGGCTTTGGATATTTGGTTGATCAGCTTCTTGGTGCTGGTGGGTTATTCCACCATGCTTCGTTGTTTTTGGAGAGTCGTGGTGATGTCCTCGCAGCGTCTTGAATCCTCTTGACATCCTCTGGCTGTCTCGATCTCTCCCCTGTCATTTGGGTATTTGACCTTTTGGTGATAGGTCGAGGGTATGGCCTTCATGGCATGTAACCAAGGTCGGCCCAATATTGCATTGTGACCGGAGTGGTCATTGACCACTAAGAACTCCACGGGAACCGACACGGACCCGGTTGTGACACTGAGGACGATCTTACCCAACGGTTTAGTCGTTTCGGAGATGAATCCGATCAGTGTTACGTCAGTAGGCTGTAGATCTTGCAGCTTGAGTTCCATTTTGTCGAAGAGCTCCCTGTACATGATATCACAAGAGGCTCCTTGGTCGATAAGTACCCTGCTGACCGTGTCTAGGCCAATTTGAACTCGGAGGTTAATGGCGTCTCCATGGGGGTAAATCACCCCTTCTTCGTCAAGATCCGAGAAAGAAATGGGCGGATGTCGTCGTTGTGTGCAGTGTCGTTTAGAGGTCGACACCTGTGATGCCTTGGCTACTTGGCCAAAGTGGGCCAGCTGCCGTTGTCGCGATCGTTCCCCGCCTGGGCCCTTGGGTCTTGTCATATGAACGACATTGATCGTTTTGCCTTGCCGGTTGTCGGATCCCTCGATGGCCAATTGTTTACCTTTATTCCCAGCTCCTTTGATGAACTTGGCTAGGTATCCTGCATCGCCCCACTGGTTCATTCTCCATCGCAGGTTACGGCAATGCTCAGTGAGATGGCCGTGATCCTTATGATATGCGCAGAAGAGCTTGGAATCTCTCTGACTGGGGGGAGTGTTGATCGGTTGCGGTCGGGAATACCAACTTTCCCTGCATATATCCTTGAGGATATCTTCAGCAGATAGGTTGAAAGTGTATCGCAGCTCGACCGATCCGAAAGTATTTCGGTGTTCCCTTTCTTGGGGCCGACCTTGTTGAAACGGCTTGGGTGGCATCGGGTAGGTGAGCTGGAGCGGTTTATGCTCGTTGATCGGTGTTGGGTATGCGATCTGGAGCGGTTTGGGCTCTGGTGCTCGTGGTCGCTCTACCCTGCTATGGACCTCGGGACCTTTGCCCTTGCTGGTTGGTTGGAATGCTTCTCCCTGGTTACTCCTAATTCTTTTGCGACCCACCTGTGCCTCGCGGACCGACTCTCTTCTGGGTAGAGTTCGGTTGAGGAAACGCAGTTCGTCGTTTTTATCGGTGAGGTGGGTACAATAGGCTAGCAGGGAATCAGTAGTCGGGAAGTTTTTGCCTATGAACTTCCTTCTCGCCCAATAGCCATTAGGGATGGAGTTGATAAAGTTCTGGATGACTATATTATTGGCATATCGTGGAATCTGGTTTGCTACGTCGATAAAACGTATGCAGTAATCGTTGAGCCGTTCATTTGGCATCATCGTCATTTTCAGAAGGGTTTCGATACTAACCTTCTTTTTCCGATGAGCAGCGTATCGGGTGGAGTACGCTCTTAGCAGTTCTGCCCAGTCTCTAATGGAGCCCCGTGGTAAGTTGTGATACCATGACGAAGCATCTTGACCCAAGCTGTTTTTGAAAAATTTGCACATTAGTGCATGGTCATCACTCCACAGTTCCATCTTCGTCTTGTAGTGCCTCAGATGGTCGATAGGGCAACTCTTCCCATCATAGAGCCTGAATTCGGGGATGACGAATCCCATAGGATTGCGGTACCGCGTGATCTGTTCGGTACATGGGGTTTCTTGGCATACGTTCCAAGCCTGTTGGAACGCGTCATCCGTGACTTGGTAGGGGGGAGGGTATCCTCCCTGATGTGGTGGTGGGCCATATCCTTCCCCGATCCTGTATTCGGGATATCTACCGTCATTCGTGTTTGTGTGGACACGTTCCATATGAGTGTTCGGATGGACGATAGTTATTGGGACATTGCCCCCTTGGTGGGGCACTCTTGTATCGGGTCGCCTACCCGATGCCTCCAGGGCGGCCCTGTAGGCAGAGTCTTTCACTTCGTGGCGTGGGTCTTTGTCGGGTTGGATAACTAGCAATACGATGCCGGCCGCTGTCATGGCCGTCATGCATGCCGCCAGCTGAGCTTGTAGCTGGGCGTAGTTCCTTTCATCGGCTAACGAAACAACGTGTTGCACTTCCACCGTGGGTGGTGTAATCATCCTCGGAGGATTAGTTGGTAGTCGGGGCGACTGTCCGAGTACATGATCCTCGGGCATGCCAAACTGATGAGCTTCGTTCGTTTGTAAACGAGCACCCGAGTTGACCGAGGCTGTAGGCAAAGGGACTCTTGAGCTCGGCCCTGCCTGGGACCCGGGTAAGCGTCTTCGTGCACGCCTTAATACTGGCACGTCTTGTTCGTCATCCGAGGACGAAGGGTGTTCGTCGACAATCCCTTCAATGAAATGTTGGGGTGGTTCGATCGGTTGTTCTTGGTTGACGTATGAGGTTGTTGGTTGGTTTTCGGATTGGATAGCTTCATATCTGTCACGGATGGCAAGTAGATCGTCGAGGTCTTGTTGGCTAATTTGCGCGTTTTAGTTATTGGTTTCTACTATCTCGGGATGGTTTTCCTCTACATTGGTCACCATTGTTGCTCGTCTGGCAGAGTATTGGTATTCGAATTCTAAACTAGTTGGGAACTAGATGATTCCCGGAGACGGCGCCATTTGATAAAGCCATAACTTTGGTCGGTCGCGTTAGGCTTTTCAACAATGATATAATAGTAAATCAACTGTGAATAATGGACACTTCCTGATCTTTCTTATTGCTCTGATTATTATCCTTATTCGGACTATTACACTTGCTCGGATTAGTATTTCGGTTTTACAATTGTGCTCGATATGACTATTTAATCTCTCGTCTTGATCTTTCTCCCCTTTTATTCGGTGCTCGGCTTTGTCTTTTCTCGGTTTATTTCTTGAAGTGGTGTGTGTTGATTAGTTTCTCTCTTTTCTCAACTTCTCTCTATATTTTTTTGGATAGATTTTCTGGTCCCTTTTCTAGGAGGGGTAGTTGGCTATTTATAGGCAACTATGCCTTCTAGGATGTTGACAAATGTCTTCATCCCAGGGTTTTTTCAGACATGGGTCCCCATTTGATTGGGCTTGGGCTTTTGATAGTAACACCTCAATTCCTATAAAAAGTATAAGACGACCCATTTAAGCGTTGGATACCCATTTATAAAGTGGGTTGATTATTACCCGAATATAATATTCGGGTCTAATTTTTATGTTCTATCAGCTTCTGTTTTAATACCTCGAACCATTTTTTTATTGTCCGTTACATACTTGTTAACACTTAAAGTGTTGATAAACTAGATATTTAGTTTTTTTTTTGAAATGAAGATATTTAGTTTGATCAATCTACTTTAGTCTTGTTTACTGCATAATGATTTTACTATAGGGTAGGGAAATCATATAAGATAAAAAAATCCCAATTTAAAATAACTGACGAAATAAAAGAAACTGTACCATCAGTGGCGAAACCATTATCAAATGTGTAGACTTGTCAAAATTAATAAAAATGCATAATATTTTTTAAATTATAAACACGGAAAATGCGGATTTTTTAAAAAAAACTTTGTTTACCATCTTTTTTTTTTTATCTTGATTTCTTGATTATAATGTATTGATTTCTATTTTTTTTTTTTACTTTTCGTTCAATTTCGACTTTCTTTTCAAACTCCAAAAAACCCACAACAGTAATGTCACGTGCAATCATGTGTCGAAAGTTTCAGCGTTTCAAAATTGACTAAAAATTAAATAAAATAGAAACTCAAAAGATATAAAAGTTAATTTTAAGAAATCAATTAGTTATAACAAATAAAAAGATTAACACACGAAGGTAAAAAAATATACAAAAAAACCTGAAAAAACCAAACGTATATTAAATAATAGATATATACGAACAATTAAATATCTATTAAACAATTTCAGTATATCCACTTCAATTAAAATACAAACCACAAAAAATTATTTTATAAATTTTGTCTGCACTCACTACTAATTTAATTATATATATATTTTTTAAAAAATGTGTGTTACGTATAACATGATAAGTTTACATATGTTAATTTTTTAAGTATTAATTATATATTATCAGCACATACAAAATTATGTTATGCTAATACACTAACAATATATAATTTTGGGAAAGGTTGTCAAAAAACATATTTAAGTGGTTGTTACAATACCGTATATATAAATTATTATGAATAATATTAATAAAAAAACACTATTTATTAAAATTTTGCGGTTGTGACAAATCCAGGTGTATCAGATGCAAAATAATGCCAAATAATATAATAGCCATCCAATCGGGTCGATCTTCGTGACACACAAGCAGTGCGACGCAGCTGGTCCTCATCAAATTCACTTTTATTTTTTGATCTAATCTTTATTTTTTTCTTTTAATACGGTACATGTATTTTGATGTATGTACTTCAAAATTTGATAGGGCCTATTTATAAGTATGTACCTATTACTAACAACAACTATGAACCAGCCTTAACCGATTTGGTCTTAGCATTTCAGTCATTCTATGTCATAAATCATGCACTTTGATCGGTTAAGTCGTGCTTTTAAATAATAATTATTTAAATGATCGATAATAATAAATTGAACGAAATGTTATCTTTCTTTATTGATTGAATAAATTACAATATGTTTATATTACAATAGTTTCAATTAGTCTAATGCTCGGTATGAATCTTCGGTTTTTGACTTGACTTTTATATGGCGTGTAATTTCTAGTGAGATACGTTCTGAAAAATCTCTGTACTTATATATCATTTTCTGCTTAGAAGTCGGATGATCTTATTGTACTGCTGTTTAACTCTATTTATAGGGATACGTGCACCACATGATGTTGACAATTGACGCTTTCATCTGTCAGATCGTGGTTTTTTCACGTAATGGGCTTTGCTAATTGGAGTTAGTCCAATGGGTAATTATCTTTCCTATTTTATAAGGGAAAAGACCATCATTTCCGTATACCAATTATGTTTCTCATACTTGATGCGATGTATATCCATTAGAAACATGTGAGTCGGGTCATCGCTGAATATCACTTATCGGGTATTATTTTCATGTATTATCAATACGAGACCTCATTTTATAAGGAAACAATACATAATTAAAGTGGCCTAGTCAATTATGGCATGAAAAATAGATGAGAAGAATTAATATAACTAAATAAACAATTAAGAAAAAGATTGGTAAGAGCCGGCGCAGAGCTTCATGAGGACCCGAGCACATAAATAATGGACTTAATCGTTGGCATGCATGTCAAGTATATAAAACTTTATGGAGTGGAGACGCAACCTAAATTAAGCTCACGTGCTCCAATCCAACATAAGTACACATGAGGTTGATCTCCGTTGTTCTACCTTGATCTTTGTCACTATCGTCAGATCCGTTTCTCTCTGACTCTCTACATCTTTGATACGTCGGAACTCATTAATTAACCATTGGAGATATAGAGGTGTTAATCTGATGAATCTCTCCGACTTCATCACTACAGTTCATCCATTTATTTTTTCTCTTTTCGACAGAGTTCTCTATTGCTCTCTTCCATTTTCTCTAACTGGTTGTTCCCATTTCTCTCTCTTTCTATCACAGGTGGCGACTAGAGGGAAGATGGGACTCCCCTCCTTAATCTTTAGGGACTAGTTTCATAAATTTTACTTAAATGGTTAAATATAATCTGACCTCTAAACTTAAATGGTCTAGTTTAATCAATGTTGTGTTTGTCTCGCCGCTTTCACTTTCCTCTCTCTGGCAAAAACTACCTTGAAAGTGGCCAAAGCGGCCAAAAATTTGACAAAGTGGTCCAAATTAGCCGTGGTGAGTTTGCAACGGCCAAAACCACTTTGCAGTGGGATTAAGCCACAATGGAGATCGTGTTCGTGGATGAAATTAATCTAAGTAAAAGCAGATTAAAAACTGAGTTTTAAGCTTGAGAAAAAAAAAATATCAACTGCGAAAACATATTAAAATGTAAAAATAGATTATTTCAGGTTTCTTTTGGTATTTTTTTGGGTGTATAATTACATATGTATCTCAGTATTTATCAATACTTATGATATTTTTATTATCTAATTGAATTATGGAAATTCCAAACAGAAAAACAGATTAAAAATCGTGAAAACTGTTTTTTTTCTCTTGAACTTAATTAAATTTGAGAGTGTAGACTTGCACCTTAGAGCATCCGCATCAGTTAACCGACTAATTTCTCTAAATTCGGGATAATAGTCATATTATTTAAGTTATTATAATACAACTTCCACATCAATTACTCTATCATCTCTCTTACATTAAAATATTATTTATATATTATTTAATAATTTACTTTCAGCTCACATTAATTTTTTAATATATATCTAAGAGAGAAGGTGAAGAAATATGAAAGAAAAAATATTATTTTAATTTTTAAAGAGAAAATATCATTCTCTTGAATTTTGGGAAATGAGATTAGTTTCTCTGTATTTGAGAGAACTATAGAGAAACTGATTTGATACCATTTTAACAAAAAATTTCCTATTTATAAATAAAAGTGATTGTTTAAGATAACTGATATTGGTGGTCTAATATAAACGTTTAAAAAGATGATTGGTCACAAGTTGCCCCTAAAAATGAGGCTCTGTTAGAACTTACGTCCATTTAATATTGTATCTTTTATGAAATAATATGTAATGTTTTTACGTTTAAAAAGATGATTGGCCATAAGTTACCCCTAAAAATGAGGCTTTGTTAGAACTTACGTCCATTTAATATTTGTATATTTTATGAAATAATGTGTAATGTTTTTACTTGAAGGTGGTATAGTATTAATTAATAATACTAGATGCATATCCGTATGCACGTTAACTTGGAAGTGAAAATCGCTAAAGATGTGGGAAAGTTATACATCATATTTTTTACTTCATTCGTTTAAATTTAATTATGCATCATGTAAAATACAATTATTTAACAAAATTCATCATTACACTTTATTTTAACAAAGAGGGTGATTTTTTAAACTTCAAAAAGTCTGAAAAAACGCAATGATCGTAGATTAAATCTACGGTTTACAGTGATTCACTGTAGATTTAATCTACGGTTTGAATCAAATGAATACAAACCGTAGATTAAATCTACGGTTTACAGTGAATTGTAAACCGTAGATTTAATCTACGGTCTGTGTAATTTCTGCAGAAATTACACAGTCAGTCCCTACTTTTCAAAAATTACACAGTCAGTCCCTGCGCAAAAATTACACAGCAAGTCCCTGAAAAACAGAAACTTACGTTTTAAAAAAAAAACAATTTTTATACTACATTCTCTCTCTTTCTCTCAAAAACCCCCAATTTTCATCAAAAAAACCACCCAAATCAATCAACCACAATACCTATCAAATTTCTTAACAAAAAACCCCAAAAATGTGTTTTCACGCCCCTTATGAGATCCCGAAAAATGGACAAATTCCTTTTATTAGCAACACATACAAAATGCGTCACTACAAAAAGGATAATGGTAACCCCACTATTAACTACTTCATTTATGAATTTCATAGTAATAGAAATACATGTCCTACCGAGACAGAATTTGTAACTCATCAATCAAATTTATCCATAATTCAAGATATATCTTTTATTCTCTAATTTATTATTTATTTTGTGTAATTTCAATTTGTAAAATAGGAAAAAATATATAAAATATGCAAATTGATTATTCACTTAGCTATATATAATTATTTGTTGTTTGTTTATATTAATTATAGAAATTATAATAATTGTTGATATTTGTCCCATTTTTGCATTATTTTTTTTTGTTGTGTAATTTTAATTTGTAAAATAGGAAAAAATATATAAAATATGCAAATCCATAATGCACTTAGCTATATATAATTGTTTGTTGTTTGTTTATATTAATTATAGAAATTATAATAATTGTTGATATTTGTCCCATTTAATAAAAAAATTATGGTTTTTATTGAAATTTGTTTATTTAGATATTTATTACTAATGGTTTGGTTATGATGTTACATGTTTATGATGGTTATTTGTTTTTATTGAGAAAAATAAAATAGTTACGTTTTATTAATATTTACCCATTTTGAAAATTAGGGGTTTTTATAAAATTATGTTTTTTAATTAGTTTGTTTGCCCAAATCACCAATAAAAATTGGGGTTGTTGATATTTTATCCGTTTTATAAAAAAATTGAGTTATTATTGTTTGGTTATCATTAAATGTGTTTGGTTATGATTAAAAAATTGAGTTATCATTGTTTGGTTATGATTAAAAAATTGAGTTATCATTGTCTGGTTATAATTGAGTTATCATTGTTTTGGTTATTATTAATTGGTTATCATTGAGTTATCATTGTTTGGTTATAATTAATTGGTTATCATTGAGTTATCATTGTTTGGTTATAATTAATTGGTTATCGTTGAGTTATCATTGTTTGGTTATCATTAATTGGTTATCATTGAGTTATCATTGTTTGGTTATCATTAATTGGTTATTAATTGGTTATTTTATCATTGTTTGGTTATCATTAATTGAGTTATATTTGGTTATCATAGTTAGAATGGCAGAGCCAGGTCCACATATTAAAGGCAAGTTGGGTATTTTACGACAGACCGGTCACATTTCTAATCAGACTAGGGATGCTGAAAGATAAGCGGGTAGAGGAGATGCCAATAAGATTAGGGTTTATAATTATAGTTGGCAGATACCGACGTCTGAAAGGGTAGTTCAAAATATGATTAGGGCTGGTTTTTACGGTATTCACACTATAGGTAATTATACCATTCTCATTTCAAATCGTTCAAACGGGCGAAAATGAAAACGGAAGTGGACTTACTACGAAAGGACTTCGCTGAAATGGGAATGAATCCGTATGGGTCAGCTGATGAACAGTCGGATGAGGAGGATGACGATGATAACGATGACGACGATGGTGATGACGACCTACGTTACGACCCAAGAACTTACACTAGGGCTTCAAGTTGTCGGCGTCCCGACGAAAGAGGCAGAGGGGAAGGCGAATCTAGTAGTGGCGGGCGTAGCCGGGGTAGAAGATCGACTGGAGGTCGACCCCCGACTACAGATCAGGGTCCGGGTCCGAGTTCAAGCGGTCATGGTCGTCGTGCTTCTTTTGATGGGTCGGAGTACGTTCAGGATGATGTTCCATTCGATTATCATAGTCAGCATTCAACCGACAGTTGGAGTCGCGGATTAGCACTTACATCCCACGAGCGTGCTCCGTATCCAGAATCGCAGCATCGACAGAGACGGCATACGGAGCTAAACGAAATCGAAGAGTCTGCTGAGCCGTCATCTGATAAATTAACATCGGCGGAAAAGATGCTCCCTACGTCCAACTTTAAATCATTTAGTCGTTACAAAAAAAAAATAAATGCACATTTGTGTTTTTTGTATTTGATTTCTATGTTTGATTTGTAAGTTTTATTCTTAGCTGAGTTGGAATATTATAAATTCGTAAGTTTAATTTGATTTGTATGTTTGATTTTGATGCGAGATCGACCAAGGTGACACAAGATCGACCAAGGGATGGACCTATCTACCAGGTTTCTTGAACAAATGCGGAATAAAATTAATGATAAAAATAACAATAAATAAAAGGCCAAACTAAAGACCGCGACCCGTCACCTATAAAGAGGTGGGAACCTTGGTATAATTAGCTGGCATGGAACCGCGACCCGTCACCTATAAAGAGGTGAGAACCTTGGTATGTGAAGACGCCACAAACGGTTGCGGGATACCGATTGATAAGTCAGTTTTGAACGCCACAAGGTAACCCCTTGATAAGTTCGGAAAGTTCAATGAAGAACCAAAGAGAAAACTCTTAAATATATTAATAAAAACTTCGAGAATCAGCCCTCTTTTGGTTCATGCATGTAAACCCACGAAATTATCCTTTAATTTGGTGTCTTGAATAGCTCCAATCAGGTTCACAAAGTAATGAGCTTCGTTTGGACTTGTCATGACCGTGTTTAAGCTTCTATCTGCCTCATTTATTCTATGCGCGAGCGCGTTCTTTCCCTCATCATCGTGCATCCCTTGCAACAGCCCGTTAAGCGCTTCCTTGAACCTTTTAGCTCTAGCTCTCGTAACTGGTCCGATTGGAACTTGCAATGTGTCTCTCGGTGTAGCGGTCATGATCACATCAGATTTGTACGTTATAAATTCGTAAGTTTAATTTGATTAGTATGTTTGATTTGTATGTTTGTAAAAAATATTATGTATTTTAATTGATAGGACCAATATTGAGTTTTTACAAACCCTAAACCCCTAAACCCTAAACCCTAAATTACAAACCCTAAATTACGAACCCTAAATCCTAAACCCTAAACCCTAAACCCTAAACCTTAAATTACAAACCCTAAACCCAAAATTACAAACCCTAAACCCTAAATTACAAACCCTAAATTACGAACCCTAAATCCTAAACTCTAAATCCTAAACCCTAAACCCTAAATTACAAACCCTAAACCCTAAATTACAAACCCTAAACCCTAAATCCTAAACCCTAAACCCCTAAACCCTAAATATTCTGAAATATACATACAAACCATATATTTAATGTACGGTTTGTACAGATTTCATACAAACCGTACATTAAATGTACGGTTTGCATGTATTCTGTGCAAACCGTAAAATAAATGTACGGTTTGTACCCCTGATTTAAGCAGTGTCATTTTACGAATGTACTTTTTGCACTGAATCACCGTTAATAACGTAAAAAAAAAAAAACTACAAACCGTAAAAATAATCTACGGTTTGTAGTGTAAATGACATTGGATACCATATCAATCAAAATAAATCCGACAACACCTTATCACTTTTGAATTATTATGATTTGACAACCCTATCCGAAAATGACTACTCAATGCATTATTAAAGTTTGGAAATGACTACACCAAAAAAAACACTACAAACCGTAAAAGTAATCTACAGTTTGTAATGTAAATGACATTGGATACCATATCTATCAAAATAATTCCGACAACACCTTATCACTTTTGAATTATTATGATTTGACAACCCTATCCGAAAATGACTACTCAATGCATTATTAAAGTTTGGAAATAACTACACCAAAAAAAACACTACAAACCGTAAAAGTAATCTACGGTTTGTAGTGTAAATTAACACTATAAATATGGCTCAATTTTGCCAATTCTAACAAACCCTAAAATCAAACACAAACACATTTCAGAAATCTCTAAAAAAATACTCATTTCTCCCCAAAAAAATATATAAACAAACACTTTTCGAAAATGAATTACAACTATGGTTATGACAACAACCAATGGAATAACAACAATGCGAATTCATCCAGTGGCTCAAACGATGAGCTAACTGATTATTCAGAGCACTTTGAAGTTGATGAATTGACTTGGGAAACAAGGGATGAAATGCTTGCTGATCTTGCTGATGTGGCTGGAAATTGGGGTTTCATTCTTACGATTCATAGGTCTGGAGGGGGTGATGGGAGCAGAACACCGTATGTTGATATTGTGTGTGATAAATCGGGGGTTTACGAAAAAAAGAAACCATCTTTCGTAAATTCAGGTACAAAGAAAAAAGATTGTCCATTTTTCATTAAAGGTTACGTAGTTAATGGTGAATGGATGTGTCACGTAGAAAATGGACAACATAACCACCCACCTCCAACTTACCTCCAAGGGCAAGCACGACGTGCTCGTATAACCCAAGATGAAAAAGAAATTGTTAAAACTTTAAGGCAAAGTAGTTTTAAAGTTGGTGCAATATTAGAGGCCATAAAAAATCGAAATTCTGACAATGTATCAAACACTAAAACGATACATAATTTTTTGGTTGTACTGAAATTTAAAGAACGAGATGGTAGAAACTCGATACAGGAACTGTTTAATTTGTTGGATAGACATCGCTACACATTCTATTATAATATGAACCCATCAACCCATTGCCTTGAGAACTTGTTTTTTGCGCACCCCGATTCTATAAGGATGTTCAAAGCTTTTCCTGATGTCTTGTTAATGGATTGTACATATAGGACAAACCGTTTTAATATGTCATTTCTAGAAGTAGGAATGACATCAACGAACCAAACATATTGTTTAGGTTTTGTTTTCATGAGTGACGAGACAAAGGAAAGTTATATATGGGCATTGGAAAAATTTAAAGTTACATTGGAGGGTTGCATACTACCTAGGGTGTTTGTAACCGACAGGGAAATGGCCTTATCAAATGCTTTATCCGTTGTTTTTCCCGATTCTCATCATATTTTGTGCACTTTTCATATTGCAAAAAATGTTTTGAAAAACTGTCGTAAAAAGATCCCTGACGAGGAGTGGCAAACGTTTCTAGATGATTAGGGTTTATTGGTTGATTCTGAGTCGATAGAGGAGTACAATCATAACCGAGCTTATTTCAATTCCTCTTACAAATCGTATCCTGCTGTGATTAAGTATGTAGACAAGCTTTTAAATGATTATGCTGAAAAGTTTGTTGCATGCTATACCAACCATACAACACATCTAGGTAACAGAACTAGCAATCGAGCCGAACAACAACATGCTAAGCTGAAAAGATCCATTTCCACAAATACTGGCACGCTTGAAAATGTTTGGGTAGAGGTGAATAGAATTCTAGAAAAACAGTTTGAGGATATTAAGATGAAGTTGGATAAATGCAAGTCTTATTTTCCACATTCTGAACGAACACCTCTATTTATAAATCTTAGGTCGTATATCACACACTATGCTTTTGATTTATTATTTCAAGAACACAAAAAATGTAGTGGCCAGGCTGATGAGAATTGTTCTTACGGTTTCAAATTGTCTCACGGTTTACCTTGTCATCATATTATGAGTGAACATATTTTATTCAGGAAGCCTCTTCCTCTAGAATATATTCATCCATTTTGGAAAAAATTAGACGTAATTGATGATAATGGGAACACCGATGATTATGGGGTAGAGGGTGATCTAGAAGAGTTTAAAAGTGTTTATGCTAGCAAAACTAATGTTGAAAAACGGCGTATAAAAACACAACTCCGAGAGATAACCGTACCAGCTAAAACATCCATCAGTGACCCCGAAGTGAGACAAAATAGGGGGAGACCTAGAAAGGGAGACAAATCTAGTAAGAGAGATAAGTCGGGATGGGAGTATGAGGAGGAACAGAGTGCTGGTGCTAGTAGGGACAAGGGCAAAGGTAAGGCGGATGAAACACCGGAGGTAAGGGTAAACCCAACTAGGAGGCCGCGAAACTAGAACCCTAAACCCACCCCCAATAGGCCAACCTTCCTGTACAATGACCAAATATGGGTCATGTTACATAGTTACATCAAAACGGTTTATGATGTGCGTGGAGATGGTAACTGCGGGTTCCGGGTACTTGCAAATGTTACGGGTAAACAGCATGGGGAAGATGATTGGTACGCGGTAAGATGTGAGTTGTTTCAAGAGCTGCAGCAAATGAAATGTGTTTATTATGAGCTGTTTGAGAATCTTGACTTTGAAGGTTACCGATATGATTATATTTTATCAATTTTAAATTTTATCATGCTACAAATCTCGCACCTTCTGACAAATGGATGAGATTTCCGGCTTATGGGTTTTTAATTGCTTCTCATTATAATATGTCAATTGTATTGTTGTCCTTATGGCAAAATAAAAATGGAGGGGTAAACGTGTGGAACGCCACTTTTTTACCTCTTTATACTGGTCCGTCTCAGGGAACGACATATTACATTCCGACTGTAATAGTGTTCGTCAACAGTTGTCACTATGCTCAGGTTATTCTGAAAGAAGGGATCTTCCCAATGCCAGGAATTATAGCACGGTGGGAACAAACACGCACTGAGGCAACTGCGCCATGGAAGGAACTTTTTCGACCAAATTTTAAGTTATATATGGCGCTGGAAAAGCAATCGGGAAAGCAAAAAGCAAATGAAGAAGAAGCTATAGACCTAAGTCCATAATCAGTTTTTTATTTTTAATTTTATGTAAATTAATATTTTTTTCCAATTTGTTGTAAATTTATATGATGTAAACAAATGTTTAATAAATTTGTTTTATGAAATTTAGTTCATGTTTGCATATTGAGTTAAATTTTTTTATGAAATTTATATAATTTATGATTGTTTCATTCAAGAAAATTGACGATTGACACCAAATTGACGACTTAGTTAATGTTTCATATTGCATTATACAAGTGTTAAAAACAAACCAAAGGTACTTCATAAAAATTGACGATTTTGTTAATGATTCAATAAATATCAACTTATACACTTGACAAAAATATAACATGAACCAAAAACATAAAATTTATCAAATCAACTTTTTTTGTGTAATTTTGTGTTTATTTTGAGAGATTGTTAGAATATTGGTAATTTATTTTATGTAAAATTTTAAAAATAAGGCATTTAGTTTTTTTTTATTAAAAAAATCATGTTTAATTTGAAAAAAAATATTCAGTACTTTAATTTTAATTATTAGAATTTTAATTTTAATTTTTAATTTTAAAATTTCTGTGAAAACACACAGACCGTAGATTAAATCTACGATCTACAGTGAACACTGTAAACCGTAGATTTAATTTACGATATGTGCGTTTAAACAGATTTTTTGAAGTTTAAAAAGTCATCCTCTTTAACAAAACTTCCTAAATTACCCTTGTTTTTACCGTAAAGGAAATGAACGGGAGTTGACTTTTTGCATAGCAAAAGTAAAAAAGCAACCAAATGTTTACATCTTTTTTAATTGTTTACTTAGTTATCATCTTTTTTGTTCACTAGTAGTCGTCTAGTACTATATGAGCCAAGTATTTGGTTACGTAGTTCATTTTTAATTGTTTATACATGGGCCCATGTAATAGAAAATTATTTTGTGTATAAGAGTAAAAGTGTAAAAGTGCATAACATTTTTTTGATATTTTAGCAAATCGGACAATTAAATATGAGTACCAAATTTTCTATTACACTATGATACCTAAAAACTAAATCAGAAGGGAGGGAAGGGAGTAAATCTATATTGTAACAAAAATGGCAAGTTTACAGCCATGCATGTTTCGGATAAATATCACTAATTTACTGGTCCAAATCTTTTATTCCATATTTTTTATCTTTCTGTGCACCCTTACTTATTTTATCCAAATTTTTTAAAAAAAAACTTGAAAAAAATTGTACAATTACTGTAATACATGTATCAATACATTTTAATAATTATTTTTAAAAGAAAATCCACACAAAATTTATTTTGGAATAAATGTATAAATTAGTGTAAATTAAACATTGAATATTAAAAAAATTATCTAAAACAATATTATGTTCAAATGTTTTAAAATTTGAATACAATATAATATAAAAGTTTATAAAGTTACAGTATAAGTTGTGAAAATTTAAAATTTGAGTGAAAATAAGTAAGGGATACAAAAAAAAATAGAAAATATGAGGTAGAAGATTTGAACTCCTAATTTAATTATTTCACAACTAGTTCCAATCAGTCGTTAGTTGTGGTTTCAATCTTCATACAATGGATGTTATTACCATTTTCAGATTTTCTTCATGCAAATAACCCTATTTTCCTGAATTTTTTTACAACTGCATCAACTACTATTATTTTTAGTTAAAGTTCAATTAGTTTCTCTTCAAGGTAATCAAAACATTGATAGTCCGATATGTATATATTTACAATATTTTACAATATTTCAAAACCAATATGTATATATTTAGTGATCATAATAGGAGCGGGGGGAACATCACTATGATCAGGGTTGCCATCGCAATCCCATAATTTTTAGAAATTAATTTTTTTAATAGTGTTTTTTAAAATAATTTACATATAACTTATTCTGGCAACCCGTTAAATATAATTTTTTGTCAACCACTTTCAAAATTATATATTGTTACTGTAATAACATAATATGGCTTATTATGTGCCGTTAATAGTACTAATTAAAAAATAAGTAATAAACAATTGAATACACTATGACACCAACTTATATACCATATTGATACATGACACACATTTTTAGAAAAATTAAACTATAATAATAATAAAAAAAATAATAAAATAATAATAATAATAATAATAATAATAATAATAATAATAATAATAATAATAATAATAACAACAACATATAGTGTTAGCGCAAATATTATTTAAAATAGTTTTTATTAGTTTTGTATGCAAAGTCTATATAATGTAATTATTTAACATGTTTGGTTGTTCGTTTATATCTATATAAAGTGAGTATAGGTAAACTTGAGTATTTAATAGAATAAGTTTGTCTTTTCCGAGGGTTTACTAGTTTTATACATTTATTTGTTTATATTTTTCGTTTTAATAGCTCAGTTTCTTATTTTAACCTTTTTATACATTCGTTTCTTTATACCTTTTCTTTTCCTATCAAATTTTTCTTAATTTTTATTTATTTTACCTTATTTTATATTTTTTTTTAATCAATTTTCAAATGGTGAAACTTTCGGCAACGTGACTTTATTGATGCGGATTTTTTTTAAAAGTTTGAAAAATATGTTAAATTGACAAAAAGGAAAAAAAATAGAAATCAGATACATTTTTTTAAGAAATCGGGTTAAAAAAATTATAAAATCCCACTTTTCCGGACTCTTTACAATTTGAAAATTATTATTTGATTCTGTTTTTCTAAGCCCAAACATTTAGTGTTGTTCCGCCCTGAATATGAGTACCAAGATACTATCTAGTTTAATTTAGAAAACCACACAAGACTTCATTGTTATAATTCTCATCATTTAAATAGTTTAATTTAGAAAACCACACAAGAATTCATTCTTATAATTGTCATAATTTAAAATATGTTTATGTGTATTTTTTTGAAAGAATTATGTCATTCGACTATACAGTTTCTTCTACATATCGGTTTTGTCCTACATTGGGTTTTTCGGCCCTAAGGTTTATGTGTTTAGCATTGTGAATGAACTTGATTCAGATCGACTGTATAAAAACGAAAAAATCAAGACGTTCAAATGGGGATTGTTATAGTATATTATTGGTCATCTTGAATCTTAGTCTATGGGCTTTACTTATATATAAGTTGGGCTTCCTAGGTCTTGTAACCATACCCTCTATTATATAAAGAGGGTTAGAGGTATCATATATGTAACACTCTATAGACATTCTGATTAATAAATCATCATTTATTGTTGTCTCTCATACCTAGGAATGACAATTTTGCGAGTTTCAACCCGACCCGAGAACAAAGTTGCACATTTACCCATTTGACCCGAACCGACCCATTTGACTCATTTTAAAAAAAAAATGTTTTTTTTCCTTTTAAAAAATAAATGTCAAAAATTTCAAATAAAATTTGTTAGTTATATTAAAAACTCATTTGATTTAAAATTATAATATAAAAATGATATAAAAGAGAGAGTTTAATGTATATGAGAGAGAGGAGAGAGAGAGTTTTAAGTTACACTTTTTAAGTTGCATTTTTACCCATTTAAACCCGATCCGACCCGAATATAATTGCACTTTTACACGACCCGCGGCGGGTCGGGTCGGGTCGGGTTGAAACCCGCGAAATTGACATCCCTACTCATACCTCTCTCTATATCTATACATATCTCTATATATACCTATAACGAGCTAATATATCACACAACATGTATCAATTATTCATTTTATATATTCAGAATAAATTTCTTGTCTTTGTGGATATCAATTATTCAAGAGGCAATTAACAAAAACATATCATATCCCTATTATATTAACAAAAACACACCCTAATATTTTAAATTATCAAAAACATACCTATATATACTTATTATTTTTTAATCTAATCTCTCTCTCTAACCTAACATATATCTCTCTCACATAACATCTCTCTCTAATATAACATCTCTCTAACCTAACATATCTCTCTCTAATCGCACTTATATATCTAACACACGATAATCGCACATCTTTCTAACACGTGTTAATCACTCATCTCTCTCTAAAAATGATTAAAAGCTCACAAAATATGCATATGCTAATTATAAAACGTTATACCCTAATTTTAAAATTTCATACACTAATTTCAAAACTTCATACCCTAATTTCAAAAACTTCATACTCTAATTTCAAAACTTTATACTCTAATTTTAAAACTTCATATCCTAATTTCAAAATTTCATACCCTAATTTCAAAACTTCATACCCTAATTTCAAAACTTCATATCCTAATTTTAAAATTTCATACCCTACATATGAATTTCTCTCAATATTGTACATATGGATTCTTGTTTTTCAAATTGAAACCCACAATGTTTACAATAGTCTCAAAACTCAATAAATAGAAAACAATCTCACCAATTCCATATATTACGGGGTATCAAATAATGTAATATTTATGTATTACGTATGTATATATCTGTATTTATATGTATATTGATATCTATATAATCTAGATGGTGTTCGGTAGTTAGTGACGGGTTTTCGTGGTGGAAGAAGGAAGAGAGATAGAGTGGGATATTAAAAAAAAAAAATACATAGAAGAATGGAGGAGAGAGAGAGTAAGATCAGAGAGAGATAAAGAGAAAAATTGGTGAGAGAGAAGAATGAAGAGATACATACAAGAATTGGTGATAAATAAGAGTGAAAAAGAGAGAGAGAGATAAAGAAAAAAATAAATAGGATCAAATTTAAATTTGTTTGGTATGTTTTTGATAATTAAAAATTTTTAAGTATATTTTTGTTAATTTAATTTAAAAAATAGTATGTTTTGTTAATTTATCCATTATTCAATTATTCATACTCCTCGACCGTTACCAATGCAATCCAAAGGAAATGGACCAATAGATTTTAGTGGAATTAATGGAAACTATATATGTAATTATTATCTCCCTATTTTACGAGTAACTTTTAGATAGATTTGGTCTACCACATATGATTTTATATATGAGAGCGGCAAACCAATCATATGTATACACGTGTCATTTATACATATTAAATACAACTGAAACATCATATTAAAACCATCTCTTCTATATTACCACTACTTATCTCTCCTTCCTATATTTTTGAAAAAAAACCTACTTCCTATTCTTTTGGAAAAGAATACTCATTAGACATATATCAAATTATTTGATCTAAATTATCAAGATTCACTTTCTTTTTTAATACATAATAATAATTTAAGTTTTATTAAATAATGTTTTTTTTATTTATCTTGTAGGATAAATCATGAGCCTGTAATTCTTTTAATTTACATTTTCATATAGAAAAGACTTATTATGTAATTGAAAACTTGTGAGAAATAAAATATAAGAATTAAAAAAAAAAACTTAAATAAAAATTGTGTAATTATAATTTCGAAAACTAAAACTAAATTTACATCTCAATAAAATCACAAATATAATATTATAAAACTCTAGTTATAATACTATCCTAAATTTAAATATTAATTAAATTTTTTTTTTAATATATTAGATTTTACGGAACATTACAACATAATAAAAACCCAAATATAATATTACAGAACTCAAGTTTAGACTACCCTAAAGTTGAATATTAATTAATTTTTTAAAAAAATTTGATGATTTTAATATATTTTATTTATCGGAACATAATATTAATTAAAAAAATTATATTTAATGCATCTTATGTTACAAGATATAATACAATTAATAGTAAACCAATTTATTTTTATAATATATAAAATATATTATGACACAATTAATGTCTAACATGTAGTTTTTTACTTATAGTAATATTAATATTTAAAAGCCGAAATTGATAAAATATATCATGTATATGAGATGATAATTACGTAAGTTAGTTGGTTAGGAAACTTGCTCATTTATGTTTTTTTTTTATACTTTTGAATTTTAATTTACTTGTTACACTTTCTTCACATGTCATCTAATAGTTGGTTTGTAACACCGGCAAAGCATATAAGAAATACCATGTGATAGAATGGGTCTACATAAAAGTTACTCGTATTTTACATGATTAGCTGTCAATGAAAGCTCTCCTAATTTCTTACTTAAAACCAATCACCAATTTCTGAAAATGCATAACAAAAATTAAAAGGAGAAGGGATCAGCAATGAGTTCATATGCAGAAGTGGTCAGTACTTAAATATATCCACCTTTCCAGTTTGTTACATAATCTTATATTTCTAACGCTTTCTTTTCCACTAACTTCGTGAAAAGCTGATATTATTCTCTATTTAGTTATTAGTATAATATTGGTTACTACTTCATTTTGCAGGATTGTGTTCTCAAAATCAATGTTCAATGTAAAGCATGCAAGGGAAAGCTACATGAAATCCTAAGGTCTATTTCTGGTACGAAAATGTTTAGACAGATTTTATACTTATTATTTTTGGTTATTCCAATTTCCAATACTCAAGGCTTATATAATATTTTAGAGAAAAAAAAAGAGTCCTGTTTTATCTGTAGTGTTGGGCACGGTTGCTAACTTGCTATGCATAAAAAAACGTATTAAACATAAATATATTAATATGACTCTATATTCCTTAATTATAGTTTATGCCCCTTCTACGCCCCATGCATTGTCCATTTTCGCTCAAATTAATTTCAACTTATTTCGTATGTTTATAAACTCTAGAAATATATTATGGACAAATTTTATGTTTCTTTAACATATAATATTGAGAATTACTCGTTCTTAAATCTAAAGTTTATTTACACTTGTTCTTATATTTGCTCCAATTTAATTAATATATGAATTTTCTTTAAAAAATAATTATAGGAATATATTTAAAAATGACTAATTACAAATGTAGGAATTTTTTCGTCTTTTATTTGTCAATTTGGGTTAATACTTCATGAGGGTATAGAAGGGCATACGAATAAGGAACAGATGGTCCGAACTCTCCATGGTCCATTCGCAAAATTTATCCTTAAAGAAAATTAATAAATCCGTCATGAAAATACCCTGTAACGTTCAGTTTCACTCTCTTATAGCTAGAGACTTAGGCCTCGTTTGTTTGGATCTTTTGTAACTTTGGATTGGATTAATAAAGATGTTGGGTCCACAAAAGCTATTTACAAGTTTTAGATACCAAATAGGGACTTTTCTAATACCAAGGGGGGTGGGCTTTGAAAAAGTAAGGTCCGGACTAAACCAAAAATTTACAGCTATGCCCTCCACCTAGGTGTATCTCTCTGCAATTAATGTGCAATCTTATGGTGGTTTGCCTGCATCTTGCGTCTAAATAATTAGCTAGTATTTGTAAAATGATGGAGAAGAAAACTAATGCACAACTACTCCGTCCAAACACCTTGTTATCTAAGATGGATTTTGATTTCTCCAGTTTAGTTGATCTGAATATTTCTTCCATGGTTCTCAGTTTATTAATGATTAAATATACAATTTCAGTCGGGGGGGTTAGAATGGTAAAAAATTGATTATTAAATCCATTCTGAATCATAGTACTTGAGACAAACATTAAAATGGACTAACAATCTCACATATAACAGTCCTATCCAAACTTAAAAACCACTGGACTATTCATTGGATTAATAATACAGGTATCATTTGTAACACAAGCACAATCTCATTGGTGGTGTTAGTCCCGGGATTAACAAAGTTCTAAACAAACAAGGCCTAAAAGACTAGAGACTAGAGACCTAGAAATAGTAGTTGATAGAACATAAAAATTGGACCCGAATATATCTATTCGGGTACGAATCGACCCACCCATTATTTGAGGGTATCCAAGACTAACACCCAAAACCATGGTCTAAATAGAGCTTTCCTAACAGGCCATTATCTATAAGGGTCCAGCCCAATAATAAAGATCCACAACGAAAAAGCCCATGAGGTGGCTCTTGAGATAACGACATTTGTCAACATCCCATGAGACTTAATTGCCTATAAATAGCCAACTACCCCCCCTAAAAGCAGGATCACAAAATCTATCTAAAAAATATAGAGAGAATGAGAGAAAATAGAAAAATTTGTCAGAACCCACCATACAAAAAGGAAAACCGAGCAAGATACTAGACCGAACACCGAGATCGAAGAAAGATCAAGATTATCAGAGCAAGTTGTAATGCCGAGCATAGATATAAATAGGAAAATGTATTCCGAGCAATTATATTACCGAGCTGAATAAAGATTAAAGAAGGGTTCATCACTTATTCTATTGTTATACATTATATTGTTGTTGAAAAGCATAACGCAACCGACCAAAGTTATGGCGCCGTCTCCGGGAACGATCTAGTTCGCAACTAGCTTCGAAACCGAACACCAACACTCTACCAGACAAGCAACAAATGGAAAACACCAACGAAGAAACCCGTCCAGAGGAAGTAGGCACATCGAATAACCAGGAAATCCGAGTCCACAAAGACGTGTTAGCGCATCTCCTCAACATCAGAGACCAATACGAAGCACTGCAGGTCGGATCTCGACTAACCATCTCTAACGTCTAAACAGAACAACAAACCGATCAGCCCCCACAAGCCGACGGTCATATCAACGAAAACCCTACAGATACCGAGGTAGAACGAGCGCCGACCGTGATTAGGCACAATAACGCGGGCCCAAGCTTAATGGCCCCTCTGCCGGCAGCCTCGGTCAACTCCAGTCCCCAACGGGTTCATTTTCAAACGAATGAAGCCCACCAGTATGGCATGCCCGACGACCCCGTACTAGAACAGATAGTCTCATATCCAACCCTCCCACCGCGGATAATTACACCATATACGGTGGGAGTATAAACTCCTATTCACCAAAATAGGACTACGGCCGCACTGGCACGGGCCGTTGAAAATCGCAATACCCAGCTACAGGCCCAGCTGGCGGCATGCATGTCGGCCATGACAGCAGCCGGCGTCACAGTACCGCCCAACCTGCCGACCGATCCGCATACAGATCCCCGACACGAGGGGGAAGATTCCGCCTACCGAGCAGCTATGGAAGCGGCCGGCCGAAAATATGATACCAGGGTACCCCGACAAGGAGAACATGTCCAGAAGACGACCCCAACGGTTGTCGACCGCCAAAACGCCCCTAGGGGACCTATCCCCAACAGAAACCCGAACGACGGTAGATATCCGGAGCATAGGGTCATTGTAGGATATTACCCACAACCTCACTATGGGGAGTACCCCCCATACCAAGCTCCGAATGAAGCGTTCCAACAGGCTTGGAACATATGCCAAGAAACTCCATGCACCGAGCATATCACTCGGTACCGCAATCCTTTGGGGTTCATTATCCCCGAATTCTGGCTCTACGATGGAAAGAGCTGCCCAATTGATCATCTGCGCCACTACAAAACTAGGATGGAGCTGTGGAGTGATGACCCTGCACTGATGTGCAAGTTTTTCAAAAACAGCTTGGGCCAAGAGGCTTCGTCGTGGTATCACAACCTGCCACGAGGATCCATAGGAAGCTGGACGGAACTTCTCCGCACGTACTCCACCCGATATGCTGCTCATCGGAAGAAGAAGGTCAACATCGACACACTTCTGAAAATGGCTATGCAGCCAAACGAGCGACTCAATGACTACTGCATACGCTTCATCGACGTGGCTAACCAGATTCTGCAGTACGCTAGTAACATAGCCATCCAAAACTTTATCAACTCCGTTCCTAGCGGTTACTGGGCGAGAAGGAAGTTCATAGGCAAAAGCTTCCCGACCACTGACGCTCTGCTGGCCTATTGTACCCACCTCACCGACAAGAACGATGAAGTACGACTCCAAACTCTACCAAGAAGAGAGTCGGTCCGAGAAGCACAGGTGGGCCGCAAGAGAGCAAGGAACAATCAGGGGGAGGTTTTCAAACCGACCAGACGGGATAAAGGTCCCGAAGTTCCTAGCAGGGTGGAGCGACCCCGAGAACCTGAGCCCAAACCTCTCCATCGCTTACCCCACACAGATCGATGAGTGCAAACCCCTCCAGCTCACATACCCGATGCCAACCAAGCAGCCACAACAAGGCCGCTACCAGGGAAGGGAAAGGCAGAAGAGCTTCAAACCGGTCAAACTGATATACTCTTTCAACCTGTCTGTCAAGGATATCCTTAAGGATATTTGCAGAGAAAGCTGGTATTCCCGGCCAGAGCCAATCGCCACCCCCCTGATCATAGAGACCCCAAGCTATTCTGTGCCTATCATGAAGACCACGGGCACCTCACCGAGCACTGCCGCAACCTGTGATGGAAAATGAACCTATGGGGCGATGCGGGACACCTAACCAAGTTCATCAAAGGCACTACAAATAAAGGCAAACAGCTGGCCATCGAGGAAGCCGACAGTCGGCAAGGAAAAACAATCAACGTCGTACATTTGTCAAGACCCAAGACCGCTAGCGGGGAAAGAACACAACAGCGGCAACTGGCGCACTTCGGGCAAGTAGCCAAGGCGTCACATGCATCAACTTCTAAACGGCAATGCATGCCGCGATGACACCCACTCATTTCGTTTTCGGATCTCGATGAAAAAGGGGTGATATACCCTCATGGGGACGCCATTAACCTCCGCGTCCAAATTGGCATAGACACGGTCAGCAGAGTGCTTGTCGACCAAGGAGCCTCATGTGATATCATGTACAAAGAGCTTTTCGACAACATAGAGCTCAAGCTACAAGACCTGCAGCCGACCGATGCCACACTGATCGGGTTCATCTCCGAGACGACAAAACCATTGGGAAAGATCTTCCTCAGGGTAACGACTGGATCCGTGTCAGTTCCTGTGGAGTTCTTAGTGGTCAACGACAACTCCGGCCACAACGCAATCCTGGGCCGACCTTGGCTGCATGCCACGAGAGCCATACCGTCAACCTACCACCAAAAAGTGAAATACCCAAATGGTAGGGGAGAGATCGAGACAGCCAGAGGATGTCAAGAGGATTCAAGACGCCGTGAGGACATTACCGCGGCTCTCAAAAAGTAGCTGATCGTTGATTGAACAACCCACCAGCACGAAAAGCTGATCAACCAGATAGCCAAAACCGAAAGGGTAGTTGAAGAACAAGTGGGAGAGAAGCTTAGGAAGATTCTTATCCCCGATATGGATGAGGAACACTACTTCCTCATCGGAGATAGCCTTCCCAAAGAGGAATACGAGGAGCTGAAATCGTTCCTCTTCGATAACATCGATAAATTCGCATGGAGCCCCAAGTACATGTCAGGTCTAGACCCGAGAACGGCATGTCACCACCTAAGTGTTAACGCCGAGTTCAAGCCAATAGCTCAAAGGAGCAAGAATGTATCTGTCCCGCACAGAGCGGCTATAATTGCTGAAGTCTGAAAGCTATTGTAAGCTGGAGCCATAAGGGAGGTGTTCTACCCGAAGTGGTTATCCAATCCGGTCGTCGTCCCTAAGAAGAATGGGAAGGAAAGAGTGCATAGACTTTACCAATCTGAACGAAGCTTGCCAAGGGATTCATTCCCCCACCCAAGGATTGATCAACTGGTACATGCAACGGCGGGAGCCGAGAGGATGACCTTCCTCGACTCATACTCGGGATATCACCAAATCCTCCTCGCCGAGGAGATCAATAGAAGACATCGTTTATATCGCCTTTGGGAAACTATTGCCACACGGTAATACCATTCGGCCTACGCAATGCGGGGGCAACATATCAGAGGATGATAACGAGTGTTTGCCAAAAGCATATAGGGAAGACCATGGAGGTATACATAGACCACATGATCGTCAAAAGTGAGAAATCTTTCCAGAACAAATGCAAGTGGCAAACACCAATGCAGGTGCTACCTTACCTCTCATGCTTAATAACATTGTCATTTGCATAAACGAAATATCTTATCATGCGGTCTAACAAATGCAGCTGAAATTCCCAAACGGCATGCCTAAGGGTAGGCCTAGGAATACTATGAAATTCCCAACATGGCATAAGTGCCTATGAATACTATGAAATTCCCAAACGGCATGCCTAAGGGTAGGCCTAGGAATACTATGAAATTCCCAACATGGCATAAGTGCCTAGGAATACTATGAAATTCCCAAACGGCATGCCTAAGGGTAGGCCTAGGAATACTATGAAATTTTCAACATGGCATAAGTGCCTAGGAATACTATGAAATTCCCAAACGGCATGCCTAAGGGTAGGCCTAGGAATACTATGAAATTCCCAACATGGCATAAGTGCCTAGGAATACTATGAAATTCCTAACTTGACATAAGTGCCTAGGAATACCATGAAATCCCCAACATAGCATAAGTGCCTAGGAATACTATGAAATTCCCAACATGGCAGACGTGCCTATGAATACTATGAAATTCTCAAACGGCCTGAGTGCCTAGGAATACTATTAAATTCCCAAACGGCCAAGTGCCCAGGAATACTATGAAATTCCCAACATGGCATGTCTAAAAGAATGCCTAGGAATACTCAAGTCACATGTGCAGGTACCAATAATCAAAAATCAGGCAAAGGAAAGCCAAACAAAGAGCCAAGTGTGGAGGTACCAATAATCAAAAATCAAGCAAAGGAAAGCCAAACAAAAAGGCAATATACAGCTACCAATAATTCAAGCCCGCATTACGGAGGCAGCCAATTACCAAGCAAAGAAAACAAAGGAAGAAACAATCCATTCGAGGAAATATCAACAAGGCAATAAAAAGATCCAGTACATAAATAAAGGAATGAAGCAAATAGTCCATGCCCGCGTTACGGAGGCAATAATGAACGACGAAAAAATGAAGAAATCAACTAAGAAGAACTGCTACGCGACGAACACAATGGTACATGACTCAGCCTGACCTCCTCGTCATCTGTAGCCGTGTCTTCATCGGTCTCTTGACCCTCAAAACGCTCCTCAGAAATAAGAAAATCAAAGTTGGTCGTGTAAACACCCACATGTTGCCCTACCTCGAGTCGGGCTGCGAACTCAGACCCCTTCGCGTTCTCATGGGCAACAGACGCACCCTTAAGACGAGCTTCGTCCACAGGGTGCTGACGAGCTTCATACAGTTCGGCGGAAACATCATGCCGACGTGTGGACGCATGAAAAAATTTCATCAAGACATTGGCCTGGGGTATTAACAGCTTTAGCTTACCGAACCACTTGTCTTTTAAACGCCAATACCGGGCCAAACGACGCTCTTGCACCTCGTAAATATGCTTGGCGCGACCCACGTAAGAACGGAATGACGCAGATTGTGTTCACAATTTTTTCTTAAGCCGAGCACATTGGACTTGTAGCTTCTCGTTTTTTCCTATCAGGATATGAGGTAAATGGGCACGAGCTTCCTCTACTGCATCAGACGAACCCCCAACCTGGCATCACCAGTCGGTTCTTGTCCTGCGCCTACAGGGGGAAGAGAGCCAGTCTGCTGCATCACAGTAGGAAATGCCTACGAAGAAGGTAAAAAGACAGTAACATCAATACAACTAAAGAACCGACTAAACCAAAATCCAAATAAATAATATTTTTATACAAGCCTGAAGAAACTCGAAATGCAAACTACTCTCAAAACTCAGTCAGATAAACCCTCGACGGAAGCCGAGGTCTCTGCAGCGTCAGCAAAATGAATGTCCCACAGCGAAACTATCTGCGTACCCAAACGACCCTTTACCGAGGCATCCAAGCTGTTCAACGCAGCCGTCGTTTCGTCTACCCGGGCCATAGCATCAACCATACGCTCCGCACGGATAACACCACGGGTACCTTTCACATACTCATACACCTCTAGTGCCTGATCACGATCCCAATAGGCTTTGACGAAGGATAATAGCAGATCTGCATCTTTGAAAACGGCCCCTAACACCAAGTTCAAGCTCGTCACCCGGCCTCGAGCTTCATCACGAGAGTGCCGAAGTGCACCAAGAAGCGCTTTGGCCTTACCCTTGTTGGCTGTATAGTAGGCGGTCTTTTTGCTGAACTTCTCTCCCAAATCACGTAACCGAATCGACAAGTTTGAAATATGAATATTCAGATCCTTGATTTCACGGCGAGCAGAATTCAGTTCCGCGGTTAGGGACGTCTTAGACCTTTCTAGATCACCTATAACATTATCATCTACACTACGACTAGGAGGAGCCCATACCACCATGGCCAGGGGATTAACAGGTACCTGACAAGATTTTTATGTCCTTCAAAAGATGACCACAACCAACAGACAACGAAATTAACCCAGAAAGCCAAACAGGAAGAAAACGGGGGACTTATATTATCAACTTCCCAACAAAACGTCCTTATAAGTACAAAAACGGCCCACAATCTGGGTACCAAAAAACCCTACACTAAGCTACACAAAAAATACTACAAGCATATGATCAGTGCTCCACCTGAGAAGATGCTGGTTGGGGAGTAGTAGCAGTAGCAGACCGAGAAGTAGAAGGAGTTGAGCCAGAATGGGGACGAAGAGCCATCGATATCGTCTGCCCCGGCAGCCGGGGGAGCTCCTTATCCCGAAGATGGGCCCAATCTAAAGGTTTAGGCGGTGCACCTTGCGGACAGGAATAAACCAATTCCGACCATGCCCGGTCTGACAGAGGTACCCTTGCAAAATTCAAAGCACGAACATGAGCGCAAAAGACGGAAAAATTGGCAATCGCTATAAACTTTGTCTGCTCTTCCGATTGCGCCGCTTTCAAAGAAGCAACCTCGGATTTTTCAGCCTCCACATCCTCTGCCATGAACACGTTATCGGCTTCTAATAGGTCATATTTTTCGACCATAAGCTCCTTCTCGGCCTCCAGCCTTTTAACCTCCTCAGTCAAGCACAAGTTATCCCCCACCACCTTGTCATAATCAGCGGCTAACTTCACCATCTGGGCTTTCTCCTCAGCCATTGCCTTACTTTCGGCAATTATCTTCTCCTTCTCAGCCTCGAGCATATGAGCTATCTCATCAGCCATTGCCTTCTTTTCGACAATTAGCTTCTCGTTCTCAGCCTCGAGAGCCGCCAACTGATCCCTCAGTACAACGAAACCCACGAAAATCTGTAATCAAAAACATCAGACACCATTTTCAAAAACATCACACCAGCCAACTAAGGGTATAACGACCTATATAACAAAAGACGTACGAAACATACCCGAAGCGCATCATTATTGGCCTGCTCAATGACCGACACTAAAAGACGAGTGGCCATTTCCTCAGCATCCTTGAAGATAAGGGGCTTCAGAGCAGTATACCCCATCTTTAAAGCTCGGGGCTGCTCCAGCAGTTTGCCCCCACACCGATCAATATAACGGGTCATCGCAACCCCGTCCACCACCACCTTTTCCGAGCTAGGGGGAACCTCATCCTCCCCTCTCGTCCCAACCTCCTCGGCAACATCTTTACCGATTACCACTTCCTCTTCCTCCCTCAACTCTTTCTCCAAAGGCACAACCTCAGGGGTCCTGCGTTCGCTCACATCCTCAGTTCGAATGGGCGACATGACAGGCAGGCTCATCGTGTCCTCACCCATGTTCACATAAGGTTGAGGTGTCCGAATATGTTATCGAACGACCCCTGAAACACAACAATACTCATTGACCGGGCAAGGGCAAGGGTAACCAATGAAGAAGTCAATAGCTGAAACATGATAACATATAAAGAGAGGACACATGGAATTAAAAGACAATTCACAAAATTAATACACGTACGTCGACATGCGCAGAAGCTGCCTCGGAGGAATCACCCTGAGGAGAGGCAACCAACGCCACATCTGTGACAACCTCGAGAACCTCCTCATTCACCGATGTATCCGACATCCTGGTCTTCTTCGGGGTCCCGACAACAGCGTCTGCTGCCCTGCTCTTAGGACGAACAGGCTTCTTCCCTCCCCGAGCAGCACTTCGAGCCTTGATGATTTTGAGGAATTCCTCCTCAGGCTCTATGGGAATCTCCGGCGCCGGATTACCCTTGGTCACTGGCCCCGCAGGATAACCTAACAGCACGGGAGCAGTACGGCTTGTCGGGTCCTTTGTCGGTCCAGGCCCCCACCACTTCCAAAGGGCTAACAGAGCTTCGACATTGGGAGCGCCAAGGTCTGGCACATCAGGGGCGGTGGTTGCAGGTCCCAAAATCTGGTGTCCGGCACAGCCCAGTCTCCAGATGCAATCACGATACCAAGGTTACGCTCCTTATTGGTATCCGGAAGACCAATGACGAGCCGAGAGAAGGCACGCAAGGTCTTCAAATAAGAGCTACGGTGTTCAAAACTCAAACTGTAGACCCCGAATACGTCTCTCAGTTCGACATTGATCCCCGACAACTCTGACAACCTTTGAATACCGTTCAGGGTACGATATCCATTCAGGGCCACTTGGGCCGGGGCAATCTGGAAGGCTTCGAAGAACGATGCCATCCAGGGGGTAAAAGGAAGTCTAAGGCCCCCAGTAAAAAACGCCGAGGAACGAACGGCTACCTCGCCAGCAGGCACAACCCCCATGACCTCCTCATCGGAGACCGGCAATCGAATACGAATGTCGTCGGGTATCCCCGCCTGCTTCTTAAAATCCTCTTCCACGAACGGACCAACTTGAGCCAGACATTGGGTCAGAATTTCCTATCCAGACAAAATACACACTTCATCAATATACTAACCAAAAACAAATCACACGATACGAATTCTCCCCACCCCCCCCCCCCCCCCCCCCAATTACCAGAAACCCTAAGGTTTTCCACCAACCCAACAAAAGTCCTATACAGGAAGTAGAACCACCACTCAACAACCTAAATAGACATATATAGGCAAACAAGACCATATCTCAACACCCCATACATGACCACAACAACAAATCAAATACAGATCCTAAGCACAAAGATATACAGAAAACCCCACAGAATACGACGTCACTTATAGTCATGATTAAAGGCAAGCAGGAGAGAGCAGCAGCAAATATATCAGCAATCAAACGAAACCCTAGATAGGAAGGCAGCAAATCTTTTGGCGGGAAGAATGAACCCTAGAGAGAGAAAATGAGAGATATTTTCTTTCAGCAAATTATGAGATAAACACAAAAAAGAATTACTTACCACAGTTAAAAGGAGTGGAGCCCCCAAAAGAATAAAATAATAACCGTCCTTTCGTGTGACAGAGGTTTACTTTCTTTTTTCAGCCACATAAAAATCCACAACCGCTATTTTCAACAAATCAACACTCCAGATCTTGCCACGTCAGATAATGTATCCCACTAACCAATGCAGTTCATATCATTACACCTAAATAAACGGCCAGTGGACCCCACCACGAAAAGCTTACAGCATACGCTCCCAATATTACTACGCCAAATAGTTTAATTACCATGCGACAACCGATCAAGATCGACGAAGACCGTTCCTAGCTCGACGGCTTTTCAGCATCCAGTCTACCAACGCTCTCCGGGGGGATAACCGTGCACTTTTGCTCGGTCCAATACTGATATAGTATGGTGTCGATATGAAGTCAAAATAAACAATAAACGAATTGCGAAAAGAGTAGAATTTTTATTCATCCACAAGGGGGAAAACAACCAGTTACAACAACAAAGAAATATAATAAAAACTACACTAAAATACTTCTTTATTTCTGAACCCTAGAACTACCCCCTTCCTCGGCGTCCCTCTTGGCCAAGAGCTCTTTGAGATGATCCCTCTCCTTGATTAAGCGAGAAATACCCATCTCAGCCTGTTGCAAGGCGTGAGACTGAGACTTGCACTTTTGTTCGGCTTCGAAACGAGCAGTACCCTCCTCATCCAAATATTGTTTAAACCGCCTGACTTCAGCCTAAGCACATTTAAGATCGACTTTCAGCCACGACATCTCGAATTGTTTCAACTGAAGAGGGGTCAAGTCCTCTTCTCCGAAACCAGGGGAACGAGGTAGCATGAAAGAAGGCTCTTCAATAAGGGTTTTCTTCTTGGAGGCAGATCTGGTGATGGGAGCCATCTCAGATAAATGATAGAAGAAACAGAAATTATCAAGCAAGAGAGAGAAAGGAAGAATTGGTAGTAAAATACAAGCAATAGGGAGCATTTATAAGGAATCAAAGGGCACAAGAAACGAAGAAACACAAAGTACGATGCGTTGCAACAGTTCATAGGACGAAGGTACAAGATACGAAATGATACAACTTCCCAGATACAGAAAAAGAGACCAACGAAATACAAATTACAAAATGGAAAATACATCAGAACACTGGCCCAATCAAATTAAGGATCAATGGGCAAGAAAATCGAACTGTCAGACCGGGATAAAGCTACCCGAGCAGAACAATCTAACCGAGCTTGAGAGGAGTCATTCATGACTACCAAGCACTCATTCGTCCTAGTAAGGACCCGGATACGCTCCTCAAGCCGAGCATTCCTAACCATCATACCAGCTAGGCCTTGAGGGGAGTTATCGAACTCATCCTGAGCATGATCCCAAATCTCCTCGGCCTCATACCAAGAGTTGGACATGTGATTTCTGTGCAACAACAAATTATCAAGCTGACAACTCAAGGCCGAAATATCGGTCCACTTCATTGTCTCCTCGGGGTGAGAGTCGAACAAACTCAAAGTCAAAACACCATACTCCTCCTCAAGACTGGCCATTCTATGACGGATCCGAGATAACTCAGCATCTAAGTTCTTCATCTGAGCATGATATCTCACCACGGGCTCATACATTATGGAAAGTTGTTATGATACAGAAGGAGATGAGGGATGACAGAGAATAAAACAATAAAAGTTTGTAAGAGGAGATAGTTACAAAAGAAAAGATGAGAGTATTTATAGAGCCAAGGTAGTGTGACCTTGTCTGACAATGCTTGGGAACATGCATCTTTGACCAACCTGCCATGTCTCAGATGTCACACGGCTACAGTACGGCAAGAAATAAAAATACAAGATATTCAGTGGTCCACATCCCAGAAAAACGACAAACCATAAGTGCAACATAAAAAGAAGTGCAAGATAAGGGGGCAAATATAATTTTCATTAATAAAGATGGAATACATCGCTGTTCATTACATCAGAGGACATCAAAAGGAAAAACTATTACATCAGAGGACGACATCCAAAAGAAAAATCTATTACAGAAGGTCATACAAAGAAGATCGACTATATCAGCAGGTCAGGCGAACAGGAGGCGGGAGGGGAAGAAGAAAAAGATGAAGAGGAACATAAAGAAGAAGTGAAAAATATGAAGAAAAGAAACATAAAAGAGAAGAGTCCTGCTTAAATAGAAAGAACAAAGTATAAAACAGAAAAGAAGAAGACTGCAAGAAAACGAAGAAGAAAAACGAAAATAACAAAAACCCGAGGAGCTCAGGGCCGATTGTTACATCGTAGTGATAAAAAGAAGATGAATAAAAAGAAAGGGAGATAAGAAAAGATGAAGAAATGAAAAAAATTGAAAAAGAAAGAGAAAAAGGAAAAAAATGTGAGAAAAAAGAGAAAAACAGAAAAAGAGGAAAAGAAGAAGAGTGCAAGAGAAAAAGGCAAAAAAAGGTTGTTAGGAGGAAGATGATCGGTAATGATGAGAGGGCCCCGCTGGGCTCGCAGCATCTTGGAGCGAGGAATTCCTCCTTAGAACGGTGTTCTCATCAAGCAAGGATTGGTTAGCATGCCTGCAGTAATCCAATTCGGCCTTCAACCAAGTCAACTCTCTCACCATCTCCTTATGGTAACCACGCATTGTTTCTAACTCCGCCTCAGCATCTCTCAAAAGCTTCAAGGCATTACCATAAGAGGCCTTGAAAGCTTCCACTTGCAAGGTAAAGGAGAAATTGGAAAAGGGGGAAGTCATCGCAATATATTGAATAAAAATATATGTAGAAAGAAACTGGTATGAAGAGATTATGGAAAGATACGAGCTTCGAAGGGGTATTTATAGAAGAAATTGATCAAGGCTTGAGGTGAAGAACCGCAACCGATTAGCCAGAAAGGGTTTAGAGAAGCGTGTGCATTAAAAGAGACGCGACTGTTCAAAAGAAACTCTTGGATTTGTGCCATTATGTTAATATTCATGGGAAAAGCAATTACACACGTGTCAATATAGGGAAGCGCAACAATCTCCAGGAATATTGAAAATATCCTTTGCACTGGGCTCAAGAAAACCCAATGGATAAGGTCAAACACAGGGCCCAATAAAACTCATTAATGAAGCTACACGCACGCACAGTAAAGACAGTGCATTGGAAGAATAAACCAGATAAGAACAAGAAAAAGAAGAATCTTCATTGATTAATTGGAACTTTATTACAAGGTACCAGTCAACAAAAGGGAATTACAAAAATAAAAAGAAAAGAATCATTTTGCAGAAGGGCCAGCTTCATCGTCAGGCTTCTTTTTAGACCGAGCATACACTTCCTTGATGGCCAATTTATAAGCCCTCTTGGAAGCAATATGCCTGTCTCTAGAAGCCTCGAGCTCTTTGATTCGAGCACGAGCCCAAATATTGTCGATCAGAGACCTCTGATATTCACTCTCCATGGCCTCCAAGCGCTCGTCCATCTCGACAGCTCGACGAGCCTCCATGGTTAAAGAGGCAACCCTCCTTTCGAGGATACGAGCCTTCCTCACCTCCTCCTCTAGATGAGCAACATACTCAGGAAGGTTGTCGCCACTAGTTTCACGAGGAGAAGCCATTTATACAGGGATACGGAGTGAGTTATACCAAAAAGACAGGTACAACCCCCTTTTATAGGAAGAAATAATGGGGAAGATCAAAGGTCATCTCGAAGATAGACAAACCCTCTTGAAATTCCCAAAGACATTTATGTCCAGCCAACCACAGTTCAAATCCAATTAAAGTCAACCAATGAGATATCAAGAAGATAAACAGACAAGAACGAGAATAAGGAAATATTTTATTAATTCGAATAATTCGGTTACAACTGGGGATAATACCCAATACAAAAGAAATTACAAAATCTAGTTATTCCGAGGAAGAGCTTGCTTCAACGTCATCCGACCCCGGTTTGGACCGATTGTGCAGCTCCTTGAAGGCAAGCTTATAGGCTCTTTTTGCCACCCTTTGTTTAGCAAGAGAAGCATCAAGCCTCTTTATACGCTCAAAGGCCCAATCCCGATCAGCCATCGTCATATGATGAGCCGCATCCATATCAGACAATTTCTTCACCGTAACGGCCAGCTTCCTTTTCACAGCACTAGCTTTCTCGGCCTCGTTTTCTAAATGAGCAATGTATTCGGCAGAGTTGTCACCAGTAGCACCAATGGGAGAGGCCATGACGTTCTTCGTAATAATAAGCAATGGAATATTTATGAGGGAGCAATCCCATTTTATAGGCAATTGGGGGAATACCAAGAGTCACGTCGAAGTTGGATAGCAGGTTTGCGAACTCCCAAGACATTAAATGTGTCCTAGGGAGCAGTCATAAATAGGGACATTTTTCGATGAAGCATTGGGAACAGCAAGACAGAAGTAGTTTCCTCAACAGACCGAGCATGACTCCCTCGACATGGAGACCATACCGAGGAAGTCAGAAAGCACTTGATAGAACATAAAAATTGGACCCGAATATATCTATTCAGGTACGAATCGACCCACCCATTATTTGAGGGTATCCAAGGCTAACACCCAAAAAACCATGGTCTAAATAGAGCTTTCCTAACAGGCCATTATCTATAAGGGTCCAGCCCAATAATAAAGATCCACAACGAAAAAGCCCATGAGGTGGCTCTTGAGATAACGACATTTGTCAACGTCCCATGAGACTTAATTGTCTATAAATAGCTAACTACCCCCCTAAAGGCAGGATCACAAAATCTATCTAACAAATATAGAGAGAAGGAGAGAAAATAGAAAAATTTGTCAGAACCCACCATACAAAAAGGAAAACCGAGCAAGATACTAGACCGAACACCGAGATCGAAGAAAGATCAAGATTATCAGAGCAAGTTGTAATGCCGAGCATAGATATAAATAGGAAAATGTATTCCGAGCAATTATATTACCGAGCTGAATAAAGATTAAAGAAGGGTTCATCACTTATTCTATTGTTATACATTATATTGTTGTTGAAAAGCATAACGCAACCGACCAAAGTTATGGCTTTATCAGTAGTTGTGAACTTAATTTCATAATTAAATCAAGGATAAATTAACAAAACATACTACTTTTGAAACTAAATTAACAAAAACATACCCTTACAATTTTAACTATCAAAAACATACCAAACAAATTTAATACTATTTATTTTCTTCTTTCTCTATCTCTCATTTACTCTCTCTCTCCTCCCTTTTTATCTCTCTCTTTCATTTTTATCTCTCTCCTCCATTCTTCTCTCTCTCACCAATTCTTCTCTACATCTCTCTCTGATTTTAGTCTCTCTCTCCTCCATTGTTGTTTGTATCTTTCTTTTATATCTCACTCTATCTCTCTCCCCTCCTCCACCACGAAAACCCGCCACTAACTAACGAACACCATCTAAATTATATAAACATTCATATACATATAAATATATATATATACATACATAATACACAAATATTGCACTGGTTGATACCCCGTAATATATGAAAAATATATAAAATTGGTGAGATTGTTTTCTATCACATAATATATAAAAAAATATATAAAATTGGTGAGATTGTTTTCTATTTATTGAGGTTTGAGAATATTGTAAAACTTGTGGGTTTCAAGTTGAATGAGGAGAATCCATATGTATAGTATTGAGAGAAATTCATATGTAGGGTATGAAATTTTAAAATTAGGTTATGAAGTTTTAAAATTATGGTATGAAGTTTTAAAATTATGGTATGAAGTTTTGAAATTAGGGTATAAAATTTTGAAATTAGGGTATGAAGTTTTAAAATTAGGGTATGAAGTTTTAAAATTAGGGTATCAAGTTTTAAAATTAGAGTATGAACTCTTTTTTAGATATTTGATTGTGATTCAGAACATTTAGGGTATGACATTTTAAAATTAGGGTATGATATTTTATAATTAGCATATGAATATTTTGTGAGTTTTTAGTCATTTTGAGAGAGAGAGATGTGTGATTAGCATGTGTTAGAAAGATGTGCGATTATCGTGTGTTAGAGAGGTACGATTAGAGAGAGAGAGTTGCGGTTAGAGAGAGAGGTTAGATTATGGTTTGATTAGAATTAGAGAAATAATAAGTATATATATGTATGTTTTTTGTAATTTAAGTTTTGAGGATATGTTTTTAGTAATATAATAGAGTTAGGGTATGTTTTTGTTAATTACCCCTTAAATCAAACTAACCAGAGTTTCAGTAATATTAAATTTACGACTACTACACTGAATTTACAAATAAGGGCAGACTAGTATTTAATTTAGGCCTTGCATTCATACTCAGTAAATTAAATTTGAGTAATTGCTAAAATATAATTTCAAGCAACAAATAAAAGTTATACTCTAGATCTGCATGTACATACAGTCTACAAAGAAAAAGGATATAAGTAGTGTCCGAGTGATAATCCAGAACTTATTCAGTTTGTATTTTCACTTTTTTCTGTAGGAGCATACTCGATCAGCATAGATGCCGAAGAAGGCTTGGCAAAGATAAAAGCGGAGATGGATCCAAACATTTTTATGTCTGCACTATCAAGAAACGGGAAACATGCAGATATCAAGTCAATCAAACTTAAAAGCCCAGATCCGAGAAAAGCTTATGACAAAAAGGTGCATTGTGGTAATTCGAATAGCTTATTTGGACCTTATGGTGACGGGGAATCACCCTACGGTTTTAGAGATAGAAGGACCGTGCCACGAGGGATGTGGGACCAGAACAATCACTATTATAATCCTTACTATAGTTCACCTTAGGGGAATTATAATCCGGCTTATGGCTTTGAGTATCCCTTTTGGTATGGTACTCTACTAGCTAGAGTTTAATTTTATTTGCGTTACTTCTGGATATACGTTATTTTCAGTTTCTCAGATGATAGTTGAGTTGCTTGTATTATGAACCAATTGTTTTTTATATGAGATTTCAATGTGAATAATGGTATTGTTGCAAGCCTTGCGTATTATGGGGTTTTGTCCCATAATACGGATATGTTTTGCTTCCGTTATGCTTCAATAAAGGTCATGCTCTTGAAGAAAAAAAAATGGCATTGTTGCAAGAACAAATTGCCTTTATTGTTGTCCCTTTTAGCCGATATACGTAAGGGAATATATACATTCTACAGGACCTAAACAATGGTTATTGGTTATACATACATGAATATCATCGTATTGTTTTCTCGTCATTTTTGACAGTTCCATGCTTGACATTTGAAGCTACATTGGAACCCATACGGCCATACTAAAGAGAATCCACGGCAATCAAATACCTTTGACAGCAATTTTTTTCATAAATTGCTTCAACCTATTCAGTTCAAGTCTATGCCAAAGTCACTCTTGGTCCTCGAGGGACCTCTTTTTAGCCCTCAAGTTAAGCTGAAGGCTTTCGGGTTGAGGTGGAGTTCTTCCTTTGCGAAAAAGAACCGCGAGTGCCCTCATCGTCCGGCACAGATCAAACACCTGCAGAAAAAAACAAGAACAATATATATAAAAAATATCAATGTAGCTTCTGACTTCTGAGTCCATCTTTTTTTTGGCCAGCCTGAAGTATTTCTTGTTTTTCTTTGGCTTGTAAAAGCTAGAGTGTTAAGCTTGATGAACCCAACTTAAAAAAGTCGGCTTACTTACTTAAAAGTTGTGACCAAGCAAGCTATAACTAGACGTAACGCGTGAGATTACTTTTATAGCATCACTCACCGAAGATGCTTCAATCTCTGCAACACCTTCACAGCCTTGACCTCCGCCCTGTAGTAAATCACAATAGCTAGCTGCTTCATTCTCATCTTCAAATACCTACAAATGCGGTATTTAAGTCTTAAAAGGATTACAGAATATAAAAAAAAACTATCTGGAAATATTGGCACCTAAAAATAGCTTGACGCAAACAATCCAAAGTATCTAAGTTTCCAACAGGGTATGAATAACAAGAATTGAGCAAAATCTAGAATTTCAGTCACAAGTATGGGAGTAAACTTGAGTTTCTAGTTTCAAAAAAAAAAAAAAAAAACTATGAGTTTCTAATTTTCTAAGGCTTGATTCATTTCCTTAACAATTCCAAGTTAGATTCTGCTTCTTTAGGAGCCAAAAGCTTTGTGCGAGTCAAACCCAAGCCTGGTCGTGAACTAAGTACCAATCAATCTATGTTCAAGCATTTTTAGTTAATCAAGGGTTCTCTGCGTAACCATACGTGAAACTGCATCTACTATATCTAACATATCCTGAAAAACAAAACGATTTGCTATGCGGTAAAAACCTAAAATTCCTAATAACAAACCAAATATCGTACTTAATTAGTTACATACTTACATTACCCATCAATAACAGCGCTGCCAACACATATACAATTAAAGCAGCCAGCAGGCTCATGGACTTGGTTTTTCATCCCATTAATTTGCATTTTAGTGTACTTCTCAATCAACAAAGGTATCTATTCAAGAAATTAATCAATTATCAGGTTAAAGAAAAGATTCAGAGGTTTGTGACTTGACTGCTTGAGCCAACCTTAGCAGCAGATTTCTATATATCGTTAGTGACCCTATTTTTCCTTCTCATCTTGCCTAGGAAAGAAAAGTTAATGACTTATAACCTACTAAACGAACCTTCAAAAACAGCTGAGATCAACTTTGTTCAGCTATCAGTACATACTAAACTCAAATGCCTGAAAAAGAAGATAATGATTCATTTTAGTGACTTACAAGAACTCCATCTCGTATATCCTCGACAAGCATCTGAAAATTTGTTCCTGGGCTCGACTGCTTCGTCTGCTTTCCAACTCCAGATCCCCACTTTCCCCCTCTTGAGAATAACATCCCCAATTCTCGTTCAACTTCACTGTCATATATTAGCTAATTTCATCATATGCATTAAGTATTAGAATTAAAAAGAAGAAGCACATGTTAGAGGAACTATCTCACATCGTCTAAATAATAATCGAGACCTTTTAGTGGGGAATGTACGGGCTTCTACATGGTATCAGAGCGGGCCTAGCGATGTTAGGCTCACCTCCACCCATTTAATATATCCGCTCGTAGGACCGTTGAAATGTCGGGCCACGAGCGAGTGGGAGTGTTAGAGTAACTATCCCACATCGTCTAGATAATAATTGAGCCTGTGGTTTATAAAGAGATATTCATTCTTACCATTACGAGGCCTTTTAATGGTAAATGAGTATGGATTCTAATATGGTATCAGAGCGGGCCTAGCGATGTTGGGTCCAACTCCTCCCATTTAATATATCCGCGATCCTTGAAATGTCGGGCCACGAACGAGGGGGTGTGTTACAGTAATTATCCTACATCGTAATTAAAAAGAAAAAGCACATGTTAGAGTAACTATCCCATTTGGTTTATAAAAAGATATCCATCCTTACCATTACAAGCGGATATACTAAATGGGAGGAAGTGAGACCAACATCGCTAGGCCCGCTCTGATACCATGTAGAAGCCCGTACATATACCATATTAGAATCCATATTCTTTTACCATTAAAAGGCCTCGTAATGGTAAAGATGGATATCTTTTTATAAACCACAGACTCGATTATTATCTACACGATGTGGGATAGTTACTCTAACACCACATAATAAGACCAAAATAGACCTGATATTCCTTCGTGTTTTCATTGTGCATAATCGGTTTTCCCGCTGAGTTAGTACATATACTGACTTTGAAGTCTCTCTCCATGGATTGGTCTCCAATACTAAAAAAAAACAGGAGAGAAAACTTAAATAGGCTAAGCTAACAATAAATGAGACCAAAATTTCCATCTCATTTTTTGTCTTTGATAGCTGAAAACAGTTGCTTGCTACAACTAATTCCTATATAATCAACTATTGAGAGTCATTACATTACAGCACATAAGTTAAGAGGCAGGAAGTACATTATTCAAACTTAATCAATAATTCGGTATACACATTTCTAGAACTTTACCTGCTGTCATCATACTTCTTTTAGATTGTATAAAAACATTTGACTTCTCAATTTTAAGTCACTTGTGGCTGTGAAATGGTCTACAAGCAAAACAACATTGACTACGAAAGTTTATCATCGATTACCATCACATCCGAAACATAATTCTTTTTATGTTAAAATGAAGTGATAGCTCTGTAGTTCTGAAATACTTTACGGGTGTTTCCTTTCCAGTTGTCTAGAGACTGGAATGAACCGAAACGGTGACTGATATTTAGTATTTCCTTAGCTCAACATCTATCAAGTGGTTCCGAGAGAAAGAAAATACATATCCATCTTTACAAAACTATACCGGAAAAAGTGGTGACATGTGTAAACCTGTTGGTCTCAGGATTGAGTCTTAGAAACTAGAAAGAACTAGTTTTGTACACTTTTTAAAGACCCTCACAAGTCATAACAAAAGCTGCAGGCCAGCTGCACCAGGAACCACAGTCGAAGTGGTTCAACCAGTCGAATTTAATCCAACTCCAAAAACACTAAACAAAGGTGATATGGAATTACAAGCCCACATGCAAGGTCCACAACTATTAGAAGCTAAATTTCTTCCCCTAAACAGGTATATCATGAAAAGTAATACTCGTCCTTATAAACCCAACCTCAGCTAATATACAATTGACATATGACAAATATCAAAACTAAAAGCAATCACAGACTCACAGTAGACAAGCTAAAACAATAGAAAAAGATCATCTCCACAAAAGTTAATCCGTCAAAAATGGGTTGTACTCCGTCTCCACAAGAGTAATTGCTTATACGAATGAGTAACAATCGACACAAAGTCACCCAGTTTCAGTAACTAAAGCTAAACTATACCAAATCACCCAAACTGGGTATCGATCTACACAAAATCATCATAAATGGTCTCATTCACTGCACTTCACTTTCCTCCAAAGAGGCCTGGAAATTCCTAAACAATCAAATTGGGTGATATGTGGAGTTCATAAGAGCCGATACCATGCATCTAAAAAATTCATCAAAGCCGATAACTTGATACACCCCTTAAAGTTAATAAAATCCGATAACATGGTACTCTAAAGATTCATAAAGCCGGTAACTTGGTACTCCAAAAGTTCATAAAAGCGGATAACTTATACCTTACAAAATTCATTAAAGCTAACAAATCGTTACCCTAGAGAAATCATAAACTAAGATAACTTGGTACCCTAAAAATTCATAAAAATCGATAACATGGTAGTTGGTTCCCAATAAATTAATAGATGGATGGAGAAGTGCTACCTTTTATTAATATAAAACCGAATCCTTTCAACACCCCTCATAATAACTAACAAATTAACATACGGAAATCCTAGATCGCTCCACAGACACACACACACATATAAATATAGTAATATAAATAAACTCTTGAGCTTTTGGGTACCACGTTTTTGTCTTACAAAAAAAAAAAAAGTAAAAAACCGAAGTGTCCTCGATATTATACATCGATCAAAACCCTCAGCAAGTTTGTCTTGAGTAAGTTTATACCTAAATCAATACTCTTATATAAATAAATAGTAGTTCGTACCGTCATAGCTGGTGGTGTCAAAAGTCTGGTGGAGATGCCTCCTCATACTGTAAGCTCGCGACGACACTCTCTCAACGAACGCATTGGAGCTTGCGGGTATGCTCCCTTCCATCCTCATCGCCCTTTCCACATCATCTTCCCTCTCCTCCCCCTGGCCCCGTGATCTACAGATGAACTTCCTCCTTCGTACTGAAAATGAGGAGAGGGAGAGAGAAGGTACACGTGGACAGAGGATGCGACGGCGTGGCTGTGGAAGGATGAATGATTGGGACAAAGTATCCATTCCACAATAAATATTGTGTATGTTTTTATGTTTTTATATATGTGTATGTGTGTGTGTGTGAGAGAGAGAGAGAGAGAGGTGTTGTGTGCGTGTACGACTGTGTTGTGACTAATCAAAGGTTGAAGAGAGAGAGAGAGAGAGAGATTGTGAAGCAGTTAAGAAGTTTGGCGGGGGATATTTATTGCACTTATTTATGTATTATTTGGATGATGACTTGTCATACTTGGTACCTCACAAACTGGTGAAAAATCAAACCCTAATTATAATAAAATTAATTACCAATAAATCAAAATCACACACTATAATGATTAATAAGTACATTTCAAAAAAATATAATGATTAATAATTACTACTAATTAATAACAATAAAGGGACAGTGACTAATTAAAATGTAAAATACTATAAGCTAGCTATACTGTGTAATATTATAAACTATACATATTTATGGAAAACACATGTATTAATTTTATTCTTTTCGAAATTTGCACTAAAAGATACATTCAAAAATAATAAAAGTATTATACAAATTCATAAAAAATTAAAAAAACAAGTAAATTAGAAGAAAAAAAATCAAAATCTAAAAAATCAAAACTTATCTAGATTTTCAATAGAACTTGACATTTTATTACTGGTTAAACGGCTCAAACGATTTTTCTTACAATTGCTACAATCAGGTGCTAATTAAAATTTAAATATTTTAAAGGTAAATTATTAATAACATAAACGAGTAAGAGCTGAATCGCTAACTATGTTGTTGAATCATTATTCATAAGTGCGATGGCTTGTGGAAGTAAATATCTACTTGTTTCTAATTAAAACAAATGCATTGTTTCTAGGGTAAATTTTGGATTGGTCCATGAAAACAAAAGTATTTAAGGATTGGTCCATGAAATTGAAATTAATTAAGGATTGGTCCATTTTCCCTAACTAACCAATAAAAATGTAAAAAATCAAAAAAAATAAAAAAATTCCAGAAAATAAAAATACAAAAATGCAAAAATAAAAAAAATATGAAAAAATGCAAAAAAAATTAAAAGAGGCAAAACCCCGAAAAAATATGATTTTTTTTTTTAAAAATCCCAAAAAATAAAAAAAAAATCTCATAAAATCAACAAAAATCTAAAATCAACAAAAATCCAAAAACGCAAAAAAAAAAACAGTCTGAACTATTTTAAATCATTTTAAAAACAGTCTGAACCATTTTAAGTCATTTTAAAAACAGTCTGAACCAAAAACAGTCTGAACCAAAAACAGTCTAAACTTTTTTAAGTCATTTTAAAAACAGTCTCAACTGTTTTTTTTTAAAAACAGTCTGAAATGTTTTTTTTTAAAAACAGTCCGAACTGTTTTTTTTTTAAAAACAGTCCCGACTGTTTTTTTTTAAACAGTCCGGACTGTTTTTTTTTTAAAACAGTCCGCACTGTTTTTTTTTAAAACAGCCCGGACCGCACTGTTTTTTTTAAAACAGTCCGCACTGTTTTTTTTTAAAAACAGTCCGGACTGTTTTTTTTTTAAAACAGTCCGGTCTGTTTTTTTTTTTTTTAAAACAGTCCGGACAGTTTTTTTTTTAAAACAGTCCGAACTGTTTTTTTTTCAAAACAGTCCGAACTGTTTTTTTTTCAAAACAGTCCGAACTTTTTTTTTTTCAAAACAGTCTGAACTGTTTTTTTCAAAACAGTCTGAACTTTTTTTTCAAAAAAACAGTCTGAACTGTTTTTTTTTAAAAACAGTCTGAACTATTTTTAAGTCATTTTAAAAACAGTCTGAACTATTTTAAAAACAGTCTGAACTGTTTTTTTTAAACAGTCGGAACTGTTTTTTTTTAAAACAGTCCGCACTGTTTTTTTTAAAACAGTCCGCACTGTTTTTTTTTAAAGCAGTCCGGACTGTTTTTTTTTAAAAACAGTTAAAACAGTCCAGACTGTTATTTTTTAAAACAGTCCGGACTGTTTTTTTTTAAAAACAGTCCGCACTGTTTTTTTTTAAAACAGTGCGGACCGCACTGTTTTTTTTAAAACAGTCCGCACTGTTTTTTTTAAAAAACAGTCCGGACTGTTTTTTTTTTTTTAAAACAGTCCGGACTGTTTTTTTTTTAAAACAGTCCGGACTGTTTTTTTTTTAAAACAGTCCGAACTGTTTTTTTTTAAAACAGTCCGAACTGTTTTTTTTTCAAAACAGTCCGAACTGTTTTTTTTAAAAAACAGTCTGAACTGTTTTTTTTAAAAAACAGTCTGAACTGTTTTTTTTCAAAACAGTCTGAACTTTTTTTTTAAAAAAACAGTCTGAACTGTTTTTTTTTAAAAACAGTCTGAACTGTTTTTTTTTAAAAACAGTCTGAACTTTTTTAAGTCATTTTAAAAACAGTCTGAACTATTTTAAAAACAGTCTGAACTGTTTTTTTTAAACAGTCTGAACTGTTTTTTTTAAAAAAAGTCCGGACTGTTTTTTTTAAAACAGTCCGCACTGTTTTTTTTTAAAGCAGTCCGGACTGTTTTTTTTAAAAACAGTCCGGACTGTTTTTTTTAAAAACAGTTAAAACAGTCCGGACTGTTATTTTTTAAAACAGTCCGGACTGTTTTTTTTTAAAACAGTCCGGACTGTTTTTTTTTTTAAAAACAGTCCGGACTGTTTTTTTTTTAAAACAGTCCGCACTGTTTTTTTTTAAAACAACCCGGACCGCACTGTTTTTTTTAAAACAGTCCGGACTGTTTTTTTTAAAACAGTCCGCACTGTTTTTTTTTAAAAACAGTCCGGACTGTTTTTTTTTTTAAAACAGTCCGGACTGTTTTTTTTTTTTTTAAAACAGTCCGGACTGTTTTTTTTTAAAACAGTCCGAAATGTTTTTTTTTAAAACAGTCCGGACTGTTTTTTTTTTAAAACAGTCCGGACTGTTTTTTTTTCAAAACAGTCCGGACTGTTTTTTTTTTTTAAAACAGTCCGCACTGTTTTTTTTTAAAACAGCCCGGACCGCACTGTTTTTTTTAAAACAGTCCGGACTGTTTTTTTTTAAACAGTCCGCACTGTTTTTTTTTAAAAACAGTCCGGACTGTTTTTTTTTTAAAAACAGTCCGGACTGTTTTTTTTTTAAAACAGTCCGGACTGTTTTTTTTTAAAACAGTCCGGACTGTTTTTTTTTAAAACAGTCCGGACTGTTTTTTTTTCAAAACAGTCCGAACTGTTTTTTTTTCAAAACAGTCCGAACTTTTTTTTTTAAAAAACAGTCTGAACTGTTTTTTTTTTAAAACAGTCTGAACTATTTTTAAGTCATTTTAAAAACAGTCCGAACTATTTTAAAAACAGTCTGAACTGTTTTTTTTAAAACAGTCCGCACTGTTTTTTTTAAAACAGTCCGCACTGTTTTTTTTTTAAAGCAGTCCGGACTGTTTTTTTTAAAAACAGTCCGGACTGCTTTTTTTTAAAAACAGTTAAAACAGTTCGGACTGTTTTTTTTTAAAACAGTCCGGACTGTTTTTTTTTTAAAAACAGTCCGGACTGTTTTTTTTAAAACAGTCTGAACTGGTTTTTTTTAAAAACAGTCTGAACTTTTTTTTAAAAAAAAACAGTCTGAACTGTTTTTTTTTAAAAACAGTCTGAACTATTTTTAAGTCATTTTAAAAACAGTCTGAACTGTTTTTTTTTTAAAACAGTCCGGACTATTTTTTTTAAAAACAGTTAAAACAGTCCGGACTGTTATTTTTTAAAACAGTCCGGACTGTTTTTTTTAAAAACAGTCCGAACTTTTTTTTTTTTAAAAACAGTCCGAACTTTTTTTTTTTTAAAACAGTCCGAACTTTTTTTTTTAAAACAGTCCGAACTGTTTTTTTTTTAAAACAGTGCGAACTGTTTTTTTTTTAAAACAGTGCGAACTGTTTTTTTTTCAAAACAGTGCGAACTTTTTTTTTTTAAAAACAGTCCGAACTGTTTTTGTTTTCAAAACAGTCCGAACTGTTTTATTTTTCAAAACAGTCCGAACTGTTTTTTTTTTTCAAAACAGTCCGAACTGTTTTTTTTCAAAACAGTCCGAACTGTTTTTTTTTTAAAAACAGTCCGAACTGTTTTTTTTTAAACAGTCCGAACTTTTTTTTTAAAAACAACAGTCTGAACTATTTTTAAGTCATTTTAAAAACAGACTGAACTATTTTAAAAACAGTCTGAACTATTTTAAAAACAGTCTGAACTGTTTTTTTTTTTGCGTTTTCGGATTTTTGTTAATTTTAGATTTTTGTTGATTTTTTGGGATTTTTTTTTGATTTTTTGAGATTTTTAAAAAAAAAATCGTGTTTTTTCGGGGTTTTGCCTCTTTTTTTTTTATTTTTTTTTTTTCATATTTTTTTTATTTTTTCATTTTTGCATTTTTATTTTCTGGAATTTTTTTATTTTTTCGGATTTTTTTTATTTTTATTTGTTAATTATTGGAAATGGACCAATCCTTAATTAGTTTCAGAAATGATGGACCAATCCTTAAATAAATTTTATAGCTGGACCAATCCTTAAATACTTTTGTTTTCGTGGACCAATCCTTAATTTTCTCTTGTTTCTAAGCTTATTGTTGTAACAAATGCATGTTTCTATATTTTAGCTATTGACAAACTAATTTAATGATTAACACGAAATGATTGCTTTACTCATTGATTTGCTAGGTGCTTCTACTGTGCCACTCACTGGGATGACTCCCATTTTAACCACTTTGTTTTTAGTTTTTACTATATATAAAAATATCTTTTCGCACTATTTATAGATACACATTTTGACCCTTAAACAATCAAAGTCATAAAATTACGCTTATAAACACGGTGTATTGTTTGTTCTCCATTATCGCTAGAGTCATGGGCCAAGCCGAAAGTACCTTATAACTAGAAAAAAATATGGCAGGTGTAAAATTATTTATTTCATCAAAACATATAAGAAGTATATGTAAAGAAATAAAAAAATTACATTAATTTGTCTTATGGCCAATGCCGTGACTCGCGATGGTCTGTGTTTAGCTTCCCTCGGCTAGAGGCATACATTTGGAAGCAAATTTTGAGAATTTTTATTAGTTTTGCTTTTTCCATAATCTACATTTTTTTTTCCTTGGAGCGCTAGTTTAACTATATCTGTATACTTTTATTCCACATAAATCTATATTCATAGTTTATAGACTTAACTTCATTGGTAAATAACACTTTATTCATCTATTATTTAACATTTATTTTGTTTCTAATGTAATTCAAAATTAACAAGTACTATAAAAATTACTTGTAAACCGTAACGTGATTCTAAAAAAAAATGTAGCGTGGCGCGAAATGTTTACATGATCTTCCATACTTTTCATTTCATAAAATGACTATCGAGCACTGTTGTCTCCAGAATTTTGGAGGCCCAAATTAAATTTGAAAAAAAGGTCTTAAATTAAAAAAAAAAAATCTCAATAATGATCATTAATATTATTTTTTATTAAACCGTGTTTAAAGTAATTTTTTTAATTATAACTTATTAAATACAATAAACTATTCTAACTAGACCGTTTTTCTTAATTATTTGTTATTTAACTGTGAGTGTTGCTATAATCACCCAAATATCTGATCCAAAAATCTTACCCGCTGATTTGGCGGATTAGATGTACCAATCATGTATTAGGTGAAAATTGTTTTTCAAAATCACAAATAAAAAGATTGGTCCATCTCGTCCGCCAAATTGGCGGATAAGCTTTTTGAGTTGAAAATTTGGTGAGAAAAAACATTTTACTAACTAGATTTTTTTTTTTTTTTATATTTTTACTTGAGATGTATCTAATGCCATTATATTTATTGCAAAAAATATATGAATCAATTATGTTATTTCTTGAACTATTATTAAAAAATTTATAAACTTTACCTTCACATTTAATTATATTTTAAAATTAAAGCGTGTTTTGACCGTTAATGTTCACTAGAAGCATAAAATTGTTTGATGTACTCTAGTTATCTGGTGGTGGATCTATACTACTCATAACCGGTAAATATAAAACAAACACTACAAAATAATATTGATTTTATGAGAGTCAAAATCTATCACAAAACTGTCACAAATTGACCATTATGTTACAAAACTGTCACATATTGACGGTCATGTCACAAATCCCTCACAATTCCCGTAACTATTAAAATCATCACAAAAAACCCGTCACAATTCCCGTAGCTATTTGTATATTTTTTTATAGTGAAATATAGGTGATATTAATCAATAACCAATAATTTTCTAATACATTTAATTAAAAAAAATTGGTCCCTTGTGGGTTAGTGGCATTGGTTTAATGATCAGTAGGGCTATGGTCATTTCTGCAACCGAAAATAGAGATCTGAGAACATAACTTCTAGAGTTCTAGTTAGATAAATAAATCTACTACATTGAGTCTAAATTTTACTAAAATAAGTGAGGGTAAATTTGTTTTGTACTCTATATTGTTGCGTTTATCTTGTTTATGGAGTACAATATATTACCAATTTTCCTATTTTACACCTTGTTTCAATTCAATCTACTTTTTATTTGAATTTAACCATCCAATTCTAGATAGAAAACCAGCATAATCATATGAAAAACCAGCATCACCCCCAATGTTTTTCATTCATAATTGGATGTAAAAGTTTAAACTTAAAAGACAAAAACAAATCAAATTGACCAATTAAACAAATCAAATTCTCGTAGCTATTTGTATATTTTTTATAGTGAAAGATAAGTGTATTAATCAATAATTAATAATTTTCTAATACATTTAATTAAAAAAATGGGTCCCTTGTGGGTTAGTGGCACTGATTTAATGATCAGTAGGGCTATGGCCGTTTCTGCAACCGAGAATAGAGATCCGAGAACATAATTTCTAGAGTTCTAGTTAGATAAATAAATCTACTACAATGAGTCTAAATTTTACTAAAATAAGTGAGGGTAAATTTGTTTTGTACTCTATATTATTGCGTTTATCTTGTTTATGAAGTACAGTATATTACCAATTTTTCTATTTTACACCTTGTATCAATTCAATCTACTTTTTATTTGAATTTAACCATCTAATTCTAGATAGAAAACCGATATGATCATATGAAAAACCAGTATTACCCCCAATGTTTTTCATTCATAATTGGATGTAAAAGTTTAAACTTAAAAAGAAAAAAACAAATCAAATTGACCAATTAAAAAAACTAACAATGTAATAATATATCTAATCAAAATACACGCAACCAAATACAAAATTGCTAAAAAAAACCAATAAATTACTTTCATATATATATATATATAATTTTTTTTTTAATAATCAACTTTCATATTCTTCTAATCAAATTATAATACCAAAAATTATTTGACAACGTCGACAAAATAAAACATTTTTTATTATTTGTTAAAAGTACAGTAGTTTACAAGTACAAAATAAAACATAACTAAAGTCTTTGGATATTCCAAGGCTTTCTTTTCTCATAATATTCTCTGACCAAATATAGCATTTTGATGAGAGAGAGACAGAGAGACAATATAACAAAATATCAAAGAATCTCTCACTAAAAATTGTAATCAACTATTTTTAGGTAATACCCACAATCCTTTTACTCTATTCTTATTCGTCTATGCAGTTTTATATTATTTTTCTGGAATCAAATTCCCTTTAATTCTACCTTTTTCTGGCTTTATTCTAGCATGTCTTATATGGGTTTTTGATTTATAGGTACTAAGAAATATTATTTTAGGTTGGTTCATATAATTTTGTATCTTTTTGTTCTCAATTCCCCTTTTTTTTTTTTTTTTTTTTGAAGATTTCAGTTATGTTAAGTTTTTTCCAAGATATTGGAAAATAATCTTTTTTTTTGTACTTCTATATATACAGAAATAAGTTTGTTTGGCAGGGGCACATGCCACACGGCGATTTAGGATATAGTCAAATTAGTAGGATTTGAGTCAGAAGATTGTACTTTTAATAATCTCAAATAAGGAAAATCATTCAGCTGGTAATTTACACTAATGTTCACTTTTACTAGTCCTAGTATAAAAATCTAAGGTATGAAAATTTTGATGTACCTATAGTACTTTTAGTACATCCTAAAGAAAAGGTGTTATTTTTTAAAAAGGACATACAAAATGGAGATTTGGGAAAAAGCTATGATATTGGTAAAACATCACAGTAATTTATGTATTAGCAGATCGTATAATATAACTAGTTTAAGAAACTTCAGTATTTGACCAGTTATTGACAACGATGACTCTTCGAGGGAAAGGATCTATGATTTATAAAAAAATTCTTTTAAAATGGGGATCGTAGGACACCGAACCCAAAGATGAGTAGGCTAGATGTATCTAGCAGCTTTGTTAGGCCAGAAAATAAAAAAATATAGCTTAGCTTCTAAATAAAGCAATCAATGATACTCAGCTTAAAGGCTAACAAACAAATAAGCTCATAAATGATTTGAACTTAAAGGGCGTCTTAACAACCAATAAAATTAAACACTATAAAGAGTGCGCGTAAACGTTCTTCATAGAACTTTTACTATGCGATGCTTTAATCAAAGCCCTCCGTCAACTTTGAATATGGGATTCCATGTTTCCTTTGAGACTGGTTTTCCATTAATATTATATTAAAATCCAATGAATTTCTGTTTGATAGGTTACTCGTAGAGAGTGGATTTACGATGGAAGAAGATATGATTTTGTTGGAAAATATAATGCCAGTGGAGATTGCCATTAGAAGGGAGCTAGAGTACCGCAAGAAAGTAGAGTATTTAAGTAAGCATGGACAAAGTGATTCTCGGAATGACTATATGCCGTTACAGGTTAAACTTCTCTTTGTGACATTGCTTAATCTTGCACACTAATAAACGAGTAAAGATGTGGCTGATTTAGAAATGTCATTAATCTCAAGATTTGTTTTTATTCATAGATATTTTGGGTTGGACCAGGTCCATGTTGGTCTCACGATTACGTTTTAGTGTTAAGCTCGACTAGTTATTATAGTAAGTTCACATAGAATAAACCATTTTAAGAAAATAAAGCACTTGTTTTGGTTGTAGATAATTAAGCACAGCCTTTTTGCTTAAAAGCTGGACTGCAATTGGTTGACTAACTAGATAGCTGAGCTTTTCTGGTTTCGTCACCTGAAAAAGGCTAAAATTCAGCTCTTTTAGGCCAAAATAATAAGTGTCTGTACAATTTAATCCTTCTGGTTCTTTTAGGCCAGAGAACCCTCCAAAGCTAAGTATTTGAATTTTGAGCTCATCAACCAACCTCAGTAAGCTTAAAGATCAAAAAGCAAACAGCTGAAATTAGAAGGTGCAACAAAGTAAATTCATATCCCGAAGAACCAAGTAGAAATTAAATATGGTCCTTTTTAATTTTGTAGTTTAAATTCCCCTCTAAATGATGATATTTGGATAATATCATAGTTTGTGTTAATAAGTATATAAGTTCTTAGTTCATTCCTTTTTTGTAATATGATAGATACCTCTTCTGCCCTTTCATTTATGGAGGTATAAAGTTATCATTAAAGCTATTACAACTTGATACTTTTTGAGGAGAGTTTGTGAATCAGAATTCCGAAACATATCAATTGTTTCGGGTCGTGCTAAAGTAACATAATTTTTTCATTCATCTTTTTCTAGTCTTTTGTTCAGGAGCCTCTTGCAAACCTGACGGGATTAAAAAGAAAAGGGCCACCTTCTTTGCCTCATTATTTTCCCTCTACTGACCACCTCGACTTCGAGAAACAGCCAGCTGGTCTTGTGTGCACGACATGCGAAGAGGAATTTTCGACTCTTCACTACCTCAAGAGGCATTGCTCGAGCCTTGCGCATAAAGACAAACAATTTAAACTGAGAAATTCTGGCAGAGTTAACGGTAACCACTTATGGTGTAAGCTTTGTAATGCACCTGGCTCGAGTGCTATTGTATTAGAGCAGCACCTCATAGGAATCAAACATGCCGCTGCTCTGAAGACGCTTGAGATTTCAGGATCAGGAGAGAGAAGAGGGGGTGGATATTCAAACGCTTAGCTGTTGTTAGCATGCTCTTTTGCTGTATCAACTTTCAAGTACTCTCTTTATTCACCAAGTTTTTAGTATTTCTAGAAGATTAAGAGATCATTTCACAACTGTTTTCTACCTTGCCTTGGCATGTTAGCTGAGAATGCTTTTCACTTTTTAGTAAGCATTTGCTTTGAGCCTTGCGTTTTCTTGCATGCTTGCTCATTGTCTGACGGCTGTCATACTTTCTCTGTCATTTCTCATCTTAAAGTAATTTATGCGCACCAGATGAGCTATTCTGAATTCTACATTGAGCCTTAACCTGTCTCTGTTTGCATTTCAAATGATTAAATTTATCTTAAACAAGTTACGGTACTTGTGTTCTATTTGGTGCCACTAAGAAAGCTTTTCTCTGGGAAAAAAAATAGTTTGCAGGTGAGGAGCTTGCAGACATCCTACAATTTTAATTATAGGGGTGGGCACGGGACGGATTGAGGCGGATTGATCCCAATCCTAATCCAACCTGTAAAATAAATGATGGGGCGGATTGGGACGGATTGATAAAATTTAAATCTCAACCCAACTCAACCCAACCCGTTACAATTAAAACTCTAACCCAACCCGCAAAATAAATTCCGGGTTGGGACGGGTTGAGTTTAGATTGATTCTTAAATGTGTGTTTTGGCCATTTATTTTTCATAGTTTGCATAATCAACCTAAATTTTAAAATAAATCGAATATTTCAAAGAGAAATGTAAATTAAAACCAATGAAAATATGTTTAGAATATTCGCGAACAAGTAAGTAATAAAACTAAAATATAACAAGAATGAAAGGTTGATATCTTAAAATACATATATGTATATATATTTATAATTATATATATATAGAGAGAGAGAGAGGGTTGAAACGGATTGGCGCGGATTAACCCGCGGTTTGTGAACCTCAACCCTAACCCAACCCGCAAAATATATAGCGGATTGGGGTGGGACGGATTGATTTTTTTTTTACACTCAACCCACCCCGACCTGCCCCAATCCATACGGGTTGGGTTACGGGGCGTATTTGCGGATTTTTTGCCCACCCCTACTTAATTGTTACACTATTTCGTAAAATCTGAACCTAATAACAAAAAGTGATGGTAATAATAAAATAACTATAACAATAGAACTCTCGATTTTATAGAGATGAAAAAAAGAACATAATTGTTTTCTGTTACGTAACTGCAGTTGATGAAACAAATATAACATAACACAATCAATTCCTGAAGTTGGGGGCCAATGCTAAACTGGAACATAAAAGCTGGCAGGAAGAAAAGAGTAAAAGAAAGCAAGCTAACAAGTATATGAGTAGTGCTTAGGATGTCCTTCAACTTGCAGAAATTCATGCCGATAATAATCCATTCTCCTTTCCCCAAACTGATTAACCATTGGCGCTTGAATTTTTAAACTCAAAAAATGGATCTTGTTTTCATTTTGTCATTTTCAGAATACTGACATTCTCTTAACAAGCTTTTCAAATCTAAGGTAGAAATCTATTTTTGAAACTTTCTTTCTCCATAAACATCTTGGCCTTTTCGTAAACCCTCACTAAGTACCTCTCAAACCTATCCAAGTTTATAGTAACATTTTGGCTCATGTATATATCCCAGTGTGCCCAATCATTCATTATCATTGTCCCTTTATCGTCATCCAGCATATCCCTCGGATACTTACCCGCTAAGCTACTCTCCTCAACATCAATATCGTACGTAAAATATTGCAGTTTTAAACGTTTCGCAAGCTTTCCGTAACATATATCTCCTAACCAACTACATCTTATCGGCACAATCTGCATAAAAACCGCACCGTTTCGAAGAAACAACTCGTTCGTTAGCCCTGCACCGTGAACCCCTATCATCGCGTGACAATTATGTAAAACCCTGTAAACTTCTTCGACAGACGTATCTCTATTTGGCTCGAAAACAACTACGTCAAATCCTATGATCTTCGCAGCCTCGACAACGTTGTTTTGGTTTAGAATTGCCCGGGGGTTGGTACGTCCCATTAAGACTAGCCGTGGCCGATACGGTGGGGCTAAAGGATAAGTATGTATATGTTTGTAAGTAGACGTGACCATGGCCTGGAAATCAAGGATGGACTTAGGGTTGGGCCCGCGCTGGAGCGTGGGGTCCACATTCACCGGCCCATGTGACATCAACCCCACGATTGCTGATGGAAAGCAGTGGGTGGCGGTTTCTCTATCTAGGTTGATTACCGGATGGCTCGATAGACGCGAGAGGATCCTCGCGTACTTCTCGAACCACCAATCCTTTCCGTCAACTACCGCGAGGATCACGTCTTGGTCAGTAAAAAGCGTATCTATAGTGATATATAGAGGGATAAACCCTTCGTTAAAATCATGGAAAATGTTCTTTGTGAAACCTCCAGCGCTGAAGACCAGGGCCGGGGTACCGTGTGCGACAGTACACGGCAGGTTTAGTGGGGATGTGGTGAGAGTAACGACCTTGACGGTTTCCATTGCGTTGTGTTGCCATTTTCGAGGGTAGGGTTTTATTTTCTCTTCCAGTTGAGGGGTGTGGTCTGTGGGGTCTACCGAGGATATTGTGGAGGTCTTGGGGTCGAAAACAAAGCCACGGTTGATGTAGCAAAGATCGTACTCGAAATGAGAACGGTCGCACGTGACCGACCATGATGGTTCCGGGCTCTCCCATTTTTGCTCCCCGTATTCTTCTTCCGTATACATATCTACATCCACATGTGGGGAAAAATCAAAATCTGATTTATTAGTAAGCCATATTTGTATATAAAGCCTGTTAATTTAGGCCTCGTTTAGTTGCAATTAGTTTTTTTTTTTTTTGCCTAAAGGATGAATCAGGTTAAATGCTGAGTTTTTTTTGCCTGAAAACGCTAGCAGCTCTGAGTCCTGATAAATCAATTTTTTTCTTAACTCCTAAAGATACTGCTTATTTACATAAAATTGCAAATCTAATGCAAAAGAAAGTAACTTTAAATAACGTAGGTAACTGTAGACCTTGTTTAGTTGTATTTTTATCTTTCTTGCTTAGTAGCTGTATTGTACTTGTTTTTCAGAGGCTTTTTGGTTTTCTGGCCTGAAAAGAGCTAGAAGGTTTGAGCTTGATGAACCTAGTTTTCTTCTGAATCATAGAAACACCAGCTTATTTCTTAAAAACTGCAACTAAATATGCCCTTAGTATAAAAGCTAATGATCAAGATTTAATACTATACAAATCAAGGAAAAATATGCCATAAGCCTATTAAAACTGTTCCCCATAATGAGCCTCTTTCACAAACTCTCTTAAGAGGCAGACCGTTCAAAATGGCGCTTTAAGAAAGCCACTTATTTTTAAAAAATTCTTAGACCTGTGATGTTTTGACATTTTTCTTCACTTATCATGGCATTGATCAAAAAGGCAGTTTTTTTAGTTAGGAAGCCGAGCTGCATTTGCTTACCAACTTAAAAGCTGGATTTTTTTGTGGATTTTTGGCCAGAAAAAACAAGAAGCTTAAAGCTGGATGAGCCTAGACTATACTAAAACTAAGAATTCCCAGCTTAATGGCTTAAAAATTGCAACCTAACGAACCTAGATGGTAGGTTACGCACCTGCTATATTTGTTCTAGATCTTCGGAAGATTAGTATGAGGAAGATGTGCAGAAGGAAGAAGCATAGAAGAGGTATAAAACATATACTTGTTCCATTTCGACCTTTTTTCTTCTCAATCACCCACGGAGCTCTAAGCATATTTCTCATGGGTAACATTATCCCAAGTTTAACCTTAAATTATTTGATCAAGTATTTATTGTCTCCTTGTTACCTGTAAACATTCAATTGCCTGTTACAAATAATATCGGTGAATGTAAATCCGTAACTACTAACCGAGGAGGAGAGTTTTGTTTCTATTTGTGGATATACGTGAGCTTTAAAATCACATTCCCCGCCCACTTTTTGAATAGAAAGGTAGGCAAAATATATACTGTATATACCTTACTTACCAAAGTCCGCCTTGTTTGTTTTTTACTCACCAAATTAAACAAACAACACCAATGAATCGGTTATGATTTGAAACTCTCCTGTTATTACATCAGGCTTGTTTATATGCCAAAATTGAACAATACACCAAGTTTATGGCTTTCAGATAATAGCTGATAAAGTAATCTACTTAAAGTATTAAGCACGAGTTTGATCAGAAATATTAACCTGGGTTGATTAAAGGAAGCAACGCTAAAGGTAAATTTGATTGCAGCTGATCTGACTTGAATTGTTTTCGAGCTTTCGGTTTTTACACCAGCTGCTCAAACACACTATTAATGAAGTGCTTTGAATAATAAATAGTAACTTATGAGTTACTTATATTTCTTGAAGTTATATTATTTTCTTAATAAAGTTTCATTTAATGACATGCATTAAAAGTAGGTTACTTCATAGGGAGTTGTTTATCCTTTTATTTTGTCTACTCGTAGCTCTGTCAACATTGGTAATGCACTTATGCTATTCGAGAAGACTTTTAGATCTACTGTCATTTTCGGTAGTGAGAATTATTAAGAGTGTAACTTGAATATAAGTATGCAATGATATTTGTGATCGAGTTCTTTAAAGGTGATATATCTTTTTGGATGATTTAGATCATATCTTCAATCCTCAGCGGTTTTATGAAAGATTTGACAAGGGAGGAAAACGTCAGCTTAATAGCTTGATATCTTTAAAATGATTTTTTTAATATCATTTAAAATCTGTGTGATTCCTCACTGAGATAACTATTATCCGTCTGCAAACTTCTGTATTTTCCTTCAGAAGTTTCTTTTATGAACAATTTTAGGATTTGTTTGGTTGCTCAAGACATTTTGCTTATAAATTGAAGTGCTTTTGGCTAGTAGCTTAATGGATGGGATTAGGTTTTCTTGCCAAAGAGTTCTGGAAGCTCTAAGCTGAGTGTAGTTTTTTTTTTTTCTAGGCCTCAGACAAACCAGTTTAGTTGTTTTAAAGATGTTGCGAAGCAAGTCCTTTAGCATCTCTTTATCAGTCTACATGCAATTTTCTTTTCTTTGCCTTATTTTATTGTTAGCGCTCAACAATCTTGCCTCAGGATAAATGCCAATGAAAATTCATCGTCTTTCAAAAAAAATCCTGTATTTTACTTCGGTTTGCAAAGAAATATCAGAATATTAAACTTATACCATAATGTTTGTTGATGGAAAAATTTCTTCTTCTACAAGTTTGTATTGTATTACCTGTTTCCGTTAGTCATTAATGATGGTTTTATTTGGTAAAGAATGCAGTTTCTATTCTCAAGTTTGCTTATGGTTAATAGACCGCATGTTGAAGGTTTTTTTCTTTTGGAAACTATCTTAGTGAACGTTGTTAAACACAAATATGTAGATTTGTGAACTGCTTATAACCTTATTGAGCGTGGAGTTAAATTAATTTAATTCCTCAAGAACTTCACTCGTCATCTTTAGGAGGTGAAATTATTATATGGCGATTTTGTTCCAAGTGTTACCGAATTTGATTTAATCATTGAGCATGGATTCTAAATAATTTTACTCCTCTTACACTTCACACGATCAGGAGTGAAAGTATAATAGACAAACTTGTTCCAAGTGTTAACGAATTTGACTTAATTTCTTTTTTATGCTGCCACGTAGGATGGGATGTGGTCTGAGTGTAGAAGGAATGAACGTAGAATCACTCTCGTGTGCTATTTTAAATTGTTTGTGTAGAAGTTAGAAGATATACAGATAACCATAAGATAGTATGTGATGAATCCTCTACAAAACACATTTAGCTTGGGAGAGGAGAAATATAAGACATGCTCCTTGGATGAAATTGTGATCTGGAAGAATAATCTCCCTCTTTACAATATTCAGAAAAATTAAAAATATTGCTTCACAAATAGTAGAATTTCATCACTGTTTGCCACCTCCATTAATCTACAGAAACGTCGTTCTTTTTCTTTTTTACAATAGTTAAGAATCTAGACGAGTCCTAGATTTTGGAATGTGAGCATATCATCGAGCAGATGAACATCCTCTACTGCTCTCCCGCGGAATAATTTTAGCCCTTGAGGATAAACGCGTTGGGCTTGTTCATTTACAGTTTTTAAGCCAATGAACGAGACTTTTTGTAGTTGAAAAAGAATAGGTTCTTCCGGCATAAAGCTTCTAGCTTTTCAGCCTATAAATAAAAACAAATAGAGCTTTTAAGCAGATCAGTTAAATACAATCAAATTCTAAAGGGAAAAAAACTCCGAGTTTAAAAGCTGCAACCAAATAAGGCCTAGTTGTAAGTGGCATGTTCATGACTGTTCATTCGTAGAATTATTTCCTGTGTTTCCTTTTGTTCTCCGTTCCATCCGACTTGAAAAAAATAACTCAATTTAGAACTCCTTTTCTTTGTCTTCGCATAAGCAAAGTTGCTTTACTATAAGCTCTTTTTAAGTATCTCTTGAACCTTACTATATCCAACATCAAAACTTGGTCCCTATACACCGCCCAAATCTCAATCTGAGTATTTCGTGTTGCCACAAAATCCCTAGTCTTTTGATCCATTTCTAAGATACTCTCGTTATCTCCCACGTCGTATACCATGTACTCGAGTCCCAACCGAGTCGCCATTTTTCCGAAACATAAATCCCCAAGCCAACCACATTTTGGGGGCACCAATTGCATAAAAACTGAACCGGGCCTAAGGAACAATATGTTAGATAAAGCCGCCCCGTGTACGCCTATAAACGCATGGCTACTATCTACGAGATTATAAGCCTCGTGTAACGTGGTACGATGAGTTGGCTCAAAAATCGCCACCTCAAACCCTATATTTTCCGCTTCTTTTTGGACTTCATCAATGTTAAGGATTGATCTGGGACCGTCACGGTTTATGATCACGAGCCTAGGCCGGCCCTCCGATTTCCATTGTAATGGCAATATCGTGCTCTGCATTTACGTGCACCATGAGACTTTATAACAGTGTTTACATTAGATTAAAATAATGTATGCCTTTTTTACAATTTTTAAGCTCAGAGCTTAAAACTGGACTGCTTTTCTGGTTTTATTGGCCTTAATAAACTAGAAGCTCTAAGCAAAGGAACTTAGATTTTTTCCTTTTTCTTTTACTTTTTGAATTTTTAATTTCCAGCTTATTTGCTTAAATAATATGAAACTTCTAGTAATAATGTCAGGCACCAAGGAAGTCGATAACAAAATGAATTGTATTAAAAATTTACAGTTACGTTAAGGTGATATTATCCCACTTTAAAGCTCAAAATGTTTGTGGTAATTTTGCATATTTTATTATCTTCGACTCTTAACTTCAGCCGAGATATGCTTTGTAGCAAAACATGTTGAAATTCGACTCCTTAAGTGGAAATGGAGACTTGAACTGAGAGTCTTTGTCTGCTATGATAAATAATAGTATTGTACTAAGAAAATATTAGGCCACTATCTTCAACATACTACAATCACAAGACTCACCTGGTTTGGAGCAAATGCGGCCTTGAAAAACGCACCGAAATCACGTACGGTCTTGGGCCGCGGACCGAGTTGCAACGTGGGGTCCACTGCTGTAGGCCCGTGAGACACAAGCCCAACAATGACCGACGGAAAGCAGTGGACCGCTGTTTCCTGGTCCAGGCTAATGATGTGGCGACGCGTGTAGGCGGACAACAAAGGGATATATCGTTCGCCCCACAGGTCAGTGTAGTTAAAGATCCCGAGGACGAAATCACGATCTGGGAAAAAGGTTTCCATAGTGATAAAGAGGGGGATGAATCTATCGGTAATATCATGCCAGAAGTTTCCAGTCCATCCTCCGGCGCTGAGTATTAGAGCCGGTACAGGGTGTGAGACTGTGCATGATACGTTGGGTTGAGAAGTGGTGAGAGTAAGTTCTCTCACCAGGTGGACCGGAGTGTTGAGGATCCGAGGATGTGGTCGAATCTTTTCTGTTATTTCTTTTATTGAGTTTGTCGGGTGGGTGGTGAAAAATGTTGCGGTTGTTGGATCTAAGATGGTTGGGCGGTTGAGATAACATATGTCGTAATAAAAATGGTTGCGGTCGCAGAAGATTGGCTTGTTGGGATTAGGACCGTACCGCCACCCTTGTTCCGCGTTGTTTTCTTGTCTTGTTGATAAGTAACTAGCTATAAATTAGGGAGGGGAAAATTAATACACTTCAAGAAAAAGATAAACAGTTCTATATGTCGGCTAACTACAAACCTTTTTACGCCGAATATTATTCATTTGATTTTCAATATTTTCCATTGACAGTCTGTTATGTGAGCAAAGAATATAGTCTGCATTTAAGCATGTTGGGATATACGTTTACACCCATGTTCCTTGTAACTTGCAAGTGTTGCTGGCATTTGTTTAACAACTGCGTTATTTTCATGTTCTGACAGAAAAAGGTTTGAAGATTTGAACCGGATGAAGTCGTCATTATCTCAAGCAACAGTCAGATGTTTACATAAACATTGCAGCATAATGACCCCGGAGATTAGAGTCCATACCTTGAGTGTTTACCAAATAATTGAGCTGAATGTTGAAGAGGTAGAGGCAGCTCAAGAGAGTCAAACACAAAATTATCGCCAACGAAACCACAACTTTCATTGGCATGAACAGATTTGAAGCTTTTGCCATGATTGTAGCATCTTCTGTTGATGACTATCTTGACCATATTAAGTTTTTACCATTTTGTTAAAAACAAACAAATTGAAAGCTAGGTGTTGCATAAATATGCAAAGAGGTATCATGCTAAAGATTCGACCCTGGTTGCTTTTTCTGTTATTTTTGCACTCTAGATCTATATTAAGCAACAAGATTTGCATCCATGGGATATTTGATTTCTTTTATTCTTTAAATACATACTTAGATTTGGAACTCCCATGCTATAAATTCTACCATGGTTTCTTTTTCTGTTACTTTCCTTGCATTAAATTTAGCAGTAACTCTCAAGCGAGAATTTGTTGGAAGTATTCATAAGATAACATCTCGTGCTATAAGTTTGATGCTGGTTGCTTTTTTGTGTGTTAATTTTGTGCTTCGGAGTCATTGACGATATAGCTAGGTTAGTCATTTTTCCATTTTCTTATGACTCCTGCTAAAATTATCATCGCTCAAATAGCCAAGCTAGATTGATGGAAAGTATTTATAGGAATCTATACCAAGAAAATTTGCAGCTGAGAAATTTCGTAAAGATGTAGCTGATTACAAGTATGATGCAATGAGTCCCTTTAATAATTCTGCAAAATATTTGTACGTATTTTCTAGTTCCTGTATTATACGAGCCAAGGACGAATCTAGTGTAGGGCAATGAGAATCACTTGCCCACCCTTGTTTTTGAAAAGTTATTTACGACAAACCAGTGATGTATGGCACATATGTGTCTACATTACAATTTGTGTAACCATTTTGGTCAAACTTATAATTACTAGTAGCCTAGTGCATATATATTGAAACTCAATTTCATCCCTAAAGCTAGGAACTGTGTTTCTTTTTGGTTCCAATGTGTTATTTAATGCATTAATAGCCCCGCCTATTGGAAAAGGATTTGTTCTTGAATCTTAAGATACTTATACAATTTGTTCTTTCAAACTGTTATTGTTATTAGGAGATAACTGTAACAAATAATTATCAAAACAATAAATTTACTTACAATTTCGCTATTAAGGTATGAAAAATATATATACCTTCGTATCATCACTTGTATCATTATTTAATAAAATTATGTATCGGTAATCTCGTTCATTGTTGTTTCATCAAATTCATCAGATTAAAACTATGATGGTAACTTTTGTGCTCAACATAATCGGTCTAGATAAATAAATTATGCCCTCCCTTGACAACAATTCTGGATTCGTCTCTGATACGAGCCGACACAAGTTCATACAACATGCCATGCACTCTAATTATTATTATTTGTTTGAATCATAAATCTTGTCAAGGGAGGCATAATGTTCTAAATTATACAAATGTGTCCTTTTCAAGCTTGTTTGGTTTCCCTTTCAAACAAAATAAAATAAAATAAATGTTTGTTTGGCTGCAGATTTATACTCATTTTTTTTAACCTTCTCATATGATTCAGTTTTTTGGTTGGTCGACTTAAAAGCTTAACAAAAATTGAAAAGGTTGCGCATCGAAAGAGATAAAGGTGTCAAAATTTCCAGAAAAATCATAAAAGTTTAACCTGAACGATTTTAGTCTCTTGTAGATTATACATGAGTATGCAATAGATGCTGCTTTCTTCTAGTTTTTGTTTCTGTTTTTCCAGTAGTATAGTACTAAAACACTTCATTAAATGCTAGAGTTAATTGCAGTTAATATGCATCAAGTTATGGTTGTTTACAGTTATGACTTTAGAATATTTCGATCACAGATTCACAATGCTATAACTCTCGTCATTTTTAATTGTTCCAAATTGTATATACTCCACTGAACAATTTTTTCGTAAATGACCATGAGCTGATGAAACTTTTATAATGGTTTTTCAAAAGTTGATATAGAAATAATTCGTGCAGGCGAAAAATCCAAAAATCCCGACCCGATCTGTGTTTCGATCCGGATTTTTAATTAATTTTATATTTTATATTATATAACATGATCTTTTTTATTTCAATACTAAAATGTAAATTAATTTATATCAAATGCAAGTGATGAGAATTGAACTTTTTACCTCTAGCATTTAGTGTAAACACTCTACCATATAAGTGACAAATTTTTTTGTTTCATATATTAGTTATAATTACGTAACTATAATATAGATTCGTAATTTTGAATATATGAAACTATTAAAATTAAAAATATATTTAAATTAAAAAGTTATATTGTTACTTCAAAAAAATAAATGATAATTATTTTCCGATTATAAAAATTAGAATGATAATGTATCTTATTTAGTATGATAATTATTGTTTGTGTTAATAAAACTAAATACTAAAAGAATCCGATAAAAAACGTATCAATTTTTTTTATCTACTCTATTATTTTTAGTTTCACATTATTTTTTTACCGGTTAATTTCTTTTTGCATTTATTAGAAGTGTTATTTTCAAAGTAAGATTATGTTTCGTGTTAATAACATGTTTAGAATTCTCAAATGAAAATTGTTAATAAAAAATGATATTGTCGTAAAATAAAAAATATATGTTGGGAAATTCGGGATAAACCTATCTCGATCCTACGAGATCCCGAAAATTCGGGTCCCGACTTTTGTCGGGTCGGGGTCGAGATTTTTTTTTCATTTACAAAATTAATCGGATCGGGATACGAGTCCAAGTCGGTTTCCGACCCTAACCCACCCCTGCAATAATCACCGAATGTTTATTGCTTCGAATCCTTATTAGGTTGATGTTTCATTTTTTTAGGCTGAGTTCCATAATTGAGAGAGAACAAAAGAAGAGACATAAGTGAAGCTATTAACAAAATAGATATTACTTTGAAAAAAACAAAATAGATGTTCCCTCATGCATATATAAATTGTGAATCTGTGAATAGATAGATATATATCAAAATAGATATTACTTTCAAAAAAACAAAAACTCCCAATGCTATCTTTATATACATATATAAATTGGGAGTTTTCCCTTTTCGCCTAAGCCTAGGCATTTGCATAACAAGCAGTAAGGCCTCATTTTGCATCCGTTCTCAAGATTAACCTGATATTATCATGTACCGTAACGTGACCCTAATATAAATAATTAATAATTGAACTTACTGGTTCTCTTTCAGAATCGAGCTAGTGAAATAATAGCACAACAGTGCAATTCTCAGTGTTCGGGGAAAGAGATACTAAACCGTACTCTATGGTAATGTGGCAAGTATTGGGGAAGTTAAGACGAAATGTGTCAGAAAAGAGAAGGGAAAAAAAGCATTACAAATGGGCAATTCATTTGGAATTTTAGAGGATCTTGAAAAACAACAAAAACAAGGCGAAGTTCAAGAGAGCAAGATTAGTGATGAGAGCAAGATTAGTGAAGTTGAGACCCAACAACCAAGTGTCTGCTAGTCAAGGTGTTATAGTTCCCAATCACCATATGCAAAGGAAAGATTTTGGTTTTGAGGGATTGGAAATAAAGGGTACAGAATCTAAGGATATGGGTGATACTATAGGTGGTGATAACAGTGGCACAAGAATGAAAATAGGAGCCGTTAAAGTTACCGCAACTGACCCAACGAGCCTGCTCGATGAAGACGAATTGGTAACTACAATTACTCCGGACCTCACCACTACATTTAAAGAGCAAGACTAGTGCCTGTCTATAACACATACCATCAAAGTCTCGATCTATTAATTACTAGTGAAACAGTCCCAATAAATATTTTCATTCGAGATCCAATCAATCATCAGGTTATACAACTACAAAAGAACATATCCGAGATAAAGGAAGGTTGTCTAGCCATAAGTGGATCGAAACCAGCTACAGATACCGAGCAAATGAATATAAATGAAGGCGAGTTACTGGTGGATCTCTACTACTCTAATTGGGATACCAAATTGGATGAATAAGGGGGAAAAAAAAAGGAAAATAGCTCAACGGAAAGGGTGTAAAATACCCAAAGAAAAAAGGAAAGTGAAAGTTCACCGATATAATAGCATAAACGAATCAAGATCTATTAATAACTACTATGATCCTTATGACTATGAGGATTATGGTAGTTGCTAGTTAAGTATTGTCATTGAGCTATGCTCATGGCCATATATATCGAGGAGGCATAGAGATTAAAAGGATACTTTGAAGATCAGAGTTCCCAAATTTCTCAAAATGGAATAGTAAAAGATAAAGTATAAAATGAAGGTAAGATTTATTCTCATAAGTGGTAGACAGGTTTATTGATTCATCCTCACGTACACTTGATTTGAGAATTTTATTTTTTTTAGTCCATTATTTTCATTTCGTTTCAGTCTTCTGATGTACTAAGGCTTCTAGCCAGTTAAACTTTTAAAATTAATGAAATTAGTGGTTCTTCCGCACTTTGAATTAAAAAAAATATATACGCGGAGCTAAATAAAAAAAAAGTCCAATGGGGTCACTTGACCCCTTGAAAATGTAATTAGAAACTACAAAAACATCTCTAAGCTTTGCTTTGTACTATTAGTACTATATGTTTATTGTGAGTGTTATTAGCTCAGTATATATATATATATATATATATATATTAGATATAGAGAGAATATAAACAGAGACAACAAGACGGTTCTGTATTCATTAATAAGTGATAGAGAGATACATCAAGAGACCTCTGTCTCTCTTTATATAATAGAGGATAGAGTTACATATGCTAGGAAAGCCCAAGATGGCCAATAATATCCCACATCACTCCCCCTTTGGACGTTTTGATTTTTTCGTCTTCATGCTATCGATCTGAGTCGAGTTCATTCCCAGTGCTTGTTGAACCATGCGGTTCAATAATTGATTTTGATTATAAGTTTGATTATATTTTTAATGATTTTACGATTTCTCTATTTCGATGATATAATGCTTGTCTTTTCCAAAAGTAGAAAATATAAATTTCAGAACATCAGAAAGATAGAGCAATCAAATACGAAGCCAACGGTACAAGCGGAACCAGAATCGGAGCTAAAACGAAAAAGCTACAAGCATTCGAAGTTTAACGAGTAAACCGAGAAACTGCCAGAGAAAAACGACCGATCGAAATGGTAGAAAAGACCGATCGTTTCTGGACCAAATTCTTCCAGTGAGGTCGTCTGAAAAACGACCGGTCGACTGTAGAAAACGACCGATCGTTTTCTGCAGATTTCAAAAACGACCGGTCGACTAAAAAAAACGAACGATCGTTTTTTTTTTCAGATTTCAAAAACAGATTTTCAGCTTATTCTGGGAAATGGCTTAAAACCAATGGATAAAAGCCTTCAACCACTACCAACGGTCATATTACAAAAAACAGACTTTGCTGGCCATATAAACCACCCCAATCACTCTCCAAAAATTATGAATTCATAACCATTCACCATCCTTCAACCTCTCTCAATCAAAACCCTAAAAATCACCATTTTGGTGAAAATATTCGAAAAAGAGGAAAATTAAGGAGAAAACGATTCAAGCTCAAACAACATAAAAAACTCATCAATTAGCTTATTTAGAAGAAATAACATAGTGAGTGTAGTTACATTGTTGTAACAAATTTGTAAAGAGTGAATTATAAACTCATTTGTGAGCGAGTGATCGGGTAGAGGTTTTGTAAGCGAGTGTTGCTTAAAATCTCTAGGTGTTTTCATTCGGGATACTCATAAAGTGAGGGGGAGCTTAATCGGTTGATTAGCTCATTAGGATTTGTAAAATCGGAAAGAACATTTTAGTGAAATACTCGGTAGCTTGAAAACCGAAGAGAGGACGTATGTCGTTTGCCGAACCTCTATAAATCGCGGTGTCAATTTCTTTCCCTAAACTTTCACTTTCCGCAACTTATATTATTGCTTATTTTCTTGCTTGCGTTTAGAACTTCTAGCATTTCATTAACTTTATTAAACGCTTAAGTTTAGAATTGCAAAAAGTTGGGTTGTTAATTGTCATTAAGTTTAATTCCGCAAAAAGCGCCAAAAACCTTATTCACCCCCCCCCCCCCCCCCTCTAAGGTTTAGCCGCACGGGCCAACAGTGCTAAACACATAAAAACCTTAGCGCCGAAAAAACCAGTGTGGGACAAAACCGATACCTAGGAGAAACTGTATAGCCGAATGATATAAGCCAAAATTCAATGTAATTAACTAACCAAAAAACAGTGTGCCTCATCAAAACCTTGCCAGAGCAAACCCAATGAAAAAATCTCTGATCAAAGGAAAAAGAGTGCAACAGTGGTTGTAGTAGGGGATCAACCACAAAATAGGTGCCTCATCAAAACCTTGCTAGAATAAACCCAGTGAAAAAAAGCTCTAGTCGAAGGACAAAAGAGTACATAGTGGTAAGAAGTATACAACATGACACTCTTCCTAATTTTGGCAATCTTAAGTGAGATATGAGGGGAACGTGTCTCGCTAAAAATCTTGCCAAGGAAAATCCAGTGGAAAAAAAACCTTGTTCTAAGGACAAAAAAAAATGCACGAGCATGCGACTGGATGCTTCCCCTCACTTGCACACGACTGGGTGCAATGATTTCATATTTCAAGAAATAGTACGAACATTCATCTGTATGTTTCATTTACTTGCACACGACTGGATGCAAGAAAATCTAGCGTGGAATAGAACGAGCATTCAACTCAATGCTCTTAAACTTCATATGTGAAGATTTATTTTGGTGAGAAATGCTAAATAGCATAATCTAGTCGTGTCTCTCTTGATTGATAATAACAAGCTGTCCTCAAATATGACAAGTGTTTTATCGGAATCGTGAGACAAATCATATGTAATTCAAATATGGCTAATACTAGCTCGAAGCCATATGCACTCTCTAGTCGTCTCATAACCATGAGTAGATCAGAGTGATTCATTTGGAATCATTCCAAGAGCTCCAAGATATCGCCTTATTCATAATGGTAAAGACAGACCATGTTAGCAATATCCCTTATGCGGGTCTGATAAGTAACCGACATCGGTATAACCGAAAAGGGTTGCGTTTATTCGAGTACCGAAAGGGGTAAGTACACTCGATGATAAGGCAAGCCCCCATCCACAGTTACTTTAAGGTAATGGGAAAATGTCTTTTATGCCATTTCGATGGCAACGTGTTAGCGCGATTCTGTGTTGAGTTATACCATTCACAGCAGACGAGTTGTTCGTCCTAGCATATTAGACCAAGTACAATGATGCACTTATTGTACTTAGATATGAACATCATGGTTCAATATCTCTCCATCGTCTCATCAGGGACGGACTGGGTCTATATCAATGTTTAGTGATCGAACGATCATGGGAGAATCTGACGACTTAGCACCATGATGACTAAAACGTCATAGCATTTTCTGGGTGTAGTTTGAATCATGGACTTAGATTCAATCTTTACGGGACTTGATCATCAGGTCGAGTCACTACCGTGTCTTTTCAAGATCCTTCATCTTGAAGGCAAATACAAAAGTGGATCGCGTAATAAAACACGCAAGGGCATAATACTTGTTCAAGTATCCCAAGCTGATCAAGTACTCACTTAGGCGGGTATACCACATCCGCTCAGATTATATTAATCTATATAGTGAACGTCTAAGTCAATTGAGATCGTGTTCCATGGTCAAGAACTACTTGATTTAAGCACATGAACTCATACAGGGACCTTCATCTATTTATCTTTGTCTAAATCCCCATAGAGATGAAGCCGTGATCACAATCACATGTGGTGCAAAACCAGTTTTTCAGAAACTACTAAACTGATAAAGTAGGGGACCGTTATAACGTCCATTACGAGGACATAAACCATCTCGTAATCAATTACAAGGTGTGAGAGAAGACTTGCACTACTAGGCGAGCACTGATACAGTCTTATTATTCTCATCACTCTTCCTTACGAATAACCAAATAAACGAACTCGTTTAATATTGGTGGTGTTGGAGCTATAGGTCCGAACACACTTTGACTAATGAGTCTACTTAGATTGCAAGATTATATCAGGCCATTCTATTCTACGTTGACTTCAGGCAACGGTACATGGTTTCCTGTCATAATTTGCTCATATTATCAGTCGTCACCGAATATATGAACAAGTAATCAATGACAGTCTCGTTTTGCTTCAATATAATCTAAGATATCATGATCGGCAGATATTTCGAGATTCTTATGATGAAGAGGAATCACACATCTCCTAGATCCTTTAAAATCTTGTGCGATAAATGAGTTTCAGTTCACCACATATGGGGCTGAACGAATTAAGAACCGGTCAGCTTCCTTGTATATTGGGAAGGATGACAGACTGACGGCCGATGGCCGCGTTCTTTGTTTGGTGGATTCGGCCAAAGCAACGTGTTATGACAGGAACACGGCGTCCGACAGGGACGTCTATCATTGCAAGCATTTTGCAGCATGTATAAATGATCTCGTGACATCTCATAAAGTCATTAAATGCGTTTGACCTTTAGTTAGACTTGAGAGAGTCTATGCACTTACTTATCACTAAGTGCAGTTTTGGGGATCAAGCTAAGACTAAGTGGGTTATGTCACGTTACTTCACGTCGTTCCTTATCAATGGTAACATGCAAATCTCCCCCTAACGATGGGGAGAACAGTCTTAGCGATGTCACTTTCGCATATCATGCCGTAAAGAGATCGCTTGAAAAGGTTACTCTATCAAATGATAGACATGGGATTCATAATCGACTTATGTTCCCTTTAGAGGTCCATATTTTGAACGCTATAATGTCTCAATCAAAATATTAATTAAGCACTCTAAACACGCGTTGTTGGTACGCTTTAGAGGTCCATTTAGACTTCTGCTTTATAATCAGTAACCAGCTGGTACGCTTATGTTGATTGAGTGTCTATGGGCCTCATAATGTACCAATGCAGTAAAATAGCATAACCCCACATGGAAATATAAATCTTGGTGCGCAAGACCAAGAAGTGCGTGCAATCATTTACAGTTGCATCATCAAACTTTCCGTGAGTCCATTTGGGTCTGAACATTATCGACAGGATGTTCAATTTCAATCCCCAAACTCAAGTAATTCAAATCAAAATTTCGATTTTTACTCTCTGACATTATCAAGTCGAGAAGACTTTTCAGGATAATCCGGATCATGAGCCATCAACTTAATGATAGGGCTAAAAGTTTGGGAAATGCTGCATTTATGTGGACAACAATAATCATGTGACTATATTGTTGATGTATCAACCATAACCATTTATATTTATGGTCCGTCTTATGGTTGGATAAGTCTACAATAACTCCTTCAATTCTTTACAAGAATTCTACGAGTCCATTTCGTGATCTTTACACATACTAGTCTTTCAAAATGAGCATTACTGGCATGAATTTCGGATTAATCACGAAATATATTCTCAGAGAAAATCCAAATGCGATGCGATTATAAATCAAGCATCGTCATTTGACCCAGGAATATCTCATCCGGTCAATGTCACAATATCAAAATGCTCTTATCAATCGACGACATGCGAATGATAGTACAGACAATCATGTCTTAGCATCTAAATCATTTGTTATTCGACGACATGCGAAATGATAAGGTTACTTTAAAATGTATAAAAAAATATGGTAGCAACCACTTGAAAGACATTTCAACTCCTCTAAAATACGCTTTTAGTCGTATTGAATGGAGGCTATGCAAATAAATTTTAATTCTTTCATGAGATATTAACAGATAACACTGTTTTTCTCGAATATTTTATAACTCAACAAGGTACGACATGACCTACGGGAGTATAAGAACTCATATTTGACAAATCAATTTGGGTTTACCAAAGATTTCGATTTGGAATGACAGGTCTAGAATTGTTGTCACTGAGTACTCTTTTAGACAAGTAGTTAGTGAAATTATGTGGTACACTGTTACCCACTATTTTCAGAAAATCAACTACACCACAAGTATTGCCTAAAATTTCATAATTTAAAGTTTGGTCACATTTGCCAAAGGAATTTGCTCAAAACAATTTAAATTATTTCGAGAAATTTCGTAAACAGGCAAACCATAATCCAAACTTATGTCCAAATGGAAAAATTGTAACCCAAATGGAAAAACATAATCCAGATGAGCGAAAAATCGGCTCAATGATTTATCAAAATCAATAAAGAAATGTACCAAACTCATTTGAGCCACAAAATTGAGGGTTTCAAGAGTTTCCTTTTAGTTAGCTTTAAGCACATTAGCATCGGCTTTTCCATCTTTATTATAGTTTTAAACTATTTAAGGAGTAACCGTGCATGACCTTTGTCTTTATAGCATAGAGTTGGCTCTTTGAGCATTATTTCTTGTTTTGAGACAACGGGCCATATTGTTCCTTTCAAGAACTGTTTTGGAGCCACAGGTCTTCTATTTTGACGATTGTCTAAAAGCTCGCTTGGCTAGGCGATTCGTCGGGATCGCGACAGTTCGAGACAAATAACACTTGTCTCATTTCTCGATTCGTGGAAAAAAAATGTACAAGAAGAGCATTAATACCAGGCAAACAATTCGTCATTGACCCAATAGGATTAAAACTGTTCATTGGGACAATTTCTTATCCAATAACAGATGGGCGATGAAGGAACATGGTGAATATAAATTCACGATACTGCTAATGGAATACATTTTCCAAGCTAGTATTTTGATGAAGGATCGCTCCAATATGTCAATTTGAGACATTTGTTCACCATAGACGTCATCATGTCTCAAATGTGGCGGCGGAATAAAATCGATGCCTTAGCCTTCATCTCGTGAGTAATAACAAACTCATGTTTTACTCATCAAAGATGGCATCCAAAAAAAATTGGGCATCACATTTTCACACATCAGGATGACTAACATGTGGTGACGGAATAACATTCACGTCTAAACAGTCATTTCGCAAGTATGTTTTGCGATTTTCCTCATCATAGATGGCATCCAACATGTGTTGTGAGTTCTGGATTAGCTATCATATAAAATGACTGGTTTACATGTTTATGGTTTGCACAAGCACAAACTTTGTTTCGAAACGACAGGTTCAAAAATACTAGTTTTGGTTCTCATTGATCGAACAACGGGTCGATACTTAGACATAAATTCGGTGAAACATACATCACTATATAAACACATTTGGGAAAATTATTATTTAGTCAACCCAATTCGGTAGCTCTACTTGAACACGACCAGGAAAAACGGTGAGGATGGAGGGCACGAATACCACTTAAAACCCGATCTCATTAGGATATCGACTTCCTCCTATATCTTTCGTAGACATCGTATCCAAATAGGTGAGGCTAGTTGGGGAAGGTTCATAATTTTTCCAACTTAAATGTGAAAATATATGATTTCGCAAATTATCATATTATACATATTTGTACATGGCAATAAATAAAATATATAGATGTTGCTATTTTTGAGATTTATTAATTATCATTAATCAACACATAATATATCACAATTTATACGAGCAAGATCTAATTATTATTATTAAACTGTCAAATGTGAAGATTTTATTAATGATAATTACAAACATGCAATAGGATGGACTAAATTTATATGAAAAAAATCAATTTGTTCAGTTAACATATAATTTTTATTCACTTGCCTTTTAATAAATTAACATGCATGTGGGTGGGTATAACCGAATATTGATATTTATCAAACATATAAATTGTTATGCATACAAGTAATTACTACATGACCATGTGTGTAATTCCAGTAAACTATTTATTAGTTACAACATTATTACATAGGGAGTCCAGAATTTATGAAGTGTTTCAGTTTAGTCCCTAAGTATGTAAACCTAACATAATGGGTCCAACAGATTTATTGTACTACCTACCAATCTGACATACAAGGTTTGTTAACAGTACGTTTGATATATATATTAGGGCACGTCGAATTTAGTGATTTATAATACACGTATATACAAGACTTACATGCAATTGTTATTTTTATAACATAGACTCAACACAGCAGTACTAGTCAAACATATAGCATGATAATATATTATATAGTAATCAAAACACAATTGTAATTCTAACGTGCAAACTCCAAACAAGTTATTTCAACAGTAATTGACATAGGTTTATTACTATAGTTATCCAGTGTGTGTAAACTAGCATATAACATGTGGTGATACAGCGAATTACGTTTTTTTTTCTTCATATCATGCGTTTGATCATAGGTGTAAGTATAAAAAAAATATACCTTACTTCGGGTATTTTGGAAAAGACTGGCAGAAAAAAAAAAAGGGTTCAAACTTTGGCCGTAAATTTATAACTCAATGTTTGAGCAAATACTTCAATCTCCTATATTTTACTCCAATCCACGCGAGTAAAAGTGCTGATAACGTGTTGTGAGTCTTATTAGCTTAGTATATATATGTATATAATAGATATAGAGAGAATATAGAGAGAGACAACAAGACGATTCTTTATTCATTAATAAGTGATAGAGACATATCTCAAGAGACTCATGACTCTCTTTATATAATAGAGGGTATGGTTACATATGATAGGAAATCTCTAGATAGGTCCAATATAATAAGCCACAAGATGGTCAATAATATACTATAACAATTTTAAATTTGTCACCAAGTATGGTTTTTCCTACTCTTGCCACATTTGCCTGTTGTTTTTCTCTCCCCACGGAGGTGATTCGGCGATTTGACAACATAACATAACCATCGTATTCTCCGCCTCCGTACATCGTTCTTCGAACTTCAAAGGGTGAAGGCTTCTCGACCCACCTCAAATGCATAACAATAGTCCCATGCTTATTTACTGTGGTTATATTTTGAAGCTTAATATTTGCTTTTGCTATGCTATGATGCATGCTTAGTAAATTACCTATTATAAATAAATTTCTCAAACTAGGGGAATTGCTGAATTAGGCCCCTTCTATATTGGTAAAATTTAACCAAAGGGGGTTACGTCCATAAAGCCTATTATGGATATTCTGTAATATATATATATATATATATATATATATATATATATATATATATATATATATAATTTGTGCATGTGTGCGACTGTATGATATCAGACTTGTTTATTTTTCAAATTCTTGGCAGAATCTGTGAAAAAAAATAGGGGATTTTTTTGGCCAAGAAGTAGGTATTTCGCTTTTCCGCAGGTAAAATAAATTGATGTTTTACATTAAAATTAAAATGGTGTTTGAAGATTTTTTTTAGGGATGAAATTTTGTCCCGTATCACACTTACCAACAGCTCTTACATCTCATCATTCCACTTGTATCACGCTTTCGCTATCACAATATTTATGCTACGTTTTTTTGGCCGAAATATATTTATGCTACGTTATTAAACTTGTATATCATATAATATAATTATATACAGTCTGGTAATGGTACCACGAAATACCAATATCTAATTTCCGTCAAAACTTATTTTAAGTAGATCATTAGTAGAAAAATTATGAACACGACAAACGTTCTATTATTATTCTTATATTGTAGTGGTTGTAGCTAAATTAGTAACAGAAACAATAAAAAATTTGCTGCTTGTTTTATCAATTTAACCACAATCATTATACCGTCATAATAGGGGTTTGAACTCACCTCCATACTCATCCCCTCCATAAATTATGATAATGATATAAATATTTAGAGTAAAAATAAATATAAGATATAAGAAAAAAAAATGATATAAATTGTGATGATGATACAAATATTTAAAGAATAAAAGATATAAGATATAATAAATTTTGTGTGATTAAAGAGTGAGAAAAAGTGTAATTAGTTTTTTTTTTTCTATTTTTTTATGAAAGTAGTTAATATGTTAATTAATAAAAAAGTATAAGGTTATTTTTGGAAAAAAATGTCTAAATTTGACATGTTTAAGTTTTCTTAGTTTACTTCAAGCATCTACAATAGTTTTGTTAAATTTTTAATGTTAATTAGGACACATCATCATTTAAAAAGATGTTAAATGACGCATATGCATCTTAAATTTAATAAACACATTAGTTTCACGTTAACAATATTATCAATTTTTAATTAACAATTTCTCAATTATTTTATTGGTCACTATTCTTATAGAGAGAATTTATAAGAGATAATAATGTTAATTGTGGGTTGTATTTGCCATGTCAGCAGTTACAAACATTAAAAACATTGTTAAATTTAACAACTTTTTTAACATCTATATAGATAACACATAATTTAACGCAATTAATGGAGATAAAAAATTTTATTATTAGCTAACTATTTTAGTTAACAATAGAGATAACAACACTATTGTAGATGCTCTTATATTAATATCATTTTGATGCTTCTTTTACCGAGCCACAATCACTCTACTACACACCTCCCTCCTCATCGAGATTTTTTCTAAATTGGCCTAGTTCCGTACAGAAATTCCTATTTTAGCATACTTTATTAGTAAATTGCAAAATTGGCCTACTCTATCTCGCTTTTCGGATCAGCGTTTCGAATCAGCGAGATAGAGTCTAATATAATATGGTTTTTGAAACACTCGTAATTTGCTCGTTCGGACTCCGAATCGACTTCCGTTTGAACCGTTGGCTTCATTATTGAGTGCTCTATCATTTTAAGTCCTGAAATATATTTTTTCTCTTTTTTGAAAAGATCAAACATGTTATAGTTTTGGTGAGTAAATGTCGAGCGAAAAATTCGCTATAGTTTTGCTTAAAAATGGATCATCGCCACAAATAAAATTAAAAAAATGATCAACCCAATAATTTACATCTAATACCAACAAACAACACCAATACCGCAATAATAACATTTAATATGATGAACACAACAATAATAACACGTAATATGAACAAAATAACCATTCGAACAAACCATTCAACATAAAATAATAAATAAAATTAAACATTAACATCTACTCACGAGACGACCAACTGCTCTTTTCCATTTTTGAGACATACCATTTTACAAAATAACTTAATCATCATCGTTTGATATTACAATACTTTAATCGTGAAGGTTTCAGTTTTAAATAAACGTTTTATATTAAAATATGCTTTGAAAATTTTGTAAAATTAAAAGTATTGATTTTTCGAAGAAAAATGATAAGATGATTAAAACCTATTTTCGACTCTATATTATATTGCAAAATTTATCACTCACTAAATTCGTTTAACTTATCCATCGATTTTACAATGTTTTCAGGTATATATATAGTGTTAAGATCGAGTTAGTTGGGAGCAGACAGACCTCATAGTAGAAAACTAGGAAACTGTATTTTATTTCCGCTGTGATTAAATGTTATTTTAGGTTGTAAAAACTAGAGTTAAAATGTTTGAATTTTCGAGCTTGTAGTTGTAAGGTTTTTAATAGAAAATGATCATTTTTATTGCGTATTTTATAAGTGCTTGATTTAGGCTTTGTATGACATGTGCCGCCGCACGCGTTATTCGACCGTGTGACGCCCTATATATTGAGTCTGGGCTGTTACATTATTTATCCGCACTAAACACTATCTACTTTTATTATAATGTTTTAATACCTTAACATAATATTTTTCATCTGCTTTAAACACTATTTACATCCAACACAATTATTTTAACCATATTATAGTGCTTTACAATAATAAAATAATATTTTTCATAAATTAATAACTAATCTTTTTAAATATTAATTAATAAAGTATTGGTAGCCTTTTAAAGTAAATAAAAGATCATTATTATTATTAAAGTGTTAATATATGTTACGAAATTACTATGAAATAATTTATAAAATTTAAAAATAAGAATATTTTGAAAAATATTCCTTTTAGTGTGATGTTTGGTGTTGCTGGTTGGAGACGAAACAATATAGAGTGTAAAAGTTACACCATTTTAGTGTAAAAATTGCATCATTTTATTGCAAAAATTGTATAATTTTAATGTTTTGTGGTTGGACATGGGTCAAAAGAGGCATGCTAGAACAACAGAGTGAGATACATATCCATCTACAGACCACATACATTAGCACACGGCGCTCTTATTTTATTAGTCCGTCCGTTCTCAATTAATTGTTCACTATAAAATTATATGCAATTTTGACCGATTAATAACGTGTATTAAAATTGTCAGAATGAATTTTTTTTTTAAATTAATCATATAGTTTAAACATTAAATTATATGATTTAGTTTTGAAATTTTTCATTTCGACAATTTTAATACATGTTATAAGCCGACCAAAATTACACATAATGAATTCATAGTGAACAATTAATTAGTAACGGAGAGTAGTAAATAAACACTACATTGTTTGTATTTCCACCAATCACAAAGCAACACATAGACAAATCTCTAGATGGATATGTAGCTCAATCTGTTGCTCTAGCATGCCTCATTTGTGCCCATGAAACTAACTTATGTTTAATTCATTTTACTTACTAGGTTAGTATGAAAATTAGTAACGGATGCTACTTTGATATAGTAAACAAGAATTAATACTCCAATATGATAACATTTTCTTTCATTTTTCCCTATTATAAGTGCATGCCTTTTATGTGCTGAGCTTATGTGAGGGCGGTCTAAACCCATGTCAAGTAAGGCTTAGCTCTGTGGCAAAAACTTCGGTTGGGAAAAAAAAATTTGGAAGCAATGGTTCAGCCCAATATAATTATATAACACTCAATTTATTATAAACTCAGTTTTAGCCCAAATTGACAATTGGATTAATTCAACATTTGCAAAATAAAACATTCACATATATATATATATATATATATATATATATATCAATTAAAGTGAAACTGGTTTTATTTTATTTTATTTTTGTTTGATAAAAATGCTATGAACAATCGAATAATTTGAGTGTTGGGCAATCCGTGAAGTCGGACACCACTCCTTACGTCTCTTTGAAATGGAAGTGGTCACTCGGACTAATAAATGAATGATTCCAAGAAATCAATTTAACTTTTATTTCGTTCGATAGTTTGAACCTAAATGCTAATAGTATTATATACTTTAAAAACTAATGGACTAGGTACCCGAATATTAATATACTGAAATATTTCAGAAAAGATACGAAGGGTTCACTTAACATGATTTTATCATTAATACTAGTAATTTAATTTTAATAAGAAGGAATAAATTTGTCACATAATGAAAAAATAGATGTTTCTATGCTGCAATTGAAAGTATAAAAAAAGACATTAGACTTCATTTTAAACTGTGTGACTATACTGTAATTCTGTAGAGACAAACGTATTCCCGGAGGTTGCTCAAATCTTTTTCTGGCTTGTTGCCTAATCCCGGAGGCTTACTTGCGGTTCCTCTAGGTCGGTCCTGGGTTGAGGGGTAATGCTCTTTGTAAATCTGTCATGATTTACAATAAAGAAAATGCAGTTGGCTTTTAATTAGTGAGTGACCCATTTCTGCAGATTGTGTGAGTTTTCCATCGGGGGAAATCACTGGCCAACGGAATCCTCCCTATGGCGCCATTATTGTTTCTGAAATTTAGAAAACAATAAACTTCAAATTGTTGCTTGAATCATTCCGTATTTCGGTCTATAAAAGTTTATCGTTTGGTGATTATCTAAGGAAACAACTTTGCTGATTATAAGCCGAAATACTGTGTTTCACACAAGTTCTTCCCAAATTAGAACTCAACCCCTTTCTTGCCTGGAAGCTCTAAATTCGAGTTATGAGTTATTCTTCTTTAGGTTTACCAGCTTCAAAACTGAATGCTTTTTTCTTTACTGGCCCGAAAAGCTAAAAACGTTCTGCCGGATGAAACCAGCTTTTTCCTCGAAATAGATTATTCCAGAATACTTGTTCAAAAGCTGAAGACTGACAAGATCTAGAGCAACCACCCGGAACCCAAAATGGAATTACATGAAGGGATCAAAGCTATTCGTATCATCATATCTATTGATTGTGGTAATTAACACACAAGAACATGGAATCTTATGGTGTATTAGTTTGAACTCTCTTATCAACCTCAATGGCACTGTAGCCATGTGCCTTATTCAACCCTGCATTTCTCATCATCGACCTCACTGTCTTAAACTCATCCCAGTCGCCACCTTCTGCAAATATATTCGATATAAGAGTGTAATATCCCGTATCATCCGTCTCTAATTCCATAAGCTTTTTCAAAATCCTTTTAATTATGTCAGTTCTTCTATAAATTTGACACCCATTAAGCAAGGCACCCCATATACCAGCATCTACCGAGTATGGCATGGTGCTAATGATTTTATATGCTTCGTCAATATCACCTGCCCTACTCAAAAGATCGACCATACATGAAAAGTGTTCCAATGTGGGATTTATCCCGAAGTCTTTCATCGTTGAGTTAAAATAGAATTTTCCTTTTTCTACAAATCCAGCATGACTACAAGCAGACAGAACACTCAAGAAAGTAACTTCATTAGGTTTTATTCCCGAATTTACCATTTTATCAAAAAGAGAAATAGCGGTATCAATATCACCATGTAGACCACAACCAGCTATAATGGCAGTCCATGTTACCACAGTTCTTTCTAGCATCGTATCAAAAACTCTGCGAGCCATGTGAAGGTCTCCACATTTCGCATATAAATCTGTTAAAGCCGTATCTATATACATATCCTTTGGCATTCCATATATAATGAGCTTATGATGGATCCATTTTCCCTTTTTCAGATATCCCAAATTCGAACAAGCTTGAATAGCAAGCAAGAATGTTACTTCGTCCATTTCGAGTCCATTCATGTGTATTTGATAAAAAAGACTAACTGCTTCTAGAAACTTGCCGTTCTTAGATAATCCACCGATCATTGAATTCCATGTCACTGAACTTCTCTTTTCATTATTATCAAACAAAACTAATGCTGAATTCACAAGGCCACATTTGGAGTACATATCGATCAGTGCGTTCAAAACATACTCATTGAAGATCCCTGTCTTGAAAATATGTCCATGGATCTGATTTCCAAATTCAGATAAACAAATATCACCACAGGCAGATAAAACACTTGCTAAAGTATATGAATCGGATATTTTCCCTAAACTATGCATTTGCCTAAAAAGCATTAAGGCTTCGTTTGGCCTCCACACTCGCGCGTAACCCGATATTATCATATTCCATAAAATTGTATCCTTACTTTCAGTATCGTTAAAGAGAATCTGGCTAGACCTTACACTCCCACAATTGGCATAAAGATCAATCAATGCCGGCCTTACAAAGTCATAATCAGCATCTAGTAATTTTCTAATTACATAACAATGAGTAGATTTTCCTATTCTAAGCAAGCCTAACCTGGCGCAAGACGACAATACTCCTATCAAAGTCACCACATTAGGCTCTACATTCACCCCTTGCATCCGAACAAACGCATCTACTGCCTCTTTATAACAACCGTTATGATTATAACACATGATCATCGCCGTCCACAAAGAAGTACTCCGATGAACAATCTTCTCAAATATCAATTTAGAGCTATACAAGTCGCCACATTTACCATACATAGCTACGAGGGAATTCTCCAACGACCCGTCACTTTGAATCCCCTTCGTCAAAACATAACCATGCAAGGTTTTCGCTTCTTTCACCAATCCCAACTCACCACACGCCTCGGCCACTATATACACAACCACCAAATCCGGTTCATTCCCTTCGCCCATCATCTCACCGAACAACCTCAACCCTTCCTTCGGCCTCCCATTCCTTACACAACTAGAAATAACCGAAGTCCACGTAACAACATCTCGAAAACACATTTCATCAAACACTTTCAAAGCATCAACCAAACCGTCCCCCTCCCCATACATACTAACCAAGGAGGTCTCGACAACAAAATCTGAGCCAAACCCGGATTTCACAACCCTCCCATGAACCTTTCTCCCAATACCCAGATCGCGAAAACTCGAACAAGCCCTCAAAACCGAAGGATAAACAAAATTATTCACCTCAAACCCATCAAAAACCATCTCATTGTACAAAAAGATTGCATCTTTATACGAAAAGCTCCAAACACAGCACTTTATAAGGACACAGTACATGAAGGTGTCGGGGTTTGGGAAGGTTCGGAAGACGAGGTGGGCCGAGGAGAGGGAACCAAGGTGGGCGTAGGATTCGGTGAGTTTAGTGAGAGCAAGTCGGTTTCGGTGAAGATTATTGGTGAGTAAATGGGAATGGAGCTGAGTGAGGGTTTTCAGGGTTTTGCAAGCTCTGAATAAAGGCATGTAAAGACTCATTCTTTCATGGATTGTATTTATAAGTAGTATTATACGTATAGGATACTTACATATTATACAGTACAAAGAGTGAGTTTCTATTTAACTATTTTGGTTAAGTTACTTAAGTACAGACTGTCTAGTAACCAATGAACCCTACTTAACTGATCATTTAGTATTATAATTTAAATTTAATAATTACAAAATTCTGGTTAAATTCTGAGCGTAGACAACGGGTGGTACTTATTTCAAGTATTTTACTTTGATACTCACTGATCAATTACCAATGTAATTTTTTAGATATTAAGTGTTTTTTTTAATGTACTAATCCACGATTCTCTCAAATTTAATCATGTAGTGTAAATTGTGTGTTTGAATTTCGAACATTTTCATTTCGACAGCTTGAATATGAAGAATTGTTTCATTTAAAGTTGCACCTAGTTATTTTGACAGTTTGAATATGAAGAATTGTTCCATTTAAAGTTGCATCTGGTTTCAACACCTAATTTGGATGGGAGAGTATTATTCGGGATGAGTGCTAGTAATATCTAACTTGTGGCTATTTTTCAAGGAAAATTGATATGCAAAATAACTTGGTTCAAGGGGCGAAGCTAGAAACTTTAAATGGGGTGAGTAAATTACATAAAACTAATGTTTAGTGAAATTATAAATTATGCAAGATGGCAAAATAGCATTTTTAACAAATTTTAGTAAATATGAATACAAATTCAAAAAAAGTCATAAATTTTGGAGTTATAGGGGTGTCGTGGACGTCGATGGTCTGCAGTTAGTTTCCTCCGTTGGTTCTCACCTTTCAAGTCCAATGCTGCAAAATCGTCGCTAAACCGTTTTAGCAAGAGTTTCATTAAATCATAAGGTTTGACACGAAAAATAGGTGTTTTACGTAATAAAAATAACGTGAAAACGGCTGTAAAGATAAATGACAAATGACAAATGACAAATGACAAATTCACCATGCATATTCCGTAATGATTGAGTTCATAACTAACAAGCAATTAATCGCATTACCTAATAGAGTCACACATTCTCGGATTACATACTCTTGTGTGAAAGAAAATAAACAGTCTGATTAAGGCACAAAAGTATAGAATCTACGATGATTCTGCTATAGGCATTTGCTTTTTCACCAGAAGAAGAAGGATTAAGCTGTGATACTCGCGACCGCACTCTGCCACACCAACAAAAGTGCATGCAAAGAATATTGAACTTTGAAGAGTCGAAATAACCCTAGTTTTGTAATTTTTTTTGTTTTTTTGTTTTTCTTATACACAAAAAAAAAGAGCTCGTGAAAACAATGGCTTGTTGGTCTGTTGTTAAATAGTACTATCAGATTTTTCACACTTATTCTCTAGGAAAAGTTAACTGGAAATAATACATGGTTGAAAAAAGGAAACATCTTGATTTGGCAGTGAAAAAATTAAATCAACATGGCAACTAAAAACTGATTTTTGGTTTACTAAAGAGATTAACATGAGGTTTCAAAAATAGTTCGAAAACACTATTTAAGACTTCTGTTGGAGTGACAGTATTCAGTCGCGAGTGCCCATAAGCTTCAGTAATTGCCAACACTCTGTTGTAGCGTGGTTCGACTAAAGTGGACAGAATTAAGTACTTGTTTGATTGCAGCTCATAAGAAAATAAGCTGGACTACTTATCCGAATCTCTGAGAAATGAGATGTTCTGATCCAGAATAAATTTCTAGAATTCACACAAGAAAAACAATTAAAAATTACTTTTTGAATCTGGCGAAACGATAAATCTGGATTAAAAGATACAACCAAACAAGCCTTCCGGAAATGAGAATAACCAAGGTGCCCCAAAGGGGTGACCTGAGAACACAGAGTGCATTTAGAAATACATCACCAAAATGCATGTGTAGAAAAAAAAAAAAGCAATCTGTGTTCTGAGATTCACTCCTCTCGGGTGTGCCTTGCTAATTTTTCGATTCTGTCATTGCTAGAATATGTCACCCATTTATAAATAATTGTTGAAGTTGGCTTGGTGTATGTATCTCTATTATGTGGTCATATGTCAACACTGTTACGGTGGCTTTTTGTTGTCTCAGTTGCCAACAAATTATGTTGTCATATATTTTGGATACTTAATAATGGTTTCGTCACTTTTTGTTTTTGAATAGTACTTATCTTACCCATGTTGATAGCAAAACAATTTGGATTGGAGCTATAGGTTAATAATTATAAGAATGAGATGCCAGTCTGGGCAAAAGATTCTGAAGAAAATGTCATCAATGGTTGAGAAAATGTTATCATAGTGTGTTTAGTAAAAGAGGAACCAGAGAGCGCCACGTGGCGGGCTCACGCACCTGCGAGTACACCACACCACGCCGTGCCACTTTGCACATAAACACTACTATACATGTTAACCACGTTGTTGACATGGAAGTGTGATCATGCGTTTGAAGGAAGAATAATAAAGAACAAATCATGGTTTGTAGATTATAATGGGATCGGTTCCTACAGTAAAATCAACATAACAAATAGAGAACAAGGGTAGCGGACCCAAAGGAGAGATAGGGGAACCATAACCCCTCCACAGCTGCAAAGGGCAATGATATAGATGGCTGTCAGTTACAGCTGCAGCTCCACCACCAGCAATCTTCCCAGTCAATATGCAGTAAGCTCGTGTATAGACAACCTGAGCTCAAGCAGCATTATTGTGCTAATGACCGGACCCTGCCAATTCAATGCTTGACTCAACTTGGTTTTTTGCAGCCCAATCGACGATTTTGAACCGTTAAAAGATTTGACATTCACGATATCAATTTAAACAATTGACAATTTGTTATAGTTTTAGTACATCACCGCCTCAAAATAAGCATGTAACAAGTGGTAGTATCAAATCCGCAAGCGATGAAACCGAATTGAACAAAAATAAAAATAAAAACACATGAAAACCTCCTCAGTAAAATCAACAATATCAAGAAAAGTATAAAGACAATCCAAGGGTTTTAAGAGCAGATTTATTTGTTCCTGCCAATACATATATAAACGAACTGTCTTTTTATGCTAAACTAGAGATCCATATTCTACTCTTAATTCCTAAGCCACTTTTACAATGGCATACTCAGACGTGTTTAGATTAAACGAATATAAATGTAGTATATAATATAGATGTATATATTAATATTATCTAAGTCTTTGATTGCTTCACACCACAGCCGGCATGTCCTTGAGCCATGCGTCCAAGGGCTTCCCAATAGAATAAACAATGAAACCGATTTCCCTTAGCTTCTCCACATCTGCGATATTCCTACCATCAAACAAAAAAGCGGGTTTCTGCATATTATCGTAAATCTTCTGATAATCAAGCGACTTGAACTCGTCCCACTCAGTCATGATACAGATGGCGTGAGCGTCCTTGGTCGCCTCATAGGCATCAGATACAACAGGAACCGCGCTGACCACACTTTTATCCAACGGTTGAAGATGAACCTCGCGATCCCAATCGAATTTGTACATCAACAGGTCTTTACGTATCTGCTCTTCAGGAACTTGAGGATCGTAAATCGAGATCATGGCTTTGTCTTCAAGAAGCCCCCTACAGACGTCTATTGCTGGCGTCTCGCGCGTATCGCCAGTATCTTTCTTGAAAGCAAATCCCAAGACAGCAACTTTTTTACCGGAAACAGTGTTGAACATAGATGAAACGACGCGGTTTACGAAACGGGTCTTTTGGTAGTCGTTTACCTTAATCACTTGTTTCCAGTAATTAGCAACCTCGGGTAAACCGTTACACTCACAGATGTAAACAAGGTTAAGAATGTCTTTTTGGAAACATGAACCACCAAAACCAACGCTAGCGTTAAGGAACTTGGGCCCGATTCTCGAGTCTTTACCAACAGCATGAGATACCTAAGTAGCATGTATAAGCATTTAGTTGCTGCACTTGTTAAATTAAAGCTTTAAGCAAATAAGTTTGGAAAGGTTGTGATGAAAAACTTTAAACTTGGAAAGCAAATAAGCTTGGAAAGATTTAAAACTTCGAGCATGTTCGGATGAAAAACCAGATTATATCAGATTTAAGTCGTGTTTGTTGCAGCTTATAAGCTTAGGCATTTTGCTTGTTTGCTTAAAACCTGGACTGTGTTTGGTTGACCAGCTTCAAAGCTAAGATTTACTGGACAAGCCATTCAACGGGTATCGTAAAATAAATTTTAGGCTCTCAGGAAAAATGACAGAACAATGAGATTAAAAGCTGCAAGCAGACAGGGTTTAAAGGCCATTTGGTCGGAACTTTTGAGCTGACGAGCTTAAGCTGACTGAAACTAGAAAACTCAATGCATAATTGCTTTCCTATGATTAAGATGCACAGGTAAACCAATAGGACAAACCTGAGTGATATCGGCACCTGTTGCCTCGCATAGCGCTGACATGGCATTGACCGATGAGATCCTCTGGGCCAGAAAAGCATTAGCCGCAAGCTTCGAGAGCTCGGCCGACCACAGATTAGTGCAGATAATTTGATCTTCAGGTACCCAATGGGCATAAACATCTTTTAATGCTTTGACCGCCTTGTCACCCTCTGGGGTCACACGGCCTCCAATTAGGACACGGTCGGGGTGCAAAAGATCGCTTATTGCGGTTCCTTCAGCAAGAAACTCCGGGTTCGACAAAATCTGGAAATTAATACCTGTTGGAGAATAATACAAATGACTGAAAAGTTGTCCATAATACAAAACTCTGGAATTTTAATAGAATTGGTAACTTAACAACATGCTATCAAAGTCTACGTCATGGCTTCAAATACATAAAAATTTAAAAACAATAAATGAAATGTCAAACAGAAATTTGAAACTACAATACTTCTAACCTGAGCTTTCAATACAGTCAATAACTTAACAAAACCTTTGCTGTTGTGGCTCAATATTGGTTACCTAATAGAATTGGTAACTTGACATGCTATCAAAGCCTACGTGATAGAATCGAATACATAAAAAGTAGAAAAAAAGTAACTGAAATGTCAAACAGAAATTTGAAACTGCAACGCTCCTGATGAAATATATTATACCCCATGATTAAAATGTTTCTTCTGCTACTACCCCAAGCTCTTAATACAATTAATAACTTAACAATACCTTTGCTGTTGTGGGTCAATATTTTCTCAATTGCCTCAGCAGTTTTAACCGGGACTGTCGATTTCTCAACAACGATCTTGTCAGATTTCGACACGTCAGCGATCATACGTGCGCAGCTCTCCCAATAGGTCAAATCGGCGGCTTTTCCGGCTCCAAGCCCTTGAGTTTTGGTCGGGGTATTAACGGAAACAAACACAATATCGGCTTCCATGACATATTTTTCAACATCAGTGCTGAAGAAGAGATTTTTTCCTCGGCATTGTTTTACTACTTCGTCGAGACCCGGCTCATAAATGGGGAGATGATCGCTGTTCCATGCATTGATTCGTGCTGTGGCTATGTCGACAACTGTTACTTGGATCGAAGGACATTTTAGTGCCATTACAGCCATTGTCGGCCCACCAACGTAACCAGCTCCAATGCAGCATATCTTCACCATTGTTATCGATCCCTAGACTTCCTGAAAAAAGTGAAAATGATCGGATATAAGTATATAAGGTCTTATTATCAGATCTCAATTCTGTAAATCTAACTTAAAAAAATACTAGCAATCAGCACTCCGTCCTAACATATTGGCTTTTGTGGACTACATAAGAAGTTAAGTTGGGGAAATGAAAATTATTGTGTAAATACATTAAAAAAAAAACCCGAATTTGTGGTATATGTTTAAGATTCAGTACATACAGTGAGCATCAATGTCATAAACAAAGAGTAATGCCTAAGCTTAAAAGAGATAGCCATGGTTTTTGATAATTAAGTCACAAAATATGTACTAAATAATCATAATATGTAACAGCATCACAGGAAACTAAAAAAACTTGATAAAAAGACAAAATTAAAAGATCCAAACACGAATTAGCAACAAAATATTAAGATCTAAACACAATGCCAAAAATACAAATTTAAAAACTCAGCTATTCTTCCAACAGAATGACAAATATAAGCTCAAAATTCATGAACAAAAACCAAAATCAAGCTCATAAATCAAATATCCAGATAGCATATTAGATAAAGTAATCGCCTTTCTGAAGAATAATTAAACCCAAACACGAAACAGCAGCCAAAATTAGATCCAAACACAATGCCAAACAAACAAAGCTCAGCTTTACTCAAACACAGACACAAACACAAGGTCAATCCTCACAAACAAAATAATCAAAAACCCAAATCAAACAAGATATCAGAGAAAGTAATCACCTTTCAAAAAATAATTAAATCAAAACACGAATTAGGAACCACAATTAAATCCAAACACAATGTCAAACAAACATAGCTCACACAAGCTCAATATACATGAACAAAATAAAAAAACCAAATCAAACTAAAAACTATATACCCAGATAACATATCAGATAAAGTAGTTACCTTTCTTCAAAAAATAATTAAATCCAAACAATAATTAGCAACCAAAATTAGATTGCCAAGCAAGCAAAGCTAAGCTAAGCTTAAGCTCAGCTTTACTCAAACACGGACACACAAAAGCACAGTATACATAAACAAAATAATAAAACTCAAATCAAACTAAAAACCAGATACCCAGATAAGATATCAGATTAAGTAATCACATTTCTTAAGAACAATTAAATCCAAACACGAATTAGCAACCAAAATTAGATCCAAAACACAATGCCAAACAAACAAAGCTCAGCTTTACTCAAAACACAGACACACATAAGCACAATAATCATAAACATGATAATCACAAACTAAAACTGAATACCCAGATAAGATATCAGATAAAGTAATCACATTTCTTGAAGAATAATTAAATCCAACACAAATTAGCAACCCAAATTAGATCCAAACACAATGCCAAACAAGCAAAGCTCACACAAGCTCAGTTTTCATAAACAAAATAATCAAACACCAAATCAAATACCAGATAACATGTCAGATAAAGCAATCACCTTTTTTCAAAAAATTATTAAATTCAAACACTAATTAGCAACCAAAAAAACAATGCCAAACAAACAAAGCTCAGCTTTACTCAAAACACAGACACACATAAGCACAATAATCATAAACATGATAATCACAAACTAAAACTGAATACCCAGATAAGATATCAGATAAAGTAATCACATTTCTTGAACAATAATTAAATCCAAACACAAGTTAGCAACCATTGCCAAACAAACAAAGCTCACACAAGCTCAGTTTTCATAAACAAAAGAATCAAACACCAAATCAAATACCAGATAACATATCAGATAAAGCAATCACCTTTTTTCAAAAAATTATTAAATTCAAACACTAATTAGCAACCAAAATTAGAATGTCAAACAAATGAAGCTCAGCTTTACTCAAACACAGACACACACAAGCTCAATATTCACAAACAAAATAATCAAAAACCTAAATCAAACTAAAAAGAAAATAACCAGATAACATATCAGATAAAGTAATCACCTTTCCAGAAGAATAATTAAATCAAAACACGAATCAGCAACCAAAATTAGATCCACACACAATGCCAAACAAACAAACCTCATACAAGCTCAATATTCATAAACAAAATAGTCAAAAACCCAAATCAAACTCATAAATCAAATACCCAGATAACAAATCAGATAAAGTAATCACCTTTCTTTAAAAAATAATGAAATCCAAACACTAATTAGCAACCAAAATTAGATTGCCAAACAAACAAAGCTCAGTTTTACTTAGACACAGGCACGCACAATCTCAATATTCATAAAAAAAAAAAAATAACAAAAACCCAAATCAAACTAAAACTAAATACTCAGATAAGATATCCGATAAAGCAATCACCTTTCTTAAGAATAGTTAAATCCAAACACGAATTAGCAACCAAAATTAGATCCAAACACAATGCCAAACAAACAAAGCTCAATATTCATGAACAAAATAATAAAAAAACAAATCAAACTAAAAACTAAATACCCAGATAAGATATCAGATAAAGTAATCACCTTTTTGGAAGAATAATTAAAAGCAAAATTAGATCCAAACACAATGCCTAACAAACAAAGATCACAGAAGCTCAATATACATAAGCAAATTAATGAAAAACAAAAATAAAACTAAAAACTAAATACCCAGATAAGATATCAGATCAAGTAATCACCTTTATTGAAGAATATATTAATGGTAATTCTTTTAAAATAGAATTATGTATCAGATCTACAATGAGAGAAATATAAACACAAGAGAGAAGTAGAAAATGTGTTGGATCAAACAACTACCGGGTAATGCGGGGTTCCACACTATCTCACCGCGTTTATATCTCCTCCTCTCTCTCTCTCTCTATATATATATATATATGTATATATCTATATACATTTATATGTATGTAAAGACTAAAGTGTATTTATATGTATACATCATTTAAGGTTAAAGTGCAAATAACCCCCAGAAGAACTATGTGTATTTTGCAAATATTTATTGGTATATATTTGCACTTTAAATTAACTACATTTTGCGGTTAACTTAAAAGGTTATAATATTGATTGTGTTTGTTGGTACGTTTTGGAAATTTGTTCGTTTGATACATGTATTTTACGATAACCAATATCTCGATCACTTTTTCGAGAAATACCATACATATAAGTCATACAAGTAAAGAGATTTATTCATTGATAAGCTATGAAAACTTCTAATTAACCTTTCTAAAGTGCAATTAGTGGTATGCAGTTAATCTTACTTCTAAAGAGCATAACTTTGTGTTTGTTGATACGTTTTGATTATTTATTCTTTTGATATATGTGCTCGTTAGTAACCCTAAAAACTATGGAATTTGAAAATAACTCCATAAACTTGCTAATTGCAATTAACCCCCATATGCAATTTTTAAAAGGCATAGTTTTGTGTTTGTAGAAATGTTTCGTAATTTTTATATATTTTATTTGTCAATATTAATAATCCCATGAACCGTGGGAACTTGTAAATAATCTACACAAACTAGCTACATGTTGCAGCTAACTCCATATAGTCAATTCTCTTTGCATATTTGTTCTTTTGATACGTGTAAGTATACATGTAAGCAATCGAGTCGTTAGCAAAAATAGTATGCATGCATAATTTATACTTCTTGCTTACGGATTATCGATCATAACAAGGCATATACAACAGAAAATTAATTTTCCAAAATAACAGTAATAAACAAACGTATCCCTTTCTCAAACTTCTCATGTTTTTTTTTCTTTTTGCAAAACATAAATAGCTTGCGGGGGAATCTTAAAGTTAATCAGGGTTATTTACAAATTATTCATATTTTTTGGGGATTATTCGTAATTTACTATCCTTAAATGAAGAACGCAGACAAAATGAAGGCTTTCTTGCTTTGTGTGCATTGCTTCATCTTGAAACGTACGAGAAATGGTCCAAATTTTTGATTTGGCTAATTCTTAAAGTAAATAATATTAATTACTACTTATTTGACATAAATTTTTTGAGATAAACTATCGCAGTGTTGAAGTCTATGTCAATAGCTATCAAATTAGCTTCTTTAAGAATTTTTTATTTGACATAGTATCAATAGTGTAATACAACAATATTTTGACATCAATATGTAAATAATATTGATAACTATAAGAGGGGCCTCTAGGCTCTAGGACCAATAAATGATAACAAGAAGTTAGATGACCGAAATTATATGACCAAGTAGTTGGCATCATTTAGTGTATTGACCAGTATTCGATGCCATATTAATTACTACTTTTCTCCTTGTTTTAATTACAAAATACATTAAGTGGATATCCACGTTTATGCGGTCATTTGACTCATACTTACAAATTAAAAAAAATATAGATTATATGATACATTTTTAATAATTAATTTAATTTTTTAATTTTATTATATATTAGATAAATTAAGATTTAATAAATTAAAAACAAATTTTACAACACAATAAAAACTCAAATAAAAATATAGAACCCTAGTGGATACTATTCTAAATTTAATTATTAATCAAAATTTTAAAAAAAAATAACAATTGAATATTTATTTTTGAAAACGGGATTTTGTGTCATTCAATTGATTGACTGCACACACAAAAAACCCACGTTTAATGCTTAACATATTTGTACCATGTTATATAATAGCTTTACTTATTAAATATAGATTGCATTAGTAATTATTTAAAGAAGCTAATTTGATTATAAATAGTGGTATATTTATTTAAAAAAAATCCTGAATGACAATATTAATTGAGTTATTATTCCAAAAACTCGATTTTTGTATTGCTTATATAGTTTATTATGATAACATTTATTGATTTTTTTAGGAAAATTAATTTTAGTGCATGTTTGTCATTTAATTGGTACCAAATAATAACTCAATTAATTTCGTCATTAAGAAAAAAAAATCAAATTATATATACCACTATTTAGAATCAAACTAAATTCTTTAAATAACTACTTACATGTACTATAATTAATGCAAATCTATTTTAGAAGTAATTTTATGAATTTAGAAAACATACAGCACTTTATGACACTCTAATGATAAATGATGCACCAAAAATTTATTTTTGATAAGATTTTAATCCAAGTTACCATAATAAACTTTATAAACATACCAAATTTGAGCTCCGGAAATAATGACTCAATTAGTATTATCATTATGATGATAATTCAAAAAAATTGTACCACTCCTTATCAAAATTGAATATAAAATCATGACAATGCCCACTCTTATGCATACTCTACATATTGCACCCTCTTCTCCCACATCTTTTAAAATAACAAACATTTCTCACATTCTTCTACTGTGCGACGCGGTGTTGGTAGTGTTATTTCCAGGTGAGATGAATCTAACCGAAGCGGCAACGTGTGACCCGAAACCGCTATTGTTAGCATGTTGTAGGATGCCATGGATATTTCCACCCAAAAAATGTTGTGTTACGTTGCGCCAAGAAGTCCCTTGCTTGTGTACTTACTACCATATTCCTATGCTGAAACCATTTTTTGACAGTCTTTTTGCTAAAATAGCTGGTTATACTTGTCGTGTAGATTTACCCTATAAATGCTAGATTTACATTAACGAAAGAAAGATGGTATTTATATATTTGTGTTATTGTTCCATAAAAATATATTGTGTTATAAAAAAAGTGATAAATTTTGGATTGATATCTTATCTACAACTTAATTAAAGATTAGTCCATGAAACTGAAACTAATTAAGGATCGGTACATTTCCCATAACTAACTAATAAAAATGTAAAAAATAAGAAAAAATGAAAAAATTCCAAAAAATAAAAATTAAAAAAATCTAAAAAAATCCCAAAAAAAAATCAAAAGAGACAAAACCCCGAAAAAACACAAATTGTTGTAAGATATTATTGGACTATTGGGCTTGTACTTTATGGGCCCAAGTGGGCTTATAACCTTATATTTCATATTCATTCATACATTCTGATTAATAAAGTCTCGCTTATTGTTGTCTCTCATACCTCTCTCTATATCTATACATATCTCTATATATATCTATAACGAGCTAATATGTCACACAACACGTTATCACCACTTTGCTCGCGGAGAATAGGATATACGCTTGCGGATATTGGAGATTTTGGGTAAACGCACAGATATTGGGTATTTATAAATTTTGAGATTTATCCGGGTTTTTAGGGTATTACTATATCGACCTTCACCAAAATACATGGAGTATGGTACACCATAATTTTTTCTACCTTATAAACTCAAAATTGCATGCTACTGATATTCCTGTGTAAATTGCATGTTAATACATGTGTGAGTACAATGGTCCAAACCACTGCATACTATATATATGAATATATATGTTACAGTGACTTGTAAAAGTACGAAAGATTTGTTAACAATGTGTATGAAATATAGTGTATAATTTTCTGTAGTACAATTGTTGTAGTACTAAAAAAAAAAAAAAAAAATTGCTGTAGTCCACTGCATACTAAAAAAATTACTGTAGTCCACTGCATACTAAAAAATTGTTGTAGTCCACTGCATACTAAAAAAAAATATAAATTGTTGTAGTACAATTTTCTTATTGAAAACAATGTGTATGAAATATAGTTTAATGTAATTACATTCCTGTCCTTACTATATTACTTGTATGCAAAACAGTATATATGATTAATAAATAAGCAATTTAGATTTGCTTTCCTTCCGTGATAGTACTTGCATGCATATTGTATAATGATAATTAAAATTTGTCCTCCCTGCATGTGATATGTTATATTAATAATTAAAAATATATTGCTTGCTTGCATGTTAAAACTACCATGTATAGAATTATTCATATGGCGATAAACATAGATAATTGATTGATATCATAATCATATATTTTGGTAATACCATATATATAAATATTACATATGTCAGTAAATTATTAGATTATATCTAATTGATTTGATTTGATTTGGTATGATAGAATTTTTATGGATTGATTGATAATCTTAAATTGATTTAATTTGATATGTTAGAATCTTTATGGATTGATTGATAATCTTAAATTGATTTGATTTGATATGTTAGAATCTTTATGGATTGATTGATAATCTTAAATTAATTTGTTTATAACACCAAATCTACTGCATGATTAGATAGATCTTAAAATATATTTACTGCCTGTTTATATATATGTGGTTAATCTAGATAGATCTTGTCTATATTGTTAATATTATTGCCATATATAAAAAGCGAAAATCGTATATATTCACATTTAAGTTGGAAAAATTATGAATCTTCCTCAAATAGACTCACCTATTTGGATACGATGTCTAGGAAAGATAAAGGCGGAAGTCGTTCTCCTAATGAGGTCGGTTTTTAAGAGGCATTCGTGCCCACCCCCCTCACCGTCTTTCCTGGTCGTGTTCAAATAGAGCTACCGAAAGAGGTTGACTAAATAATAATTTCCCCAAGTGTGTTTATATAGTGATGTATGTTTCGCTGAATTGGTGTTTTCAGTATCGACCCGTCGTTCGATCAATGAGAACCGATTCACATGAAAAGCAAAACTAATGTTTTTGAACCTGTCGTTTCGAAAAAAAAAATTTGTGCTTGTGCAAACCATAAACATATAAAACAGTCGTTTTATATGATAAATAATCCAGAACTCCCAACACATGTTGGATGCCATCTATGATGAGAAAATTCGTAAAACATACTTGCGAAATGACTGTATAAACGTTGATTTTAATCCGTCACCACATGTTACTCACCCTGATGTGTGAAAATGTGATGCCCAATTTTTTTTTTGGATGCCATCTTTGATGAGTAAAACACGAGTTTGTTGTTACCCTCGAGATGAATGCTAAGGCGTTGATTTTATTCCGTCGCCACATTTGAGACGTGATGACGTCTATGGTGAACAAATGTCTAAAATTGACATATTGGAGCTATCCTTCACCAAAATACTAGCTTGGAAATTGTATTCCATAAGCAGTATCGTGAATTTATATTCACCATGTTCCTTTATCGCCCATCTGTTATTGGATAAGAAAATTACCCCGGTGAGTAGTTTTAATCCTATTGGGTCAATGGCGAATTGTTTGCCTGATATTAATGCTCTTCGTGTATATTTTTTTCCACGAATCGAGAACCGAGACAAGTGTTATTTGTCTTGAACTGTCGCGATCCCGATGAATCGCCTAGCCAAGCGAGATTTTAGACAATCGTCAAAATCGAAAACCTGTGGCTACAAGACAGTAATTGAAAGGAACAATATGGCCCATTGTCACAAAGCAAGAGATAATACTCAATGAGGCAACTCTATGCTATAAAGACAAAGGTCATGCACGGTTACTCCTTAAATAGTTCACAACTATTATAAAGGTGGAAAACCGATGCTAATATGGTTAAAGTTAATTGAAAGTAAACTCTTGAGACCCCCGATTTTGTGGCTCAAATGAGTTTGATACCTTTCTATATTGATTTTGATAAATCATTGAGCCATTTTTTCGCTCATCTGGATTATATTTTTCCATTTGGATTATGATTTTTCCATTTGGACATACTTTTGGATTATGGTTTGCCTGTTTACGAAATTTCTCAAAATAATTTAAAGTGTTTTGAGCAATTTTTTTTGACAAATGTGACCAAATTTTAAATTATAAAATTTTAGGCAATACTTGTGGGGTAGTTGATTTTTTTGGAAATAGTGGGTAACAGTGTACCACATAATTTCACCAACTATTTGCCTAAAAGAGTACTCAGTGACAATGATTCTGGACCTGTCGTTCCAAAATCGAAATTTTTGGTAAAACCAAATTGATTTGTTAAATATGAAGTCTTATACTCATGTAGGTCCTGCCGTACCTTGTTGAGTTATAAAATATTCGAGAAAAACAGTGTTATCTGGTAATAGCTCATGAAAGAATTAAAATTTCTTTACATAGCCTCCATTCAATACGACCAAAAGCGTATTTTAGAGAAGTTGAAATGTTTTTCAAGTGGTTGCTACCACATTCTTTAAAGCATTTAAAGTTACCTTATCATTTCGCCTGTCGTCGAAATGATAAATGATTTAAATGCTAAGACATGATTGTCTGTACTATCATTCGCATGTCGTCGATTGATAAGAGCATTTTGATATTGTGGCATTGACCGGATGAGATATTCCCGGGTCAAAAGGCGATGCTTGATTTATAATCGCATCGCATTTGAATTATCTCTGAGAATATATTTCGTGATTAATCCGAAATTCATGCCACTAATGCTCACTTTGAAAGACTAGTATGTGTAAAGATCACGAAAAGAACTCGTAGAATTCTTGTAAAGAATTGAAGGAGTTATTGTGGACTTATCCAACCATAAGACGGACCATAAATATAAATGGTTATGGTTGATGCATCGACAATAAGGTCACATGATTATTGTTGTCCACAGAAATGCAGCATTTCCTAAACTTTTAGCCCTATCATTAAGTTGATGGCTCATGATCCGAATTATCCTGAAAAGTCTAGTTGACTTGATAATTCCGAAGAGTAAAAAAAATTGAAATTTCGATTTGAATTACTTGAGTTTGGAAATTCGAATTGAACATCATGTCGATTATGTTCAGACCCAAATGGACTCACGGAAAGTTTGATGATGCGACTGCAAATGATTGCACGCATTTCTTGGTCTTGCGCACCAAGATTTATATTTCCGTGTGGGGTTATGCTATTTTGCTGCATTGGTCCATCATGAGGCCCATATACACTCAAACACCATATGCGTACCAGCTGGTTACTGGTTATGAGCCAGAAGTCTCATATTAACGCGTGTTTGGAGTGCTTAATTAATATTTTGATTGAGCCGTTATAGCGTTCAAAATATGGACCTCTAAAGGGGACATAAGTCGATTATGATCCCATACCTATCATTTGATAGAGTAACCTTGGCAAGCGATCTCTTTACCGCATGATATGCGAAAGTGACATCGCTAAGACTGTTCTCCCCGTCGTTAGGGGGAGATTTGCACGTTAGCGTTGATAAGAAACGACGTGAAGTAACGTGGCATAACCCACTCAATCTTAACTTGATCCCCAAAACTGCACTTAGTGATAAGTAAGTGCATAGACTCCCTCAAATCTAACTAAATGCCAGACGCATTTAATGACTTTATGAGATGTCATGAGATTCTTTATACCTGCTGCAAAATGCTTGCAAGGATAGACGTCCCTGTCAGACGCCGTGTTCCTGTCGTAACACGTTGCTTTGGCCGAACCCGCCAAGCAAAGGACGCTGTCGTCGGCCGTCAGTCTGTCGTTCTTCCCAAGATATGAGGAAGTTGACAGGTTCTTAATTCGTTCAGCCCCAGAGGTGGTGAACTGAAACTCGTTTGTCGTACGAGATTATAAAGGATCAAGGAGATGTGTGATTTCCTCCTCATCCTAAGAATCTCGAAATATCTGTCGATCATGATATCTTAGACGATATTGAAGCGAAACGAGACTGTCATTGATTACTTGTTCATATATTTGGTGACGACTGATAATATGAGCAAATTATGACAGAGAACCATGTACCGTTGCCTGAAGTTAACGGAGAATAGACTGGACTAATGGAAACTTGCAATCCAAGTAGACTCCTTAGCGAAAGTGTGTTCGGACCTGTAGCTCCAACACCACCAATGTTAAACGAGTTCGTTTATTTGGTTATTCGTAAGGAATAGTGATGAGAATAATGAGATTGTAGAATGCTCGCCTAGTAACGCAAGGCTTCTCTCACACCTTGGAATTGATTACGAGATGGTTGATTTCCTCGTAATGGACATTATAATAGTCCCCTACTTTACCAGTTTAGTAGTTTCCGAAAAACTGATTATGCAGCATGCGATTGTGGTCACGGTTTTATCTCTATGGGGATTTAGATAAAGAGATATAGATGAAGGTCCCTGTGTGACTTCATGTGCTTGAATCAAGTAGTTCCTGACCACAGAACACGATCTCAATTGACTGAGACGTTCACGATATGGATTAATATAATCCGAGCGGATGTGGTATACCGCCTAAGTGAGTACTTGATCAGCTTGGGATACTTGAACAAGTATTATGCCCTTGCATGTTTTATTACGCGATCCATTTTTGGATTTGCCTTCGAGATGATGGATCTTGGGAAGACACGGTAGTGACTCAGCCTGATGATCGAGTCCCGTAAAGATTAAATCTAAGTCCATGATTCAGACTACACCCAGAAGGTGTTATGACGTTGTAGTCATCATGACGCTAAGTTTTCAGATTCTCCCATGATCGTTCGATCACTAGACATTGATATAGATCCAGTCCGTCCCTGATGTGACGATGAAGAGATATTGAACCATGATGTTCATATGTAAGTACAATAAGCGCATTATTGTACTTGGTCTAATGTGCTAGGACGAACATCTCGTTTGCTGTGAATGGTATAGCTCGACACAGCATCGCGCTAACACGCTGCCATCGAAATGGCATAAAAGACATTTTCCCATTACCTTAAGGTAATTGTGGACGAGGGCTTGTCTTATCCCATTTTGCGTCATCGAGTGTATCTGCCCCCTTCGGTACTCGAATTAACGCAACCCTTTTTCGGTTATACCGATGCCGGTTACTTATCAGACCCGCATAAGGGATATTTCTAACATGGTTTGTCTTTACCATTAGGAATAAGGCAATATCTTGGAGGGCTTGTAATGACTCCAAACGAATCATTTTGATCTACTCGTGCTTTATGAGACGACTAGAGAGTGTATATGGCTTCGAGCTCGTATTAGCCATATTTGAATTACATATGTTCTGTCTCACGATTCAGATAAAACACTTATCTTATTTGAGGACAACTTGTTGTTATCGATCAAGAGAGACATAACTAGATTATGCTATTTAGCATTTCTTGCCGAAATAAATCTTCACGTATGAAGTTTAAGAGCATCCTGTCGAATGCTCGTTTTATTCCACGTTATATTTTCTTGCATACAGTCGTGTGCAAGTAAATGAGACATCCATTCGAATGCTCGTACTCTTTCTTGGAATATGAAATCTTTGCACCCAGACGTGTGCAAGTGAGGAGGAGCATCCAGGTGAATGCTTATTGTACTAATTACTACTTAGTCGAAATTCTCGCACCCTGTCGTGTGCAAGTGAGGGGGAGCATCCAGTCGTATGCTTGTGTACTCTTTTTGTCCTTAAACCAAGGTTTTTTTCCACTGGGTTTTCCTTGGCAAGGTTTTTAGCGAGACACGTTCCCATCTTATCTCATTTAAGATTGCCGAAATTTGGGGGAGTATCCTGTTGTATACTTCTTACCACTGTGTACTTTTTTGTCCTTCGACTAGAGATTTTTTCCCACTGGGTTTACTCTAGCAAGGTTTTAATGAGGCATTTGTTTTGTGGTTGATCCCCTACTACTACCACTGTTGCACTTTTTTTTCCTTCGATCAGAGATTTTCCCATTGGGTTTGCTCTGGCAAGGTTTTGATGAGGCACACTGTTTTGTGGTTAGTTACTTACATAATATTTTGGCCTATATCATTCGGCTACACAGTTTCTCCTAGGTACCGGTTTTGTCCCACACTGGGTTTTCCGTCCCTAAGGTTTTTATGTGTTTAGCACTGCGAATGAACTCGACTGCATGAAGACGAAGAATTCAAGACGTCCAAAGGGGGAGTGTTGTAGGATATTATTGGACTATTGGGCTTGTACTTTATGGGCCCAAGTGGGCTTATAACCCTACCCCTCTATCTATATAAAGAGGGTTAGGGGTCTTATATTTCATATTCATTCATACATTCTGATTAATAAAATCTCAATTATTGTTGTCTCTCATACCTCTCTCATATCTATACATATCTCTATATATATCTATAACGAGCTAATATGTCACACAACACAAATAAAATTTTAAAAATCCCCAAAAATAAAAAAAAAATCCCAAAAAATCTGAAATCAACAAAAATCCAAAAACGCAAAAAAAAACAATCTGAGTCGGCTTAATTCATATTAAAACTAGTTTGAGTGTTTTTAAAAACAGTCTGAGTTATTTTAAGTCATTTTAAAAACAATGTGTGACGACCCATCTTTTCAGGAAGGAAATTCTGTGGTGAGGTGTTGTGCGTCAGTCCCACATCGCCCAGATATGAGAGTACTCGTGTGGTATATGAGCTTAAAGATCCATTTGTTATCAAGAAGGCCTTTTAAAGTCATGCGGCACAACATCGAGGACGGAACTCCACAGTTAAGCGTGCTTAACTTGGAGTAGTACCAGGATGGGTGACCCCCCTGGGAAGTTGTGCCAAAGCAGACAATATTATTGATACGGGCGTGGCGGTTTGGTCCGTAGGGCCGGGTCGTTACAGGTGGTATCAGAGCCTCTATCTGGCTGGAAATGTGGGGACTAGCACATGTGTGTGGACCCCTGAAGGACGACGTGTCCGAAGAGGACGTCGTGCCTAAAGGGAGGGTGATTGTGACGACCCAGGTTTTCAGGAAGGAAATTCTGTGGTGAGGTGTTGTGCGTCAGTCCCACATCGCCCAGATATGAGAGTACTCGTGTGGTATATGAGCTTAAAGATCCATTTCCTATCAACAAGGCCTTTTAAAGCCGTGCGGCACAACAAGTTAAGCGTGCTTAACTTGGAGTAGTAACAGGATGGGTGACCCCCCTGGGAAGTTGTGCCAAAGCGGACAATATTGTTGATACGGGCGTGGCGTGGCGGTTCGGTCCGTAGGGCCGGGTCGTTACAATATGAGTCGATGTAAGTCATTTTAAAAACAGTCTGAGTTGTTTTAAGTCATTTTAAAAATAGTCTGAGTCGATTTAAATCATTTTAAAACAGTCTGAGTCGATTTAAGTCATTTTAAAAACAGTCTGAGTCGTTTTAAATCATTTTTAAGTCATTTAAAGTCATTTTGAGTCATTTGGAAACAATTGCAAGTTATTTTAAAAAATTTTACCATTTTTTGGAATTTTTTTTTTCGGATTTCCGACTTTTTTGAACGTTTTTTCATTGTTTTGTGATTTTTTGGATTTTTAGGGTTTTTTTTTTCAATTTTGGGTTTTTTTCGGGTTTCCTGTTTTTTTGAACTTTTTTTCAATTTTTTTTTGTGATTTTGTTTTTTTGGATTTTTCTTGGTATTTTTACCAATTTTTCGGGGGTTTTTCGGGTTCCCGAATTTTTTAAAAGTTGTTTTTGGTATTTTTTTTCTAATTTTTTTCCATTTTATTTTTTAGTTTTTGAGTTTTTCCTATTTTTTCTATTTTTTTATTAGGTAATTAGATGGGTGGACCAATGCTTAATTAGTTTTAGAAATAATTGACCAATAGTTAATTAACTTTGATAACAAGATGAATCCTTAAATATTTTAGTTTTATAAAACCAATCATTAATTTCCCCAAAAAGGGATGTGTTACTGTAATAATTCATATGGTGATCATGCACAGGCCTTTTAAACACCCAAATCAAATCTCCCTATGTTCGTTTTATACCCTTGTCCAACCATACGTGAATATTCGTGCACTAAATTTATTTTGTAACATGAATATTCTCATATGGTTAGACAAGGGTATAGACATAGAGAGATTTGATTTTGGTATATATATTCATCGATAAAAAGTAACGAGTAATGATATATATATATTATTAAAAAATATCTAAATAGTGACGGGATTAGTGACGATATTTTTTGTTACGAGCTTATTAACGACGGTTTTTGTGACAGTTTAGTCAATTTGCGACAGATTTGTGACAGCTTTTTAAATTAACGACAGGCTAGTGACAACTTTTGACTCTCAACAATAAATCAAAAATTATTTTGTAGTGATGTATATATATATATATATATAATTCGTGCATTAAATTTATTTGATAATTAAATCTCATGTCGATAAGAAAAATAAACCAATGGCGAACTTTGAGTAAAACAAAAAATTATGTCATTGCTACAATTATATCGTTTTAAGGAGCTTTTGGGGTCAAATGCTTTTTTTTATAAAACAAGCCTAATAAAACAAATACAAAGCATATTTGTCCTTCAGTTTATAATTAATGTAGAAGAACTTGTCGATTGTAATGAAATTTATAATTAAGAATGCATAAAACCTTTTTTATGTCAACAAAATTAAAGAAAAATAAAATAGAAAAACAATATAACTTTCATTGTAAACAAAATGTTGTTGTCCTTATCTTCATACGCCATTTCTTTCTTGCTATGTTTTCATACAAATGCGTTAGCACTCTGTATAGATACATTTATTAACTCAAAGTTAATGTAAGACATCAATTGTATAACCGGCTTTATGCAACGCATATCACATAATCAAATTTTACAACATATTAATGTTGAATCATAAGAAAGAAGAAGTGCAGCAAATAGATGTAGAGCATACAAATATAGTGGGTCATTCATAACATAAAGTCACGTATTATTACTTTTAAAACATGATATCATATTAAAACTCATGTATCTCACCATCAAAATGTCTCGTAATGATAAGAATGTGTAACTTTTTATAAATCACGGGCTTCATCATTATTTAGATAATGTGGTATAATATAGTCTAACACATGTCAAAGTACAAACCAACCGGACAAACATGTAAAAAGAAAATATCTCGAATCTATGAAATATTTTGCTGCCATGTCTCGCAATGCCTACATAAAAAGCAGGGGTTTATTATTCTGTAATTTTTTTGAAGTTTGGTTACTTTTTCGTTTCATTACCACAAACTATGAACTTTTGTTTTTTTGGTACAGTAAATTTACGGGTTTTTTTTAATGGTGGTTGATGGCGGTGGTGTGATGGAGGCGCTGAGGAGTGTATCTAATTATTTATTTATATATGTTCAACAACAGCTCTAGGACCTAATTTTACAAGTATAAAATTGTGGCTTTCAAATATTAAGGGTCTCATATTTTTCTATGTAATATATTAAAATTCATAATTACTCCTATTAATTTTAAGGTTAAAAAATGTTATGCATTACAAAACAATCATGTATTTTCCATAAACTACATAGTATCAAGACAAAATTCTACCGCCTCCCACTTTTTAATGGGTTTTTCTAAATTTGTGCATTGATTAATCTAATCGTTACATACTAACAAAATTATAATTTCAGTTTAAGTTATATATAGTAATTTTCTTCTCATTTATTCATTTAATTTTTGTATCGTCTCAACAGTTCTATGTTCGGTTTGTTTTGTACCATCATTTTTGGTGTGAAAATTTTAATCACGTAAAAATAAATAAAGTAATAATGCAAAAATTCAAACACTTATCGTCCGTAAACAGAATGTGAACTCTTGCAATAAATATATGATTATTATTTTTAAAGTGATGTTAATATTCGATGCCTTTTTTTGAATTCGATTTGGGCATGCGAAATGCTGGAGATGGCACCGTCCATGTTTATATTTGTGTGTATATGTATATATGAATGTATATGTTTGTATTTATGTATATATGTATATATGTATATTGTATACATGTTTATGTTTGTATGCGTATGTATGTGTTAATGTATATGTTTGTATGTATGTGTATATCCGTGTAAAAAATAATAATTAAACATGAATATTCTGGTAAAACACAACTTTTCATAAAAAATATTAACGGAATGTACTGATTTAGGGTATTTTGTATACCAAACACGTGGTTTGGTATACAAAATCACATAAATTCTATAATTTTACAAAGCTAAAAAAAACACTAAAATATCTATATCAAACGCTACATGTTAACAAAACTCATGTATATACAATTATTTTATTTTATTCTGATAAGTAAGTATATACCATTATTTAATAAACAAGATTTTCATCAAATTGGAAACAATATTTTAATAAAGGTTAAAAATAAATTATAACAATATGTCTTAAAACCATTATATAATAAACAAATTTTCCAGAAAAAAAATCTAAAACTTAGACATGAAATAATAGGAAGAAAAAAAGAAGTTTAGCTAAAAACATTTCAGAAACCTAATAAGTTAAGAAAAATTTCACATAAAAAGCAATTACTTTTTTTAATTTAAAACCAGGCACTCAGAAATCTTTCTCTCTCTCTCTTAAAGGTTAGCTACTTGTCTACTTTGCACTCTCTCTCTCTCTCTCTTGTATAGTCCCTCCGTTACTTCTAATTTTGACCGGCTTATAACATGTATCAAAATTGTCGAAATGAAAAATTTCAAACCTAAATCATATAATTTAATGTCTGAACTATATGATTAACTTTTGAAATTTTTCATTCCGACAATTTTGATACAATTTATTGGCCGGTCAAAATTGCAACTACTTTCGTAGTGGACAATTAATTGGTAACGGAGGGAGTATCATGCAGTTTTTTTTATGAACTTTTCATCTATGTTTTTTTTTACTAATTCCCCTTAGATATGATTCAGTTTATTTTTGTCTTTATCTTTATTTTTTGTGCAAAATCTGTTCTTTTTCATGTTTGTGCTCTTTGTTTGATTTCAATTGTGATAGCCCTTTTTTCTAATTCCAATCTTTAATAAAATAAAGTTCAAGTCTTTATCAAGTTTAGGTTTAGGTCTTTGGGCTTGTTTGGTTGCAGCTTTTAAGTTCAGTATTTGCTTACAAATTGATTGACAATTGGTTGGTCAGCTAAAAATTTGAGCTTTTTTTTTGGTTTCTTGACCTTAAAAAATTTGAGCTTTTATTTTGGTTTTTATTTTTATCAGTCTTGAAAAATTAATCCAGCCTTTTTGCATAAAATTTGCAGCCAAAAGATCCCTAGATAAAGTTAAGTTTATCAACAGATTAAATTAAGGATTTTTTTTGTTTCAGCTTTAAATTCTGACTTTTGCTTATAATAAGTTGTTCTTTATTTGGGGGTCAGCTTAAAAGCTGAGATTTTTTGAATTTCTAGTCTGAAGACCTTGTTTGGTTGTAGCTTTTAAGCTAGACTTGTTGCTATTTGCGTGAGCAGGAGATCATACTTACTTGACTAGAAAGGTGATATCTTCTGGTCTTTTGCCTTAGAAGTTAAAACTCTAAATACTTTAAGCTGGATGAACCCAATTTTTTTGAAATTCAAGTAAACCTGCTTATTTGCTCAGAAGCTACAGCCAAGACCCTCAAAAGCTAGGAAAATTTAGTTGGATGAACTATTTTCTTCTCTGCGTCAATAAGTCAGTTTGTTTCGTTTGAAATCTATAGCCAAGCAAGCCCCTATTGAACAAAGAAATTTGATAGGAACCAAATGGCCCCTCGTATTAGGTATTTTGGTGTGGGTGTTTGAGCACTAACCTTTTTAGCTTAAAAAAAGGGGTTACAGTGGATATTAATGAGCAAATATATCTAAATGGAACCAAATGTAATTTAATATTATGTATATGGGGGTTTAAGTCGGTGTTCACGTGCTTGCAGTCTCTTGTCTGTTCTTTTTGTATGGATTAACTACCAGGCCTTCTATACGTTTGACCACTTTTTTCTTAGATCTGATTCAATTCAGGAAAATCATTTTTGTGTTTGTTCTTTTCGAACTTGGTTGATTCTAATTGCGCCTCCTTTTTGTTTCCCCCATGATTGTAACTCTTTATTCATGTTATATCTTTAATTAATTAAGTTTCAGTCTTTATCAGTATCAGGTTTGATGAGTATATATTTTGGTCTTATTTGGGAACACTGCTTTTATAGGTTTGTTAGTCTTCAGTCTGGAATCCCAAAATGTTGTTCGATCTTACTGCTGTCAAAAGTAGAAAAATTATAGTATTTCTTAGAAATATAATGTTGATGTGTTTTACCTCTGCTTTCACCACGCCCAGAATCTACCAAACGCTTCGATAGTAGTTGTAGCTCTTACTGAGAAGTACCATTTTTCACATCTATCAAAGGTTATTTTTGCTGGTAATATGGTTCAAGCAACAACAAACCCAACACATTCTGCTGTTAGGTGAGTGTTTGAGCACTCTATTTGAATTAGGGTTGAAGCGGTATATAACAGGCAAAGTCGGTGTTTCGACACATTTAGTGAGCCAATGTATTACATATCTAGTGTTTGGGTGGTGGTTTTAATATTTTTTTTTGAGACAAGGAACTTGAATTTGTATTCGCTTACCAGAAGTCAGATGATTTTTGGGCCAATAAATGTTTTTTTCCTCCTCTTGTCATTGATTGAAAGTACAGAAACTCCACACGGGTTGGTATGAATGGGATTTACGGCTTAATTAATAGGGAACTAAAAGTGGGGTTGAGGTTCACTTTGTAATGGTTAACTTAAAGTAAATTTCTTTTTGGGTCATATTCATTTTTTCTCCTTTTCCTTTTCAAAAAGAAGAAGAATATTTCTACGTACAAACTCATACAGATTGTTGTCACAATTTCTTGGCTTCGAGAATTAAAATGCCACGACATTGGTAGAATGTAACATGAATGTGGCCTTAGGTACTTGAAACAAATTGGTGAAACTTTTATTGTTTCCTCTTATCATTTTGCTTCCCAAAATATAGGCTCATATTGAGTTTAAATTTTGCAGGACGGATATTTGAGTTCCAATATCTAACCCGAATAGGTGGAAGCCATAAGAATATACGGCAACTTAAAAGAAATTACAAATTTTTGCCAATGGCACTGGTGGTAATTTGTGGCCAACCTTGTAGTGGAAAGTCTACGGCTGCACAATGTTTATCAGATGCACTCAAAGCTTCAGATCCAAATTCAACGGTAAGGATCATTGACGAAACATCATTTCATCTCAACCGTAACCAAAGCTATGCCGATATGCCCTCAGAGAAGAATCTAAGAGGGGTTCTAAGATCCGAGGTAGATCGATCCTTGTCTAAAGAGAACATTGTCATAGTCGATTCGTTAAACAGCATAAAGGGCTATCGATACGAACTATGGTGTTTGGCTCGCGCCGTAGGAACAAGATATTGCGTCCTTTTTTGCGATGTTGAGGAAAATAATTGCCGAAAATGGAATGAAGAACGTCAAGAGAAAGCTGAAGGTTCGTACAATGACAAAATTTTCGAAGATTTGGTGAGAAGATTTGAGAGACCTGATCAGAGGAACCGATGGGATTCGCCTCTATTCGAATTCTTCCCATCTAGAGAAAAGATAGAAAATTCTTCACCTGTAATTTTAGAAGCCGTTTCATACATAACAAAAAAAGTCGATACGAAAACAAGAGATGTAAAAGTGTTGAAACCCACGATCGCTACACAAACGAATCAATTTTCAAAAGCGAATTCTCTTTATGAAATGGATAGAGCGACCCAAGAAGTGATAAGTGCTATTGTTGAAGCACAATCATTGGGTACAAACGGAATTCGCATTGGACATGGGTTGCCAAATATCGATATAACTAGAAATGTTGGATTACCGGAGCTTCGTGGGCTAAGACGGACTTTTATAAAATTAACAGGGCAATCGAGCTTGAGTGGGCCCCCGCCACCATCAGATGCAGAGAGTGCTAAGAGGATGTTTGTAGATTACTTGAATAGAGAGTTGGGATCAGCTTGAGACGCTAGAGGGATTTAGCTATTTGGCTTAATAGCCATACTCCAATACTACATTTGATCGGTCAGCTCAAAAGTTGATCTTTTTGGTTTTCTGGTCTTAAAAGTTAAAAGTTAAAAGTGTAACAGAACCACCTTTTTCAGCTCAGGGAATGCTCTTTTAGCTTTAAAGGCAGCCAAATAAGCTCAACGCTTGAGTCAAAGTTTTAGGCGAGTTTGGTATGGTTTAAATTATTCAGCTTGTATTTTGTTTGTTTTGCTTCTATGATTTGAACTGATGACATTGTAATTTATGGAAAAGACGTCTATAACATTTTTGCTGACAACAGCGGAATTGGATTTGCTTGTTTAGCTTAAAGGTTGAAATGTTTTCTTTTTTTGATCAGTAAAAGTTATTAAGTTTTAATCTGAATTGCCTACATTTTTGCGCTTGAGCAAGGCTGCAGTCAGGCAGAGCCCAAAGCTTAAGCTAAAGTTTAGATACCAGAGCGAAGCAGTTCGTTCAATGTTTTCGGTTTCTAAGCAGCGTCAAGTATGCTTGCCCCGCTAAACCCATACTGGTTGTACTTTCGAAGATGGGTCGTTTAAAAGAAACCATCGCCTTATTTTTCTTTGAAAAAAAGAAGTTTGAACGAAACTGCTATTGTGATAGCCTGCTGAATAATTTTTTGTTTGAATCAAGCTACTTTTCTGATATCCCCTTGAATAGGCGGGCAGACACAAGACGTCCTTTGGAAAAAATATTTAATCTTGTATAAAAAGGGGCTTCCAGGTCTTACCAAGAGTCGCAAATAAACTCGGATCAACACCTATAGAATGTCCGGCATTCCTTGTAAAAGAGGGAGACGGTGACGAAATAAGTTATAGTCTAAACCTTCAACTATCAGTTTACTTGAACCTCGAAGAATGCTGGTGATTGCGTTGATCGGTGCTGGGGAAAATTCCCGAAAATCCGACCCGACCTGGGTCCCAACCCGAAAATTCCCGACCCGAAACAGCCCCGACCTGAAGACGTCGAGTTTTCTTCCGACCCGACAGACTTCGGGACGGGGTGATGATTTTGATTTTCCTCGGCTGTCCTGACCCGATCCGAATTTTAAAGAAAATCTAATTTTATATATATATATAATATGAGTATATTACATGGATTAATGTGAACTACTTCATCTGTTCTTAAACAAATGTCACGTACGGAAATACGTGCAATTTTGACCGACATATTTTTCATATCTAGATTACCGAAAAAAACACATTCAAAAGTTAATCACGTAGTTCATGATTAGAACTATATGATAAATTTTCAATTTCTTCATTTTAAAAATTTTGATATAAAAAATTTGATGGTCAAAATTGTACATGTTTTCGTATGATACATTTGTTTAGTAACGGAGTGATTATTAAATAAACGCATTGATATACGAAATAAACCCTTCCGTTTCCTCTGCCTCTTTATCTCCTCCACCTTATGTCTCTCTCTCCCTTCCCTAGTAGTACAGAGATAAAGTTGCAAGCTACTTCATATTTGTTTTGTTTACTCCGATCAATGGATGTCCTCCGCCTCCCTCATCAGGCTCAACCACCCAAACGGTAAGTTTTAATCACTTTTACTAAATATAGACATACCGTTACAGCGTGTTGATAGTTATACACCTCGTGCTAATTTTTCTATCGAAGCAAGTGAAGACAACGGTTTATATCATTGTAATTTTCTTTTATTGCGAGTGTGAACTAATGAAACTTTTAAATTATGAGATTATGCTATCTGTTTAATCATTTTGTGAGTTTGGGACCATTTTTGTTTTGTTTTATGGTTTGATGATGAGTCGTATTTTATGATTTTGGGACATTTTGACTTATAAGACAATGTGGTTATGACCTTTTTTAGTCTTTCATGTCTCGTTTTGTTTACAATTTCATTGACTGTATGTTGTAGTTGTTATTAATACTTAGATCATATTTTAGTATGTAACCAAAAAATTCGACCCGTATTCAAGTCGGGATAATCGGGACCCGACCCTATGCGATCCAAAATAGTCGGGTCCCGAGTTTTGTTTGGTCGGGATTTTTTTTTCACTTTCAAAAGTAATCGGATCGGAATGCAGATTAAGTGTCTATGGGTCAGGTCCCGACCATAATCCATCCCCGACGCCGGCGGTTGCTGGTTCGGTAAATTTAACATTTAATCGTCCATAAAATTTGTGTGCAATGAAAGAAGGTGGTAATGTAGTTGAATTTAGAAAAATGATTTTGGTCACACATTTTTCCTACCTAAAAAATCAACTCACATTATATGTCATATCCAGCTCATCAAAAGTTTTGATTTTTATTAATATTAGATTTAACAAAAAAAAAAAAAAAATTTAATTAATATTTAAATTTATGGTAGATTCAACTAGGGTTCTATTATATTTTTATTTGAGTTTTTAGTAGGTTGTATTTTTAGATTTAACAAAAAAATAATAATTAATATTTAAATTTAAGATAAGCTCAACTAGTGTTTTAATATATTTATATTTGAGTTTTTAGTAGGTTGAATTTTTATTACGTGACGTGACTTATAATAGAAACACAAGTTTATCTTCTAATTTTTTTTTATTCAAACGTTAATGTCAAAATTTAAGCACAAGTTTTTTAATAGGAACACAAATAAACGATATGTATAAATGAATAACTAGAATGATTAATATAGTAATTAGTGTTGAGAATGATATGACTCTCTTTTCTTAGCAGTAGTATTATTTTTTTAATACGTGTTTAAAAAAAATTAGAATTGTTTCATATTATCGGGTAGATTTTTCAAATGAGTTAGGTGGTTGGTATAGCATCATTCTTTAAAAAGTTTGAACTATCACTTTTGAGTTCCTTTTTCACTAATTCCTTCAATCAAGGCCTTAAATGAAGCAAGAAAGTAAACACTTTGTTAATAATAGACCCTTTATTAGTTCGACTAATGGTTCCCATAGTTATTCTGGGGGCAATGCCAAAAAAATGATAAACAAGGTCCAATATTCCAAAACAAAGCGGTTATTCCACACTTTGGTTTGATACTCGTAGTTTTACTAGAAATACTAATATCACCTCAGTGTTAAGAAAATGGAGTTTTAGTTCCCAAATATGAAATATATATATGCTGATGATATCAGCTGTAAAGAACTGATTAGCCACTACTTAAAGTTTGATTAATATTTTTTGTGGAGTGAGTGAACTCTTCTGGCAAGTTTGTGAATTAAAACCACTTATTAAATCACACACTTAATGGCGCCGAATCGAGTTTGATTGGGTTCATTTTTAGTCTAGTATTTCATAACCAAAACGTAGCAAAAAATGTTGTTATATAACTCGAACTCAGTATATGATATACTTAAAAATGAACCGAAACTAGAAAAGTGAATCCAAACAAAGAACAAAAGGAAGTTAATTTTTTCCATAAATCAATAAATTAGTGAAAATCGGTATAATCTTGGAAATCATCAAACTAATCCAACCAAATGGATTCCAATCCTTATTTTCTCACTGCACCATATCGAACCATAGAAAACTAATTATTCCCACCAGCTCAATTGAATCGCATAAACCCCAAGTCAACTCCAATTATAACAAATAAATAAATAAATAACTCCACCAGCTTCTCAAAATTTGGATTCCATTACATGTTGAACAAAATCTAAATGAACCAAATAGAACTATCACTAAAACTACGGTTAAACCTCGATAAAATAGTGTTCGATAAACTAATAAACTCGCTAATATAATAATTTATTCCGGTCTCGAGTTGGGCCAATGGAGTAAACTAATATTCTCATTAAATACATTAAGTAATAAAAAAATTAAATCTTAAATGGCCCAATAAAAATATAAAGTAATAATTATTAAATTTCATAATATATATATATATATATATATATAATGTAGACCAAAATATTCAATCAATCAACAATACCATCACAATAATTATTTTCTTTTAAAATATGTATCTATAGTTGATTGCTTTTTTTCACTTAACCTCATCCTTGATTTTTTTATAAATCTTGTATAATTTTAGGAATATTTTGCTCGTGTTGGAGCAAGCAGTTGTTTAAGGTGACTATTGATTAAAATGTCTCGTTTGATGACACGTTTGAGATTACGCTACTATCATCTGGTTCCGAATCATTTTCATCATCATTGTTAATTACCGATTGAATAATTTATTCGTTTGTAGGTGATTTCAAAACTACATCGTTTTTATTAGAATAATTCAAAATATGTTAACATCCATCGTATTTGTATATGATAAATTAGAAATGAAATACTATAATACTTGAATAAATTCATCTAAAATAATAAATATTATTTATCATAAATGAATAATTTATTCATTTATCTATAAATTAATAAAACAATTTTGTCCGATGGCAACTATTATTTGAAAGAGGTTTAACTGTATCGGAATGTAAATTAACCCAAGAAACAAATTTACCGGTAAAAAACACACACACACACACACACACACATATATATATATATATACAGCGGAGTATATATTTATGGTTTTACTTTCTCTCTCTCTTATATATATATATAAATATATAAATACGTGAATATCACAGCTAGGCAGTGTTTTGTAAGCTTCTACACTCAACGGCTATTGTCTTCTACTTGTCTCTCAGATCTTAAATTAAATATCACTCTCACTATACACTAAATCCCACTTTAAAAAAAGGTACATTTAAGTGATTTTTTTGTTGAATTTTGAGGTTTTTTTTACTGATCCATTGTTAGCAGCTGAGTCAACTAGTATAAATCTGAATTGGCTTTCATTACTATGTTTCTTATTATTTCTTATTCACTAAGTAGTGTAATTTTAAGTAATGGTTTCTGATTATGCATATTCCTTAACCATAGTTACCTATTTATCCCCAAATTTTATGGTTTCTGATTATGAACACAGTTCTCATTTTCTCTGTTTAAATGTGAAAATTCAGTAAAAAAGTGTTTTCTATTGATTGAGATTTGAATTGTTTAGTGTGAAAGAAGTGAATTTTGGGTTGAATTTTGAGGTTTTTTACTGATTAAATGCTAGGAACTGAATCAACTAGTCTAAATCCAAATTGGGTTTTATTACTATGTTTTTGTTTTTGTTTTATTCAGTAACTAGTGTAATTTTTAAGTAATTATATATCTGTATGTGTGTGTTTGTGTATATGCCCTAACCCTGGTTTTCCCCCATCTATTATGGATCTAAATAATGAACAGATTCCTCATTTTATCTGTTTTTAGGTGAAATTCAGGAAAAAAGGGTTTTCTACTGATTGAGATTTGATTTGTTTAGTGTGAAAGAAGTGATTTTTGGGTTGAATATCGAGGTTTTTTACTGATCCATTGTGAAGAACTGAATCAACTAGTCTAAATCTGAATTGGGTTTTATTACTATGTTTCTTAATTTCTTTTATTCAGTAATTGGGTTTTCTTACTAAGTAGTGTAATTTTAAGTTGTTATATATGCCTATGTGTATTTTTATGTATATGCCCTAATTCTAGTTACCCAATTTTTGCCATCTTATATGGATCCAGATTATGAAAAGATTCCTCGTTTTATATGTTTTTAGGTGAAAATTCAGGAAAAAAGTGTTTTCTACTGGTTGAGAATTGATTTGTTTAGTGTGAATTGGGTTAAATATTGGTGTTTTTTCTTGATCCAGGAATAAGCTATTGAACATCTGAATTGGGTTTAAATTCTATGTTTCACATTTTTTCCCCAGTATATAGTGTGATTTTAAGTAATTATATGTGTGTGTGTGTGTTTATGTATATGTATGTGGATAAGTGCCCATTTATGTATATGGATAAGGTCCCTAAACCATAGTTACCCAAGATTCCCCATCTTTTATGGATCCAGATTATGAAAAGATTCCTCATTTTATCTGTTTTTAGGTGAAAATTAAGGAAAAGAGTGTGTTCTATGGTTCTACTGATTGAGATTTGATTTGTTTACTGTGGAAAAAAGTGAATTTTGAGTTATATGTTAGTGTTTTTTATATACTGATAATAGGCAGTGAATCAGCTATCCTAAAAATAAAATGGTTATATCGGTCATCATTTTATCTGTTAATCCACCCAAAATTAATCTATTTTGATTAAGATTTTGGTGGAACTAGTGAATTTTGCTCAACATTGGTTTTTTTTTTAATTAACCTTTTTGAATCTTGTTTATATGAACTGGGTGTTATTCCCAGAATTGTATTCAACAAATATGTTGCGGTATTTTAGTCAACTATAGTACTGTAAGTCACCAAAGATATAAAATTATGATCTCAGTCCTTGCTTTATCTATTTTTAGGTGATTCCCAAGACATTCACTTTGAAGGTTGATCTGCAGCTGTTGCATAGTTACCACTTACCCTATTGATTGATATTCAACGACATAGTTTTATAAGAATTGAAGACTTGGGTTCATTATCGGTCTTTTTTTTTTTTTGGATTGGTCAATAATCGAGTGATCGAGATCTGATTATTGGGTCGTGAAAAGTGAATATTAATGTATTCTTCGAATGGAACCAATTATATACTTTTGAGATCTGATTTGTTGATTGCGAAAGAAGTAAATTTATGATTTATTGCTGGTATTGTTTGGACTGATCCATTACTAGGCGTTGACTCATCACCCCTTGTGATCTAAAGTGGGAATTGTTTCTGTAATCACCAATGATGTAATTTTAACTAATTACGCCACTAAAAAGATATCATCTTGACAGACTTTTCCGATTACAACGCTCATAGTCAGAAATTGTGTTTCATGTCCTGATCATTTATAGTGTGGTTTGGCCTCTCCCTACAGTTAGAAGATTAGCAAGTGGGGTATTCATAAAATAGCAACAATTAGAGGTATTGGGATATGAGGAGTCCTTTATTGAATAAATTTTACATGGCATTGGGTCCAAAACCTCCACGCAACTGGTTATTCTTGTTTCTTGTTAGCATCCTTATAGTGATCGCATTGTTAGGATCCTCTTCTTCTAGCTCCTATGAACCCGTATCTACAACTATAAAACCCGATATATACACGAATTACAGAAGATCAAAGGAACAAGCGGCTAGTGATTACTTTGAGCTGAGGTCTTTATCATTAGGTGATACTCATCAAAGGGAGTTCAGTCTTTGTGGTAGAGAGAGAGAGAACTACGTGCCATGTTATAATGTGACAGCAAACTTCTTGTTAGGGAGATTTAAAGATGGAGAGGAATACGATAGGCATTGTGAAGTATCTCGAGAACAAGAAAAGTGTTTAGTTCGTACTCCGAGAGATTATAAAACCCCTATTAGATGGCCGATCGGTAAAGATGTGATTTGGAGTGGGAATGTGAAGATTAGCAAAGACCAGTTCCTTTCTTCTGGAAGTATGACCAAAAGGTAATTTATATCAATATAAGTTAATTTTATACTCTCTCGGTTCTTTCTAGTATTACGAAGTACCCTGAAATGAGTGATCACTAAAACAGGTTATCCTATAATTCATGATAAAATTAAGTTGTCATCAAAGCCATTTTGACTCTTGAGGGTACTTTTGTAATCTTCAAGGTGTAGTGAATCTGGTTCATAAAAAGTTGAATTACGCTAGGAATATCACTTATACGGAAAGGACGAAGTATTTATTGAAACTCTGTGTATATATTTCCTTTCTCTTTTGTCATGCATCATTTTACTACCCTGTTGTACTTTTACGTGCTCAGAGGCTCTACTTTAGCAGTCTGTCTTGTGCTGCATTATTTTAGGTTGATCCAAATTAATTAATTACAACAATGAAAATTGTAGGTTAATGCTGCTAGAAGAGAATCAGATAGCTTTTCATTCCGAGGACGGGTTGATCTACGATGGTGTCAAAGATTACTCTCACCAAATAGCGGAGATGATAGGGTTGGGTAGTGACTCTGAATTTGTTCAAGCTGGTGTAAGTATAGGGACATGACTTGGTTTAGCATTTTGACTTGGATCACCTCAGACTTAAGTCAAATATTATTGATTAGTTGTACTTTGGTACAACTGATCAACTTTGAAAATTTTGTACACTCTCCTTCCAACATTATTAATTCGGTAACGGATCTATGGTGCTTTTTCTTCCAAGTTAGCTACTTCCCTCGGTTTATTTAGACGAGAATTAGTGTGTACCTTTTTAAGGGCAAAATATTAGTAGTGTACAGAAATATTTCCTTCTTTTCAGCACTTTGTACACTAATCTATTCATTTTAAACGATTTCTATACCATTCTAACAAAATGAGTGGGGAGATTTAGTAAAATCGTATTTTCATCTCATTTCCATGACCAGTTTCAACTTTTAACTGAAATGACTCTGATGACGGAAAACGAATAGATCAGGGACAAAATTAAGCATGTTGGATTAATTTTTTAAAAATCAATTAAAGAGGATCAAAAGCTATCACACCTACCCCCCTTAATAAGACTCGAACTAAGCACCTCCTCGTTTGAGAGTGCGGGTTCCGGCTCATGCCTATTGGGTTAGCATGTTCGTAGGATAATGTACATCTAAATAGGGAAAAGCTCCTCTGTAGTATGTTACTATACAGAACTGCAATTAATCTTAAAAAAAGTCAGTAATGGTCTCTTACTTCTACTTTATTCCATTTGGCTCAAAAACCAGGTGCATAATGTGCTAGATATTGGCTGTGGGTTTGGTAGCTTTGGGGCTCATTTGCTTTCCATGAATTTAATGGCGGTTTGTATCGCGCCATATGAAGTAACGGGTAGCCAAGTGCAGTTGGTTCTTGAGAGAGGTCTTCCGGCTATGATTGGGAACTTTATTTCTAGACAGCTTCCTTATCCATCTTTGTCATATGCCATGGTTCACTGTGCTCAATGTGGTATTTTGTGGGACCAAAAAGGTATATTTCAAGCTTGCTTTTAGTCTATATCCTGGGTATGTAGTATAACTATCAATTTCTTCTAATGTTTAACTTAAACGTGTGACCATTCCTACCAAAGAAAAAACCACTCTTTGTTCGACTGCACCAGTGGTAGTCGTCTAATTCACTACCAGAAACGACTTAACATGGCATTTTCACGAGAAGGAAAAACCAGGATTCGATTTAAGTTCCTGGAAGCGGACATTTAAAGTTAACTATAAGTATAAGTTCCTTGCATTCAATAGAATTTGACCTTTCATTCTTTTGATGGAAAATGGGTTGAAGCCTTCTTTTTTTTCCATCTAAACTGGTCAATAGAAAATTTGAATGGTTGCACTAAGTTTTTATGAAAACTTTTCATTTAATCTAAAATGAAAACGCTGAGTTATTTTTGTTGTATACTCTTTCAACTTGTTGTGAATATGTCAGGAAACGCTGTAACTTAGTTTCAAGCATGTTCAGTTATTGCTATTTGAACAAAACTCAGTGAAGCTGAAATCAAAATGATTTTGATTGATTTCTGGAATTTTGTTGGTCATCCACTTGATTGAACCAGTAAGAGTTGAGCAGTGTCATGTTTTAGTTTGGGGTGAAATCATAGCCGAAAGCGAATCAAATAAAAAATATTGTTGCTTTTAATTATTTAAACCTAACGCTTAGATTCGGTACATAATAACTGCAAAAAATTTGCCTTAAAAAATTGATATCATTTCTCTCTCTATCATTCTTTGGATCAGATGGGATGTTTCTCTTTGAAGTTGACCGGGTACTGATACCTGGAGGTTACTTTGTATTGACCTCGCCGACAACTCAAGTTCATGGAAATTCATTGAGTTCAACAAGAGGTAGTATGGTGAACCCTATTGAAGATTTCACCAAAAAACTCTGTTGGAATCTTTTGGCTCAACAAGATGAAACTTTTATTTGGCAGAAAAGCGAGGATCCTTCTTGCCATGCATCTAGGTAAAAAAGCGTTGCAACATTCATTTCTCTCTTCAAAATTCCGGTTTTGTCGAATATAATAGATTTGTCATATGACTTTGATCTCAGCATTTTTCTGAGGAGGAAATTCCTGTTAAGCGACATTGTTGGTCGTATTTCTTGTATCCTTGTTTAAGTGCTATCGGGAACTTTTAAATCCCATTTAGTAGTACATGCTAGTTAATATGCATTTTCACAATATTAGTTATTGAAATGTATGCGCAATAAGAGTGATATCTGTCAATTGAACAGTACACCAAACAACAATAGGTTCATTGAAGTGAATGCCCATCTAAAGTACCACAAAATGGGATAACATATTTTTCTTTGTGACTTAAGTGGAAAACATGCCTTCTATTTGTTAGTTAAATAAGTAAAAAATTCTACTTTTTTTTTTTTTTTAATTCTATGTTTTGTTTAATTTCCTTTAGTTAATGTTCTAACGACTAACTGTGCTTTTTGAATGTTCTCTATCAGCAAGCGTAATGCTATACCTCTTTGTCAAGAATCTCAGGATGGTCAATCATACTATAAACCACTGGCTCGTTGTATAAGTGGCACTACCAGCAAACAATGGATTTCTGTTCTCAACAGGTCTTCTCGTTCCCGTCCGAGTGCATCTCAACTTGAAGTTCATGGCACGTATTTTCTTAATATTTAACAGCAGTTTAAATTTTACCTTTCCTTATTCACTTCATATCTTCATATTAGCATTATTTGGAAAAGTAAACGGAGAAAAAATGGTCATAGAAGTATAATTAAGGGTTTTGTAGCATTTCTTAAAAATCTATTAAATTCTGGAGACATTTGCTTAGATCTTATTACTACGACAACATGTGCTACTGAGTTCTTTGGAGCACCATATATTATGCTCAATAACAACTTGTGACATGAAATGAATTATGTACAAGAAATGAAGAATTTCCCGAAAACCAAAAGAATTTTTGTGTTTAGCCTTTTTGAGTATATACATTTAAAACAGATGTCTTAGCCAAAAGAATGGGCAAAATATTAAACAGTTACAAAAAAAATATATTAAACAGTTGATTATAGATTTAATCTGTCCCTGGTGGTTTCAAACAAATAGTGACAGAAAAAGTGTCATAAACACAATTAAGATTATTAAATCTGGCCATTTTTTGAAAGCTCTTGTAAATGTCTTATTGATTTATCTTTTGCCTCGCAGGAGTTCAACCAAATGACTTTTATGAAGATAGACAACATTGGAGATCATTATTGAATAACTATTGGTCTTTATTAACACCTTTGATTTTCTCTGATCACCCCAAAAGACCAGGAGATGAAGACCCATTACCACCTTATAACATGATACGTAATGTAATGGATATGAATGCCCATTATGGTGGTTTAAATGCTGCTTTTGTTGAAGCAAAAAAGTCAGTTTGGGTTATGAATGTTGTTCCTATCGAGACCCACAATCTCCTTCCTTTGATACTCGATCAAGGGTTTGCGGGTGTTTTGCATGATTGGTAAGCGACAACTTGATTTTATGGCAGAAAACTACAAATTCTAGTTTTGCCTGTTTGGTTGCATTTTTTTAAGAAAAAAAATTAGATTATTTTAGTTTGACAAAAAAAAAAATGAGGACGTGAATGATGCCAAGCCAAATTGAAAATTTTAGCCTTTTCAGGCCGCAGTACCATATAACTCAGCTTTTTAGCTGATCGACCAAAAGCAGTCCAACATTTAAGCCAAAACTAATTTATGAGCTGAAAAGCTTCAAGCAAAAAGAGCCTGAAGCACCGAAACTCGTGTTTTCAAATTTTGGTAGGCCACCCCACACCCGCACACCCCCATCTAGATTCCAGTGGCAACCTTGGTTTTGCAAGTATATTTGACTATTATCATAAAGCTCATCTCAATTATTAACTTGGAAATTTCCCAGTTTTGAATTGGATGCTCCTGAGAAGTACCAATTGGGCAGGATATTATTAAACTATTTCACTAAGCTATTGTTTAAAACAGGTGTGAACCGTTCCCCACATATCCTCGAACATATGACTTGCTCCATGCGAATGGGCTCCTATCTCATCTTGTGCTGCAACGTTGCAGCATATTGAACTTATTCTTGGAGATGGACCGCATTTTACGTCCTGAGGTAGTTCAATTCATTGTGGTCTGGAAAATGATGTTTACATTGATCTTTACACAAATCCTTTTACAAACTTGAGAGGTGGCAGTGGATTTATACCTATTGATTGACTAATCTTGTGTGGATCCTACTGCCACATCTTAAGTCTGTGTACATAGTAAGAGCACTCACATCTGTCTTTACAAGCTTTCTATATAAATTTAGACATATAGCTCCTCATATAACGTTACACAGCCAAATTCTTGTATTATGCACATCGGTATATATAACAGCACAGTATAAAGTAGCATTATTAAATAAATAGAAAATAAAAAAGTGATATAAAACTAAAATGTTCCAAATCTCATAGACTGGAAGTTAAGATCAATAGTAGATTTCGATTTATATCAAAACAAAAGTCCATTCATCTGCTCATAACAATAAAATATATCCAAGATTCATGAGGAAGAACTAAATTACTAAATCATTTCCTTTTGAATTTTCCCAGATCTATGTACCCATTTGTGGGTATTCAATGAAATTAAAGAAGAGAGAGGCTTTGACTTAAAAAAATAGACAAATCGCGATGGTGGTAGTTATGAGAAAGTAAGAGAAGTGGGCTGCGATTGCTGTAGATGGGGAGGGTTTAGTTAGAGAGAGAGTAGTTTTGATTTATGAGACCAGAAAGAAAAAGACACATGGTTTTGTTCAGTCTAAAATAATAATAAATTAAGCTTAGACATCAATAGATTTCCTGTATACTCTACAGGAATCTTATATTTCTGGTGCATCAATAAGAAATATAGGGAGATATATGACTGTTGTGCGGTGTTTTTAACACTGTTGTTTAAATTTATATGTATATAAGCCTTCTAATAGAGACTGATGTGAGTGCTCTAATGTTGATTTGATTTTTCTTCTTCAGAAGTACCTCATCATGATTGTTCCATGTGGCAATAAGACATCTGTCCAAATCGTGGTTTTGAAACTCTAGCTCAACTTAGAAATTAATATCAACAATTTTATGCAGGGATGGGTTATATTTAGTGATAATTTGGATCCAGTAGAAACTGCAAGATCAATTGTGACAAAGATGCAGTGGGAAGCAAGGGTAATTGACCTTGAGAATGGAAGCGACCAGAGGCTTCTTGTTTGCCAAAAGCCATTCTTGAGAAAATAAGTGATTAAGCTATTTGAGTCCTTCTCCTTCTGTGGACCATTCAGTTTCTCTACTTTCTGGTAATTATCACAATTTATTAGCCAATTACTGATGGATGCTTTATCTGCATTCTGTAAACCCTTTCGAAACTTGAATAAATACCAGAACAATGAAACATAGAATCCTTGTGAGTGTTATTACGTGAAACATTTCACCTTTTTATACGATAAAACTAGTAAGAGCTTAAATTTTCTCTTGAAACACCAAATAGTAACCGCCTGGCAACTTCTCTGTTGTGTTCCTCCACTTTCTTTTTGGACTGATGAAGAATAAATTTAATGGGAGATAAATTTGGAAGCAACACCAAGGGGTTTCTTTAGCTGGAGAAATAAGGTCGACTGAGAACCTTTTGTTTTGCTTCTAATTTGCACTGCATTCGGTTAGTCAGCTTCAAAGCTTTGGGTCCTGTGAGGCCAGCTTTTCGCAGCCCTGCTTATTGCTTCAAATCTACAGCAGAACAAGCTTTCTAATAAAGTTCTCAGCCCTTCTCTTTTCTTTTCGACTGTGAGATTTACAGTAGAATCCACTCAATTTGAACTTGGCACCTGTTTATTTCTTATCCTTTACATATTTTTACACTGTATTATAAAGCAAGACACATTCAACCAAAACGAAAACAATATCGAACCAATGGTTAGTTATCTAGTATTCAACTAAATCTTTGCATGGTGTTTTCAGGGAACTGGATGATACACGTAACAACGACAAAAACTAATATTTTAGCCTCTATCGAAAGAATGATGTTTCGGGTAGAAGTCTCAAAAACACGTCATTGCTGGTGATTAAAAAGGATCCACTGACCCTGCAAACTTGAAAATTATAATTTTTCTCCTTTGTTTCCCGTGGTTGTAACTATTTTTTCCCATTATTCTTTCTTGGTTCTATTTCTTTTCACTTTTTATCTGTAATTAATTGTTAATTCACACGGGGCTGTGCTTGAGTGCTTTTGTAGAGAAGGGCACCTCCAATGGAATGTATGATTTTTGACCTCAAATTGCAATATTTTTTTCTGATCTTCATATTTATGTGACGTTCCTTTTTCCGCCCTTTTCTTTTTTGTCACTGTGATCCTTTACGAAACTTGACTGGGTCTATACTTTGTCTTGATAACTAATTCAGAATGTTGACATTCTGTAAAGTCCTGATTGTAATTCGTGACCTGCAAGTCCTGATTGCATACAAATGTAAAATCGTGGGGTACGTCTACAACTGCATGATTCACTAAGTTTTCGGAAGAAAAGTTTAATCTAAAGTGTAATCTAGTAGTCTGCAACTGTAATTCGTAACCTGCAAGTATTACCCTTTAGAAAAAATAAAGCTATATTGTTTCACTAACGAGTCAACCATAAATTGTGTCGGTTGACAGGTAATCTCAATTTTTAGATTCACCCATGGACAATAAAGACGAGTTATCTCAGATACCTAGCAAAGGTTCAGGGGAGAAAAAAGTCATTAATCAAGGGGCACGGCAATACTCTGTATCTTTAAGGTAAAAAAAAATGATATAATTAACTAATAATACCATTAAGAAATAAATGAAAATAAAAAAACGCTAGAAGGAGGGGTCGAACCTCCGACCTTGTGGTTAACAGCCACACGCTCTAACCAACTGAGCTATTCCAGCTGTGTTAGTCATTTACATATCTAACTATTAGTATTTTTGTAACTTCTTTTTTGTTGCATCTACTCTCTCCAGGAGTAATATTTCAATGATACTCCTGTTATTAAAATCGCACTTCTAACTAAATAGTATAGTATAAGTATTCAAAACGTAAAAATAAAATGAACACCAAATATAACATGGTTTGGCGTCTTAATATTTTGGAGTTGAGCCATACTCCAGCGAAAATGATCATTATCTTCTTATATATATGAAAGTGGAAATTTACAAAGTATAAATTTTGTGCATCACACTATTTCTCTCACTATTTTTCCCTTACTTCTTGATGGTTGGACAATGGTGTATCATATAGCTATTTATAGTGAAACTTTCATGTTAACGTATGTGATACCACTTGTCACTAGTGTAAGTCACAATGAACTGGAATACGACATGTGTGACGATCAGTCGTCAAACCATTGTTCATAAATTGACCTGTTGAAGGTTATGTGTCATCGTATGAAATTTCCTAAGGTTATAAAAAGTTCAACAATTTTCTTCAATTTTTCGGTGCTGTAATGGCAATAACTTACAAGAATGTAAGAAATAAATTTCAGTGTTTCTAATGTAAAACTCGATAACTCGTGTGCATAGAGTAGTATACTCGTATAAATTGATATGCTAAGTTCTGCTATCTTTGCATTTACGGCGTCGCGTGTTCAACTCAAAAAATTCGACATGAGTTTAGCCAAAATTTTATAGGTTAATTCATTACTCTTAATTGATATGTTTAAAAAAGTTCCCATTTAACCCCGCCTGGACACTAGACCTTGGTCTGACGCCATGATTAATGTCTAATATGGGACAACCTTTAGTTACCGTGGTAGAAGGAGTCAAATCGGTCATAATATGATAATATATATTTTTTTCATAAAAAAGACGATCTTGTAAATATTTAGTCCAAAAAAAACTTTGTGAACAATTAAGATTTGCACTTTAATATTATCTTTGATAGTACGTGTTTATGTTTATCTCGGTTTATGTTTGAATGTACATATATTTTTATCATAACTTTTGTTGAATTTTTTTAGAAGTATAATGGTAAATTATTGATGAATAAGTGCTTAATTTAGGTTATTACTTACATTATTACATATATTTTTACACAGAATCCAAAAACCCGAAAATGTGTTAAAATATTCACACCCACGCCCCACCTCCTATCTTTAGTCCGCCTAGCATATTTCAAAATATTTTCTCTTATATGAGTGATTTTTCTTTCAGCTTTACATAAATTTAAATTTATTCTAATTAAGAACAATCTACTAATTGAATACGAAAAAAAAAAAAGTGAAAGAAATAAATACATGAAAATGGAATAAACTGTTTTCTGAGTATTTGTAGCAAAAAAAATAAAATAAAAGTATAATAAATTAAATAAAAGCCCACGGCGAGGATCGAACTCGCGACCTTTCGCTTACGAAGCGAACGCAATACCACTATGCTACGGAGGCCTGTTGTTATACTTAATTTGTTACAAATATACTTAAACAATTAAATAAATAAGTCACAAACAAGGCCTAAAATATACACAAGGGGTAACATGCAAATAACCTCCTGGAACTATAGGGCATTTTTAAATAGCCTGCAGGAACTATTAATTCTTGCAACTAATCCCCATAGACTATCAAATTTTTGCAAGTTACCTCCAATGTCATCTTTTTTTAAATGAAATAACTTTATAAACGATCATCCGTTTTGGTTGAGTTTTCATTTATTATAATCATTTATTCGATATTCATGCATATCAATTAATTCTTTTACGGAATGACACCAAAAAATAATATTTCTCGCTAAAAGATTTTTTTAATATATGAAACCTATTCCGATGGCTTTTTTTACAATAATTGTTATCTTTAAGTCTTTAACACATGTGCATTGAAAAAATATAGATATCAAACAATAATTTTGTAAAATGAGCAATTGAATAAAAAATTATGTCATTTTAAATTTAAAGATGGCATATCCAAATAAACAACACTTGTATATTCACAATTTAATTTTTGTAACACTAAACAGTAAAGAGTATTATCTCTCTCTATATATATCTATATATCTGTATTTTTTTAATTTTTTAAACATTAATCATATAAAAAAATATAACAAAATTGAAAGAAATAATACTAACCTAAAAAATTGCTCCGTATTTTCAATATTTTTTTACTTTGTACTTTGTAGAGAACGGGAGAGAGAATATGATAACTAATGAGATAAACGAATTTAATTTAATCGATAATAGTGTAGAAACTGATTTGACTTTTTTTTTTAATTTTTTAAATGGAAAAAAACTGATTTGACTTTTTTTTTAAAATTCTGTATTAATTGGGTTTTTTTTATAAATATAGCCGCCCTCGTCACATAAACTAAGTATACATATATATATACTAGCGGACTTGCCCACCCGATGGGTGGTGTAACGCGTAAATGTGTAAATTGTTGTGAAATATTAAACAAAAGTATTTAGCAACACAAACTCAATTTTATAAAAAAAAAAACATTTATAATCATAAATAATTTTATAACAAAAAAAAACATTTATAATTATAAATAAATATAACATGAAGAGTAATATCTGAGAGGAGAGGGGGAGGATAGAGAGTGCAGAGATGATAGAAGAGTTATTTTTTGGGTTTATTCAAACAATAATAATTAGTATCTATTTTGAATTGAATATAAGCACTTATTTTAGCAGTTATATTTTTTTTTAGTTTTTGAATTTCTAACCCTATGTGTAATTTTTTAAAACTATTAATACCTTCATAAGACCTCTACACATATATTATAAATAATTTTATAACAAAAAAAACATTTATAATCATAAATAAATATAACGGGGGAGGATAGAGAGTGGAGGAAATATGGATAGAGGAGAGGGAGAGGAGAGAGAGAGGAGTTATTTTTTGGATTTATTCAAACAATAATCATGAGTATCAATTGAACCTAAGCAGTTATTTTAACAGTTATATTTTTTTTTAGTTTTTGAATTTCTAAAGCTACTATAATTTTTTAAAACTATTAATAGCTTTTTTTCAATCAAGGCTTTCTAACGCTTCTACGCATATATATTAATAGTATAGATATATATATATATATATCTCATGGACGGTGGTAGCTCCGGCGACGGAGGATGGACGGCGGCGGAAGCAATAGCGGGAAACGAGGAAGCGGTGGAAGCTTTGAGGGAACTGATCACTTTCCCTATCCTCTATTCTCATCAAGCTCACCAACTCGGCCTCAAAGTAATACCTTATATATCTCTCTCTCTATATATATTTATCTATATCTATATAATTATATATTCGTGCCTTTCTTTCTTAGTGTATTTGTTGCTGTTTATGAATTTGATATTCTTTTAGTGCAAATTTGATTGGAAACAATTGTTGCATTTTCCTCACTATATCTCTTTCTCTAAATATATATATATATATATATATACTAGCGAACGTGCCCACGCGTTGCGTGGTGTAACCGGTGTATTTTTAAAAAAATTCAAACATTAATCATATAAAAAATATACAACAAAGTTGAAAGAAAGGATACTAACCTATGCTGCCACGGTTGATCATGGTAAAAATTTGCTCCATATTTTCAATGTTTTTCTACTTTGTAGAGAAGGAGAGAGAAAGAAAAGAACAGACTAAACCATATGATGAGTAATGTGATAAACGAATTTAATTGATGATAGTGTAAAAACGGTTACTTCATGGGCAGTTACATTTTTTAAATGGAAAAAACAACTTGTTTAGCTTTTTTTGTAAATTCTGTAATTAGTTGGGTATTTTTACTTGGCCTCATAACTCCTCACATAAACTAATACCCAACTAATTACAGAATTTACAAAAAAAGTAAACCAGTTGTTTTTTCCATTTAAAAAATATAACTGCCCAAGAAGTAACTGTTTCTACACTATCATCAATTAAATTCGTTTATCCCATTACTCATCATATGGTTTAGTCTGTTCTTTTCTTTCTCTCTCCTTCTCTACAAAGTACAAAGTAGAAAAACATTGAAAATATGGAGCAAATTTTTACCATGATCAACCGTGGCAGTATAGGTTAGTATCCTTTCTTTCAACTTTGTTGTATATTTTTTATATGATTAATGTTTGAAAATTTTAAAAAATACACCGGTTACACCACGCAACGTGTGGGCACGTTCGCTAGTATATATATGTGTGTGTGTTTATGATTATAGATTTGTGCCTTGTTTCCTTAATGTATTTGTTGCTGTTTATGTATTTGGTACTTTTTTAGTGCAAACTGGTAGGAAATAATGGTGTGTGTGTGTGTGTATGTTTATATTTTCTTAATGGCATTATTTTTATTGTATGCATCTCTGTATATATGTTTTACATTTGTATTTATGCCTAATTTCTGGTACATTTGTTGTTGTATATATATTCGGTACACTTTTGGTGGTAATTGATTAAAAACATGTCATGTATATTGTCTTAATGGCATCATTTTTACTGTATTCATCTCTCTCTCTCTATATATATATATATACGTATGTATATATATATGTGTGTGCGCCTTAACTTCTAGTTCATTTGTTGTTATGTATGAATTTGGTACTGTTTTAGTGGAAATTGTTAGGAAATAATGTTATTACAGTTTTAGTGGAAATTGTTAGGAAATAATGTTATTACAGTTTTAGTGGAAATTGTTAGGAAATAATGTTATTACATAGGGTTTGTCTACTTCTGCTTAGGTAATCTAAAAGCTAATTGCATTTTCCTCATTGTATATGTATCTCTCTCTCTCTATATATATATACACACTAGCGAACGTGCCCACGCGTTGCGTGGTGTAACCGGTGTATTTTTTTAATTTTTCAAACATTAATCATATAAAAAAAATACAACAAAATTGAAAGAAAGGATACTAACCTATGCTCCCACGGTTGATCATGGTAAAAAATTGCTCCATATTTTCAATGTTTTTCTACTTTGTACTTTGTAGAGAAGGCGAGAGAGGAAAGAACAGACTAACCATATGATGAGTAATGGGTTAAACGAATTTAATTGATGATAGTGTAGAAACGGTTACTTCATGGGCAGTTACATTTTTTAAATGGAAAAAAAACTGGTTTGGCTTTTTTTGTAAATTCTGTAATTTGTTGGGTATTTTTATAAATATTTGTTTCAAGGCCTCATAAGCCCTCCTCTCATAAACTAATAGTATAGATATATATCATATATGTGTGTGTGTATGTCGTTTAATGGTGGATTTTAACTGTTTGGTGTAAATGTTTTTTGACAGTGGCCTCGTGGTTTGCTGCTCTACGGTCCCCCTGGCACCGGCAAGGTATTTTTTCACATTTTCACTTAAATATATACATATATACATGTATATATTTATTTATATTGTGATGACAAATTTAATACGGAGGCTGAAAATTATACACATAGATTGATCCAGCTTATAACATAAGCGTTTTAGCACCTTTTTTATGCAATGGTTTTAGCAAATAGACCGAGTTTAATTGTGTTACTGAATTGTGATTTGTGAAGCCATTTTTTATGTTGTTAACTTTAGATAAATGATTATAATTCTCTACTTAGTTCTTTTTTAGTTGCAGAATTCCAACAAAAGAAGCTTGGTTTATCCAGCTTTAAAAGCATTTAGTTTTTTTTAGCATTTTATCAATTTGCTGCATATAAAGACTAAGTTGGGTTGTTCATGGTTGAGAAATAAATTGACATTTATAGACTAGCAAATTTGTAATTTTTTTATGTTTGATATTTTTATCTCATTAAATAATAACTGGGTTTACACAACATAAGCGTTTTAGCACTTTTTTTTCATTGAATTGTGGTTTGTTTTTATTTTTTTAAGTTAGTAACTTTAGACCAATGATAGTAGTTCTCTACTTAATGCTTTTTTAGCCGCAGGTTTACAACAGAAAGATAAAAAAAAAAAAACAGACTGAGAAAAGATCCAGGTTTATCCCGCTTAAAAACATTTAGCTTTTTAACATTTTATTCGTTTTGCTGCAAATACATACTAAGTTGGGTTGTTCGAAGTTGAGAAAAAAACTAATTTTTATAAACTAGTTGATATGTGGAATTATTATTTGATATCTATTATTTGATCGTTGATATTTTGGAATATATATGTATCTATAATATTTTTTTTTTCTCTTGACTAGGTATAGAGTAGCACACATGTGGGCTTTGATGGTCAACAATATGAAAATATGTTGAATTTGTTTTCTATATTATTTGTGGTTGTTGATTAAGTTTTCCCTTCATTTTGTGTGCAAGTGAAGACGAGTTTGGTTCGAGCAGTTGTTCGTGAATGTGGCGCACATTTGATCGTCATTAGGTAACCATGTTTGATTTTGGAGATGTTTCTTTGGCAGAGTGAATTTTAGTATTGCATTTATCGCACACTTACTAAAAGTTAGTATGATAGTTTTTGGCTTTGGTCATACTTACTTCTTGTTTATAGAGCTTTGCTTTCGCTTTTAATAATTTGGTCACAAAGTCACAAACCCTGGTATAGCCTCTTTTTTTTAATATTAAATGACTTTGGGTTTTATATGCAGTCCACATTCGGTTCATAGAGCTCATGCTGGAGAAAGTGAGAAAATACTACGTGAGGCCTTTGCTGAAGCATCATCTCACGCTAAGTTGGGCAAGCCTTCAGTTATATTTATAGACGAAATTGATGCTCTTTGTCCTCGCCGTGATTCAAGGTGTTGCACACTTGCTACATTCCTTTATTTGGTTGGATGCAATTTATTGCGTTTTTATTGTTTATGCAAATAGATTGATATCGTGTCCTAAGTGGACGGTAGGACAGGGAGGGAAAGCTGTTAAAGAATGATTTGACAGTCATCAAACCTTTTTTTATCATAATTTTGTTTTTGGACTTTTTTTCTTTGTATTCAGCAGACTTTTTTCCCAATGGCTAGAGAGTCTAGTTACCTTTTGTAGTAGGTTAATTACTTTCTGTGGTAGGTTAATTACTTAGAGTATGTCTGAATATATAGTAATTATAATTGAGTTTGGTGTTAGTAGTTTTACTTACAAAGGCGGACTAGGCGTCACAGGAACAAACATGTGATACAATTCAGCTATGCTTATGTCACAAATCATGATATGACCAGCTTCAGCCGGTCTATACTTGACTCTTAAGTCAAGAAAATATACAGCAGTATTTCTAATTTAGAACTATTTTTTCACATGATTTTGCATGTGGTGTTTTGTTTATCAGATGAAAATATTGTTTGTTGTGTTAAACGACAAGTTATCACTTTGGGGTGAGATATAGTTTCCCGTTATTGTTTGTGCTTTGGGATAAATCATCTCATTAGTTTTACCTTTCTTAATTTAACATATCATTCCTGTTATGCAGGAAAGAGCAAGATATCCGAGTAGCTTCTCAGCTTTTCATGCTTATGGACTCAAACAAGCCTTTATCAAGATTTAAGCCACAAGTAGTTGTAGTAGCTTCCACTAACAGGTATTTATAGCTGTGATGGTCATTTGTCGCCTTGTCGGTCATCTATTCTAGATTATTATCTAAACCTTATAGCTTATTGTGTTGAGCTTTTTTATTTTAAAATGAAAGATCATCGTTAGTCGTTAAGATATTCCAGGTAGTCATGCAAGTGAAAATGGTAAAAGTCCTTATAATTGTACAACTACCCACTGCAACTTATAACTAGAACTCTTGAAAATCATTCATAAAGGAAGTAAGTAATAAAGAGATTCATAAAGCAAGTAAGCAATAAAGGGACGTCATCATGTCGACGTATGTTTGTTTGCATGCATCTCTATACATATGTAATAGATTTGTTATGCGTAATTACTAAAACTAATAATTCTGTTAGTTGCTAGCACTTCTCAATAAAGATTGCACGTGTAAGCTTCATATACATTTAGTTTTCATTTCCTGTTCGTGTGGGTTTCTTCCTCTGGCAATTTTGGTCAAGGAACTGTCTCCATATATTCATGACTTAATTACCGAGTTTCATGTAATTTCTGTTCTCAGTTAGTTTAGCTGTTTAATCTGTGTTTAAGTCTGTTATCTTGTTTTATGTACAAAGAGTGGATTCAGTTGATCCTGCTCTGAGAAGGTCTGGGCGTTTTGATGCTGAAATTGAAGTTTCAACTCCTAATGAGGAGGAGCGCTTTCAAATACTCAAGGTCGAAATATCAAGCTCTCATTTATTAATACATATAGAACCTGTGTAAAAAATAATGATTTTGAGCCCACAATTCAATTTTATTCATGAACCTTTTGCAGCTTTATACGAAACACCTTCCCTTGGACCCTTCAAACGATTTGCGATCTGTAGCTGTTTCTTGCAATGGCTATGTAGGCGCAGATTTAGAAGCTCTGTGCCGTGAGGCGTGGTTAGCTTGTAGAAGATCTTCGGATCCAAGTAAGGGAAATGGTGCTTGTTTAATAACGATGGATGACTGGAAAAGTGCAAGATCTGTTGTTGGTCCAAGCATAACAAGGGGTGTTACTGTGGAAATTCCAAAGGTCCATTGGGACGATATTGGAGGACTAAACGATCTAAAGGTATGTTAACTGGTAGATTACTCTTATCCAATGTTTTAAAACGTGTAAGACTCGCTGAAGTGTTTTTGCTAGTGCTTTGTAAGCATGAGCTTTGCATAAATATAATATATGCTCGTAGAATAATATAGCTAAAGCATCATGTACAATTCACAGTAATAATTAACTTTGACAATAAGTAAAAAAACTATACTCAAGACCGTAAAAAATCTTTACTAAAATACTTAATCTCACGTCGTTTGCTTTATTTGCGGTATTCCCACATTACAGCGGAGCTTACAATTTTTTTAGCATTATAGATCTGTTCAAAGTGTTTGTATGCGCAGTTGCTAAAAAAACATTAACCTTGCTTTTAGTATGAAAGCCTTCTCTGTCCCCACGTCGACGCCTTCAACATAGTAATGTACCTGCATCAGACACTTGACATTTAGACAAGAACACTGGATAAATAAAATGTTCATACCTAATTGGCAATTATTCTTTAGATATTTAACTTAAGTGCCCAAGCGTCTGTCTGCCGTAAGCGTCTGTCTGCCGTAAACGTCATAACTGGCGAATACGACTGTTCAACACGTACATAGATCCAACAATTATGATATTTTCTTTTGAATGGCACTGAAAATTACTTTACTCTTGTAACAGAAAAAACTACAACAAGCTGTTGAGTGGCCATTGAAACATTCTGAAGCTTTTTTAAGGCTTGGAGTATCACCTGTACGTGGGATCCTTCTTCATGGACCTCCTGGGTGCTCAAAGACCACTCTTGCTAAAGCTGCGGCTCACGCTGCTCAGGCTTCTTTCTTTTCCTTGAGGTTTGTTGATCTTTTTCTTTCAAGCTAATTAAAAACTTAGTGTTCATCATAGATGATTTAGAATTGTCTTTCTATTGGGTATATCTATTTATAGCAACTGTTATGAAAAATGTATAGATAACTAGTTTAAAATCTCTTTTGGTTAATGTCTTAATGCCCTCTTCAAAGTGGGGCTAGCTTTGCGAGTGAACATTTACGTATCTGTATAGTGGTAAATGTAATTCCGTTGGCTTTTATGAGATTTAGTATATTTGATCATTTGTCCTTGTTGATGTTTCAACATTGACATAAGTGCATTTGATGCAAGGGATTCATTTTGTAGTGACTGCTATTCTGCAATTCAAGTGGTAAATGTTATTGAAGCCTGAAAGTGATCCTTATACAGTGGAAAAGTTTATGCTTCCATAGAATTAAAGCTTTGTTTTTCTATCGGTTTTATTTATCTACAATAACTGCAGAGAGTTCTTTTAGAAAAATTCAGAGCCAAGTATAGTATAATATTATGGCAATATAGTAGTTAATTTTTTTTGGGCTAGCTGCATAATTTCCTCTTCAAAATGATGCTGTTTTGAGAGATATGACCGCCTTTTTATTTTTTAATTGATCCTACCGCTAAATGTAATTCGTTTGGCTGTTCTGCAATTCAGTCTCTAAGTTGACTTGTCAACTGCTCTTATTGATCCATCTTAGATATAAGTGCAATATGTTGCGGATGCATATTTTTGGACTTTAATGTTTGTCCTGGTTATTTACACACATTAAATCAGTGGTGCAGATTTATACTCTATGTATGTTGGAGAGGGTGAAGCTTTATTGCGTAATACATTTCGGAGGGCTCGCCTTGCAGCACCAAGCATAATATTTTTTGATGAGGCAGATGTTGTTGCTGCCAAAAGGTTAGTACCATTTTTAAGTTGCTTCGGGTCTGAATAGTATTTTAACATAAATGTGCCGTCTTTCCCTTTTGCTTCCAAAACTTCACTTAGGTATGAACGTTAGTCGATAGATAAGAGTTATTGACTTGTGTGCAATATAATTGAAGCGAGTAAATATATTTTCACTCTTCTCTTACAGTTCACACCTCATCATTAGAGGTGAAAATATAATATGGTTAACTTGTTGCAAGTGAGTTTGATTTAAATTTCGTTTTGATCCTGCCACATATGATGGAGTGAGGTCTGGAGTGTACGATGGGTCAACGTAGCATTACTCGGTTGTAGCTCTCTCATTTTTCTAAGAATCTTGTAAATTTGTGAAAAGATAAGTGTCAAGTATGTGAAAGAATAGGAACTCCTATGTGGAGATAAATAAATTATAATTAGGAGCACAACTATTAAGTTTCAACTGTATTTGTTGGAAACTTTCTGCAGTTGGATATAATAATTGAAATTCAAGTTGGCTGTTGTTTCCGAAAGTTTTTATCGAAAGAACAAATCAACAAATCAAATATCACCTTTCATCTTTTGCGAGGGCTTATTTGTTCCCTGCTTTAGTGTGGTATTGTTCCTGAATCTCCTGAATTAAAATTGTTAACATGCATTGCAATTTCTTTTAGTTTTAAACAAAATTTACATTTTTAATTACTAACCATTCTGCATCTGGTAACAAATTCCTGTATTCTTCTGGAACAATATAAAAATTTCTACCATCACATTCCCTATTGTTGACACTTTGTCAAATTGTGTGCCAATTCTTTCAATTCTAAAGAAAAGGGAGATAACAAATAAGTTACATAAACATGGAAAGGACAGACGGTTTGGCAAGTTTTGCCTTTAGGCATCCAACTTAACTCGGTTTCACGTTAATATGAGTCTGTTAGTTTGTTACATAGGACACACCACAGTTTTTGTTGTGGCCTCAAGTTTTTTTAGTCAATCTTGTTATTAACGAGATCCTGTTTTTTTTCCCTCTTAAAAAAAAAGATCCTGTTTATTTTCTTCGGTGAAGAAGTTATTGAGCGTTTTTGGATTAAAAAAGATTTATTTGTAATTTCTTTTTGATATAACATCATTATTCTGAAGGAGACTTTTCTAAATTAACTCTTAATCTCTGTATTGTTTCTTTTGATCCTATGATAATAGAGGGGGTAAATCGAGTGGCAACTCTGTAGTAGGAGAGAGACTTTTGTCTACCCTGCTAACTGAAATGGATGGTTTAGAACAAGCCAAGGTTGGACATTCTAAATCATATACATCTGTTCTTTTAGACATCATCTTGTATGAGATTATTTTATTACCTTTTGAAGATTTAACTTGATTTGTGCAATTTCATTATACAGGGAATTCTTGTTTTAGCAGCTACAAATCGACCTCGTGCAATTGATGCTGCTCTAATGCGCCCTGGGCGCTTTGATCTGGTAAGTCTCCTTCACTAATTACTTTTTTGTTTTGCCTTCTATGAAGCATCTTAATGTACAGCTTCTTTTGCGAAATGACCCGCCAGTTGAATTTGTGCTTTCAATATGGTAGCAGCGAATAACAAGGTGGAAACACACAGGAATTAGTTTTAGTGCCTTAAAGTTGTTGGAGGCTTTACAAATGTTATTGAGAAACTTGAGAATAATTACCTGAAATGTCACTAGGCTTTTAAGAACACATTGTTTTAAGTATATATATGTGTTAATATATGTTACGAATGAGATCCAACATTTTTTTTTAATAAAATTGAAGTCTTCCAATAGTTGAAGCTAATATTCTTTAGGATTCCAGTGTTCATGCAAAAAGCAAAGTGTCGAGTTTGGCCATTTAGATACAAGTTTTACAGTGCTTTTAATCTTTAATTGCAGTTTCTCTACACGTTTTTGTTAAAGATTCTTTAGGATTGCACTTGTATCTGCAATTCCTACTTCCCTGTATTTTTATCGCGTCGTTCTGTCTTCAGTTAATCTTCCTGAATATAAGCTTCAGTCATCTTCGATCACATGTTAACTTTTTTTAGTTGCAAGTTGTAACATAGGCAAAAAGTTACCACTTACACTTCACCTACACATTAATTTTAACATCAATTTTATCTCTACATTAGACACTTTACTTTTTGCTAGTCATCCTATTTTATACTATTATTTTCTTAAAAATATAGATGTTCATAATCCACTTGCTAACACTTTTGCTAGCAAACATAGTTTTTAAAAACCAATGGAAACAAATGAAGTGAGAAATTCAATTGCGCGTGGCTCACTTAAACCTTGCTAACTTTATTGCCAACCTTAACAATAATTATAACATATTAGACTAAAGTGTGATGACATGGCATATCCAATGTAGCTACAAATAGTTACTCTTCACTATAGGTTGACATATCCAATATAGCTTCAAAATATTGGAGCATCTAGATTTTTTTGATTTTTTTTTTCATAAGCAAAGAGCATCTAGATTCGAGTCATCATTTGCTACACGATTATCTCATCTTTCAAATTTCTCAGAGAAATGCATATGAAAATCTTCTCTAATAATTGCTTTGCCCTTTCTTGTAGTAATTGCAAGTATTCTTCTTAATCCTGATGTTCACTATATAAATTTTAGGTGCTTTACGTTCCCCCGCCAGATTTTGAAGCTCGAATCGAAATACTCCGAGTACATACTCGTAAAATGAAAGTGAGCGATGATGTAGATCTCAAAACAATAGCATATAATACCGAGCTTTTCACCGGGGCTGAACTTCAGGGTCTATGCGATGAAGCTGGGATAGTGACACTAAGAGAAGACAAATCAGCCACTGTTGTCTCTAATCGGCACTTCCAGACTGTGAGAAAGGCGTTAAAACCCGCTCTAACAAGAGAAGAAGTCTATACATATTCTTCATTTATGAAAAAAACATCTAGCAGGTCTTCTGGGTCATCAAAACCGAAGGTAGATAAAAAAAAAGAAAACAAAAGGTTAGCGGTCTCATTTGTTCCGGTTTCGGTTGGCATCATTGGAGTTATTTTACTTACCAGTGTGAAGTATATTGTTTCTTATCGTAGTCATTTTCCCAATGAACTAACAAGAACATAGAGATATATTAATGCAGATTATTAAAAAAAAAATCCTATTATATTCATTAACAAACAATTTTTTTCTTTTAATCTTTGTGTTTTCCCATTTTGTTAGTTGTATCTTGTACAAGGGTTGTATGGGGAAAAAATACGATTAGTACTATCTGTGTTTAACGATTTAGTTACCATACTATCACTCTGTTACAATTGAGATACTGAACTATCATAATGTTCACAATTCAGGTACCGATATTAAATTAATTGGATGAAAATTAGTTTCATTTTTTATTTTGGTCATATTCTTTGTAATTTGTATAAATATAACCATTGATTTTCTGAAATGACTTATTTTAGTATAAATTAAAAAAAAAAAAACGTTTTAAAAAAAATACCAAAAAAAATTTGAAAAAATCTTTTAAAAAGTTGGAAACCCGAAAAAACCCAAAATCGATAAAAAATAAAAAATAAACCCTAAAAATCAAAAAATCAAAAATCACAAAACAATGAAATCAAAAAAGTCATAAATCCGTAAAAAAACATGAAAAACAGTAAAAAAAAATTATTAAAAAACCAAGAAAAATAAAAAAAATCCAAAATAACAAAAAAATAAAAAAAAGTTCGAAAAAGTTAAGAAAAGTCGGAAAGTCAAAAAAAATGTAAAAAAAACTTTTAAATAACTTGCATTTTTTACCGTATGGTCGGGATAGCTTTATCCCGAATCTACCGACATATGTTTTTTATTTTACGACAATATCATTTTTTATTTGAAAAGCCTAAATATGTTATTAATACGAAACATAATTCTAGTTTGAAAATAACACTTCTAATAAATGCAAAAATAAATTAACATGTAGTAGAAAAAATAGTATGAAACTACAAATAATAGAGTAGATAAAAATTGATACGTTTTTTTATCAGATTCTCTTACTATTTAGTTTTATTCACACAAGCAACAATTATTATATTAAATAAGATATATTATAATTATAATTTTTATAATCAAAAAATAATGATCACTTATCTTTTTTAAGTAACAATAAAAAATTTATATTATACTTATCTAATTATAACTAATATATGAAACAAAAAGAGTTGTTATCTCATATGGCAGAGTACTTATATTACATGCTAGAAGTATAAGGTTTGATTCTCATCATTTGCATTTGATATGGATTAACTTACATTTTAGTGTTAAAATAAAAAATATCATGTTATATAATATTAAAAAAAATCGGGTCGGGTCGAGACACCCGACGAAATCAAAATTGCAACTCGATCCCAAAGTTTGTCGGGTCGGGACAAAATCAGACATTTTCGGGTCGAGACTCTTCTCGGTTTAAAAATTTTTGGGTCAGATGCGAGTCGGATCGAAATTTCGGGATTTTTTCCAGCATATCATATCAATGTGTGTAAAGACCGGATCACGGTGATCAATCCCCCTCAAAAAAAATTAATTTGACTTTTGAAAAATGCTACTGATATTATGCATGGAAATGATTTTTCTCATTAATTTTTTAATTTGAAAACGTTATCCACTCATATGACGGATTAGATGTACCAATCGTTTTGTGATTTAAAAAAAATAAATTTCATTTGATATATGATTGCTACACATAATTCGTCGCATCAACAACTAAGGTTTTTGGATAATATATTTGGATATATATAACAAGACTGTTATGTGAAATGTAAAGTTTGTTAATACTATTAATTTGAAGTACCTGCTGCATGCGTTTAGGGTTTTTATGTAATACTCCATCAAGTGTTGGCTAGTTAGCTTTATGAATCCAGGACGAAAAAGTGAGGGAAATTCATATTCTATATTCTTTTTAATACCCTAGCTATATGATTTTATTTTTTTGTGGGAGGGGAGTTGGGCATAATTTTTACAGATTTAAATAAAAATAGGAATTTAGTTTTATCCATTTTAACCAAACCAAATGTCAAAACTTCTTAAACATATGATACAAGACCGACCAGATTTAAAACCTGGATTACTTTTTCTTTTATTAGGAATTATTATGAAATGATTACAATCAGATGAAAACTAAAAGAGTAAAAGAGTCTTGAGAAATAAAAAAATATGGATAATAAGTGTTTAAGACGCTTGTATGACTGATCATATTGTTGAGTTGTGAAGTAAAATGTGTTTTGCCTATGTAGATAATTACCGTGTATCATTTTCTTTACCGTTGAAACACATGTTGTGTTCTATATATTCCCATTTACTCTTCATATTTTAATATCACATAATATCATATTAAGAGTGAAGTGAATATTTTAATGAGAGTTATATTTGTGAGAGAATCATAAGTTTGTCATCAATTTAGATTAAATTGTAATAAGTTTTAGCCCGGTAAAGTAGTCAGTGTTGGGTGAATCTCGTAAACAAATATTGTGTGTTTGTGTTTGATTGCATTTTCTATTTAGATATTGTGTGCGTGTTTGTTTGTCAATCGTCTGAGTTACTTAATTTTGCTGTATAGATCTTGGACGAGGTGAGATCCCTAACACATGAGTTATGATACTTTGAGATATCAACCAAACATGTATTTTTGCTTTCTAACAAAATTTCGTTCTGGTTTCAGTTATGATCTTCTATATATATTTGTTTAATCTCTTCCTCTTCTGGTGGACTAAGTAACATTCATAATCTCTTTATTTATAAGTGATAATGAAGCGAAACGAGATGAAAACGAGCGAAACTAGACGATTTTTTTTAAATTTTTGAGTTTTTTATTTTCGTTAGTAATGACCGAAAACGAGACGAACTATTAACGAAACGAAAACGAAATTTTCGTCAAATTCACACGTAAACATATTACGTCTTGAACGGTATGTTACAACTTAAATGTAATTATATTTACACCTCACAATATATATTTATATATAATTGGTTTTAGATTCATATTACTATTGAAATATTTTAACTATACTTTTATTGCTACAAACACACACGTGTATATATCATGTATAAATATATATATAATTTATTTTTGACGAAACGAAAGTGGCTCTGATCATTATCATTTTGTTTACTAAACGAAATGTATATTTTATTTCACTATCATTTCATTTAGTAATTAATGAAAACGATACGAGCTATTAACGAAACGAAAACGAAATTTTTCACAAAATTTTCGCCTCATTTGCAACCCTACCCTTATCATAGTAAATCAACATGGCAATATTTCTAGTTGTATAGACAACCATTGTATTTCATATTTCGGATTTTATATCTTTTCGTAAATTCGTTTCTTCACTTTTTTTCTTTTAGTACATTGTTTTCTTAAATTTTATTTTTTTTACATTCATTTCTTTGTTTATTCCCTTTTTGTAACTTGATTTCTTAATTTTTCTTTTTTTTTTACCTTAATTTATATATTTTTTCTTTTTTTTTCAAAATTCATTGGCTAAAACTTGTACACATGGCTTTATTGATGCTGTTTTTTTTTTACTTTGAAATTAAAAAGTCAAAATTAGTCAAAATTTACCAAAAAGAAAAATATTAGATACAAAAGGTACATAATTAAAGGTAATAAAACTCTCATATTTCATATAGTTAGTTTTATTTTCCAGTAGATACTACTATTATTTATTCACTGATCATTTGAAATATATAGACCTCGCATTTTCATTATAATTTTAAGATTTTGTTTCTCATGTTATGTCATATTGTGCAACACCTGGCTCTATTCGTCAAATCATTGCAAAAAATATAAAAAGTTTAGCAAGACAAATTAATACTTAATCATACTTTGATATCTTGCATTCAAAACGATCCATAACACCAGAAAACACTTCTCAAACACAAACCACTGCAAATGCAAACAGCACTAAAACCCAAATGAAACACCATGAAATAAGCACTTATTTGCGAAGGTTACGGAAATATTTTTTTGGGTCACTCTCGAATACATCACGCTTGATGTAACAACCAGCTTTTCCAGGGGCCTTCATCATATTCTCATCACTTCCATTAACAAGCTTAGAGATACCCCACCCTAAAAGGGCTATCCCACCAGCAACAACACCAACAGCTACCCCAACTTTCTTAAGCGACTTGACAACTTCATCTTTTTTAGTCTCATTCTCATCAACAACAACATCTTCTTTTGTAGTTATTGCCTTGAAAAAGTTCTCAAACGTCATATCTTTGCTTCCTTCTGAAGATTTCAACAAGCACTGTTCACACATACCGTCTACAAGGACGGATTCATACTTAGACATGGGGTGACACATGCCCCCCAAAATTTTCAGAAAAATTTACCAAAATTTATTCTATTTATTACTGAACTGCCATTAGTTAAATATAATTATATTTTTATGTTTTTTAATATTCCTTTTGAACTCTCTGTTTCTCTCTTTTCTTATGTCCATCTAATGAGCTACTCACCCCACAAACACCTTCCAAGCTACTAAAAAAACTTAGATATTTAGGTTTTCCTTTTCTTTTCAGATTTTCTAGTTTCTGATCGGATTTTTTGGGATTTTACAGTCACTTTTATCAACTTCGTGTTGGATTTACGCGAAGTTGGATGTTTAATCGTTTTGAATTAGAGATTAGATTAGTTTTTTGTTTTGGAACTTTTGTTTTAATTTTTTATTGGGATTTCCTTTTAGTTTATTTTTTTTGGCAATTGGAATTTTCTTTTAATAGGTGCGACAATTAATTAATTTAGTTTATTTTTTCAGCAATTGGGTTTTTCTTTTAATAGGTGCCACAGTTAATTAATTGGATTGTTTTTTTGGATTAAAGCCACTAAACCCATGTATACCTATTTAGTAAATTATTGTTATACCTTTTAAACAATGTAATTATGATTTATGGATTGCTTTCAAAAATTGGTTAAACTTCACCTAGTCAAATAAAAATTAGTATAAATTCTAATAACTTTTTTTCTATATTTTTTCATTTATCAATTGTGCCCCCTATAAAAAAATTTCCTGTCTCTGTATACAAGTATGTTTTTTCTTACGTGTTTAATAAAGAGAGCTGGGATGTGTGTTTATGCGGGCACTTGGAGTAAACGTGCACCAGTTTCGTTACATTTTTCCTCGTATTTGAAATAATTAGCATCAATTTTATATTTTTAGAGTAACAGTTTAACTTTATACATTTTTCATATTTCCTATCAAATTTATTATCATAACTAAATATTATTTTATTTTAATATACTTTTATTAATTTTTTTCAAACCAAATTAATTTACTAGAGCAACTAAATTAAATAACTTACAAGTTTTATCGTATTTAAAGTAAAAATTATAATTTTACAACTTATAAGGAAACGTTTTGATTTATACAAATTATCAGTTTTTTTTATAAATTTCTCTATCACAACTATACAACTCATCTTTTTGTTATTTTATTAATTTATATGTGAAAAGTATAAATAAATGAGAGAGAATAAGAGAAAAATAAGAGATAAATTATTATTTTAATTATAACCGAACATATTAATCTCTTATATTTGAGAGATATTTAAGTTAATATATATTTAAGATAATAGATAATAAAACTGATACGTATATAATTTTAAAATAATATTAGAGGTGCACTTATTGTACTACATAATTTCTAAAAAAACGCTGAAACCGTAGATTTAATCTACGGTCTACAGTCATTGACTGTAAACTGTAGATTAAATCTACGGTCTACAGTCATTGACTGTAAACCGTAGATTAAATCTACGGTCTCTGTGTTTTCACAGATTTTTTGAAATTAAAAATTAAAATTAAAATTCTAATAATTAAAATTAAAATACTGAATATTTTTTTCAAATTAAACATGATTTTTTTTTACATAAAAATGCCTTATGTTTAAAATTTGATATTTTTTTCAAGTGTATAATTTGATATTTTTTTCAAGTGTATAAGTTGATTTTTTTTCAAGTGTATAAGTTGATATTTTTTTCAAATAAGACATTTTGTTTTTTTCAAATTTAAAAACAAAATGACTTATTTTTAAAATTTTACATAAAATAAATTACGAATATTCTAACAATCTGTAAAAATAAACACAAAATTTACACAAATTTACACAAAAAAAGTTGATTTGATAAAATTTATGTTTTTGGTTCATGTTATATTTTTGTCAAGTGTATAAGTTGATATTTATTGAATCATTAACTAAATCGTCAATTTTTGTGAAGTTTTTTTGGTTTGTATTTAACACTTGTATAACGCAATATGCAAACATGAATATCAACTTATAAATTTCATAAAACAAATTTATTAAACAAAATTTACAACAAAATTAAACAAAATTTACAACAAAATTTCGTAGAACTAAATTTCATAAAACAAATTTATTAAACATTTGTTTACATCATATAAATTTACAACAAATTGGAAAAAATAGTAATTTACATAAAATTAAAAATAAAAAACCGATTATGGACTTAGGTCTATAGGTTCTTCATTTGCTTTTTTCTTTCCCGATTGCTTTTCCAGCGCCATATATAATTTGAAATTTGGTCGAAAAAGTTCCTTCCATGGCGCAGCTGCCTCAGTGCGTGTTTGTTCCCACCGTGCTATAATTCCTGGCATTGGGAAGATCCCTTCTTTAGGAATAACCTGAGCATAGTGACAACTGTTGACGAACACCATTACAGTCGGGATGTAATATGTCGTTCCCTGAGGCGGACCAGTATAAAGCGGTAAAAAAGTACTGTTCCACACGTTTACCCCTCCATTTTGATTTTCCCATAAGGACAACAATACAATTGGCATATTGTAATGAGAAGCAATTAAAAACCCATAAGACGAAAATCTCATCCATTTGTCAATAGGTGCGGGATCTGTAGGATGATAAAAATTTAAACTTGATAAAATGTAATCATACCGGTAAGCTTCAAAGTCAAGATTCTCAAACAGCTCATAATAAACACCTTTCATTTGCTGCAGCTCTTGAAACAACTCAAATCTTATCGCGTACCAATCATCTTCCCCATTCTGTTTACCCGTCGCATTTGCAAGTACCCGGAATCCACAGTTACCATCCCCACGCACATCATAAACTGTTTCGATGTAACTATGTAACATGACCCATATTTGGTCACTGTACAGGAAGGTTGGCCTATTGGGGGTGGGTTTAGGGTTCTGGTTTCGCGGCCTCCTAGTTGGGTTTACCCTTACCTCCGGTGTTTCATCCGCCTTGCCTTTACCCTTGTCCCTACTAGCACCAGCACTCTGTTCCTCCACATACTCCCATCCCGACTTATCCCTCTTACTAGATTTGTCGCCTTTTCTAGGTCTCCCCCTATTTGCTCTCACTTCGGGGTCACTGACGGATGTTCTGGCTGGTACGGTTATCTCTCGGAGTTGTGTTTTCATACGCCGTTTTTCAACATTCGTTTTACTAGCATAAACACTTTTAAACTCTTTTAGATCACCCTCTACCCCATAATCATCGGTGTTCCCATTATCATCAATTACGTCTAATTTTTTCCAGAATGGATGAATATATTCTAGAGGAAGAGGCTTCCCGAATAAAATATGTTCACTCATAATATGATGACAAGGTAAACCGTGAGACAATTTAAAACCGCAAGAACAATTCTCATCAGCCTGGCCACTACATTTTCTGTGTTCTTGGAATAATAAATCAAAGGCATAGTGTGTGATATACGACCTAAGATTTATAAATAGAGGCGTTTTTTCAGAATGTGGAAAATAAGACTTGCATTTATCCAACTTCGTCTTAATATCCTCAAACTGTTTTTCTAGAATTCTATTCACCTCTACCCAAACAGTTTCAAGCGTGCCAGTATTTGTGGAAAGGGATCTTTTCAGCTTAGCATGTTGTTGTTCGGCTCGATTGCTAGTTCTGTTACCTAGATGTGTTGTGTGGTTGGTATAGCATGCAACAAACTTTTCAGCATAATCATTTAAAAGCTTGTCTACATACTTAATCACAGCAGGGTACTATTTGTAAGAGGTATTGAAATTAGTTCGGTTATAATTGTACTCCTCTATCGACTCAGAATCAACCAATAAACCCCAATCATCTAGAAACGTTTGCCACTCCTCGTCAGGGATCTTTTTACGGCAGTTTTTCAAAACATTTTTTGCAATATGAAAAGTGCACAAAATATGATGAGAGTCGGGAAAAACAACGGATAAAGCATTTGATAAGGCCATTTCCCTGTCGGTTACAAACACCCTAGGTAGTATACACCCCTCCAATGTAACTTTAAATTTTTCCAATGCCCATATATAACTTTCTTGTGTCTCGTCACTCATGAAAACAAAACCTAAACAATATGTTTGGTTCGTTGATGTCATTCCTACGATTTCTAGAAATGACATATTAAAACGGTTTGTCCTATATGTACAATCCATTAACAAGACATCAGGAAAAGCTTTGAACATCCTTATAGAATCGGGGTGTGCAAAAAACAAGTTCTCAAGGCAATGGGTTGATGGGTTCATATTATAGTAGAATGTGTAGCGATGTCTATCCAACAAATTAAAAAGTTCATGTGTCGGGTTTCTACCATCTCGTTCTTTAAATTTCAGTCCGGCCAAAAAATTATGTATCGTTTTAGTGTTTGATACATTGTCAGGATTTCTATTTTTAATGGCCTCTAATATTGCACCAACTTTAAAACTACTTTGCCTTAAAGTTTTAACAATTTCTTTTTCATCTTGGGTTAAACGAGCACGTTGTGCTTGACCTTGGAGGTAAGTTGGAGGTGGGTGGTTATGTTGTCTATTTTCTACGTGACACATCCATTCACCATTAACTACGTAACCTTTAATGAAAAATGGACAGTCTTTTTTCTTTGTACCTGATTTTACGGAAGATGGTTTCTTTTTTTCGTAAACCCCCGATTTATCACACACAATATCAACATACGGTGTTCTGCTCCCATCACCCCCTCCAGACCTGCGAATCGTAAGGATGAAACCCTAATTTCCAGCCACATCAGCAAGATCAGCAAGCATTTCATCCCTTGTTTCCCAAGTCAATTCATCAACTTCAAAGTGCTCCGAATAATCAGTTAACTCATCGTTTGAGCCACTGGATGAATTCGCATTGTTGTTGTTATTCCATTGGTTGTTGTCATAACCATAGTTGTAATTCATTTTCGAAAAAGTGTTTGTTTGTATATTTTATTGGGGAGAAATGAGGATTTTTTTAGAGATTTCCGAAATGTGTTTGTGTTTGATTTTATGGTTTGTTAGAATTGGCAAAATTGAGTCATATTTATAGGGTAAGTTTACACTACAAACCGTAGATTACTTTTACGGTTTGTAGTGAATTTTTGGTGTAGTCATTTCGAAACTTTAATAATTCAAAAGTGGTGTTGTCGGAATTATTTTGATAGATATGGTATCCAAAACCGTATATTACTTTTACGGGTTGTAGTGTTTTTTTTGGTGTAGTCATTTCGAAACTTTAATAATGCATTGAGTAGTCATTTTCGGATAGGGTTGTCAAGTCATAATAATTCAAAAGTGATAATGTGTTGTCGGAATTATTCTGATAGATATGGTATCCAATGTAATTTACACTACAAACCGTATATTACTTTTACGGTTTGTAGTTTATTTTTTTTTTTACGTTATTAACGGTGATTCCGTGTAAAAAGTACATTCGTAAAACGTCGCTGCTCAAATCAGGGGTGCAAACCGTACATTACTTTTACGGTTTGCACATAAAACAAGCAAACCGTACACTTAATGTACGGTTTGTATGAAATCTGTACAAACCGTACATTAAATATACGGTTTGTATGTATATTTCAGAATATTTAGTTTTTAGGGGTTTAGGGTTTAGGGTTTAGGGTTTAGGGTTTGTAATTTAGGGGTTAAGGGTTAGGGTTTGTAATTTAGGGTTTAGGGTTTAGGGTTTAGATTTTAGGGTTTAGGGTTTATGGTTTGTAATTAGGGTTTAGGGTTTAGGGGTTAGGGTTTGTAAATTAGGGTTTAGGGTTTAGGGTTTAGATTTTAGGGTTTAGGGTTTAGGGTTTAGGGTTTAGGGTTTATGGTTTGTAATTTAGGGTTTAGGGTTTAGGGGTTAGGGTTTGTAAATTAGGGTTTAGGGTTTAAATTTTAGGGTTTAGGATTTAGGGTTTGTAATTTAAGGTTTAGGGTTTAGGGGTTAGGGTTTGTAATTTAGGGTTTAGGTTTTAGGGTTTAGAATTTAGGGTTTAGGGTTTAGGGTTTGTAATTTAGGGTTTAGGGTTTAGGGTTTGTAATTTAGGGTTTAGTGTTTAAGGTTTAGGGGTTAGGGTTTGTAATTTAGGGTTTAGGGTTTAGGGTTTAGAATTTAGGGTTTAGGGTTTAGGGTTTGTAAAAACTCAATATTGGTCCTATCAATTAAAATACAGAATATTTTTTACCCTAAAACATACAAATCAAACATACGAATCAAATTAAACTTACGAAATTATAACGTACAAATCAAACATAGAAATCAAATTAAACCTACGAATTTATAATATTCCAACCCTAGCTAATAATAAAACTGACAAATCAAACATAGAAATCAAATACAAAAACAGTGTATTTATTTTTTTTTGTAACGACTAAATGTTTTAAAGTTGGACATAGGGAGCATCTTTCCCGCCGATGTTAATCTATCGGATGACGGCTCAGCAGACTCTTCGATTTCGTTTAGCTCCGTACGCCGTCTTTGTCGCTACTGCGATTCTGGATGCGGCGTACGCTCGTGGGATGTAACTGTCAACCCTCGACTCCAACTGTCGGTTGACTGATGACTAGGATGATGCTCGTACGACCCAAATGATTGTCTATGATGATCGAACGGGACATCATCCTGAACGTAGCCCGACCCAGCAAAAGAAGCACGACGACCATGACCGCTTGAACTCGGACCTGGACCCTGATCTGTAGTCGGGGGTCGACCTCCACTGGTTCTTCTACCGCCGCTACTAAATTCGCCTTCCCCTCTGCCTCTTTCGTCGGGACGCCGACAACTTGCCGACCTAGTGTAATTTCTTGGGTCGTAACGTAGGTCGTCATCACCATCGTCGTCGTCGTCGTCGTCATCGTCATCCTCCCCATCCGACTGTTCATCAGCTGACCCGTACGGATTCAATCCCATTTCAGCGAAGTCCTTTCGTAGTAAGTCCACTTCCGTTTTCAATTTATGCTGTTTGAATGATTTGAAATTTCGGCGCAATACCGCTTTCTGAAAAAAAAAACCAATCAAAAACGATTTTATAAGTATTGAAATATACAAACAGAAAAATAACAATCAAATATTAATGAACTTTAATTAGTTGTTACCATTTTACTGAACAACCCTGTATGCTCCCGGAAACCGTGAGATGGCGGGGCAAGTTCAGGTGGGTTTATGAAGATGCGGGTCCGCTCTCTATACCATTTCATGTAATCCGGTGACGTCCCCGTGCCATATTCGCCGTTAATAAGACGGGTGTGGCGGTCATTCCACACGGCTATAAATTCTCCGGTTAGTAAAGGCCAGTCGTGTTTTTGCCCAATCCCATATCTTCTATCCTTGCCGTGACCATGTCTGGGTTTCCAAATATATATAGGGACCCGCTGCACAAAACCGAACTGTCTCATGAACCTGTCCGCGGGGTGGTACTCAATCTTCTCATTACAAATGAGAGGCACAGAACAATGCCACATATAACGGCCCCGCGTGCAGTATTCCGGATACTGATTGAGATCCCCGTAAGGTTGCCACACTATCTGTTAACAGCAAAAGTAGAATATATAAACAATGGTTTAAAAATAGACGAGTAATAAATTCTGCGCACATAAGACAAATGCAAACATATACAACATATAATACGTAAGTTACATATAATACGAAAATTAAAATTTACCTGTTCAGGCGACATATTGTCAAACTAGTCACGTATGTGGACCACATTATGTCCGTAGACATATGGCGTAAGGTTAGTTTGCCTCCACATCTTCCATCTGTAATATACAAACAAAAACCGATAAACAATAAATATAACCGGCAGCTAAGTAAATGATAGATGACACAATAATATAAAAAAGCAAATCCAATTCAAAAACTAAATAAATATCATACCTGTAACCGAGGGGGAACCTAGGCAAGCCCTCCGGTGGCTCGACATCTTCGGGCAGCTCTTCACACGGTCTAACCGGCAGTAGTCTGGTAATCGCCCACATATCCAGAAACATCACCGCCCCGCTTACTCCGGTTGTCTTACAACGTACCACCCTGCATAGATTAGCCTCTAACCAGGCCAGAAGAGCTGATCCCCAACTATACTCAGCACATGTGTCAAAATCCTCCAGAAATGGCAGAGGCCAGAGTGGAATCTGATCACTGCTCTTATCCGAAAACACATGTGCAGCCAGTAATAATAGCATGGCAGCCCTAGACTGATATAGTAAACGCTCCTCACTAGGATTGGGGGGTAATTCACCGAAGGTCTGTAACATCCAATCAAGTCTAACTGTCAGACAGTTTTGATCGACTTGATTGTTAGCCGGCCTAACACCCAACAAACTCTCCATCATAGCCAACCTGCTCGCCTTCGTGTCATTCCGCTCCGACCGGGTCACAGCAAGACCATCCACCCTCATACCAAGCATAATCTCTACATCCTGTAAAGATATCCCCAACTCTCCCCCGACAAAATGGAACGTGTGCGACTCATCACGCCACCTATCAACTAAGGCTGTAATCAACCCTCGGTCTACGGTATAATTACCTATACTGTAAATACCGTAAAAATCAGCCCTAATGATATTTTGAACTACCCTTTCAGGCGTCGGTATCTGCCAACTATAATTATAAACCCTAATCTTATTGGCATCTCCTCTACCCGCTTCTCTACCAGCATCCCAAGTCTGATTAGAAATGTGACCAGTCTGTCGTAAAATACCCAACCTCCCTTTAATATGTGGACCTGGGTCTGCCATCCTAACTATGATAACCAAATATAACTCAATTAATGATAACCAAAAAATGATAACATAACCAATTAATGATAACCAAACAATGATAACTCAATGATAACCAATTAATGATAACAAAACAATGATAACTCAATTATAACCAATTAATGATAACAAAACAATGATAACTCAATTATAACCAATTAATGATAACAAAACAATGATAACCAAACACACATTTTTTCATAAACCAAACAATAATAATTCAATTTTTTAATCATAACCAAACACACATTTAATCATAAACCAAACAATAATAATTCAATTTTTTAATCATAACCAAACACACATTTTTTCATAAACAAAAACAATAATAATTCAATTTTTTAATCATAACCAAACAATCATTTAATCATAAACCAAACAATAATAATTCAATTTTTTAATCATAACCAAATACACATTTAATCATAAACCAAACAATAATAATTCAATTTTTTAATCATAACCAAACACACATTTTTTCATAAACCAAACAATAATAATTCAATTTTTTAATCATAACCAAACACACATTTAATCATAAACCAAACAATAATAATTCAATTTTTTAATCATAACCAAACACACATTTTTTCATAAACAAAAACAATAATAATTCAATTTTTTAATCATAACCAAACAATCATTTAATCATAAACCAAACAATAATAATTCAATTTTTTAATCATAACCAAACACACATTTAATCATAAACCAAACAATAATAATTCAATTTTTTAATCATAACCAAACACACATTTTTTCATAAACCAAACAATAATAATTCAATTTTTTAATCATAACCAAACACATTATCAACAATTCAAATTAACCAAACAAAATAAAAAAACATGCAAAAATGGGACAAATATCAACAATTATTAAAATTTCTATAATTAATATAAACAAACAACAAACAATTATATATAGCTAAGTGAATTATGGTTTTGCATATTTTATATATTTTTTCCTATTTTACAAATTAAAATTACAAAAAATAAAAAAACATGCAAAAATGGGACAAATATCAACAATTATTAAAATTTCTATAATTAATATAAACAAACAACAAACAATTATATATAGCTAAGTGAATTATGGATTTGCATATTTTATATATTTTTTCCTATTTTACAAATTTAAATTACACAAAATACATAATAAATTAGAGAATAAAAGATATACCCTTGAATTATGGATAAATTTGATTGATGATTTGGGGTTTTTTGTTAAGAAAGTTGATAATTAATTGTGGTTGATTGATTTGGGTGATTTTTTGGGTTGAAAATTGGGGGTTTTTGAGAGAAAGAGAGAGAGTGTAGAATAAAATGTTATTTTTTTAAAAAAAAACGTAACATTCTGTTTTTTCAGGGACTGTCTGTGTAATTTTCGCGCAGGGACTGACTGTGTAATTTTGAAAAGCAGGGACTGACTGTGTAATTTACAGACATTTGCTGCAAACCGTAGATTAAATCTACGGTCTGCATTGATTCAATGCAAACCGTAGATTTAATCTACGGTTTGCAGCAAATGTCTGTAAACCGTAGATTAAATCTACGGTCTGTATTGAATAGAATAATTGATGTTTAAAAATACAACCTCATAATATTATCGTATTTAATGTTAGACACGGGGCATATACAGAATAACGTCACAACTTACAAATGAAGTGAGTAAACGATCAGATGATCATTAATTACACTAATTATCTCCGTAGTCTAGGAATACATTCTAGTTGGTCCTGATCAATTGAGGAGTATGAACTTCTTGGCAAAGGTGTTGAAATTCACGTCAAAGTGTTAAAAAAAAAACAGTGAATTTTTTTGTGGGGTGCGAGACTGTTAAAAATTTACGGAGGTACATAGTGACGGAACCAGGATTGTCAAATGTGATGGCTGATTTTCTATAATAAAAAATAATACCTTATATGAAGTTATTTTATGCAATGCGGGTTGAAACACTAAAATTTAAATGTTTTGATCAAAATACATAGAAAAAATCTATTTTTTCATCAAATTTTTTTAAAATCAAGGGCTGCAGCCCCCGACTGTTCATACCTAATTCTTTTCATGGTACATAAAGATTTTCCATTACACTACATGGTTGTACCTATATTAATTCTTCGCATGGTCGTCCTAATCTATCGAAAAGTTCCACAAAGTAATATTAACAATTTATTACTGTATGATTAAATAAATACACTAGTCAGGTGTTTTTATTTTTGCATCTAAAATGTCATTCTAGCCATTATTATGTACAAGAACTGACACTTCTATGAAAGTTTAGGACCGTCGTTACTGCAATTCAAATTACATGGACTGTACATCTATGTGCAATATATACTATTGATGTTTGCTGTATTTATTCGTGTAGAGTTGACTTTATTAAATACTAATAATCTGTCACACGTTTTATGTGTGTGACGCACAATGTAATTAAAATATATAAAATAAGTGTATTTATGATACAAACATGTGGATAATAAATAAAAAATAGTATAAGATGATAAGACTTAAAAAAATGTTTGGTAGTTAAAAAGTGATAAATAATGTTATTAGTTATTAATTTTTATATTTTTTTTATTTGAGTATGGTATTATTGTAATTAATAAAAAATTATAAGAGTATTTTTAAGAAAAAAATAGCTAAATTGGACAGGATCATTTTAGTTATTATAATATAATAGAGTGATTCTACATAGTCACCAATCAGTCAATTTTAAACTTGGGACCAAATTACTAAACTTCCAGGTTCGGGAACAAATTACTCAAGTCTTCAAATTTGGGAACAAAATTTGCTCAATTTTACAGACTTCGCAACCAATTTACTCAATTTTGATATTCCAGGACCATAAAATGCTACTATAAATGAAGCTAAATGAACAAATGAAACATTAATTTTAGTTAGAGAAGAAAATTCTCAAATTTTAAATAATCAAGAGAAATCACATTCTAATGAAAACAATACAGCTTGAATTGAATTACAATCAGTGTTTTAAAAATCAAATTTTAGCTAAAGCGTTTTTGTAAGAGATATGCTAAAAGCTTACCGTAAGCTTTTTAACGGCCTAAATAACGGAAAAACGAGCTTTTTAAGTTTTGAATCGAGATTTTCCAGTAGAACTCTTTTTAAAACAGAGATTACAATCCATATTCAGGGGGTCAACATTGAAATATTAAAAAAAAAAAACATACTTACAAATTGTGTTTGAAGGTGTAACAAAGCGGTAATATATATATCCACAAAGTTGATTTCCAAATTCTGGAAAATAGGTATAAAAAAACAAAGAACCACGGATCAGAACGAGATAATCAAATAATAATTAGTAAAACAAATTAAGAAAACCGATTGTCCTTATTAGTATCAACTTAACGATAAAGTCACTAAGAAAGAGATTTTGCGAGCCTATGAGAGTACAGTAAAAGAATAAGAGAGGGAGAGAGAAAATTGATGTGAGAAAATTAGGAAGACAGTGGGGGTATATAAATATACAAAAAATTGATACGATTGTCACGCAATACTAATACCGTAATACGTGATACCTTCAAAATAAAATACTAATACGTGATTGGTGAGAATGACCAACTTACCCTATGTTCAAACGAAGGATTTTCGGGAAAATAATTATAGTGTCATCTGTAAGTATTTTTGTGATTTATTGTATCATGGTTTCACAATCTTGACTTACTGCATTTTGTTTATATTTTTTTTCTTGATCGAATTAGTGTATTGTTTATTTGGATGGAAACAGAACACACGTGATATTGCATGACCTATTTAAAGAGCAAATTATTGTTATAACATTAAATTTGGAGGGAAGAACTTGGGACATTGGTGCCTAATCGGGTGTCTTAGAAGACTTGAAAGGGAGTTGGCGCCTTACAAGACTAAAAATCTTGAATACTCGTATTATTTAATAAAATTTTCGTGAATGAATCATGTTTACAAACGTGGAATAGTAAATAAGTTCAAAACTTAAGAAATTTGACACATCTTAGACACATGAGATCAGTGGATATTGATGTTGTGACGACGATGATATATATAATTTGGCAACTGAGTCTAAATTCATTTCTTATTACTTGTAAACGAGCCATTTGTGAACTAATCGTGGTTCATTTAATTATCAAATGCTCGGTTTGTTGGAAAACATGTTTAACATGGGTGTTTAACATGGACCAACTTTGAGCCAAATTTGTAAGTGTTTAGCACTTTCACTTAGTACCGTTCTCAATTAATTTGAGTAACTTGTGTAACGAGTTTCGAAACGATATATACATTTGACATAAACGATGAGTCGGTGTGAATGTCAATTGGTCTCAGAGTTGAGAGTTGCAACTTTAATATTTGTAAATGTGTAAAGTTGAGAAAAGTCATAAAGTTTTATCCTATATTGAGATGGGAAGAGCCCCATGTACTGTTTATATACAACCACATAGGTGTGTGTTCTCAAGGGAACCACTTCGCTCGGCTCGATCTCGCTCTTAGTATCGGGTGCACGAGTCTCAGGTCACGTGGGTTTGGTTTTTGCGTACCCGAGTTGTGATGCGTACTAGTTTGAAATTAGTGTAAATTAGAAGTCAAGTTCTTGAACTTTCCGACAAGTTGTAACAACCGCATTTAATAATTTAATAAGAGTAACTAATGTCGGGTGGTTTACGAAAATTGAATGGGCGGGGTATCAAGGGGCGTTAATGGTGTAACCCCCGAATACTAAGATTAATTAGTACTCGGCGGTTACACCATTAACACTTAGTTTAGTTGTGGGGTTATTGGTTGACGATACGTGGGATTAAGATGCTCTGCAATTTGTTTCAAAAAAAAAAAAGATGCTCTGCAATTGTATATAGACAGCAGAGAAATCTGTCCTATCTATATGGTCCCTTATCTTTTTAGAATATTTGTATTTAGTCCCTCGATTTCTTGTTAGACCAAAGATAAAAGTTTAAATATCAGTTAATAAAAACATGACCCTTCTATGATTTGGGTTTAATGTAATATTTTTCACCTTGCTTGAGTTTTGAACAAATAAGGTCTTATGGTATTTTTTTTAATTACAATATAACTTTAAAGAAAAGTAAAATAGAAACTATATACTAGTAACTTTATTTGTCTCCGTCAATAGAGTTCATAATTGAGAAATTTGTGTTAACACTTAGGCATATATTCATGTAGCTATTTGGACTTTAAAAAATAAAATTTAGGTCAATAATCTTGTCACTTGTCTTTTAATATTCTAACTAGAGAAATTAAGGAACTATAAAGAAATACTCTTAAAACACGAGGGGCCATAAAGATAGAACATATGTCTCTGCTGTCTATATACAATCGCATCGCAGAGGATATTAATCCGGATATGTGATACTCACACGTGTAGGACATGTACCATAACTTCTATTTAGTGTGTTAAAGGACAGTTCAGACATTACACAAATTTGGCGGGTAGTGGGAACTTTAGTTGAAATGTCTTCTCTTTTTCCTTTGTTTTCTTTTTATAAAAAGAAAAAGTTGCATGATTTGGTAAATGGATTTTAAGATGTTCTTTCCTCAATTTTCAAAGGATTACACGTCCCCATGAGCTGCATCTTTGTGTCTTTATAGTAACTTGTTCTTTAGAAATGAAAAAGTACTCCACTAGTCCTATACTCCTAATACATAGGATGTAAATGAGATGAGCTGTGCAAGAAATCGTTTGGCTAGGCTAAGTTTCAGTTTATTTTCGTTCATTTATAAACGAATATAATAATAAACAAAAATATATCGTTCATCTATTAATTGAACTGAATATGAAAACGACTATGTTCGTCTCGTCTAATCTCGTGTTTGTGTAATTATATATAGAGTTTGATAAAATCAAAAAACTAAATTTGTTAATGATGTAACAAAAACTAACTAGTATCACTACACATTAATAAATTTATTTATAATACAATAATATTAATGATATGTTTGTATTATTTTAAACTTATTAAAGTAATTTATATCATTATATTATAAATACAGTGACCGATTTTATTGTTAAGTGTTCGACTCGTTAAATTAATTAATTATACGTATATAAAAAATAATTTATGCATTAATTAATAGAATATATAAACTTAAAATGAAAAATATATTATGTTATAATGTCAAATAAATTAATTAACTAACGTTTTATCTATTTGTAAACAAATTTATCATAGTAAATAATATAATAATAAAATTATAAAATTATAATATATTATAAAAAGAAAGAAAAAAAAATACTAATTTTATTTATTAAATGTTTTGAATTAATGAAAAGATATGTTCACGAACAATTCGTGTTCGGCTCGTCAGACATTCGGTTCATGTTCATCAAATGTTCGTTCGTATTTAAATGAACATTAACTGAACATAAATGAGTGAGTTTATAAACATGAACAAAGTGATGTTCAACTTATTTAGCTTGCTCTAGAACCCTATTAATAGTTTACCTCAATTATTGAACAATTAAAGGTAAAAAGTATACCTGCACTTTTGTCTTTGCGCTCGGGTATACTTTATGCTAATTTTTATTCGTTTCTTACAAATATAATAAAAATGCACACTTATTCAAGCAAATCTAAAATGATCAGTTGAATCACACTAATGATCTTCATAGTTTAGGAATACATTCTAGTCAGTCTCTTATCAATTGAGGAGGCATGATCTTCTTGGGAAAGGGGTTGAAATTTATAAGTCAAAGAGTTAACTTTTAAAAAAACAAACAAAAAGAAGTGTTAAATTTGTTGTGGGTTCGCAGACTGTTAAAAAAAAAATGTTTAGTAAAGTAAACATTTTCCATTAATACACTGCATATGGTCCTAATATATAGTATCAAAATACACAATTGACTCGCTTGACTTCCATCTTCTTCCCTACAACAAAAATATGATTTAGAGATAAACTATTTGAAAACAATCAAAATTTATCTTTAAATAGTATTTTTATAGACAAAACTAATTTTTTAAGGATAAAAATAATTTTTTTCTATTTGAGTCAATTGTATGTTTTGGGAATAATTTATTTGACTTGTATATTTTGGTAATATTTTATAACACGTTATATGTTTTGGGCATTGACCCTTGTAGTAATAGTGGTTAGCAATTTAGTTACTGAACTATTACTTTTTTCAATTGGGATATCGAACTACGAAATTTCGTCAAATTAAGTGACTAACAGCATAAATCGACAAGATTTCAATCAATATATATATCACATTTAGAGATATATTTTTCACATATGTTTATAAAATGTACTCATTATGTGATATGCAAGAGAATGTTAATGCAATTTTATCATTTTGTTTAACGGTAGATCCTTAATTATGACAAATTTCATAGTTTGATATCTTAATTATTAAAATTGACAGGACAGTAACTAAATTGTTAAATAGGGTTAAAACAGTACACAAAACCATTTTTTCCGACACAGACAGACGAGATTTAGTACCTGAATCGTTAGTGTTCTTAAATCAAAGGAGTCTTGAAAAATTAAAATTACAGTATATATACGTGGATGATAAGAGTTTTAACAGTGATATCACATTAATTAAGAGTCATGACTCATATTATAAAATAAACTTATATCGTATCTGTTTAATTTCTTCCGCTTCTGGTGGACTAAATAAAATTCATAATACCGTTATCATAATAAATCAATATGACACGATTTCTGGTATAGACAACGATTATTGTATTTCATATAGTTAATCTTATTTTCCAATATACTATTATTTATTCACTGACTTACAATATATGGCCGATCTCCCATTTTCATTATAATTGTAAGATTTAGTTTCTGTCATTGTGCAACACCCTGTTCAAATATTAGTCAAACCATTGCAAAAGATATAAAAAAAACATAGCAAGACACGGAGGGTTTTTATAGGTTTAGTACACTAACCTATCTGTTTTTAACAATTTGGGTACCCATCTTTCAAATTTTCCAATTTAGGTACCACACTATATAATAAATTTCCAATTTAGGTACCACCGTCTTAATAAATCACGAAATCACGTGACATTTGACAAATATTAATTTGAGAGGCTAATTTGACAATTTTACATAAAAATACGTCATCCTATAAAAATATTTTTTCTAATTTCACACATAACAAAAAATTGGATTATATGCTAAATTTTTTTATGTGTGAAATTGGGGTAAAAGTTTTTCTAGGATGACATATTTTTGTGCAAAATTATCAAATTAGCCTATCAAATTAATGTTTGTCAAATGTCACGTGACATGATTTCGTGATTTATTAAGACTGTGGTACCTAAATTGAAAATTTATTTAGTGTGATACCTAAATTGGTAAATTTGAAAGGTAAGTACCAAAATCGTTAACCACACATAGATTGGGATAGTAAATGTATTTTTTCCGGACACAGAATTAATCATACTTAGATACCACTGCATTCAAAATGCTACATTCATTATTCATACTCGCACGATTCATAACACCGTAAAACACACTTCTAAAACATAACCAACGGCAAATGCAAACACCATTGAAACCCAAATGAAACCATGAAATAATGACACCTATTCACGGTTGCGGAGGCTACGGAAATTGTTTATAATTGGGTCATTCTCGAATACATCACGCTCGATGTAACAACCGGGTTTCCCAGGGGCCCTCATGTTATTCTTATCACCTCCATTAAAAAACTTAGAGATACCCCGACCAAAAAGGGCTACCCCAGCAGCTACCCCGACTTTCTTAAGGGACTCGACGACTTCATCTTTTTTAGTCTCATTCTCATTCTCATCAACAACAACATCTTCATTTGTAGTTATTGCCTTGAAAAAATTATCAAACGTCTTCTCTTTGTTTCCTTGTGAAGACTTCAACAAGCACTGTTCACACATATTGTTTCTGTATAAATGTATGTTACATTTTTTTACGTGTTTATTAAAGAGAGGGGTGGGTGTTTGTATAGGCAGTCTAATTAAGGCTCATGTAGAACGTTACAAATGGAGTACCTAAATGATCAGATGAATCACACTTCATAGTTAAGGAATACATTCTAGTCGGTCCTTATCAATTGAGGAGGCATGAACTGCTTAGGAAAGGTGTTGAAATTTATATATCAAAGTGTTAACTTCTTTTAAAAATTTCAAAAAGTGTTATATTTTGTGTTGAGTGTGAGACTGTTAAAAATTTATGCATAGTAAAGTAAACGTTTCCCATTACACCGCGTTATTGACTCGTTGTACCTATATATTTCCTCGCATATATACATGGACTCTAATATATATATATATATATATATATACTATAGTAATAGTGTCTCACACGTTACGTGTGTGACGTGTAATACAATAAAAATATAAAAAATATATATAGTTATGATATAAATATGTGGATAATAAAAAAAAACATAGTTGATAAATAATTTTATTATTTTTTATATTTTATATTTTTATATGAGTATTGTATTATTTTAATTAATATAAAAGTGTAGGCGTATTTTTGGAAAAAAATTGCTAAATTAGACAGGCTCATTTGACTTGATTGTATTATTATAATAGAATGATATATATATATATATATATATTATAATAAGTATATTCAAGTCAAATGATACGGACCAATTTAGCCTTTTTAAAAAAAAAAAAATACATATAGACCTTTATATTAATTACAATAATATCATACTCTTATAAAAATATAAAAAGTAAAAACTGATAAAAACTATTTATAACTTTTTAACAACCAAACATTTTTTTAAATCTTAAACAATGTTTTTTTTTGTACTATCCACATATTTATATCATAACTATACTTATTTTTTATACTTTTATTGCATTACGCGTAGCACACACAACGCGTGAGATACAATTACTTTTATATATATATATATATTAAAAAATCCACAATTAATACGTTTGACTTCCATATCCGTGTTATCATTTCGTTGTTTAATAAAAAATGTTAATAAATTCATATAAAAGCAAAATATATGTTGTACAATTAAGTAATACACTAGTCAGTGGAAAAAATGCTATTTTGGTACCCAACGTATCAACTTTTACCAATTTGGTACCCAACGTACCACGTTTTCTAATATGGTACCCAACGTAACTAGTTTCTCTCCAATCAAGGGACCAATCCCACTTCAGGTCACCGGAGACTGGTCATAAATGCTATTTTACTATTTTACCCTTTACTTTTCCCTCCAAAATGTCATTGAACTTTTCCTCCATTATCTTTTTTACTTTTACAGATATCACAACAACTTTATCAAACACACACACAGCTACCCCTCACTCCTGCTCTCTCTCTCTCTCTAAAACTCCATGGATTGTCTGTGCTACTGTGGAAACCAACCAAAAATGACGACTTCATGGACCAAAACAAATCCAGGAAGAAGGTTTCTTGACTGTAAAAGTAGAAAATATAAATTTTTTAGTTGGTTTGACCCCCCTATGTGTGATAGAGCTTTGGCCACCATACCTGGTTTGTTGCGCAACAAAGCTAAAGTTGAAGAAGATAATAAGAAACTGCAGGCCTATAATGAGTCACTTGAAGAGAAGATACAAGAGGTAAAAGAATACATTAAGACATTGGAGGTTGAAAAAGAGGCTGCTATGAAAGAGAAGCAAAAACCAGTTAGCTATGTGTTGCTAAGCCTAATCTTGTTTGTAATTTTGGTTTATGTTTTCTTACTTAATGGTGAAGGTGAGCTAAATTAAGTGGGTTGGATGAGCTAGTTGTAATGCTGTAATGATGTGATGTGGTTTTGATATCAACTTGAACTCTTTTATGATTAATTGCAGTTGATGGTTTATAATTATTCTGACTATTCTGAAAATGAGAAATGATATTAAAAATACACACCTGTAATGAGTTGCAGTGATGAAATTTGCTTCACATTGGTCTTCATTGGTACCTGAAAATACAATAGGAAAAAAATTCTGATCAAAATTTTCAGTGATCAGAAAAAACTGAAATATTACCACAAAATGAGACAAGTACAAGAGAAAAGAAATATTACCTGCCATTACAATATCAAAGTAACAGTAATAGCTTCATCAAATTAGCACTAAAAACTTCACCAAAACACAAAAATAACAGCCATTTCATTACCAAATTAACTGTCATTACAATACCAAATTTTAGTCATTACAATAGCAACATTACAGTCATAACTTAACCAAAATTACAGTCATAACTTAACCAAAATTACAGTCATTACACCACCAAAATTACAGTCATAACTTAACCAAAAGTATTGCACCAAACTAATATTAACAAAACACTTGATATCCAAACACTTGATATCAAACACTAGAAGGACCATCTTTCTTTGCCATTTTTGCCTTCTTTTTATGCTCCATATCAGCTAAGAGTGCTTGTGGTGTCAAATATCTCTTCCCCTCCTTTTGTATGTGACCTTTAGGCAGATTAATGGCACCTTGTTTTGGCCTTTTCAAGATTCCAGCATGCATTGTTTGAGGTTCATTTTCAGTGGATAAATCTTGATAATCAACTATGACAGGTCCTTTTTTAGGAGAATTTAGTATTTGTTACTCCTTCTAATATGTATAACAAGTATATTTAAATAATTACCACATAAAAATGTGTGCTAGTATATATTAGTTAAAAAATAGGAAAATATTATTTTTTACTGGTTTTTTGGGTGTTAGCTTGGACTTAGTGCCAACTTTTTGAGAAAAATACAATTTGTTGGCCTTTGGAATTGGGTCATGTTGAATGATTGTCTGTGGTTGACTTGATGACATACAATTCTCAGCAGCAAGTTCCTTATCAATTTCAACCCAAAGCCTTTCTTCTTCCAGATCTTCATTGTGGTTTACCTCACTAACAATTTCATTGATCATTGGTTCACTCACAAATACCTCACTCAGAACTGGCTCATTAAACACTGGTTCATTAAACACTGTCTCACTCAGAACTGACTCATTAAAAATTGGCTCATTAAACACTGGCTCATTGAACACTGGCTCACTAACAGTTGGCTCACTCATAATTGGCACATACTGCTCATCTCTCTCACGCACCACAACCTTTGCCTCATCATCTCCATCATCTCCACTAGTGTCAGTCTCATCTACAAGCTGTACAGGTTCTTTTTCTTTTCTTTTTTTAATTTCCTTACCCTGCACTCTTACCTTTGATGGCCTGCCACAAGTTCTAGAATTATGTCATGGTTTTCCACAATTTCTACAATTCATAACAAGACCATTCCTGTTTATTTTAGATTGTTTTGGCTCATTTGGTCCCCTTCTTCTAATCCTAGCAGGCCTCCCACGTTTTACCTCTTTTATAGGTGGTGGTAGAAGTATTGGATGCTCTTTGCTCTTAGGCCATAAATCCTTACCATTCATGGGTTTCATGACATTAGAGTACAATCTGTTGTATGTGCTAATACTATAGCAGCTGTGCACATAATCTTCTGGCTCTTTACCTTGGTGATATAACCAAGCAATTCCATGTACACATGGAATTCCAGTGAGTTGCCACCCATTACAATCACAGGTTCTTTGCTCTAAATTCACCATAACACTCTTATTATTAGGCCCAAACAGTTCAAATTCATCATCACCATTAAATTTTGCTTCCCATAAGTGCGAGATTTGTTTTAAAAAATCTAATCTCTTTCTTATCTTTGGACAAATATCCATAGTGGTTACCCTCTCTACTGTAAGTTTTTTTCTCATCACTTGATCCATCAGCTTCAACCTTATTAACTCAAGCATTGTAAGTATGGGTTTCACTCTAAATTGTCTTATACAAGAGTTAAAACTTTCACATAAGTTATTGAGTAATAAAGGAGACTTAGTATGAGTGAAAAAGTGAGACATTGACCAGTTTTTACCAGGTTTATTTGCAAGCCAAATGTATGCTTCTTCATCCAAATTCTTCATTTCTTCTAATGCTGCATCAAAATAAGGGATGGTTGTAGCTCTTGCAGCCTTTTCTAGCATTTGTTTCAAGGCCACTCCTTTGTGTTTTTGATTGAAGTTGTTATACAAATGACGTAGACAATACCTGTGCTCAATGCCAGGCAATAACTTAGTTACTGCTTTGATCAACCCCTGCAATAAAACATACATAATACAAATGTTTTGATAAAAAACATAGAATACCATTGAATACTAAATATACTAGAATTATAGTTGGAAAAAATTATAGTGTATCTTTTGTTTGTCAGATATGATACTATAATTCTCTGGAATATCTATCTCAAGGTCACTAACCAACAATTTTAGAAACCATTTCCATGTTCTGTAATTCTCTATGTCCACAATAGCATAACAGAATGGGTAGCAACAATTATTTGGGTCAATGGCTACTGCACTAAGCAAAACTCCCTTGTGTGGCCCACTCAAATGGCAACCATCAAAGCCTATCAAATGCCTACAACCCTCCTTAAACCCTCTTTTCAAAGAGCCCCAACATATGTAAATTCTCCTAAAAATAGCAAAATCATTTCCTGGTCTATGTGAGACTTTCATAACTATTGTAGTCCCTGGATTTGATCTTTTCATCTCTTCTATATAATCCCATAGAACCAAATATTGCTCAGCATTAGTTCCTCGCAGTCTTGTTTTAGCAATTCTTATAGCTTTGTAGGCTGTTGACATGGTTATTTTGCATTGTAAATCCATATGTACTTGTTGCCTGAAGGCTTGAACATTCCATTTAGGGTTAACTCTAATCTTTTCCATGTACCTCCTAGCAATAAACAATGGCTTACAGCACTTATGTCTTGTGTCCTAGGGTAGTTGTGTGTTTCGACAATTGTCCTCACTTCTATTGTCACTTCATCTCTCACTGCAGCTGCATACAAGTACCATTTACACTTGATGTCATTCCCATCTTCTTTGTTGGTCCCATTAAAACACATAACAATAAATTTCTTTGCTGAGTTCTTTACAAGTTTATAGTTTTTTCCATTCTGAAAAGAGTACATTTTTACGGCCTCTCTAAAGTGGTCTGGAGTGGGAAATTTCATTCCTAACTTGAAATTCACATTGTCCAAATCTGCTTCACCAAATACTAAAGAACTGTCCACATGTTCTTCATCACTTTCTTTATCACTCTCAAACTAATCAGAATCTACACAACCCTCATTCAATATTTCTTCATTGAACACTATGTTTGGATGAGGATTTGTTACATTTGGCACAAAATTAGACTTACTTGAACTTGAAGGCCTACTTGAACTTGAAGGTAAATCTATTTGGAAAAGTACAGGTAGGTCAACAAGAGCATCATCATTATTACCCTCATCATCACTACCTTCCAAGATTGAAAATTTTCCAATATCACCATCATCTACATGTTGTTCTTCATCACTGTCATCACTAGTATCGCTAGCGCCAAATTCATCTTCACAACATTCAGCATACACTTGAACACACTTATCACTATTTATAAACTTGCCTAGGTTCACAACATCAATATCAACCTTAATCTGAATCAAATTATTCTCAAATTCTGAACCAGCTCTCTTAAAAGCAAATTTTCTAACATCGAGCCATGCTAATTGAGCAGCAATAGCTTCTAATGACTTTAAAGACAACCTTTTTGGGTTACAATAATCAACAAAAATCTTTTTCCCACCCTCATAACCACAAATATTTTCTCCATCATAAACAAAATTACCCCCATGGTGAAAGTCTATTGAGAATAAACTTGTATTCGCAACTGCCAAAAGAAAGGTATTACAGGTATTAAAAGTTGAATAAGCAGTTAACTTACAAGATACTAATTTCATACAATATTTTCTATCAATTTTATCTCCAATTTTATGCAATGTTTTCTATTAACTTTATACAATATTATCTGCAATTTTATGCATTGTTTTCTATTAGTTTGTACAAAAAAATCCCCAAATATCAATCGAAACCCTAATTAAAATAAATAATTTCTATACAAACATTAATTCACAACCAAAATTGATAATAGAATTTCAAATTTTAACAAATGGTAGTGGACTCACTGTAACTTGGGACGAGAGCCTCGTTTCTGCGTATTACCCACACCATAATGCGTATCTTCAATAATTTTCCCAGCAACTATGATTGATTGAGTATGATCAGAAACCCTAGAATTTTGGGTGCATTTTTTTTTAGGGGAGAGAGAGAGTCTGTGTTGTCTAAAGGAAAAAGCGCCAAATGTTTTATATTCCCATTTTTATAACTTATAAGTTATATAAAAAATAAATTAAAAATTATATAAAACTGAAATGACAAAATTACCCTCCTATCTCAGACCTAATGCTATCACGTGACCAGTCTCCGGTGACCTGAAGTGGGATTGGTCCCTTGATTGGAGAGAAACTAGTTACGTTTGGTACCATATTAGAAAACGTGGTACGCTGGATACCAAATTGATAAACTGATACGCTAGATAACAAAATAGCATCTTTCCCCTAGTCAGTTGATTTTTATTATACCATGAACAATGTCTTTCCATCAATATTTACAATTTACAAGAACCGACTCTGTAACCAGGACAGTCATTATTGCAAAATTACATGGACTCATATATACGTATACATATATATATAGTGGGGGTACTATTGATATTTGCTGTATTGAAACCAGGAACGGTCAATTATATTTATATGTATTATTAATACAGTTGTGAGTCTTGTAACTACGCGACTTGTCGTATAACTACAATTATATTTATATGTATTAATTATGCGTATCTTACAGTGAGTAATTAACTTCAACGCTGAAATGATGCATTTCTATTGTCTATTTTTCTTCAAACGGTTTATATAAATTGGAAGTATTAAGTTATTAATCAACCAAAATGTCAAAACTTTTTGAAGATGTGACATAGCACACACATGCTTTTTACTTGTCAAGGTGTCTTTTACAAATAAAAGGGTAAAAAAATATGTTTAGTATATTGTAACACAGTTAAAAATTTAGATATTATATTATCAATTTTATCGTTTTTGACGATTAAGTTAAATTTAGTCTAATTAAGATACTAACAACATAAATTGATAAAATTACAGTCGTTATATCTCACATTTGGAATCTATTTTTTACGAATGTTGACAGAATTGCATTCACCATATGATAGACAAGATAACGTGAGTATCATTTTATCATTTTGTTTAAGTAATCAACTGTAACAAATTTCGTATATTAATAGCTCAATTATTAAAATTAATATTATAATGGCTAAATCATTAAACACCCCCTAAACAAAAGACCATGTGGATGGCAAGAGCAAAGGTTTGAAGACGGTCATGAATCGTTCGAAAACAAACTTTGAGATATCAAACCGATGGTATATATTTTTACTTTTTAAAAGAATTTCATGATGGTTTGAGTTGTGAGCTTCTCGATATCAACTACAATTTTTAAACCAATTTTTACAACTCGCTTATTCTATAATCATAATCTTAACCGACGAAAAATTGAAATCTTTCAGAAAATCGTGCTCATACATAAAAGGAGTAACTAATTATACTTTGTCACTCGCAGCTTGCATACGTGCAATTCACTCTGCGCAATTCATAGGAAATCAAAATTATGGACATATATAGGCTATATAGTAATTTCTGCCATTTTAAGTTATGACATCCATGCTTCTGAAATAATACAAATAAATGGAAGGATTTCTAGATAGATTACATACACAGGATTTCTCGTCACAAAATTAGAACCTCAATAGCCTAAGAATCGTCAAAAAAATTTACAATTTAATAAAAACCTGAAACAATATTGAAAGAATATAATCATGATGTTGGCAAGAACTTCTCTTTCATACGCAAAATAAGCTTAAATTTCTCCTCAGCTTCGACTAGCTTTCGAATGTCCGAAGCAGGAACTCGGTCCGGATGAAAGCTTAGTAAAGCTTTTTTATAGGCTGCACGCATCTGAAACAATCGAGGGAGCATTAACTATAATGCAAAAAGAAGAGGCAAAGAAAAGGAGGTTCTGTATTCGCTTTAAAATAATAGAGGAAAGCAGAAAATCATGCTGATAAGAGTGGCTGTCAATTAGGCAAACAATTTCTGGGTTCGTAATGCATATTAGAAGGAGATGTGATTGGAGTTTTTCGGATTAACATATGCAAGATATTTAGCTATTTTGGAAAAAAAATATGACAATGGGCAATCCATGCCAGAGCCGTATGTCAAATATGTTGGGAAATGCGTCCTATATTCCATGAAACCATGCTATATATTAGTCACTAGTATATATATACCCTCATATTAGCCACATAAATTGATCTCTCAGCTTATTTCATGCTCTTTTATCTATTCCTATTTCACGTAGTGTTGAAGCTAGCTCGCTCTTCTTTTTCAACTGTTTTTTGCTAGAAATAATTATTATAAAAATAGATTTTTGAACTCACCTCATGGGGCGTGGGCTTCAAGCCCCAGCTGACATGGACTCCAAGTCTACGCAAAAGTGAACACATGTTGAAAGACTTTTTTTCTAATTGCTGAAGCTCCCTCCTAACTTCCGCACGTAGCTTCTCTTTCATATTCAAATCCTCTTCGTCCTAAAAAAATCATAGAGTAAATATAATCACTTGCAAATCTATTTTCATCCCATGAAAGAAATTTAATTCCCGTTGATGCAGGTTATATTCTCATCCTGTGTACCCACATTAAATTATCCCTTACAAATATATGATGTAGGTCGAGAGAGTAACAGGAAACAGATTTCAGACAGATACCATAAGGAAAATCTGGAAACTAGAACAGCCATAATACATTAGAGGCTAGATGTTAAACATTGGCTGTGAAATATTATAGAAATTGATGAATAATCCTCAGCCATTACTAGTGAGCACGAAAATTGTGACGCCTTTTAAACCAGGACTACTCTTCTTCTCTTGGTGTATCCTAAACTCTTATAATTTAAATTTTTTAGATTACTTGTGAAAGGACTAGGTACAAATATCCTGCCAATACGATTATTTTTTAAAAGCAACACAAAATCAGATATATTAGCGAAAAAGGAACCACGATTACCTTCTTTTGAGTTTTTCGTACTTCTTCCACCCTTTGATTTTGTCTGTTCTTAATGTCTAATTCGCGCAAGCTTTCAGCTTTCTTTCGTTTCAGCACCTTTCGCATCTTTTGTGCTTCTACAGCCTACAGAAACCAAAGAATACGACATTAAAGTAACAGCCAACACAAAATAATAATTGCCAAATTTCATATCAGCATGGGGTCGGGTGCTAGTAAGATGAGTTACGTTGCAACTCTCGAATAACATGCCACAGTGTGTGATCGCAGGGGTACAACAAAGTCAACCAAGTGAAGAACATAAATTATAGTTTACTTCTTGCAACACACATGATATTGATACCATATGAATGCTAACACTTAAAAACATACATATCCATCCAAAAGAGAGATGGAAAAAAAACTATTATATAGTTATATGTGCACTTTTTGGCTCATCGACCACGCAAGTGATGATACAAGCAAGGGGTCTGTGTTATTCTTACGCTCTCCAAAGGGATACAAGCAAGGGGTCTGTGTAATAAGAACTATTCCTTGACAAAACGAGTACTAACAAAGGAAGACAAAAATTGGTTGGAAACTTGGAACTACTCAGGACGGTCACTTTGTGATTTAATAATGGGTGGGAAAAAGCATTTTTTAGCTACGCTTAGTTTTGCCACTTGAGCACTACGGTTGGTAATGTTTTTAACTTTTCATTTCCTTAGTATTAAGAAGAAAGATCAAGGAAAAAAACTAGTTTTGTTGTCAAAAAATAATAAATCAAAACAACACAGAAAAAAGTATCTAACGCTGATAGACCTAACCCGGTTGGGTTTTTCTTTTCAGTACACCCACTGCATTTTCCAGTACATATGAGAGGAAACATAGTAAAACTTTTAGACCCTCGACTCACAAAGTAGTCGACGAGATAGTGACCACGTTGTCTTTCTTAAAAAAATTGCACAACCTCATTGTTTTTAGTTTTCATTCAGGAAAAGAAATCAATAAGTGAAAACAAAAGAGGAAAATGTAAACAGAAAAAAACAAAGATAACAAATACTGGGTCCTACATATCCCAAATCAGAAAGTATATGCAGAAATGCAACAGCACTTTCTTGCATGCTAAGGATATTCATATACCCTGTTTCGTTGTAAAATTATTGAACGACTTCAACAAAACTAAAAAGATCCATATGACAATACAAAAGTAATACTCTGTATAACAAAATCTACATATAAATATCACGCACCTGATGTCTTAATACTTGCTGTCTAGAAACCCACTCTTCTTCTTCAGCTCGTTTATATTCATCAGTTTCCTTAAGCTTGTCTCGATCATTAATTAAACAATCCTGACATGTGCCTATGTCACTACCATCTTCCTCGATCTTTTTATCTGAATATTTCCCATCAACGACATTTTCCGCATGATCATCAACAACTTGTGTTTCATCTTTCGGAAAAACGTTCTCTTTATCCGCTGATTTGCCACAACCATTTTCAAATTCCCTTCGAAGTTTAGAACTAAAATTAGAAGGCTCATTGCTAATATCAGTCTTAACTTTTGTTTCCTTTCCAAAGACAGGAGCCTCTTCTTTATGATTTCGTAATTTTACACCAAAAGATGCTTCGTTGGTAAAAAAGGAATGTTTACTGGAATGGTTTTTCTCATTATCGGTGGAAAATCTGACGCCCTTATCAGTTTCTTTATTCATACTTTCTGTATATAAACATCAGGCAGGACTAAAAGAACACCGGCGCTTGGGCTTTTCTGGAGAACTTTTAAAAGAATTCACTGTTTCTTGAGCGGGATTCAAATCTGAATCAGCAAATGGCTTTTTCTTGCGGAAAGTAGAATTGCGCCTTGAATTTCCATCACCAGCATTACGGGACTTATTGTTCTCCTTTCGGCTAACTTTGCCTGGATTAAGATGAACCCGACGTTTAGAATATTTACCCATTTTTTCGTTTTCCTTTTCCACCTCCACCTTTTGACTAGAAGAAGTTTGTTGACCATCTTTCGCATAATCAACACTGTTGACACCATATTTCTTCAGCAGGTTAGCTTTTTGCCATAGCATCTGCAGCTCATTGAAGCAGTCATCAACGTCCTTATCTTCTTGTTGACCTTCAACCTTTGGCCCGGTCTTAGTTTCGTTGCACTTATTTGTCTTATCTCTTACATTATGTGTCCCCCGTGGTGGATCTTTACCTACAGTTTCCATAGTTACAAGCTCAGCTTTGCTATCATTTTTCACTTGATCATCACTACCTCGTGTTTCGTTTGTTGTTTTGCCTTTCTGGAATAAAGTTTCTCCACTTACAATGGTCTCTCTATCCACTGAGTTGGTACAACCACTTACAAAATCCTCTTTAAAATTATCCCTATAACCAGGAATGTTATTGCCAACTTTGGTATGAACAGGATCTTGCGTCCTAAACACAGGAGCATCTTCGTATACATGACCACCTTCCTTATTCTTTAACTTTATCCCGAAAGGGGACCCTTTGTTAGAAAAACAATGTTCAGTGGGGTGAGTTTTCTCTTCATCCTTGGGAAAGCTAACGTCATTCTCATTTTGTTCATGGGTATTTTGTGTATCCCAACGTTTGACATTTGCCGCCTTTTTCTCCACATTGATATCATAATCTTTTGATTTTTTAGGGGACTGCAAATCTGAACCAGCTTTCTTGCAAATAGTAGATTTGCACCCAGATTTTCTAACACCAGGAATACGAGATTTGGTGGTTTCCTTACAATTGACTTTGTCTGGATTTAGATGAACCTGTTTTTTTGAACCTCTACCAGTTTTATTTTCATTACCCAACTCCACCTTTTGCCGCGCGTTGGAAATATTTGGTTGACACTCCTTGACAGTTTCCTTTCTGAGGAAACCATTATTTTTCAGGCTTTTAGCTTTTTCCCACAGCAATTGCAGCTCTTCAAAGGGGTCTCCCATGAACTCACGGGATTTGCTTCTCGTCAAATTAGTTGTTTTCCAAATTGATAAGTTACGCTGAAAGGTTTTGCACACTCTTTAGAATTTGATATCTTCACAAGAAGAGAAAGCACTTCCATAGACAAATAATATTATGGATCGACACTTTATTCCTTTATAAAGAACAACTTAAATTTTTATATTTCGCTAAAATAGTCGTAGGATGAGAATGACCAACACCAGTAAGTGATTTACGTGTCCTATGCAGCTCCCTGAAAATAAAAAACATAATCACAAATGAAAATCAAACATTAATAATATTTAAACAAAGAGAAACAAATCAGACAATAAAGCAAAAAGTATAAATGTAAAAGTCAGAAAGCCAATTCTTTGATGAAAATCACATAATATCCCATTGTACTTCCCGATCTCAGGTCAATAAGCAATTATGGAGTAACCTTAAGGGTATTGAACTATAGTTTCACGCATGCTCTATATTGTAAAAAAAATAGGAAGCTTCTACGTAGTTATGTACACAAAAAGAAGAAAATTACGGGGAACAGTTCTAAGGCTGAGCATGAAAACAGACGATTTAAAATAAGTTCCACTCTATTTATTAAACACTAGCTTCTATCTGTACTATTCTGAGCTGCAAAATGACTTGTCACCGTCTTCATCAACAAAAAGAAAGCCCCCCCCCCCCCCCCCCCTACCCCCCCCTAGTTGCCTCATCGCCCACAAGCAGCTCACAAACCACAAACAATTGTGACAAATCACATATATTACTGTATGATACGCAAACTCAAAACATATCACAACCTTTTTGAAAGAAAGCAAACTTATACAATTAGACGAGACACAAGCACTTACTCAAAGCTAAATTCTAAAGCAAATCACCTTCTAGTTGGCCTATAAAACTATTCTTTTATGAGAGTTTCGGCAGACTTTTCTTTTCCTCTTCACGTAGTATTGTTTTCTTCCTCTTAACAACCTAAACTATATCCATATTTACATTCACCTGTTCATATACTGGTGAACACTCGAGTTATCATTTGTAGCATGGATATAAACACATTTCTTTCGGCAATAAATGAGCAAATTTAAGCTCATGTAGACCGTAAGTCCTGATATTTGTTTCTGTTAGCTTGGCAAAGATTTCTCAGCACTTAGAGAAGCAAGTTTAATATTGCGTTTCCTATTTTCACACTGCATAGTTCTAGACACTGATGAATAAATATGCATTATATTTTTTTGATTTTCTACAGTCATGAAAGATGGATGATCTGAAATGACACAAACTTATCAAGCAAAAATCAGCCCATCATTACATTGATTCTAGGATGAAGCCCATTCAACTAAATAACCAAAAGAAAATATAGCTTCTCTTAAAGCAAAATCTTTTATATGTGGTATTCGTGGCATCACTGTTATGTCGATCCAAAACCCAAGAAGTGCATTAACATACCAACAAATTGGATCAAAAAATTCTGGAGTACCAAAATAAACAATTTCTCAATCAAAACATAAGTATCAACCCATAAAGAGCAATTCTACAAAATCAAGAAAAAAGGTGGCAAACTTTACCTACAAGAACATTCATTACCAGCAAAAATTATATATAAAAAAAAAGTGACTCATAATAAAAACTCATGATACCTTAACTAATTAAATATGACTCTACAAGAATTACCATCCAAATTCAAGGAAAAGGAATCTTAAATAACAGAAGAACATAAACCCAGAGGACTAGAGGAGCATCATATACCAACAAATTTATCACAGAATTCTTCCAAATAAGAAACTTAACAAAATTTACCTGGACTGGTATTAGAATATGAATACTACAAGAGTTATAATTCAAAATAAACAGGGAACTCCAATCTAATATATTATAGATTAGAAGAAAACCCCATAGCCCAAGATAAGTAAACTATACACTACCAATTTGTTTATTTAAGAAAAAGAGTACCAACCCGAATTACATAATTATCATTAAAAAGCATAGTGAACGATACATTGATTACGTTAATAAGATATAAACCCTACAAAATTAATCATCCAATGTTGAGAGGAGCATCCTTATACCAACAACTGAATCTTAATTTTCTCAAATAAAATCCTAACAAATATTCTTAGACTGAATATGAATACTACTACAGTAATTGACATCCAAAATAGAGAGAAAACTCCAATCTTTTATAGATTACAAGAAAACCCCTCATCTCTAGAAAAGCTTACATTGATTAACAAACAGAATTACATAAATATTATAAAAAAAACATTACCAGTAATGCCTTAATTTGCATAATAGATATGAACCCCATCATGGCAGGTTTAAAGGAGATGCGAACAGTCGAGTGGACTGGGAATCCCACCCCAAGCGCAAATAACTTCCGCAAAAAAATCTATAATGTATACTATGTTTTTTCAAGGTTTTCTTAGAACGGACAAAACAAAAAAAAATCTTCTAGGCAACCCACGAAAATAAATAAATTTGGGCCGGCTCTGAATCCTATAAGAGTTATCATGAAAAACCCAAAACCTCAATTCTTCAAAATTGAGAAGAAAAAAAAGATAGAAAAACCCAAAACCCCTACAAGAACATACATTACCAAAAAAAAGAAGTGACCTCCAAAAAAATTCAAGATACCTTAAGTAACTAATTAAATATGACTCTGCAAGAATAAACTCTTCAAACTTGAGCATCCATATACTAAACAAATTAGTTAATTGGGTAACAAACTTATCACAAAATCATAATTAAGATTACTCTAGTTATGTGCCTTACAATTATTATCTTCCAAAGTAGATAAAAATCCAATCTTTAATAAGGTTAGTCAAAAAAAGATAACGAGACAAAGAATACTGGAAACTAAATAAAATATGAGAATTGGGTTTTATTTCTTTTACCTGTCTGAGAAATTTAAAAGTGAGGAAATCAAAAGAGAGATTTATTTCTTTATTTTTTCTTCAGTGCAATATTATAGGAAACAATTTGAAAATAAATACACGGCTAATTAACAACTATCAAATTAGTTATTAAGTTCTGTTTATTAGTTTAGCTTTAGGACCAACTATACTTGCACGTGACCCACTCAAATAGCAAATAGCAAATAGCACAAGTCAATTATCAGAAAAGAAACAACATAATTTTTTTTAAGAAAAACAGGGCCCTCAGGCCCAATGGTAGATCTTAGAGCTCACATCAGCAAAAGAAGCAATTGCAGGGATTAAGATATTGTTTTTTTAATGTTTTGATTATTTTTTTTTTGTAAAAATCTTGTGAGTGGATTGTTTTGACTTTGACTACGTGTATCACACAAACAATTGGTTTTGATTGTTTATTTTTTATTTTGAATGAGATTATTAATAGTTTTGTATTAAATTGTCAAAAAATATTTGAATTAGATTGTCCAAAAAAATTTATTATATTGTCAAAAAAATTGTAATAGATTATCACAAAATTTGTATTATATTGTCATAAAAATTGCATTAGATTGTAAAAAAATTTATATTAGATTGTCACAAAAATCGTATTGTATTAAACTGTCAAAATATTTGAATTAGATTGTAAAAAAAAATGCATTAGATTATCAAAAAATTTGTATTAGATTGTCATAAAATTTGTATTAGATTGTCATAAAAATTGCATTAGATTGTCAAAAAATTTGTATTAGATTGTCACAAATTTTGTATTAGATTGTCATAAAAATTGCATTACATTGTAAAAAAAATTGTATTAAATTGTTAAATTTTTTGAATTAAATTGCCGAAAAAATCAAATTATATTGTCAAAAATTGTCTATTAGATTGTCAAAAAAATTATATTAGATTGTCATAAAAATTGCATTAGATTGTCATAAAAAATGATTAGATTATCAAAAAATTGCTAAAAAAAAGTTATTAGATTGTCAAAAAAATTGTATTAGATTGCAAAAAATATATATTAGATTGTCAAAAAACGTGTATTGTATTCTCACAAAAATTGCATTAGATTGTCAACAAAAATTTGTATTAGATTGTCAAAAAATTTAATTTTTATAAAAAAAAGTTTTTGGATTTTTTAAGAATTTTTTGGATTTTTTCGAAAATTTTAATTTTTTTTCGAAAATTTTAATTTTTTTTCTAAAATTTTAATTTTTTCCAAATTTTATAAATTTTCTGGATTTTTTTGATTTTTTTTTTTAATTTTTTCCGGAATTTTTTATTTTTTATTTTTCTGGAATTTTTATAAATTATTAAGAGATTGTTAAAAAAATATTTTTTGTTTTTTTTTATAATTTTTTTCCAATTTTTTAATTGTTTTTCCAATTTTTCTATTTTTTATGGATTTTTTTTCCTTTTTTTGTCAATTTTGTCAATTTTTTTTTTTTTTTTTTACATATTTTATAACTTTATAATTTTTCTGGTTTTTTTTTTATTTTTTTGGATTTTATTTTATTTTTTTTACATTTTTTTTTTTTTTTATTGGGCCAAATGTGTTGAGTTTATGTATATATTGACAAGAGGTATTAATTTGCAATAAATATTTTGAAAGTGTCACCAATTCTTAAATTAGTAGTTTCAAAAGGTACCAATCAAAAATTGACTCCATGAAATCTAATGGTCTCAATGAGAAGTGATTTTGTAATTTTATTTTTATATAATTTTAATGTATAAAATATAAATTATGATTTTGTAAATTAAAAATTAATTTTACAACACAATAAAAACTCAAATAAAACTATAAAACACTAATTGATATTGCCCTAAAATTAATTATTTGAATCCTTAATTTTGTGTCATTTATTTATTTCTATCCAATATTCACTTAATTCTATTGTATAAATAATAACTAAGGTAATTTAGTCTCGGCTCTTAATAGGAGAATTGATTAAAAGTATATATTTAGGTTAGACTATCTTTATTTAATAGTAGAGTAATTTTATGTTAAAAGAGTCTTCAGCTGTGGAAATTTTTCGAAAACCAAACCAACTCTATCGGGTATTCTACCAACCCGATCACTTTCGGGATCGGTTTTGATTTTTAGTATGTCGGATATTCAAAATATAATTAAATATATTTGATTTTTAACTGTTTATATTATATATATACACACCTATAATTCTAATTCACATATTAAATTATTATAAAGTGTTAACCAAATTTATTAAAATCGTAATTTATGTTCTTATTATTTAACTTAGCCTCATATTATAGTCAATCACACTATTCATGCTACTTATTTATATTGTATTTATGTTACCTCTATTTTTTCTAAGAAAAAACTATAACGACATAATATGTAATTAACCCAAAATCACATTCACAACAAATTGGGGAAAAACCTGAAAACGTAAACAAGAAAATATTAATTTATTATAAGAATTGATAACAATACTTATTCAGATAAAAAAATTCGAAACTTCGTGACACAAAAAATTCGATATTTTTAGGGGGAAAAAAACTTATTTATGAGTCATTGGCTTTAGTTTCGATTTGTAGCACGTGCACGACTGTGTGTTACTTCGATGTTTTTGTAGGTGAGAATTAAGTTCTTCTACATTCATCAAAATATTCTTCGAAAAATTAGTGTCTAGTCCATAAAAACTATATTTATTTTTATTTTAGTACTATTATCAATGTCACCTCCACATCGCTTTTTCGTGTTAACTGCACTGGTAATTTTAGAGTTGAGGACAAGCTCCACCAGTTTATGAAATATACACCATTTGATGCGTGCAATGTGTTCTTCGTTGAATTTTTATTTCAACTTTGTCGAAGCTTGTAGAACTCCTTCCAAGTTTGACCGACATTCATTCAATCTAAAAAAATAAAACAAAATACAGACTAATACACATAGATTGAACAAATTTGTATTTCAAGATTGATTAGTATTGGACAGGATTGAACAAAACTATGGGTCGGACTAATCCCTAGTGAAATTTATAATTATCATATGTTTTGGAGTCGCAGCTCCTCCTAATTTATTCATACAATCATCAAATGTCAACTTCCAAACTTTGCTTTTCTTTGGTGTGAAAGTAACATGCAGGTTCACTTCAGTGTCGAGCGGACCCATTGGTCCGAGCTTGTGGTGTTGTGGTGCGACAACAACCATGTTCTCAGTGCCGAGAATACCATTGGTTTGATATGGTGATGTGTCTGAACGGGAAATAACTCTTAACATCTTAACAATATTTTGATCATTGGCAACGGCTATATCGTTTTCCGTAATTTCGATAGCTTCATCGAAAAGATAATAAACAATATTTAAACTGACTTTTGTCTGACACCCTTTCGGGTGTGTTTGTGTGATGTACTCTATTTAAATTTAAATTTCTGCTTTTATACCTGCTATTTGTTTTGTTATTTTAAATTCAACGAGCTTGCTTTCATTATTTTTTAGATTGAACATTTTTCATTAAATTTCACCCACAAACCATATCGTGAAAAAAATAGCTACCTTTCAATATACTCACAGCAACATTTGTATCAATTACATAGCTTTCATAGCCTATCAAACCCAAATTTCACCGGACTAATAGGTTTGCATAAGTAAAAAAAGCTTGAAATTATTTATTATGCAACTTTTAGTGTCATTTTTTGTTTTTCTATTTTTATTAGTCTTAATTATGGTTAAAAAAAATTAGTTTATCGATTTAAACAAAAACGTCGATAATCCTCATAGGTCGAGTACCCGAACTATCGAGTATATTAATTGTCAAGCTCGCGAGTAAAAAATGATTCTCGATTTTTATCGCGTCAGGATTGGGTTGTTAGATTTCGGGTCGAGTCCTGACTCAATCCCACCCATATTAAATACTATGCTATTGTTCTTTGTTTCACATGCTTAATTTCGCAAGTCACCGTGCGCCACTTAGACTATCAATTCCTGAGTAATTAAAGTTAAGTTAGGCTATCCCGACACCCACTCACACCCACTCACATAAGAGTATATAAGAACACACAAGCTATGAAGAGAAACTTTTTATATTGTATTACTCACTTAATTTGTGAATGATACAAATGGTGGGCTACCCTTTTATATAAAGCTAAGGAGGGTTCTAGGCCCATGTACTATCACTAGCCTTCTAGATTATTCTATACATATCAATTATATCCATTAAATTCTTTTATATTTTATGATATTTCATACTTTATATGTTCCTATTTAATTGTCCGTTACGAAATTACGTGCAATTTTAATTGGTCAAAAACTTATATTAAAATTATCGGAATTAAAATTTTTAAAAGTTGATCATATAGTTCAAATGTTAAATTTTATTATTATATTTTTTAAAAATTCAAATCGTCAATTTTGATACAAGTTATAAATCGATCAAAATAACACGTATTTTCGTAGTGGACAGTTGAATAAGTACTAATTAATCTACTACCTTACAGAATATTTTACACTACTTAAGTGAATATACTTGAATCTCCAGTAACTCTAGAACTTTCGGGTACTCGGACACTCGTAGACCCTTCTAGATAGTTCATGTACTCCACCTCTTGCTCTTTGCCATCTTGTTTCTAAATAGGATGCCACCCAGGCACACCCTTATTGTCCACGTTGCAATCCGTAGGCATAAAACTCATGGGATGTGACAATTGTGCAGAGAGTTTCTTATCGTCATCCATTATACGCAGGGCCGGTCCTTATACAAGTCACAACAATCAATCCGTTTAGGAGTCAATTAATAAGAGGTGCAAACATTTATATTTTCTTTAAAGACGTCTCTGTATAGAGTTAGTGCGTCTATTTAGTAAAGTGATTGCATGTAGGATAGTGATTTATTAATTTCCCATACATTCAGTAGGTGATGGTAAAATGAGTGCATGTAGCATAGTGATTTATTAATTTCTCATATATGCAGTAGGTCGATGGTTCAAGACTTCCTACAAAATTACGATGTTTTGAAGGCTCGTGCTTGAGACCTCATAGGTAAGAAACAAGCACTCTAGCATTAGCACATATAACAAAGAGAGGTAGAAATGCATTGCAGTATTTTAGATTTTACTCCTCAAAAGGCTTTTTTTTCGTAATAAATTGATGGTTTGGGTGCGTAGACCATAGGGTCGGCCCTGTTTATACAGTATATAAACGGTTCAATATCTTGGATCTGAATCGTTAGAATACAATACTTATCTGATTGAAGTTTTTGAGCTGAAACTTAAGTGTTATTTTCCTCACACAGTTATAAGTAATTGAGTTGTGTATTTTGTCAAATCCCAAGGTATTATAGTATCACTTAGATTCTATATGTAATTACTTATGTGTTAATGTTTAGAAATCAAGAAAGAAAGAGTAAGGGTTAAAAAGATAGTAAGTTGCTTTGTCTGAAAGAAATGTTTCATTTATCAACATCACAAGTTTCAACCAATACTATAGAGAAACTGGAAAAGGAAGAAGCGCAAGAAGATAAAGACATAAAAGGTCATCAACAAAGCGAATAAGTGATTTACCAGATAGTTGCATGTTCCACCTCTATACTCTATATTTACGTAACAAATATCAACTACCATCATCTAAGATGGAAACTGATAGAACATAAAAATTAGACCCGAATATTCTATTCGGGTAATGATCAACCCACTTTATAAATGGGTAACCAACGCTTAAATGGGTCATCACATGCCTTTTATAGGAGAATAAGGTAGTTACTATCAAAAGCCCAAGCCCACTTAACTAGGGACCCATGTCTGAAAACCCCCCTGAGATGGAGACATTTGTCAACATCCTAGAAAGCATAGTTGCCTATAAATAGCCAACTACTCCTCCTAGAAAAGGACCAGAAAATTTATCCAAAAAATATAGAGAGAAGTTGAGAAAAGAGAGAAACTAGTCAAAGCTTATCACGCCAAGAGATAAGCCGGGCAGAGATAAAGCCGAGTACCGAATAAAAGGGGAGAAAGACCAAGAAGAGAGATTAAGTAGTCAAATCGAGCACAATTGTAATACAGAGATACTGATCCGAGCAAGTGTAATAGTCCGAATAAGGATAATAATCCGAGCAATAATAAATATCAAGAAGTGTCCATTATTTATAAGTTGATTTACCATTATATTATTATTGAAAAGCCTAACGTGACCGACCAAAGTTATGGCTTTATCAAATGGCGCCGTCTCCGGGAATCATCTAGTTCCCAACTAGCTTAGACTTCGAATACCAATACTCTACCAGACGAGCGATAATGGTGACCAATATAGAAGAAACCCATCCTGAGATAGTAGAAACCAATAACCAGCACGTGCAGATTAGCCAACAAGACCTCGACGATCTACTCGCCATCCGCGATAGATACGATGCTATTCGGTCCGAAAACCAACCGACAACCTCCAATATCCACCGAGAACAACCGATCGAACAACCCCAACAGCTTGAAGGGATTGTCGAAGAATACCAAACGTCCTCGGAAGACGAACAAGCCTTGCCCGTACTAAGGCGCGCAAGAAGACGCATACCCGGATCCCAGGCAGGACCGAGCTCAAGAGTCCCTTTGCCAATGGCCTCGATTAATTCTGGTGCCCGTTTACAAACAAACGAAGCTGACCGACTTGGTATGCCTGAAGGTCATGAACTCGAACAGTTGTCCCGATTACCGACTCACCCACCAAGGATGATTACACCACCCACGGTGGAAGTACAACATATTGTTCCGTTAGCCGATGAAAGGAACAACGCCCAGCTGCAAGCTCAGCTGGCAGCGTGTATGACGGCCATGGCAGCAGCCGGAATCAGACTGCCGGGTACTCAACCTGCCAACGCAGACAAAGATCCACGTCGTGAAGTGGAAGATTCCGCCTATAGGGCCGCCTTGGAAGCGGCGGGCCGGCGACCAGATCAAGAAGTGCCCCAGCAAGGGGGCAACGTCCCGATAACAATCCCTCCGACCTTCACCCACCCAAACGCATATACGGAACATGTCCTCGACAGAAACCCGAAGGACGATAGGTATCCCGAACACATGATCGGGGGAGGATACGGCCCACCACCACAACAGGGGGGATACACCCCCCCTACCAAACCACGGATGAAGCGTTCCAACAGGCTTGGAACGTATGCCAAGAAACCCCATGTACCGAACAGATCACTCGATATCGCAATCCTATGGGGTTTGTCATTCCCGAGTTCAGGCTCTATGATGGAAGGAGTTGTCCTATTGACCATCTGAGGCACTACAAGACAAGATGGAGCTGTGGAGTGACGACCATGCACTAATGTGCAAATTTTTCAAAAACAGCTTGGGCCAAGAGGCTTCTTCGTGGTATCACAACTTACCACGGGGCTCTATAACAGACTGGGCGGAGCTGCTAAGAGCGTACTCCACCCGATACGCTGCTCATCGGAAGAAGAAGGTTAGTATTGAAACCCTTCTAAAAATGACGATGATGCCAAATGAAAGGCTCAACGACTACTGCATACGCTTCATCGACATAGCAAACCAGATTCCACAGTACGCCAGTAATATAGCCATCCAGAACTTTATCAACTCCATCCCTAATAGCTATTGGGCGAGAAGGAAGTTCATAGGCAAAAATTTTCCGACCACTGATTCCCTGCTAGCCTATTGTACCCACCTCACCGATAAAAACGACGAACTGCGTATCCTCAACCGAACTCTACCAAGAAGAGAATCGGTCCGAGAGGCACAGGTGGGTCGCAAAAGAGTTAGAAATAACCAGGGAGAAACATTCCAACCGACCAGAAAGGACAAAGGTCCCGAGGTCCATAGTAGGGTAGAGCGACCACGATAACCTGAGCCCAAACCGCTCCAGATCGCATACCCAACACCGATCAACGAACATAAACCCCTCCAGCTCACCTACCCTGTACCAACCAAGCAGTCACAACAAGGCCGGTTCCAGGGAAGGGAAAAGCAAAAGAGCTTCAAACTGGTCGAATTGAGATACTCTTTCAACCTGTCGGCTGAAGATATCCTCAAGAATATCCGCAGAGAAAGCTGGTATTCACGGCCAGAGCCGCTCGCTACCCCCCTGAGCATAGAGACCCCAAGCTCTTCTGCTCCTATCACGAGGACTACCGACACCTCACTGAGCACTGCCGTAACCTGCGGTGGAAAATGAACCTATGGGGCGATGCGGGATACCTGGCCAAGTTCATCAAAGGCGTCGGAAATAAAGGAAAACAACTGGCCATTGAGGGAGCCGACAACCGGCAAGGCAAAACAATCAACGTCGTTCATATGTCTCGACCCAAGGGCACGGGTGGGGAACGATCGCAACAACGGCAACTGGCACACTTCGGCCAGGTAGCCAGGGCGTCACAGTCGTCGACTTCTAAACGACAATGCACACCTCGACAATATCCGCCCATTTCTTTCTCGGGCCTTGACGAATAAGGAGTGATTTACCCCCACGGAGACGTCATTAACCTCCGTGTTCAAATCGGCCTTGACATGGTCAGCAGGGTGCTTATCGACCAAGGAGCCTCTTGTGATATAATGTACAGGGAGCTCTTCGACAAGATGGAACTCAAGCTGCAAGATCTACAGCCTACCGATGTCACACTGATCGGATTCATCTCCGAAACGACTAAACCGTTGGGTAAGATCGTCCTCAATGTCACAACTGGATCTATGTCTGTTCCCGTGGAGTTCTTAGTAGTCAACGACAACTCCGGTCACAACGCAATATTGGGCCGACCTTGGTTACATGCCATGAAGGCCATACCCTCGACCTACCACCAAAAAGTCAAATACCCAAATGATAGGGGAGAGATCGAGACAGCCAGAGGATGCCAAGAGGATTCAAGGCGCTGTGAGGACATTACCGCGGCCCTTCAAACACAGCTGACCTTTGTCGAACAACCCACCAGCACAAAGAAGCTGATCAACCACATAGTCAAAACTGAGAGGTTTGTCGAAGAACAAGTAGGAGAGACACTTAGGAAGGTGTATATCCCGGATATGGACGAGGAGCACTATTTCCTCCTCGGCGATAACCTTCCAAAACAGGAATCCGAGGAATTAGAAGCGTTCCTTTTCAGCAACATTGATAAATTCGCCTGGAGTCCCAAAGACATGCCGGGCCTAGACCCTAATACGGCATGCCACCACCTAAGTGTTAACACCGAATACAAGCTGATAGCGCAGAGGAGCAGAAAAGTGTCCGTACAGCACAGAGCAGCTATAATCGCTGAAGTGCAAAAGCTATTGGAAGCCGGAGCCATAAGGGAGGTCTACTACCCAAAATGGTTGTCCAACCCGGTCGTCGTCCCAAAGAAGAATGGAAAGGAGAGAGTCTGTATAGACTTCACCAATCTCAACAAAGCTTGCCCGAGGGACCACTTTCCCCTTCCAAGGATCGATCAATTGGTGGATGCAACTGCGGGAGCAGAACGGATGACCTTCCTTGACGCGTACTCAGGATACCATCAGATCCCCCTCGCCAACGAGGATCAGGAAAAGACATCGTTTATATCACCTTTAGGAAATTATTGCTATACGGTAATGCCGTTCGGCCTACGCAACGCGGGGGCGACATACCAGAGGATGATAACAAGGGTATGTCAAGATCATATAGGGAAAACAATGGAGGTATACATTGACGACATGGTCGTCAAGAGCGAAAAGGCCACATCCCACCTCCAAGACATTAAAGACGTCTTCCAAACGTTGGGCGAGCACAAATTAAAGCTCAACGCAAGCAAGTGTGCGTTCGGCATCAGCAAAGGGAAATTTTTTGGGCATATGGTTAGCCGACGAGGAATAGAGGCTAATCCCGATCAAATCGCAGCTCTACGGAACCTAGCAGCACCCAAAAATAAGAAGCATGTACAAGAGCTCACAGGAATGATGGCCGCGTTGAGCAGGTTCATTAGCCGATCCGCAGACAAGGGACGGCCATTTTTTGAATCACTCAAGAAGGATAAGAAATTCGAGTGGGACCCGGAATGTGAAGCTTCATTCAACAATCTCAAAGAGTACTTGAGGACGCTGCCACTGCTAGTAAAGCCGAACAAAGGAGATATTCTGGCGTGTTACCTAGCAGTTTCCACTACAGCTGTGAGCGCAGTTATCCTAAGAGAAGAAGGTCGGGAATAATTTCCGATCTACTTCGTCAGCAAGACTCTGGTCGAAGCCGAAACACGTTACCTACCCTTGGAAAAGCTGTGTCTGGCATTGGTCGTCGCAACCAGAAAATTGCCGCACTATTTTATAGCTCATCAGGTCCGTATATACACGAAATTTCATATCAAAGAGTCACTTCGGCGGACAGACATCAGCGGTCGAGTTGCCGCCTGGGGGGTCGAACTATCCCAATTTCATATCGAGTCCGTATCCCGTCATGCCATAAAGGGACAAGTCTTGGCCGATTTCGTCGCGGAGTTCACCGAAGGCTATGACGAGCCTTTGGCACTCTCTCCACAATCACACTGGCAGATACATGTCGACGGATCAGCCACCAAGGACGGATCCGGAGCAGGGATCGTCCTAAAGTCTAAAGAGGGAGCAATCATCGAAAAAAGCATAAAACTGGACTTCCGAGCTACCAACAATGAGGCAGAATACGAAGCCATGATAAATGGCATGCTCATTGCCCGGTCCCTTGGGTGCTCCCACTTAATTGCAAGTTCAGATTCCATGCTGATCGTCAATCAAGCCATCGGCGAGTACCAAGCCAAGGATGATAGAATGATCCTCTACTAGGAAAAAGTCCAAAGCTTGATGACTACTTTCGAGCAGTGCGAGCTAATAAAAATCAACCGCACTGAAAATGCACATGCCGATGCCTTGGCCACCCTAGCCTCGACATTAACATTAACTGACACTCGGTCGATCACAGTGGAACTACTGCCGACCCCGAGCATAACCAAAAGAATAGACCGAGTAACATCAGTACAATATGAACTAGGTTGGATGGACGACATGATTCACTACCTGCGGAGCGGAACCCTCCCGGCAGATAAGATAAAAGCATTGAAAATTACGAGAAAGGCTCCTCGTTTCTGGCTGTCCGACGACGATAAACTGTACAAATCCAGTTATCGAGGACCCCATCTTCTGTGTGTCCGGTCCGAAATGCAGCTACCGGTATTGGAGGAAATCCACGAAGGATCCTGCGGAGCACACATCAAAGGGTGGTCCCTTGCCAACAAGGCAATCACCCAAGGATATTGGTGGCCCTATATCAAGCGAGACGCCGATGTATACGTCCAACGTTGCGACAAGATACCTCGGCTCCCCTCATCAATGATGACCCCGGTATCGGCACCATGGCCATTCGCTCAATGGGCGATTGATATAGTCGGGAAGCTTCCTAGAGCACCCGACAGCGTCGAATATCTGATCGTGGCGACGGACTACTTCACCAAATGGGTTGAGGCTAAACCTCTCCGCGAAATTAAAGCCAGTAATGTCAAACAGTTCATCTGGGAGCACATCATCACAAGGTTCGGTATACCGTACGCCATCGTCGCAGATAATGGCACCTAGTTCAAGGAAGCCAACTTGCAGCTTTGGTACGAAGAACTCGGTATCCGAAAGTTCTATTCGACGCCAACATACCCACAGGGTAACGGCCAGGCAGAGGTATCAAACCGAACCGTACTAGACGGCATCAAGACAACCCTTGAACAAGCGAAGGGGAGATGGCCCGAGCAGCTACTTAACATTTTATGGTCGTGCCGAACTACACCAAAGTCGGGCACCAAAGAAACCCCATTCAGTTTAGCTTACGGCGTCAAGGCCGTCATACCGACTGAAATCGGGCTACCAACACTACGAACAACTTTAGTCGAGCAAGGAAACAATGAACAAAGAATGAGAGAGGAACTCGACCTGCTAGACGAGAAACGAGAGATAGCAGCTCTTACACTAGCTAAGTATCAACAAGGCGTTAAGCAAACATATGACAAGAGGGTGAAAGGGATCAAGGAGTTTACGGTCGGAGAACTGGTGCTGCGACGTGTAACGGTCTATACCCGAAACGAAACACATGGCAAATTGAGCCCCACCTGGGAAGGACCATACGAGATCGTTAAGAGAACAAGCCCAGTTACCTACAAACTCAAAAGCGTCCTGTTCGACAAAAGCCGAGGAGAAAAGAATTCTTGGAACGTAGCTAACCTAAAGAAGTACTACGTATAGGCTGTCTTACAAATACAGGTGCTACCTTACCCCTCTTGTTTAATGACATTATCTTGTATGTTGAATAAATAAAATACAAGTGAATAAAATATCTTTCATTGCATTATCTTTTGAATGAATAAAATATTCAGCTTAATGGCATTATCTTTCATCTTTTGCATGAATAAAATATCTTGTTATGCTGTCTAACGAGTGCAGCTGAAATTCCCAAACGGCATGCCTAAGGGTAGGCCTAGGAATACTGTGAAATTCCCAACATGGCCGAGTGCCTAGGAATACTGTGAAATTCCCAACATGGCCAAGCGCCTAGGAATACTGTGAAATTCCCAACATGGCCAAGCGCCTAGGAATACTGTGAAATTCCCAACATGGCCAAGTGCATAGGAATACTGTGAAATTCCCAACATGGCCAAGTGCCTAGGAATACTGTGAAATTCCCAACATGGCCAAGTGCCTAGGAATACTATGAAATTCCCAACATGGCCAAGTGCCTAGGAATACTGTGAAATTCCCAACATGACATGTCTAAAAGAATGCCTAGGAATACTCAAATATATGCAGGTACCTATTGATCCAATGAGCAAGGATTAAAGGCAGAAAAGAAACTAGAAGAATAATGCATGAAATAAAGTAATCAAAGGAACAGCAATCTCGTCAAAAGGAGCAAACAGGAATAAAGAAATACAACAAATAGTTCTCGCCTGCTTTAAGGAGACCAAAAAAAATATAATCGGATGAAGAAATCAGTACAAGAAAAATCAATCCAATCAATGAAATATCAGTACGACAATGGGAAGCTCAGAACACAAAAAAAAAATAAAAAAAAAATTAGTCCTCGCCCGCATTACGGAGGCAACGAGATATCACCAACAATGAAGAAACGGATTTAAGAACTACTGCTACAGGAGGAGCACGACGGTAACTGACCGAGTTCAACCTCTTCGTCATCCGTCGTCGTGTTCCCATCCGTCTCCTCGCCATCAAACCGTTCCTCAGAAATGAGTGGGTCGAAATTGGTCGTATGAGCACCAACACAGGTCAGCGTCTTAAGCCGCGCGGAGAACTCGGCTTCTTTCGCGAACTCGTGAGCATCCGAGGCCGCTTTACGACGAGCATCATCGAAGGGAAGATTACGAGCTTCGATCATAGCCGCAGAAGCATCGAATCTGGTTCGGGCTAAACGAAAATACTTCACCAACATGTTGTCCTTGGTAACCAACGACTTTAATTTGCCGAACTAGTTTTCCTTCACACGCCAATATCGATCCAAACGACGCTCCTGAACATCAACGACATGCTCAGCACGGCGAACATATTCTCAGAAAGAGGATGCCTGCGTTTTCAACTTGGACTTAAGTCGGGCACACTGATCGAGCAATTCGACGTTTTTGCCCATTAAAACGATGTAAGGCCATTTGGCATGCACTTCACTAGCCGCACCGGATGAAACCTCGTCCCGGGCAGTCCCAGTGGGTCCTAGCCCCGGACTAACTAGGCATGGAGAACCAGCCTGGTGCGGCGTAGTAGCGTGTGCCTATAAAAAAAAAAAGGGAAAAAAGGGAACAAATGAATATTCATACCAAAAAAAAAAAAAAAAAAAAAAAAACGGAAATAGAAGAATGAAGATTTTTTATACAAGCTACGAGTAAAATGACAAAACAAGCTGCTACATCATTAATCCGATAACCCATCAACAGACGAAGAGGCCTCAACAGCGTCAGCAAAATAAATATCTCGCAACGAGACAATTTGAGTCCCCAAACGTTCCTGTACGGCCGTATCCACTCGGTTCAAGGCAGACGTGGTCTCAGTTACCCCGGCCATAGCATCACCCATGCGCTCTTCCCGGGCAACACCATGCATTCCTTTTACATGTTCAAGCACCTCTAATGCGCGACGTCAGGCCCAATACGCTTTGGCAAAGGATAACAACAGATCCGCGTCCTCGAAAACGGCCCCGAACACCAAGTTCAGGCTCGTCACACGGCCTCGGGCTTCATCACGAGAGCGCCGAAGCGCATCAAGAAGCTCTTTAGCCTTTCCCTTATTCGCCGTATAATAGGCGGTCTTCTTACTGAACTTCTCACCCAAATCACGTAGTCGAATGGCCAAGTTTGAAATATGAATATTCAGACCATCGATTTCACGACGAGCCGAATCCAGTTCAGAAGTTAGGGACGCGTTAGCTTTTTTAAGACCGCTTATAACATCGCCTTCGCTACGACTCGGCGAGGTCCCGACCACCATGACATGGGGGTTAGCGGGTACCTGACAAGTTGTTTTTACATCCTTCAAAAGACGACAACCCACAAACAGGGAAATTAACAACAAAAGCCCAACAGAGAGAAAACATAGCACCTATATTATCACTTCCCAAAAGAATATCTTTCTAGTTACAAAAGAGACCCATAATTCGGGTACCACAAGACTTTACGCTAAGATACAGAGAAAAATATTACAAGTAAATGGTCAAGGCTCCACCTGAGGGGACACGGGTGGGGGGATCACGGCAGCAGCAGATTGAGGAGTCGTAGGAGCCGACCCGAAATGGGGACGGGGGGCCATCGAAGTAGCATGTCCCGACAGCCGTGGGAGTTCCTCATCTCGCAGATTGGCCCAATCCTGCGGTTTAGGAGGTGCTCCTTGCGGACAGGGATAAACCAACTCCGACCACGCCCGATCCGATGACGGAACCTTAGCAAAGCTTAGAGCCCGAACATGGGCGTAGTAAACGGAGAAATTCGCCATCATTGCGAGCTTCGCCTTATCCTCTGCGTGCGCCGCCTTCAGGGCCACCACCTCGGATGTTCCGGCTCTACATCCTCTTCCAGGAGCAAATTATCTTCTTCCAAAAGGTCGTGCTTCTTGACCCACTCCTCTTTTTCGGCCCCCAACTTCTCGATTTCTTCAGTCAGGCGTAAGTTGTCCCCCACCAACTTCTCATTATCAGAGGTCAACTTAGCCATCTGCTGTTTCTCCTCGGCCGTTATTTTGCTTTCGGCCATCAGCTTCTCTTTCTCCGCCTCTAGCTCGGCGACCAACTGCACTTGCTGAGCTTTATCCTCGACCATGGCTTTATTTTCGGCCATCAGCTTATCGTTCTCAGCCTCTAGTGCTGACAGCTGGTCCTTTAACACCGCGATATCCACGAAAACCTGTATTTAGAAACATCAGACACCAGCCGAGATAAGAGCATCACGACTTATATAACAAAATATATACGCAACATACCCGAAGCGCGTCAGTACTGGCCCGCTCTATAACCGACATTGCCGGAAGAGCAGCTATCTTCTCTGCATCCTTGACCACGAGGGGCTTAAGAGCAGTATACCCCATCCTCAAGAATCGGGGTTGCTCCAACAGTTCGCCCCCGCATCGATCAATGTAACGGGTCATTGCAACCCCGTCCACCAACACCTTCTCGGGTCCGTCGAGAGCCTCATCCTCGACACCCATCACAACATCCACGGCATTCTCCGGACCGACCTCCACTTCCACCCCCACGTCCTTCTCCAAATGATCGATCTCAGGGGCCCTATGCTCGATCGCTTCCTCAGTACGGATGGGCGAGCAAACGGGCAGATCTATCGGATCCTCGGTCGGGATAGGCGAGATGACAGGCAAGGTCATCGTATCCTCTCCCATGTTAACCAAGCGGTTCATATGTCCGAATACATCGTCGATCAACCCCTGAAACACAATAATACCCATGGACCGGGCAAGCGCAAGGGTAACCAATGAAGGAGTCAAAAACTGAAACAAGACGACATATAAAGCAGGGAACAGCGAAGTCAAAAGGCAAGTATTCACAAAAACAAACACTTACATCGAGGTTCGCAGCCTCCACACTACTTGAGGTCTCACCCCCTTTAGCCCTCTTCGTGGTGCCAACAGCGGGGTCCGACGCTCGACGCTTAGAACGAGTGGTCTTTTTCCCAAGCCAAGCAGCACTTCGAGCCCGGACCACTTTCAAGAATTCCTCCTCGGGCTTTTTGGAGATCTCAGGCGCAGGATTCCCCTTGGTCACCGGCCCCATAGGGTACCCGAGCAGCATGGGAGCAGTATGGCTCGCAGGATCCGGCATCGGTCCAGGCCCCCACCATTTCCAAAGGGCTAACAGAGCCTCTACATTGGGAGCACCGAGGTCCGACATAGTGGGAGCATTGATAGCCAGTCTAGGAATCTGGTGTCCCGCACAACCCCATTCACCGGAAGCAATAACGATACCAAGATTGCGCTCTTTGTTGGTATCCGGCAAACCGGTAACGAGCCGGCAAAAGGCACGCAGGGTCTTCAAATACGAGCTGCGACGCTCAAAGCTCAAACTATAGACTCCGAAGACGTCCTTCAGTTCAATAGGTATTCCGGACAACTCCGATAACCTTTGGATACCATTCAGAGTACGGTAACCATTTAGGGCCAGTTGGGCCGGAGCAATCTGGACGGCCTCAAAGAACGACGCCACCCAGCTAGTAAAAGGAAGCCGAAGGCCCCCAGTAAAGAATGCCGAAGAACGTACAGCAACTTGTCCGACAGGAACAAATTCCATCACCTCCTCGTCAGAAACAGGCAACCTAATGTGTATGTTATCCGGTATTCCGGCGAGCCTCTTAAAGTCCTCTTCCACAAATGTGCCCACTTGGGCCAGACTTTGGGACAGAATTTCCTGTCCAAACGTCATCAAAACTCCATCAATATACTAACCAAATACCCAAACCAAAACAACATTACCATAACGAGAACCACCCCCCGCCCCACTCAACTTAACCAGAAACCCTACGTTTTACTACCTTCCCAATCAACACAACTCCAATACATAAGAACCATCAGACATATATAGACAACCCAGACCATATACCAACGCCACAAAATAATAATAATGAGTAAAGCAAAACCACTTACAGTTATCATTATGGGCAGGCAAGCGAGAACAGCAGCTAGTCTATCGACACTACAACGAAACCCTAGTTCGAGCGGCGGAACGATTTTCGTTTTTGGCGGGAGAAATATACCTTAGAGAGAGAGACAGATATTTTCTTCAGCAAATTGTGTGATAAAAACAAAAGGGATTACTTGGCACAGTAAAAGGGAGTGGAGTCACAAACAGAATAAAATAATAACCAACCTTTCGTGTGACAGAGGTTTACTTTTTCCAACCATACAAAAGTCCACAACCGCTGCTATTTTTACAGATAAACGCTCCAGATTTTGCCACATCAGAGTGTATCCCACTACCCAATGCAGTTCACATCATTACACCTAAATAAACGGCCAGTGGACCCTACCACTAAAAGCTTCCAGCATACGCTACTGCTATTATCACACCGAGGACGGCCCCCGATTAAGGTGGACGACCAACCTTCTCTTCCACAAATGGCACACCGAACAAGATGGACGGAGACCGTTCTTCGCTCGACGACATTTAAGCCTCAAGCCGAATAACGCTCTCCGGGGGGATAAACGTGCATATTGCTCGGTGTCCAATATTGTGTAACGTCGAATGATATCAACATAAAAGCAAAGTGAACACAAGAAATAAAGTAAGATAGACAGAATCAAGTGCAAGACAAGTATTATTCATCCACAAAGGGGGAAACACAAAACAATACAACCGAAAAGAAAATTTTACAAAGAAAATACAACCATCATACTTCTTTGAACTACCCCCCATGTCGGCATCCTTCTGGGCCAAGAGCTCCTCCAGACGCTCCTTTTCCCTAATCAAACGAGAAATAGCCATCTCAGCCTGTTGCAATGCATAATACTGAGACTTGCATTTTTGCTCGGCCTTGAAACGAGCAGTGCCCTCATCGTCCTAATATTATTTAAACCTCCTCACTTCAGTCCGAGCACACATGAGATCATGTTTCAGCCATGACATCTCAATTTCTTTTAGCTCAAGAGGAGTTAAATCCTCCTCCCCGAAACCAGGGGGTCGAGGTAGCAAGAAAGTAGGCTCCTCTTCTAGAAGGGCTTTCTTTTTAGAGGCGGATCTGGTGATAGGAGTCATCTCAAACAAAAGCAAGTTAGAAGCAGCAAAAATTTAGAAAGAAAGGAAGATTGGATAATGAAGTACAGACAATAGGGAGCATTTATAAGGAATCAAAGGGCACGAAGTACGAGGCGTCACAACGGTTCATAAGACAAAGGCACGAGATACGAAAAGATACATCTGATTCTAATACAAAAGAAAATACAAGTTCCAAAACAAAAAGAAAATATATACATCAGATAACCAGCCCAATCCAACTAAGGATCAATAGGTGGAAAAACCGAACTACCAGACCGGGAGAAAGCTACCCGAGCAGAGCTGTCAAACCGAGCTTGGTAAGAGTCATTCATGACTACCAAGCACTCATTCTCCCTGGAGAGTTCGGTGTTCGTCCTAGTAAGGACACGGACGCGCTCCTCAAGCCGAGGTTGAGCATTGAATAGAGAAAAGTTAGTGTTGTTATCTGACAAATACTTGGGAGCATGCATGTTTCCTGACAATACTTGGGAGCGTGCACCTATGATTGACAACGTGAGGGATAGGTCTACAGTCCAGCAAGAAGTAAAGGTACAAGATACTCAAAAGGCCCACATCCCAACAAACCACAAATTCAACAATAAGAAGAAGTACAAGATAAAGGTGCAAAAATAGAAGGGCAAATATAATTTTCATTAATGAAGATGGGATATATCATTGTTCATTACATCAGAGTACATCCGAAAAGAAAATCTATTACATCCGAAAAAGAAATCTATTACATCCGAAAAAGAAATCTGTTACATCCGAAAAGGAAATCTATTACATCCGAAAAGAAAATCTGTTACATCCGAGATAAAGATCTATTACATCCGAGAAGAGCTAGTACAGAAGATCAGGCAAAGAAGATCAACTATATCAGCAGACCAAGTGAGCAGGAGACGCCAAAAAGAAAAGGTAAAAAGATGAAAAGGAACATAAAGAAGAAGTGAAAAATACGAAGAAAAGAAGCATAAAAAGAAAGAGAGAAAGAGAAAGGAAAAGAAGAAGAGTGCAAGAGAACGAAGAAAGAAAAAGGAAGAAAGTGGAGGGAAAAGAAGTGAAAAGCAAGAAGAGGAAAATGAAAAACGACAAAAAGCCTAGAAGTAACACAAAACCCTTAGGATCACAGGGTTGATTGTTACCTCTTAGTGGTGCAGAAAAAAACAAAACAAAAAAGAAGAAAACGAAAAAGAGTGATGGGAGAGAAGATGAAGAAAAAGAAAGAGGAGGCGCAGAAGAAAAAGAAAAACAGATAAGAAGAAGATAAAGAAATGAAGGAAAAAAAAAAAAAGGAGAGGCTAGGGGGAAGTCGATCGGTATCGATGAGAGGGCCCGGTAGAGATATCCCTGTCTCGAAGTGTCGGGTTCCCCCTTAACACCTCATTCTCTTCGACTAGAGCCTGACGAGTACGTCGGCAATAATCCAGTTCGGATCTTAGCCAAGTTAATTCCCGAACCATCTCGGTATGGTGATAACGCATCACCTTTAACTCCTCCTCGGCATCCTTCAACAGCCTTTGTACATGGCTATAGGAGGCTTCAAAGGCCTCCACTTGAAAAGCTAATGCTGATTGGGTGAAAGGACCAGACATCTTAAGGAAATTATAAGATGAGGATCTGTATATGGGGGAAAATAATATGATGAGGATTATGGGTATAACCATGCTGTAAGCAGGTATTTATAGATCAATTAGATGAGGGCTGGTATTGAGAGTCGCAACCGTTCGCCAATGGATACTAAGAAGCGACGACAATTAAAAGATGTGTCTGTTCAAGAAAAAAACGTTTGGATTCCCAAAAGGCTCTAAAAAAGCATGATTAATTAAAAGCCACTCTTGTTCAAGAAACGCTTGGATTCTTACCAATATTTAAAGGGGGTAAGTCATAATGGCATCGAAACACGCGTCATTTTGGGAAAAGGCAGCAGTTCAAATAAAGGTTGAAGATCTTTTACACAGAGCTCAAGAAAACTCTGGTGAATAAGATTTTATGCATGAGGCTCAAGAAATCCCACTGGACCCTAGATACAAAGAGTCAGAAGGTTCAATGGATAAGGTCAAACGCAAGACCCAAGAAAAAACATTAATGAGGCCACAAGCGTGCGCAGTCAAAATTAAATGCATTGGGAAAATAAATCATACAAGAACGAGAAAAAGAAGAGTTTTCATTAATCAAGGGGAACTTCATTACAAGATACTTCTCGACAAAAAGACATTACATCACAAAGAAAAATAGTATTATTTTGTAGAAGGACCAGCTTCTTCACCGGGCTTCTTCTTCGACCGAGCATACACTTCCTCAAGGGCTAATTTGTAAGCCCTCTTGGAAGCAATTTGCCTGTCTCTAGAGGCCTCGAGCTCTTTGATCCGAGCACGAGCACGAATACTGTCGAGGAAAGACCTCTGGTGCTCCATCTCCAGGGCGTCCAATCGCTCGTCTAGTTCGACGGCCCGACGAGCTTCCACCGACAACCGGGCAACCCTCTTCTCGAGATAACGCACTTTCTTAACTTCCTTTTCAAGATGAGCAACATATTCAGGAAGTTTGTCACCATTAGCGTCATGAGGAGAAGCCATTTGTTCGATAATAAAGAATGAGCTATTCAAAGAATATATGGGCAGTCCCCCTTTTATAAGAAGAACAAGGGGTAGATCAAAGGTCATCTAAGAAAAAGAGACAAGCTTCTTGAACTTCCCAAGAGCATTTATGGATAACGACAGCAATTCAAGTCCAAGGGAGTCATCCAATAAGATATCAAAGAAATAAACAGACAGGAACGTAAGTAAAATATGTTTTATTAAGATTCTTCCGTGATTCGATTACAACTTGGTGATAACACCAGATACAAAGAAATCACAAAAGACTAATTATTTCGAGGAAGAGCCTTCTTCATCGTCATCCGAACTCGGTTTAGACCGAGCATGCAACTCCTTGAAGGCAAGCTTATAGGCCCTTTTTGCTGCCTTCTGCTTAGCCAGATAAGCCTCGAGCCTCTTTATATGCTCGTAAGCCCAATCCCGATCGGCCATCGTCACATGATGAGCAGAATCCATGTCAGACAACCTTTTCTTGTAGTTTGAAACCTTGACCACGAGTTTCTTATTCGCGGTACGAGATTTCTTGATCTCCGTTTCTAAATAAGAAATATAATTAAAGGAGCTCTCACCAGTAGAACCAGAGGAACCCATTACGTCACGAGCAAAGTAGTAGTAAAATGCCTAATTATGGAGGGGGCACACCCCTTTATAGGAGTTTTTCTCGAAGAAAGATATTAGGATAGAAAACATTAAATGGGCCCCCCAATGAACCGTCATAAATCTATTACGATTTTCAACGAAGCATTGGGAACGACGAGACCGAAATAATATCCTCGATAGACCAAGCATGACTCCCTCGACATGGAAACCACGCCGAGGAAGTCAGGGAGCACTTGATAGAACATAAAAATTAGACCCGAATATTCTATTCGGGTAATGATCAACCCACTTTATAAATGGGTACCCAACGCTTAAATGGGTCATCACATGCCTTTTATAGGAGAATAAGGTAGTTACTATCAAAAGACCAAGCCCACTTAACTAGGGACGCATGTCTGAAAAACCCCCTGAGATGGAGACATTTGTCAACATCCTAAAAAGCATAATTGCCTATAAATAGCCAACTACTCCTCCTAGAAAAAGACCAGAAAATTTATCCAAAAAATATAGAGAGAAGTTGAGAAAAGAGAGAAATTAGTCAAAGCTTATCACGCCAAGAGATAAGCCGAGCAGAGATAAAGCCGAGTACCGAATAAAAGGGGAGAAAGACCAAGAAGAGAGATTAAGTAGTCAAATCGAGCACAATTGTAATACAGAGATACTGATCCGAGCAAGTGTAATAGTCCGAATAAGGATAATAATCCGAGCAATAATAAATATCAAGAAGTGTCCATTATTTATAAGTTGATTTACCATTATATTATTGTTGAAAAGCCTAACGTGACCGATCAAAGTTATGGCTTTATCAGAAACCCTCTCCCTTCTCGAAAATTCACCTTTGTTAGGTGCTCCTCCCAAAATATTCCTATAAATTCTCACGACATACCATTTATGGATGTACCTTATGGCGAAGATCCAAATACCCTTTATTCAAACTTTAAAGCCATCAGCTGCAGCCATGTTGTAAAAGTTTTATCTTGTAACAAAAAACAGCTCCTTATAGATGAATACGTAATGTTCAGCCTTAAAATGTGAGCACATCTTAAGGACCCTATCAAATTTCAATATGGTGGGACTCAGATTCTCAAGTGGTTTTTTCATCTCGGAGAAGAGTTGGTCATCTTTTTAAGAGACGTCAGACTCGGCATAATCGATCTTCATGACCAAAAACAAGCATTTGGTGGTGTTTTGGATGATGTGGCATTATCCGATCATTTACATATGGAAAAAAATCCCTCTACGCAAAATTGACTAAGTCAATTGTACGCAAGGATGGGGAAGAATTTAAATGTCTTGCAATGGCTGATGTTGACATTTTCGAGAATTACAAACATCAGTACGTGGTTTGGCTGGGACAAATATGAGAGAATAAAAGTGTTATTAAAGGATTTAGAGAGCCATTTCAGGCAGTTTGTAACCCCCTCCTATTATATCAACCATAGTTCCCTTTTTACTGTAGATGATAAGATCGAGCTCATATTTCCATAAACTCAAGCTACAAATCTTTTTCAAACATCTCGACCAAAGTCTCCCCCATCTTAACAATCTCATGACTACCAATTGGAAAACTACATTGAAAGAGCTCCATGAACAAAAACAGTTTTCTGATGTCCATAATTGTCTCATACATGGTCTGAAATCTGCGTATGAAAAATGTCTCATGACTACTCTCACAATGCTAGCTTGGAGAAATATGTCATCCATGTTGAGGAGAACAGACCTACTCTTTTCGGAGATTTATGTGATTTATTTTTCAATGCTCAAAAGCATATGGAGAGGAGGGGAGAACACGACACGTACCCGATGGAAGAAATTTATTCCCGAGTTGATGAATCGACGGGTGGGTCGATGACTCCGAAAGTCCAATTAATACAATTGAGACATTGGGGTCGACTGATTAGGGATGGATTTAATATAATGAATCTGACTCAAGTCACCCCCGAAATAGAGCGGATAAGAGAAGAAATTATGTTTCGATTGTAGTGTTTTCATTATCTACGCTCAACAAGATCATTGACTTGGAAAATGGATATCCCTTTGTATGTTTTGCATCCGCTTTTGCACGGATCAATGATTTAACATTTAATTAATGTAATCTTTTCATTTTTGGGTTCGCTAGTTTGGTAACTCACAACTTATGATTTGTCGCAAAAATTATTTTCTTAATTTTGTTGCAACTTTTTGCGTGCATCTTTATCAAATTATTATGCAAGTTGATTTGTTATTTAAAAAAAAAAGTTGTTGTCGAATCCCTTCAAAGGTAATAAGTCGTTTTCCATTTTTAGCTGAAGCAAAAAAAAAATCATTAATAAATAGCCACACAAGTCACAATCAGCTCATTTCATTTTATGTGATTTGTTTTGTATGCATGAATTAATGCTTCTCACCTAAGACCTGGTACAAAATTTGAATCATGTGTTCGTGTGGCAACATGTTCTACACATATTTATAAACATGAAAGATTCGTCTTCAAAATTGTTTATCTGCTCATTATAACTTCCGTAACCGAACATTTTTTTTCCAATGCGAATAAACTAAGTCAATTTAAGTTTCAAGTTGTCTTTTTAAAATTAAATAAAAGGGGTTCAGATTTTGAAATCACGAGAAGGCCAAAAATGATACATAGTGCCTTGTGTTTTATTCAATGAAGTGATGTTAACAAACTTTCACATATATACATGCGCAGATAAACAATTTTGAAGACGAATCTTTCACAGATGTTGGCAGTATAGGGCAAGGAATATGAGTTGCAAATAATCTCGGAGAAGACACATTGCGTCCAAGTTCGGGACCTGTTAGTCGATATGGAGCTTGAGTTCCAAAAACGGAACAAGATCATGTGAGTTGTTCACTAGCAATGGATGACATTTTTAGTCATTTTGTACCTATCACGGTTTTTAGGGAAAACATGAGTGCCTTTAACCAAACAGTGCCTGATTTCGGAAGGGTTGCTAGTAGAATATCCGTTTTTGTGTTTGAAAATGTTTTCAGCATGAGAGAATTGCTTCTAGTTCGAAACGTATGAACCAAAAGCCTTTGAAGATATAGTTAATTAGACCATATGATAGCTCTGTTGCTTGATAATGAGCACCTTCGAACCCATTCTATTTATAGAGCATTGTTAGTTGGACATACTTGTTTTTTTTCACAATTAGTATTTGAAACTAATGTTTGCATAAAATGATGTAATAAAATGATAAAAGATAACTTATTTATGAGTATTTTTTTAGTTTTTTGACAAGATTTAAATAAGGTGAAATAAAACATTTAATAATGAAAAGTTAGTATCACAATTATTTAGATAATTACAATAATTATAGTTTGAAAATAACATTCCTGATAAATGCAAAAACAAATTAACATGTAGTAGAAAAAATAGTGTGAAATTACAAATAATGAAGTAGATAAAAAAATTGATATGTTTTTTATCAGATTATTTTAGTATTTAGTTTTATTCACACAAGCAACAATTATCATACTAAATGAGATATATTATCATTCTAATTTTTATAATCGGAAAATAATGATCACTTACGTTTTTTAAGTAACAATAAACAAATTTAATTTAAGTATATTTTTTATTTTAATAGTTTCATATATTAAAAACTACAAATTTATATTATACTTATCTAATTATAACTAATATATGAAACACAAACTGTTGTAGTTCATATGGTAGAGTGCTTACATTACATGCTACAAAGATTCAAAGTTCGATTCTCATCAGTTGCATTTAATATAGATTAACTTACATTTTAGTGTTAAAATAAAAAATATCATGTTATATAATATAAAATAAAAAACTTAACTAGAAATTCGGGTCAGATCGGAACACCCGATAAAATTAAAATTGCCACCCGATCCCGAAGTTTGTCGGGTCGGGACAAAACCCAATATTTTCTGTCAGATGCGGGTCGGGACACGGGTCAGAATCAAAATTGTCATCCGATCCCGAATTTTGTCGGGTCAAAACAAAACCCGATATTTTCTGTCAGATGCGGGTTGGGACACGGGTCAGGATTCAGGATTTTTCCCCAGCCCTTTCTGTACCATCTATTTATAATTTACACATAAGCAAATACGTAGATTGATAAATGTAAAGAAATATGTCTACTAATGTTTTTGCTTAAACTAGAGGTACCGAATTAAGTATTAAATAAAACTATAGAGGATCACTAATCAAATTAGACTAAACTTTTGGTCTATCTGTGTATGACGTAAATCTATAAAGTAAAATGAATCAATTTAGAATATCACAACTCAGCTATGCTAACAGATTTTTTGGTACATAATTAGATTTTAAAAATATGTTATGAAAATCCATTGAAAATGTATATTTTAAAAATTTAGATTTTTTATATTTTTCAATCTAAAAATCATATTTTCATAAGGTGGAAAATCTGATTTGGCAAACATCCACATATTTAATGTATTAGTTTAGATTCTTTAGAATGTGAAAAGTTACACTTGTGCCAAGTATTACAATGGAATAAAAAACTAAATATATCGATTTAGAATATGGAAAAGTATAAGGATCATCACTGAAATCATGCACAAAGTAGTACTCATATAAAAGTGTAACCAAGTATCGCTAAAGAGCTTCACTTTTGAAGTAAGCATCGTCTTTTTTCTTTTTTCTTGGAGTAAGCATTATCGTGTAAATTTGAGTTCTGCAGAGGGAATAAATTAATTGATTTTAGTAGTAATTTAACATGTGCCTTCAAATTCATCGATGGGCCTACCAACCACTACAACGTCGATGTTTCGGTAAATATTGAAATTACGTACATGCACGTATAATGTTATAGCCACGGTCTTTCAAATTATTCTTTTTGAGTAGTATATTGATACGAGAAAATGTCGAAAAACAGGAATCCAAAGGATAATTTAGTTTCACACTGGCACCATATGAGCAAGGTCATCACCATGCTCCAAAGCGAAGTATCAATTGAGGAAGCATTTGAACAATACTGCAAAGGGTTGAGTAATTTTGGACCTTTTTGGGAGCACATTCTATGTTTTTGGAACCAATTAAAGCTTAGAAACCCTCGACGAAGTGTTGTTTCTAATGTACGAGGAGATGAAAAAACAACCCCGTATTCAGGTGTGCAAGCTAGCAGAGTTCTTAGGCTACCCTATAAATGAAGATGAAGCAGCATCAAGCATGGTTGACGAAACTTTGGAACTTTGCAGTTTTGGAAAGTTTGATTAGTTTAAAGGTGAATAAAAGCCCGGGATGGTTTGCGGGAATCAATAACGATATATGCTTTCGGAAAGGTGAGGTTGGAGATTGGAAAAATTATCTTACTACAGAAATGGTGCATCAATTGGACGAGTTATGCAAAGAAAAGTTTGAAGGATCGGGATTCGGATTCTAAGTGTTATTTCATTTTCTTTCTTTCATTTCCCTTTCAAACGGTTAACTACATTCTGATTGAGTTATTGAGTGATATGCTGAAATCTTTGTTTTATGTATCGTTTTCTCTTATAATGGTAATATAAATTGTTGAATGACTATTTTAAACTTCAACTGTTATTTCTTACAAGTAGATGGCTAGCTAGAATGAAAATTATCAGAACAGGAGTCATATATAAATGATAACATATGTATAAAAAAAAATTAAGCAGGTTAATGTATGCAATTGTAGATAGTTTGCTGGAGCACTTTATATTATTGCGTTATGAAAAAATTAATAACATTCTTAAATCCGTTGCGGGAAGGGATAGATAACAATTAAGCGTTGTGAAAAAATTGATAACATTCTTGAATCCGTTGCGGGAAGGGATAGCTAACAATTAACATTTGTATTTTCCAACTATAACTGAAAATTTGAACATTGTCAGGACTCAACTCAGAAGGAATGATTGTACTTTTGAAATATTGGCTTAAACAGTTAAACCTGATTTGGTCTTAGATGATTAGGGCTGGGTTATGCAGGAACGTTCAATTTGTTGTGCATATACTTTTACCACGTAGAATTAACTCTAAAATGAAGACAGGGTTGGCTCAGTTGCTCATCAAACCGCCAAGGCCTAAGATTTTTTCAACCAAAAGAACCAAACCGATCAACTGATTCAATATAGTTAGCAACATGAGATACACGTAACACGAGAGTGGTAGAAAATAACCGACTTTGAAATCTTAATATGATCTGCACAAAAAAGTTTAACCTGTTTCACAATAAAATTCTCAAGCAATGACTGAAGTCACATATTGCAAACACATCAAGTCATCATAGCAAGGCACTTCCATAAATTGGAATAAGAACAACTGCATAATAGATACGTTTAGGTTTAAATAGGAAACAACCAAGTATAAATCAGATTAATCATCTAACAGCCTTGAATCCAGAAGTCAACTAGACATTTCCGCCACTGCATTTACAACTGCTACAAAATATGATATACTTGAAAATGCACCCTGGTTGATGCGAAATCTTCAAAAAGTCTTGGGGGAAGATTGGCCAAGCATCAATCCTGTATATGTCCAGGTCCAAAGTCGATGAGAAAAATGGCACATAAAGAGAAACAGTGCAATAAAACAAGCAAAACTTTATTCGGTCTACGTTTACAACGCAGTCACAGCATAAATGCATAATACCACCAGAAGGTAGTTTATCAAGAAGAAAAAAAGGCTATACGCTAGAAGGTGAGAATAACATACAACTAGTGAGCGCTATTCCATTAATCATACACATGAGAGCAGTGTACTATTTTGTTAAAAAAGATAAATACATTAAAGATTCATTTGATTTATTTAAGTGTTTTTTTGTTGGAAGGTTATTTAAGTGTTTTTAAGTTTATACTTGAAAGGAAATAAAACGATAATGGCATAATTCTCAAATTTCCTAGCTGATCAACACGCTATAGAACCTATATGTGAAATTATACCCTCCCCGACTTCCGAGCGAATTCCACCATTCCCAGATTCAGAGCCGACTCTGAAGATACAATCTTCAAGGTGGACGATTGCCATAAGAGCTATTACCCCTTACTTTAATAAAGGAAGTATTTTGAAATTCCAAATAAATATAAAAACGACAACAGAAACCATCAATGTTAATCACCTGGTTTAGTTTAGTTTTTTCTCAAGTCAGAAGTTGCCACATCACTTAGAAAATTGATGCGACGTGAAAATGAAAAGGGTAAACATAACCAACACAATCCAAAAGCAGTCTAATCGTTTTTTTGGATAAGAAGTCTAGTAGTTATTTTGATTAAAAAAGATACAAAAAAATAATTTAATCTTCAACAGCTAATTAGTCGTACTATTGAGTTTATGTAGTGTCCAAATGGACAAGAAGAAATCAGAAAGAAACAATGAACACTCGACTATGTGATCTTAGAACAGGTTGCTAGCTATGTTGCACGGATACGGGTATCGTATCCGATACGATACGGATACGCGGATACGGATTTTTTGAAAATTTAGGATATGATACGGCTAGGATTAGGCAATTATAATTATTATAAAAATTATTATATATATATCTACAAAATATACTGCTACAAATTAATTTTTACTTATCAAACATTATTTGGAAATACAATTCCTCAAAAGGTGTTTTATATAATATGTAAATACTTATGTATATTTGTACTTTCTTATAAATAACAAAGATATACTGTATACTAATATAGCATGTATGAGTCTATGACCTATTATTTTAATGAGCTTATAATACTTTGCCTTTAAATTGTAAATAAGTATAAATTTTCAACCCCGCCGTATCTTGAAAACGTATCGGTGAAGCATCCGTGAAGTATCATTGAAGTATTGGATAGGTCAAACTTTTGAAAGTTCAAGGATACGGCATTTGGAGTATCCGATACGGTATCGGAGTATCGGGGGAGTATCAGTATCCGATACGGATTTTTTTTTAAAATATGGAGTATCCGTGCTACATAGGTTGCTAGTAACTGAAAGCTGAATAATGTGAAAATATAAACTAACGGTCCAAAACCCTTTTCTGAAATAGTTACAAGTTACAACGGTCTTGAAAACTTGATACCGAACATGTTATATACCAATCTGGAACCAGTTAGCAGATAATAAAAAATTGTTCACCTTTAGGATTGGAAGATCAACTAATTATAAGAACTCGATCAAAATCTTGTCAACATTATAAACACTTGATTGAAGTTTGGACTTATTCTGAATGCTACAAAACTTATGGTATAACATCAACTAGTTTCAGAAGTTAATTGCAAGTTGCAGCAATTCAGAAGTGCAAAACACATGCAAACAATTCAAATAAAATTAAGTTCAAACCAATGCCCAGATTTCTGTTACCAACAACCTGTCACTAACATGCTTATTGACTAGTTATCGCAGAACAACTTTGTAAAATTACAAGTCAACGATGAAGCCACTAACCAAGCTATATGATTCAGCATTAATATGATTGTGCACTATTACAAACTTGTTTCACTGGAAGATTAAGAATTTATTTCCAAAGTTTTATGGTTTACCAAAATTCCCATCACTTAATGACAAGCCGTTACTGTAATTTAGCTATAAAGTCCTTATATCTAGAATGATTAAGTATTGTGAGATTGGCTCAAACATGTCCTGAGAACATGAATAGTACAGACCTACTACATAACTAATGGTGGCGAAAGATGTGATTTCAGGGAAAGAGAGACTAAGAAAAATCCCGTAAGGGATAGTTCTCAATTTCCAACGCAGGCATTTACATAGTTAGGTGGTGAACATGAACGAAAAATATACCCATGAAAGGCAGACAGAGCCTGTTAATTCAAGGGAATTGTAAATATTGATTGCTTGGCTGGAACTTTTATGCTTAGCTTGTCGGCTTTTTGCATTTAAGTTATGTTGCATTTGGTTGGCCAGCTTAAAAGCCGGTGTTGATCTTTAGCCAAGCTGCATAAACTTAGCTTTTTCCACGGCCTTAAATAAGTCATCTTATCTGCTTATATTTTGAAGCCAAACAGGCCCTGACTATGAATGATAAAAGATCCTTTAAATCTTAGAGATTTACCTCATCATTCAAGATCTGATACCCCCAGCATGGAGTAACATGTATCGTCCGATCCCAGCATATGAATATACTCCGATCCCAGCATATGAATATACTCCGATCCTCTCACATGAACACTATAACAAGCTGAGACGTAAAACAGAAATTAAAATGAAAAAAAGGAATTGTAAGAAGATAAAGCATAAATTCCAGTGACTCCTTCAAAGTTCAAACTATCATTCGAAAAGAGAAAGGGATATTACCGAAAGCAGATAAAATATGGACTACACAGCTTGAGGGTAATATTACGATCTGATCAACTAAATAAAACTGAATATTTGAAGAGGCAAGAAATAAAAACATGTTAATTAATTTACAAAGCAAATTTTTTACCTTAAGTAGAACTTGTACGTGTATTTGTGCATATGAGGTTTTGAAATCGACTAGTTAAGTATTGATGTGTGATAAATAAGTCGTCGTGAGTAAAAAGTTTGCTTATAAGAGAGAAAGCATATTAGCAAACATCAGTTAGGCAGCTTTGGCTTTAATCGACAGCCACTAAGATCAGAATCCCATGTTGTGTATAACTCAAGTGTACTTGTACTGTCAGCTTCTTTAAAAATTCCAGAAAAAATATGTAGTACTAGAATTGATCATAGCAATGACATCAAATTCCCTTAAAAGCAACTTACTCTTATATGATGTAACCAATCACAACATTCTACTTCAAACGTTTTTGCTTCAGATAAAAAAAATAAACTTAAAGAGAGACCGTTCCAACACAGATACGTAAACTCTGAACAAGTAATAATATTAACTTCTTACCATTTTCTATTTTGATCACACTTTGGAGCATAACATCCATCTTTGATTTCATATCGTTCCTATCATCCATGATCGGGACAATAAGTGTAAGCTCTCGATGGATTTCTCGAACAAAATTACAAATCTTCTGGGCGAAATCGATTTCACCATCTGATATACGTCCCATGGCCATTCTCATCAGCTCTCCAGTTAAATCCGCAAGCTGAAAAGATAACAAAATATATGAAAAGAGAATCAAGGTGGAAGTCGAAGAAGGTTAGGGGGGAAGTTATGGATCAAAAAATCATATGCTCGACTCATTTGTTACATCCTAACAATTATCTTTTCTTATGAGAATAAGTCTGTGGAAGAAATAACAATCAGGTGAAATTTTGCTGCAAAAGTAGTGTTTTATTTTTGATTTTTAAATCTTTTGGTTTATGTGTGTAAGAATTAAACAAATTAACATCTGTATGCATATGTGGAAATAAGAACAAATTTCCAAAAACTATAATAGATGATGTGCATTTTAGAAAGCTGGAAATAACACAGAAGGACAGAAGGAGAGAGACTTAATTATTAAACTCAATTTTTACTACCCAATATTAACTAAAAGACTTCCAGAGGCACAGGGCTATCATCTACATTCAAGAAACATTTGTAAAAGAAACTAACTATAGAGTAGCTCTGTGTATGTTTTTATGTTTTACTCTGGCATTTTTGACAACAGTGATCTTGGCAGTCCTTTAGATACCCTAATATTTCGATGCTTTTAATGATATAACAGTCAGATGCATCAATTAAGGCAATTACCCCTAAGAGATAGTCGAGAACATTGATTTGAAATGGCTCCATAGAAGCATCACCCAGGGATAAAAAATTATCATTCATATCATCAAGATTCAAAAGGGTTCCAGTTTTGCAAAATCCACAGAGGGTTGCAGCCTCAACATACTCTTGTACCTGCAAAGTCCAAATAAAAATTAAGAGTAAGACAAATATTATAAAACAAATACAACTCTAGCCTTAGGGATTAATCCATTGATTCTGTGTGTGCTTATTACTAATAGATATGGTGAACATTAACACTATCATGTCAAGGGAAACAACCTTTTTTGGTACACCAACCTATCAAATTTTAACAATTGAATATATCATATTATTAAAATTTACTTTTTAGAAATTAATCTACAAAAGAGTCAAACAATTCAAGCTGACGTTAGAATTTATCACAAGAAACTAGTTATATAATAACAGCTCGAGTACACTGATTACTAAGCACCAATCTAGACAAACCGAACGATTCGGACACCATCAAGAAAATTTAAACTTTCAAGCACTCATTACTTCTAATAGGTTGGATTATTAAATGTTCACTTTGGTCAAGATTGGTATCTGGATTGTGAAGTTTGATAGATTTGTGTACTAATTATTTAAATTTGTGTAGACTCATGTCTAATTGTGAGTTTAATTAGGTTGGCATATAAAAGTACTATTTTCTTCATCTAAGAACTGTATCATTTTACTATATTTAGAAAATAAACGGCCGAACGCAAAAACAATATCAAACCGTCTATTAGGAAGGCACAGAGACAGACCCCTGGGGAATAAGCTCGCCTGAGCTTCCAAAGATCAGTTCCAGCCAATTCTTTAATTAATCGAGCCACATATTGCTCTGTCACAGCTACAAGATCATTTTCTGCCTTTTTTAGTACCTCCGTTTTATTGTCTTTACTCATTCTGTTATCAAAAGAAACAATTAATTGTCTAGGTATTACCTTAATATGGTTCACATAAGAGCATGTTCAACAAAATAACTTTATCAATGACTATGCACAACAACTCAAAACTAAATTGCGAAAAAAAGGGAACTATGAAGGGTTTGTAAGGGATTTAATGGAATTGATGTACTCCTTAAGCTTTTAAGATTTGAATTACCACACATGTTTAAATGGAAATGGAATTATTTACGATGAGCAAATTACATATACATAATACCAAGTATACATCCCAAAATTGACAGACGAAAATCGCAATTCATAAATAAAATATGCACAAATGCATTTAAGCTTTTCACATTTGAGATACTATCCCTGCAAAATCCAGGCATCCACCTCATCAATCAAGCACAGATAAAGACGTACAGGTAGCAAAAAAGAATATATTCTTACCTGTGTACCTGAAATATGACCTTTTTGCTGTTAATGGTGATATCTCGACTTGCTTTTACCACCCTTTCTCTTTTATCATTCTGCATAAAATCATAAAATTTGAGGAATTGTTAGTGTTAAAATCACAACATACCATAAATAACATAGAGCAATAAATAAAACCACAAAGCATATGCCTGATTGCGTTTAGCTCAAAGTTAATTTGAAAAGGGGTATAATTGCTCGTACGAGCTGGAGTAGAATACAAATGTGAAGGATTAAAAGATGCAAAACTAAGTACATATGAATACATTGTGGAAGCATGTTTTAACATGCAAGAAATTATGATACAGAGCTTCCAATTACAAAAGCGTTAAGTCTCTATAACCAAATTACAACAACTGAAAATTGACATATATATTATACATTTAACCTATAGGCTTGTTTGTTTGTAGTTTCTAAGCTCAATTTCTATTATTTTTCTGCTTTTAAATTGTAAATATCTTGGTGTAGCCAGTTTAAAAAGTGAGCTACTTGGTTCTTTCAACATACACATTAGAAATGTTTAATCTGAAAAACCTCAGTTTTTTTTCTGAGCCACAAAAAGGAAACTTATCTGCTTAGAAGCTGCAAACAAGCATTCAGTAACATACTTAAGAAAATGAAAATCTAAAGTTCTAAACACATTGCGGCCAAACATTTCCTAACAGAAAACCCCAAGACAAAGATCCATTGCAAAAAAACAAAATCAATCTTACCAAAAGAGAAAAGTATCTGTAACGAACTCGTATCAATTAGCAATGGATTTGTGAGCTCGTTAAGCAATTATCTAACAAAACCAATAATTGTGACTATTTTTGGTGGGATTTTTCTGGGTTATAGAAGGGAATGAAATTACAAGATAAAAGTTGCAGGAATTGAAAGGAAAAACAAAGATAAAAACATAGCCAAAAATTAAAATTCATTTTCTTCACAAAATCCTTACCACCTACAACCCTTTATTTATACTAAATCTATGTTCTGGTGTAGTCCAGAACTTTCAAATAACTGCAGAAAAGACCCATGAGTTCACAATCTATCAAACTTGACCCTCTAGTTATTTTCTTCTATCCCTCTCATTTTCTCTGTTTTTATCCCGAATCAGGTTCATTGCATTCCCCACCGCTTGAAAATCCACCTTGCCCTCAAGGTGGTGGTGTGACTTTGAGATCGTATTATGAGGTTCCCACGAAGCTTTAAATTGAGCATGGACGTTACATTGTGTAAGCATTACTGTGAGTATACCATTTTCTTTTCAAACTAGCTTGTGTCGCATTATAGCTTGCCTGTTAAGCATTAGTAGGATTCCTTCTGGATCAAAATTCATGTTTGAAAGCCATTTTCCATTTTCTTGTGAATTGATTTGAGTTCTGCATACTGAGTTGGTTTCCATCATATTCGAAACTTTTTTCCTACGTGTTGATTATACTGATTTTCATGTTTGGAGAGACAAGTGTTTGTTGTCCGTGTACGTTAGAATAGATAGCATACTGTAGTCTTTACGATACAAGTTCATGCTCTTCTATGATTTGAAAAATATGAGAACATAATCTATTCATCACATCCTTCGTACAATTGATATCAAATTCCTCATTTTTCAAAAAAATTATTTCACATGCCCCGGCAAGAGTGCCTAACAATCCAAAGTCAGAGGTTTGTACAACAAATACCCGAGTGTGTGTGCTCAGATCAAGACCAACTCTCTGTTTTTCAACATGGAGCTTCACATCATCTCTGAATTGTACATTTCCAAAATAACCCCACACTCAAAAAAATTCGCAATATTGTTTGTTCTCTTCTATCAGTTATAATGCAAAAGAAAATCGTCTTGGGAAAATAGTCACACATTCCGTACATACCACTAAACTTGACCAAGCTAAGAAGGAACTCTTTTACTTTTATTTTGCATCTTCTCTTCTTGCACCAAGCTATTTCCTTATCGTAAGTGTATCTGTCCATACGAACCACCTTCACATTTATCGAGTTGGGGCTATCCTTTTCCTCTAAGCTTATTTCAAAAACCATATATTCAGACACAATTTTATCCATAGCCAATATAAAATATGTGAGAGTTTTTTCAAATACCATATTTTTACCATTATTTCCATCAAAGGGAACAATTTTATCATTAACCAAGTCGGATATCTTTATTTTCACGTTCATTTCACTCTCCATATCACTTTTACTAAACAAATTAATGATCAAGTTTACCTTTTTCTGCTCGTCTTCCGATACCATTTCCTCTTCATAGCCAAGAATGTCCCCATTCATATTTTCTTTTCCACCTGGGTCAAATTGGCCAGAGTCACATGTTACGGACTCGGTCGACATGCCCATCTCAGCAAAAACCCCATAATCAATCTCACGTGTGAGTGAACAAATTGAATCCGTGTTCTTTTGTAGCGTTTTGAGACATTTTACCAAACATTAGATCTGCATTATGTGCCATTGAGTTTTGATGTAGTTTTTTATGAAGCGTTTCGTCGACTAAATTAAATGCAAGAGAAATTGGAGCTGAGTTTTGAACTGTAATTGAATGGTTCTCGGCTAACTTTGGTTAAATCGCCTCTACACATTTCATCAAACTTATGCGACTCATTTCTTAATGAAATTTTGTCACTTGACAGAATATCATAACACAGAGGTACCTTGTCTGAGTCGCACGGGTAAGCTATTGCGCTCAATTTATCTTGTACCTCTTATTCCACCTTTTCATCGAGCAACTAATCTGCATTAATGTTTAGGCACAGTTCTGTACGAGGCTTTTCATCCAACTTCGCGTGCATTGTTTGCGGCTCCATTCTCTTCAACTAACTCTTTCTGACAAGTGACGCCTCCAATATTATTATAATTAGATACTATCTGCTGGATATGTTGAAAGATTTCTTGGACTTGATCACCATGTCTCTTCCATCGTTCTTCATCGATTTGTTTTTGCTCCTGTAATAGCTGCTGCAGAGTTTCTTGTGTTTCAAACGAATCACCATGAAGTTGAGAGCTATAAATATGAGGTGAATGCTCATACATGATGGGCTGAGGTGAAACGGCTTCATGATTATCATGGTGATATTGTGGATAAGGGAAAAGGAGTGGCGGGTGCGTGGAAGGTAGTTCAGAGGGGGAATGAGGAACAGGCTGCGAAGAAAATGAATGATATGGAGGGGGTATAAATGGTGATGGAGGCAACGGTGGCGGTGGTGGGAAGCCAAAAGAAGGAACATATGAGTATAGCGAATAAGGTGCTGGTTCAGGCCGGTTATGTTCGGAAAATGGCGTGTGATACAAATACTGCAGTGTAGGTGGTTCATCCGGTGGTCTTGGCGGTGGTGAGAGACCAAAGGTAAGTATATAAGAGTAAGAGGAATAGGCCGACACTTCATTTACTAGAGAAAATTGATGCGGGTTTGTGACAGACATTTCATCGAACACATGGCAGTTCATATTTTGTCGCAAGCTTTTTTCAAACCTTTCCCCAAAGTCGAAAATGCCATCTCAGATTGAAATGAATCAGAAAACATGATTCCGAAGAGGAACGGTGGCTCTGATACCACTTGTAACGAACTCGTATCAATTAGCAATGGATTTGTGAGTTCGTTAAGCAATTATCTAACAAAAACAATAATTGTGACTATTTTTGGTGGGATTTTTCTGGGTTATAATTTAACTAAAAGATTCAAAGGGAATGAAATTACAAGATAAAAGTTGCAGGAATTGAAAGGAAAAAAAAATATAAAAACATAGCTAAAAATTAAGATTCATTTTCTTTATAAAATCCTTAACGGCCAGAACACTTTATTTATACTAAATCTATGTTCTGGTGTAGTCCAGAACTTTCAAATAACTGCAAAAAAGACCCATGAGTTCACAATCTATCAAACTTGACCCTCTAGTTATTTTCTTCTATCCCTCTCCTTTTCTCTGTTTTTATCCTGAATCAGGTTCATTACAGTATCCTAATGGTCCACATAGTTCAAACGTAAATTTTATTTGGTCCATGTATTTCAGTCAATTAAACAATAACAGATTAATAGTCTTGACTCTTGAGATCTTGCCAAAGTGATAGCTTAGTCTCCATATTTTAGGAAAGTGACAAATTCAAACAAATCCTATCTTTAGTTCTTCTCTCGTGTCAAAATCCCAAAGCTCATGATATAGGAGACAACACCAATATGAATGATGGTAATAAGGACTAAAATGGCTCACTTGATATTATTTATCATCTAAAATAAGTTTGCGTCCTTATAAATTTGGAAATTAGCAGAAGGTACAGATTAAAAGACGTAGATAGTAATAAGTCAAGACGGTGATCTTTCTTTCACTCCAGTCATATATCTTGGCAATATACGATATAAATTGGCAATAAATGCCACTAGCAATCAACTAGTAGAACCCCCAGAGCCCCTCGAGACATCCCAGTATATCAACTTTAACTTCACTAATTTTGCAGCATAAAAGACTAAATAGAAAGAAACTTAACTGTTCATCTGTGCAAAATAAAATTGATAAAAAGAAGAATGTCGTTAAATTTTGCTAAATAAATCTACTAGAACGAAAATATAGTTATTTAACTCTAAACCTTTCTGCTAAATAATTCTAAGTAACTGTCGTGCAGACTTTCTTCCTACAAATTGTGTCACTTGTTCAAAACTTCAGTACTAGCATCAGCAAAAAAAAAAGAGAAACACACGCTACCGATAACAAAGTAGTGCACAAAGTTCTCCGTATACGGAACTAAAAAGAAATACATACTAGTCTCCTGAACCTTTTTCTAACAAAATGCAAGTAATTTCTCACAAATTATATTACTTGTTAAAAACATCCAGATTCAGAGCTGGCACAGCATTTCGCAAAGGCCACGAAATTTGAAAGGGCCACATTTTTTTTTTTTTGCAAACTTTATCATTTTTAAGGGCTGCAAAAATGCGTAGGATTTGCTTAATAGAAATTGATATCAATGATAAAGTGGTCAAAATTTTAATAATAGATACGTTGTGTGTTATACCATTGCATATGTAAACAATGAAGGTAACAATTTAGATAAATTCATGTTTTGTTGATAAATTATAGAAAAATTGAAGGGCCTCCTTTTTCATTTTTATCTAGGGCTTCTAAAACGCCTGAGACGACACTGTCCAAATTAAATCTAGCAAATTAGAAATGCACCTACCAAATAACAAAATAAAGTATATCAACTTAACGGTATTAGGGACTAAATAGAAAGAAATATTACACTCCCAACCTTTTCTTCCAGCAAAACGGTATTAGGGACTAGTTTGGAAAGAAATTTACACTCCTAACCATTTACCCGCAAATCTAAAGGAGGTAACTAGGTGGAGAGCATATAGTCCACTTATTTTGATTAAGAAGGCGATAAATCTTTTTATATGTAATAAAAGGCGCCTAATTCCGCTTAATTGCTTCCTAATCCCGCCTAATTTCATCTTAGGCTCACTTTTTAGCACAATCAACAATGCATGTAATTTAATTAAAATCTCAAAAGATTAGCGTTTCAATTTGAGTTTCCTAATGAACCAAATGGAATATCATCATTTCCCTTGTAAATTACTAGTAAATCACTCGCTCAAAACATAGGTACTAAAACAACACCAAAATAGAATTACACACACAGGGCAATAACAAAACACTACTAATATCTTAAAAGAACCCTTAACAGAATACTAATTTTATATAGCACAAAGTTCTCGGTATGAGGAACTGAAAGGAAACAAATGCTAGTCTCCTAAACATTTTTCTAACAAAATGCAAGTAATTTCCCACAAATTATATTACTATCCAAATTCAGAGCTGGCATAGCATTTTCAATTAGAACCAATAACAAAACACTACTAGTATCTTAAAAAGAGGGTGCGCATTTCCTCAAGTTAACTACATCAATTTTCATCGGGTTATAGGTTTTTTCATATGTATTCGTAATTATTTTTCGATTATATTTTTTCAATCAACGTTCTATTTTATTTCTAAAGTGCTTGTTCAAAAAAATCTGTAAAATTTGACCTTTTATATATATTTTTGTGGTATTTATTAATATTACTACCTTAAAAATTGTCAAACAAACAATTAAACATACAAAAAAAAGTATAGAAAAGGTCAAAATTTACAGATTTTTTTGAACAAACACTGACGAAATAAAATAGAAAATTGATTTAAAAAATACAATCGAAAAGTAATTAGGAATACATATGAAAAAACCTACTATAATGTAGTTAACTTGAGGAAATGTGCACCCCTTAAAAAGAACCTTAAACAGAATACTATCTATACATATACATATAAAAAAAACACCTAATCCTACTAAATAGAAATATATATATATATATATAGAGAGAGAGAGAGAGAGCTACTAACGAGGTGATTGAGATAATCAGCGTAGGAGGAGAAAGAGTCTCTGAAAGACGGCGGTGATGACTCGTCACCGGCAGCGACGAAGACGGCGGATACGGTGGTCTTCGGCCTCTTCCCGGCGACATGCATAGACTCTGCTAATAATAATAATAATAATAATAATAATAATAATAATAATAATAATAATAATAATAATAGTAATAATATAATATTAGTAATGATAATAAAATTAAAATGTCATTTCAATTGGAAATTTGTAATTGTATGGACTAAATAAGTATGTAAAAATATATATGTATGTACCTCTGGGGAGGCGGTGGGGTTTGGAGGCCATCAGGAAACGAAGCTTATGGATTGCGGAGGCTGATAACATTTACTTTAAATTGTTTCTTTTTTCTTTTTCTTTTTTCTTTTTTATATATAAATTTCTAAACCTTATTACAACAAAACTTCAATATTTTATTGTCACAATATTCTCCCTCCTAATTTTCGAGTTTACCCTTTTTCTTTTTTTTTTCACAAATTTTAGTAAACTTTATATGGTAAATGTCAAATATGTAAAATTAGCTAAAACGAATTTTAGCATTTAATTAGAAAACAAGGAGAATTAAAATGCAACCCGCACCTCTAATTTGAAACGGATTGAGTAAGTTTTTCCAATCAGTTTCACTTTTTACTTTCTATTTTACGTTAGCAAAATAGTATCTTATCATTTTCTATCGCTCTTTGTTTTTTCGCAATATCTACTAAACATGGATGACAGAGGTAATTCTCCATATATTTACTTTTGAAATAAATAAACTTCGTCGAACCCATTAAGCCGGAATTTGTGTCAAAATGAGGGTATATGGAGAATATATGTTGATTGGTCTGGTTCGTTAGGTCATTTAATTCTGTATCTTGCGAAATAAGAGTTTCGGTCGAATTAGATTTCTGAAGATCGTTTTTTTTTTTAAATCATCTTACGGCTAAAAAGTTTAATCTGGTTGTTTTAACATTAATATTTATATGAATTCAGAGATATTTATGTTTTTTGTTTGTTATGATAAAGTGGCAAGGGTTTTCTTAAGTGTTGTAAGTTTGAGAAAAATATTTGGGCTACAATTTTCGATTTACAGAATTGATAAATGATATTGTTTTGAGCATAATTTATAGATTAGATTTTTATTTGGTATTCATTATTTTATCTACTTTTAATTTAGAAAAATACCTTATTCTTAAATTAAGTTTAAAATGGATTAACAAGTTCAATCCTTCTATAAAAAAAAAGGGGGGTTGAATAAATGTCAATGTTCGTCATATTTCTTATTTCCAAGTTACATAGCGATTTTTATTTAAATACACTTTCTGAAGTACACACATAAGCTATAAACTTTGAAATGGTAAGCATAATTCTTAGATTTATGAACCAAGTTGACTTTTATCTTAATAATTTGTGTTTTTACATATGCACTTTTTTACAGTCAATGTGCATTTTTTTACATATGCATACCAAAAATATAGGGTATACAATTTAAAAGGAAACAATGCACTTTTTATTTGGTAATTTGGTGTTTTGAATCATATCAAAGTTGATACGTATATTATTAAGTGTGCCTACCAAAAACTATGCAGTTTCTAAAATGATTACCAATTAGTATCAAATGAGTGATAGAACATGAGTTATGAAGTTCAAAAGGACCGGTATTCATTTTTTGCTTAACAATTTGGGGTTTTGGATCATTTATTATTTGATAAGCATCCCTAAGAAGTGCAAACAAATTGATATAAAAGTGCTTGTGATATACTAAGATTACTCATTAGACGTCTCAAAATTATACATTATTTATTTTCTAATGTAAATATTTGAATGAACAATCAAGCTCAAATTCAAATTAAAAAAAATCTACTTTTAATAGTAATACTGGAATAATTTATTTAACCCAAAATAACTCCACTTTTAAATAATTATTAATCAGATTAGTCAACTGGATTCATGGGATTTGCAATAATTTATTGGCCCTGAAATAAATAAATACTCTCATTCCCCGCGACAACTTGTTCTAAACTGACGAGCCACATCATCGTTCAATCATATATCTCCACGTGTCAGTTCATTCAATCCAACGGCCTATATCATTTTGTATAGTGGATCAACGGTTTAGATCAACCTTGTATGTTCTGAAAATTCTGGAGATGGAAAAATATACATTAAATCCTATCATTTTAAAGAATTGATTATTTGATCGTGCCATAGTTTCAAAGTAACAATATAGCATGCCAACTTTGAAATAGATGCTCTAGTGAACTAGCCTCTATTATAACCCAAAACACAAAATAGTACATATCTATCAAAAATAAATAACTAAGTCCTCCCATAACCGGATCATTAAAAGTTAAGCTAACTTATTTGAGAATGAGCTCATCTTAGCTTAACAGATCTCTTTTCTTAAGTTATTAATACAGAAATCAACTCCAAGTAGATGTAGGTACTCAAATGAATGGAGTTTATAAACGGTAGATAGATATATAAGTTTATCTTAAGACTAATTTAAAAAGCAAGGCCTAAAGGTGTAATATATACATATTGATATGAATAACATGTTGTGCTATGCTTTTTAAAAATAAAAAGCAATGATGTATTTGAGTGGATGTCATATCAAATAGCTCATACAGAAAGAATGTACAAACGAATAAGTGTTGGATATTTTTTTATTATAAGCATTCAACTGTAATAGGTGAAAAATGAAATTGTTCTTCAAAATGGGAAAATTGTCAGATGAAATTAACGGGATAAATATCAATACAATAAAAATCAAGATTAAAAGTTTAACAACCAACTTATTTCATTTTATGGCAAACATCAACTTCCAAGTTCCATCGGATGACTATATAAGGTTACATGAAAATCAGCTCACATGTATGCGACTATCGCGATATTAGTTTTATGGAACAATAATGATCATAATTCATGATTTCATGAGTAAAAAATCTCATCACATTTTATAATGTGAAATAACGACATATTCATCAATTATTCTTTAAATGAATAGGTTATGATGACATTGTTATTAGAGAATCAATCTTCCTCGGATCCAATATGAACAAAGAAATACATCAACTACAACTTGCTAGCCTATCATCACCCTCCCTAAGCAATTCGAGCCCTACGGAGAACCCTCAGGAAAAAACTGTTACAATAAAAAACTAAAGGTACCAAACGGCAACTCAGTCCATATTCAAGCCACTAGAAATGTAAATATCCATAGGATCTACGCGTTAACTGTCTCCACTTTCTCTATCACTACAGAGAGAGAGAGAGACAAAACATATACGTATACACAAACAATACACCGATATATATATATAAATTGATACATACATATATAATATAAAGAAAGAGAGTGACGATTAAATTTTTTGATTTGAGTCTCATAGATTTTTAATTAAAAGCACTCTCTCCCTCTTTTTGATCGATAGATATAGAGAGAGAAAGTGAAGCACACAAAAGCTAGGGTTTTGATTCTCTCTCTTGTTGTGACAATACACATATAGATATATATAGAGAGAGAGCGAAAAAGTTCCTTTTGTTCTCGTTTTCTCACTATTCGCATATTCTGGTTAGTTGAGTACTCTAATTTCGTTAAATCTTTTATTAAATAAATTTTTTAATTTATGTTGTTGACTGTTAGTAATTTTTTTTTGCATTTTTATCTAGTGAAGGTTATGTTTCAAATTTACAAGTTTACGTTTTTCTTATGTTTTTAATTTATTAGCTTAGGTATATTTTATCCAGTGTTTCTTTTGTGTGCATTTTTAGCCTTAAATGTATTTTGTTTTAAATTTATTAATTTTGGACTTTAATTAGTGTTTTTTTAAGTACATTTGTTAGTAGTGATTATTGGTCAAAGATTTCGATCATTCCTTGAGATTTTCTTACGTTGTTGATTGTTAAGAATATATTTTGCAATTTATCTTTTGAGCATTATATTTTTAATCTATGAATTTAAGTACCTAGTGTTTTTACTTGTGATTTTTATACATTTGTTAGCTTAAATGGTTAATGGTTAATTTTTTGCAATTTGTTAGCTTAAGTGGACGGAACCAAAGGGAGGGGCTGAGTTTTTATAGTATGATTTTTCCCGTACTCTATATGACTTTTTTTTTCATATTAGGGTGGCTGAAATTCCTATTTCTGAAGATTTTAATCAAAATTTACGTCTTTATAATTCAAGACTTTTTTTTTTTTCCATTATAAATATTTTAAGCATTTATACTTAGATTTTCTCCAATGTCTTCTAATATTAACTCAGTACCTATCTTTTTGGAAATTGATTTGATTTATTTATTTTTTTCTGCTAAGATGTATGATTTTCATCTGATGAACTCGGGCCTTCTTAAAGTGTTTTGCCATTTATTGAACCAGAAGTGCTATTTCGTATTTCCTCGTATAAAATCCTGATTCTGCTTATTTTTGGTTAATAATTAGCATTTTTGTCTGTTGAGTATATGTTTCTTTTACTAGTTCTTTTTATTTTGTTAAAGCATTGAGACCTTAGATATGCTCCCAGTGTTCGCAGTCCATATGTTTTCACGTTTCTTGTGGAGTGGTTAGGAAAACGAAAAACAAATTCAAATTCTTTAAGTTTAATTATTTCTTAAAAAGCTTTTATAGTTCATTCGTATTGGTAGCTCTTTATTAGTTTTTTCCCATTTTTGTGTAAATGATATAATTTGGGTTCTGTATTTATCTGATTCAGAGAAAAAAAGAAGATATAATTTGGGTTGATTCCTTTCTAATTGCCTAAATTTTTATTCTCTTTACTGACCTATTTATATGTTCATATACTTAAAAATGCTACTTTGGGAAGACTTTACGCGCTACTTTTGACTATAATAGTATATCATTAAGCCACATACGTTAGAAGTTGGCAGATGCGACAACGTTGACGAAATGGTTGACCCTCTTGCTTCTTATTCTTTACTGCTGCTTTTTCTAACCAAATATTATTTAAACCTTGACCTGATGCGATAACGATAACAAATTGGTGGACCATTGTTCCGTTTTTCCTGTAAGCGACTTTTTTCTTAAAATGTCGTAAGCGTTAATGTAGATGAATTGGTTTGACTGATGTTTTCTCTCTGATTTTGTTTTCTTTTGTTATTATTATAATCACTCAATGCGCTCTTGTTTCAAGAATTTCAGCAGATGAGGATCTTAAATATAAGCATTATTTGCCTCGTTGAGACGATTGCCTTCCTTTTACAAATTGCAACAAATGTTATGAACTTGGTTTAATGCAAGAACATGTACAAACCAGTTGACTATTAACTTAACTGTTTCTTTTGTTGTACCTATGCTTTCTTGTTAACAAATCCTCTTTAAGAGTGGGTCTTATATGACAAGTTCACCATATGGTTGACCTGTGTCTATTTCCGTTTGATAGACGGCCAAGGGATTTGTTATCATTTATCATTAGCTCATCTCTTTAAATATAGTATCTGGTAAAGGATCTTTATGGGCAAAAAATCCACATTTGATTGGTTTGTCTTCCTTTTACAGGTTATCATTCCCTCACATCAGAAAGTTCTCTGGATGTAACCGGCTTCCTTCTTATCTCAGTCTACCGAGCAGATTAAGTTATTACTTTTTGGGTAGTTGATAGTTATTTGGTTTGGATTCTTTTTCCAGTAATTCACAGTCGGCTCTTGAGTTTGGCGTCTTCTTGAGAGGGAGCACCGAGCTCTCGTCCTGTCGCCATCTCCGCAGTCGACTGTGACTCTCTCTCACTCTCATCCGGTCATGTCTCGGAATCGTGACAGTCCAGTTCAGACACAGATGGCCATGGCTGCGCTTAAAATCCCGCTTACTAAGCCTGCAGGAAAAAGACGCGTGTTTGTGCAAACAGAAACTGGTTGCGTTTTGGATATGGATTTGGATCGGAGAGATAATGCTCATACCGTCAAAAGGAGGCTACAACTCGCTCTCAATGTCCCAACTGATATGAGCTCGTTAACTTTTGGTGACAAGGTATTGAGCCATGACCTTAGCGCTATTCGAAATGATTCCCCTTTGCTTCTCACTAGAAACTTGTTACAACGCAGCATTTCAAACCCATGTCTTTGTCCAGCTGAAATTGAGGTACAAACAAGAGACCAGAGTGGTCCTATTGAGATATTAGGGCGCTCCAATAGCTTTTTGAAAACTAAGCATACTATTAACGAAATTGTCAAAGCTATGAAAATTGGTGTTGATCCACTTCCTGTTCATAATGGGCTTGGCGGTGCTTACTATTTCAGGAATATTAGAGGTGAAAGTGTTGCTATTGTTAAACCCACCGATGAAGAGCCTTTTGCACCTAACAATCCCAAAGGCTTTGTCGGTAAAGCACTTGGCCAACCAGGTTTAAAACGTTCGGTCCGGGTTGGAGAAACTGGTTTTAGAGAAGTTGCGGCTTATCTTCTCGATTACAACCATTTTGCTAATGTACCCCCAACTGCATTAGTGAAGATAACACACTCAGTATTTAATATTAACGACGAGGTAAATGGAAATAAGCCTCGTGTGAAGAAGAATCCTGTAAGCAAGATCGCGTCGTTTCAACAGTTTATTCCTCATGATTTCGATGCTAGCGATCATGGGACCTCGAGCTTTCCAGTCTCTTCTGTTCATCGAATTGGGATATTAGATATAAGAATTTTAAATACGGATAGGCATTCAGGGAATCTGTTAGTAAAAAAGCTTGATGGTGTGGGAAGGTTCGGTCAAGTGGAGCTAATTCCGATCGATCACGGGCTTTGCTTACCCGAGAGTTTAGAAGACCCCTATTTTGAGTGGATACATTGGCCTCAATCTTCTATTCCGTTTTCAGAGGACGAGCTTGAGTACATAAAAAAGCTCGACCCAATTTTAGACTCTGAGATGCTACGAACCGAGCTACCTATGATTAGAGAAGCTTGCTTACGTGTATTGGTTTTGTGTACTGTCTTCCTTAAGGAAGCTGCTGCTTTTGGGCTGTGTTTGGCTGAGATCGGTGAGATGATGACTCGTGAGTTTCATGGGGGTAATGAGGAACCTAGCGAGCTTGAAGTTGTATGCATCCAGGCGATGAAACTCATAAAGGAGGAGAAAGAAGTAGTTTCCCCTGAACCTGAATTGGGAGATGACAAGGACTTATTATTTGATATAGATTGTGATGAAGAAGAACTTGTATCCAATGTGGGTGGTGACCCATTTCAGTTTGGATTTCCAGGAATTAATGGCAGGTACCTACTTTCTAAGCTCGAAGAGAGCATCGAGGAGGAAGAAGAGGAGAGAGAAGTCTTTGTCAGCCCCCCATCACACGAAAAAATCCCGACTGTTTCAAAGCTATCTATGTCCCTTGGGAATGCAAGTTTGGGAAATAAAACCAAGAACCAGATGAAACTCGTGGGAGCTAAATCGGATATTGGGTATATATTTGGTTCTTCATCTGGGCATAGGAGCGCAAACGAGCAGCTCCTTGCTAGTCCAAGTTTTGTTAACATAGAAGGTATGAATGAAAATGAATGGGCAATGTTTTTGGAGAAGCTCGAAGAGCTTTTATACCCAGCTTTTGAAAAACGAAAATCTATTTCTGTTATTCAGAGGCAGAGGCTAGGAACTTCTTGCCAGTTTTGAGTTAGTAGTGCTTATCGTATGGTAGACAGACGAACGAGAACTTTGAGACGAAGGAGATAATAATAATAATACTGCAGGCTTGTGGGAGTGATTAACCCTTTTCTAGGGTAGGTTTGGTTTGATGGTGATAGTACAGAAAATCTTGTAAATATTTTTTCCCAGATAGCTGAATCATATGACTATGAAGGCCAGTTTGCTCAGTTCTTTCTTTTTCCTCAAAGAATTGCTTTCCTTTTTGCTTCTTTTGGTCTTGTATGATAAATAACTTGTTGAATGAGAAATAGAAAAGTGAAAATGTTGTAAAATTGGATCGAATGCATCTTCATGTTTTGTTTTGGTCCCTTTTTAGTTTTGAACTAGTGGATGAAATGTGTTGGAAGGTTTCCTATTTTTTGCTGATGAATTTGGATCAAGGTTTCTATTTTTGGTTTTGATTATTCTAGCGAACATAGCAGACGGATGCCTGGTCAATATCCTGAATTCTGATTGATATGGTGAATGTAGCCATTAGTATTTACTAATGGGTATGGAGGAGGGTAACTGATCCGATTACATTGGACACCCAAAAAAATGTCAGAATAGTAGAGGAAATGCTATATTTTCAATGCTCTGTTTGGCGACAGCTTTTGTGTATTAGCCACGGCTTTATGCCGGCCTTGTCAATTAGCTAGCGGGTTGTTACGACTTTTAGCCATCCTAATTCTAGACCTGCAGGGTAAACTTCGGTTCTATTTATAGCAGACTTTTTATTAACTATGCAAATCACGGTTTAGATATATAGGTAATATTGCCATAAATAATCCGGTCCTATGGGAATGACTTTCTATGCACATACGGTCACCACGATGCAATCAACTATTCCTCAAGAACTCTTGCACGGAGGTGTTCGTCGACAACTTTATAGTATCCGTGTGACCGTGTCTGCCCAAATTTAATTTGGCTGAAGGTTTTTCTTTTTTTTTTGACTTTGTAATTTTTCCTTGGCCTCCTCAACCTCTTCTCACATCAAATGGTATAAAACACTAAATTCTTCCAATGTTATTCATAACGTGTATGTTTGAAGTTTTTTTTTCTTTAACTGGGCAGTTACTTCAAATTTCACAGGCCACAGAACCTAATTAGGTCCAGTCTTTAAGATGTATTTCATCGAGGCATATAACTCATATCCGAGTAAAATGTGTTTCTAAGAATATCTTTGATGAACTCATATCAAAGATATCTTTTCAAATATATCTCATATCAAAGATATCTTTTCAAATATTACTTTTAGTTATTTGATGAACTCAACGGCCATTATCCAAAATTATAAGCATTTTTTTTGTTTTATGCATCTTTCCACTAGTCGTTTAATGATGTTTAGTACAATAGTTTATTGGGAACTCAACTATTGTCAAGTAGGATTCAAATTCTCTAGAGTGTATAATGCATTTGCATCCTCTAGAGTTTAATCTAACGAATGAAATAAACACAATCCAATTGTTGTCAGGTAACTGTGCAACTCAGCGCCATGTTATTCCACGGTTTTTTCAGCAGTAACAAAAAGAAACTCGGGTTCACATTCTATGGTCATCTATCCAAATTAACTTGCAAGTAAAAATTCCAAACAAGAACAAATATTTTTCTAAATAACACATGAATTCGTTACTTTTGCTTCTGAAACTACTACTTTTTGAAATTACATTTCCTTTTTTCTAAACTTGCCAGGCGTAGATTGTGTATTTCATTTTAGAAGTGATGCACTAATTCGCAAGCCAATTAAAAAAAAACGTAACATTTACTATCTTTTTGTTGCAAACGACTTCCGCATGACTCTCTAAAGGAATTACACTTCTAACGATTGAGATGAGTTCAAGTTTGCAACAGTGTACAACCAATAATCTGAGTTTTTACATATATTATTGCAACACTAGCCTGACAGTACCCTTGCACTTGGTGGCTTAAGACAAATATTATATCACACGAGTCATTTACAACTATGGTTTTAGATTTCATTTGTCAAGAAACCATTTGAAGGAAGTAAAAAAGTTTGAACTTTACACCTCTTGAAACTTCAAACTTGTTTTCTTATTTTGAAAGAGATTTTGTTTTTTGGCCAGAAAACAGAAACTTGACTATTATACGGACTTTCTATGTATAGATTTCAAACTATCCATAGATAAACCTACGAATACACTGCAGAAGAGCTGTTTTGTTTAGCACAAAGTCTACCAAAACCTATACAAGATCAACACGGTCAAAATTTGGTTACATAACTAGTGCCAGAAAATAAAACTCACCACCACTTACTACAAAAATTCTTTCCGACCACTGCTTTTCTCGCTCTTATAAAAATCAAACCCCGGCGAAGAAAAAAATGGAGAAGATTCAAGGATATTTAGATCTATACGCATGTATCTAACTCTTCCAAGGGTCATCTTCTGCTCTAACTTACGATGGTTCAACTACTTCTGTCCCTCTCTCTTCTTCCTCACTCCCCTCGGGTTTGGCATCTGCGTCTTCACCTTTCTCTTCATCTGAACGACCCCACCTCCCTCCAAGAGCCATCGCCATCATCTCGTATATTTTGTTACCCAACTCAGCTGGACTATCAGGCTGCCAAACAAGGAGAGAATACAAGACTCTGATTAGATTCTTGGTTCTGAAAATTTATATGGGATGTGTGTTTGGTTGTTAAATCAAAGATTAGGTCGTAAATATTGGTTCGTTTATACAGAAATATCTCAAAACAGCCTCGGAATGGATGTCTCTAGCATAGTGACAACGCGTAGGCTATGGAAAGAAAACTTGAGGAAAACCCGAGGGAAAACGTAAGAGATCTTGGAAGAAACTTTGAGAATTTAACCATAAGTCATAACACTTTTAGCAAAAGAAACTAAATCAACACTACAATGGAACTTGACAGTCACTTCTGTGGTAAAAAAGGTGACAATAATTCGTATTGTGACAAAACATACGTTCCTACAAATTTCAATAAAGATGTAGAATAATTATATTGGTAACTTATCCTTTTTGAGATTATTTCATGTCTCACTATACGTAGTACATTTAGTCATATTTGCATTTTGGGATTCGTAATACCATTACAAATTTTAGTTAGTTTTACTTTAGTTTCATACAAAAAATTTTCATTATACGGGTGGTTTCCCTTATGTTTTCTATAATGACAAGTATGGTCTACCTGATCGAGATGTCTATGTACATATATACGTGTTCCAGTCATTTACTCAAGTTATTCTTATTCTTATTTTTACCGAGAATCCACTGGAGATCAATGCCGTGTCGTACAACAGCTCCACCGCTCTCTTGGCGTCAGTGCTATCAGGCGCATTTTTGCAAGCAGCCTGAAAGTGAAACAATAATAAGCCGATAAGTAGTTTTGCATTTATATGTTGTCAAATTACCTGGGGGTGCTTTCAATCTCCTTCCCACACAGAAAACCAATAATTCCGAAATCAGAAGTAAATAGAACCAACTTAAACCGGGACAACTATTAAATTTCCTAAACAACGAAATATGTGGTAAAAATCATAAACCTAAGACACATCTTGATAATAATTAGAACATTAGATAATTAGTAAGAAGCTGAAAAGAACTCAGATGCAACATACGTAAACAAGAAGTAATGAATAGTAGCTTACATTCAAGTCCTTGATGATGGGGTGATCTGTATTAACTTCCAAAATTCTCCTCCCTCTCATAAACTCTAAACTCGAAGTGTCTCCTAAGGTTTGTGCCTTCATCAACCTGCAAAATGAAAAGAAAATAACTTACTTGCATTGTTTAAAATGATAACAACTTAGCTCGATCTATTACAATAAAAGGTTGTGCAATTAAGACAATGGATATTTGACACAAGATGATACATTAGATCAAATTCCTTAAGCGCTTAAGGCATATAGTATTTGCAGATTAGCAGAAATGTCCAACCTTTCCATATTAGCAGATCATCCAAACTAGCCAGAAACAAGAACACAAGGGAACGAGCTAAGACGATTTGAGACCTGGACCTTCGCCACTTGTTCACCGAGTTGTTGTTTTATCCAATCACAAAGAAGATTGTACTCTTGCTTATTTTCCCTTTCTTTTACCTCATCCTCGTCTCCTGTTCAAGATTTTTCACATAAGGAATAAAGAAATGGGTTTGAATTTGCTGAATGGTTCATAAGATATTTTTTTCTTTGCAGAAACTGACAGACCAGTTGCGACATGCCGACATACGAGACACTTTAAGGTAAACCAATTAGTACTAATTATGTGGGAAAGAAAATAATTACTAACCAAGTTCCAAATCCTCTTTGCTGATGTCAACAAATTTCTTTTCTTTATATGTTTGTAGATTTTAGATCGCAAGCTCATCAATAGGCTCAATAAGATATAGAACCTGCAATCAGAAAGCAGTATTAAGTAACAGCTAGTGTCAAGGGAAAACCCAAGACCTTACGGAAATAGACAACTAAAAGTAAAAGTACTATAGCTGTATCTCAATGTGTTCTTCATTAGGGCACTAAAAAGGGACTGCTTTTATGGGACAGTATTGGACAAATTTCGCACGTTATCTATAGAAACCGAATATTCAAATTCAAGAACACACAACAGAGCCTTCCCCTTATTAATAGAATAATCAAAAGTAAAGAAAATGTAAGTGAAATATATCATCACATATTCACACCCTTCCCAACAAAAATTAAACAATCGGCACAGAGCCTTCTGAACTAGTCAATCCACAATTCTTAATCACTTCACTAATCTGATAATTAAGTATTTACCTCAATACCCTTCTGAAGTAGCTTCTCCAAAAATGGAGCAGATTTAGCACTCTTCAAGCTATCAGTTGCTAAATATATAGCTTTATGATTTTCATCCATGTTTTCGATATAATCATCTAAACTTATTAGTTCCTCCTCATTTTTGGAAGAGAAGAACCTCAGGAGTGGTGTTATGCGTTTGTGATTTCCGGTATCTTCAACCCATCCCAACTTCATGAACTTATCAAAATTTTCCCAAAACTTTTTGTAATCCTGTAGAAGAAAGAATTAGTATCAAAGAATACACACACAAAAATAAAAGATTTTTATTAGGACTACTGCTTTACCTCTTTATTCTCACTTTCAGGGGATATCTTGAATCATGTCAAATGTTTTCCTCACAAGCCTCTTTCTCATTATTCTTACCTGCAAGTTAATAAGGAACATAACTAATGTTAAATTCGTCAAAGAATTAAAACAGTAAAAGATTACAGACCAACGATACGAATTTAAGTAACCCAACCATAAGCTGGAATTGATTCCCGAAACAGTTCTGAGACAACTCTACAGAAAGGAAAACACTCCAAAGACCTTCAATTAAATTTTCTCCTTTGCTTTTGAATTATATTTTCATATGAATTCAATAAAATTTATCAGACTAAAAAGGGAATCTTTAGCATTGCCGTGTCGAATGACGTGCTTACAACTTTTATCGCATTTACGGTAAAGTTATCAAAACAAATTCAAAACGATGAGAAAGCAGCTAAGAAATAGCAAAACTGACTATTTTACTTAGATAGTTTAGAAGGTATTCTCACAATTCTGTTTTCTTGGAGGATCTCTCGAGAGACATTGAGAGGAAGGTCATTCGAGTCCACTACCCCCTTCACAAAGCTCAAATATCTTGGGAACTGCAAAAAGAATATAAAAAAAATGAACAAGAAATATGAAATCAAAAGTATGGAGTATGAATTGAAATGCAACAGATTAAGCTCTACAACAATAGTCCCAATACGTAAATATAAAAATGCTTATTTGAGGAAACTCTTCAACACAAAATACTGAGAAAACTAAGGGCTCAACATAATTTACAGCCATACTGAAGTGTTCTGATTTTAGAAACCAAACAACAGATTTTGAAATCATATAAGTCGCCACATTGAACCTGTGTTTGAAATCTATCATTTGTGTATTGCAGTAAAATGAGGGGGGAAACGCCTCCTTAGAAATGTTAGTTTCGTCAGAAAATTTCTTAATCTTTCTTTAGCACATCAAAGATTGGTCCAAGACTATTCAAAATGGTTCAAACGATTGAAGTAACCTCGCCTAAACGCGAATTTGTTCTACTAAATTTGAGCCAGAAGTCAGAACAATAGAAATCAAAACTTTACAGTGCACAAACTGAGAGACATGAGACTCATGAAGAAATAAATATTAGCTACTCAATTTAAAGTTTAAACTAGAAAAAACATAATATGAGTGCCTATATTACATATAAATTAAACGACTTTGAATGGTTAACTTTGAATCTTAACCCTATTTATCATGGCAAACAAATGAGTGACAACTAGTGACTTCATTTCTACCCACATAGCCCAACTTGACTCTTCCATTATTATTTTATTACAAAAGAAAATAAGTGAATAACTTACCAGTTCCCCATCAAAATCGTCTGAAATGAAAACACGCTTCACATAAAGACGTATGTTCTTTGTTTTGGGATTTGTTATTTCTTCATTATTCAGTGGTCCCATCCCAGGAACAAAGAGGATACTTCTAAACTCCACCTCACCCAACAATTAATTACAAGGGAAAGGTAAATTATTAATCTAATTCACTATCAAGTCTTTCAATCAGTTAAAAGGCTTAAATACCTCGGTGGTGAAGTGAGAGTATGCAAGTGGCTCCAAAAATTCATTAAAAGCGTTCTTATAGAATTGATGGTACTCATCCTTCTGGATTTCCTTAGGATTTCGCATCTGCATTAGCAAAATGTCAATAAATCTTATTACCAAATGTAACCAATGGAATTTAGAGCATAATTTCAATTTACTGCCGATGACCAAATTTGGGAGCACAACCAGCAGGTTTCCAAGTTATTTTCTTTACATACCCATATGGGTTTGGTTTCATTGGCCAACTCTCAGTCCCAGTATTTCTCGGTTTTTGTCTTCTTTGTCTTCTTCTTCTCACCCTGCAAAAATGATCTATCACTCATATAAGTATTCAACCAAAACCAATAAAGCAAAGTTGCGAAACGTATCAATTAAAGAGAAAAGGATGGCTCGTACATCTGGTGAAGGTTCTTCTCCCTCTTTTGGTTCTTCCTCTTCTTCCACCTGCAAACAAATACGTACTAGAGCCATGTTAAGTAGAGCTTGGACAGAATTAAATTTACATTCCAGTCAAAATATTGTTGCTATTGTGATTATAATATGACACCTGACTGTAGGACCCACATGTCTTTCTAATATGAGAAGTAGAGAAGCACCTTAAGAGAGAACATTTGGACACTTAAATAACTTCAAGGATATACTTCGGGAAGTTTTAGTTTCATATTTGTATTCTCTTGATTCTTTGAACAGGGAAATTTTAGGTTCTATTGAAAGTGCTGACTTTGAAGAAAATATACAATTACCTCAATGGTACGTGACTTCTCTTGCCAAGTATAGATGGGGAATGAAACAAACTGAGAGTAATTCTTTACTAAGCCCTATATCCTGCTTGCTTCTGCATATTCATACTTGTCCTCCTCCTGCAAAATATACAAACTACCTCTTAAGTTTCATTCTATCAAAGCTGCTACTTCATTTTTATTTCCTTTTTAAAATTCACACGTCAAAATTAAACTGGATAAAAATCTTATAATATGTAAACAAATGCAATCACAGACATAACTCGTGTTCTATTTAGTTAAAAACTATTGCACACATTTAGGACTAGTATATTGGTCTGATACAAACTATTGCTTGGAAAAAGGATATTTCTAACATTAATTGCAGTCAGCTTGCTTTATAATATGATGACACTATAAACTTTTATCACTAAGGTCACCACCGCGTGTCAAATGATTAGAAGTTCAGCCATCGAATCGATCATTCAATTCATTCTACCATGGAATTTCGTCCTTTTTAATTGTCATATTTGTCCTTTTGTTCAATCAACTTAAACTCCAAAAAAATCCTGTTTACAATCATTTTTTTGTGAAACCCAATCCGAATATTGAACAGATCCGAGACATACACAGTGCTGCATCTTATGGATGTGTTAAGGTTTGAATGGTACATTATAGTAGCTTGACCCAAAATATTTCCTATGGGTTTCACTTGCTACAAAAAAGTAACATTCATAAATAAATAAATAAAGCGCCCTGAGAGTACCTTAAGATAAAGAGTAATTTCAGTTCCACGTGGAAGAAGCTTCTGGGGATTAACCTCTTCCCTTATTACGTATGAGCTACTGTCTGCCTTTGCCTCCCATCATATTGCTTATCCGATCTAGGGCTCTTTGTCGACACTACCACCTAATAACATAATATTTTTTTTAAAATAGCATTTAAAAAGAGACCAAGTTCCCATGTAATAAAGTCCTCCTTTCACTTTCTCCTACTGACATTCTATTGGCCTATTGGGTATAAAGGAAAAAAAGTACATCATCGGTTTTCTTACCTTAAAAAAACAAAGATTGTAGCACGTTTTCATAGCCAGACCATGAGAAATGAAACTTCAGGGGTAAACAAATATAGATAAAACACGTAAGAATGCGAGAAGTGCACCTTATCGGTAACCAAAAATGCTGAGTAAAACCCAACACCAAATTGACCAATTAATCCGCTGTCTCCAAGATCCTTATTTTCCTATCAAATATAAACGTTCCGTCATGAGCTTCAATAGTCTTACTTGTCCTGATAATCTAAGATGGTGAAAGTAAAGAGCAAAAGTCAAACACCTTAAGAGCCTTCAAAAACTTTGAAGTGCCACTCTGGGCAATAGTTCCAAGACAGTCTACAAGCTCCTCCTTGGTCATACCAATTCCAGTATCTCTACAAAGGCACGATAATTCAATAGAATATTCTTCAGTATTAAAAAAGATAAGCTAAATGGTACCAATATCCACATACGTGATGGTAATGGTTTCATTGTCTGCGTCAGATTTAATTTGAATCTTGAGCTCACCAGCGTCTCCAAGCAAAGAAGGGTCAGTTACACTTAAAAATCTCAACTTATCGAGAGCATCGCTTGCATTACTGCAAGGAGAAAACATTTCAGAGTCTTACTATTAATATATAAATGATATGACAACATATCGTAACTCAGGATGCACCAAATGGAGGTAGAAAGGGACGCAAGCCTTTAAATCTAGTGAGGTATTTATTGGCCATTTAAAATTCAGAGAAACCATTTTACAAGGGAAAGTAAATTTGCATTTCATCAGAAAATAGGGGTAACTACAACGAGGTACATATAAATGTGTGTATGAACTTACCTCACGAGCTCTCTGAGGAACACTTCCTTGTGACTATATAAACTATGGACAATCAAATCCAATAAGCGGCTGACCTGGAATTTTTCCAAGTAAATTCGAAACTTATCAGGTTTCCTGAACATGAAATAATTCTGACCTTCCGAATTTAAGTAATACCAATACAGAAATTCTCCTCACTTCTAAGGTTTCCTGAACATGAAGTCTTAAACATAAAAATAAAAACACAAAATCCCTCTTCGGTCACTTCCAACCTAGAAATCCTATTTCATGAATTTCAGTTCAACTTCAGCACATGACTTAGTTTATGATACCAACATAACATATATCCCATCACATTCTAAGTTTTAAGCATTACATAGATCTTTCCCAACTTCCATACTAATAAATTCCTCATTCATCAAATGTCATCTTGAATCAACCCATTAAACAAACAAAAAAACTTCAAAATTATCATTCATCAAAATGACAAATCCCATCTTGTAACCAACATTCATTTCCAAATGAAGTTCTAAACATAAGACAATTACTACTAAACAAGACATAAACAAAACATAAACGTAAACATAAACAAAAACAAAAACACCAACATAACAAAATTCAAAACACCACCATTTTCATCCCAATCAATAAAAAAACAAAATACCCATAAAAAACATTATAAAAAAAACCATCTTGTAATCAACCCATCAAAACAAAAAACGCGCAACTTCGTATTTTCCTCATTTCCAACATTCCTCTCAAAATGAAGTTCTAAACACAAGACAACTACTAAACAAAAACATAAACAGAATACCAGCATAACAAAATTTTCCAACACCACCATTTTCAGCTCAATCAAATAAAAAACAAAATAACCCCCAAAAAACCCCACCTCAGCTTGATACTCATGGACCTCGCCCGACACCTCGGCTACCGCCTCTTCTGTCACCGCCACCTGGCACCCCCCCTCTCTCTCTCTCCTCCTCTGTACATTTGACTCCATACCCACATTTCTCCATAAGCTACTCATCACAAAAACATACTTCTTTCGAGAATTCAGTAACGTTTTAGCGTTTGTTTTGACCGAAAACGAGATTGGCGGATACTGGAGGGAGGCAATGGGCGAGGATACCATGGTCCTTGTGATGATTGGTGCCATTGTATGGAATGATATGTATCTATAGTTAGTGTGTGCATAACCGTGCGTTGCGTGTGCGACCACGCGTTGCCGTATGGAATACACATAGAATATTTTTAAAAAAATTTAAATATGAAAGTATTAAATATAATTAATTAACAATCATATATAAATATAAATAGTAACATAATGTTTTACTCTTATAAAAAAAAATAAAAAAAATACATAAACGGTTTTGTTTGAAATATAAATGTGTGGAAAATAACATTTTTTAAGTTATTTATTAAGTTATTTATGTATTTGAATTGACTGATGATATTTACGATTAATTACAATAGTAGAGTGAGGGTATTTTTAAAAAATTTGAACAAAATTGAGCAGATTTAAAATATTGGATTGGATTAATAGTATGATATATATATATATATATAGAGAGAGAGAGAGATAGATAGAGAGAGAGAAGGGCTTTTGGAGAAATGAGGTTTTTGAAGAGAGTTTTAATGGTATGAGATAATTAGAGGAATGGTATCAATATTTTTATTGGAAAGTTCAATTTGGTGTCAAGATTTTTTGTTTTGTTTTTGTTTGGTGTCAACATTATAAACTTATAAGTATGTCCCATGTGTGCGTGTGGAGTAAATAGGACTACAACGCTCCCATAGAGAGAGAGGGAGACTTGTTTCATGTGTTGTGAGGGGGATTCTCTTTTCCAAAGGGTAATTACTTATATTTATAACAGACGTGGGGTTTTCAATCCCACGTCTGTGTGGCATTTAAATTTTTATTTTTATTTTTTATTTTTTTTTTCTTCACGTGCTGCGCGAACTTTTTTTTTTTTTTTTTTTTTTTTTTCTCAACGTCTTTCTTATATACAAAATATATACAAAATTAATATATACAACGTCTTTCTCAACGTCTTTCTCAACGGCTTTCTTACTGTAATTTATATATATACAAAATTCCTCAATCTTACCTAAAAACTTCCCCAATTTTATCCCAAAAAAACCCTAACCATCAACCATCAAATTCCTTCATATATCAAATTAATATTTTTTTTATCAAATCAACATCACCCTACCACTACAATTATCCCCAATTTTACCCAAAAAAAAAACTTCTCCCAATTTACCCCAAAAAAAAAACATTCCCAATTTTACAAAAAAAACCCTAACCATCAACCATCAAACATCAAACTCCTTCATATATCAAATTAATATTTTTTTTTCTCAAATCAACATCACTCTACCACTACATTTATCCCCAATTTTACACAAAAAAAAAAACTTATCCCAATTTACCAAAATAAAACCTCCCCCAATTTTACAAAAAATAAACTCTAACCATCAACCACCCAACTACTTCCTATATCAAATTAATATCATTTTTTTTTCTCAAATCAACATCACTCTACCACTACAATTATCAAGTAAGTATTTCTTTTTATTATTGAGTTTAAATTTTATGTAAATAGATATAATTATTAATAAGTTATAACATTTATTAATTAAAAGTTTTTAACTTTTTTTATTGACCTTTAAATATTTATCTTCAAATTTGTTTAATCACAACTAATATTGAGTTCTAATTATATAATGTTATATGTTGCTTTAGATAAATGATTAAAAAAAACTTGTTTGGGCATGTACATGTGAACTTGTTTTGTCAGAGACATTTTATTATTTTGGAGTTTAGGTTACTAATTAACTTGTTGGATTCTTATAATTTTTTTGAAGTTAAACGTATTAACTCATATATTTAAATTTATGTTAAATATTTTATTGTATCATTTATATTTGATAGTGATATTTGTTAAAATATTCAATTGTTTAGGTACCTATGACAGAAAAAATAAAATTAAATCCAGGTCCTATTGATGATACCGTTTTATATGAGCAGAAACATCATATTTGTAATATCATTTGGGGATCAAATTTGTTAGACGAAAAAAAGGACATTCGTAACTATAATCGGTTTCCGGTAATTGATGATCATAGAGTTTTATATTTGCTAAATGTGGCTGGTTTTTATGGGTTGTATAGTTTGGGATATAAAAAAGTTGATAATCATTTGATAACTGCATTAATCGAGCGCTGGAGACCAGAGACTAGTACGTTTCATTTTCCGATTGGAGAGTTAACAATGACTCTTCAAGATATAGAGGTATTAGGTGGGGTTAAAGTGGACGGAAATGCTCTTGTATGTGATGAAAGTGGATTTACAACAACCGCTAAACATGCTTTGGTAACTGATTTATTAGGTATAGTTACACGTGATACTTTTACTGATGATGGGATGATTAAATTTAGTTGGTTGTGTTATACATTTAACCCTCAATCTGTCAACAAGTTTTCATCTGTGGACTATATCATGCGTGTTACAAGAGCATGTATCTTATTGATTATTGGAAGTCAGTATTTACAAGACGACAAAGGAGTTGGTGTGCCAGTACACTATTTAGCTTATATGAGAGATTTTGATATCTGCGGACAATATAGTTGGGGTTCAGCCATATTGGGATATACATATAGGTCACTAACAAAAGCAGCTCTTATTGACAAAAGAGGCAGATAAAAAAGGGGGGTGACTGGCGCATTGCAATTGTTGCAATATTGGGCATGGAGTAGATTTAGGTTTATGCGTCCTGAATATTCAGCGGATGATACGCCACCTGAAGGGTTTCCATCTTATCCCTTTGGACGCAGGTTTATAAGTTTGCTTTTAGTTTTCGTCGTTCAAATTATTGATATGAATTATATGATTAATTTTGCTATTTGGTTTTGTAAATATTATACAGATTGGCTAGATGTAAGGTGACGTATACATCAGGTATCCCTTTTCATAGCGTTCGGGTATTTCGTGACTTGTTTGACATGGTGGGACATCGTCAGGTAAATATTTTTTCATATTTGTTTGTCCATTTATATATAGAAAATTATAACTCTCTTTCTCACTATTAATAATTTTTAATTTTTACTATCAGGTCATTTGGGAGCCGTATCCAAAACTGGCTGATTTGCCTGATTGCTCGAAGGCAGGTCAATGTATATGGCGTTCAAGCGTCCCTCTTATATGTACGGATTTAGTGGAGTATCATAATCCGGAAAGAGTGATGCCACAATTTGGTATGATACAAAAAATACCTCCTCCCACCAAAAACTCTAAAAAATTACGCACACTGAGCCGTAAAGGTCATGCGGACTATAACTGGGTGCAACGTTATCAAGAGCACCTTGAGACTTGGAATGCAAGAGCAGAACACGTTCAAACATCCGAATTTCATAATGACTTCCAAATAGCAAGTGATAACTACATGAGATGGTATAATAGAATCACCAGAAAAATGATAGGTCCGCCTGTGACGCACCCACAAGAAAAAGGTGTGCAGCCAGTTGCGGGCGTTATGGAATACATGGTACTTATTTAGCTATTTTTTTTAATTGTTAACATTAATATTTTTTAATTTTATAATTTTGATGACTTGAGACTTTAGACCTTAATGACTTCGCACCTTGTGAAAATAAAATATTAATTCAGGACACCATTGCTTTTAGTGGTCATTTTTTAAATAGTTTTATTAATCAGTATTTTAATGTCTTTGTTTTTTGTAGTTTGAAGAATTGGAACAAAATTATGAAAAGGCGGTTCGAAAGGGTAAGATGAGTAAGATACAAAAATATTGGAATATGATTCAAGCTGTTGGAAGGAGACCTCCAGTGCTGGACCATGCCGAAATACCGCACCCACAGCCTTCGAACGTCCCACCACATCCACCTCCGGGTCCGGATTCGGGTCCGACTTACTCTACTAGTGATTGTTACATCCCACAGTCGTCATACACATATCCTGAGCAAAATTCACAATGGAGTCCATGGGTTCAGCCTCGACATTCTACTTCATCGTTTGCGCATGACATGACAAGCGATTTTTGTCCATGGGTTCAGCCTCAAATGCCTACTTCATCGTTTGCGCATGACATGACAAGCGATTGGAGTCCATGGGTTCAGCCTCGACATTCTACTTCATCGATTGCGCATGACATGACAAGCGATTTTTTTAATAAGTACCAAACCCCAAACCCTAATGTTTTTACTGACGAAGGACCGAGCACGGGTTTTTGAAGTATTTTTATTTAAGAATATGTTTTTAGTGGTGCATGAGTTAGTAGTATTTTTCGTTTTGTATATTTTGTACCAAATCATGTGTGACAATTTTATTTCGTTTTCCCGTTTGTATTTAGCCAAGTAATGAAATAACAATAGCCAAGTAATAAATGGAGACATTAAATAAATAAACGAAATGTGAAATACGTAAAATAGCTAACATTTGTTACAACATTATAATTATTCATCATCTGATAAATTGGTAACATCAAAATAAGTGTCCGGTCTCGACATTCTTCTTAAAGCTTCATAATAATTAAAATTTGGTCTAAAAACTTCTTCTCATGGAGAAGCTTCACAAGAGCGAGTCTTTTTCCACCCGGCACTAATATTTGGCATGGGAAAAGGCCTGACATTGTTTCCGCTTTGATCAATGATGATCTCCACGTAATGGTTTCTATTCACATTGGCCATTACAATCATAGAAGGATTTGTCGGAGGAGCTGTATGCATAGGCAAATAAGTTGCCAATCCTTCATCAAGTGTCACCACTGCCATATTGTACTTTGATGCAATTACATAACCCGACTCTGGAAAGTGCATCCAATTTTCTTCATCTGGCATATTATATGGATCATTCCAAATAAATGAGTTCCGAATGAAAGTGTAACCTCTTATTTGTCCAATAAGATCAAAATAGTAAGTTGGGTGGTTATCAATTTCATGGAAAAGATCTTTACGCACTTGACTCCAATCATCGGCTCCTAATCTCATTCCCATTGCCTTTGCAATCACTCGAAACCCACAATGCCCATCACCGGCTACATCATTGACCGTCAATATATGATCGTGAAACATAGACGGAATCTGCTCCATATATTTAAATGACTTGTGGAAATGAGGGCTTGACTGCGATGTTGCTTTACCTTTCTGTTTCTCATAAACTGAATACCTAGGGGGTATGGGGGGTGATGGACCATAATTAGTTTTTGCACTGCTGTAACTGCGTCTTCTTTGTGTCTGTTGATCCTTGAAAAACTGAGTATATTCAAAGGCAGATGGGTCCCGTGTGGTTGAATATTTGGTAGGTCTTTTCCCCCTTGACGATGGTTTATTTCGTGGTTTGACCAGAGGCTCTCTGGCTGTTGTTTTTAAAGGATTATACAAAAGTTCAATTTGTGCCTTGAAATTCTCCCTCATGATTGGATCACTCGTTTGATCATACTTTCGCCTTAAAGCCATTATATGCTCAGCAATGTTGTCTTCATCCTCCCCTATATTCTCTTCGTCAAACCTTAATTTTCTCCAGTGAGGATCGATGCATTCTAGTGGAATAGGACAACCTCGCTCTCCGTAGTTACGAATAACATGGCAACATGGAAGATTGTAGACCAATGTTATCTCACAGCTAGAGCATGTAGGGTCTGCTTTTATCCATTCGAGTTGCTTAACCTCTTTTAGCATCATATCCATTGCGTGAAGAGAACATTTACCTGATATAAAAGTGAGAATACAACTATATAAGTTCAACGGAAACAACTAAATAATTTGGGTGCATAAAAATATGAAATTTCTAAAAAAGAAACATTAATTAAATAATAGAATCTGACCTCTTAATTCTGAAAAATATGGAATTTCATGTTGTCTTTTAACAACATTCATACTATTCCCCAATGACCCCCTAATTCGATTGTGTTGAATTGACAACAAGTCAATTATGTATATCACCATGTTTTCAAGGTCGCCACCGGAGGTTCCAATATATCTTTTAAATGTAGAATGAGCACCCTCGACCCTATTTCAAATAAAATGTTAATTAAACAACATGATTATTTATATATAAAATCAAATACATATATCAGAAAAATATGTAAATATCATACCTATTAGTCGTCCTGTTCCCGAAGTGCCTTGTCTTGTTAGTGTAACAGGCCACAAACTTTTCTTTGTGACTATCTAATAAATCACACATATATTTCAAAGCAATTGGATATGCTTTGTAGACACTCGACAGTGTCATGCGTGCTGCTTCAAAGTCATATTCAGTTTCACTATCAACAAGAGTTAACCAATCTTTATACATCTTCGCCCATATAGCCTTAGGGACTTTTGGACTGCAATGTGTTACGACGTTCTGCGAAATGTGAAATGTGCAAAATAGATGGTTTGTCGTAGGAAAAATATTTCGCACAGCATTCGTTAACGCTTGATCCATATCCGTCAACATTACTCGTGGGGTCTTACAATTTTTCATTATCATCCGGAGACACTCTAAAGCCCATTCGTAAGTAGGTTGTTGCTCATTACGCAAACAAGCAAAAGCAACACAAAATGTATTTTGTGTCGATGTGACGCCCACAATTTGGAGAAATGGCATGTTAAACCTATTTGTACTATAAGTACAATCCAAGCACAATACATTGGGAAATGCACATACCAACTTCACGGAATCTTTATGCGTATAAAACAAATCTTCTAGTTGATTTGTGTGTGGGTTGGTCCTATGAAACGATATAAACTCTTTTCTATCCAAAAGATGCATGAGATGTTGTATTTGACTTTTACCTACCCTTTCTTTAACTTTTTCCCTGGCTTTAAGATTATATATGTCTTTCTTATTAGACTTATTGCCAGGAAATTTACGTTTTATTGCAGAAAGAATAGTCCCCGGCTTGGCAAGACTATCTACCATAGTTCTAAACATACCCTTTTCATCTTTATTAAGTCTGCGCGCTTGTGAATGAGCTTCTGGATAAATATCATTTTCATGATTATGCGTTCCATTTTCGATGTAAAATCTCCAATTGTTTTCCTCTATGTAACACTCGATTTTAAATAAACAAAAACATTTACCAGAACTCGTGTCTCTGCTTGATGCCTTTTTCGGTTTCGGATCCCCATGTTTTTTACACTTCAAAGTGACTCGACTTTTACTATCAAAGTGTGCATTGATATTTTTCGAGTACGTCGTAGTCAAAAAAAAACCTAGACCAGTCGATATCCCGTACAAGTAGTCTTTCATTTCATTGAGTGAAGCAAAAACCTGTAGAAATAAGATATTAAGAAATAACTCTACAATTAAGGAAAAATTCCGTGAAAAACTTTCACCTATATATCATAACTATATTTGCAGCGACTAATGAACGAGAGGAGTGGGAGCAGTACACAGAAAGGAGGACGACTAAACACGCATGTCTCAGGGCGGTTTTTATATAGTATAGATTTAATCAATTACATAAGCATCCATAAATATTTTAAACAGTTTAAAATTTAAATCACAAAAACTAGTTTAAAATTTAAATCGCAAAAACTAGTTTAAAGTTTAAAACAGTTTAAAATTTAAATCGCAAAAACACTTAAAAAAAAACTAGTTTCTAGCAAGAAATAAACCAGCTAGTATACAACTCAAACATTCCAAAGGAAAACCATAAACCGCTAAAATCCATCAAATCTAACATGAAAAAAAAACAAGTCTTAAATAAAACAAGTCTTTTCAGTCAATTTTGGGAAATAACAATTCATTCTATATAAATACCATACTTATAAAAAAAACACATTAAACGAAATATTTATCTAATAAATAACATTCATTTATCTAATTTATTCAATCAAACTATAAACGATTGTAAAAAAATGTAAATAATTATTTTTAGCTACAACATTAAACGGAGTATATCACGTGGTTTTGAAAATAAATAAAAATAGACAATTACTTAAAATATGGAAAGGATTTTTTGAGACAAACCAGAGTACTTTGGAAATGATTTCTATAATCATAACCTATCCCGAATTCAGTTGGCGAAGAATTAATATTATGTTCGTTATCATCTGGTTGGGGATTTTCGTTATATCCATCATGATCCCGCTGAGGTTCTACAAACTGACTTGTAAAAACTTCTTGTGATGCGCCAGGTTGGTGACTCGTATAATTATAGTCACCACTTACAAACTGATTATTAAAATACGGATTGGTATGATTATTCAAATATGAATCATAAGAAAACTGAGCATTGTCATAAGGATCGGTCGGGAAATTGATATTTTGAGATGGAAAAAAAGTATTTTGATCAGAATCGATCGGAAATTGGGTGTTTTGGGTAGTATTATCCGGAGGAGATAAATTAAGATCCATTCCCCAAATATTATAATTGTTATCCATACCTGAAAAAAATTTACAAAAATGCAGTTATCAAATGATTATCAACTTTTTTATATCCCAAACTATACAACCCATAAAAACCAGCTACATTTAGCAAATATAAAACTCTATGATCATCAATTACCGGAAACCGATTATAGTTACGAATGTCCTTTTTTTCGTCTAACAAATTTGATCCCCAAATGATATTACAAATATGATGTTTCTGCTCATATAAAACGGTATCATCAATGGGACCTGGATTTAACTTTATTTTTTCTGTCATAGGTACTTAAACAATTGAATATTTTAACAAATATCACTATCAAATATAAATGATACAATAAAATATTTAACATAAATTTAAATATATGAGTTAATACGTTTAACTTCAAAAAAATTATAAGAATCCAACAAGTTAATTAGTAACCTAAACTCCAAAATAATAAAATGTCTCTGACAAAACAAGTTCACATGTACATGCCCAAACAAGTTTTTTTTAATCATTTATCTAAAGCAGCATATAACATTATATAATTAGAACTCAATATTAGTTGTGATTAAACAAATTTGAAGATAAATATTTAAAGGTCAATAAAAAAAGTTAAAAACTTTTAATTAATAAATGTTATAACTTATTAATAATTATATCTATTTACATAAAATTTAAACTCAATAATAAAAAGAAATACTTACTTGATAATTGTTGGTAGAGTGATGTTGATTTGAGAAAAAAAAATGATATTAATTTGATATAGGAAGTAGTTGGGTGGTTGATGGTTAGAGTTTATTTTTTGTAAAATTGGGAGAGGTTTTATTTTGGTAAATTGGGATAAGTTTTTTTTTTTGTGTAAAATTGGGGATAAATGTAGTGGTAGAGTGATGTTGATTTGAGAAAAAAAAATATTAATTTGATATATGAAGGAGTTTGATGTTTGATGGTTGATGGTTAGGGTTTTTTTTTGTAAAATTGGGAATGTTTTTTTTTTGGGGTAAATTGGGAGAGGTTTTTTTTTTGGGTAAAATTGGGGATAATTGTAGTGGTAGGGTGATGTTGATTTGATAAAAAAAATATTAATTTGATATATGAAGGAATTTGATGGTTGATGGTTAGGGTTTTTTTGGGATAAAATTGGGGAAGTTTTTAGGTAAGATTGAGGAATTTTGTATATATATAAATTACAGTAAGAAAGCCGTTGAGAAAGACGTTGAGAAAGACGTTGTATATATTAATTTTGTATATATTTTGTATATAAGAAAGACGTTGAGAAAAAAAAAAAAAAAAAAAAAAAAAAGTTCGCGCAGCACGTGAAGAGAAAAAAAATAAAAATAAAAATAAAAATAAATAAATGCCACGCAGACGTGGGATTGAAAACCCCACGTCTGTTATAAATATAACTAATTACCCTTTGGAAAAGAGAATCCCCCGTGTTGTGAAGAGGGGCGAAGTCATGAATAGTATATGAGAGTTGCTAAAATTTAGAATATAAAATGAGTGGTGTCAAATCATCGTTTTTAACGTATTTTAATGAAAATATATGGTCAAATATTTAAAAAAAATCACAATTTTTGGAATTATGGTGTGATGTCGCCCCCGATGTTCTGTACTTAGCTTCCTCTTAATTTCCTGACTTGGCTATTGACAAACTTTAGCATGAGCTCATGAACGTACACCTTTGACTAATTCGATTGAGGGATAAACCGATAACACTTTGACTAAGATTTTTTTTTCCTTTTTGGTGGCCTTCCTAATTGGTAAGGAAACTTTTTAAAAGGGACTTTCCAAACACAGAGGCCGCTAGCTGAAACTTTCCTGCCGGATGACCATTAAAGAGAGGCATGGGTTTTACTGTCTCGTGCCTGATTCGGTGGGCCTGTGCATTTGTGTGCTTTAGGTCCTCAAACTGTAGATATTTGAGCCTTATTCAGCGATTGAAAAACTTGTCGGTTCTGTTCATAAACTAACACCAGAGTTTAAGATCGCCATGGATCGTTTGGTGCAAGTGGAAATGTGGAATTGTTGACTATGGAGACGTAGATTTACTTATTTTCGATTTTACTTTTCAAGTAAAAAGCATTTCTTATTTAAACATTTCATAGTTTCTTATGTGAAGATGTGGTATTCGTTCTGATTTATATGAGATTCTGAAACTCTTTATGGAATGTGAAATACTTCGAGCTTCTTATGGATCTCTTTTATGCTACGTTTATTTCTGGTAGAGAAGGTGAGAGAGGCAAAGTAACAGAGACATTTGAACTTACACAAGTTCAGAAAAACAATAATTACATGCTTCAATCTCAAATTTATTTCCCTCTCGTTTATCTTTGAAATATGCCATTTTCAACAATATACTGTTTAGGTATAGGTTAACACAATACTAATGGATTTGCACAGTGTGTGCAGATTGTTGATGAATTAAAAAAAGTTAGTTGTTCCCTTGTGATCCATACGATGATGAGGATGATCAATTTCCATGATATAATCAAAATAAGATTTATTTTTCGTCTAATATATGTGAGAAGATTGAGACTCGATCTCAAATAGAAAAGACCCGACCCTTCAAATCTGAGAGTGGGAAACTTAGATATAAGAATCAAGGATTAGCTAGCTCTTAAATTTGTAAACTCTTTTATTATTACTAGTTCTCAAAGCCTGAACATACATGTAATATATACAAGAAAACAGTAAAATAAAAAATAAAATAAAATCATACTCCAGTAAAGTTACTAAAAGAGGAACCGTTGCAACTAATCTGAACTCAAGTTACTCAGCTCCTCCTACAGTTTTTTTTTTTTTTTTTGATAAAGAGCTCCTCCTATAGTCCTATTAGCTTCAAAACTTCATAGTAAAGCCAGTTGAATAGAATTTAACAATAAATGAAACATCAAGTTTCTTTAAGAAAAAACGTAAGAGAAACAGTGAGACAAGGGATTAAAAGTGGAAGCTGTTTTTATCCTTCATCGTTACACATAAGGGATTATACAAAAATGTGAGCTGCTAAGTATTAATAATAGATTACCCAGCCTCTTCACACATTCTACAACATTTTATTAAGAGAAAAAACATATCACAATGAAAAATTTCTGTAGTTCTCTTGATAACCCCTCCATATGATGATATGAAAGGTTCCTTGGAGAGTATATTACATAATCTCTGTCTCAATAACTTGTCATTGGGAATCCTCTGTATCAAGTTCGGGTTTTTTTTCTGTTGTTGAGTAGGAAACGTTGTTATAATAAACAAATATAAAGGGTAACATTTTAGAGAAGTGAAACTCTATCACAAGATTCACACAAACAGAAAATTGGATTTGGGGATTTCCAATAGATGCACAGTTTCACTACATTTTAGTGGATGCAGATTTGCTGTATTCAGAAATTCTTAATGCAAGAGAATAGTATTGTAGCTGCATTTTCCTAAGCCATTGATTTATGATGAACAGTTGTCACCATTGTTATTTATCCTGATCAACGCATCGAAATATGAAGCATCTGCGAATAAATATTTCATTTTAAGCTTATAAGGTGTACTGCCTTGGTTTGGTCAGTTCCACCTGAGCTTATTATATTTCAAACTTGAGATTTTAAGTCTCAAAAACCAAGCTTTTTTTCTCACCATCATATGCTTCATCGTATTTGCTTAAAAGATGCAAGCAAACAAGCCCTAGTGTCTTATTCACAACAGTGATTATTTAAACAGGAACACGAGCAATATATAACTTTAATCATAACAAAAGTGAGGACAACCGACACAAACACAGATGAAAAATCCTTTCAGTCATTAAATATCTTTGAAACACAAAAAAACATAAAGCCCTGCTATAACAACTGGGTTTTTCGTAAATCCCTGCTCACATAATGCCAACACCAAAAGCTTGCTAAGTTATAGAAGACCTACTTTTTGGAGGGCTTCTTCTTTGAACCCAAACTAACGACCTGTGGCTTTGGGTGTTTCTCAACTTCACTTTGATCCAGCCACTTAAGAGGGTGTCGATTGAAAAAAGGCCAGTTTGGGATTGTGATTAAAGATGTTAAAACAACCCCAGAGGCATAAATTAGCATCATCACCCGAAAAGATGCCAGTGCATATCCGGTTGCAAATGCCACAACTGCGAAAACCACCAGCAAAATCTGCATCAGCTGCTCCGCTAACTTCTGCCCTTGCCAATCCATCTAGAGAGAGAAAGAGAACCTATCAATTGTTACAAATAAATTGATTTTAAGCAGATGGAAACAGTGGATAAGAAAAAGGGAATGTAAGGAGTGACAAGAAAAGAGGGGAAACAAACTGAGACCAAAAAACGAGTTACGTGTATTTACATTAAATTTGAAATTTCAAGTATCACTTAATACGATCTAATTCTTCACGAACAACATTGATAATAAAAAAAATGAGGCTTACCTTCAATCACACTCGTGGGTATATCAATCAACAAAATTCATATATTATAGACATCTACTATGTATGCAATATGAGTAGTATTATACTACATGCAATTTTTTTACATAATCAAGGTAATAAGAACTTATCAACTCATATTGTGCTTGTTTCATTGCATTCATTAGGCAAAAAAAAATAGCTTCTTCCAAACTGGGACTAAAGTGGATCAATTCAGTTTAAAGCTTCCAGTAATTTGGATGCCAAAAAACAAAGAACAGAAAATATCACAATATGGACACCAAATGTAATAGAACTTTACAAGAAAAATCACAAAAAAAATGTGAACTTAAAATATTGTAGCCAAAATCCCTCAAAGTTACTGTGCTGCGAGTGTCACTTAAAACAACAGGAGTATCATAACTTTATTATTGAGTATATTGAACGCCACTAATATTCCAGTTCATGTAAAATAATATTATTTGATAATAGTAATACTATCAATACAAAAAGTAAATAGGGATTGACAATTGCAGACTCTAATCTGAAAATTCAGGTGAATCTCAGCAAATCCTATTGAACTTGAAAACAGTGTATTATGAACAAACACTACTAAATCTAAATCAATACCATCTAGCTCCCAATCACGACAATCAATATGTATCGATTGTAGATAATAAAATATATCAGACTCCAGAAGAAAATGATTAAAGATGTTGAACGTAAATCTCTCAAATGCATCCATCGAGTGTGAATCTCACTGAATCCCAAAATGTTTTACATACGTATTAAGCTATGATCAAAATAAAGTGAAAATAAAACAATGAGGCACAACACAATGAAGACAATTTAAAAAATAATTATGTTTATATGTAGATATCGATTAATCGTCTCTACAAAGAACTAATCGCACCGATAGAAAAAGAACTTTTATGGTCACTTTAATTTGTGAATTTCTTGTGTACTAAATAGGAAATTATTGTTCTGGCCCCTATGATTAAACTTCTTTCTATTGGGTCAAAAAATTCAATAAAACATGATAATTCAGATATACAAAACTGTATATATTCCAATAAAATGAAAGCAAAAGGTGAGCTCAGAAACTGCACACACACACAAAAACTTGAGGTAAATCAAAAGATCGAACTTTTTAACTCTTGATTAATAAAAGGGAAATAATTATCTACTCCCATGTTTTAAACTTATTTAAGTTTTAACACTACCACTAATGTCACGATTGGACAAAAAAAGTAAGTAATTATTTACTAAATTCTACACTAAATTGGATAAATGGGGTTTCGATTAAGTTACCCTAAAAACAATCAACACAGGGATACGTAGATTACATATCTATTTTGAAACCCTAAAGGCTAAAACACAACGTATTATACAAAATGAACATAAACCCTAAGACTAAAAAAACAATAGGTCGGTAAAATTCAACATAATATATATACAATCCAATAAACAATGGATAAATAGAAAAGGGGAAATGAGGACCTTACACTGAGAGAGAGAGAGAGAGAGACTGACGGAGAGAGAGGGAGAGAGAGAGAGAGATGAAAAACTGGGAGAGAATAATTTAATTTAGACTAATGCGGTGGATCAACCAATTAGAACACTACGCGTGTCATTTTCTTATTATTCATTTTAATTGAATACTGGTATGGTTTTTAACATTTGTATTAGTCCACCCGTGTATATTGTGAGTAGTGACAAAGTTGTATAGTATTTTATTTAACTTAAAAAGGACAATGAATTGATATGTGAAGCTGGTTTGCCCGAGTGGTTAAGGGGGAAGACTTAAGATCTTCTGCACATAAGTGCGCATGGGTTCGAACCCCATAGCCAGCATCTTCTTCTTTTTTTATTCTTTTAAATAATTACAAAATAAACTTATTTTAAGTACATTTTATTTTAATTTATATTTAATCTTAGTATAGTCTTAACTTGAGTTTTATATTTTTATTTGATTTTTTATCAGGTTGCATAATTAGTTTTTATTTTATCAAATTATATTTTGTCTTTTAATTAATTAAAAAAAATAAACTATACTTCTTAAAAATATTTTAACAGTGCATGAAGTATTTAATTACATCTTATCCATTTAATTACATCCATGAAAATGTTGTCATACATAATAATTAAGACTTAAACAGTGCCTCTGGAACACCGGTTAACAGAACCGAATATGAAGTAGTCTCTAATTTTTTATTTTTGTATCTCAAACTCGGATTTAATATGTTGTTATTGATTTGTTCGAATTAATTATTTTTGTAACTTTTTTTTTGAATTTAAATTTCTATTCCTAACATAAGAGCTTAATATTATTTTTTTCTACTGAAAAAACCGAAACGAATAAAATTTAGGTCTTAATTTTGGTACCGGTAGCAAGGATATTACAATTATGAAGATTTTGTTAATATATTTTCAATTTAAAAACAAATACTCGTACAAGTAATATTTTAGGAATAGAAAACTCAATACCTGCTGCTGGGGTGCTGAACAAGAAAACTCCAAATTTTAATAACTCTCTCATCTCCAATTTTATATTAATTCACTGGTATATCTTTTCTCGATTTTCTCCCTTATACCATGTATATATTTTGTTAAACTATCTTCCTAATTGTATTTACGTATGTATGATTTTTCTATCAGTGAAAAGGTAAAAAAAAAATCAAATTTTCCTAATTATTTTTTATATAAAGTTCGAGGATTTTTTTATAGATGAACTAGCAGTTATGTTTTAGTTTGATGATATCACGTGTCATTTCATTTCATGTACGCGGATTACAATGTTGATGTATATATAACTATATAAGTGTATGTATGTATTGTCTTTGTTCTTGTCTTTTATATGTGAAATTAGTCAATGATTTTGAAGCTTAATTTTTTTTTGCTTTAAGAAATACCCAGATCAAAATGCCTTATATGGATTTTATTAGAGCTCAAGACTAATTAAAATGAACTCTTTTTCCTTTTTGCTTAAATTGTACTCCAAATATGTACCATTTCATGTTAGGTAGATTACAATGTTGATTTAAATAGAAGTTTATAGTTCAATACTAATATAGGTGAACTAGAAGTGTTAATTTTGCCAGATTGTATCCAATTTCTCGCCATCTTATGTATGTGGATTACAATATAGTTGTATATATAGGTGTATCTATTTATTACTGTCCTTTGTTGGTAAAACCAGTGAATGATAATGAAGCAATTTTTTTTATAGAAACTCAAATCGAAAGGCCATAATTTTTTTTGAATCAACAGATTCTACGTTTTGCTTGATTGTATCAAATTTATCCCCGTTTATATATGTGGGTTACACTGTTGATGTATATAAATGTCCTTTCTTGTCTTTTTGTATGTGAAATATGTGAAAGACTGAATCTTTATCATCTGAAGAGATCAAAAAAATTATAATCAAAGTGCCTTACATTGTTTCTTAAAGCTCAAGACTAATTTAGATGACCTAGCAGCAGTGGCGGATCCAAGCTAGGACATGGGAGGTCACGTGCCCCCCCAAATTTTTTATTCCTGAAAATTACATAATTACCCCTATCTAGAGAAACATGATCCGTTGATTATTTCAGGTTTATTTGTTACGGTATAAAACTTATATTGGTGAAGTACTTGTGCAATTTATTTGGTAAAGCTTTCGCTCTGAAGGAACATAACATGTGTGGTCCCTTAGCTTAGAATTGAACACGTTGGCTCATTCTATATTTCATAATTGGTCCTTTAAGTTTTTATCTTATTGTTTATTTCATTTTTTTCTCATTTTTAGTTTTTTCTTTATCAAATTTTGCTCAAGTGGTCACTTATTTTTCCTTCAGTTTTCACAGTTTTAATTCTTTCTTTATCAAATTCTGCTTCAGCGAGAGAAAAAAAGAGGCCATGATCGTTAAAACTCAATAGATCATTTGTTCGTTTGTTTGAAACTGATAACATGTGAAAATTGCATTATCTTTTTTTTGGAAAGTGAAAATTGTATTATCTTGATCTCAATATATTTGTGCCTTGAAAAAAATATTGCTGGATCCGCCCCTGCCTAGCAGTGTTCTTTTTGCTTGATTTTATCCAATTTCTCGCTGTTTATGTATGTGGGTCACACTGTTGATGTATATAAATTTACTTATGTATCATTTTTTTTTTGTATGTGAAATCAGTGAAAAACCGAATCTTTATCAGTTGAGAAACTTTTGGAAGTTTATAGTCAAAATGCAGTTTGTCTAATAATGTATTGTTTGTTAACTTTAATTCAGATGATCTGACAACGTTGTTATCACTTTATTTATTTACTTGCTGTTTGATTCTACTCCAATTCGCCATAATCTCATGTATGATGACTACACTGCTGATCTATCTGTATGTGTATTGTCTTTTGCATGTGAAATCATCGAATATTAATGGAGCATAAAATGGTTTGAGCGGGTAAAAATCAAAGAATGCTTTGGATATAGCAAAATTTGACATTTCACTACTATTTCAGATAGTCTTTCAGTTTCTCATTTGTTTTGGAAAGATAAGATTTGAGAACTTCTAATCATAATAAATCTTCCTTTCGATGGTATTTTAATTAGTAATGAAGCCCCACATTGCCCAATGAAACATTGCTTTTATCTTATACTGCTTATGTAAAAAAAATGGTCTTTCCCTGATGAACTATAAATTTACAAGTCATGTTGTTATACCTTGCTTATTAGAAGATGAAGTAATTTAAGAAATTGGGAATGACTTCTTCGTTCAAGATTTTGTCTCTTTATGCCATAGCTATTCTAAAGTAAAAGCTTCAAAGTTTAAATAACCAGAAAATTAAAAGTTTGCGAGAATACTCAACGACTCTTTTTATTCTTTCTGTTCATATATTTATAAAAAAATTCTCCCCTTCCCTATTTGTATGGAGTAATTATTTGACGTGTATTTCCGTTTCTATTTTTTCACGAGTCACAATTTTAAAAGCTTAAGAGTTGAATTGTCAGGCATTACAAAGATGAAACTCGATACAAGTGGTCTTCAGGCCCACGGGCCAGTCCTTGGAGATGAGCTCTTGAGTGAACTACCAATTTCACCCTCTTTTGAAATCCCTAATGCCACTAATGTGAGTTTCATCAGTCATATTCTGCTTCGATGTTAAATTGATTATCAATGATACTTTATTTTTATCTTTTATTTTTTTTTTTGGTTTTAGTTTGATGGCTTTTTGAAAGAAGCTATTCAGATGGTGAAGCCTGCTAAGGGAACAACTACTTTGGCTTTCATTTTTAAGGAGGGTGTTATGGTTGCTGCCGACTCTCGTGCAAGCATGGGGGGGTATATTTGTATGCTCGGATGCCTTTTTAAATCATACTGTTTTGTTCTGTCTTTTGGTCTTTTGAGAATTAAAAAAGGCTTATATAATTAAATTGTTTTTCTCAGCCTCACAGTCGGTGAAGAAGATTATTGAGATCAACCCTTACATGCTTGGCACAATGGCTGGTGGAGCAGCTGATTGCCAATTTTGGCATAGAAATCTTGGTATTAAGGTGGTTTTTATACATCCAAATTTTCGTATCTGCATGATTTTCCATCAGGACTGTCTAATGTTTATCAAATTCAGTGTCGAGGGCATAGAGTCGTATTCTTTATGTCTTCCAATTTCTTAAATTAATAAAGGTTGGAAATTACTTGAATCTTTCTCTTTATCTCTCTATGTAAGTGAATCTGGCTAAAAACCTCTCTCCCCAATATCTCTGGATTCTTTTAATTCTATCAGGACCTGCATCCCCATTCTGGAAATTTAAGGGGTTTCTATCCCCCACCTCCAAAATTTGCCGCACCAAGGAGAATGTAATGTTTTTTTCTGGTTATAAGAAATGTAAAAGTATTACTAGGCAGTTCTACTTATTCATTTTGTAAAGAATTTCTGGGATATTCAGAATAGCCAAATTCATTCTGTAGTGCTGCGCGAATATTGGAACATTGCTATTTTGTTCCATGATCTTCCGCAGCTCATGCTAAACACTACTAAATTTTTATTTAGTATGATATTATTTGTTATTTTTACGAGTATTGGCGGTCAATTTAATACCCCAGTTTGTGTAACAGTTTAGCTTAGGCTGTAAATACTTGTACTCCGCCAATATGCTGCTAAATATGTAACTGTTTGACTTAGTAAAAAATCTTGAAGAACCAGTAGATAGATCTCTCATTTGTTTTCAACATCCAGGACTCATAAGTTCCCATGAATAGTCTTTCCAACTATTTTTTTTTAGTAATTGCTGTTTTGTTTTGTTTTTTCCTGTATTAGTTGCATTTATGATATATTGATCTTGCCTTGTTTATGTAGTGCCGACTCCATGAACTTGCGAATAAGCGCAGAATTTCTGTTACGGGGGCCTCCAAACTCTTAGCAAATATTCTATACAATTACCGTGGAATGGGATTGTCTGTCGGAACCATGATTGCTGGTTGGGATGAAACGGTAAGGTCAATTGAAATACATGTAACGGATGTTCTGTTCCTCTTATTACTATATTCGAAAATAAATTCTTTATTTTCTGTTGTGGTTTTGTAGGGTCCTGGGTTGTATTATGTGGACAGTGAAGGAGGGCGTCTGAAGGGAATGAGATTTTCTGTTGGATCTGGTTCACCGTATGCATATGGAGTACTTGATAATGGGTAAGTTTCAGTTTCTCATTTTTCATTCTTCGCAATTTTTTTCCTCTTTTTCTGCTTCAAGTGCATATATTGTAAAAAAAGGAATTGCACCCTGGTAATCCCATGTAGTCAGGAATATTTGTAGCCATACCTTTAGACAACTAAGAAGCTGCAGAAAAATTATCTGCATATAACTTTGTGTTAGCAGAAAAGCTTGGTTGAGATTTCTAACTTTTGTTACTTTCTTTTGACGGGTCACATATCATGTTTTTTTCTTCCCATTTCAGTTGCATACTTTCCAGTTTTAACATGGTTTCGTCAACCTCTGTTCACCTACTAGGGTCACTAAAATTCATAACTGAATATTTTAGACACTTCAGATAAGAAACATGATTTCATTATATGTTTCTATATAGTTTATGGTTCAAATTAGTAGTATTTGTATTTGTAGTTGCCAATCTCTGTGGTTCTAATGAATTTCTTGTCAAATATTTGATAACCATGACAAGCCCTTCAGATAATAGAGAAATACATTATAGAGATATTTGAAAATTGGTACTTTTCCAGCTTTCATATTCTTGAGGAAGGTATTGTGCCTTTTTTCCTGCCAATTAATTTGCGTGTTCTTCTCAATATGCTATGTTTCCAAGAAAGCTTTAAAAAATTTATGTGCTTACTAAATTTATGGTCACCTTGACCAGGTATCGATACGATATGACCGTGGAAGAAGCCGCTGAGTTGGCTAGACGTGCCATATATCACGCTACATTCCGAGATGGAGCTAGTGGTGGTGTTGCTAGTGGTATGCGTTGACTCTCTTCCTCTCTTGCCTGTAGTTCGGCCTTGCTTGACTGCAGATTTTGAAGTAAATTAGTTTTGGCTTATTTGAGTCTGATAACAAAATTGGGTTGGTCCTCCTTAAAAACTGTCAGTCTTCTCAAGTCAGAAAACTTAGCTTTTAAGCCGATCAATCAACTACATACACCTTTAACTTGTAAGCAGAAATGGAAATGAGAAGCTGAGTTCAAACATGAACTTAGTGTATCACTGTATGACTTCATTCTGTAACATATATCAATGTATCACATTCTTCTGAACTTAAGGCTTATTTGCCTAGTTGTTATTAAGCAAAGAAGTTTGCTACTTGAGGGGGAATAACAAAGCTAGGTTCATCCAACAAATAACAAAGCTAGGTTCATCCAGCATATAACCTTTAGCTTCTTCAAGTTGCAAAACTAAAAAAGCTTAGCTTTTTGATTGACCAACTAAATGTACTGCAATTTGTAAGCAAAATCCTGACAAGCTAATAAGCCTAAAAAGGGCCTTGGTGTTTTTCTAAATGTAACCTCTCTAATATGATATTTTACTGTACTAGTGTATTATGTGGGAGCCACCGGGTGGAAGAAACTCTCTGGAGACGATGTTGCCGAACTCCACTACAACTATTATCCAGTACAGCCAGCGGTGGTTGAGCAAGAGATGGCTGAGGCTTAGGGGTTTTGTTATTGCGTTAGTCTGGTGTTTTGATTGGATAAACTCTTTATTCTTCACCGGTGTTTTTCACATGCTCTTTGTTATACTCCAACTTATATGGCATTGTAATCTGTTTACGTATTCTGTTCACATATTTAGTTTGATGTCAAAAACTTGTGAATTTATATTCGGCCTACTCTTTACTTTGTAATATTTGGGTTTGATGCATTTTGTGACGTTTCCTTATGCCATTTTATCACCTCTCTATCTCTCTCTTACACAACACGGAAGCACCCAGAGTTGGATGTTTATTGGTATGCTAATTTAGAATAGGAGTTGGTTGGAATTATCAACGAGAGGGAACACTTTTTAAGTGTTTTAAACATATATTGGATTTTGTATTGAAATGTGTCTAATCGTAAGAATTCAGGTTTCTTTTTTTTTTTCTTTATCTTTTTTGCAAAAATTAATCTGTTGATCTGGGTTTGATTGGCCACCATAAGCTCCCTTAGACTCGGGTTTTTGCTAGTCTTAACTCTTAGGCTGAATGACCTTCCATTTTTCTTGGCCTTAACTATGCTAACTTATTTGCACAAAAATCTGAGTCCAAAAATCCTTGCTGCAATGCTAAAATGAATGACTTGCAAATGATATAGTTTTCTTCAAACTAAGCTACTATTGTATGTAGATATAAACATTGATAGGATTATTAAAAAAAATAGATAAACATTGATATTCTTTTTTAAATTTATCTTTCTGTGTTTAGAACAGTAATTTATAAATATAATCCTAACTTTTTATGCGGTATGAGTTTTTCCAATTTTATTTTTATACGCACACCATTGTAATGCGACATTATTGTTATAAGATTTAGGATATCATCCGACATGATATTGCTCAAGTAATGGTAAAAGTAAAACGAGCTTGCTAAAGTTACCAATAATATAGCTAAAGTTACCAAACGAGCTTTCTTCAATAATCTTTGCATAACAATAAAGCCCAGTGCTTCTGAAAATGCTACAAAACTAAACCTAGTTGCAAAGTCGGTGCGAAGAGCTTGGATGATTAACCCATAAACATCTTGTTGTAATAACCCGGATTTTCATAGTAAAATATCGTGTTATAGTGAAGAAAGCTATATAACACATCGTCTAAACATGTGAGTACTAAATTTATACTATTATTTTATGTGAAGACCCCTTATGAGTCATTGAAACAAATGATTACAAAAAACTATTGATAATTTAAAAAATTACAGATGATGTTATAAATTCAAAAAAAAATAAAAAAAAATGTAACTTCTAAAAGAAACCAATCACGTTCAAAATTCAAAATAGGATACCCATTACTATTTGAATAAAGAAAAAAAATAACTCCTCTATTTCTATTCTATGCACTCTCTCTCCTCCCCCTCTCTCATGCACTCTCTCTCCTCCCCCTCTCTCAGGTATTACTCTTCCTGTTATGTTTATGATTATAACTGTTTTTTTTTTTTGTAAAATTGAGTTTGTGTTGCTAAATATTTTTTTTTAATATTTCACAACAATTTACACATCTACGCGTTACACCACGCATCGGGTGGACGGCGTGCGCTAGTAGTATATAAGCTTGCAGTATACTCGTTCTTATCACTAAACATTTTTAAAGTCGTGCTGCCCAATAAACAAGTACGAAATTGGGCCAAAACAGACAGTATTGGAGGTAGGAAACAGATGATGGCGGTCTGGTCGGAGGACCGGATCGTTACAATTGGTATCAGAGCCGCTATCTAGCCGATGTTGGTACTAGCACGAGTAAGTGAACCCCGGAATGAACCCGGATTTTCGTAGCAAAATATCGTGGTACGGAGAATAAAGCTATTACACATAAGTATTATTATAGTATATAAGCTTGCAGTATACTAGTTCTTATCACTAAGATTTTTTAAAGTCGTGCGGCCCAAGAACCGAGAACGAAATCGGGCCAAAACAGACAGTATTGGTGGTAGCAAGCAGATGGTGGCAGTCTGATCGGAGGACCGGATCGTTACAATTGTAGTCGTCTCTCTCAAGGACATTCATCACTTTCTTTTCCTTGCGTTTCACAAGTTTAGAAATACCCCAAGCAACAAGGGCTACGCCACCGACAACATCGACAGCTATTAATCCCATTGTTTGAGCTGAAACTTCCTTTTTTTCATCTTTCTCACTCATTATGTCTTTATGCATATACATACATATGTCTTTATGCGTATACATACATGCATGGAGACTTCGAGTGAGCAAGAAGAGTAACTGTCCATTTTTTTTTTATATAATTTTAATTTTATACACTTGGTTTACAAGAAAATTTTATTTTGTACACTCTTTCTAAAAATTTGATTTAGTACACCTAGTTTGCAATTTTTTTTTTTTTTGTACGCCGTCGTCTATTGACTAACAGAGAAATGGGAAAAAACTATTTTGCCCTTACATATAAATGGAAAATTCTCACTTTTGTACACTCAATTTACAAAATATTTTAATTTTGTATATCTAGTTTACAAAATATTTAGATTTTGTACACTCAATTTACAAAATATTTAGATTTTGTACACGCACTTTAAAAACAAAATCAAAATCAACTAAACTTGAAAAAACCTAAAAAAAATTTATTTGATAAGAAAAAAGATCCTTTTGGAACTAAAATGATTTTGACATTTTTTTTTCTTTTTTATTTTACAAAAATTGTTTTTTCTCGATTTTTCAACCCGAACAAATTAAAAATCGAAAAAAAAATATTTTTTAAATTATAAGAACCCACTAAACTTGAAAAAAGCTAAAAAAGAAGGTTTAAATTTGATAAGAAAAATGAGCTTTTTGGAACTAGAATGATTTCGACTTAAAAAAAATGGATTTTTTTTTTACTTTATTAAAAAACAACAAAAATTTCTAAAATAAATTATTTATTTATTTATTTATTTTATTGCAAAAAGTGTTTAATAAGGTTAGAAAAATCCCTAAAAAAGAAAAAACGGATTTTTTATTTAAGTCAACTCTAGTTTTTTATTTTACAAACTCAATTTTAATTTGTTTATTTAAAACTCAATAAAATCCAAAAAATTATAAAAAAATATAAAACTGTCTTTGTAATTTTTAAAATTCATGTTCTAACTTTTAAAATCATGTTTTCTATTAAGTTAAGATATTAGATCCTTTTTTTCAAATGGGTGTAAAAAATCAAAATATATTGTAGTTGGGTGTACAAAATCGAAATCTTATAAACTTGGTGTACGAAAGTGAAAATATAAAACTTTTTCCTTTAATAATTTAGACGGCGGTGTACAAAATAAATAAAAAATGTACATTGTGTGTACTAAATCAATTTTTTTAAAAGTGGGTGTACAAAATCGAAATTTGCTATAAAGCGAGTGTACAAAAGTGAAATTTTCCCAATATAATGTGAGATCCATATAATTATTAATTTCACATTTAGCCCGACAGTTTTGGTAAAATTAAATAAGTCCTAAAACTTTCGGTATTGAAATATTTTGGGTTTATTAATTTTACAGTGTTTTTTTTCTGTGAAAAATTTGCTCCATATATAAAAAGGGGGAGATAACACCATTATCGTGAACTACTAATACAATAATCACAAGTATATGATTCAAATAACTTTTACGTTAAATGTTAGGAAAAGTAACCGTGGGTTCTCTAGCTATGGGAGTGTAAATGTTGGATTGGGTCAAAATTCTTGAGAAGATCAAACTCGAAGTTTAGAAACTGTTTTATCGTATATTGTTGGCGTTTAAAATCAAGCGAACTATTAAAAATATATTGAACCACCAAGGTAACCAGATAATGAAGTAGTTGGGGGCAGTATCTCTCCTCTCACTCAAGAAATGAACTAGGTGGTGACATTCTCTCTCCTCCCACTCAGGGAATGAACTAGCTGTGGGCAGTCTCTCTCATCACAGTATCTCTCCTCTCCCCCTCTGAATTTTTTTGACCGAATAGTACAATTTTTATTTATTTATTTTTGATCAAAATTAGCATTCAGCCCTCCATATTAAAAAAAAAAAAACGTATAAGGTATGAAAAAAAAATCATATAGAATTCGGCCCCTCAGTGGAGGTACGACCTTTTTATCAATTTAGTTCTAAGGTATCCTCATCATCCATTTCATCTAAGGTTTCATTTATAATTTTACTGAGACATTTATGCCGAAAATGGATGTAAAAGTAAATAATAATATGTTTTTTTTATAATTGCTGGAAATATGAGCAGCACTTCTGATGAGCGTAGTGGAGTAACTAGCTTTGATATTATATTTGATAAAACCATAACTTTTGTCGGTGGCGTTAGCTTTTTCAACAATGATATAATATTAAATATATAATAAATGGTGAACACTTCGGGATCTTTATTATTATTCGGCAATCGCCGTTGATCGGATTACAATTTAATTGTAACAATCATGCTCGACTTAACTATTTGATCTCTCATCTTGATCTTTCTCCTTCTTCTTCGGTACTCGGTTCTTTCTCTGCTCGGTTTATGTCTTGATGTGACAAGCTTTTGGCTAGTTTCTCTCTTTTCTCTACTTTTCTCTATATTTTTTGGATAGATTTTCTGGTCCCTTTTTTGGGGGATACTTGGCTATTTATAAGCTATTATGCCTCATATGATGTTGACAAATGTCTCCATCTCATGGGTTTTTTCAGATATGGGTCCCCTAGTTAAGTGGGCTTGGGCTTTTTGTAAAGGGGGTGATAACCCATTAAGCGTTGGATACCCAGTTATGATATATGGGCTGATTAAGATCCGAATAGAATACTCGGGTCTAATTTTTATGTTCTATCAAGTGCTCCCTGACTTCCTCGGTGTGGTTTCCACGTCGAGTGAGTCATGATTGGTCTGTCAAAGAGATTACTTCGGTTTAGCTGTTCCCTATGTTTCATTCGGCAAATGCCCCTATTTATAAATGCTCCTTGGGACCCATTTACTGTCTTGGAAACTTGTAAATTTGCTATTTGACTTTGATAAGACCCTTGGTATCTTTCTTCGAAGCAACCCTTGACCTTTCTAAAAAATCACCTTATTATAAAAAGGGAATACCCTTCCTAAAATTACTTGTTCCATCACCACCTTACTTGTGACTTAATGGCTTTTCCCAATGGTTCTACTGGAGACAATTCTTCAGATTATGTCGCTTACTTGGAGAATGAAGTCAAGAAGGCTCGCGTTATGAAAAAGAAATTGGCGGACGTGACAAAAAGGCTATCTGATATGGACGCAGCTCATCACTTGACGATGGCTGACCTTGATTGGGCCTTTGAACGTATAAAGAGGCTCGAGGCTTCTCTGGCTAAGCAAAAGGCAGCAAAAAGGGCCTATAAGCTTGCTTTTAAGGAGTTGCATGCTCGGTCTAAACCGAGTTCGGATGACGATGAAGGAGGCTCTTCCTCGGAATAATTAGTCGTTTATGATTTCTTTTGTATTGGATATTATCTCCAAGTTGTAACTGAACTATTGAAAATATTAATAAAATATTTCTTTATTATCGCTCTTGTCTGTTTATCTTCTTGGTACCTTATTGGATGACTTAATTGGATTTGAACTGTTGTAGTTAGCCATAAATGCTCTTGGGAAGCTCAAGAGGTTGTCTTTCTTCGAGATGACCTTTGATCTACCCCATTGTTTCTTTCTATAAAAGGGGACTGTCCCTATATTCTTTGCGCAACTCAATTCTTTATTAACGAACAAATGGCTTCTCCTCGTGAAAATAGTGGTGACAACCTTCCTGAATATGTTGCCCATCTCGAGAAGGAGGTTAGGAGGACTCGTATCCTCGAAAGGAGGGTTGCCTCTTTAACCGTGGAGGCTCGTCGAGCTGCTGAGATGGATGAGCGCTTGGAGGCAATGGAGAGTGAATATCAGAGGTCTCTGATCGACAATATTTGGGCTCGTGCTCGGATTAAAGAGCTTGAGGCTTCTAGAGAGAGGCATATTGCTTCCAAGAGGGCTTATAAATTGGCCCTCAAGGAAGTGTATGCCCGGTCTAAGAAGAGGACCGATGATGAAGCTGGTCCTACAAAATAATTCTCTTTTCCTTTCTTTTTTGTAATGTAATTTTGTCAAGTAGCATCTTGTAATAAATTTCCCCTTAATTAATGGAAAATTTTCTTTTTCTAGCTTTTCTCTGAATTATTCTCCCAATGCAATTAATTTGACTGCGCACGCTTGTGGCTTCATTAGGGCTTTTTCTTGGGCCTTGCGTTCTTTTTCTAGCTTTTCTCTGAATTATTCTCCCAATGCAATTAATTTGAATGCGCACGCTAGTGGCTTCATTAGTGTTTTTTCTTGGGCCTTGTGTTTGACCTTATCCATTTGAACCTTCTGAATCTTTGTATCTAGGGACTGAGGGGATTTCTCGAGCCCTGTGCACAAATCTTATCTTTTATCTCTTTGCACTGTTGCAATTTCCTAGAGAGACACGTGTAAGAGCTTTTTAGAATTTACCCTCTTTAAATACTGGCGTGAATCCAAACGTTTCTTCCTAATAGACGCGACTCTTAATAGCGAACAGTTGCTCTTTCCCACTTAAATTCTTCTCAACAGACGCATCTTTTAATTACCCTCGTTTTCCCAAATCTGTTGGCAAACGGTTGCACTTCTCCACACTAATCCTTCCTTAATTTTTCTATAAATACCTTCTTAAGATATGGATTTTTTCACAACCTCACCCTTATCTCTCTTCCTCATATACAGAATTTTACCCCATAATCCACTTATAATGGCTAGTTCTTCCTCCAAATCTGCATTGGTCTTACAAGTGGAGGCTTTTGAAGCCTCCTATGGTACTGCTTTACAGCTGTTGAAGGATGCCGAAGAGGAGTTAAAGGTGATGCGTTATCACCATACCGAAATGGTTCGGGAATTAACTTGGCTAAGGTCCGAGTTGGATTGTTGCCGACGTGCCCGTCAGGCTCTAGTCGAAGAGAATGAGGTGTTGAGGGGGAACCCGACATACAGAGATAGGGAGATCTCTGCCGGTCCCTCTCACCGATACCGATCGACTTCCCCCTAGCCTCGCCCTTTTTCTCTCTTTTTTTTTTTTTTTTTTATTTCTTCTGCGCCTCCTCTTTCTTTTTCTTCATCTTCTCTCCCATCACTCTTTTTCTTTCTCTTTTTTTCTTTTTTGTGTTTTGTTCCTTTTACTTTCTTTTTATTTTTCTCAGTTTCCTTCATTTATTCCTCTTCCTCTTCTTGCACTCTTCTTCTTTTCTGTTTAATGCTTTGTTCTCTTCTTTTTCTTTTTTCCTTTTTCTTTTCTTCTGCACCACTACGATGTAGCAATCAACCCTGTGATCCTAAGGGTTTTGTGTTACTTCTAGGGTTTTTGTCATTTTTCATTTTCCTCTTCTTGCTTTTCACTTCTTTTTTATGTTCCTCTTCATTCTCTTCTTCCTCTTCCCCATCGCCTCCTTCCTTCATGCATCGTGTTCGATGGGTTTGCCGACATAGTTGATCTTCTGTAATAGATTTTTCTTTTGATGTTATTCTCGGATGTAATAGACCTCGATGTAATAGATTTTCTTTCGATGTAGTCTCCTGATGTAATAGTTTTTCCCTTTGATGTCCTCTGATGTAATGAACAGTGATGTATCTCACCCTTATTAATGAAAATTTCCTTTGCCCCTTTATATTGCACTTCTTTTTATGTTGCACTTGTGGTTTGTCGTTTTTCTGGAACGTGGACCTTTGAATGTCTTCTCTTTTTATTTCTTGTTGTACTGTAATATCAGATGACTGTAGACATGTCCCCTGCACTGTCGAATATAGGTGCCTGCTCCCAAGCACTTGTCAGATAATATGCATGTTTCCAATTACTTATCAGAAAATATCACACTATCTTTTCTCTATAAATACTCCTCTTCTTTTCTTTAGTAGTTACCCTCTTTTATCAACTCTTATTGTTTGCTTTTCCCTCATCCCCTATTTTATCCTGCACTAAAACAATTTCCCAGAATGTCTGAACCTGTGGTGAGATATCATGCTCAGATGAAGGGCTTGGATACTGAGGTATCTCGGGTCCGTCGTCGAATGGCGAGGCTTGAGAAGGAGTATGGTATTTTGGCCTTGAGTTTGTTCGGCTCTCATCCCGAAGAGACAGTGAAGTGGACCGAGATTTCGGCCTTGAGTCGCCAGCTCGATCATTTGTTGTTACAGAGAAATCATCTGGCCAACTCCTGGTATGATGCCGAGGAGATTTGGGACCATGCTCAAGATGAGTTTGATAACTCTCCTCAAGGCCTAGCTAGCATAATGGTAAGGAATGCTCGGCTCGAGGAGCGCGTCAGGGTTCTGACCACGGAGAACTCCGAACTCTCCACGGAGAATGAAAATTTGGTTGCCATGAATGATTCCTACCAAGCTCGGTTGAACTGCTCTGCTCGTTTTGCTTTCTCTCGGTCTGGCAGTTCGGTTTTTCCACCCATTGATCCTTAGTTAGGCTGGGCTGGTTTTATGATGTATTTCCCGTTTTGGAACTTGTATTTTATTTTGTATTTGAATCAGATGTATCTTTTCGTATCTCGTGCCTTTATCTTATGAATCGTTGCAACGCCTCGTTCTTTGTGCCCTTTGACTCTTTATAAATTCTCCCTATTGTCTGTATTTCATTACCAACTCTTCCTTTCTCTCTCTTGTTTTGTAATTTGCTTTTGTTTGAGATGGCTCCCATCACTAGATCTGCCTCCAAAAAGAAAGCCCTTATGGAAGAGGAGCCTACTTTTTTGCTACCTCGTCCCCCTGGTTTCGGGGAAGAGGATTTGACTCCTCTTCAGCTAAAAGAGATTGAGATGTCATGGTTGAAACATGATCTCAAGTGTGCTCAGACTGAAGTGAGGAGGTTTAAGCAATATTGGGATGAGGAAGGCACTGCTCGTTTTAAAGCCGAGCAAAAATGCAAATCTCAGTCCTATGCTTTACAATATGCTGAGATGGCGATTTCTCGTTTTATTAAGGAGAGGGATCATCTCCAGGAGCTCTTGGCTAAGAGGGATGCCGAGGAAGGTGGTAGTTCTAGGGCTCAGAATTAGAGAAGTATTCTAGTGTTGAAGTTGTAATTTTTATTTTTCCCGTTATAACTGGTTGTTTTCCCCTTTGTGGATGAATGAAACTTGTGTTTTGCAACTCGATCCTGTCTATTTTATTCGCTTTGCCTTTACGTTGATCTTATTCGATGTCCCAGTATCGGACACCGAGCACGGTGCACCGTGGTTATCCCCCCGGAGAGCGTTGTTAGACTTGATGCTTAAATGCCGTCGAGCTAGGAACGGTCTCCGTCCACCTTGTTCGGTGTGATTTTCGGGTAAGACACTGTATTGTGTCGAGGAATTGGGTCGGAAGACATCCTTGGTTTGGTAATATTGGTGGCGTATGTTGGAAGCTTTTCATGGTAGGGTCCACTGGCCGTTTATTTAGGTGTAATGATGTGAAATGTTTTAGTTAGTGGGATACACTACCTGACGTGGCAAGATCTGGAGCGTTTATCTGTCGAAAATAGCAGCGGTTGTGGACTTTTCTATGGTTGGAAAGAGGTAAACCTCTGTCACACGAAAGGACGGTTATTATTTTATTCTTTATGTGGCTCCACTCCTTTTAACTGTGCTAAGTAATCCCTTTGGTTGTTATCTCATAATTTCCTGAAAAAATATCTCTTATTTTCTCTCTCAAGGGTTTGTTATTCCCATCAAAAAAATTCTTGCCTTTCCATCGAGGGTTTCGCCTGATTGCAGATAGATTTGCTGCTGTTCTCGCTCGCTCGCTCGTGAACATGACTGTAAGTATCCTCGTATTTTGTGGGTTGTTTGTTTGGATACCTCTGTGATTAGGATACGTATTTGATTTGTGGTTGTGGTCATATATGGTCTTGGTTGTCTATATAGGTTGTTGAGTAGTGGTATTTCTTTCTGTATATGATATTTGTTGGTTTGGTGGAAAACGTTTAGGGTTTCTATCAATTGGGGTGGGGACTTGTCGTGTCATGTGTTTTTGGTTAGTATTTTGATGGAGTCGTAATGATGTTTGGATAGGAAATTCTGACCCAATGCCTGGCCCAAGTTGGCCCATTTGTGGAGGAAGATTTTAAAAGACTCGCCGGAATACCGGACAACATACATATTCGGCTGCCGGTCTCTGATGAGGAGGTTTTGGGATTCGTTCCTGCCGGCGAGGTAGCAGTGCGTTCCTCGGCCTTCTTCACTGGGGGTCTTAGACTTCCGTTTACGAAGTGGGTGGCTTCGTTTTTTGAAGCCGTCCAGATAGCTCCTGCCCAACTGGCTCTGAATGGTTACCGGACCTTGATCGGCATTCAAAGGCTGTCGGAGGTATCGGGGATAGACATTGAACTGAAAGATGTCTTCGGGGTCTACAGCTTGAGTTTCGAACGCCGCAGTTTTTATTTGAAGACATTGCGCGCATTCTCCCAGCTGGTAATTGGGTTGCCTGACACCAACAAAGAACATAACCTTGGTGTTGTGATTGCGTCCGGGGAATGGGGTTGTGCAGGACACCAGATCCCTGGACCTGTGACCACAGCTCTTGCTATTCCAGACCTCGGCGCTCGCAATGTTGAGGCTCTCTTAGCGCTTTGGAAATGGTGGGGGCCTGGGCCTACCAAGGATCCGGCAAGCCGTTTTGCTCCCCTGCTGCTTCGTTACCCTGCGGGGCCAGTGACCAAGGGGAATCCTGCGCCCGAGATCCCTAAAGAGCCCGAGGAGGAATTCATAAAAGTTGTCAGGGCTCGAAGTGCTGCTCAGGGGGGGGGGAAAGCCCACTCGTTCTAAGCGCCGAGCATCGGACCCCGCTGTTGGCACCCCGAAGAGGGCTAGAGGGGCTGAGACCTCATGTAATATGGAGGTTGCGGATGTTGGCAGGGGTGTGGAGGTGGTCGCATCGTCCCAAGGTGAGACCCCCGAGGAGGCTGCTGCGAATCTCCATGTAAGTGTATTTGTTTTTGTTAATAGTTGCCTTTTGATTCTGTTGTTCCCTGCTTTATATGCTATCTTGTTTCAGTTATTGACTTCGTCATTGGCTACCCTTGCTCTTGCCCGGTCTATGGGTATTATTGTGTTTCAGGGGTCGATTGATGATGTGTTCGGGCATATGAACTTCTTGGTGAACATGGGTGAGGATACGATGACCCTGCCTGTCATCGCGCCTACCCATACCGAGGACCCAATAGTCCTGCCTGTTTGCGCGCCTACCCGTACTGAGGAGGTGATCGAGCATAAGGCCCCTGAGACCGCTCCTGCGGAGAAGGATGTGAGGGAGGAAGTGGAGGTGGAAGCCGGCAAAGAGACTGCCATGGAGGTTGTGGTGGGTGGCGAGGATGAGGTTCTCGAGGAACCTGAAAAGGTGTTGGTGGACGGGGTTGCGATGACCCGTTACATTGATCGGTGTAGGGGTGAACTGTTGGAGCAACCCCGAGTCTTGAGGATGGGGTATACTGCTCTTAAGCCCCTCGTTGTCAAGGATGCAGAGAAAATAGCTGCTCGGCTGGTAATGTCGGTTATAGAGCAGGCCAGCACTGACGCGCTTCGGGTATGTTGCGCACGTTTTTTTTTTTTTAGGTCGTGATGCTCTTGTTTTGGCTGGTGTCTGATGTCTCTAAATACAGGTCTTCGTGGATATCGTGGTGTTAAGGGATCAGCTGTCGGCACTAGGGCTGAGAAGGAGAAGCTGATGACCGAAAATAAAGCCTTGGCCGAGGATAAAGCTCAGCAAGTGAAGTTGGTCTCCGAGCTAGAGGCGGAGAAAGAGAAGCTGACGGCCGAAAATAAAGCCTTGGCCGAGGATAAAGTTCAGCAAGCGAAGTTGGTCTCCGAGCTAGAGGCGTAGAAAGAGAAGCTGATGGTCGAAAGCAAAATAACGGCCGAGGAGAAAGCCCAGATGGCTAAATTGGCCTCTGATAATGAGAAGTTGGTAGGAGACAACTTACGTCTGACCGAGGAAGTGGAGAAGATGGGGGCCAAAAAAGAGGAGTGGGTCGAGAAGTATGACCTACTGGTGGCCGATAACTTGCTCATGGCGGAGGATGTGGAGGCCGGAACATCAGAGGTTGCTGCTCTGAAGGCAGAGCAGGCAGACGAACGGAAAAAGTTTGCAATGATGGCTAATTTTTCCGTCTTTTGCGCTCATGTCCGAGCTCTAAACTTTGCAAAGGTGCCATTCTCGGACCGGGCGTGGTCGGAGTTGGTTTATCCCTGTCCGCAAGGTGCACCTCCTAAGCCTCAGAATTGGGCCAACCTCCGAGACGAGGAGCTCCCACGGCTGTCGGGACATACTATTTCGACGGCACTCCGTCCCCATTCCGGGTCGGCTCCAACGACTCCTCGATCTGCTGTTGCCGTGATTCCCCCACCCGCATCCCCTCAGGTGGAGCCTTGACCATTTACTTGTAATATTTTCTCTGTATCTTAGCGTAAAGGCTTTTGTTACCCGAATTATGGGTCTCTTTTGTAACTAGAAAGATATTCTTTTGGGAAGTGATAATATAGGTGCTATGTTTTCTTTCTATTTGGTTTTCCTTGTTAATTCCCCTGTTTGTGGGTCGTCGTCTTTTGAAGGATGTAAAAACATCTTGTCAGGTACCCGCTAATCTTCTTGCCATGGTGGTCTGGACCTCGCCTAGTCGTAGCGTAGGCGATGTTATAAACGGTCTTGAAAAAGCTAACGCGTCCCTAACCTCTTAACTGAATTCTGCTCGGCGCGAAATCGATGGTTTGAATATTCATATTTCAAATTTGTCGATTCGATTACGTGACTTGGGAGAGAGGTTCAGTAAGAAGACCGCATACTATACGGCAAATAAGGGAAAGGCTAAAGAGCTTCTTGGTGCGCTTCGGTGCTCTCGTGATGAAGCCCGAGGCCGGGGTGACGAGCTTGAACTTGGTTCTAGGGGCCGTTTTTGAAGACGCGGACTTGTTGCTATCCTTTGCCAGAGCGTATTGGGCCCGACGTCGTGCATTAGAGGTGCTCGATCATGTAAAAGGGATGCGTGGTGTTACCCGGGCAGAGCGCATGGCTGACGCTATGGCCGGGGTAACTGAGACCACGGCTGCCTTGAACCGAGTGGATGCGGTCGTACAGGAACATTTGGGGACTCAAATTGTCTCATTGCGAGATATCCATTTCGCTGACGCCGTAGAGACCTCAGCGTCTGTTGATGGGTTATCAGATTGATGATTGTGTAGCTTGTTTTGTCATTTTATTTGTAGCTTGTATATAAAAAATCTTCATTCTTCTACTTTCGTGTCTTTTATTTTCTTGGTTCGATAAGATATCCCTGTCTCTTCTATATTTGCGGCTGAATATTCATCTCTTCCTTCCCCATTTTTTTTTGTTTTTTGTTTTAGGCACATGCTACTATGTCGCACCAGGCTGGTTCTCCATGCCTAGTTAGTCCGGGGCTAGGACCTACTGGTGTTGCCCGGAATGAGGTCTCATCTGGTACGGCTAGTGAAGGGCATGCCAAGTGGCCTTACATCGTTTTAATGGGCAAAAACGTCAAGTTGGTCGATCAGTGCGCCCGACTTAGGGCCAAGTTGAAAATCCAGGCGTCCTCTTTTCGTGAATATGTTCTTCGTGCCGAGCATGTTGTTGAGGTTCAGGAGCGTCGTTTAGATCGGTATTGGCGTGTAAAGGAAAAATACCTCGGTAAACTAAAGTCGCTGGTAACCCAAGCCAATATTTTGGTGAAGTATTTCCGCCTGTCCCGATCCAGATTCGATGCTTCTGCGGCTACGATCGAAGCTCGTAAGCTTCCCTTCGACGATGCTCGCCGTAAAGCGGCCTCGGATGTTCACGAGATCGCTAAAGTAGCCGAGTTCTCCGCACGGCTTAAGACGCTGGCATGCGTTGGTGCTCACACGACCAACTTTGATGCCCTCATTTCTGAGGAGCGTTTTGATGGCGAGGAGACCGATGGGGATACGGCGACGGATGACGAAGAGGTAGAGCTCGGTCAATTGCCGTCGTGATCCTCATGTAGTAGTTCTTAAATTACTTTCGTTGTGGTTGGTTGTATCTTGTTGCCTCCGTAATGCGGGCGAGGACTATTTGTTTTATTACTTTCTTCCTGTTTTTCGGATCTTCTCATTGTCGTATTGATATTTCATTGATTGGATTGATTTTTCTTTGCTGATTTCTTCGTTTGGTACTTTATTGCCTCCGTAATACGGGCCAGAACCCTTCTTCAATTTTGTTTGATGCATATTGTCCTCTTTGCTTGGCCTTCCCCCCCCCCCCTTTTTTTTATATACCTGCGTATGTTAGAGGTCTTGAGTATTCCTAGGCACTCTTTTAGACATGTCATGTTGGGAATTTCACAATATTCCTGGGCACAAAGGTCGTTTGGGAATTTCATAGTATTCCTAGGCCTACCCTCAGGCATGCCGTTTGGGAATTTCATAGTATTCCTAGGCACAAAGGCCGTTTGGGAATTTCATAGTATTCCTAGGCACAAGAGCCGTTTGGGAATTTCATAGTATTCCTAGGCCTACCCTTAGGCATGCCGTTTGGGAATTTCATAGTATTCCTAGGCACAAGGGCCGTTTGGGAATTTCATAGTATTCCTAGGCACAAGGGCCGTTTGGGAATTTCATAGTATTCCTAGGCACAAGAGCCGTTTGGGAATTTCATAGTATTCCTAGGCACAAGGGCCGTTTGGGAATTTCATAGTATTCCTAGGCACAAGGGCCGTTTGGGAATTTCATAGTATTCCTAGGCCTACCCTTAGGCATGCCGTTTGGGAATTTCATAGTATTCCTAGGCACAAGGGCCGTTTGGGAATTTCATAGTATTCCCAGGCCTACCCTTAGGCATGCCGTTTGGGAATTTCATAGTATTCCTAGGCACAAGGGCCGTTTGGGAATTTCATAGTATTCCTAGGCACAAGGGCCGTTTGGGAATTTCATAGTATTCCTAGGCCTACCCTTAGGCATGCCGTTTTGGAATTTCAGCTGCACTCGTTAGACAGCATGATAAAATGTTTTATTTATTCAAAAGACAATGTCATTAAGCAGGAGGGGTAAGGTGGCACCTGTATTTGTACTGATGAGATGGCCTATATGTAGTACTTCTTTAGGTTAGCCACATTCCAGGAATTCTTCTCCCCTCTGCTGTTTTCGAACAGAACGCTTTTGAGTTTGTAGGTAACCGGGCTTGTTCTCTTGACGATCTCGTATGGTCCCTCCTAAGTGGGGCTTAATTTGCCATGTATTTCATTGCGGGTATAGACCGTTACTCGTCGCAGCACCAATTCTCCGACCACAAACTCTTTGGTCCCTTTCACCCTCTTGTCATACGTTTGCTTAACGCCTTGTTGATACTTCGCTAGTGTAAGAGCTGCTATCTCTCGTTTCTCATCTAGCATGTCGAGTTCCTCTCTCATTCTTTGTTCATTGTTTCCTTGCTCGACTAAAGTTGTTCGTAGTGTGGGTAGCCCGATTTCTGTTGGTATGACGGCCTCGACGCCGTATGCTAAGCTGAACGGGGTTTCTTTGGTGCCCGTCTTTGGTGTAGTTCGGCACGACCATAAGACGTTGAGTAGCCGCTCGTGCCATCTCCCCTTTGCTTGTTCGAGGGTTGTCTTGATGCCATCTAGGACGGTTTGGTTTGATACCTCTGCTTGTTCATTTCCCTGTGGGTATGTTGGCGTCGAATAGAACTTTCGGATACCAAGTTCTTCGTACCAAAGCTGCAAGTTGGCTTCTTTGAACTGGGTGCCATTGTCTGCGACAATGGCGTACGGTATACCGAACCTTGTGATGATGTGCTCCCAGATGAACTGTTTGACATTATTGGCTTTAATTTCGCGGAGAGGTTTAGCCTCAACCCATTTGGTGAAGTAGTCTGTCGCCACGATCAGATATTCGACCCTGCCGGGTGCTTTAGGAAGCTTCCCGACTATATCAATCGCCCATTGTGCGAAGGGCCATGATGCCGATACCGGGGTCATCATAGATGATGGGAGCCGAGGTATCTTGGCGAATCGTTGGCACTTGTCGCAACGTTGGACGTATACATCGGCGTCTCGCTTGATATATGGCCACCAATATCCTTGTGTGATTGCTTTGTTGGCAAGGGACCGCCCTTTAATGTGTGCTCCGCAGGATCCTTCGTGGATTTCCTCCAAGACCGGTAGCTGCATTTCGGGCCGGAGACACAGAAGATGGGGTCCTCGGTAGCTGGATTTGTACAGTTTGTCATCGTTGGACCGCCAGAAACGAGGAGCCTTTCTCGTAATTTTCAATGCCTTTATCTTATCTGCCGGGAGGGTTCTGTTGCGCAGATAGTGAATCATGTCGTCCATCCAACCTAGTTCGTATTGTACTGACGCTACTCGGTCTATTCTTTTGGTTATGCTTGGGGTCGGTAGTAATTCCACTGTAATCGACCGAGTGTCGGTTAATGTTAATGTCGAGGCTAGGGTGGCCAGGGCATCGGCATGTGCGTTTTCGGTGCGATTGATTCTTATCAACTCGCACTGTTCGAAGGTGGCCATCAAGCTTTGAACCTTCTCTTGGTAGAGGATCATTCTGTCATCTTTGGCTTGGTATTCGCCGTTGGACTGGTTTACGATCAGCATTGAGTCGGAACTTGCAGTTAGGTGGGAGCATCCAAGGGACCGGGCAATGAGCATGCCGTTTATCATGGCTTCGTACTCTGCCTCATTGTTGGTAGCTCGGAAACCTAGTTTAATGCTCTTCTCTATGATCGCTCCCTCTCTAGACTTGAGGACGATCCCCGCTCCTGATCCGTCCTTGGTGGCTGATCCATCGACATGTATCTGCCAGTGTGATTGGGGCGATATAGCCATGGGCTCGTCATACCCTTCGGTGAATTCCGCGACGAAATCGGCCAAGACTTGTCCCTTTATGGCATGTCGGGGTGCGAACTCGATATGAAATTGGGATAACTCGACCCCCCATGCGGCCACTCTGCCACTAATGTCGGTCCGTCAAAGCGATTCTTTAATATGGAATTTTGTGTATACTTGAACCTGATGAGCTATGAAATAGTGCGGCAACTTTCTGGTCGCGACGACCAATGCCAAGCATAGCTTTTCCAAGGGTAGGTAACGTGTTTCGGCTTCGACCAGAGTTTTGCTGATGAAGTAGATAGGGAATTGTTCGCGACCTTCTTCTCTTAGGATAACCGCGCTCACAGCTGTAGCGGAAACTGCTAGGTAGCAAGCCAGAATATCTCCTTTGTTCGGCCTGACTAACAGTGGCAGCGTCCTTAAGTACTCTTTGAGGTTGTTGAAAGAAGCTTCACATTCCGGGTCCCACACGAATTTTCTATCCTTCTTGAGTGATTCAAAAAATGGCCGTCCCTTGTCTGCGGATCGGCTGATGAACCTGTTCAATGCGGCCATCATTCCCGTGAGCTCTTGTACCTGTTTCTTATTTTTGGGCGCTGCTAGATTCTGAAGAGCTGTGATCTGATCGGGATTAGCCTCTATTCCTCGTCGGCTGACCATGTGCCCCAAGAACTTCCCTTTGCTGATGCCGAATGCACACTTATTCGCATTAAGTTTGAGTTTGTGCTCACCCAAAGTTCGGAAGACGTCTCTGATATCTTGAATGTGGGATGTGGCCTTTTCGCTTTTGACGACCATGTCGTCTATGTATACCTCCATGGTCTTCCCTATGTGCTCTCGGCATACCTTCGTTATCATCCTTTGGTATGTTGCTCTCGCGTTGCGTAGGCCGAACGACATTACCGTATAGCAATAGTTTGCTAAAGGCGATATAAACGACGTCTTTTCTTGATCTTTGTGGGCGAGGGGAATTTGGTGGTACCCTGAATATGCGTCAAGGAAGGTCATCCGTTCTGCTCTCGCAGTCGCGTCCACCAATTGATCAATCCTTGGAAGGGGAAAGTGGTCCCTCGGGCAGGCTTTGTTGAGATTGGTGAAGTCTATACAGACCCTCTCCTTTCCGTTCTTCTTAGGGACGACGACGGGATTGGATAACCATTTTGGATAGAAGACCTCCCTTATGGCTCCGGCCTCCAACAGCTTTTGGACTTCAGCAATTATAGCGGATCTGTGCTGTACAGATACTTTTCTGCTCCTCTGAGCTATCGGCTTGTACTCGGCGTCAACACTTAGATGGTGACATGCCGTTTTAGGGTATAGGCCTGGCATGTCTTTGGGACTCCAGGCGAATTTATCAATGTTGTTGAAGAGGAATGCTTCTAACTCTTCGGATTCCTTTTTTGGTAGGTTGTCACCGAGGAGGAAGTAGTGCTCCTCGTCAGTATCCGGGATATACACCTTCCTAAGTGTTTCTCCTACTTGTTCTTCAACAACCCTCTCGGTTTTGGCTATTTGGTTGATCAGCTTCTTTGTGCTGGTGGGTTGTTCGACAACGCTCAGCTGTTTTTGAAGAGCCGCGGTAATGTCCTCACAGCGTCGTGAATCTTCTTGACATCCTCTGGCTGTCTCGATCTCTCCCCTATCATTTGGGTATTTGACTTTTTGGTGGTAGGTCGAGGGTATGGCCTTCATGGTGTGCAGCCAGGGTCGTCCCAAGATTGCGTTGTGGCCGGAGTTGTCGTTAACCACTAAGAACTCCACGGGAACTGACACGGATCCAGTTGTGACACTGAGGACGATCTTTCCCAACGGTTTAGTCGTCTCGGAGATGAACCCGATCAGTGTGACATCGGTAGGATGTAGATCTTGCATCTTGAGTTCCATCTTGTCGAAAATCTCTCTGTACATGATATCACAAGAGGCTCCTTGGTCGACAAGCACCCTGCTGACCGTGTCAAGGCCGATTTGAACACGGAGGTTGATGGCATCCCCGTGGGGGTAAATCACCCCTTCTTCGTCCAGATCCGAGAAGGAGATGGGCGGATGTCATCGTGGTGTGCATTGTCGTTTGGAGATCGACGCCTGTGACGCCTTGGCTACCTGGCCAAAGTGCGCCAGTTGCCGTTGTCACGATCGTTCCCCACCCGTGCCCTTGGGTCGGGACATATGAACGACGTTGATTGTTTTGCCTTGCCGGTTATCGGCTCCCTCAATGGCCAGTTGTTTGCCTTTATTTCCGGCGCCTTTGATGAACTTGGCAAGGTATCCCGCATCGCCCCACAGGTTCATTTTCCACCGCAGGTTATGGCAGTGCTCGGTGAGGTGTCCGTAGTCCTCATGATAGGCGCAGAAAAGCTTGGGGTCTCTATGCTCAGGGGGGTAGCAAGCGGCTCTGGTCGTGAATACCAGCTTTCTCTACGGATATTCTTAAGGATATCTTCAGCAGACAGGTTGAAAGAGTATCTCAATTCGACCGGTTCGAAGCTCTTTTGCTTTTCCCTTCCCTGGAATCGGCCTTGTTGTGACTGCTTGGCTGGTATAGGGTAGGTGAGCTGGAGTGGTTTATGTTCGTTGATCGGTGTTGGGTATGCGATCTGGAGCGGTTTGGGCTCAGGTTCTCGTGGTCGCTCTACCCTGCTATGGACCTCGGGACCTTTGTCCTTTCTGGTCGGTTTGAATGTTTCTCCCTGGTTATTTCTAACTCTTTTGTGACCCACCTGTGCCTCTCGGACCGATTCTCTTCTTGGTAGAGTTCGGTTGAGGATACGCAGTTCGTCGTTTTTATCGGTGAGGTGGGTACAATAGGCTAGCAGGGAATCAGTGGTCGGAAAGTTTTTGCCTATGAACTTCCTTCTCGCCCAATAGCCATTAGGGATGGAATTGATAAAGTTCTGGATGGCTATATTATTGGCGTACTGTGGAATCTGGTTTGCTACGTCGATGAAACGTATGCAGTAGTCGTTGAGCCTTTCATTTGGCATCATCGTCATTTTCAGAAGGGTTTCAATGCTAACCTTCTTCTTCCGATGAGCAGCGTATCGGGTGGAGTACGCTCTTAGCAGCTCCGCCCAGTCTCTTATAGAGCCTCGTGGTAAGTTATGGTACCATGACGAAGCCTCTTGGCCCAAACTGTTTTTGAAAAACTTGCACATCAGTGCATGGTCATCACTCCACAGCTCCATCTTCGTCTTGTAGTGCTTCAGATGGTCTATGGGACAACTCCTCCCATCATAGAGCCTGAACTCGGGGATGACGAACCCCACAGGATTGCGGTACCGCGTGATCTGTTCGGCACATGGGGTTTCTTGGCATACGTTCCAAGCCTGTTGGAACGCTTCATCCGTGGCTTGGTAGGGGGGTGTATCCCCCCTGATGTGGTGGTGGGCCATATCCTCCCCCGATCATGTGTTCGGGATACCTACCGTCCTTCGGGTTTCTGTCGAAGACATGTTCCGTATGAGCGTTTGGGTGGACGAAGGTTGGAGGGATCGTTATCGGGACGTTGCCCCCTTGATGGGGCACTCCTGTATCTAGTCGTCGGCCCGCCGCTTCCAAGGCGGCCCTATAGGCGGAATCTTCCGTTTCACGACGTGGGTCTTTGTCTGCATTGGCAGGTTGGCTATTCGGCAATATAATATCGGCTGCTGCCATGGCCGTCATACACGCTGCCAGCTGAACTTGCAGTTGTGCGTTGTTCCTTTCATCGGCTAACGGAACAATATGTTGTACTTCCACCATGGGTGGTGTAATCATCCTTGGTGGGTGAGTCGGTAGTCGGGACAACTGTTCGAGTACATGATCCTCGGTCATGCCAAGCCGGTGAGCTTCGTTTATTTGTAAACGAGCACCAGAGTTGACCGAGTCTGTTGGCAAAGGGACTCTTGAGCTCGGTCCTGCCTGGGATCCGGGTATGCGTCTTCTTGCGCACCTTAGTACGGGCAAGGCTTGTTCGTCTTCCGAGGACGTTTGGTATTCTTCGACGATCCTTTCAAGCTGTTGGGGTTGTTCGATCGGTTGTTCTTGGTGGACATTGGAGGTTGTTGGTTGGTTTCCGGACTGGATAGCTTCGTATCTATCGCGGATGGCGAGTAGATCGTCGAGGTCTTGTTGGCTAATCTGCACGTGTTGGTTATTGGTTTCTACTATCTCGGGGTGGGTTTCTTCTACATTAGTCACCATTGTCGCTCGTCTGGTAGAGTATTGGTATTCGAATTCTAAACTAGTTGGGAACTAGATGATTCCCGGAGATGGCGCCATTTGATAAAACCATAACTTTTGTCGGTGGCGTTAGGTTTTTCAACAATGATATAATATTAAATATATAATAAACGGTGAACACTTCGGGATCTTTATTATTATTCGGCAATCACCGTTGATCGGATTACAATTTTCTTGTAACAATCATGCTCGACTTAACTATTTGATCTCTCATCTTGATCTTTCTCCTTCTTCTTCGGTACTCGGTTCTTTCTCTGCTCGGTTTATGTCTTGATGTGACAAGTTTTTGGCTAGTTTCTCTCTTTTCTCTACTTCTCTCTATATTTTTTGGATAGATTTTCTGGTCCCTTTCTTGGGGGATACTTGGCTATTTATAGGCTATTGTGCCTCCTACGATGTTGACAAATGTCTCCATCTCATGGGTTTTTTCAGATATGGGTTCCTAGTTAAGTGGGCTTGAGCTTTTTGTAAAGGGGGTGATAACTCATTAAGCGTTGTATACCCAGTTATGATATATGGGCTGATTAAGATCCGAATAGAATACCCGGGTCTAATTTTTATGTTCTATCAATATTTCATATTTTTCATGTCTCGAGTATCATTGTTTTAATAACATGATAACTGTTCTTGCTAAGACTGCTAGCTAAAGCATAATGCCGGCTTTTAGGTTGTGTGAGACCGTGAAGCCATGATCAAAGTTGCTGATGTAGTTGAGTATTTTATACCTTTTTATTTTTTATAAACTGAAAAATAGTATATACAGACAAACAAAAATTCTCATAGTTTAAGATAGTTTACTGAGTCTGATAACTTTTTAGTAACGTATTTCTACGAAGGAAAAGAAATAGAGAAAAGGAAAAAAGACTAGATGATAACTTTGGGATCAAAAGCAGCCTGAGTTTCAAATTTTTTTTACAAGTACAGCCTTGAGCTCTCAGTTAAATGCAAGGATATTGACCTTGAGTCCAATGCATGGTGGCTGCTCAATTGACTAGTTTTACAACTTTTGCGTTCCGATATCTTCCATCGTTTCAAGTTTTCTTTTCATATTCTAGCAGGAAAACACAAAATCATAATTATTCTCTCTCTCTCATATAATGACATAAACCAGCTTCAGATCATATAAGTTGGTACATCTTAGCATACACAGAATGATGATTGCTTAATGTGGGGTGTGAATTTTGTCCTATTTCAGGCTCTGCAATTGAATATTATACTCATTCCAAAATATTATGGTTGGAGTTAAAGTGGAGAAAGAAAACTCAACGAAACTCTTATTCAACTGTAACAAACTCAGTAGCAATAATACTTTCAAAAAAAACTCAGTAGCAATACAGCCTTAGAAAAATAAAAAAGGTAACGAAAGAGTCTGTATATATTATTTACAGAAATACATATTTGCAGATGAAGTAAGTAATCTCGGGGATTATCATCTAACCCATTGTACAAGACGTTTGATTTCACCTGGTCAGTTATCAATCAAAGTAAGATCAGCGAACGTCGTCTCAATCAAACAAATCGCTGCACAATTCGCTTCTTCAAAAAGTAAAAAAGAAAGTCGCAAACTGTCGTCATTCAACTTCGGAGTTCTCCCTTTGTTCCATAATATTTATCTTCCGCGAAATCTGACCTATTAAGGAGGCAACATTTATTGTATCATCGCTATAAACTTTTCCAAATTCGTTCCTTAGTGGTTTTTAATCATCATCAACTGTTGCACCAAAAGAAAAACCTCGGATATGGTGGAACTATGTTGATCATTTAAAACTGCCAAATTTATCGAGCATTAGAGAAATATTGGGCCAGAATATAGAACAGAGAGTAACACATAATTGATCATTGACCATCTCTCCATACTTCTCGAAGAAGTTGGTATCTAACTACATTTCGACCGCCTTTGGGCAACCAAACGGATTTCGTCGGCGAAGCAGAGGAAATGCGATTTTTATCGATAATAATGGAATTTATTGGCGAATCAAGCTCATCTAGCTCATCATCGCTTGTATATGATTTCCTGAGCATGGAAGATGCGCATCTCTGTAGACCTTGATTTCCCACTTCTCCTATAAAGCCTGCTAATGTATCTGCCAGGGGTGGTGTATATATTGTTGGTGTTGCGGTGCATGGGAACGTCATCAATTCCTTAGAGTTTTCATCTTCGTCCTTAATCAAGATATAAAAATAATACATATTAGGAAAGAAAGGAGTTCCACCAAATACGTGAAAGGAAGTTAAACAGAAGAAGTAAAAATGTGTTATTTCCAAATTGCTAGCCTTTTTCATTTTGATAACTTAGATTTACTTAAGTTTAACATCGTTTTGATTTTCGTATCTTTCAGGTTAGGATTCGAAAAGTGATTAAACAGGATGCTTTATATTAGGAACTAAAACATAAAAATAAAAATATCAGGGTGAATTTGTATCTTTTTCTTATCAGTTTTCTTACACCACAACTATGTGTATTTATATCAAACTAAAAGTTGATTATACCTCAGGTGCTTGATCTATTCATGATTCAAGAACACTAGAAGTGGCTAAAAACATGGCTAGCATAATAACGACTCTGACAACTACTTATAAAAATATAAGAAATCCACTAACCTCAGTATCCAGGGACTCGAGAACATCTAGTGGAATTGGTTCCGGAGAAAATTCATCAGGGACAAAATTGTAAAGGACCGCCTTTATCACCTCCGTGCCGAATATGGGGCAAACCTATAGATGATAAGATTTAAATAACACAAGGGAAAATTAGCAAAATATATAATTTATAAGACTTAATTAGCAGGAAGTCTAGGCAATGATCTTCTTTTTAGCCATATATAAGTATAAGATATACTTCACCAGTATACAGCACTGAAGAGCAAGGGTAAGTGCCCCCTTCGCAACCAGAGAGCATAGTCGGAGAGCCCTTGCCTCAGTTTCTTGATATACCAAATTTCGAAATATACCATTTTATAACTTATAAGTTTATCTGACTAGGTAGCAAAAAAATAACGGCCTCTTGACTTTGTATTTAACTAGTCTAGAAAATATTACCCCACTAAACTTCCATAATAAGCAGAATGATTCGCACAACTGCAACATCAATATCTAAAACGAAAAAAGAAACTAAAGTTGGAAGATGGTTATACTTCTTTTCTGGTGACACTATCGGCTAGCATTTCCATTGGTAGCATCATGAGATTGCTCAAAGCGTAAAGGAGTCGAAACGCTTTAAATGATTTTCCATTTTCTGTTCCAATGTTGTCATCACCACCATTCTCATCATCAGCCGAGTCATTATCTTCAATTCCAAATATATCCGAGAGCCATCTGGACCAGTTCCCAATCTAACATACATGTGTAAATGGACTGTTAGTTCATTAGATGATTCATACAAAGCTTTTTTCTAATACGAGGGTTATGGATTATCATTAGCTTAAATGTATAAATATTTATGAAGAAATAGCAGTTTATACTATTCGGTAGTGAACTGCATCTCAAAACAACTAATTTAAATTTCGTCTGGGCTAACTTTTGCATTAGGCAAATACGAAACTGACGACAAAAGAACCACTTGTAAGAGAACAGAAAAGGTTGTTTAGCATTGACCTTGAGACCTTAATCTTAAATCTAAAAGGTCAGCAGTTATATATGGCTTCCTACAACCCTTCCAAGGTGTCAAGGTGGTTAAAGTAGGATTTAGTCTATAATGTACAATCTTGTTTGGTTGCAGCTTTAAAACTAATCTTATTTATTTTTATTTATTTATTTATTTTTGTGTAAAACTGAAATGAATTTAGTTGGCCTGCTTTAAGAGCTGCTTTCTGGTTTGTGGTCTGAAAGCATTGGAACTATAAAGCTGGGAACAATTTTCTCAGTTTCAAATAAGCCATCTTATTTGTTGGGTGTATGTGCTATATGTGCATACACTCAACAAACTTCACCTGAACTCTGGCTTACATTTACAACTTGCCACTTATGCATAGCTATGAACATGGTAAATCTCATTTTAGTCCCTAAACTATAGTATGTGCCCAACTCTGTCCCTTCGATAAGGCGCTAGATATCCCGCATAATAAATATATAGTGTTTGGGTGCTAAATTTACACAATATCTAAAGTGAGTGGATCAAGAAATGCATAATATGCAAGTATATGGACAACAATAGGACACACATTATAGTTTAGGGATTAAAAAGTGAAATTAACCCTTAGGAATATATTCATCTGGATTGGTTGCTAAAATTAAAAGATAGCAATAAAGAACCACCATAATTTTTATACTCACAGCATTCTTAAGTTGTGCACCGGCCCCAAAACTTGATTTACCAGCAGGGATAGGGAGGACCTTAGGATCACTAATTGGGTCTGATACGGGATCTGTTGGCATCTCATCACCCGATTCACGAAGAATCGCGTTGAACATAGCTACATCTAGTCTATCAACCAATTGTTCCATCACCTACCAAAATTATAACAAAGATACCGTTAAGTAAAAATAGCGATCATAAATGCGTAACAACTGAGGAATAATCTGCATGTATTGAATGTAAAGAGAAAAGAAAATTAATGAAAAGCCTGAACGAAAATAAACTATGGCAAAATACTTATCAAAATGCTGGTTTGGTCTTATTCGCAAATGATATTGAAAACACCAAGAAGCATATTTAGGTGAGAACACCCATCTAACACTAATTTTGGTAGCATATGTGATTCGATATAATAAGATGCACATAAGTCATGTTTGGTTGGAGCTTGTAAATTCAGCTTTTATTTTTAAAAAAACTGGACTTCATGTGGTTGATTCACTTAGAAACTGAGCTTCTCTGTTAATATTTGGCCTGAAAAAGCAAGAAGCTTTAAACAGGACAACCCCACTTATTTCTCAACCTCTCATAATCAAAGTTTAATTAAAAAATTCACCAAAAAGGTTTGTAAAATAAGCATTATGTAAGAAGTGATTCATGTTATTAAAGTTATCATGCACTCAAATCCTGTGATTTATTTATATCGAGTAAGTACGAAATTGGAGAGATTTATTTTTTTACCAATCTAGCGAGCACAGGCAAGCAGCCACACTCATGCCCTCCTGCTCTAATGGGACAGAGCCTTTCACAAGCATCTTTAAAAGCTCTTTTCCATAGATCTATAGAGAAATTACCCTGCTCTTGGTCTCCTAATGCATTTTTGTTCTTTCGGGAGCTTGAACTTTTACTACTAGCCTTTGCTGCTGCTGACTGCATATGTGGCGTCATAGTCTGCAAATGCAAATAAAAAAAGAAACTAAAAGAGTGACTGTGGTAATGGTACATCGCCGCTCCTCCTTCTAAACCATAATGAACCTATTAGGAGGACAAAAGATAGAGAGAGATAATAATAGAAGTTTACAATCAAAAGGAAGAGGGGTTTTTAGTTATGATCAGTCGAGAACTTCTGGGAGTAAATGAAAATAATAGAAAATCAAGGGATTTTTTTGCCAGTTTACCGGATATACCCATGAATAGCAGCCGTATAAATATCCCTCTAAAGATCTGATTAAGAAAGAAAATGAAATGCAATTTTGTGTTGTAAAATAGACTAACACTAGCAGCAATTTTCCTTCAATTTATCAGGTATTCTGATTCTTATTTCTGTTTTGACGTACTGTGGCTATATTTGTGATGGCTTCTAGTTCAGTTAAACTGCACAGAAGATGCCCCAAAGTTCACTTCTCTTTGTTGTCTGAAACCCCAAAATACTCTAAACCTTATCTAAATTCCTCACTTTCACAGACAGTTTGATCAGTATGTGTTCTTTGTAGCAATCAAGTACTATACTTTACAGCAATATGGTTTCATGGGATTGTATGCGTAGAAGGACTGACATGTATCCTGTATTTCATCAAAAAAATTGGCAGAAAGCCTTGGTAGAAAAAATTAAATTCAGGAGTTTGGTTGTTTGTTTAAGAATTAGCCAGATTCCAAAAATGATAGAAGAAACTAAAAAGAGGACGATAAAAACAAACCTGCCACCAAACCGACTCGACGATTTTATGAAAAATCCAAGCCTCGACTTTTTCCAATGCTATGAGAAATGTATTTGGATTCTCCCAATCACTTGATTCCTGTGTTGTTGAGCTTGTTCCTTTCTTATTTGAAGATAAGTTATCTCCTAAGGTTCTTCCAGCTGTTGAGGTTCCAACGCCAATGGTTTTTAGAGTTGATTTCTTAGAGAGTGGCGACTTCTGAACTGCCTGGTTGATGATTGCTCTCAAAATAATCAAATTTGATAACCAAAAAGTCAACCTGCAAAATCCCAAAACTTCAGTTGAACTGAATAAAACATGACGATGAAAGATAAATAAAAAATTCCGATTAAAAAACCAACAACATAGAATTTCAAAGTTTAGTGAAGCTTTAGGGAATCATGTGAAAGAAGCCGGTGATGTCTATAAAAGCAGGTATTAGAGTTTGTTGTTTGTACCGCATTGATTATATTTACTATATGTCAACTAAGATGTGGTCGATAAACAGTTAACTTCCTTTATAAATAGCTCATCTTTTCACGAAGTTGATAACAGGTCTTTTAACAGAAAGGTGCACGGACACTTTGTAGCTAAAAACAGGAGTTAATCAAGTTCCACGAGACTTCCATTTTGAGATTTAAGCCTCACTTATGAGTTCATAAAGGACTTATTTTGGCACCATTGCCAGGATTTGATACATTTAATCTTCGCTAGAAAAAAGTTCCAGTGCAAGTTTTGCGAAAAGTTATTCATCACTATGATGTATGCACCAGAGTTTACTGAAGGTATCCTAATCGTAGGATATTAAGAAATAATCCATCTGAATATATCAAGTGAGGCGCAAGTTATTGAAGCAAAAGCACATACGTACATGACTCAAATAACCAATACAAACCCAGGGACACCATTTCCACACAACTTAAAAACCAAAATGTATCTGGGCTTTGATAGTAGCTAAAAACAGGAGCCATCAATTCCACTAGTTCCCTTTGTAACTTAAGCTAACTTATGAAATCATATAAGAACTCCCACTTTGGCGTGATTGCCAGGAATTCCGAGACATTCAGAATTAATTAAAAAGGCTCTCAGTGGTTCCCAAGTTTTGCAGTATATGCTCAAAAGTTATCATCGTCATAGGGTTACCAGAAATAATCAATCTGAATAATTAAAATGAAGCTCGAAGTCTTAAAAGCAAAAGAGTGTGTACGTACTTAACTGAAATAATCAATACGTACCTCGGGACATCATTTCCGCACGATTTAGAAACCAAAACTAACCCAGACACTGCAGCTCTTGCCGCATTTGCGCATTTAGCACGCGATTTCTCTTTATAAGCATGAATATAAAACCTAGAGAGTCTCCTAGCCGGAGCATGCACCTTGTTTGTTGAACTCCCATGCTCCGCAACTATGGAATAAAGGGCAGCTTCAAGGATAGCAGCTTCTCTTAACTCTTCCTCGAGCATCTCAACTCTAGACTTCTCCTCAGATTTTCTCTCACTAGAAGCAACGGTCTGCTTGCTCTGAGAGGGGACACTACTTGTTTTTTTTTCATTTGTTTCATTTGTTTTTGCATTGTTTCGAGCTTGGGCACGGTTATTAATTTTCTCAGAGAACTCACTATTCAGCAATTTCTCGGAGAACCCAATGCTCAATTTTGTTCCTTCTCCTGAGTTGGTTGTTTTTGCATTCTTTCGAGCTTGGGCAAGGTTATTATTAATTTCCTTAGCTTTTACCACATTCTTAATTTCTTCTGAATATACGTCTGATCCTGATGGTAATTGTACAGACATCATATGCTTCAGTTTACTATTAGTAGCTGCTCTTCTGTTGGGCATGAGAGTTTCACTCCTCAAATTATGTTTTTGATCCTTACCTTCTTCACCTTTTTCATATTCTGATAACTCGTGATTTACTTGATCAACAGTCATAGTGTCATCATTTTTTACAACTTTTTGTTTGTAGTCATTTCCATTTGGTAAAGAGTCTTCTAAGATGACACGGCCAAATTTAGTAGTGAGTGTTTCTTCAGCTTTGTCTTTAGCAGGTTCTCGAGGTTGTTCTTGTTCTTGTGTTTTCCCTTTGCTATCAGCAACCTGCTTGGGAAAAATGCTATTTCGGATTTCAGTCATATTTTTGTTGACAAAAAGAAGATAAATTATATAAAAATGGAGGTATATGACCGCAAAAAGTCTTCTCAATTTAAACATGCAGGCCCTAATGTTCCACGAACTACAACTATGAATCCCTAATGTCACGTGCACAAGATGCTAATAACGGGTTTCAGTAGTTAGTGACGTCATGACAAAATTTTGTAGAAAAAGGTTTACTTTTCCAATTGTGTCAAATCCTGAACACAACATGCAAATATAAGGGAAAGAGGAAGGAGATTTGCCACATTGAGGGATTTACACATTAACAAACATGATAACTATAAGAACTTTGGCACATGAAATGAAGAAACTCATCTATAAACTGAAAGAATAAGAGTTAATAAGAGTGGAAAGAGAGGCCACATAAAGGGAAAGAAAGGCAAGGCGTATATCTCTTTGTATTGATAATTTAACCCTCAGCTTATAATAATGCATTTTCACACTCATAATTCTTAAATTATGTGAAAATGATCAACGGGAAAGAAGGAAGAGTCCATAAGAGCCAAAAAAGACAATAAATGAAATAAATAGGGAAAGAGGGAAGTTTCTCAACCTCTTTCTTTTGTGATAACGAGCTATCTGCCACAAAAGCAGAAGAGGAAACGGTATGAGAAGAATGTGAGGAAATATCATCTTCCGATAAAAAAGAAATATCAGATTCATTGCCATTTTCCATATTCAACAATTCCGCAAATTCTCCTACATCCTTGTCTACCGATAAGCTGTCGTTTGGTGACTGAGATGAGCTATCCTTATCAAAAGGCTGCACATTGACACACAAAACCGGTGGAGCAGAGCTCTTCGAACCCTTTTTACAGTTCACAAGAGCACTAATTTCTACATTATCTCTGATTATCCCATAATCGGCCAAATTAATAATGGCCGTTCCTAAAAGTTGCCCTTTAGCTGGCTTGTCTTTTCGAGATTCATACAAGTAGAACTCCAAGCAGTTCTTCTGAAAACTATCACGATTCTTTTTTTCTTTACTCAAAGTCAAAGGGAGCATAAAGGGTTCGTTAAATACGATAGCGTTATTGCTTACAATAGCAGGAATGAACCCAGAGTTTTGATCACCATTTTCCCATTGCAGCAATAAGTATTGAACTGATTTAAGAGACTGAGATGGTGGCCAAGGCTTAATCTCCTGGACATTGACAATGTAATCAACTTGGATGGAAATGTCTTTCCGTGTCTTTGATCTCAAACCGAGCACCATAATCGGTGTTTAAAACAACAAATCACTTGGTTTAATGGAACTTGCACAGATGACCCAGTCTAGAAAATCTGAAATGCAAGTGAAAGCAAATGAATAGAATATATATACACTCAATAACGTGAGTCCAGATACAGGACAAGTAAAGTGGATCTAGATAGGCTGGTTAGGCAGGTCAAAACAAATATAAGTTAAAGAAAAAGTAGCTACTGCATATAATTTAAGCAAATAATCTATGTACCAAGACCTACCCCCACAAATTCCAGTTGGTTTTGTTATCTTATAATAAACAAACGATTTATTTTTAGAATAACATGTACTCATACGTCGAAATCTGAAGTGGGTCTCAACAATGGGAGAGAGATAATGATGTTAATTTCCGAGATTCCCTCTCAAGCTGCTTTAAAATTTGATTGAAAAGTAAATATTTCTAAGAAACCGCTAAAGTGCTTATCAAACCCGGATTTATAAATACGTCAGAAGACACATGCCTCTCTCTTATAATGAGTATGGCCGTAATGGGTTGTATGAATATAAAATTCTTTAAGAATCAGGTGGCTGTTAGATAAACAGTGATGAAGTGCTTATCTTTCAATGCAAATGATAAAAACAATATACTATTGTACATAAATTGGCACAAAACAGAGATTAGTTAAGGTGGATTTGTAACCGTGATAAAGAGTAGCTAAGAATCAATGAGCAAAAAAGCAGATGTAGTTGTTTAAAGAGAGAAATTCGTTTAGTTACCAAACACAACTGCCTATTAGTATGAAAATGAAAGAGGCAGCCAATGAAAATCAATGTTGAAATGACCTTCACAATTGTTGGTAAATAAATTTTCTTTATTTTACCAAAAGAATACAACATTCAAATCGAAATGAAACATGGCAGGAACTGAAATTAGGTCTGTTTATTATTAGCAAAGTTAGAAAGAGCGAAAGATTGATCCAAATCAGGCAAAAAAGAGTTATCACTAAGATAAAACACAATGAGTGAATTTAAATCCTAGATGACAACAAAAGAATCCATACATTATAGGATATAGATCTAAAACTAAATTTTACTACAATCTCAGGCAAAAGATACAAGGAGTAAAGGAAAAATTGCAAATTGAGAATGATTTAACTGTTGATGTATTTAAAATCTTTAGCTAGAGTAGTTTGTTTATTCTTTTAACCACAAAAGGAAAACTAAACTATCTAGAGGTGATGAGAAACACATCATTAACTGAGATTGGATTTCTTTATTATTAGTCGAGATGGAAACAATCAAGAAAATCAAAAAATAAGAAAAAAGAGGTACCCTTTTAAGTTCAGAAGACAATGGGTAATTTCAATGTACTAATCTAGTGTTAATTAGTGCGTTGCATTAATTAAATTCACAAAAAGTAGTAAAATTACTAATCGGAGATTTAAAATGACTAACTCAAAAAAAATAAAAAAATACAATCATTGGTTAAAGCACAAAGCAACTTAAGTTTCCTAATTTAACCACAAAGAAAAAAGTTGAACTATTAATAAGTAATGAACTGCAGTACACATCATCATATCTAAATTAAGCAAGATAGATGCTGGTATAAGGCTAGTTTATTATTAGTTGAGATAAAAACAAGAAAAGAATAAAAAAATGGCATAACAAGTATAGACTAAGATCAAAACACAATGAGTAGTATCATTTTCTAAGTTCCAACAAAGTGAGTGATGGAGTATATTTGCAAAAAAAAAAAGGTGAAATTTTGGTGAGATTAGTACATCAGCTAACAGTAACTAAATTTAACTCATTTTTACATGTAATTAAAAAAAACATCATCAATCTATATTAAGCAACTTAGATTATGAGTTTAGATTTTTACTAGCTAACTAAGATTCTAACCAAAAACCAACAAAAAAAAAAAGTAAAAGAAGAAATGCCCAATAAGATCAATATCTATCTTAATTTCTTAATTAAGCAAGTTAATTTCTTAACTTCTACCGCAAAAAAAAAAAAAAACTAATACCCACTAATAACAAGATCAATATCTACCTAAAAAATATTTTACAATGATTTAATATAGTAAAAAATAAAGAGTGGCAATGGGGTTTACCAAAGATGATGATGATGATGACGTGGACGAAAAATATAGTAAACTTGAAAAACTTGTCTCTCTAAAGAAAATAATAATAATAATAATAATAATTGGTTTGTATTGTTTCTGTGAATTATTATTATTCGGTGCTTGTGGTGAAGGGTCAAATAATGAGAAGACTGTAGGAATAATACGTGTATACGTGGAAATTATTTCTAGTTTAGTGACACACACAGATCTGCTTTTTCAATTCACAAATAAAATAATACTACTACTAGTACATGCATATATTCTTTTAAGTGTTTGTTTTCATTGTTTTATAGTACAAGTAATCATTTATCACTTGTGGTTTTATATTTTCTTCTACCTTCTTTTATTTACATTTTTTCGTTTTTTATCTTGGTTTCCTTATTATTTTTATTTTTTTACCATGATTTCTACTTTTACTTCTTTTATCTATTTTTATTTCTTATTTCTTTTTATTTTCTTACCATTCTTTTATGTATTTTTTTCCTTTCAGTTAGTTTTCAACTACTAAAACTTGGGGACAAAAAGGAAAATAAATTAAAAACCAAGGTAAAAAAAATAAATTAATAAACAAATGTAAAAAAAGAAATAAAAGTATAAATCATTGTATAGAAAAATATAAGAAATCAAGATATAAAACCTAAAAAAAATTACGAAAAATGAATAAACCCCATTTATCATTGAATTCTGATTTTATGAACTTTGTTTTTTGTTTGTATTCCCAATTCTTATAATTTTAGTATATTTTTCATTTTGTTTTCTTGTTTCGTGCTTCCACCTCCTCATCAGCCGACATGTGACGTACGAACAGTTTGATTGAACGGGACATCACACTCTAATGATAAATAAATTTGATAAAAATAAATAAAATTTTACTAGGTCTTTTCTATTTACTCTTTAAATTGTCAAAACGAAATTTACTTTCATCTACTCAACTCATAAAAATATTTTTTTTGAGTTGGTTTTTTCCTTATTGTAATATAATCTGATTCGCATACATTAATAAGTACGATTAATAGTCGCATACATTGATAATTACGGTTAATAGTCTTTGATCAACCGCTCTTTGTGATATAAATCCAGTAAGTTTAGCTTTAGTTGGTTATTGTCACAATAAATCATAAATAGATTATCATCCTACTCTATTCTTAGTTATGGTGAGAGTTTATAAGTTATAACGACTCCAAAAGCACGATCTAAGTGACCATTTTTTCGGCTCATATGGGTATGCCAATACTATAATGATTGTCTTTCAATGGTGGATATTTTTGTAATATAGTTGAATTTTTTCTCACATTATTTTATTTTATTTTATTACACTTGTTTCAACTCCAATTCTATACTAAGCATCTGTGTTGTTATAAATCCGAGTCTAAACCGAATCAGGTCCAATGTTTTACATTTGTAAATTTAAACCAAAAGAACAGCTCATCATATCATAAACATGAATAGTTTGATTTGATTCCATTTTTACCAATATCATGTTTAACTGCATAAGAAAAACGTGAGTTCATGGCTTTGAAACGCATCGTCATTTCCATCAAGACTTGCAGAATCGAACGCTAACGAGCTTACGTCATCTCTTTGTGTCAATTTGAGATATGTGAACGAGATAGACGCGTACATGATCTCAATGTCTCCCCCTTTGCCGAATTGAAAAATAAATATAATTTCAAATTTAAATTTAAATAAAAACTCCACCAAAAACAATGTTTTTATAAATTTGTTCTTCAATCCAGCCATTAAACAACTTTTAGACAATTTTTTTATATTTAAGTTCATAAAAAAATATAGAAAAGGTTTTAAAAATAGAATTTCATTAAGTAAACCTCTTATATGAGTAACCAAAATATTTATACGAAGTATTAAAAAAGCTGAAATCGCACACAAACTTTAAACAGTTAAACTGAATCGTCGATCACAATTAATAATTACGAAAATGTTACTATCAGGTATTCTTAGAGGCGTGTCTAGACGCAAATCAGACGAACGATGTATAGACAGGGGGAAGCTAAGCATAGAAGGTTTTGGACGAATTAAAGGAATTGTGCGCAAATGAAGGAACGTGGATAGGTGTATGTTGGGCGAACATTGGTGTGAATTACAAAACCGTCCTTAGTCGTACAACAAGTGTGTAAAAGAATGATTGATTAGCAATCGAAAAACACCAACCAACCCACAAAACCAGAGAGAGAGAGAGAGAATGGGGAGTTCAGGAATTGAGGACGTGGCGTCGGTGGACATAATGACGGAGCTTCTCCGCCGCATGAAGTGTTCTTCCAAGCCCGATAAACGACTCATCTTAGTTGGTCTGTTTTCTCTCTATTAGCTGTGCCCACTCCCCGCCCGCTCTTCCCATTTTGCTAATAAATACCCTAATTTTAAAATTTTCCTATCTATTTTGATCAAAAAATTATAAAAAAAAACTATCATTCCCCCCCTTCTCCATACGGTATGAAAAAAATTATATAGAATTTCGGCCCCTCCCATATCGACTTCCTGGTTCCGTCACTGCTCTCTATATCTGTTTATCTTTATATATATATATGTGTGTGTGTGTGTGTGTGCAATTGTTGGTTGCTGTTTTGGTCTTTATTACATAATACTAGTTTCTTCTTATGGGTTGTTCTTATATTGTCAATTGGTTTATAGATGTTTAATTTCTCATACTTTGGATTTCAGGGATGTCTGTATATAACTATATTGACAATCTACCATCTGAATATTGGTACTGTGATATTTGTGTGTTAAACTTTAGGTAATATTTGCTACTACTATCAGAAAATCCGTGATGGAACCAGCTAGTTTGAGAGGGGCTGATATTCTAAATTATAGGAGTATTTTTTTTCATACTATATGAGTTTATTTTCGTAACATGAGGTTCCCGAACGCTAATTTTTTAAGGTTTTAATCAAAATACATAGTTTTTTTTTAATAATTTTTCATCATTATTTTTTATCAAAATGAGGGGCCGCAGCTCTCGACTGTCTCCACCTAGTTCCTTCCCTGGAAAAAATTATACCCAAAGGGCAAAAACTATTAGTTGCTATAAATAAAACACTCTACTATACTGCTGACGGGTATTGCAGATAAAGATTAGATCTTTTTAAGTGATATTTTAAGTTTTGAGTAAAAAAGTGTTTAATTCTTAATTCTTGAAATTTTGGATTGGATTTCAGAGTCGTCGTACTTGCAAAGATCAGTTTAATTATTTAGAGCAAAACTGGGGTCTTGTTTGTTTGAAGCTACGCAGCTCGAGTTATTTGCTTTAAAGTAGCAGAGCATTTGGTGGCCAGTTTGTAAGGCATTTTTTTTTTTTATCAAAGTTGCAAGCAAACAAGGCATAGTTCTTTATGTGTAATTCTCAAAGGCAGTCCACTTGAAATTACCCACTTTGCAGACTTATTTTCTGATATTTCATTTGAAATGAATGTGATTTGGGGATAGTTTTCACTTACATTATGAGGGTAAACTTAACCACAACCACATTTCTGACGGCTAAGAGTTCCCTAGATTGCAAATAATGACTTGGTTTATATGAAAAGTTCTAGAATTATTTTCCATACAAGTTTAGCACTTGACATGTTGCATTTAGATATGAGTGGTTTAAGCTTTTCATTTCCTGCAAGCTCTCATTCTAGCCTCAACAGAATTTTTATAATCTAATTATAGGACTCCTGTAGTGTACTTTTTGTAAGTTGTAAGTTGCTTATGAATTTATTTGTGCGTCTTGTTAACAACTTATAGTGGTGTCTTGAGTTTTTTGTTTATATTCAAAAGCTTTTTTAAATTAACAAACTTCGCTATTAGTTTGTGCCTTTTGAATTGCATGTCTTTTTTAGGCTTTTGGGAATAGGAAAACTATTAGTTCTTTCTTGTTTGGTCATTGCAAATACTTCTTGCCAATGCCAGAACTATATCATTTATGATCAATGTTCAGCGATGAAGTTTGGTTCAAATTTTAAATTCTTAATTTGCTTATTAGTACTTGTTTGGTCATTGCGATTTCTTGCATCAAAGGCGCCAAGGTTTAAATTATGAATATTCTAAATTATTTATGTCCTCTTTCAAAAGATTTTTTGTAATGACTGATGAGTTTTTTATTTAAGTCCATAATTTACTTGACTTGTTATTTCTCTCTACTTAGTCAAGTACACTGCAAAATACTGTGAAACTAATATGTAGGCGGACACTCTTCGATTTCGTCTACTGTCAGTCTTATTTTAAATACTGTCAATATATGAATAAAGGTGAATAATGATCACCCTCGACTTATTGCTAAATAGACCGTTAATTATTCAATAAAAGGTCCACCTGGATCCGGAAAGGGAACTCAATCACCACTCATAAAAGATGAGTACTGCTTGTGCCACTTGGCAACCGGTGATATGCTCAGAGCTGCTGTTACTGCTAAAACACCCCTAGGAGTTAAAGCTAAGGAAGCCATGGATAAAGTAAGTGTATCACATAATCATTATGATCGAGACACTTTAAATTTTCTATTTTTTCTCGGAAGAATAAACAATTATACTTTCCAAACTAACTAACATGCTTACATAAACTGTATTTTTATCCTGCTTCAAACAAACCCCTTGTGTAGCCCTGAACAGTTTAAATCAAGTTAACCACAAGCTCACTATATATGCGCCCGTCGGACTACGTCTTATATGTATGATACCAAAGATTTTGGTGGTGGTGAACATAGTGTTGAACATATAGTTCTCCGCCGTACTTGCTAGTCTTAAAGGCGAGGTCTGTAGACATTGAAAAGAGCATATTTTTTTCTTATTGTGATCAATGACAATGTTTATAGTTGACTAGAGTATGTGGAAAGCCGATAGTATAATTCTTTTAAATAAGTATGAAGCATGTACACTATAGTTTACAAGTGAGCAAGTGGGAATTTGAAGAAAATCCTATTTCGGACAAACTTATGTACTTATGAAAGAACTCTTGTTTGTGTCCATGGAAAGAATCCTAGTCTGCCATTTGAAATTGAGTTAATCATTCCTATTCTTTTGTAGACTATTGATGTGACTAACTTGATATTGATTCGGTTGGTTGATTTGCTTTATTTTTGCAGGGAGAACTTGTTACTGATGACTTGGTTGTTGGGATAATCGATGAAGCAATGAAGAAACCGTCTTGTCAAAAAGGTTTCATTCTTGATGGCTTCCCAAGAACTGTTGCTCAAGCCGAAAAGGTTATAATAGCTTATACGTTGTTTCTGGAAAATATTGGGCGTGCATAATACTTTATTGTGGCAGAAACAACTTTGCATTTAGGAGAAATTTTTACTTTGTCATCATTCTGCTTATACAGAACAATAGTGCTATTCACTCATATCTCTACGCAGACCTGTACACAATTTTTATGAGGTGGCAATGGACCCCACATAACAGAATCAGTAAATTTGTGTAGCACTGCTACAGTTACCATATTGGGAAATGAAAATGGGAAGTGATACGGGAGGCATGAACATAGAATTATATGGGAAACTGAAAAGGGTAGTTTAATAGATGATCAAATGATAAATGTACGACTTCAGTTGATAAAATTAAGGAGTGATGAAATTTTTTATGTATTGTTACAAGTACAAAAATCTAAGCTTAAAGAAATTACTCTTAGTAGCATTATAAGTAGCTATTTCAATTATTATATCTGTGTCACTGGGAACTCTTTAGTACTGTAGTACTAAAATATTGCAGAAACTAGTTTCGGTAACGTTGTCTCCCATGTTGTAAAGAGTTTCTTGCTAACCTGCCTCTGCCAACTTAAATTTGTGTGGATATGTGTAAACAACATTTTCGTAAGCATATAATTATGTGTACGAGGTAGCACTAGGTGTGTTGAATCTTTACTTTTGTGCTATTCTAGTTTTTCGTGGAATTATTATCCATCAAGTCTATATTTTCTGCAGCTGGATGAGATGCTTCAAAAGCAAGGGACTAAAGTCGACAAGGTGCTAAATTTTGCAATTGATGATGCGATTTTAGAGGAGAGGATTACTGGCCGGTGGATCCACCATTCAAGTGGTCGTTCTTATCACACCAAATTCGCTCCTCCTAAAGTCCCCGGTCTCGATGATGTATGTTGTATTTTAAGTAGAAAAGAGATTCCCCGGTAATTTACATGAAAGTGTGTTTCTTTACGAGTCTGGGCAATCTTACCTGTATTCAATAATGAATATCATGCTTGCTTGTTTCGAATAATTTAAGTTTTTAGATAGTAGAACCCCTTAATTAGAGTGATACCTATTTAATTTGAAAGAAATCTCTACGGTTTTTGAACATCTTAAAGTGAAAGTGATATTGTCATCCACAAGTGTGTATAAAGTCATGGTTTATACTTGAGGCTTGTTTGACTGCATCATTTTAGCAAAAAAGGTGAACTATTTAAGATTGAGAAATAGGCTGGGTTCACCCAAGCTTAAAACTTTTAGCTTTTTAAGGTCTGAAAACCAATTTTGTTTGACTTTTAGCTGGCCAGTTATTTTCAGTACAACTTAAAGTAAAAAACACATAAGAAGGGATTTGAGCCCAACAAAACAATCCCTTATGTATTGGAAACATTATTGAGGTATATCTATCACGGCACGGGGTTGACTATCTGATGGGTGTAATTAACCATAGTACAATGCCGTCTTTTCCTTTAGAAAATTATGAGCAGTAGTTCCTTCTAATGATTAAAAAATTGATAGACTGCCTTTTTTTATTCGCTATTCTATTGATTTTCCTGTTTTATATATTTTTCTCTCATATCAATTATATCCAGGGTGCTTTGGATTTTGTCAATTTTTGTACTGAGTAAAACTAATGATCACGCCTATGTAGTAGAGTGCTTTGAATTTTGTCAATTTTTGTACTAGAAGCATTACTCTGATCACGCATATGTAATTGTAAAGTCGAAGTTGTTAACCACTTGCCGGACATTTGACGTGCAAGCCCATTTCGGTTATGTTCTGATTTCTGATAGCCTGTGGTTAGAGGAGTTATTTTCTGTTCTGTAGAGGTCCCATTATAAGATGGTTCATGGGATCTTAACTGAAGCCATTTAGAAAGTGATTTTATATTGTCTATTCAATTGTCAGTAAAGCTTAAAAGAATAAATGTTTATTTAAAGCATGAAACTAAGCTCAAATTGACTTATTATGCTTGCATGGATAGGCCTGAAACTGGCATAGAAATCTTGCATTTAAAAATATATACTTACTCGTGATTCTTATTTCTTATTGTAGGTTACTGGAGAGCCCTTAATCCAGCGTAAAGATGACACTGCAGAAGTTCTCAAATCAAGGCTAGAGGCATTTCACCGGCAAACTGAACCAGTGAGTAAAATATTGCAATGCAATTATTATAATATAAAGTATAAACCATCTAATGCAATCCATTTCTTGGTTAATTTTATGGGAGGTCCTTAATTATCATTGTGTTCCAACTCGTTCCCTCTAATTCTTAAGATTTCAAATACAATTCTAAGAATTCTTTGCGCAAAGGAAACAAAAATGATGTCTCTGATGTATGATCCCTTGAGAGTCGGGAAAAATCGTAAATATAACGCAAGTCTACTAATCTCTAATTGGTAGCAGCATTTATTAGATTCTTTATAATAGTATGGTGAAACTATTCTCAGTATCGATGTAGCTCGACATTCTCCTTGACTTACCGCTTGTTTGTTTGGCTGCATCTTTTAAGCAAGAAAGCTGGCTTATTGAGGGTGAAACAAAAACTGGATTTTTTCATTGTAAACTAACTTTTTTTCAGCTAGAAGTAAAATAAAATAAAGTAAAGAACTCAGGTTTAGAACTAGTCAACCATATGCAGTACATCTTATAAGCAAGAAAGCCGAGCTAAAACTCCACTAAGTACCAAACAAACCCTTAATACCGTGGCAGTACTGTTTGAAGGTTTATCTCTTTGTACAGAGTATTTCTTGTCATGATATGTTATTTTCACAATTTAGTTTATTTTACCTTTTAATAAATGCATAAAAAATGTGTCCAAGGTGATTGATTATTACACAAAGAAGGGAGTTGTTGCACAGCTCCATGCCGAGAAACCTCCAAAAGAAGTCTCTGCCGAAGTTCAGAAGGTTCTGTTATCGTAGAGAAGGAAAGATAATCTTTTTTGAGTGACCTATATGGTATTCGAAACAATCGTTTCTTCCGGCAAGATTTACATCGTAAATTTATCAACTGGCTTTGTTGAATTATTATGTATTTGGTTTCCTTTTTAACCGTTTTCGCATTTTGGTAAGAAAGGAGCTCTCTAGCAATATTTGAGAAACAAATTTTGGTTGATCTGAGGAATCTAATTTTACTTGTACAATAAATGACGTGGGATGTGATTTTCACTTCGTTTATCTCAATACGCTCTCCTGTTTGTTGCATGGATCCCTTTTATAATATTTAAGATTAAGATAGAAGTTGTTTTCTTCTTTATTACACTTTCTAAATTACTTGTCAGACACAAACGAGCCATGCTTTGTTGGTAATTTCAACCTCATTCGGTTTAACACTAAATTGACTGAAGAAAGAGATGCTAGTGATCATACATGGGTATCATGCTTTTCTCACTTTTTTACACTATATTCTACCCTTCTTCGAACGTAGAAGGATTTTAACAGTATTTCAGGCTGACTTGGGTCGAATTCATAATATTCATGCTTTCATTATGTATTTTTCAGTTGAAAAGCTGTAGTACGCTAAAAAGAATGAGAGCAAGTATTGGGAATTACAACTCATTTGAATTCATAGAGCATTCACATTTAGCTGTTCATGAAACATTTTGTGATTTTGATATAAAATTTGAGATTTTTCTTTAGAAACCGTTTTGACTGAGTAAGTGCAGTAGGTGCGCCACTACCGCTACCAGTTGAGAATTTTGAACATTTTTCTACTATCAATATGTAAATTTCAATTTCCTGATAACTAGATTGTGATATTTAAAATTAGGGATGTTAGCAGTTCGGTTTTCGAGGAAAGTACAATCTCATATGTTTGTTTCGGTCGGTTTGAACTCTAATAGAAAAAATAAAATAAAAAAATGAAGGCTTAAGATTGGCTAGAGAAATTTCAACTTTTATTTCATTTAAAACTCTTGACAAAAAATAAAAGAACATAAAGTTGTATTTAGAATTATACATTAATATAAACTTTTAGTTTAGTAAAAATAGAAATAATTGATTCATTCCATTTTGGAAGGTTTGAAAACGAATAAAAATAGCAAACCAATTAAATTGGTTTTTATCAACTTTTATTTTTATTTTATATACACAGGAATAGGATGCAATTATATTAACGTACACACTAAAACCTGTGTTAGCTAGGAAACATTTCACTCTCTCTCTCTCTCTCTCTCTCTCTCTCTCTCTCTCTATATATATATATATATATATATACAAACAAGTGAAGAGACTATGTGGCGACAGGGAGCTCGTTCTCTCTCCTCATCCCCTCTCAACAAATGGAATAATCAATTATTAGGGTTCAACACAGGACTATGTTCCTCCTCTGTAACAACACACCCTAATAATAATATTAATAATAGTTTGTTGAGCTTAGAAGAGATTAAGAAGATACTCAACGACGTTAAGGGTGATGATATTTGTATTTTCCCTGCAAAGGAGCGGTGTAACTGGACTGATTACATGGTTTTTGTTACCGGACGGTCCGCTTGGCATGTTCGTAATATCTCCCAAGCCCTTCTTTACCAGGCATTTCTTCTTTTTTTATTACTCTCTTTATTTTGTTCTAGTTTTTTATTTTATTTTTAATATTTAAGCAAATAATTATGTGATTTTAGGGATGTTTTTATTTTAAGTACATTTTACGGTGAAGTTATTGTTGACATTGGATGAATTTTTTGTTATTCCAAGCCCTAATTTACCAGGCATTAGTTTTTATAGTCGTCCTATTTATTTATTTTCGCAATATTGTTACTGGATGATCCGCTTGGCATGTTCTCAATATTGGCCAGGCCTTCTTTACCAGGCATTTTCTTTTTATTAAATCACCCCTTTTTATTTATTTATGTGTGTTTTTTTTTTTGAAATTTAAGCGATGTGTATGTTTTTTAGGGATATTTTTATTTAGGTATGTTTTAAGGTGAATTTTAAATCAAAATAAGGATTGTTTTGAGTTGAATGAAATTTAGGCATTTGTTTTATAATCACTCTATTTATTTATAGTTTTTTTTAAAAATTTAAGCGATATGTATGTGAGTTTAGGGAGATTTTTATTTAAGTATGTTTCCCGCTGATGTTTAAATCAAAATAGGATTGTTGCTATTGGATGAAATTTGTGTTATTCGAAGCCCTGATTTATCAGTCATTTGTTTTTTAATCACTATTTATTTATTTGTAGTTTTTTAAAAATAAATAAATTAAGCAATAGTTATGTGGTTTTAGGGAGTTTTTTTTTTACTTTAAGTACGTTTTACGGCGACGTTTAAATCAAAATAAGTTTTTGTACCATTGGATGAAATTCTTGTTATCCCAAGCCCTAAGTTACCAGGATTTTAATAATCACTCTGTTTATTTATTAATAGTTTTTTTTAAAATTAAAGCAATGTGTATGTAATTTTAGGGATAATTTATTGAAGTTCATTTTATGCCTTATGGTACGTTTAAATCAGAATACAAATTTTTTCCATCGACTGAAATTCGTGTAATTCCAAGCCTAATTTACCAGAAATTTACTCATATTGTCAGCCAATTTTGTTAATATTTCTCGAATTTAAGTGCTAGATATATGAATATTTGAGAATTTCACTCTTAAGTTTTTTCACGGTGATTTTTATATCAAATTAACGATTGTTGCCATTGGATGGACTGTGTTGATTGTCACTGGAAAATCTTAATTTAAGTGGCATTTTCTCTTAAAACCACGAAATATGTTGTAAATTCTCAAATTTGAAGTGCTCGACATATGAAAGTTAAGAAAATTTGATGTTACTGTTTATGGTTTAAATAAATATGTATGGATCGGTGTGACTTCACCTATTCCATGTTGTTTGTCACCGGCTAAGCCCTAATCTACCAGGCATTTATTCTATGAACTGAATCTACCGCAAATTTATATTGTTAGTTATGAGCTTTGAGCAAATAATAATAGTAGTCCTGATGAGTTTGTTTGAGTTGATGGCTTGATGTAGTTGGGATTACTCCTTTGATTATAACCTAATTTCGATCCCGACAAAAATCTAGTTTTGAATCCTGATAGTTGACAGGATGTATCTGTTGGAAGGACTCATAGAAACCTCCGCACTCGGGAATGACTAAACTATTAACATAAGGACTGCATGTTTGTGTTAAATTCAGTGTAAAATTTAAAGCTACAGGAAATTTAAAGCTACAGGAGTTGGTTTCTTATAAATAAGTAAAGCAAAGTTATGTGAACTCCGGCAACATCTGCCAGTCGCCAATTTACCTGGCAAATCTGCACTCATTCACCTGCTCTAACAAGTGCTACTGTTTTTTAATTTAAATTTTAAGCAACTATGAAAAATGAAGTAAAAGAAATATTCTAGCTCGGATTGCCTGAAATTGCAAAACACTTACTCAAAACTACAGTACTGGCACTGTCAGTATCATATGCAAAGATGGATTTTGTTTGTTTACTACTTTCTTTTCCAATTTATTACAACTGTATACAAAACCTTGTTGGCTGTTATTTGTTTTCTCACTTGGAAGAAACACCTTTGTGTACAAAACCTTGTCGTTTGTTATTAGTACTTTCTTTTCCAATTTGTTTTCTCAAAAGTCAAAAATGAAGACTTTTCTCTCGAATTTGAAGTAACTTTTGTAGCCACATCATAACGCTCAAACAAATTTAATATGCCTAACGTTCTTCTTATTTTAACGAGTACCGTTTTGGTAGACCAGGTCTATTAAAATTTGGTTAGGCTAACCAATTAAAACCCAAGAGAAAATCGGGGAACTCTTGTGGGGGTAAATAAAATAAAAAACAAAATACTAAAATTCTTATTGGTTAGGCCTACAATGTTCAAGAATGGACCCGGTCCACTTAAAACTTTCTCTATTTTAACAGATGAATGTGATGTTTTATTGGCGTGACAATTTGAGAAACTTCTTTTTATAGAACATAAGTTAATCGCTAATTTGAAGAAATGGCATGTTTATTGGCGCATTTTCTCCATTGTTTTTTCTCCTCTTGGTTTATTTATTTGTAGAAAAAATCGTTGCTGTATCTTGTGTGATTTGAGTGAAGAAGTAAAGTGATGTGAGTTAAAAATGGTCAATTATAAAGGACAGAGACATGGAAAAATATGATAAAATCTTGGTTGTTCCTTCTGTAAGTTCTAGAAAGCCTAAATGATTTGTTTGTGAATGAGAATGTTTATAGTTAATGAATTCCAAGTTATTAGTATTGGTCTTGTGTGGCTACCAAGGCGGCAAGGCAAGGCTTTAAGATTATAGGATTAAAAGGACTTATCTTACTCTGTACAATGATAATTGATAACTGTTGATATCATATGCCAATCAAATCTCTCCACCGTTTTATGAATATCGTTAAAGGTGAATTTTGCCAATATATTTTTGTTAATATACTATTAGCCAACGGCGTCGACCTTGCAGGCCACCAAATAAAAGGCTAGTTCTTTAAAATCAAACGATCAAAAAAGGTTGATATCCTTGGTAAAACTCGATATCAGCTTGATAACCAGATACTAAAATTTTGCTTAAATCGGATTTGTTTGGTTTCTGTAGTTACGGATATTAGTATTTTGCTTGCTTGTTTTCATATTTGTTTTGGATGAAAAACAGGCTAAGCAAAAGCAAAGAGGAGCTGAGAGAATGTTGCTCCCTAGTGTAGAAGGAGAAAAGGAAGGCAAATGGATTGTCATTGACTCAGGTACCGTGTTTTACAGTAGACAATTGTATAGTTTTTTAAAGATGTTTCCCTTTTAGAAAGTTTGCCTCTTTGAAGGTAGCTGTTCTTTAATACATCGCTTGACTTCTCAAAGAATAAGGAAAAAGAAAAATAATGAAATAAAAAAGAACGTAAAATAAGAGAACGGTGTTTTCATATTTTTCTTTATTTTAAGTCGCCAATTTAGTTTCTTACCCCTCAAGAAGACTATGCTTCTGTTCAAAATAGAAAACAAAATTAATTTTGTAAAGAAACTAAATTGGTATGAAATAGTAAGTATTTACATTTGGTAAGCTGGTTCAAGCATAATTTTGTGATCTGTCAATATGTTGCTCTCTGGTTCCGGCGAGGAATGGAATTATATTCTTACACATATCAGCTGTCGGTTCAATAGTGTCCGCTCGAATTGTTTAGCTCTCTCCGTAGTGATGAAATTGGGAACAAAATTTGAGTTGTCAAAACGAATCCAAGCTTGCGATAGATTTATCTTACCATGTAGCTATTCGTTTTTCTTTCAGCTCCCATCATGCTTATCCACGTAGCGGTATATTATAGTGTGCACCTCAGCCAATTGTGTAGAAATATATTTACATTCATATCTTGGAGTTCACATACCCCCCCGCCTATTATTTGTGAGGAAAAAAGTTTAGTGTGAAAGTTCAAGATGACAAAAATTGCAATCCACATTCAGTTCTAGCTATTCCTCCTAAACCTTCTTATCAACCTGAAGGACATGTGCAGATTCCAACTCCTATCGCCCCAAGGAATTATTTAGTGTCAAAAAGTTCAGTGTGAAAGTTTAAGACCAAATAAACTCCAAAATCTCTTTTAGTTTTGTATACATTCTGAGAGAAGTAATTTACTGTATATCTTAACTTTTTGTTTTTTTGCAGGTACAATTGTAATTCATGCTCTCGATGAGAAAGCTAGAGCTTATTACAATTTAGAGAGACTATGGGAAAGAGAAATATCAACTGAAGACCAAAATCAGGTAACGTGGTTGGCTTATTTTATTGTAAGAAAGGTTTAACATCTTCATTTATTGGGCCAGGTTGTTAAATTTATGGAAAAATAAGACACGGCCTATTTATTAATGAATCCATCATTATTTGCACCTGTACATGGTGGCAGGGAGGACTACAGCTTTGCATCTTTGTTTGCTTACATTGTAAAAAAATACTTTTAACTTGAGAATTTAAGAGTATCCTCAACTGTCTGCTTGCATCTCTTAAATTTTGGAGAGAAGTCTGAAACACTAACCATCAGTCCATCAGTTTGTATAGACATATATATATAATCTTGAAGTTAGCGAGTTACAGAAGTGACTAAGCTGCTGACCAAATCTATTTTCTTTTCGATTGAAATTAATACAAACTTCCCGACACTCTTTCTCTGTTGACTGGTTCCTGGCATTGCCAATGCCAGTTGACTGTTGGCAGATCCGTGCCAAAGCAGATTCGTACTAAATTTCTTCTTTGATTTGTTCCATTTGTTTTCAAAATCGAAAAATGCACATTAATTTGATATTTCAGGTGATACATGTAGGCAGTTTATGTAGTGTTGTTGTTCGGAGTAGGTAAACATTTATGTAACAAATTATGGATATATAGGCAATTTGTATCTAGTGTTCTCAGCAAAGTAGGTTTGTTAACGAAAGTTTGGATATAGCGACTGTAGTCACTGTGTGCTTTTTCATAATTTTCTGGAAAAATGACAAAGGATTCTATCAGACAGTAGATGGTTCCTACCTTAATAGCTAGCAATGAGTATGCCGGAAATTAATCTTCAAAGTTAGAAAGGCTTACAGCTTAAATTTTACAAGCTTATTTTCTTGTAAGTTTTATATATTTAAAGCTCCAACTTAGAACCCATTTCTTTTGCGGGGAAAGCTAGAAGTTTTTAAGCTGAACAAACTCAAATTTTCTTTCAGCAAGCGAAATGCGTGCTGAATGAACTCAAGTATTAAGCTCCTTACTACCTAGAAAACCGAGAGTTCGTTCATCTAAAACGTTATGTACCATTCATGTACACCAACTGTTCCCTGGGAAATTAAATTGGGAATTGGAGCTTTGGTTAGATAGTATCATCTTGTGTTAGGAGGTAACTTGTGTTTCTTTTCATCTGATAAACCTTCTGTTCATTAGCATTTACATAGTAAAGAATTCTTAAAGGGTGCCAACTGGCTATAACATCTATCTCTTTACATAATACTCGTAAGAGGATATGGGACTGCCACTGCCACAACTGAAATTGCAACTTGCAAGTCACAGTTGTCCTTTTTTATGTAAATCTTGTGGTTTCGATGCATAAGTTTCAAGAGTGAATATGAATTTTAAGCCCTCGTCGTTCTTGCCTGTTAGACACAACGGAATGCTATGATTTGCAATTGAATTATTTTTGCTCGGTAGTCATAGCTCTTACTAGTTTTTTATGAGTTATTGTCCAGCGTCTTCTTTTTTTGGAAGTCAAGTGGTGGTACGGTATATTAACAATTGGCCTGTAAATAAGAGTACAACGGACCTCACATATTTTCCACTGTCTTGATTGTCGATACATTTCCATTTCCATTTATGTAGGATCTGGGGAAAGCTTTTGTTAAAGTGAGGCGCACGAATAACTCGAAAAAACCACAGGTTGTTCATGGAAATGCTTAACAGTTGACATCCTCTTCAGCTCTTCAAGAGTAGCAAACATGACAAAGCTTTACAGTTTGGTCTCTTTGCTTCGAGAATTTTGTAAAGTTCGCGGTATTTATTGTATTATGTCTTGGTTCAGAGAAACTGGTGATTGTAGCTTCGACTTTTATAGCTACTCCTTGCACACATTTTATACTCGGCGAATTTCTTTTGTTCGTGACAGTGTAATGTAACTCAGCTAGTTATGTTTCATCTTTTCGTTCAGTTGGCGATCATTTTTGTTGGAACTATTCAGTCTATTCTGGTATCTTTTTCTTACAGATGTGATCTATATATATATCGTTGGATCTCGTGTAACTTGCATGTTCTCTCCCCTTGTGATAAGTTAACCTCTGTTTTCAAGTACCAGTAAAAAGTTCATATTTGCAGGCAGTAGTTTAGTAAGTTATTAATTCGGTTACAAACTAAATTATAGACTTAAGAGTTAATGATAATGCTTATGCTCAAAACATTTTAAACAGGATTTAGCTAAGTGCCTTGATCATCTAAATACTAGTAATTTTATATTGCGTTATTTCCTAACCAGTCATTAACAAATTGAGTGCCTTATAGTCATTGTTCTAAAAGGAACAATGTGAGTTTTAGACGGAAACAAGTCGTTTAGCGACTCGATTTGAGTTGGATCCTCTACCCCTTCTTTAGTACCCCTCTTCGTGCCCCATTGTTTAGTTAACCCAAAATATGCATGTAAAGAATTTAAAAAATAACAATCTATAATTACAATTAATCGTGTACCAGTACATTCCAATGATTATTTGTAAGAGAAATTATATAATTTAATTTGGAATAGATATAAAAACTGGTGTAAAAAAACATTAAACCTAAAAAAAGACCGTTTAGACTGTTATGTCCAAATACTATAAAGTTTCTTTAGAATATATTGTAAAAGTTTAAAGCGTACGAAAAAAGTTGGAAACATTTGAAGTTTTAGCGAAAATAGCCACCAGGGCCGGGAGGGGGTGCAAAAGAGGGGGCATAGGATCCGGACTCCTAGTTCCGCTTAATTGATGTCTGGGTTATTCTCACTTAGGTATTTAGGAACGAGACTCTGCCTACCGCCTAATTCCTGCCTAGACACCACATAAGCTCGCCTTTTAGAATAGTGTCTGTAGCGTTGCTCATAACTTAAATGGTTGATTTGTGTCCCATTAAATGCTCTGTAATATGGTGATGATATTTACCGTCAACCCTCTCTTATGAAGGTTTAAGGTGAAGTAGCACATGTTCCGTTTTAGAAGTTTTAAGTATTGTCAATTTGTCAAAAGTGTCATAACAACGCACATACTAATTAAAATTTAATCACAAAATCCATGACACTAATTATAAGCAGTCCAATTATTTATAGACACCCTAAAATTTGTCTTCGAATGTTGATTATAGAACCAAATAATTCTGTCTCTAAATTTATGTGCCAAAATACAATACGCATTGTCCCAAATACAATCATATATACAAACATGTAACTTGTAATAAGAGGACACTTGAGTATAACCATAAGGTAAAAACTATAGCAAGTGATGAACTATTTTTTTGGACCTCCTTTTAAATTTTCCCTGCGCTTCTTTAACCAATCGAGTTCCTCCATAAAACTTAAGCTTGGCGAAATAATTAATTACTTGGTAAATCTATCGAAACTTCGGTGTACGGTTTAAAGAAGAAGGGCCGTACCGTTCTTTGTTCCCAGCCACCATCTATACTCCAACCAAAAACCATATATTAACTTTATCTATTGTTCAAAAGTTAAATATAAACAAGGTAGTTACGATATTATACCAGCTTAAAGTTAAATGAAATGATATGAACAATGACCATTGTATTTTGTTTTTCTTATATATTCTTGATTCCGGACATTTTCTCCCGTAAGAGCCTTGCTTTTCAAAATCTTTCATGACTTACCTGAGAATGTGAATAAGTAAAATTGTGACGCTCCTCAACTAAATTAAAGAAAATTACATTTTTAATTCCAGTGCAATACTACAACATGAAATGTTGGAGAAATTCTACAAAAAATTGATTTGTTAGCAATATTTTTCGTCCTACTTCACACGATACTCCAGACACCCGACACCAGACACCAGACACTACTGTGAGAAGTGGTGTTTCAAAATGCAAAAGGTTAACAAATCTCCGCTCACAAGTAATTATTCAGTCATGTAAATTAAAATTTTAATTAGTTATGCAGCAAATGCATGAGACTAGCTTCAAGTTGTATCCACAAATTGACAAATCAAAATTACATATACATGCGTAAGAAAACCATGCGAGTAAGATAAGGTGTATTTACTGTGTACTTAACATGTTTAATTAGCATTCAAATCCGACCTAATTAAGAGCTTCCCAGTTTATGATTTTTCTATAACCAAGCCATATAGAGATTTATTTATTACGATGAAAGATAACTTAAGATGCTTATGCATTTTAATTCACTGCTCATAATTATCCTCGTTAAAAATAAGAGGGGTAATGTAATGAAATCTCATTCTTACCTAGTTACCTTTTTTTGTTTTTGAAATACCTAGTTACCTTGAATGAGATAGCAGTATAAAACCAAAATTAGCAGCTAGCGATTACAACAAATCTACTTGCTAATAAGTCTAGGTCAAGGTAACATTTTGGTATAAGTTCTTTTTTTTAAATAGCGACTCATCGAGCTAGAGATTATATATAACAAACAATCTCTAAGATAGTATAGCCACTAATCGAATAATTTACGTCCCACAAAATTTATGGTTTATTCGCCATGGTTCCATGTACGTATATTGTCCCTATATGAGTCGAAGAAAAGAATGAATGGTAAAGCTTGTTTATTTGTATCTTAATAATAAGGGAAAATATCTTATTTAGGTGAAAACTTAAAAACAGTATGGAACTCAAAATATCTTATAAAGGAAAATAATCGATTTATAAACTAAACGGAAAACAAACCTTGAAAATGATTAATAACGACTAAATTGTTATTTTAAGTGGTGGAATATGTATAGAGTTGTGCTTTTGTGAGCTCACCTGCTCTTCTTTTCGGGGTTGAATATGAGTATTGGTTAACTCCTTTGCATCCCCTTTATGCAGTATATATAAGCCTTGTTATCAGATTGTATTTACTTTATCGATCTTTGATCGGAGACTCATTACATTACAACTATCGTGGGAGCTTTGTCCCATGTAATCTCTAGCTACATTTGGCCTTTTATTATCTAAAAAAAAAAGTCTTGTGTTGTGAATATTATATGGAAATAATAAAAGTGGAAACACGTCAGAAATTGATGCACATAGGAAGATCTGGGGGAAAAAATCGATATGTCATCACATACGTTAGAAGATCATATCATATATAGTAACTATAAGATAGATCAAGAAAATACCATAGATAGTGCAGTTTTTGGAGATCCTCGCGTTTGGATTGTCAATGTAATACTTCTATTGCCGCTTGAATGATTCAGAATAAATCCGGTAAAGAATAGTCAGCTAATAATGAGTTCATTAAACCAGTGCAATGAGATTTTAATTTATTGTTACACCGGTGATATAAAATGATTCACTCTAACAAGACGAGAACAACACCACAGAAGATTAAGGTCATGGAACAGGTAGTATATAATGAGGAAATGTAGAAGAAAATGAACGAGAAGAGGCGAATATGGTTGAAATACGGAATGTACGATGAGCTTTTACAGAAAAAAGATGTGGTATATATCAGTGAGGGTGTAAGATGGCACACAATCGCAAAAACAATCCTAGGGAAACACGAGTTATGATTGGGCTCATTCAGACGAAATAAATTTTCCGGGAGGCCGCCCAAAATAAAAGTAGTAAATCACTTGAGTAGACCGGACGAAAATTGGTAAGTTTTTCAAATAGTTTTATTTGGGGTCGACGTGAGCTAAAATTGAGCTTATTCAAACGAAATAAATTTTCCATGAGGCCGACCCAAAATAGAAGTATTGCGTAGACCGGACGGGAATAGGTAAGTTTTGTAAATAGTTCACCGATTCGGGATGGGGATGTTTTTTATGGTTACACTTGAATATTAATATCTAAGAAAAAACAAGCACCTTGGTTGTCAACGTTGTTGGTCCAAGGATAACTTGAATAAGTTGATCATCATGAGATAATGCAAGTGTCCAGTAGGTCTTTTATAGTCCGCTTACACTCATAGTCCCGAGACTATATATGTCCGCAACAAAACAAGACCTCATAATTAGTTTTAGCTGATCTCAGAGACTCAGACAATATAGATTCGACTTAGATTAAACAAATTTAAACTTTTCTAATTAACTTATAAAGCACTCAAGATTGAAGGACTTATCTTCAGCTTCTGTCAATTTAGTGGTTCCTATTGTGAGTTCTAAATTTATAAAGACTTCATTGTAGTTTCTTTCGATGGCTTTTATCCCCACAGGTCACTTATTTCAAAAAAAAAAAAAAACCCACCTCCAAGCGGCCACACCGGACCACCAACACCGCTATCCCCATCCACATCCTCCACCAGACCACCACCACACAACCCACTCCGGTCATATTACACAATTTATGTACTCCATTCAGCAATGTTTGTACTAATATACTTTAATTTCGAAAGTATATATGTTTTTATTCTATTTCTTTTTGCTTTTGATTCAATATAATGGTGTTAAACAAGTAAAATATATTATTTACCCTTGCATATGGATGAAGAAAGCCAATTAAATCGTTGGATGCACTAAATTAAAAAAATGATAGTTGGATGCACTAAATTCAAATCTTTTTATAGTTTGGTATGCAAAAGTACATTAAACCCGTCATAACAATAAACATTACAAGAAAATTACTCTGCAAATAGTCGTTGTTTGAAATCCTCCCACCTCTTAAGGAAGTAGGAGGCATGGGTATTCGCCCTAATACAATCACGACTGGCAGCTTGGACCTTGGGAGTTTCAGCTTTAATCGAAGACATAAGGTTTTGACATTTAACAATATCTTGTTTTAAGGATTCTTTAGCATGTTGTTCTTCAGATTCTACAAGAGCTAGTTGATTTAGAAGCTCTTGTTTGCGTTGGGACAACTGTTGCAAGTATACCCTTTGTGTCTTGCAAACCTCCTTTGAGTGAGCAATTTGATCCTGAAATTCTTGGAAACCATGGACAGTGTTGGAAAACTCCAACTGACTAGCATGGGCCTCTCTGAACTTAACGAAAATAGAGCTTAACTCTTCAGAAAACAGGGAAAGCACATTCCGTTGTTTAGAAGAAATAGGAGCAAGAAGAAGTTCTTTCACTAACTTGAGAATTTCATCTAGTTGGGAAGAAGACACCTGTACAAGAGGGAGATCTAACAGTGTTCGAAGAGATAAAAACATATGGTCGTTAGCAGCAATCTGAGGAGAAGCAGGAGCAGGTGGGCTTTTCAAAAAAATGTCGCTATCAAATTGATCAATGCAGTCAAAGAAGTGATCAAAGTCTGAAAGCTGATTTTCCTTTGCGTTATCCGTTCTCAAACTCGATTTATCAGAAGAAGAAGAACCAGTAGTAGTGCCAGTTGTTTTCGTAAGGATCGGTCCAGCGTCAACGTCCTAGAAAGAAGATAGAAACATTAAGGTATAAGAAACAACTGGGAAAACGACCTTAAAAATAGAGAACAATAAGTAAAGTCACCTGTCGAGCAGCCTCAAGGAACAAAGACGTAGAAAAGTCCATTTGGGAATAAGACATACGAACATCATCAACCCTTGAATTATCTTGAGAAGATGACCTTGCAATGGCAATAAAAGGCATAACCTCCTGGGTTTCATCGGGAGAAGGGGTTTTCAAGCCATCAGTTGACTGGCAAGGAACAACATTCTCGATCTAAGTTGATTAGAAAAGGTTAAGGGCAGGAAAATTGAGGTCATGACAACGATAGGAAATATTTACAAAAGAAGAATAGTTTACCTCAACAGAAATCTCGATGACACCTGCCTCAGCAAGATTCTTTGTTTGTGAGACAATTTCTGAGACATCAGTGAGGATAATATCATGTGAAGGGTTTTTGTCACAATCATCGACTGAATCAATTTGGACCTAGAAAGGAAGACATAAACCTATAAGCAATAAATAATCAAGAAAATATAGCTAGAAAAAAGAAATAAATAAAAAAAACATCACAGGTCTGGCCCTTTTCGTAACTCACTTTGATAGGTGGGAAGTACCCTAAAATCAAGTAAAGACCTGTTAGAAAAAAGTCCAAGAGAAAAGAAACTACAAATGAAAAAGCAAGTACCTTTTGCTTTTTAAAAGAGGTGAGCAAGTCACCGTCATTAATCATTGAGATGTTAACTTGACCAGTGAGTGAACTCCTTTTGGGTCTCAACTTTTTGGGAGTAGCTTGAGTTACAGGAGTAGAAGCTAATTCACTTGTGTAAAAAGCCTGCCATACGCGATTGGATGTTCCACCTGAGGAAGCTCCTTTTATTTTCCCTTTGCGAGGGGGAGAAGAAAGTAAGGGACCTGTACAAGAAAAAAAAGGTTTAAGAAAAAAGTGACAGGGAATAATAAAAGAAGAGGTGCAAAATGAACAATGTACCTATGGTAGGGGATTTTGGCCTCTTCATATTCACCCTTTTGAAAGAATCTTCTAAAGAAGAAGGGAAAATTACAACTTTCACATTTTCCCACCAGTTACCAAAGTTCTCAGCATATGCGAAGGAATTTTCAAACATAAAGAACTTAAAAGTTTGCTCAGCAGCATGACATTCATGGGCGAGTCGGGAAATAACCATAGCATCAGAGGCTGCAACTTTCATTTTACTTCGGTATCCTTCCCTATAAGTCTTATGCATAAAAGGGTAAGGGATACCCTGGACGAGTCCGAATTGCCTAGCAAACTGGTTGGGAGAATAATGTTCCAAGGTACAAGTTTGTTTACTCCCAACAGGAATAAATCTAGGGGTAAGAACAGTACCCCAGAAAAATTGGAGAGGCTCATGGTCAGCCTTGAAAGGGGAGAGAAACTGTACCAGCTTGCCACTCAGATCAGGGTGATGTCTAAAAGGAGAGAAGTCAATCAAGCTACCATTCATATCAACATTATAAAAGAGGGTAAAATATCTTTCGAAATTAAAATTCTTAAGAGGATAAGTAAGAAAGAAATCAGCATGGGACACGACAGCCTCCAAGCTGCGTCCATGCCCTTGAAAGAATGGAAAGTAAGCGATTAACCAGGCTTGGAAAAGCCAGAAAGGGCCTTGAGTGGAATCAGCGATATGCTTATCAACAAGAGTATTAAGACCTTTATATAAAGAGCCTAGCAAGGCTGGAGCGAGTGCACAAGTTTCATCCCTGGCTAGCCACAAAGCTAAAGGGAGAAATTCTTTGGTAGGGCTATAAGAAGGAACGCAAAATACAAAGTAGCAAAGCCAGAAAATGTAGAAAGCAACCTTTTCTTCGTGGGTTGGGGGATCGTCAGTGCCAACCTGAGAAAAATGGCTAAGAAAAGAGTTGTAATTTTTGAGATAAGTGGATGGAAATTTGAAGTCTTTGTTTACCTCAGGACTAACCATGAATGCGCTAACATCAAGCCCTTCAATCGGGAACCCAGTAAGAAGGGTAACATCGAGCAAAGTAGGAGCAAGGAAACCACAATTTAAAATCATGGCATTGCAAGATGACGACCAAAAACAAGCAGCGGCAGTAATCATTTCAGGTTTAGGGAGAATGGAATGAGTAGAAAGGGATATCATTTTACGAATACCAAGATGGTCCCATTCGTCATTGAAATAATGGCTCATACGAGCAACCCATCCAATCCAATCATCTCTAACCGGCTTCCAAGAGCGAAAACACTTGTAAGGAAGCTTTTTGTTCCAGTTGGTCCAGCGAAGGTGCGATAGATGAAGAAGGAGTTCCCCATCAGAACGTAAAGGATAGTGCATTGTCAAAATTTCAATATTTTCGGAATCAACCAAAGGTCCTAACAACATCGAGTTGAAGTGTTGAACGAATGAGGAATCATACATGAAGAAGGATGGGAACAAGCAATCTCATGGATCTCTTGGGGGAAACGGGTGGGATATGAGATAGCTTCTCCACTAAGCGCCATGAGAGAAGAACGATTATTTTAAAGAGAGATAAGGACAAAAAGAAACCCTAAAACTCAAAAAGCTTGAGAAGTAAAGGTTATTTATCTTTCCAACAGAAGGGAGCAACCAAATAGTGTGGAGGGGGTTATTTCATTTGATTGAATTAGCACGCCAAAGAAGTTGGCAGATTCAAAACAAGAGTGAAATCCAACGTGCAGAACGAGGGAAATTTCAAATAAATGAATAAATCCGCCATCAATTCTCATATTTTTGCCTATAAATACAAAAAACATTCGCATCAACAAGGACATCAAGAAAAACAACAATTTCATATTCAACATTTATATTTATCCAACAAATTTATCTTTCAAGTTATTTCTAGTATTTAGGAGTAGTTATTAGCAGTTAGAATTTGAGTTCGTGTTCGTGTTCGTTGTATAAAGACAATTTCAAAAAATGAATATAGTTTTTTATTAATTATTTACTATTTTGATAGCTCATCTTGATATAATCTAATAGAATTCCTTAACTAAGTCATTTCTGTGAATTGAATTCGCCTTGTCTGAGTAATATTGCTAGGTTTGACATTACAATGAAATAAGTTTGTAACGTAGACACTAGTGTGAGAATTGGTGTTTCAAAATACGAAAGGTTAACAAATCTCATCTCACAATTGTAATCAGTTATGTAAATGAAAAGTTTAATTAGGTATGCAACAAATGCATGGACTTCAAGTTGTATGCACAAATTGACATATATGGATTAAGATTCTATGCGGTCTATCAATGCAATATCAACTTGTATGTATAATAAATTGTTTTTTTACTTCATTGAATTTTAACACAATTATTACATTAATCATCCCCATACTTTCCCATTAGTTATACACATTTTATTTAACACCAATTCATTCACTAAACTAATTTTATTTGGTATGAGTATTCTACTTGGTACGTACGATATGGGTATGTAGATACGAGATACGATACGTTTGAGTTACTCCTAATATTTTAACATAGTAATTTATATTAATAGGTTAAATAAATTCACCAAAATCATTATTTATAATTAATTAATATGAAAGTCTTTTAAACCTTAGAAAATGGTGGGCTAAGAGATTGATCGACGATACGTTTTAAGTACATTAATATTTGGTTTTTCACATTTACTCACCCATTTTCATCACTAATGAATAATTAAATATAATTAAAAGTCTTTATATAAAAAAATCTCATATTTTTATTAAATTTAAGAATTTATTTTATTAAATTTAAAATTTCATCTCATTTTTTTGAATAAATTAATATTAAATATTTTAGCAGACTGTAACCGGTCTTGGATAAAAAAAAATTGGAGCATATATAATACTATATGGGTAATATCTTGTAATAAAAGTGCATCATAACAACAAAAGATAAATTTATGTGGTAGTTAAGAGAGACATGAAAGAAGAGATAATGGGTTAATTAACTAGTGTGCATGGTTAGGTGTTGGAGATAATTCAACACTTGTTATAATATTATTCGGCCACATGTAACTTGACAAAAACTTGACATTAGTAACCTGATATAATGTGAACCCATGGGAAAAAGATAAAGTGCATCTATTGTGTACCTAACTTATTTAATTAGCATTCAAATCCGACCTAATTAAGACTTCCCAGTTTATGATTTTCTAGTAACCAAGTCGTATAGAGACTTATTTATTATGATGAAAAATAACTTAAGATGCTTCTGCATTTTTAAAAACTAAAGTGAAACAAACCTTGTATATGAGCTATATTGTTTTAGTAAGTAGTGGAATATGTATATTTTGCGGATTCTAACATATGCGTATATGGCAACGGTGACATATATGTCTCGTGTAAGTGAATATTATGGAATTTTTAAAAGTGGAAATATTTCAGAAATTGATGCACATAAACAGATTTGGAAAAAAAAAAGATCGATACGTCATGTATGAAGATCATATCATAGTAACCATATAGAGATCAAGAAAATACCATAGATAGTGTAATATTTGGAGATTCTCACGTTTGGATCGTCAATGTAACACTTCTATTGCCGACTGAGTGATTCAGAATATACCCGATAAAGAATAATCAGAATAATAAGTTCAATCCGGTGCAATCTGATTTAAATTTACGGTTACACCAGTGATATTAAATCATTCACTTTCCAAAAACGAGAACAATACCCCAGCGGATTAGGGTTATATGGAATAAATAGTATAGAATGAGGGAAATGTAAAAAAGATGATCGAGAAGAGGAGAATATGGTTGAAACACGGAATGCACGATGAGCTTTTATAGAAATTTTTTTTGGTATCAGTGAGGTTGTAAGACGGCGCACATCACAAAATTATCCTAGGGCAACCCGACCTAAGATTGGGCTTATTCAGAGACGAAATAAATTTTTCATGAGGCCGGCCCAAAATAAAAGTATTAAATCACTTGAGTAGACCGGACGGGAATTGGTAAGTTTTTCAAATAGTTTACCAATTCGGGATGGGGATGTTGAATAATTTCTAAGAAAAAACAAGCATTTTGATTTTGAGTGTCTTATAGGTTTTTTATAGTAAGATTGTACTCATAGTTCCGAGATTATATAATGTCCACAACCAAATTAACAAGACATTAATTATAAGTGTAAGCTGATCTCAGACAATATGTTATGGATCACAAGTAGACCGAGTGGGAGTCGATTTCAGCTGGTTAACTGTCATTGTTTGTAACAGAGATCTCAAGGAACTAGTAGTAGTAGTAGTAGTAGTAGTAAATTCTACATCCCATTGCATGCATATTTTTACAGACAAAATAATAAAAGAAATAATGTATAAACTGGAGTAATTCATTTCCCCCTGCTCAAAATGGTAGTAGGGGGCCTAGCTAGAGGGAAAGTATGGTTGCTGAGAATGACAAATTATTTATTTCTTCCACGCTTGCTCCTCTATTCCATTTATTATGTGACATGTATAGTGGTGGGTCCAATTTATTTGTAAATGTGGGGCCACCTACTCATTTTTCTTTGTTGCTACAACCGGAATAATTACCCTAGCTAAACCTTAAACCATTAAAAAAAAACAAAAAAAAAAAAAACTTATGAATTCCACAAGTACACTACATGAGTAAAGTAGTACTTCAAAAAACCTTATGAATTCCATAATTACTATAGGTACTGGTTTAGTTACTTGTATTTTATTGACACGTAAATGTCATATTTTGGAATTACTAGTAATAAAAATACCAAAAAATTAAAAGCTAGAGAAATTTAATGGCTGAAATAACAAAATTACTTAGTTTTAGCCCTTTAAGTTACAAAATTTAAAGAAAAAATTAGAATAAAAATATATATTTTATTCTTAATTAATTTTTTGTAAGAAAGATCTAATCACCAATTTCTACTTAACCATGTCTCATATATACTCTTGATTCCTAAACTTAGAAAAGTAACAAAACAACTTGATAAATTTGGAAAGATTTATCATCTTTTAAAAGACAACCTAACCACAAATTAATTGCTATTCAAACAAAAAGTTGGATTTATAAAAATTATAAGAGAAGAGAATGAAATGCAACGTTGATATACTATATGGGGTACAAAAAACAATTATTCCACATAGAAACGTTCCCACACACCAAAAAAAAAATTTATTTTTCATTTTTTCGCCGTTTTCTCAACCTTCCAAAGAGATGATTGAAAAATGATTTCATGTTAATTAGTTTTTTTTTTCCTTTCTTTTAATTTTCTTTTATTTTCCCTTAATATTTTTTGGGTTTCAAACACATCCTAAATAATTTTCTGCTCAGAATAGCAATTTCATAGTTCTATTGCCAATATTACCGACCAAGTGCAGTTGAGAATTTTTTACATGAATTTCCTTGTTCTTAAAATCAAAATAATTTGGGACAGAATCCAAGTATATACTTGCTAGCGATTCTATTATTATAACATACATAAAGATTTTAAAATCACCGTGTCCGATATGTATGTCCGTTCTCCTCAAAGATAAGAGTACTAGTGAATCGCCACATCACACTTGACACATTTGGGTGCATTGTTAAGCAAATAAATACGTTTATTTGAATTTTTGTTGTGCTTATACACAACTTAAATTTACTACTCGTTTTAATTAAAAAAAACATAAATATATTCAAATTACAAAGCTAACTACGTATATATACACTCTACCTTGCAACCAAACAAGTGCAATAAATTAAGGACGTTCATGTTACACCCAATCCCGATAAAAAAAACACAAATTGTGATTTTTGATCATTAAGCCTGAAGTATATACTAAACATTAAAAAAAATTCATGTTACATATACAACTTAAATGAGTAGTTTAATATGGAAATGTTGTTCATACAACATGCAGACGGTATAAGTATAATCAAATAGTAGATGTGTGCAATTATGTAAAGTATGAGATTAATCATTATTTGAACCCCATCAGTCAAAGACTCAAATGGTGAAGTACAAGATTCATAAAGATTTTGAAGGACTTTGGGTCCCAGTTTAGTTGAGTAACACCAAGTCACAGCCCATGCACATTTCTAGGACATGGCCTACGTACTTAATTACCTTATCTTCTACAGTATTATTTGCAAACAAAACAAAACTAAAAGCAAAAGGCAAAATAAAGAGCATATATAAAAAAGAAACCATATTGTTAGAAAGCAAGAAACGAGAAAGATTGTCTAAAAATCGTTCCTAAAAGGAAATCGGGATTACTACACCAATATCATAAGTAATCAGAACTAATAATATGGCTAGCTAGCTACTTGGTACTTGGAATCTGAGTAATTAAGGATGTTAAGAACACATTAATTTGTTAAGAAGTATTATGTAGTATGTTGAAACATTTAAAGTTATTTAAATTGTTGTATTAATGTACGCTTTATTCATTATTTTTGCAGAGATCCATAATAATAAATAAAGTTTTTGAATGCTTATCAAAAGAAAAAAAAATTGAATCGAGTATGTGTTGCGGTATACGTTTCCAGTTAGAAAAAATTCACTTCCAAAACAAACTTCTGAATGTATCTAAACCATAAAATAAAATAAAAAACGAAAAAAACAATTTTTTGACGTGTTACTTGTAAGGAGAGAATTCCTAAATAAAATAAAATACAGTAACTGACTTCTCAATATCAGTGAAGTATATCTTGTCAGAGATGAACCATTTATTTGTTTACTTATTTTCAGAATTCATATCATATCTGCTAGGGACTGCTAGTATAGTGGATGTAAAAATTTATTAAGTGTAACTATAAGCCACTAAGTATAGTATGAACGCATGTACGTACAATTCATGAAATGTCAAAATCAAAGGGATATTTACATCTGTACGGTTCTAAATTCGTAATAGTCTTAACACAGACTATTTGGACATCTAAGTATTCAATTGTAACAGTAATGGTCCCTCCCAAGTTTTGAAATATATGGTCCTCATCGAGAGATTGTGGACTGTAGTCATTGTAAATATAAAACTTATGTCAAATAACCTTAAGTGGTATATATTCTCAGAGTAAATTAGTTTTGTACTCACTTGTATTTGTATTGTTTCCTACTATTACCACGTTGATTCTGAAATGGTAGAAAAAGCCAAAATGGTAATAACTAAGCATTTAATTTTTGGACCAAATCTCACCTTTTAAAAAAATTCTAAGAACAGCTAGTGTTTCAATTGGAAAAGTAGATGCCAAAATAATTTTTACGTAGTAAAAAATGTGAAGTGTAGTTCCCCAGAAAATCAAATGTCGCTTTTATGGTGTTTTCACTTTAAATAGCATAATGGTATGAACTCACCCTCCTTTTTCAAAGCATGAAAAAGCAAAGAACAATAATCCCTTTTGAAAAGCAAAAAAAGAAGTTTTAAAATCAAAAGCCACATAATGAAGAGACAATTTTCAAAACTCTTCAATCATAAAAATTAAGATGGTTAAGCTATGGCCTTAACCAAGAGTGACTCATTATTCGGTTAAGCTATGAGAACTACAAAACCAGAATAAAAATTTGAAAACTTATTTCTCATCATTTCAAATGGAGATTATCTCTTGGTTCCCTATAATCATTATGTTCTTCATTTCTACCACTGTATCCCAAGTCAAAGGTTAGCCTTCTTAACATAATTTTTTGAAGAAAAATAAAGATGATTTTCTTGTAACATGATTATGGAAAAGGAAAGCAATGCAATAAAACTGCCAATACTAACAGATAATATGGTCTTATCATTGTTTTGTTATAGGCTTGTCTGGTTGCCGCTTTTTTTTTTTTTTTTGATCCCTCCTTTGGAGGTAAAACCTGCGAAACTTTGCAGGCGACAGGGTTCGATCTGGTTGCCGCTTTGAAGCTCAACTTATTGCTATTTTTGTTATTACTTGAACTCAATTTCACTTATCAAACTTGCATTGTTTGCTTATTTGCTTAAAGGCTATACAATAAGATGTATGTATTCCGGCAAAGGAAGAGGATATATATGATTTCTCCAATTGATTTGCCAATAAGAGATTAATTCATTCTCAAATTCTCTTCATTTTTAACCTTCAGCAAAAACAGAATTTACTACTTCACCGTATCACTTAAGGGTGAAAAAACATATACTGCTGAGGCTCTGGTTTTAGCCACACAAAAAAAAAAAAGAGGAACTGTTTATGAGTATTCTTACTCTAGTCTCTAGCTTAAGTAGTGTTTAAGAGCAGTCAATGTTTTGATCTACTCCGGGATTATACAGTCTTTGTTATGATAACTTTTGTTGCAGAACAAAGTTATATCCTGAAAATAATTAATTAAATACCACTAGGGCTAGCTTAGTTCCCAGAACTCACTCTATCAAATAGGATGTTGTTGGTTCGAATCATGGGTTCGAAGTGAAACCCTTAAATCCTCAAGAAGAAAATAAAAATTCATTTTTTTCAAGCCATTTTAGATTGTGTATCAGTGACAATTTGAAGTATAAAATTTTAGGTTCCAATAACCGGGTTATTTAAAAAAATATATATATCGTAAAAACAGTTCCGTAAATCAGTCGACCAGACAAATTGTGCAAGATCGTATCAAGTTTTATCTTAAGCTGTTTCCTTTTTACAATAAGAAAATGCTTCTTTTCCAATAAAACCCAAAAGGCAGCCAGTTTGCTCTTCTTCAGCTTGTTTGGTTGCAGATTTTGAGTTTCTTATTTCCTAAAAAGCAGCATAAGATTCAATTTACCAGCTTAAAAAAACAGAGCTTATCTGGTTTCCTAGCTTATTCAACTTTCCTCCCGCCTCAAATAGTCTAGCTAATCAGCTTTAAAGGTGAATCCAAACAAGTTCTCAGTTTAAAAATATGGGATGACTAAAATGATAAAATACAATACAATTTGCAGAGTTCATCAGCATAGACTGTGGCGGAACAAGCAACTACACTGACCCGAAAACCAAACTTGAATGGGTTTCAGACACCCAAATAATGACCCGAGGAAAATCTGTAGAATTGCAAATTGAAAATGAAAACGAATCACCACAGTACTTAAAACGACGGGATTTCCCCACAGATGGAAAAAAATACTGCTACACTTTAAATACCGAGCAAAGGCGACGATACCTTATCCGGGCAACTTTTTTGTATGGAAATTTGGGAAATGAAAATACGTATCCAAAATTTAATATTTATTTGGATACGACGAAATGGGCGACTGTGGCGGTTAGAGACGGGTATCGAGTATATGTTGAGGAAATGATTGTAAGAGCACCATCACATTCGATCAATGTTTGTTTGTGTTGTGCTATAACGGGGTCTCCTTTTATATCTACTCTCGAGTTAAGACCTTTGAATCTTTCTATGTATGCTACGGATTTTGAAGATGAGTTTTATCTAAAAGTGGCGGCGAGGGTGAATTTCGGGGCATTGAGCACGGACGTTATAAGGTAAAAAGCAATTGTTAACTAAATAAGCAGACTTGTTTATGGTTGGAAAATTTTGGGTTAGCTTTTTCAAGGAAAAGTAGAGAAAATCTCGTTATTTATCTCCAAATCAAAAGAAAGAGAGCAAAGTCAGGTTATTACTTATTTATCTCCAAATCTATGTATGCTTTAGGTACATACTTATTTACCTCCATACACTACCCGGTTTAAGAAAAGCTAGCTTCTTTTGATCAGAAACTACAGGCAAACATTTTTTGTTTATGATTGATCGACTGCAGGTATCCTGATGATCCATACGACAGAGTATGGGACTCGGATCTCGAAAAACGGCCAAATTATCTTGTAGGCATAGCCCCCGGAACAAAACGAATCAATACAACAAAAAATGTAAACGTAAATGCACGAGAATATCCGCCTATTAAAGTAATGCAAACTGCAGTTATAGGCACGCAAGGTGTTCTCAGCTACAGATTAGATCTTGAGGATTTTCCGGCAAATGCTCGAGCATATGCGTACTTCGCTGAAATTGAAGACTTAAAGTTGAATGAATCAAGAAAATTTAAAATGGAAAAGCCTTATGTGATGGATTATAGTAATGCGGTGGTGAATATTGCGGAAAATGCAAACGGTAGCTATACTTTATACGAGCCGAGTTATATGAATGTAACGTTGGATTTTGTTTTATCGTTCTCGTTTGTTAAGACGACGGATTCAGATCGTGGGCCGCTTTTGAGTGCGATCGAAATAAGTAAATACGTCGCAACAACATTGAAAACAAACGAGGGAGATGGTAAGACTACTTACCTGATCATGGCTTGTATGGTTGCAGACTTGCAGCCTCTATGGTTTTTAGTCCTAAAAAGTTAAATGATTGAAGCTGGATGAACCCAGGTTTCTTTATTTTACTCAAAAAACCAGCTTATTTGCTTAAAGAATTCAACCAAGGCCGATCTATTAATTTTCCATCATTAGCTTTTGGTAGAGACTCTCTTGTATCCACTTCTTGATAACACATTCGCCCTTGTCGGATTGTAGTTTATCAGCTTAATATTTATGCCTAAAATTAATCAGCTTACGAGTGCAGCTTTTCTGCCTTTTTGGCATAAAAAGGCTAAAAATTGAAGAAGATGAAGCCAGCTAAAAAAAATCTACAGCAGTTTCTGGCTGAACTATATAAAGGGATCATTAGCCTGCCAATTTTAGCCGAGAAAAAGAGTTGGGTTCACACGAGCTTAAGAAATCTAGCCTTTTAATGTTTAAAACCAGTAAAAAGAATCTAATTGACAAAAGAACTGCAGTTTGTAAGTAAAGAAAATTAATAAGTTGAGTTTAGATGATGCAACCACAGAAGCTCAAAATTTACACTACACCCATTCAACTATTCAAACAAGTTCTATGAATACTCAACGGCTTCAATTTTCGATAAACCTTAGAAAAATGTTGTTACATAGGTGATTTATATTTTTTACCAAGTTGAGTTAATTAATCTTCGTGTTTTCTGCATGGAAGTGAAAGTTCTGAATGCTTTTGTCTCCGAATTTGTGGAAAACATTTCGACCAATGAAGGGGATCCATGTGTCCCCACCACCTGGGAATGGGTGACATGCAGCTCCACCGTGCCACCTAGGATCACAAAAATGTAAGTCTTTTACGCCAAAGGTTTCGTTTCAACTTCTAGCTTGTAATTAAGAGCTTCTTTAGTTGAACTTTTATTTGTTATACTACTATGTTAATTTATTTAAGACTGAAAAAGAAGCTGGTTTCATTCAACTTAAAATTTCCTCTTTCAGGCCAAACATACCCCCAAGAGTAAAAAAAATTAAGCTGGCCAACCAAATGTAGTACAACCTTCGAATTAACAAAAAAAAAAAACAGAAGAAAGAACTGCAGCCGAAGAAGCATCACAGATAGTTTGAGTTGTACGTTAAAATCTACTCACTAGTTTGGACAGTTCGCTAGCTTGTAAGAGCTCGTTTGGCTGCAACTTTTACTCTTTTAAGCATATAAGCTGCTCTGTTTAAGGTTGGTTGAAGCCTGGATTCATTGAACTTGACACTTCTAGCTCTTTCAAGCTTGAAAAAAAACTTATTTTTTTTAGAATAACCAACCATTTGGAGTAGTAGGGCTCGATCATAAACTGAAAAAAAATAAAAATTGCAATGAAACAGGAACTCTTTATAGATTGAGCTGCTTTTTTTGAACAACTAACTTGTTTGGACAGTATGCTTTCGGGAAAGAATGTACAAGGTGAGATCCCATCGGAGCTTGGAAACATGAACGGAATGACCGAGTTGTAAGTACATATTTAAAATGAAGCGTAGGTGGTGTTTGGTATAATTCTGAGCTCTTTTCGCTCTTGTTATATGTGCGTAATAGAGCATTTGAAATTTGTGGATGGTACTTGGATAAAGAAGGTAGTGGTATGAAACTAGCTTTTGTTTGAGGCTCAGAAAGCAAATCGGTGTGGTTGAACCTGAACATCTCACTTTTCAGGTCAAAAATGTAGAAGGGAAAATTTCAAGCTGGCCAATGTAATACTTACAATACCATCAATATACGTAAAGAAAGAAAGAAAAAAAGTTGAACTTAAAATCTGCAACTGAATTACCAACGCCTTTTCTGTTTCTGTTTTCAGTGTATAAAAATACAAATGAAAACAAAAAACATGAAAAACTGGTATTATAACAACTGGATACAAGTTTCTATCCTCATAGGATTGTTTTTCTGAACTAAGTACGTGGCTTATGTGAGGCTGCTAAAAAAGCTAGGTTCATTCTGCTTGGAAGAAACTTCTAGTAATTTCGAGCAAGAAAACAAGAAAGTTTCACTTTTTAAGCTGACCAACCTAATACAATACAAGTATACAACTTGCAAGCCAAAAACATGAATGAACTGAGCTTAGAAGGTACAACAGAAAGATTCCTAAACTGTGAGTACTAAACGTGTTTTCCTATTTCATTTTCAGTATAGAGAAAAAGAGTTGAAAACAAAATTGAAAAATAATATTCTGGTTTCTTAGGTGGTTGGACGGAAACTTGCTTACCGGGCAGATCCCTGACATGAGCAATCTGGTTAATTTAACAGTTGTGTAAGCACTTCTAAAGTTATTTGATTCCTCCGAAAATCTTATGCTGATTGAACAACGGCTTTATAAGTGTTACTTTTCATTTTTTAATCTTTTTTAATTTTCAGGCATTTTGAAAATAACAGACTAAGTGGTATTGTACCGTCCTCGATGGGGAGCTTGCCAAGCTTACGAGAATTGTACGTCGTCAGAAGAAAATAATAAATTGTTCAGCAGCAGCTTTTAAGAACATAAGCCTGGTTATATGATGTTGGGAACAGGATTCAGTCATCAAGTTTAAATCTTTTTTTAAACTTTTAGTGCCCCAAAATCTAAAAATATCATTTTTGATGCTGGTCTACCAATTGTAATGCAGCTTTATAATAATAAAAAAACAAAAATCAAAGGATACGAACTTAAAAGCTGCAACCGGCCGAGACTTACGTGCTTTCCACCTTACATATGCTTACTAATGGTTCGTATGTGCATTGATATATGACAGGTATATACAGAATAACTTGTTGACAGGGGACATCCCACCAGGGTTGTTATCGGGAAACGTAACCATCAAGTAAGTAAATGTTCCATTAAAATGTATATTAAAGGAATGTTAGTAAAGTTATGTATTGTGCTGATAATTGAAGGATTAGGCACCATGACAAAGCACTGTAAGGAATCTAAGGGCTTATTTAATTGCAACTTTTATGCTCAGCTAATATGTCATTCTTCCTTTTAAGCGTGGTAAATTGGTCTCTCAGCCCAAGGAATAAGCTTTTGCTTTTTATACATGACGTGAAAACTTAGAAGTTGTATACTAGATAAACCCGTAAAAATTGGTTTATTTACTTAAAAATCTGCAGGTAAATAATCCCTAGAATTGGAAATGAAATATAACACTGTGAGTAAGGTTGTTTGATTGTAGCTATTATGAGAATAAGGTCGCCGCATTGGTGAGAAGATCTTTGCATTCATTAATTTTTAGAATTCCTAGCCTTTTCTGACCCGAGTATGTACTGAGAAAGCTCATATATTACATTTACCAAACAAATGCAATATTTCTTGGAAGCCAAAAAATTGCGTAAAAGATGAACACTTCTAAGAACGATTGAAGTCGTTGAACTTATAAATCATGAAAATGAGATCGTCAAGATCGTCCACGAAAGAAGTTACATACGAGTTAAACTTATACAATATTAGTCTGTCCATTTCTTTTTTCATCTAATTTTGAGATATATGAATTTTTCTTTCACAGGTATAAAGGGAATCACGGTCTTAGACAAAAGTCAATACATAAAACAAATTACTTATTAATACTCGGAGTTTCCGTGGGAGTACTTGTACTTCTTTTCCTTCTCATTGCTATCTCTCTACTAATATGCAATTCCCGAGCAAAGGCCTCATACCAGAGTTTTGATGATAAAGGTATGTAGACTAGGCTTTCTCAGATGCAGGTTTATGCACATGTGTTTATTTGAGCATATAATTTCTCTAGACCTTAGAAAAACAAAATTACGAAATTAACTGTGACATCACAGAAACGGCCTGTGTTTGCATAGCTTAAGCAGCTTTTGAAGGTTAAAACCACTAACCTTACATAAAAAAATGCAAAAAACTTAGCTATTAGCTTTCCTCCTCCAAAGTAAGTACTTAACAGCGGGAATGGAAATAAAAAAAACGAGGTTAAACTTTCAGTTGAAACAAGCCAATAACAAAACTAAAACTGCCTAGCTTACCATAATAATAATGTAATGTCATTTTTATTATTAGGTGATTCGATACGTACCGGCACAAAGCCTTCTAGCCGGTATTCAATAGCACGAGGCGGACATTTAATGGACAAAGGTGTCGCAATATTTATTCCACTAACTGAGATAGAAATAGCTACAGATTATTTTTCGAACAAAATTGGTAAGGGAAGCTTCGGACATGTATATTATGGGAAAATGAAGGGCGGGAAAGAAGTGGCTGTGAAAGTAATGGCAGATCCAACTATCCATGGGACCAAGCAATTTGTAACCGAGGTATAAATCATGCTTTCTTATTTAGTATCATTATTTCCTTAAACATGTACTTTTTTGTTTTGAGATCACGAATGTGATACGAAGTGTGGTGAGATATAAAGTCACTGATGGAGAACACCTGAAAATTGCGACCAACCATTTTTGCAGCAAAAGTTAGATAAAAACAGTACAATGCATTGTTATCAGTTCTGTAACCGATGGAATTAAAAAGCAAGTGCAAAATATTAACTGAAGATCACACTTACAGGTTGCGCTTCTATCAAGAATTCATCATAGGAACTTGGTTCCACTAATTGGGTATTGTGAAGAAGCAGAACATCAAATGCTTGTTTATGAGTACATGCACAATGGAACCTTGAGAGATCATATACATGGTAAGACAAGATTTTAACATCCATTTATTGATCTATGTAATATGTAGTTACTTATATATTGATCCCATCACTTGGATAGATCCTAAACATTTGAACCATTACGTATCTGGCAATGTTGTCACAGGTACAGTGGTCAATAAGAGGCCACTGGACTGGCTTGCGCGCTTAAATATTGCAGAAGATGCAGCAAAAGGTAAACGCTAAACTGAAAATTTGCTCAGTGAGCCAGTGTTGGTACAAATTTTCAGGGATAAAAAGTAGAAAGTAATAAATATATGACCGAAGGAAGACGAGTCTTATTTTAAGGGGCAACCTCTTTTTTTCCCAACTGAAAAGTTTCCACGTTTTCGAATTTAGTTTTTGATGATATAAAAAATCTGAAACAGTTTCACGATTTAGAATTGGGGTTTATGTAGGCCTCGAGTACTTGCACACAGGCTGTAACCCCAGTATCATTCACCGGGATGTGAAAACAAGCAACATTCTATTAGATGTTCATATGAGGGCAAAAGTGTCAGATTTTGGACTTTCAAGGCAAAATGTAGAAGATTTAACGCATATGTCAAGCATGGCGCGTGGGACAATTGGATATGTTGATCCCGAGTAAGTTTGGAATGGTTTTGTTTTTACATCTAGGGTTTATTTGGTTGCAGCATTTCTATAAAATAACTAAACTTTTTTTTAGGTTGATAAAACAATTGGGTTAATCGGACTGAAATTCTAGCTTTTACAGACCAAAAACCAGCACACCTCCGCTTTAAATGTCGTGGGATCTACACGCCGTATTTTTACATCTACAACTTGCTTGGCTGCAGATTTTTCAACTAAAAAGCTAGTTTTCTTTTAAGTTGAGAAAAAAGCTTGGTGAACCCAGTTTAAAACTTCTCGCCTTTCCAGGTAAAGGGAACAAGAAAGGCTCAGCTTTTCAAGGTTGCGGTACCTACACGTCATAAGTTTGCATCTAATTCTCGTTTAGCTGCACCTTTTATATAAATAAGCTGGGTTCTTTTAGGTTGAGAAAATTCTAGGCAGTCCAGATTAAGCATTCTAGTTTTTCGGACAGAAAAAGCCTGAAACAGCTTTCTGACCTATTGCGGTACTTGATTGTATGTAACTTTTAACAAATATACTTGATTTGTTAAGGTGGAGGAAAGTTTTGGTTAATCTAGCATAAACCTTTTAAAAGCTTTTTTACGCCGAAAAGCCTAAAAAAGTTCAGGTTTGAGCTGATCAACCAAATGCCGTCCAGATATTAAGGGGAAAAAAGCAAAAGCTCCACTAAACAAGGCCTTAATCATAGCCGTTTTCTAAGATTAGTTTTATTGACAGGTACTATCGAAACCAACAACTATCTGAAAAGAGTGATATTTACAGCTTCGGAGTTGTTCTACTGGAACTGATATCGGGACGAAAGCCTGTAACAGATGATTATGGTGAGGATTGGAATATTGTTCACTGGGTATGTTCATTTCCACCTTACTTTTCAATTTAAAAATGCTGTTTTTCATTTTTTATAGCAACAAAAAACTAGAAACATCCAAATTAGTAAGAATTGCAGTAAAAACATAGATACAAGTGCATGTGATTAATAGTGGGAATATGTGAAGAGGGAACATGTACTTGCATTTTTTTTCCTAACCATGTGTACTTACTTACATACAGACTAACAAAATGCATCCTTCCATCCATGATGAAAATAAGATAACTTTTTTTTTTTGGAAAAAAGAAAAAATTCTTATATACAAATAAAAGTTCAGGAATATAGCATATACTTAAATTCGTTGCTTTATAGGCAAGATCTTTGGTTCGCAAAGGGGACGCAATTAGCATTATTGATCCCTCCATAACTGAAAATCTCAAAGTTGAGTCAGTATGGCGCGTTGCTGAGGTGGCAATCCAATGCGTCCAGCAACACGGGTTTTCACGACCAACAATGCAAGAGATAATATTGGTTATACAAGAAGCGAATATGATCCAAAAAGGCGATGAAAAGATATCTTCTGATAACTCAAAGAAAGGACAATCCGCACGTAAAACACTGCTAACGAGCTTTTTGGAAATCGAGAGTCCAGATATATCAAATGGGTCCTTATATCCGTCGGCACGATGATGTCCACCCAACATACTATTGCTCAAATTCTATAAAGGGATATTGCAAATAGGTCTTGTTTGGTTGCAACTTTTATCTTTCTTTAAAAAGTTGAACTGCATTTGGTTGATCGTCTTAAAACATGAGCTTTTCTTGGCTTAGGCACAAAAAAGCTAGAAAACTAAAGCTATATGAACAAACTCTTTTGCCAAGCTAAGATAAATCCAGCTTATTTTGTTATATGTTGCAACTAAACAGACCCATGGCATAACAGCATACAAATAGTTGTTCTTATTGTTTAAATTACCATAGCAAGGACTTGTCGCGATTTTACCTGTATATTAGTAGCTTGCCAATAGATTCCTCTGAAGCTTTATTTGTAATGCATTACAAATACGGAATATCTGATCAGACCGATTTGTAAATAATCAAAAAGATTGCAGTCTACGAATAGAGAATCAATTGCCACTAACCACCACTTGTGAGGCTCTAAATATAGAAAAAGGTCTAGTGATTTGTGTTTGATGAAGGTTTCTGTAACGTGTTCATATGGTTCTGAGGCCTCAATATATATACTTTTCACTAGCTTTGCATTTATTTTTATAAGCTAGTGATGAATCTAATTCGTCGCTCACATTTACATTGAACCAAGTCTTTCATGAATCAAGTGGAATAGAAATGAAGTCCGAGTGCTTTTCTTATTCCAAAATTAATAAGTTGAAAGATATTATCAAACTTTTCTTACATCTACAACTTTCTTACTATGATGGTTATAAAGTTTGATGAGCTCAACAACAAAAAGTTCTAATGCTGATTCTTCGCACCTGACCTTATGGCATGAACCACTATACCTGCATTGGATTATTTACATGGGCCGACGAATGTTTTGAAATATATAAATATATGAACTTCATCATGATCGCATTTCTTGTCTTCGATCGGCCTCAGAAACTAGTTTTTTTTTTCCTGACAGTTGGATATGTACTTGTCGGCAATATAGGATGATATAGAAGTTGATTCCTTTTCGCAGAAAAAAGTTGCTTTTAATCTAATTTATTGCTAATATCAATGCAGTTCGTAACTTAAAATTAGTGGAGAAACTAGAACACTAGATTCGTGCTTTTTAATCCTAGTAATGGGTCTTCCCCGCAATCTGGGGCTGACACGCGCTGGAATAGATCTTTACAAAATTCTATTTTTATCATGTGTCTTAACAACATATTACAAATTTTGGACTTTTTAGCACTATATAAACCCAAAAAAACGTCACCTTATCCCAAAACTACAATGGGTGATACTTTTGAGTTCTGGCTTGAGAAAATGTCGGGCACAGGGTTGTGGAGTCTCTTTGGAACGGTCACCTTATTTGATTGTTTATGGTACGGTCACCTTATCCAACGTTAGATTAGAAAATGGATGCTTAGATAATATTTTTCAATAACTAATTTATTTTTTTCTATTTTCAACAGACTACTGTAACGGCATCTTGTCGGCCGTTGGTTCATATCATCATCAACGGTCAGATATTAAATTAGAGGAAATGCAAAATAAAAATATCATTTTGTTTCTTTGTTTGCATATAAAAACTCAAATTAGAGGAGGCAATCAAAAGATCTCTTTCAATTATACATGATTTTATAGGAATCCAAACAGGATTAGGGCTGAAAAGGAAATGAAACAAGGCGAAAATAGTCTATTTCGTTTTCGTTTCGTTAGGTTCTTCGTTTTTCGTTTTCGTGACGAAATGAATTTATTTTTTTCGTTTTCATTTCGTTAAGGATATGAAATTTTCGTTTCGTTTTCGTGACGAAATGAAAAACCTTTTTACTAAACATTTAGTTCCTAAATAAGTGTCAACTATTTCATATTTAACTGTACCAAAATAAATGTTCACTTTGCTAATTTCTCAATGAAAAAATGATAAAATTACTTTAATATACTCAGATATCAAAATGAATACATTCCAAAAATTAACAATAATAATGATTTAATTTAAAGTATGGATATGTTTGTAACTTTCAAATGTAATTAATGAAATATCTTAATATTTACCGAATTCAAATGAGAATATTAAAAAATGGACGGAGAGAGTATATATTTATTCATTTCGTTTATTAAACGAAATATATATTTTATTTTATTATCAATTCATTTAGTAATGAACGAAAACGAAACGAGCTGCTAACGAAACGAACACAAGTATGCTCAATTATCACAAACGATTTCGAAAATTTTATATACAGTTACATCAACCAAAAACAAATAGATACTCATATATATATGTGCTGCAAATGAATGATTTTAGTCTAGGGCTAGAAGTATATGTATGTATATATACATATATATATGTGTGTGTGTGCTGCAAATGAATGATTCTAGTCTAGGGTTAGAACATCAGTAAATAACTTAATTTTATATGATTCTGATACCAAAACTATTGGGACGGTTAATCTATAATATGTGCTGTAATTCGTGAATCAAACCCCTAATTCTTTTCCAAATCCAAGAAGTGGTTGATGGGGTAACATACGATAGTGAGGATATGTTTCTACTCCCTCTGAAAAACAATTATACCGACCGCTCAACTTTTTTTTTTTTAATGGTAATTAGTGGAACTTTATATTAGATTTTAACCGTACGATCTAAAACCCTATTAAAAAAGAACCATTAAATTATTATTCTACCATTAAATCTAAGGATTTAAATCTAAAATAAATGATTCAACGGTCCTCTATTTAACGGTACAATGTGCCGTTCAACAGTGAATTAATAGTATTTTACCTTGGTGTATTTCAACTATTTAGACTTTTAAGTATTTCAACTAATACTATTTAGACTTTTAAGTATTTCAACTAATACTATTTTTTAGTTATAATTTTGAATTAATTTTAGCTTGGCTATTCTACTCCCTCCCTTCGGAAAACAATTATAGGAACCGATCAACTATTATTTAGACTTTTAGAATATCTCAATCAATACTATTTTTTAGTTATAATTTTAAATTAATTTTAGTTTTGTTATATTTGGGTTCGTTAATAAGTGTTACGTTTTTAGAAGACGACACACCTTAAATAATAGTGAAACAGATTCATTGCAGCGTTAGTCCTATCTCTCAAGTGTATTTCCCTTTCCGTGTTAACATTTGATACTTTTTTTTTTATTTAATAAAACCAACTGTTCATATTTGTCTAATGATATAATCTAACGGCTCACAAGATACTGATATAGTAGTTTTATAGGGGAGCAGTCCTCTACCCCTTTTCGATAGTCAGTTAAAGGATCATTTAATTGAAATCTAATGAAACGGTAGTCACGTAAAAGTTAAAAATCAAAAATTACATTCTTGACTTATTCAGTTCTTCTATCCATATTATAGTTTAATTAAGCATGTACACTTCAGAAGCAAACATGTCGTGTCAAACACGTGAGTTAGACATCAATATTGAAATACTATATTTTGCGTATCGGAAACTTCAATTTTCATGTCATTAAATTATTGACCAGTTGAAATTCGATGTTTCGTCGTGTTCATGTCGTGTCGTATCATGTTACATAGATTGCACTTTTTTTTTGTAAGAAAATAGATTGGACAATAACCTTGCTTGTTTTTTTTTTTTTTGAAATGTCGTGATTGTAGTAGAAGTATTACTAGACCCACAAATGATGTGTTTGACTGCGTAAAGTGTAAAAATGACTACAAATTATACGCTTCAAAAGTATATGCAACAGCATAAGGGATGTGGTATTAGATCAGTAAGTCCGATCCAAATTGATAATCCAACATTCATTTCAATCTTGCTCACAATTTAGACAGGGTTTGCCCGCAACCAATGTTTTAAAAGGGGTAACATGGATTCTATGCGTAAATAAATCGTTTAGCGCCTCACTTAAGTACCGCATTTTCTCGCTTTTTCGAACGCAACCATAATCAAACGATGTTTCTAGGTACTAAATCTGGAGGGAAGGCGTTTCAATTAAATAATAAGGGTACAAAAATGTAATTTCTATCAAATTTATTACAAAATCGTAATAAAGGAAACTAACGCAAAAAACACGGGGCAAATATTTTCCTACACATTCTCTCTCTAAATTCATATTATTCTCCAATAAACAACTTACGAATCTAAGCTAAAATCTATCGTTTTTCCAAATCTCATATATATATATATGCTATATATATACATATACATATAGCCTATATATACGTATATATTTGCGTAAATGCGCAGATCTGAATATTATTATTATTATTATTATTAATTAAATGCCGGAAGCTAACGGGTTGAAGCAGGTTCTATACGGTGACCCCGGCGATGACGTGGCACCGGTGAATGATGACGTGGCAGAGGTTTCTGATGACACGGCGCCGGTGAATGATGACGTGGCCGTTACTACCCTTGTTAATCAGGTATTTCTTTTTTTGGAAGTTTTTCATATTTAGTTTTTATTTTATTTTGTGCTTTGTTCGTATGAAATAGTTTTATGATATAATGTTGTGGTGGTAGTGCAATTTCGAGGTATTTCATGATTTAAATAAAGTGGTTTAAATTGTTGTTTGTTGCGATATTATGTATGAGTTAATTTATCGATTTTAGAAATTGTAGGCTACGGAAATACATTTATATAATGGGGACTAAAATGGAAAACAAGGTGATAGAATAGTGTAGAAATTATAAACAAACATTGATTTATACACATATAAACGTTAGGCTAGAAATTATTGAGTAATGCGATATGGAGGTATTTCATTATTTTAAAGGTGCTCTAGCATTTGATTATTCGAGGTATATATGAGTTTTTACTTGATTTTGATTTAGTAAGGTATAGAAATAAATCCAAATAGAAGTGTAGAAAAGATCGAAACATGGTAGAATTGTGTTTTTAAAAGTTAGTTTTGTAACCAAGTGTCCCAACCTATTGTGTATCAAATGTAATATGGAGGGAGTTTTCCACTTTAGAATTGCTTTAAGTTATTTTTCGTTGTTATATATATATGAGTTTTTTTTTTTTCGATTTTAGATTTGGTGCGATATAGAAAGAAATCCAAAGAATGAGGATTTGAATGGAAATATGATAGCATATTGTACAAAAGATAAAATCATGATTGAATCAACCAAGTTTCCCAACCTATGGTAGTAATGCAATATCAAGGTATTTCGTGATTTTACAAGTGCTTTATAATTATTTTAGTATGTCCATTAAGTTATAAGTATACCTAAGATATGATGGGAGAGAAAATATCTTTGCACTGTATTAAAGGGAAAAGCACATAATTTTTTGGATGAAAATAGTAAAGTAAAAGATAAAAACATGATAGATTCGTGAATCAAACACTTGGTTCTGTAACCAAATAAGTATCGCAACCTATGGTTCTTTATATTTAGTACACAAGTAGAGAAATAATAATCTCTAAATTGAGTATTTCTTAGAATTTCGGTTAGGTTGAGGCGAAAAATCGAATAAGCTTATAGGCTGGTGCAAAAGAATTGCTAATAGGAGATGTGTTTAAAAATGTGTGGACATGTTTTTCTACTCTAGATTGTTATTTACAACTATCCCATGGTCATGTTAGACTAGCCGTGGGCTATCAGAGATATTGGCGATAAACAGACCAAATCAGAGATGATTTGGGTGATTGGTCTAAAATGGTCGAATGGGTAAAATAACAAGAAAAAGTTTGTATCTGAATAAGTAAAGCGTATATGTGAAAAGTAACTCATATTTTTTTTTTTTTTATAGGAATGCAGGGATTTATATGTGAATTTAGTATCGTTTGGTTGCACCATTCCTTTTTTCTAAAAGTGATGCAGAGATTTATATGTAAATTTAGTATCAGTCTTGATATATTTCGTTGTTTGTTTTATGTCAAAAAAATTCAGAAATAGTGAAAATCATATATGTTGATTTGGAAAATTCTTAGAAAATTGTTACAAGGCCGATTTGCAAACATTTTTGTGATTTCTTTCATAATCAAACAACTAGTTCTTGAAACTACGAACACATAATTGCTACTACCTCCGTTCCAAAATATAAGTCCACCACGTGAAACCCAACTTATTAAGACACAATCATTACACATTTTTTACACTCTCTTTCCACTTTTACCCTCATTCTTATTAATGCATATTCTCCTAGAAACTTAAAAGTATGGGCAAATATGTAATCTTACATTTTTTTTTCTATTTTGGGAAAGTGGACTTATATTGTGGAACAACCCAAAATAGGATACAGGACTTATATTTTCGGAACAAAAGGAGTATGTGAGAAGGAATTTCTCAGGTCCGTTATCATGGAAATGTCTGCTATAGATTTAGAGCAGGCGTTTCATGCAGGGTTGTAAGTTTCTTTAATTTTCGGTCGCATTTCTTTTGTCTGACAAATATTCTCCCTTAAAGTTAAACTGTGCCCGACTTGCTTAATTCTCTTGTGATTATTCTCTAGGAGAAAGAGTTAGAGGAACCTAGCTCCATCCAAGTTGACCACAATGAAAAAAATGAAAGAATTCAATTGAGAGACACTGCCACTGTAGAAAATGGTCCAAGTGAAAAAACAATTACAGACGACGATGTGAAAGAAGACAAGTTTGTTGAATTCTCAGATGAGTTGAATGTTTCAGATAGTAGCGGGGTAGTGATAATTGAAGACACAAAACAAATCTCGGTGGAAAACGATGATACACACAAAGCTCAAGTTCATGAGTTAGTTTCTAATAATACGGATTTAGTGACAATTGAAGAGACTAAACAAAATTTGAAAGACAAAGATGATTCAAAAGAAGCTAAGGTTTTTGAGTTAGACAATGGAACACAGGAAGAGGTCGTGGTGCATAGTCCCAAAGAATCTAAGGTTTTCTGTCTACACTCCGACTTTGTTTCCTTCTTTAATTATAATACTAAAATTAGTTTTATACATCAATCTATCCAGTATACCATTCTTTCAAATTTCAGTATTTACACATCATCATCATCATCATCATCATCATCATCATTGTTATACTTAGCCTTGATCGCAAAAATCTGGGGTTGGTTATGTGGAATAATTTACACATCAATCTACAAAATTCAAAAAATTAGTTCATCAACCTATGAAAGCTCACAAGTTTAACTCTAATGTACACAAAATCAAACAATTAGTAAACAGCCCATCTAACTTCACTTGTGCTTAGGCATTTAGATTTACCAAGTGATTAGTACATAAGCGTGATCGAACAATTAGTAAAAAAAATAGTGCTGTGAGTTGAAATATTAACACAAGTGAGATTTAAGTTGGTGTACAGTGTACACAAGTGTGATTTAAGTTAATTCCTGTTTTAAGTTTAGTTTTCTCGCAGGACGAAAATGGTTCCTTATTTAAAGAATTTGCTAATCTTCACCATCAGCTAAAAGCTCTGAGCTCTCAAAAGTCATACAACAGTGAAAATGAAGAAACCGAAGAGATAGAGAAAATCTTATCAATACATGATACCGCGAATGAATGCTCCAAGCTTGTTAAGAATGCTGTGGAGGAAAAGTTGCATATAGAGGAAGAATTCAAAAAACTTCAATTGTCACTTCTTGCGAAGGATCAAGAAATTGATCATCTTCATGTAAAGATCTCTGAACTGTCGGTGTCCGAAAGTAGCATTCTTTCCTTTCTTAATTCACAGCATAAAAATTCGTTCGATTCATCAAATTCGTCGATCGAGGTTCAGAATGGGCTACAAAGTATTGATGATAGTATAAACAGGATGTTAGCTTCTCTCTCCTCAATGGTTAATGCAGATGGGTTTTCAGATGAATCTATCACTGGGAAAATGTCTTTTCTGGAGCAGAATCTCTCCCAATTATTTGGAAATTACCAGGATTTATTTTCTGAAAACGAACTGTTCAAAAGAAAGGAAGTTGATTCTAGTCAGCATATAAACAATTTGGAAGAAGAAAATAAGAGAGTGAATGCAGAAATTAAAAAGATACGAGAAGAACTTGAGGAAGAGAAAATTAGGTATGCGAATACAAAAGAAAAACTCAGCATGGCAGTTACAAAGGGAAAAGCGTTAGTTCAACAAAAGATTCTTTAAAGCAGTCTCTGGCTGAGAAAACGATTGAGATTGAGAAATATTTAGCTGAAATCTCACAAAGGGATAGTATTTTGTCTAAATGTGAAGAAATTTTGTTTCAGAACAGTGTAAACCACGAATTGGAATCGGCTGATATTATGGAGAGAATTAGATCCCTCGTGGATGAGAAAAATACAATGGCGGGTGTGATGATGGAATATAATAAACTCGAGTATGTATTATCCTCTTTCGATTTTCCAGAAGATGTTTTGTCATCTGATATAGAATCTAGGGTGAGCTGGCTTGTGGAATCATTAACTATATCCAAGGGCGAAATGGGCGAACTACAAGATGAAGCCGCTAGGAGTAGTGAAGTTTTACTTGATAAAATAGAGAGTTTGACC